>CM060418.1:182700331-183993596 GCA_030545235.1 Helianthus tuberosus | reverse complement strand
CAAGGAAACTTGGATTTTTAAGTTATTTTCTGAATTTGTGGGGCCTTTTTAGCTTCTAATAACTTAAAACAATGTTACATAACATGTTTTTACCAAGATTCCTTGAACAAAACTCATTAATCCCTACCACAAAGTTGGAAGAATTCCAAACTTTCAATGGTAGTTCTTGGAGAAAGATGGAGAAGAAGGAAATGGCTAAAAGAGGAAGGGACAATATGGGTTGTTGGAACCTTCTTTTAGACTTACCTAGGATAGTTTGAGAGAAGATTCCTGCAAATCTCTGCCCCAAGTTGGTCCAAATGTGCAGAATTCTTGGCTGCATTTATAGAAAACGACAGCATCCTGGACACGGCCCCGTGCCCAGTGGACACGGCCCCGTGTGCAGGTGGAGTTCTGACACAGTTTGTCCGTATTCTGACGTACTGATCAGAATGGAATCTTTTGATGGACACGGGGGCGTGTTGGCTGGACACGGCCCCGTGTCGAGGGACTGTTTTATGAAGTTGTCTAGTTTTTAAGGAACTTGTTAGTATCGGGTGGCTCCTGATTGGTTGGAACAACCCCAAAGTGCCTAAGATACCTTAATTGTCCTAGACTAAGGCGGGAACGCAAGAGGTTATCGGTGAGGGTAATTCCTATTTTCATTCTAGGTGGACAAGTCCAACCCTTTCCCGGGCTCTTGTTAAAGAAGGTGTATGCCGAATCGCTCAGGTCTATGTATGCATCGAACGAAGTCGATGGAGAGTCCTTCACGGCACAATCGACACAGGGACGACTATCGTCCAAGTCTTTGCTAGGTACGAAGGTATTTTCGGGAGCAACGAGGTTGTCGGAATGCGGTTCCAGCATTTCGTCATGGTCATCGTCTTGGGGTGGATTAATAAAATCCTTCCTAAGCTCTTCTAACCAATTCAGAATTAGCTTTTCTAGTTGAAATAACTCATCAAGGAGCATTTCCCCTAGAATATCTGGCTGGGCGCATTCGAGGGAGAAATAGTGCTTATTTTTACTTTCGCCCCTCTTAAGGTTGTAAGAAGTCGGTGGGTCCATGTAGTGGGGCCTATAATTTAGAAAGTAGCATTCTACTTCTTCATGTTTGCCACCACATAATTGACACCACGTACCATAAGAGTGCCGAAAGTAAAAACAATTACTATCACTCATGTTTATGTCAGAAATTACCAACCGCTGGGATCTTACGGTTCTGTTTTCAGTAACTGAAACTTGGGCACGGGGGCGTGTTGAGTGGGCACGGCCCCGTGTTCAGCTTACTGTCTGACGTAAAACAGGATTGCCAGTTCCAATGATTGAGAACGGGGGCGTGTTCAGCGGGCACGGCCCGTGCTGAGCTCTACAGAAGCTGAAAAACTAAGAAAATCCTAAAAAAAATAAAAAGAAAAATAAAAGATGATTAGGCCGTTGATTCCTAACTTTCTTAAAATCCTTGTGTCCCCGGCAGCGGCGCCAAAAACTTGATGCGTGTGAAGTGATATATATATTAGGTGTATATTTTAAGCCCTTTTTAACACTTATTTTAGCCAAGTTTTAAATTTATAAAACACGATATTTTACTAACACTAAACACACATATGGGCAAGTGCACCCATCGTTGAGCGTAGTATAGCGTTGATAAGATACCGAGGTCGTCCAAGGACACAAGAGCTTTTAATACCGGTTTATCCTCAACGTCTAACCAAAATAAAAGTTTAGAAAAATGTTTTAAGCTAAGAAAAATAAAAACTAACTAAAATGCTGAAAAATAAAAATAAAATAAAAACAGATAGACAAGATGAATCACTTGGTTCCGACTCGTATCTAGTATAACCTTTGATTATTTCCGCACTTTTGCACATAATTAAGAGATTATCTTAGTTATTGTAGTAGGCCCCTCTTTTGAAGGTGACGTTACCCTCACCCCAGTAGTTTGAGTCAGCAAGGATACAATCCTAAAAGGGTGGATTATTGGAAGATAATGAATTAAGTTATTAATGCAGTATTGTGGTAGGCCCCGCTTTTGGCGGTGACGTTACCCTCGGCTAAGTAGTCTTAGTCAGCAGGGATACAGTCCTAAATAGCCGGGTTATAGTATTAATAGTAGTTAACTTATGAGGGGATCAAAGAGTTTGGACCCCCGCCATCCAATACCGTGAAGTATTGAAGGAGGTCATACTAAATTTGACCCAGGTCCATTGCAGGACCTCTAAACGCTGAACAATGGCAAGACCTTTACCAAACCGTTCCCTTAACCCCCGACCAGGTAGCCAACATACCTCCATATAGACCGTGGAGATATGAATGGTGAAAATCCTTTATTTTATATAGACAGTAAAATAATGCCAAGACACCAAGGACAAACGATAAGGAAAGATCACCTTCAACATAAGTAACTAGTTATTAAAGTCATTAATACAAAACCAAATAAAAAGTGCAAAAGATTAGAAATAAAAAGTATTATACTAGACACTTTGTCTTCACTAAGTGATGTAAGAGACTTAGGCAAACATGGCCTTGATTGTCAAGAACTCTTACGATCAATCTTGGATCCCGAGACGACTCACACACTCTACGATGGACAATGGATGATGGTGGTGGATGATGGTGTTGTGATGGTGGTGGGTGGTGGATGAAGTGTGAGAGAGGTGGTGTGCCAAGGGATGAGTTGAAATGAATCCAAGCACTCCTATTTATAGGCTGAACAGAGAGCTGGGCACGGCCCCGTGTCCGCTGGGCACGGCCCCGTGCCTGTCTGACACTCTCTCTCCTCATTAATTGTAATTCGCAATTACAATTAATGCGCCTGCTGTACTTTCGACACGCCCCCGTGTCCGCTGGGCACGGCCCGTGGTGGGCAATAGAAGCTTCTATAGGTTTGTCTTTTCTGCTGCTTCTTGGGCACGGCCCCGTGCTGGCTGAGCACGGCCCGTGTTCAGTCTTCTGACTTCTCTATTTTGCTTTGGAAGGTGCCGTTGAGGGGTCGGGCAGTCCACTAATGTTCCTTTCCTTGTATTTATGTTGGAATTAGCTGTCTTTTTGCTTCTTTTGTGTTTTTGAGCTCATTTAATCCTGAAAATACAAAAGGAAGACAAAAACACTCTTTTTCCAATATTAGTACTTAAAAAGGGTTAGTTTTATGCCTCATTTGATGTAATTTATATGTTGCATTTTACACACATCAGTATCCTACTGATATCACAACATATTTGAGGCATATTAACATAGGAAACCTGGTTAGGACCTCATGATTTCCCGTTACGCCTCTTGCACGTACGGTTCGGCTTATGTAACTAGTTTACATAAATTAATCGAAACGGGTCAAACCATATCGGTTTTACCCCAAAATTCAGAATGTGCCTAGATTACCCATATAAGGCAAGTCTTCAATCTTGTCGAGCCTAAATCACATTCTATTCCGGTCTTCGCCTAATCGTGCGTTTGAACCGTAAAAATTAACCGGTCTAAGCTTAAGCTTAACTAAAGACCGTTAGGATTCTAATAGGTTATTATAAACCTTCCTTCCAGAATAGGAGGACCAGTAAAAGCTACTTGCATTTGCTGTTTGTGAAATATACTTGCAAAGGTTAATACTTTTAACTTATTTTCCCTATACGGGCTTGGGGTACGGTATATAAAATACCGCTTGGTCGGGCATTAAATCTTCCATCATATGGTGGCTAATTGATATTTGATCGGCCCGTTTAAATTGTTTTGTTTGCTTAAAGCCTTTGGGAGGTTATTGACCATGTCCCGGATATCATTGACATCATTTTACGAAATGGCCACGACCTAAGCGCGGGATGTAGGCGTACACCCGTCAGTGCCAAATAAATAATGTGGTGTGTCTATTGATCTTTAACCCGGCACGACCCGGGCTACTGAACGCATAAGGAACATGTAATTCTTTCACGAGATTATATATTTAAATAATTATCCCAAGTTATAAAAATGTTTGTGCCACGTGCATTCAAATCAATTTTATTAAACTTTTCAAAATGAGTCGGTTGAATGTATTTACCAGTGCAAACTGACGTATTTTACCAAAAAGATTAAATGCAGGTACTAATCGTAATCGGCTGGATTTCTCCTTAGCATCAATAAAGAGTCTCGCAAGCTTAAGATGCCTAAAGTCTGTTGAACTATTGTTTCCTATTTATTTTTGATCCTTCTGTGGATAAACATTCGACTATTGTGATATTTGATATTACAAATTATTAAAGTTGAATTATATCTTTCATTTGCTTCCGCTGTGCATTTTAAATATTGTGTTGTTTGACTATTATGTTACCAACCACGTCACGATACTCCCCTACCGGGCCCACCGGTAACACGTGGAATTCGGGGTGTGACATTTTTGTTACAAATATGTTTCTAGAAAATATATATTTAGAAGTATAACAACCCTCCAAAATATTCCGACACCCCTAATATATTTAAAATGTCCATATATGTCCTAAATTATACCCCGTATGCGAAAACGGACCCCGAATACCTTTACTATTATTAAAATTAAATAAAAACAAGAAAAATGGGTCTCTGGCGGGCCGTGTAAGACCACCATAGGGTCTACGCGGGGCGCGACAGCCCATAGTCAGGGCGATACCCTAGCGTGCCACGTGTCATGATCGTGTCAAAGCTAAGCTCGACAAATCAGCATAGCTAGGCCCTACAACCCTACTACGCGGGCCGTGAAGGACTATCCTTCGGCTTACGTGGGCCGCGAGGAAGTCCGAAATCACAACTATAAATAGGTGCATTCGGCAGTTCATTCAAATTGTTCAAATTTCTTTTCTCTCTCGAATTCTCACATAGCAATAGCTATTCTCGGGCATAATACCCCCTAATTAACGAAGTTCTGCCTCGTTGTAAGTATCATAACCCCCGGTTACGTATTAGATTCGCTGCCCGATTGATCCAGGGTTCCGTAACGGCTGTCGTGGTTCTGCCCAACGTAGTCGTTGGAGTTCTGTCTCAGGGAGGGTATAACTAATGTAGATATGGGTTATTATACTAACGCGTGTGCATTGTTTATTTATATAGATTATAACCAGGAAAACACAAAGGAAATCCTTAAAATAGCAATGTGAGTAATCTCCTTTTTGTAAACCTTTTTACAAACTGTTTTTACAAAACCTTAAATATTTTTCAATGTGATTAGCAGTGATTGAGCCTTTGTAATTCTTCAATTACTACCGGTATGTTGAGGTTTTGTATACAAAATGTGGAACACGTTACCATTGGACAAAGAGTTAGCCAATGTGTAATATGACCCACCAGTCAGGATTGACAATACTGAATGAGTAATTGTGTAGATGTAAACATTGTAATCGCTCTCAATACTGTTAAGAGATAAAACTCTTATTGATTAAACTGGGATTCACTCACCAGTATTTCCCACTGACAAAATGTTTTTAAACGCGTTTCAGGTAACAAAATGTGAAAGCCAACTAGAAGCCAGCTGGACAGCACTAAAGGCTTCAAAAAAGTGGCTATAAAAGTTACATAAATAAAGAAGATGTTTTATTTCAATGAAATGGGATTTACTCCTATAAATCAGTTTGTAATGAAAACTTGGGTTTTATCCCAAGATAATTATTTATATAAAATATGGTGTTTTACTCTGATAAAAATATTTCCTAACTACGGTCCTGATGTAATTTCCGCTGCCAAATTGATAAAATCGATACCACCAATACTGATTCCCGCGGCCGCCCGTTCCCGGGACAGATACGGGGCGGGGGTTGCGACAAGAAGTCACCATGCGTGTGATTATTTGTATACTTTGTGTATTAGTTATATTATTTTAGGACATAAAATAATATAACTCATCAAAATACCAAAAATTACAATCCAAAATATTACCAAAATTCCAAGAATATGAATATACAAGTTATACACAAAATATTGGTGAAACCGAACTAAGGAATATAACTCACAAAATATTCCGGAAATAATATTCATGTGTATATTTTGGCAAATAATATTTTGGACACCAAAGGAAACAAAAATATGATTTTTATAATTATTACAAAGTTATATCATATTTTTGACAAAAAGAAAATATATTATTTTTGGGTGAATAAAGATATGTATTTTCTTGGAAATATTAGAAGATATATTATTTTTGGAAGAAATATATATTTTCTCAAACAAAAACGGAATATACTATTTTGGAGAAAAATAAACATATATATATATATATAGGGGAAGGTTCAAATGAAAACCACTAGTTATTGTGAAAACTCGAAAACTAATTAAAAAAGCCAAAAAAACATACCAAATTTTTTTTTTTGCATAATAATTTTCGCAGGTTTTTTTATATAAAAAAAATTTTCAAATTTTTTTTTTTTGTGTAATGCACATGTGTAATACTACACATGTGTATGTGTACTACACATGTGTATTATTACACATGTGTACTACAAAAAAGATTTTTTTTTTTGAAAAAAAGTTTTTTTTCATAAATAAAATCAGCGATTTTTATAAAAAAAAATTGAAAAAAAATTGTGTGTTTTTAAGGCATTTTTTAGTTAGTTTTCGAGTTTTCACAATAAAAGTGGTTTTCATTTGAACCATCCCCTATATATATATATATATATATATTCCAAGTTAGACTTGAAAATATATTATTTTTGAAACTTGTATGAAAATACAAATATTTTTGCCCAAGGGAAAAATTATAAATAATTTTTCTAAGTAATAATTATTGAAATATATATTTTGGAAATATATATTGGTGAACTTTTATTAAAGATAATATTCCGAAAAAATTAATACGAAATTAAGTATAAGAATACTTAATGAATACAATAAAGATACGTATTCTCGTACGTATAAATACACTCCGGATACGACACCGCTTCTTGGCAAAAATATGCAAGTATAAGAATACAAGAATACGAATACACCCATCCTTGGGAAGGAAATACATGTATAAATACATGAAAAGTATCAAAGTTAATATACATTGTTTTAACAATTATTCCAAAATTTAATAAATATAATTTAAGTTAAAATATTTATTATTTTAACAAATAATTATAACTTGGAATAATATTAGAGACCCGAAGAAACGTAACTCAAAGACACTAATTAATACTAAGTCGATGCACGACCCGCTCGTCTAATAGACGTTAGTACGATTGTAGGTAGTCGTGTACGCTAGGCGAAGCTTGAGTTACTGTGATACGAAGATGCAAGACTGTGAGTTCATGTTCCCCCTTTTCTTTTAACTCTTTTCGGTTTTATAACTTCGGGGGTGAAGTACATGTTACAAACTGTTTACAAACGTTTATACATGGTATGGTTAGCTAAGGAAGGGTACTGCTAGATCATGTGAGTGGTGGGTATGACGCTTAAGACCGTCAATCCTCTTTGTAGGACCGAAGGACATGAGTGATAGACCTATTTGGGTGTAGCGAGCCCCGCCCATGTTGGACCAGGGTTTGGCCCATGGGTTGACTATGTCTTACAGCCGGAAGCCCGGTGCAAAGTCTGCTAGGTTTGAGTCTTCCTGCATCACGTCACACATATTAATGGCCTTGCAAACCGTTAATGATCTGTTTTCCTTGTTGCTTTCATACCAGGAGTTTACAAACATACACACATACTTTTAATGATTACAAAGGTTTATTCGCACACACAAACACACACATGAACTCGCTCAACTTTTGTTGATGTTTTCAAACTACATGTATTTCAGGGAATTAAATGTGGATCTGACGGGCGTTTGGAAGTTTCAAGTGTGGTTGAGAATAAAATATGTCATCCAAGGTCTTAGGGTTTGGTTAGTGTGTCTTACCCTGGACGAGACACGTCCTCCAAAACCTGGTTTTATTTAATGTCTTTTGTCGGGTCCTTGTGAACTCTAAAAACAAGTTGCATGGTTCGTACTTGAATTTGAATTCTATGTTTTAAAACAATGTTGTTATTTTTTTAAAAACTTATTTAATGGATGAACATCTTCGGTTTTATCATATAGTTGTTGTTATGATTGAATGCACTGATATTAAGCAAGTCACAGATAATCACGCTTCCGCAAAAGTCAGGGTGTGACAGTTTGGTATCAGAGCTTCGATTGTAGTGAACTAGGATTCCTTCTCGAGTGTTGACTACAATCATTAGGGCTCTCACGAAAATATTTTTACAACATCTTTTTCATTGCATACACGAAACGCCCAGATCCAGGAAACAAACATTTTTACAAAATAAAAAAGACGAGAAACACAATGCACAGTTACTTTGTTGGTTTAGTCTGGGAGACTAGTTGGATTAGTCTGGGAGACTAAGTGGTTTAGTCTGGGAGACTAGGTGGTTTAATCTGGGAGACTAGGAAGAATACATGATTACATTGTCATTGATTACATGCTTAATGTTAGTAGTTAATATATATGTGCATATATTGTGATTGTTTTGTTACAGACACTATGTCTTCATCCGAGAGTGGATTGTCTGATATTGATGACCCCATGGCTACTGACTCTGGTGCGAGTGAGCCAGAGATCTTTACCTCAGATACTGAGAGCGACCCAGAGATGATGTCAGACGACGACGACGACTTTCAGCCGTTTGCATTGCTTGTTTTTGGAGTTGACTTACCGCTTGCTGATGGTATCCCAGAAGAGGATCTTTTTGTTATTCCTATTCCTGTTCACGATCATCTTATCATCGGGCACCCCGATGGTGAGCATCTCATGGTTATCCCACCTGAGGATTTTCCTTTTGATGATCTATTTGACGATGATTTTGATCTGTTTGTTGATGGTCCTCCCGATGACACTCATGGCAATGGAGAGCTAGATGAGGACGTTGTTGCTAGTCCACTTCCTGAGATCCCTGTTATTGAGATTTCCTCTGACTCCAGTTTACACTCTGTGTAACACCTCGGAAATTTACGTCCAATAATGTATTGACACGTGTCATGGGCCTTGAATATGTAAAAACATACTTTAGAGGGACTAAAGTTGACAAACGGTGAAACTATGTAAATTCAAGGGTTTAAAGTGTCAACGATTGATAAATAAGCCCTACAATAACCCTACATGGTGTTTATAATCTTAAACAGAAGAATCATGGATCATACGAAGCGAAAAATGAAAGAAAGTGAGGAATTACAAACTACAGGGGCTAAACGTGTCAACATGTTGAATCTATACCTCTGAGTGATCTTTTGGCAAACCCGAAGCTTTGTAATGATGAAATATACTCCCGAGAATATGTGATAAAAATTTCATGAAGTTTCGTGAACGTATGAGAAAGTTATGATTAAAACCGTACACGAAAGGTTAAATACGATATCGTGAATTTCGTGACTTTTCGGGTAAGCGCAAAGTTAACCGAGGACATGCCCAAGTTTATAAAAGTCCCAAGGTTTATAAAAGTCAGATATAAGGGCCAAGAGTGCTAAATACATAGCTTAAACACGCTGCAAAAGATCAGGGGCTGAAGTGCAAATATTTGAAAACTTATAAAATTGGTCGACCACACCCTCGCGCCACGCGAGGGGGTCCTCGCGCTACGCGAGCGACTGCCCAGCGACGAAAAATACTTACAGCTGCCAGTTTTGTCTGTTTGTCGAGTTGTATGCAGCTGTAATCAACTCCTGGACTGACCAATCGACTTTCATGCAATAGAGGACACTTGTATAAGTCTTACAACACTTATAAACATATGTGGCACCTCTAATTCAGATCAAAATCATCATAAAAGCTCACCATTGTTGCAAACATTCAAGTACTTGCATTCACAAAATTCACAAGACTTCTCCTGGAGCATTTCTGATCGACAAGGCAGCCTCATAGTGATCACTAAGCTTGATTAGGACCATTGTAAGTGATCATATCATCCTCTAATCCGTTCTAGCTTAGTGTTTTTACCGAAAGTCAAAGTATCGTAATTTAAACTTGACTTTAAAATTAAACGAGATTGGCTCTGTCAAATCTCAAATTGAAAGTACCTACATGTTGGTATTTATGAGTATAACAAACCCCTAAAAGGGTATTATCAGATTCACACTCTAAATATGCTAATTGTCGAGTCAAAGCATTTCGTAAAAAGTCAACAGAATGTGTTTTTGCAAAAATAAGGTTGATTAACAATGTAGGCTACATGCAACCTGTTTGATCATCAAAATAACTTTGTAATTAATGTAAGAACATGTTTCTTCATGATCAACTCGACAATTTTCTGTATTACACCCGAATCGGAACCGAAAGTCTCATAAATGGACTTTTTCTTTGACTATCGGTTCTGATCCGTACATGCATGTTAAGATCTGCACTAGAGCATATTATTGGACCAACTTTCATATATGTTTAACCCTCTGGAATTTTACATCTTGGTTCCATGTTTAACCGATTCATATGCATGTTACCGGGTTATGCTTAAATATGACTATTTTGCCCTTTTTACTATAAAACGCGATTCTTGAAAAAGTGAAAGAGTAGAAACCTTTGTTACTGATTTATAAACTTGCACCGAAAATTTGACATCAATCCGAGGTCTGGATTGTGAGTTATGCTCAATATCGCAAATAGAACGGTTTTTATTAATTAAACGGCGTTATGAGCATAACACCTATCAAAACCTAATTTTTGACATCAAAATATAAACCTACTGTTGTTATATAATATTTTGGGAATTATAAGGATTTTTAATAATTTTTAAACTGATTTAATCATAGAATTTTAGCCTTAAATCGATTATTGTCGGTTTTGCCCTTTTGGGCTATAAAATGAGTTTTATAAATCCTTTTGACCCCAAACCTTTTTCTACTAATTTTATTTGTTAAATAAAATATTTTGAGCATTCTGGAAATATAAAATTTTCAGCTTTCTTTTACAAACCCGGAAACGGCTCTAAATCGCCTTTTTAAGCATTTTTAACGCCTAGTATGTACTATAACCATATTAAACATATAAGGTTGATACCTACTGATGTTCTTAGCATATTTTTATAAAATAACAGTAAGTACAAGTTTATAAACTCAGGTTTCCAATTTTGACATTTTTAGCCCTTATGAAATTACCAAAGTACCCCTAAGGTGCATAGTTTGGTTTTAAATGATAAGTTTCACACAAGGGTCATACCCTACTGTTATAACATGTTAAATTAAGTATACTTACTGTATAAATCAGAACCGTAACTCATATTTACAAATAAACTCTTTTATAAATCTTTTAAATGACCAAAATGCCTTTATGAGGCCTAATTTGTGTTTAAATCCGTTTTGGGCATAATGGAAAATAACTTACTGATATTATAACATATTTAAAGCATATTATCTCAGGGAACTTGCATATGACTCTTACGGTTACCCGTAACGCTCTTTTCGCGTTCGGTTCGGTTTATGTAACTAGTTTGCATAAATTGACCGAGACGGGTCAAACATTATCATTTTTGTCTCAGAATCCAGAATGTATTTAGTATACCCATATTATACAAGTATTCAAACTTGTCGGGTCTAAATCACATTCTATCCGGTCTTCGCTTAATCGTGCGTTTGAACCGTATCGTCTTTTTTTAAACTAACCGGGCTAAGCTTAAGCTTAAATAAAGACCCGTTAGAAATCTAATAGGTTATTATAAACCTTTGTTCCAGATTAGGAGTACCAGTAAAAGATACTTGCATTTTTCTTGATTGTGATTGATACTTATTCAGGTAAATACTCTTTGGCTTATTTTCCCTATACGGGCTTGGGTTACGGTATATAAAATACCGCTTGATCGGGCATTAAATCCTCCACCGTTGCGTGGGTAGTTGGAATAATTTAATTGGCTCGTTTAAACAGTCGTGTTCACTTAAGGCCTTTGGGGGATTAATTGACCATGTCCCGGATATCCTTGGCATCATCCTACGAGATGGCCACGACCTGAGCACGGGGTGTAGGCGTACACCTTTCCGTGTATAACTCTTTAATGTGGTGGGTCCATTGATCTTTAGCCCGGACTAGATCCGGGCCACTGAACGCAAGTAACATGTAATTCGTTCACATGATTATTATATTAAATAATTGACCCAAGTTAATAAAAATGTTTTGTGCCTTGTGCATTTAAATCAATTTTCAACCTTTTCAAAATGAGTCAGTCGAATTGTATTTACCAGTGTAAACTGACGTATTTTTCCCAAAAAGATTAAGTGCAGGTACTACACGTAATAGGCTGGCAGGCTTCTAGAGCGTCCACAATAGGTCTCGCAGCTTGGACGACAAATAAACTGTTGAACAATTATCCTATTTTATTTCGATCCGCCTGTGGATCCGTTTCAACTACTCGTGATATTTATTATTACATTTTATTTAAAAGTTGAAATGAATCTATCTTTTACTTCCGCTGTGTATTATTATATTGTGTTATTTGTCTATGATGATATCAACTACGTCACGATACTCCCCACCGGGCCCACCGGTGACACGTGGAAATTAGGGGTGTGACACTCTGTCTCAGATTCCTTTGAGTCTGTGACTTCTTCTGCCTTGCAGGCAGTCGGATTGCGACGTTATGCCACTGACTCTGACGATGACACAGCCATGTCAGCTGCACTGTCTCCTCCACATGACTTTGAGCCTGGACTTGAGCCCGATTTTGTCCCTGATGATCAGCCTGTTGATGCACCCGCTGATCCTGAGCCTTTGCCTGATCATGACCCTATCCCATTTGGATTACCTGATATTGCACCTCTCATACCTGACCTAGTTCCTGCACCCACTGACCCTCCTGTTATTGAGCCATTCGTTCCTCCACTTGCACCCGCACCCGCTGATGTCGCTCTTTTTCACCCAGTGGAGTCGGATGTACACCGTGTTGACCTACCTACTGTTTTCTTACAGGACATACCCGCACCCTGTCCAGGGGAGGGCACTTCAGGCCAGCAGCCTAGTCATGACCCTCACGTTTCAGCAGCTTTTCCACATATCCCACAGTCTGCACCTTTTGCTCCTTTTACTTCTTCACCACTCGATGAGCCATTTCGATGGTTCCCACCGTACACTATGCCGATTTCTGATCCCTACCATCCCTCGCACTTTGCTGGTTATACACGGGATGAGTTACTTCTATCACTTCAGCTTCAGTTTGAGATTATGAGTCGTAGGATTTTGGAGCTTGAGATGACACCGCGTCCTTTACCATGTCCGTGTCAGCCTGCTTTTGTTTCCCCTCGTTCATCACCGTCTCCATTTTCACATCCACCTGCTCCTCTTACTCCGTTTCCAGAGTTTGATGCTCGATTTCTCACCATCGAGCAGCAGATCAGTTATCTGCTGCCTCATGTCTATGAGCTTGAGGAGGAGCTTGCGCATGTGCGCAACTTGCTTTTCTCTCCTCCACCTCCTCCTCCACCACCACCACCACCATCAGCATAGTTGGTTTTTGGTTTTATGTAGGTAGCTTGCTTTTGATGAGAGCACCACTATTGAGCCTAGCTTGTGAAGCCTTTTGGAGACCACCTTTTTACTGTATGATTTTTGTAGACTGGTAGACTTGTTGAACAAGGGTAGTGTGACCCTGTGTTCCTTTGTTACGATACTTTTGTAAAACATGTAATAATACTTATGGTCGATGATTAATGAAAGCTCAATCGTAATGTTCTCATTAAATACGTTGTTGATATACATGTTTGTGCTATGATTGTGATGTTATATGATTGCTTGTTATGATGATTACTGATATACCTATGTATATACACCCCCTAGGTCGTATTCGTATAGTAGATGCTTATGTGCTTGAGCCTTTATTAAGACCTGACCTATACAATCTTCTTTATAGAAGATGCCTCCTCGAAAGGAACACTCAGTTGCCCACAACAGAGGCAGAACTGAAAGAACGGATTTTATAGGCAATCGCACAACATGAGGCCTTACGCTCTGAACACAGCGAAGGTACCTCAGGAAATAACCCACCTCACGGTAATGTTTAAGTCACTTAAGACACATTACGATACGTTTGGACATTCCATGTGCGTTTGCTAATGCTTTCTATGAATGATGTTGCCTGTACAGGCTGTACTTACAAGCAGTTCCTTGACTGCAAGCCTCTGAACTTTGACGGCACTGGAGGTGCTGTAGCTTTCGTTAGATGGACTGAGAAGACGGATTCTGTGCTACGAATGAGCAAGTGCGCGTCAGAGCACCTACATTTCTGGACTATTCCTCGATGGAGCCCTATCGTGGTGGAACCTTCAGGTTCAGACCCTAGGTGAGGTGGCAGCGTATGGTATGACATGGGATGAGATGAAGGAGCTGATGCGCAAGAATTACTGTTCAAGGGCTGAGATTCAGAAGTTGGAAACCGAGTTTTGGAATCTAAAGATGGATGGTCCTAAGATAGCGGAGTACATACAGAGATTCCACGATTTGTCTCGAGTTGTCCCCTACATGGTAGAGCCAGGATTCAAGCGAGTTCAACATTTCATTTGGGGATTGGCACCCCAAATAATGAGCATGGTGACTACTTCGAAGCCTCCAATGATCACTGAGGCCATTGATTTAAGCGTGGCACTGACCGAAGAAGCAATCAGATTGAACAAGTTCTCAATCTCTGACACCAAGAAGAAGGAGGCTCATGTCGAGTCATCTGGAGAGAACAAGAGGAAGTTCTCAAATTTCAAGAAGGGTACCCAAGGAAACAGTAGTGGTAACAAGAAAAGAGATGCGAACCCACTAGCCGAGGTTAGGACTGGTGCTGCAAGTTCTAAAAACAAGGGGAAAGGATACATGGGCACCCTGCCCAAGTGTGATGTGTGCCAGTTTCATCATGCCGGCCAGTGTAGGTTTAGGAAGTGTGAAAACTGTGGAAAGAATGGTCATTCGAAGGAGACGCCCTGGGCTGGTAATGGTCGTGGGAATGGTGGTCAGAGAGGTAATGGGAACGACAATGGAAACCGTGGTGGAAACGGTTATGGGAATAGGAACCAAAGTGGAAGCAATAACCAGGGAAGCAATGGGAATCGTGGTGGTTCCGGAAATCAAGCTGGTAACGGGAACCGTGGAATATACTGGAAACAGACAAGGATGCTTTAGTTACGGAGATGTTGGGCATTTCAAGCGGGATTGCCCGAAGAATAATCAAGCCCAAGGAAGAGTCTTCAACATTGGAGCTAGGGAAGCTCGTCAGGATCCGAACGTAGTCACTGGTACGTTCCCTATCAACCAACACTTTGCATCTGTACTATTTGATACTGGTGCCGATTATAGCTTCGTATCCCTAGAATTTAAGGCTATACTTGGGTTAGTTGCAAGTAAGTTAGATATTCTGTACTCGATAGAACTAGCTAATGGGAAGCTAGTAGAGGCAAATGAAGTAATTAGAGGTTGTGTGATAGAGCTTGGAGAGCGTGAGTTTACGCTCGATCTTCTACCAGTTGAGTTGGGAAGCTTTGATGTGGTAGTTGGAATGGATTGGTTGTCGAGTAACCGAGCTGAGATCGTATGTCATGAGAAGATCATTCGCATCCCGATGGTGAAAGAAGAGACGATAGTAGTGCACGGAGAAAAGCATGATACGCCTCTACGGATTATCAGTTGCTTGAAGGCACAAAAGTTTATGCGGAAAGGATGTGTTGCCTTTTTGGCTCACGTTGTTGATAAAGAAGGCGAAGAGCCGAAGCTGGAAGATATCCCTGTGGTAAGGGAATATCCTGAAGTCTTCCCCGAAGACTTTCCAGGATTGCCGCCGCAACGACAAGTCGAGTTCCATTTTGACTTGGTTCCAGGCGCCGCGCCTGTAGCCAAAGCACCTTATCGACTTTTTCCTTCAGAGATGCAAGAGTTGTCGACGCAGCTTCAGGAGCTTTTGGACAAGGGATTCATTAGACCAAGCTTCTCACCTTGGGGAGCTCCAGTTCTATTTGTTAAGAAGAAGGACGGTAGTTTTCGTATGTGCATTGACTACCGAGAGCTGAACAAGTTAACCATCAAGAATCGGTATCCTTTGCTGAGGATTGATGATCTCTTCGATCAACTTCAAGGTTCGAGTTACTACTCCAAGATCGATCTTCGATCAGGTTATCACCAGCTGCGGATTCAAGAAGAGAGCATACCGAAGACTGCTTTTAGAACTCGTTATGGACATAACGAGTTTCTAGTGATGCCGTTTGGGTTGACGAATGCACCGACAGTGTTTATGGATTTGATGAATCGAGTTTGCAAGCCATATCTCGATAAATTCGTGATTATGTTTATCGATGATATTTTGATTTATTCGCGGACGAAGGAAGAGCATGAGCAACACCTTAGAGCCATTTTAGAGTTGCTCAAGAAGGAGAAACTGTATGCTAAGTTCTCAAAGTGCGAATTCTGGTTGCGTGAGGTACAATTCCTTGGTTATGTGGTGAATGAAGATGGAATCCATGTGGATCACACCAAGATTGAGGCAATTAAGAATTGGGAAACCCCGAAGACGCCAACCGAGATCCGTCAGTTTTTGGGTTTAGCAGGGTATTATCGCCGATTCATTGAGGATTTTTCTTTAAATCGCTCAACCGCTGACCTCCCTTACTCAAAAGGAAAAGAAGTACGAATGAGGAGATAAACAAGAAGAAGTTTTTCACCTGCTAAAGAACAAGCTTTGCGATGCACCTATTTTATCCCTACCCGAAGGCACCGATGACTTCGTGGTGTATTGTGACGCCTCGCGTCAGGGATTGGGCTGTGTGCTGATGCAGCGACAGAAGGTTATCGCTTATGCTTCGCGCCAATTGAAGGTCCATGAGAAGAACTACACCACGCATGATTTGGAATTAGGCGCAGTGGTGTTTGCTTTGAAGATTTGGCGGCATTACCTTTATGGTTCCCGATGCACGATCTTTACAGATCACAAGAGCCTACAACACATATTCGATCAGAAAGAGCTTAATATGAGACAACGGCGTTGGGTAGAGCTGTTAAATGATTATGATTGCGAAATCAAATATCATCCAGGAAAGGCGAATGTGGTGGCAGACGCCTTAAGTCGAAAAGAGAGGATTAAGCCTATAAGGGTTAGGGCCTTAGAGATGATCATACAGACAGACCTCTCGTTGCGCATTCGTGCAGCACAAAGGGAAGCCCTTAAGAGGGAGAACCTAAAGGCTGAATATCTCCGTGGGATGGAGAAAAAGTTGGTACCCAATGAGGAAGGAACCTTGTGTTTTATGGGACGAATTTGGGTTCCCCTCTTTGGTGGTCTTAGAGATGTTATTTTTGATGAAGCTCATAAATCGAGGTACTCGATCCACCCAGGATCAGACAAGATGTACCAAGATTTGAAGGATTATTATTGGTGGCCAAGACTGAAGGGCGATGTTGCTACCTATGTTGGAAAATGCTTGACTTGTGCCAAAGTGAAGGCCGAGTATCAGAAGCCTTCAGGTCTTCTACAACAACCTGAGATACCCATGTGGAAGTGGGAACAGATCTCAATGGATTTCGTAACGAAGTTGCCCAGGACACCTAGAGGTCATGATACGATTTGGGTAATCATGGACCGGTTAACAAAATCTGCGCACTTTTTGCCGATCAGGGAAAAGGATAACACCAGTAAGCTAGCTGAGCTGTACCTAAGGGGGATAGTCGCACGTCATGGAGTGCCTATCTCGTTTATATCAGATAGAGACGAAAGATTTGTGTCAAGGATTTGGCAATCCTTCCAAGAAGCGTTTGGTTCTCAGTTGGATCTGAGCATATCATTTCATCCACAGACGGACGGTCAAAGTGAGAGAACGATTCAGACGCTTGAAGATATGCTACGAGCTTGTGTAATGGACTTGGGTGGCAGTTGGGACACTCACATGCCCTTGGTTGAGTTCTCCTACAACAACAGCTACCATACAAGCATTCAAGCTGCACCGTTCGAGGTTCTCTACGGACGAAAGTGTCGATCACCGTTATGCTGGGCAGATGCAGGTGATAGACAGTTGGTTGGTCCGGAATTGGTCCAAGAGATGACAGATAAGATCATGCAGATTCGAGAGTGCATTAAGGCGGCTTGTGATCGACAAAAGAGCTATGCGGACCAAAGAACGAAACCTTTGGAATTTGAAGTGGGTGATATGGCTATGTTAAAAGTCTCACTTTGGAAAGGTGTGGCACGCTTTGGGAAACGTGGTAAGTTAAACCCACGATTTATCGGACCATTTAAAATCCTGGAAAGGATTGGTCCTGTAGCATACAAGTTGGAGCTACCGGCAGAACTTAATGGTGTTCATGATACATTCCACGTATCTAATCTGAAGAAGAGTCCAACACAAGAAACAGTGGTTATTCCTGCTGATGAAGTTCACATTGACGACACACTCAACTTTACAGAAGAACCCGTTGAGGTTACTGATCGGAAAGTTAACAAGACTCGGAGGAGTAGTGTTAAACTCGTCAAGGTTCGCTGGAATGCGCGTCACGGCCCAGAGTTTACTTGGGAGCGTGAAGACCGCATGAAAGCTAAACACCCACATTTATTCCCTAACACCCCTGCAGCTAGTAGTAAAGCTTAAAATTTCGGGACAAAATTTTCTTAACAGGAGGAGAATGTGACAACTGTCAAAATTCCAGGTATCCGTACAACTATTAAACCATGATTAGTGCTTAATGACTGTGCTGAATTACAATTAACTGCTTATTGCCATATACATACATGTGCATCATATATTGCTTAATGTCATATCATTATTGCATGAGAACTTTATTTGATGCATTAAATACAGTTAGTACAATTATCAGACAAATCAGGAAAATGCTGACGGAGTTCAGTAAATAGACAGACGTTGTGTTGAGACCTAGAATGAGCCAGAAACCAAGTACTACACTAGTATAGTGTGTAGGAAAGTAAGGATCACAAAACTGCCTTCCTATAGATAGTTTAAGTGCCGGAAAGTGCCTAAAACTCACATAAAGAGCTGAATTCAGCAAAAATCAGCAATTTTCAACATTTAAACACACAAATATCATGCATAAATATGCTTAAATGGTCCTGAATGCTTTCCTAAGTGTCGGGAATTAAAACTATCATAAAAGGGTACATAAAGCACACTAAACTGCAAAGTTTAGCACCTTAACGAACCAGTAAGCAACCGAATAACTGGACACTACCCGAAACACCAAATTTTCACTAGAAGCACTGTTTTAACATTACCAAGCTAGTTATGATCCCCCGAGCATCATAACACATAATAAATATCTAGTAACTAAAGTATCTAACTAAATACTTGGATTTTTACCATAATCTAACTAGTTTAGTTTAACTTAGCCTACATACCCCCCCACCTATGTAATCTGCCAACATGGCCCCCACATAGAGATTTCTTTCAATATTATATTAGATTGTGTTTCTCTATTAAGAACATAAGAACCATGAGTTAAAAGGTTAAAATGGATTATAAGTAAACCTTGAAGATCATAACCCTCATAACTACACACACTAAAACACACACATTTTCTTCTTCCTCTCCTTGTGTTCTCGGCCGAAACCTAACCCCCACACACTCACCATTTTCGATCATCCTACATCCATTCCAAGCATATACAAGTGTGTTAGAGGTTACATAAAGAAGCTAGGAGCTTTCGGAAGTTCAAGGACCTCTTTCATTTGCTTTTATCCATCTCTTATCTTCACTTGATCATCCCTAGCCTTGAACTAGTGGTAAGAACATCATACACTCCATTTTACATCTTATATTAGTGGTTAAAAGAAGATTCATGATGATAATCTTGAAGAACACTAAGAAACTTGAACTTGAGACATGAACATAAGCTTGAATACATAAGAAATCTTAATGTTTATGTGTTGTAATACTTGTTGATTGTTGATTGCTTGTGACAATGATGTTGATCATCATATGATCTTGCTAGATCATGATTAAAAACATAATCCAGCAAGATGAGAGGATGAACATGGTAGAAGTTAATGGATCATCCTCATGAGAAGCATGAACTTGAAAGAATATGTGATTTTCTTGTAAAATAATGATCAAAGTAAGTTGTAATACTTGTAGATCTAAAACTACATGGATGGTTTTTCAAAGGAACCAAGTTAAAAACACAAGATTTACTTGATCTTGGTTCTTAAAAAAACAAACCTTATTTTTGGTGGTTAATAAAGTGTAGAAACACTTATGTAACAAGAAAAATCAAAGAAGAAACATTTTTGAAAAATATGATTATAAGTTGTAAAGATCCATTTTCTTTAAAAATGAAGTTTTTAAAGAATCAAACACACTTTAAAGGGTAACAAGACTTACTAAGAACACTAGTAAGTTACTACAAATTTTTACACATATTCAAGTTCATGAAGTAGTAATTTATGCTTGTTTTTGACAAAATGGGTAAGTAAAGATTATTTATTGTTGTGAATTGTGAATTGATTGTGTTGATTTTACAAAAGAAAATGATATACCTTCAAGGTATGCAAACCTCCATTTTTAGGGGAAACTATGGCAAAATTTTTCTAAAAATTAAACACGTAGAAAAATATTTCCAAATAAATATTTACAAGTATATTTCAAACCATAAATTTTTACATAAACTTTGCCATAATTTTTGTTACAAAAATCATAAATATTGGAGGTTGGTTTTTAGAAATAAAAGTGACTAAATATGTATCTAGGAAATATATATTTAGAAGTCACCATGTGTGTGATTATGTGTATACTTTGTGTATTAGTTATATTATTTTAGGACATGAAATAATATAACTCATCAAAATACCAAAAATTACAATCCAAAATATTACCAAAATTCCAAGAATATGAATATACAAGTTATACACAAAATATTGGTGAAACCGAACTAAGGAATATAATTCACAAAAGATTCTGGAAATAATATTCATGTGTATATTTTGGCAAATAATATTTTGGACACCAAAGGAAATAAAAATATGATTTTTACAATTATTACAAAGTTATATCATATTTTTGACAAAAAGAAAAGGGAATTTTACCAAAATGTCTCTTGACCAAGTGCATTTGCAAAATTGTCACCTTCCTGCATCCTTGGAAGGTCCTCCCAGCTTCGGAAGCGTCCGCATTTCGGGTTGAAGCGTCCGCCTTTCACGTTGAAGTGTCCGTTTCCTTTCAAGCGACACGTGTCCGATGTTGAAGCGTCCGCCTCAGGAGCAATGATTCCGTGAAGCTTCTGAAGCGTCGGCCAACGACGCAGGTTCCGTATCTTTGTCCATTTTTTTTATAACTTATAAACATTTCTAACATGGGATCATGTGCATGCTCTTTATAAAAACTATATGTATGTTAACGGAGCAAATTTTAAACGATATAAAACATGTTATTTTTTAGTTAAAAATTTTTATATTAAACATTAAAACATAACATAATAAAAAACAAAAAAAAAAACAAACAACACATAAAGAATTTATTATATTATATCTAAAACCATATCCTAATAGCCTCCCACTCTGAGACATGTTTGAAATCTGTAGGTCCTGAAATCCGAGGATCGATAACGAAAACCGAATCCTTGTTTATCACAAACACGGTAACGGGTGCGGAATCCCCGTGACGGTGCAAACCAAACACAGTTAATAAAACACACGCGTAACCAAAGATTCAATATCTATTGATTAGGGATGAGTACAACCACAAACATATACAAACAATGTTTTTCAGACTCTCTCAAAGTCTTACAGCTCTCATCTCGTCCAAGTTTCACACAGAAACTATGAGAGCTATTTATACTAAAACAGACACAGACATGACGAAACGCATAAAGGACACGACGAAACACTAAAGTCGACGAAACACACTTTGTTTCGTCGACATACATATAATCTAAATCATTCTGTTTCGTCGATGTGTAGTAGAAGCCCAATTGAAGTCAAAAGCCCAACAAGTCTTCAGCCCACATGTTGATGTTACGGCCCAGACTTTGTTTCTGTTTACACCTTTCATGAATTCAACATACGAGACAAGATTATAACATCACCATGACATCACAATGATGATGTCATGGTGATGTGTAAACGGGAATGGCTTGCGGCGCTCCATGCTTCGCGTGTCGAACTCTGGGGCGCACGACGGAGGAATGTCGTGACGTCGGGCTGGAGCCGGACCTAACCGAGTCGACCCGAACCGAATCGAACCGAGTCGAGTCGCGTCCACATAAAGTGTACCAACAAACTCCCCCTTGGACGCTACTCGTGATGGTTCGTCTTCCGTGTCTTTTGTGTCGAAGGATCTTCAAAGTCTTCACGCGTCGTAAGAAGAAAGTGTATCAACAAACTCCCTTTTTCATTCAGGTAGTGTGTTAACAAACTCCCCTTTAAAATAAACTCTCCATTGAGTCATGCTCGTGAATCTTTTGATCTTCAATGCTTCAGATCCTTGTGGTGTTGATGAAGGGTCAGCGGCAACTCGATCATTTTTATCTTTTGAGTGCCTCCACTTCGTGTCTTCATTCCAAAGCTTGTCATCGAACATGTTTTCCTCGCCTTTAGTATCTGCACACGCAAGAAATCTAAACGCATAATGAGAACAACCGCTTGGAATATAGCTAACAATTAAACAAATGACACATATGAGATCAAATCTCAATCAACTACCGACCGACAACAGTTTGAAAGTTTAGAAAATGATCAATTTTAATCCTTTACCTTTCAAAACTTGTTAACTTCGACTGTTTATGAAGATGCAATTGTTTTCCGGCTTACGATCAGGATTTTGGGTAGGATAGACTCGAGTTCCAACATCAGTCAATCAAAAATAAACTAGAAACAAAATCTTTTTGCATTTTATAAAGTTTATCTTAAAACACACCTAAAATCTTTTTGGAATTTTTCATTTTTCAAATGTAAAGACGGAAAGCAATAAATAAATATATACAAAGATACAGAAACTGAAAGCAGTAAATAAATATATACAGAGATTCTTTTTGCGAGTTTCGAGGGTAAGAGAATCATATCAGTGTACGGTCACGCCAAAACGCTCTTTTTGTTCAATTAGTTAACATTTAGAAAAGCATCCTATAACAATTATCGGTATTGTTGTCCACATAAGCTCAACTTATCAGATGTAATCATGATTAGGGGATACGTTAAGGTATGATTTATACTTACCGACCGGTGTTCATCCACACACGACACATTCCCGTATCAAGGTATGCACGAGAGTTCATCTTACCGGTGAGCATACTGTTTATCATCTGTTTGACCGTATAAAAGAATGTGAGAAACTCACTTATTTTGATTGAAAACAAGCCCTATGTGATAGAATCACTTATTGATGAGGAACTTGATTTTCATATGCAAGAGGGCACAGGAGCAAGTCCGTGAACAGGTCAGTACTTTCGTACAGCAGAGAGACGAACTTGACTCCCGCAAAGAATCTGTGATATATTATCACTTATTTGTTTGGACATGTGATTGTTGATCACTTATTGAGGTCGTATGCAATATGTACACGTATGTATAGTATCATGGAAGATCTAGACTTCGTCTCCGTTTTGTTTCAGTTTAATACAACCATGATACCCAGATGATAAGACAGCATAAAGACCGAATATCTCAGAACCTTGGCAATCTCTCAAACGAAATTTCGGTACTAAGACCATATGCCAATGTGCGGTTCCCACCTGGTCTTCAGTCGATTTAAGATTTATATCACCCTGCACACTTTAAAATGATTGTGAGCCTACTGATACATCTTATATAGAGCTGCTTAACATATTTTTCATTTTCAAGTTCATTTCGAAGAGGTTTCGACAGACCACTGATTTACTATCATATTCTCTTTTTCTCGCCAGGAAACACATTTTTGTTTTTCCAATGTTTTTGTGCTTTGAAATTTTTTGATGTTTTTGAATTTTCAAATTTTGGATTTACTCCCCCTAAAATCAACAAACTAAGATAAAATTTAAAAAACACAAAGGTATTTACAAAAACGATTTCCCGATGTCGGTTAACTCATGTTTTACCTCAATGCCGTTTACCAAAATTAAATTTTTGAATCAGAAATGATTTATCGAATTTTGGAAAAATCAGTTGGCATGTCGGTAAGCGGTGCGGACCATGACAACATTGACGAGTTTCATAGTGAAACAATCACGTGTGAGGTGATATTCTAGATCAACGTGTCTGGCCAAAGAGTGCTGTACGAGATAATAACAATTTATAAAGCAGCTTAAATATCGACAGGTATAGGAGAGATTAGAAATTTAAAACCGTATCCTGCAACTGCTTCGTGCATTGCAAGGAATCTGAGTGCTCTCCAAAACTGGATATCCACCCGGTGTGGATTTCAAAGTCGATTTTGTAGTTACTGAGAAATCTCTTGACAGCAACAAGATCATAAACCTTTGGGTCCGGCTGGTCTTCCACATTGCACCAGCGAAGGTCTTTGTATTTCTCTTTCAGAAGTAGTGTGCGGTTGTTCAATCCACGCCAAGGCATCCGCACACCTGGTTGGTTTGTTCAACAAACACATTTTCTTCAATCACATCGCGAAGAAATGTACACTGCACGTTTATCTTGTGAATTTTTGAACTTCAAACGTGCTGCAGGTGCGTACATCTTGATTGAATCTATCATGGGGACCCGATTAAAGCCATTAACAATCAAACTTTGGAATGATTTCCATTTTGTCGAAGCTTTCAATTTCTTTCGACAAACAATTCTGTCTTCTTTCCTTTTTCTCTCCATCAAAGGCAACAATTTCTTTTGTCGCCGATCTTGTGCATGAATATTCCACTATCAATAATCCTATGACTATCGAAAGTTCCTCCGGGAACATCCTGCACACTCACTCAGAGATTAGATGGAGAGGGGGACCCAAGCCTTAACAGACTTGGGTCGTCCTTCATCATCGAGGATTGTGACTTCGATTTCCTGATGATTTGGAATGGATTGAGCTTCCCCTGAAACAGTTACCGATTTTGGTTTCCAAATCTGTTTTTGTTTTTCATTTTTAATTTCTAACTTAACAGACTTTGTTTGGACAACCTCCGGTTTTAACGCCTTTTCAATCACCTTCACATTTTTACGTCGTTGTTTTGTTTCCTGTTCTTTAACAGTACGTTTATCATGTTTTGGAGAAACAGGACGACGTTGTGAGTGACCTTGTTCAGAGGGGGCTCTTTCAACAAAATTTGGTTTGGGCGAGTTTGTGCAGTCTTTAATGATGTGCCCAAACTTCCCACACTTAAAACATTTTCTCCTTTCAACAAACTTAGGAGAATCTGATTGATGGCCTGACGTTGAAGTTGTAGACCCAGAGGTACTAGCTTCACACCCGTTTGTGTGTTGGGTGTAATTGTTATCACTATTACGCTTCAAAATGTTGACTTTTTGAACAAAATCGGTATTTGACTTATTTTCAAAAGTCTCCACTTTATCAGTACCTTTGGAGGCCACAAATTTAATGTCTTTGTTTTTCTTCTTGAAACGAGCTCCTTTTGTTTCAGCCTTTGGTTGTGTAACCTTAGGCTTTTGAGCTCGTTGTTGTTGTTTACCCTTAAAAGCGATAGTTTGTTGCTTCGTTGGTGATTTTTTATTTCCAAATTTTCTTATAACTTCAGCTTTTGGAATCGGATCACACTGAGTTACTGAAACTCTCGGGATCCCCTTTTCCAAAAACTTACTGGTAGTATCTTCAAACACTTTATCAATCAAAGATTGATTGACATTTTTAATTGGAAAAGTTGTGTTTGAATAAATTTTGTCATCACCGACTAAAGTGTACAACACGTTATCACTTTTAACAGTAGACACTGTCTCAGTGATAGGATCTATCTCTTGTTTAGCACCAGTTGATTGCACAGCAGGAGTAGGAGGATCACACAGAATGTGATTCTCAAAAGGCACTTCTACTCCTTTTCTATCGTCAAGAGATTTGTCCTCATCACTCACATCTGACTCATCATCTGAAGAATCATAGTCCTCAATGGTTGGAGGACTTTGATTTGAAGCACATGATGACTTTTCCTTTCTATCAGATGAGCCCTCCGATGAGGAAGAAATGCCGCGGAATCCCCGTGACGGTGCAAACCAAACAAAGTGTAAAACACACACGTAACCAAAGATTCAATATCTATTGATTAGGGATGAGAACGATACAAACATATACAAACAATGTTTAAAGACTCTCTCTCAAAGTCTCACACAGCTCTCGTCTCGTCCAAGTTTCACACAGAAACTATGAGAGCTATTTATACTAAAACAGACACAGACATGACGAAACACATAAAGGACACGACGAAACACTAAAGTTGACGAAACACATTTTGTTTCGTCGACATACATATAATCTAAATCATTCTGTTTCGTCGATGTGTAGTAGAAGCCCAATTGAAGTCAAAAGCCCAACAAGTCTTCAGCCCACATGTTGATGTTACGGCCCAGACTTTGTTTCTGTTTACACCTTTCATGAATTCAACATATGAGACAAGCTTATGACATCACCATGACATCACAATGATGATGTCATGGTGATGTGTAAATGGGAATGGCTTGCGGCGCTCCGTGCTTCGCGTGTCGAACTCTGGGGCGCACGACGGAGGAATGTCGTGACGTCGGGCTGGAGCCAGACCTAACCGAGTCGACCCGAACCGAATCGAACCGAGTCGAGTCGCGTCCACATAAAGTGTACCAACAAAATCATGTCTCTCTTCATGACGGTAGTTGATGAGGGCCACCTCCTTTTGATCGTCCTCACCAAGGTCCGGCATTTCTGCCTCCACTTTCTTGAAATACCGATCAAATCTCTCGCATTCCAACCGCAGGACACGGAACCTGGAGGATAGTGCGTCAACGGTCCGGTTGTGGTCCGGACCACGTAGTTGGGCGAAATTCTGTTGAACACGGACCCAGAGCCCACCGTGTCCTCGACGTGGAGGATCGATCATGGCCTGCTCCCATGCTTCGCACAGAGCAATGTCTTCAACGTCAGTCCAGGAGGTGGCCATTGTGGGGTCGTTGACGGCGTCAGATTTTCTAGTGAAATGGCTGATTTTGTTTGCAATTTTTTTTTAAAACGGCGGGTGTTTTGATAAGTGATAAGTGAACGGGTTATATAGTGGGGTAAATGTGTGCAACGGTAAAAGTTAAACGGCTTTTGAGTTTCCAGGCCTCAGAAGCGTCGGTCAACCTCGGGGGAGCGTCGTCGGGGTCAAGCCTCGGAAGCGTCGTCCGGGCCTCGGAAGCGTCGTCCGGGCCTCGGAAGAGTCGTCCGGGCCTCGGAAGCGTCGGCCAGGCCTCGGAAACGTACACATGGACGCATTAAAAAAATTATGGTTATCATGCGTCGGTGACTGACGCAATTTCATAACGGAACGGACGCTTCAACGTGACAGGCGGACGCTTAAACGCGAAATGCGGACGCTTCCGAAGCTGGGAGGACCTTCCAAGGACGCAGGAAGGTGACAATTTTGCAAATGCACTTGGTCAAGAGACATTTTGGTAATTTTCCCAAAAGAAAATATATTATTTTTGGGTGAATAAATATATGTATTTTCTTGGAAATATTAGAAAATATATTATTTTTGGAAGAAATATATATTTTCTCAAACAAAAACGGAATATATTATTTTGGAGAAATATATATATATATATATATATATATATATATATATATATATATATATATATATATATATATTCAAAGTTAGACTTGAAAATATATTATTTTTGAAACTTGTATGAAAATACAAATATTTTTGCCCAAGGGAAAAATTATAAATAATTTTTCTAAGTAATATTTATTGAAATATATATTTTGGAAATATATATTGGTGAACTTTTATTAAAGATAATATTCCGGAAAAATTAATACGAAATTAAGTATAAGAATACTTAATGAATACAATAAAGATACGTATTCTCGTACGTATAAATACACTCCGGATACGATACCGCTTCATGGCAAAAATATGCAAGTATAAGAATACAAGAAAAACTAATACACCCATCATTGGGAAGGAAATACATGTATAAATACGTGAAAAGTATCAAAGTTAATATATATTGTTTTAACAATTATTCCAAAATTTAATAAATATAATTTAAGTTAAAATATTTATTATTTTAACAAATAATTATAACTTGGAATAATATTAGATACCCGAAGAAACGTAACTCAGAGACACTAATTAATACTAAGTCAAGGCACGACCCGCTCGTCTAATAGACGTTAGTACGATTGTAGGTAGTCGTGTACGCTAGGCGAAGCTTGAGTTACTGTGATACGAAGATGCAAGACTGTGAGTTCATGTTCCCCCTTTTCTTTTAACTGTTTTCGGTTTTATAACTTCGGGGGTGAAGTACATGTTTCAAACTGTTTACAAACGTTTATACGTGGTATGGTTAGCTAAGGAAGGGTACTGCTAGATCATGTGAGTGCTGGGTATGACGCTTAAGACCGTCAATCCTCTTTGTAGGACTGAAGGACATGAGTGATAGATCTATTTGGGTGTAGCGAGCCCCGCCCATGTTGGACCAGGGTTTGGCCCATGGGTTGACTATGTCTTACAGCCGGAAGCCCGGTGCAAAGTTTGCTAGGTTTGAGTCTTCCTGCATCACGTCACACATATTAATGGCCTTGCAAACCGTTAATGATCTGTTTTCCTTGGTGCTTTCATACCAGGAGTTTACAAACATTCACACATACTTTTAATGATTACAAAGGTTTATTCACGCACATAAACACACACATGAACTCGCTTAACTTTTGTTGATGTTTTCAAACTACATGTATTTCAGGGAATTAAATGTGGATCTGGCGGGCGTTTGGAAGTTTCAAGTGTGGTTGAGAATAAAAGATGCCATCCAAGGTCTTAGGGTTTGGTTAGTGTGTCTTACCCTGGACGAGACACGTCTTCCAAAACTTGGTTTTATTTAATGTCTTTTGTCGAGTCCTTGTGATCTAAAAACAAGTTGCATGGTTCGTACTCGAATTTGAATTCTATGTTTTAAAACAATGTTGTTGTTATTTTTTTTAAACTTATTTAATGGATGAACATCTTCGGTTTTATCATATAGTTGTTGTTATGATTGAATGCAATGATATTAAGCAAGTCACACATAATCATGCTTCCGCAAAAGTCAGGGTGTGACATGACATCTGCCTGAGGGCTATCATGAAGGCTTCTAGAGGGTCAGAGCTATCATTCTTGTTTCGTGGATCTGTTTCTCCCTTGTTAAGTGGTGTATCGAAGGACAACCTGGCCCTGAGGCTTTCGAGCCTCTCCTGTCTCTCCAGGTCCTCGTGGTGCTTTTTTAGTTCTTCCTTGTGCATGGCAACGAAGTCTGGGGTGATGGTTTCTTCCCTTTCCAGGGTTCTTACCTGGTCTTCGTTTTTGTCACACCCCGATATTTCCACGTATTACCGGTGGGCCCGGTGGGGAGTATCGTGACGTAGTTGATATCATCATAGTAAATTTATCACAGTTCAATGCACAACAGAAGTCTAAAAGTAATAATATTACAAACCGAATGAAAGTAACATAAGTATTACAAACGGAATGTAAAAGGATCCACAGGCGGATCAAAACGAAGGAAATATTGTTCAACAGATTTTAAAGTGATAAAGCTTGCAAGACTCTTTATTTATTCACTCAGGAGTAGCCAGCCTATTTCGCATAGTACCTGCACTTAATCTTTTGGAAAATACGTCAGTTTACACTGGTAAATACAATTAACCGACTCTTTTGAAAATATTTAAGAAAATTGATTTAAATGCACAAGGCAGAAATAATCTTTTATAACTTGGGACAATTATAAAATAATCTTGTATACAGTTTCATATGTTTATCGTCCGTCAGGGCCGGTTAAAGAGTCGGACAAGATTAACTGACACACCATAGGTATAATGCCCACAAGGAAAACTCCTTACTGTGGGATACCATTTATACGTACGCAACTGTCAGGTGTATGCCTACACCCCGTGCTTAAGACGTGGCCATTTCGATGAATGAGCCGAGGATATCCACGACATGGTCATTAACCCCCCAAAGGCATTGCACCAAACAAAACAGATTAAAACGGGTTATGTAAATATATTAATTACAATCCGATTTAAATAACTACACACCCGACCAAGTGGTATTATTATAATACCGTATCCCAAGCCCGTATAATGGAAAATAAGTTAAAAGTATTTACCTGAGCAAAAATACAATTTTTATCCCAGCCGTATAACAAGCAGCAAGTGCAAATATCTTTTACTGGGCTCCTAAATCTGGAACGAAGGTTTTAATAACCTATTAGATTCCTAACGGGTCTTACATAAGTTTAAACTTAGACCGATTAGTTTTAATGAAAGGTTTACCGTTCAAAACGCAAGATTAAGCGAAGACCGGATTAGAATGTGATTTAGACCCGACAAGTATGGAGACTTGTATAATATGGGTAAACTAAACACATTCTGGATTTTGAAGCAAAAAGGATGAGGTTTGACCCGTTTCGGTCAATTTATGCAAACTAGTTACATAAACCGCACCGAACGTGAAAATGCATAACGGGTAACCAAATGAGTCATGAATAGGTTTTCTAAGTTAATATGCCATAAATATGTTGTGATATCAGTAGGATACCCTCCATTATGCCCAAAATGAATTTAAACTCAATTTAAGCCCTGTAGGGGTATTTTGGTCATTTTAAAGATTATAAAAAAGGTTAAATAATAATATGAAGTTATGGTAAAAAATGATCAGTAAAAATATTTATTTTAATAAGTTATATCAGTAAGATATTGTACATATGTGAAATTTATCATTTATGACCAAACTATGCACCGAAGGGGCATTTTAGTCATTTCACATAAGCTTTAAGGGTTAAATTTGGAAATCTGAGTTCAAAACTTTTACTTACTGTTAAAGTATAAAAATTTATTCATAACATCAGTAGGTAACAAGTCTTAGGTGCCTAATATGGTTTTAAACCTTACTATGCACCAAAATCGCATAAAAGTCGGTATTTGATGATATTCGGGTTAATTAAGGAAATCTAAGATTTTGATCAGCCTTTACTGTTTAAAATAAATTATTTAATATATAAAATCAGTAGAAAAAGGCTTGGTATGTAAAGGATGTGTAAAACTCATTTTATTAGCAAAAAGGGCATAACCGTCAATTACCGAATCAATGCAAGAACTCTATGTTATGATCAGTTTAAAATTTAATAAAAATTTCCAAAAATCCCAAAATATTATATTACATCAGTGGGCAGAAAGTTTGGTGTCAAAATTTGGGTTTAAATAGGTTTTATGCCAAAAACGCCGTTTAATTAATAAAAAGGCTTCAATTTACTATATTGAGCATAACTCTTAATTTAGACCTCAAACTGATGTCAAATTTTTAGGACATGTTTATAAATAAGTAATAAAGGTTTTTGTCCTCTCACATTTCCAAAAATCTCGTTTTAATATCAAAAGGGCATAATGGTCAACTTTTAAGCAATTAACAGAAACATGCAATAAACTAGGATTTCTAATGAACCAAGTTGTATAACCTCAGAGGGTTATACTAACATGTAATATGGTCCTAAAGGAACCTTAAGTCATATCTAAACTAAGCTAAATCGGGCCAGAACTGAAAGTCAAAGCAAAAGTCTACTTTTACGACTTTCGGTTCCGAATCGAGCCTAAACTCAGAATTGTCGGGTTGAACATGCTTAGACATGTTCTTACATTATTTACCAAGTTATTTTAGTGTTAAAACATGTTCCATAACTTCTACATTATCAGTTATGAATTTATTTGCAAAAATAGCTTCTATTGACTTTTTAATATTAAGTTTGACCTGACAATTGACCAAGTTAGAGTGATAATCAGTGGGTGCCCTTTTAAGGATTTATTTCCCACATAATTACCAACTCATAGCCACTTTCAATTTGAATAATGGTTGGACCATTTGTGATTAATCACTAAGTCAAAGCTTAATTACGATGGCTTTGACTTTTGGTCATTAAACTAATAAAACTTAAACTTAAGGAGCTAAGAACACTTACAATGGTCCTTAGCACGAATTTGGAACCTAAGAAAACTTGCTTGAACTCCAGGAAGCTCTAGAGGAAGCAATATGAAATGATTCTTGAGAATGTGAAATGATCAAATGAAATGAGAGCCTTTATATAGCAAATTTCCATCTCTTGTGATCAATCCACATGTCCCTATATGATCCCTGATGCACCCAGGTGTCCCCTATGCATGAAAATCTGTTGGCTTAACCCCTGGTATCGAATTCAGGCTTTCTAAGGCGGTGGAACTGGCTCGACATGCAGTTGTCCACATCTTTCTGCAACTGGCACTTCTACGCAGGCCGCGTAGACTCTTTAAGAGTCTTACGCGGGCCGCGACATTCCTCAATGACCGGAAACAAACTTTCGGACTTGGCAATTTTGGTCCCTCGTCCTTCTAAACTTGATTTAACTTTCATTTATTGCATTTTGGACCCCCATAGTTAACTTTTAAGGGCCTTGGGTCATAAACTAACTCCGTTAAACTCCCGGTTAGTTGTACGGTCACCCGAAAAGTCTTGTTTTCTTCGAAACTCCACAAAATTAATATCCGACATTCTTGAGATCAAAGTATACAATTATTACAATGTTCTTGGGATCGTTAAAAGGTCACTCAGAGGTTACTTTTAACATGTTGACACTTTTAACCCCTATGTTTCATAAGATCCTTATTTTGAGCACAAACGACTTTCCAAGTTCGATAAATTATTCGTTAAAGAATACTAACGTCGCGTGAGGTTAATCAGAGGCATAAGAATGGCATGTTGACACTTTGGATCCCTTTTATTAACATATTTACATTGTTTGACAATTTTAGTCCCTCGAAAATAATTCCTTACACGTTTAAACCAATGACACGTGTCTTTATTATATTGGTCGTGATTTTACAAGGTGTTACAGTTTTCTTCTTCATGAGTGATGTCTTCCACTGTGACCTTTTCGTGGTCACCTTGAACCGTCTGGATGGTCCGTGAACTCGGTGGTGTTGCCATGTCGTCTCTTTCACACCCCAACCGATGGCGGAAACATCGGGATGAGACGAACAAATTGCTCAAAACATCATAACACTATGTGACAATATTTAATTAAATTCGAATTTCATTTCAAGAACTAAATTGTCATACAACATTCAAAATGGAAATACAACATTGTTCAAATTCAAATCAACAAAAGATAAATAGATTTAAGGTGTGTATCTAGTCCACCCTAAACTTGTTTCATCAATCATCCATACTTCAATAATCAACTTGCAACATGTATTAAGATAGAGTTTCAATGCAAAGGTAATGAGCGAGTATACAAGTTTGTTTACATAGCATAATAAAATAAAAACTCAAATCCAATCATGATTCATAATATGTGAATTACTAGTATGCAATTTCGGCGTACACTATGATCAAACCCAAGAATCCAACGCATAAAATAGCCTAATCCCAATTGATAGCGGGATGGTAAATGTTTAACTTAACAATACCCCAAGTTTAACGGGCGGTGCGTAAATCCTATAGCGCTATAATTGTTAAGGTGGGCTAGCAAAGTTAATGAGCATATACGTTCCAAATCGTTCATAGAGAGCATACAAGAATCATAAGTAAAGCACATTAGTTTCATGTTTGTACAAGGATTGAGTATGTTTAGTTTCTAGTTTCAAAGATTGTTTACATAATGTACATGTTGCATCCCAAAATAAAAAGGGGAAAAAGGGATCGAGTATACTCACGGTGGTTGCAAGCTTTCCTACTTGGAATTCCCGCGAGTGAGTTGTTGGAGTAGATTAAGTTGGAGCACCTAGTCCTTCTACACGAGGAAACATAGGTGTGTGAGTTTGGCGTACAACGGAAGATTATAATTTGGAGTTTAACATAACATAAAGTACAATATTGAAAATAATCATCTTTAACTTATACTCTTATATGACACTATGTAACCACTAGGGTTATATTGTATTTCATGGGTAATATGCCCATTAGAATCATACTTGGAGTGTTAAGTCTTAGATGGTATTCTACTACTTTAACATATAAACACAAGTTTAACATTAAAGGTTCGAATGAGTGTATATATGTATTTAGGTTAAGTATTACATATTATTAGGTCCAATAATTCAAGTAGGAGGTAGAAGATTAAGATCCTCATTTAGGCACCTCGAGTTATTCATGAATGTCATGTATGGGGTATGAAGAATAAGCTTCCGTTTAGGAACCCCTTGAATGTTCACCACTTCTCTTGATGTAAAAACAACCAAGGAGGGTCACGAACTAGGCTTTGTATAATAATATAAACAATCTAACTAAGAGAAATCATCAAATCATGTGAGGATTGTATGTTTGGAACAACCCAAGTTGTTCCATAATCACTCTACATCAAGAACTAGCTCGAACATGACTTGTGGGTCAAAACACCCTAACAAAACAGAAAGTTTATGAGGTTTAATCCTCTGATTTAAGTGTCTCAACCATGTTTTTAAGCTTAACCAACCATAAGAGAGGTTGTAAGCATTAGGACATTGGTGTGAGATGTGTTAGACACAAGTTGGATGAAGTTTAAACAAGTTTGAAAGAGTATGTAACAAAACAGAAAGTTCTTGGACCATTTCAGGGCAATTCCAGGTCTGATTTCTCCAAGGAGAAGTTAAGGAATCAAACCCAAGGATTATCCAAGCAAGTAGGAAGAAGAATCAAGTGATTTCGTTAAGAAATGAGCAAGTTATGCTCACTTTAGTGCAAGAGTATGAATCTGTCCGAAAATGCAGATTTGCAACTGATTTGAGAGTGAATTTGAGGTGATTTGAGAGTGTTGAAAGTGTAGAAATGCTTGGAGAAGGTGTATATTTATAGTGGAAGAGTTTGAGTATGATTGGAGGTGTTTAGAGGTGGCTTAATGGTGATTGGGGAGGGTTAGAAGATTGGATTTCGTGCCAAATTCGCGTACATAATCAGCTGCTGTGTTTTTCTGATCTGGGCATCCCCACGCGGCCCGCCTGAGATATCAGGGTAAGTTGACGCGGGCCGCCCGGGCCTTCTGATCCGGACACAAGTTTCACAATGTTACAATTTAGCCCCTAGACTTGTTATTTTGGTGTTTTTAGGTCATTTAGGGACTATTCTTGCCACAAAAGCATACTTTAAGGTAAATCCAAGTATGAGGAGTATAAACCAAATATAATTATGCGCATAAGCATCGAAATCAAGTGTCGTTCACGTTCAAGACACGTTTTATGCATAAGTTTAGATTAATTACAAGTTTAGCACATAGTTTCCAAGAATAACGATTAAACACCAATTGATTCACCGTTTCGAACATACGAGCATATATAAATTGTGTATAACATATTTGTAACAAAATACGAGTTTCATTAATGATCCAAGTCTCGGTTTCACAATGATTACAAGGAAGGAACGATTACAAGAACTCAAAGTTTCCAAAAATAGAAATACGAACAAAACTTTCTATAAATGGAAAGTACAAAAGAGCAGGGCGTTACAGTCTCCCCTCCTTTAGGAAATTTCGTCCCGAAATTTAGGAAGATGTAGCGAGTAGGTGAGACTTGATCATAATGTTTGTTTAAGAAAAATTCGTTTGCATAAATTGATTCACATAGCATAAAGTGTCACATAGCATATAAAAGGTTCAACTAGTTTCATATAGCATAATCATGAATTTCACGTAGTGTAACATAGATAATGCGTTTGTGAGTTGTTTAAAGTTTGTATGTTAGGTCTAAATATGGTCCGCAAAACACCGAATTTCTCATGGCACGTTTTACAAAAGTTTGGTAACATAGTGAAAACATTTATATATTGGAAGCACCAGCGGCATATCCATCATATTTTAACCATGCTATGTCTGTTTCGTATTCAGTGTCATGTTACGCTCCGTGTCTTACCATACACAGTAGTACACTCTATGATTCTCATGCGCCTATCACTATAATCCCGTGTGCACCCGCGACTATTTTGATCGTCGCATGATCCGCATAGCTTGTACCAGTTGCGTATGAATCAGGGTATACATAAATTCGAAAACAAGATTGTGTACGTATAAGAATTTAGTATATAACCATGTTTGCGTTTAAATAAGCTTGAGACCCACGTAAGCGAATCCCTCGGGTTTCGCTCACGTATAGGTGCAAATGTCTAAATTTTGAGTATGAGTAGGGCATGAGCATAGTATAAGTTAAAGTATGAATACGCATGTGAGTATAACCATGAAACATATGAATAAGAGTACGAGTAGAAGTATAAGTATAAGTATCGTAAAAAGTGTGAGTATGGGTGTGAATATGAATAAGTATAAACACAAAATATGAGTACACATGTGTATATGAATATAAGTGTAAACGTAAATGTATAAATGTGAATGTGAGGATAATTGTATTAATATGAATATAAACTTGGATATAAGTATAACGTAAATGTATAATTCGTGAACATGAGTATAAGGTAAAATGTAGGAATGTGGAATGATTATTGTTTTGGTCAAAAATTACCTAAGCAATTTAGTGATCAAATTAGTAATGTGAGGTAGTGTGCTAGAAAGTTTATAAAAAATGTGCTTGTTGAGTTATTTAGAAAATCAGTATTCAGGATACGGCTCAGGATATTGAGCTGTATCTGCGATCAAACAATGAGTAAATAATAAGCAAAAAATAAAGGAAACGACACGAGATGTACGAGGAAAGCCCTTGATCAATCTAGATCGCCGGCATAAAACCTCGGGAGCTGACAATCGCAGCTGCCTTGTTCTTCTTATTGCTTTAAACTTCAGGATACAGTGCAGGATATCAACCAGATCGCTAAGTGTTACAATGAATTCGTGTGAGAGTACAATTTGCGAGAGAGCAAGTGTTGGTGTGTAGTGAGTGTGATTGCAGTGAAATTGTTGTGTCCTATTCGATCCGGTGTTCCTCCTATTTATAGTAACGAAATACAAACAAATATCCCTATAAACATGGGATGCTCCGAATATTCCATCACGAACGTCATAGACCGAGTAATAAGGCTTCAACGTCTTTCTTTGAACGGTTTGGACCGAGTCTTCCGCAGAATAAGTCTTTGTGAACGTTGCTAGCTTCTAACCCACGTACCTGCACATAATCCGTTAGTGATCCTGAGGATACCATTCAGGATATTACCAATACCCTGAATCTGCACCCCGGACATGAACAGACATTATTTAATCAAGATATAAGCCAAGATATTTCTCAGGATATGAGCTCAGAAATTAGCCCACAACAATTGTCCCCAAAAATGTTACCGTTTAGTATCCTCATTACTAACGGTTACATTTTTTACGCAAACCGAGGCATTTAAGAGATAAGACCTGTGATGTGATCGTTTGCAACTACCCAGCCTATATCTACTCATCATACCCTATATCTTCTCATCCTCATCTTCTTTTTCAATCATAATCGACAAGGAAAAGGTACATTTTCTCTCTATCTTTCATACTTATCTTCATCTTTTCTCTCCGGCGAAAAATTCAGTCGATCAAATGCCGCGCCAAACAAGATCCAGTTCAGGTGACTCGGCCCCTAAATTCTACCAGCAAAACCTTCTCCAAGAACCGGAGAAGGAAGCATGTACCTTTGATAGTGCCCACCTGTCAGCCTTAAAATCCTCCGGTATCTTCCCGGAAGGAACCGTATTCAGACCGTTTGACCGTGAAATCCGGTCAGATATGGTCTCCAACGAGTGGATATGCTTTAGTGCTTTCCCTTTTACCCTAGGGCTACGATTCCCCTTTCCGGACTTCATCACCGAATTCTTTAAGATCACAAAAATCTCTTTTAGCCAAACAATGCCAATGCTCTGGCGTGTTTTATCTGTTCTTGACCAGATCAAGAGAAACCACATTCCTGATCTTTCCATCCATGATCTCCCCCTGGCTTACAAACTTAGATGCCACGGATCATGTAGATTTCTGTTTTATTCTACTTCCGGTGACCCATTGATACTTCGTGCCACCAGGATCGAGGATGGTTGGCAATCCAAGTTTTTCTTTGTAAAAAGGGACTCAATCCCTGGTGGGACGGAATATCCGGTACAATGGTTGAGAAAGGGTAGGATTTAGGGTTTAAGAATGATCCTGTCGCTTATCCTGTTCCATATCCTGAACTAATTTATCTTCTCTATTGTGCAGCTGATTTCAGGAAGATTGCTCCTCCTCTTGCTAATTCCCAAGAAAGAATAGACGCCATTAGACTTCTCCCAGAGGCAGAAAGAAGTTTCAACCCTTCTCCACCAACTCCAAGTCCTCTTTCAAGTGCCAACATGTCTGGTAAGGATCCTACAAGATATCCTGCACACATATGCTTCTTATCTGTTATTTATAGGAGGGATTTAGAATTTACTCCCTGTGTGCAGATTCCAGCAAAGTCCCAGTCTATCTTGACCTGGATGAACTTGACAGCTATCCAACTCCAGCCATAGTTAAGAAGGAGACTCCTGCTACCACCAGCTCCAAGCCACTCCCGGCTCCCAAGGCCAATCCAAGAACCCGTGCTTCCGCAGCGAAAAAGAGAAAGGGCCTTGAGGTCAGCACTCCAGGCTCAGAAGGGTTCTCCTATGATGAAATCAGCTTCTCCGACTCCTTAGAGCCAATGACATCCTTCCTCAACAAGGTAATATCCTGACGCATATCCTTCATGTATATCCTGCACATATATCCTGCACGTATATCCTGCACGTATATCCTAACAGGATATCCTGGTAGGATGTCTTAGTCAGCATACATTCTAACCCCATACCTGTGATCAATGTACAGGGCCTCCAGCATTTGCTCCACTTGTACAATGACGCTTGTGGTACTGTGGCACTTCATGAAGCCAGGATCAAGCAGCTCGAGAGCACCGTTGCTGACCAAGGTGCTATTGCCGAAGCAAAGAGCCGGCACTATGAAAGCTTGCTGAAGAAGGTCACCCAAGATGCTGAGGTCAAACTTGCCAGCGTTCAAATGGACCATGATCAGGCCTTGATCAGCTTTCGAGAGGGAATCAAGGCTTCTGCTATCGTCTCCCTGCTACAAGCACGCATCAAAATGGCCTATGAGGCCAAGGAGACGGGCCTTGTTTGTCCATCTTGGCCAGTCGAATCCTGGGTGGCTAAATTGAAGGAGCTCTGAGGCAAAGCTGTGCTACTTCCTGCTGAAGCCAGCGAGTCTTCCAAGTCAACGGAGGTGGTGGTCCAAGCTGGAGAGAAGAAGGACGCTGGAGGTGATGCTGAAATGGACATTGGTCAGGATGCTGCGCAGGATGCTGGTCAAGATGCTGGAGCGGAGAAGTCTGAGAAGGTTGAAGGTGATGCCGCTATGTGAGGGCACCTAGGTGGGCAATGACGGATATACGTGCCAAGGCCAGAGCCCACCTTTTTGAATTTGAATGTTGGTTTGCAGTTCCACAAACAATTTACTTTTCTGCATTTTACTTTTCCGTACCTGAACAATTTATATTTCCTGCATGCTTTTTGAACAATACAACAGTTGAAGGTGGATGGGTCTCGGTTTGAGATGAAGCCCTCAACTGTTGGGTAAATATGGTTATGAACTACTAGTGCTCTTAGTGGATGGGCCTTGTTTTGAGGTGAAACTAAGAGCACATCTTTTGGTATGTTAATAATATAACTACTTTCTTGACTTTATTGTTATTGTCACACAAATTTTACTTGTGAAAACCGTTTGGTTTGAACATTCTTAGGAACACATATCATAAATGTATCCTGGGAGATATCCTGAAAGATATCTTAATAGGGATATTGAAATATAACCTATAAATTATCCAAATAAAAAGGAGAGATCATACCAGAGATCCTTAGAGAATCAGTCCCAATCCTTTATCATAAATTTGTCCCCAGTGCATACTTATAAACTTGGATCCATCCTTTGAATTAGAATAATGTGTGTCCCCTGCGTTTGACAAAGACACAAATGTATTTACCTTTCGACTCGAACGAATTCCGAATGCCCAAGGGCAGAACCCCTGATATCCCGAAGAGAATCCTTAGCATATTGGGGATAAACCCTGGTATCTGGGGATAAACCCTGAATTTCATGCGCTACAGGCGAGAGTGTATAAACTCCTAGACTTAGAAAGGTGAAAACCTTTAAACCTTTGAGAGTATGAAAATACTCTTTCGTGAGAGAGGGTGATCAATCCTCATATACCTTTAGGATCCAGGATATAGCCAACAGTAACGAAATTGTCAGCCACTTTTACATGAACTGGTCCCGCTACCTTGAACTACACCTAGATAACTTGCGCTCCAGGCGAGGTGTTTAAACCCAATTCGAAAGAAAGGTGAATACCTTTAAACCTTTGAAGGGATCAGGATCCCTTAATCGTGAGAGAGGGGGCCAATCCTCTAATCTTTCGACTCATCCTGGGTATATATCCTGGAGCTATATCCTGAAACATATCCTGCAAAACAGTTCTAAACTAAGGTGGGTGTTAGCTTGGCTAACACCCCTCCGATGCTTAAGTCAGTATTGGGTTCAAGATAATAAACAAATATATTTTAAAGAGATAGAACACATACCATTCCGAGATAGAAAATAAATTCTACTCTTACTTGAAATAGAGCTTCACATGTATTGCATTCCAGGATCTTGGTAGCATATCCCCTTCCATATTCCTGAGTCGATATGCTCCTTTCCCTGCTTCTGACTCGATTTCATAAGGTCCTTCCCATTTTGGGGCTAGCTTGCCATCGGCAGGATTAGTGGTATTTTGAAAAGCCTTTCTCAGCACCCGATCACCAATTCGAAATCTCCTAGTCCTTATGTTCTTATTGTATGCTCTGGATATTCTTTGTTGATATGCTGCTATCCTTAGCCTTGCTGCATCTCTTTTTTCATCTATAGTGTCCAAATCCTGACATAAGACTTCAGGATTCTGTTCAGGATCCTGTAGCATAGATCTTGCAGTAGGTATCGTCATTTCTGTTGGAATCATCGCCTCTGCTCCAAATACCAAGGAAAACGGGGTTTGGCCAGTTGCATTCTTCACCGTTGTCCTATCAGCCCACAAAACAAAGGGTAACTCTTCCGCCCATCTTCCTTTTTTGGCTCCAAGTCTCTTCTTTAAGTTATTGACTATTATCTTGTTCGAGGATTCGGCTTGTCCATTCGCTTGAGGATGTACCGGAGTAGATGTGATCATTTTGATTCCCCAACTCTTGCAAAAGTCAGTAGTCCTTTTGCTTATAAACTGGGACCCATTATCACAAATGATCTCAGCTGGTACCCCAAACCTAGTCAGGATATTCCTCTTTATGAAGGATACTACTTCTTGGTCTCTTACTTGAACGAATGCTTCAGCCTCGACCCATTTAGAGAAATAATCCGTCATTGCTAACATAAATACTTTTCCTCCCGGAGCTTTTGGTAACTTCCCTACTATATCCATCCCCCACTTCATGAATGGCCAAGGGGAAACTACAGGATATAGTGGTTCAGCTGGTTGATGTAGTATGTTACTATGCCTTTGACATGCATCACATCTTCGAGCATATTCTGCAGCATCTTTTCTCATTGTTGGCCAAAAGTATCCTGTCCTCAATACTTTCGAGAATAACGATCTGCCCCCAGTGTGATTACCACAGTCCCCTTCATGTATATCCTGAAGTACTTCTTTGGCTTCATGATCCTCCAAGCACCTTAAATATGGTCCTGCAAGAGATTTCTTGTATAGAATATTATTTATAATAGTGAATCGTGATACCTTCATCCTAAATGCCTTAGGATTTTCATTTTCGGGGATGTGTCCATTTTTAAGATATTTCAGAATTGGAGTTGTCCAGGATTTAGGATCCTGTTCAGGATATTCCACTCCAGGATCCCGAATATCCGCTACTTCTTTACCCTGAGGATTAGTTGCAGGATATAAGACATGTATTATTGGTACTTGGGTCCCTTCCGGTATCCTGATTGATGATCCCAGATTTGCTAAGGCATCCGCTTCAGCATTATCCTCTCTTGGTACCTGTTCAAGTGTAAAAACATCGAAATATCCTGCTAATTTTTTGAGAATATCAAGATATTCAGTCAATTTCTCACCCTTAACTGCATATGATCCATTAAAATGGTTAGTAATTAACAAAGAGTCAACATATGCTTGTAAATTTTTTATACTCATACTCTTAGCCAATTCTAATCCTGCAATTAAAGCTTCATATTCTGCCTCATTATTGGTAGCAGGAAATTCACACCTAATAGCCTGGGGTAATATGTCCCCCTGTGGCGATTTTAGTAGTATTCCCAATCCTACTCCTCTTATGTTAGATGCACCATCAGTATATAATGTCCAGGATCCTGAGGATTCTCCTAACTGTTGAACTTCTAGGTCTACCTCATCCTGAATGTCACTACTAAAATCAGCCACAAAGTCAGCTAAAGCCTGAGACTTTATGGCATTCCTAGGTTCATATACTAAATCATAGGCACTTAACTTTACCGACCACTTAGCCATTCTGCCTGACATCTCTGGTTTTCTAAGCACATTCTTGACAGGATAATTTGTTTTAACATGAATCCTATGTGTCTCAAAGTAATGTCTAAGTTTCGTTGATGCCATGACTAATGCTAGTATTAATTTTTCTAAGTGAGAATACCTAGTTTCAGCATCTAACAAACTTTTGCTAACATAATAAACAGGATATTGCTGACCTTCATGGTCTTTTATAAGAACGGCACTTACAGCATTCCCTGATACAGCAAGGTACAGGGATAGTGGTTCACCATTTTCGGGTTTCATCAGTAGAGGTGCGGTTGAGAGATATCGTTTCAAATCCTGTAGGTCTGCTTCGTGCTTCTCACCCCACTCGAATTTTTTGTTCTTCTTCAGGATATCATAAAAATCTTTGCATTTCTCTGAGGATCTTGAGATAAATCTGTTTAATGCTGCCACTCGCCCCGTTAATCGTTGAACATCTTTCATATTTGAGGGTGATTTAATATCCAAGATGGCTTTAATCTGCTCCGGGCTTGCTTCTATTCCTCTTTTGGTCACCATATATCCTAGGAATTTTCCTGCTCCTACTCCAAAATGGCACTTGGCAAGATTCAGCTTCATATTATACTGATCCAGGATATCAAACGCTCCTTTAATATCCTGGAGGTGATCCTGAGCTTTCTTTGACTTTACCACCATATCGTCAATGTACACCTCCATGGTGTCCCCCAGTTTGTCTTTGAACATCATATTTACCAATCTTTGGTATGTTGCACTTGCATTTTTCACACCAAAAGGCATAGCTGTGTAACAATAAATACCTGTTGGTGTCATGAAGGCAGTATCCTCCTGGTCAGAAGGCTCCATTTGGATCTGTTGAAATCCTGAGGATGCATCCATGAAAGTCAGCATTTCATGCCCAGCAGTGGCATCTACCATCGCATCAATATGGGGAAGAGGAAATGGGTCTTTAGGACAAGCTTTATTCAAGTCTGTGTAATCCACACAGACTCTCCATTTTCCGTTCTTCTTCTGTACCACTACCACGTTTGCTAGCCACCTTGGGAATTTGACTTCTCTAATCATTTTGGACTTCAACAATCTTTCAACTTCTTCATGAATAATTGTATTGCGTTCAGGAGCAAACTTCCTTCTCTTTTGTTGCACTGGCTTGAATGATTTATCAATTCCAAGCTTGTGAGTGATAATATCTTTGGATATGCCTGTCATATCCTCATGCTTCCATGCAAACGTTGACATCCTGCATTTTAAAAAGTTAATTAATTGTTCTTCAATATCCTGAGGGATATTGGTTCCCACGAGCACCGAAATATCGGGATTATCTTGGTCCAAGACAATTTTCTTCACATCCTGCTCCGGATCCTCCACGATATCCTGGGCCCGCGTCTTTAATTGCTATGCTGCACTAGGTTTGGTTGAGGATTTCATCGAGGATGAGTAGCATTCTTTCGCCTCCTGCTGATCACTATCAACTTTAACAACTCCCCAAGGGGTAGGTATCTTGATGCATTGGTGATATGTTGATGGCACGGCCTTCATATCGTGAATCCACGGTCTTCCCAATATAATGTTATAGCAGGATAGAGAGTCCATTACACAGAAACGTTGTATCGAGTTGACTCCTTCAACATACACCGGCAACTTTATCTCTCCCACTGTGTTTCTGGCCTCTCCACTGAACCCAACAAGCACGGTGGACTTCGAAGTGATATCTATTGGAGATACATTCATTCTTTTAAGCGTCTCTAGTTGGATTATGTTGACGGAGCTGCCATTATCAACCAATATCCTGCGTACAAAATGGTTAGCCACATATAACGTTATTACCAGAGCATCATGGTGAGGATCCTGGACAGTATCCCTGTCATCAGCATCAAATGTGATCACTTTGTCAGTTGTGAGTGTAGTCATCCTGACAGGTTTGTCTCCCCTTTCGGCCTTAGCTTCTTTTGCATGTCTCTTTGCTGCCGAATACGAAGTCCCACAAATGTCGGATCCTCCCGAAATGAAGTTGATTATCTTGGCATCCGCGGGAGGTGAGGCTGCTCGCTCAGGATCCTTCTCAGTATCCTGACCCTTATTCTTCTTCCTTCCTAAGAGATCTTTCAAATATCCCTTGCTTAGAAGATAGATTATCTCTTTCCTCAAAGCAATGCAATCCTCGGTCATATGTCCGAAATCTTCGTGGAAAGCACACCATTTTGATTTGTCTTTCCAATCCGCCTTTTGTTGATTCTTTCGAGGCCATCTTGCCTTGTCCCCTAGACCCTGCATGGCATACATCAATTCAGGGATGTTAACAGAAAAGCAATATTCAGATAATTCAGGATACTCTTCAGGATCCTCATCTTCGACAACATTCACTCTCTTGTTCTCATTTCTGCCATATGGCTTAGGCCGATACGACTTGAATGAGGATTCCGATTTCCTATTAGTTGACTCATAAGTGTTGGATGAGTTCATCCTTTCTTGCATCTTTCTGTCATCTTCCAACCGAATGTATCTTAGGGCCCTGTTCCGAGCTTCATCCAGGTTCCTGCATGGGTTCATTACAAGGTCTTGGTAAAATTGAGAATCCTTTTGCAACCCCATCTTGAAAGCTTGCACAGCCGTTGCAACATCAAGATGAGGAATGTCTAGTGATTCCCGGCTAAACTTGTTCACATAATCCCTAAGGGATTCCTGAGGCCCTTGTGTTATCCTGTAGAGATCACTTGTTAATTTTTCAAAGCTCCTACTACAAGAAAACTGACTATTAAATAAATTTACTAAATGAGCAAAAGATGTAATTGAATGTGGAGGAACATTCAAGAGCCACTTCAAAGCTGATCCTGTCAAGGTTGAACCAAAACCCTTGCACAAGCATGCTTCTTTGAGATCCGGAGGGATAGGGTTGATCTCCATCCTCTCCCTATACTGAGCAATATGCTCCTCAGGATCCGTCGTTCCGTCGTAAAGCTTCATGTTGGGGGTTTGGAACCTCTTTGGAATTTCAGCATCACAGATAGGATATGCAAAGCGAGATATCTTATGACTGTCTTGAGACACTTCCGGGATCGGCTGGACCACCCCGGGTACACTTGATATCATGTCCTTCAGCTTCTGAAGTTCCCTAGTAAGTGCTGATGTCACACCTGTATCCTGCAAGGATCCACCATTGTTAGTATTATGAGTATTATTATTATTTGACACGTTACCCGTTGGAGGATTTTGCCCATATCCTGAAGCATATCCTGAGCTCCTTATGGTCGATATCCTGACCGAGGAGGGTATTTCAGGGGTATGATTCTGAGGAAGGCTGGGCACAATATTTCCCCGGTTATCCTCAGTATACACAGCTGAACTGAAGTTCAAAGTTCTGGGTTGTAATGGAGTGACAATATCCTCAGCGGATCTGCTCGAGCCAGACTTCAGGAGTTGTATTTCCCTTAAGAGCATTTGGTTCGTTTCCTGCTGCTGCCTCATTTGTTCCTGCACACTTCCAAACAAGGTTAAAATTTCGTCGTTAGATGCTAAAACAGGGGCAGATTCCTGAACACTGCGGGTAGGGATAATATCCTGAGGTCGTGTAAAGGCTGGCATTCTTGGAGGAGGTGGTGGAAGCACCGAACCTGTAGTAGCAGAAGTCGTAGCAGACATGGTAGAGGAACTCTCATGTTTGATCGTGAGGCCATTGTGGACAATGTAGCAAAAAGTTTTGAAAATAAAAAACCGATTAGCGATTTGATAAAAAATTTTAGTAAAGAGAGCACCACTTGCCCCACGGTGGGCGCCAAATTGTTTTGGTCAAAAATTACCTAAGCAATTTAGTGATCAAATTAGTAATGTGAGGTAGTGTGCTAGAAAGTTTATAAAAAATGTGCTTGTTGAGTTATTTAGAAAATCAGTATTCAGGATACGGCTCAGGATATTGAGCTGTATCTGCGATCAAACAATGAGTAAATAATAAGCAAAAAATAAAGGAAACGACACGAGATGTACGAGGAAAGCCCTTGATCAATCTAGATCGCCGGCATAAAACCTCGGGAGCTGACAATCGCAGCTGCCTTGTTCTTCTTATTGGTTTAAACTTCAGGATACAGTGCAGGATATCAACCAGATCGCTAAGTGTTACAATGAATTCGTGTGAGAGTACAATTTGCGAGAGAGCAAGTGTTGGTGTGTAGTGAGTGTGATTGCAGTGAAATTGTTGTGTCCTATTCGATCCGGTGTTCCTCCTATTTATAGTAACGAAATACAAACAAATATCCCTATAAACATGGGATGCTCCGAATATTCCATCACGAACGTCATAGACCGAGTAATAAGGCTTCAACGTCTTTCTTTGAACGGTTTGGACCGAGTCTTCCGCAGAATAAGTCTTTGTGAACGTTGCTAGCTTCTAACCCACGTACCTGCACATAATCCGTTAGTGATCCTGAGGATACCATTCAGGATATTACCAATACCCTGAATCTGCACCCCGGACATGAACAGACATTATTTAATCAAGATATAAGCCAAGATATTTCTCAGGATATGAGCTCAGAAATTAGCCCACAACAATTATGAAAATAAACATAAATGTGTAAGTATAAATATAAGTGTAGGCATATGATGTACAAGTGCGAATATGAATATGTGTGTAAGAAATGATGATTTTGTATACGGTATCAATCGAAATATACGAATTTAAGTACGTAAGAGTTCAAGAAGTTTTGAGTATGAAGACAAAATGAGTGGTATATGTGAAATTGTCGTGAGATATAAACTAAAACACGTAAGATGTTATGCATGTATAGTTGTTTGAGCAATGCGTGAAATTTAATTTAAATCAAGTTAGATTGAGTTGATATGAAATATAGAATCTAGTTCTAAATGTAAGGAGAGTATAAAATATAGAATCTTGTTCTAAATGTAAAGCGCTTTTTTAGTAAAATGTTGTATTGATTTTGAAAAAAAAAAGTTTTAGTAAACGTTTGAATAACATTTGTAATGTCTTATAGGCGGGTGCGAAAAAGTTGGTTTGATTTCTAATTAAAATAGAAGATCTCTAGGTTAATGATATGAGATGAGCTTGTTCGAATAATTACGTTGAATACGAAATTTCGTGGACAATGGATTTATTAGACTGGCTAAGCATTTCATGAAATTTTGACTATTGAAGAACAAGCGTCTACAAAAAAGGTTAAGAATTTTCTGTATGTGAGCTATATGAAAATAGATGATAGGGTAAGAAAATCCTTTATATAAATAATGCATTTTGAGATAATTAGAGGTTTGACTAATGATAAACGATTTAGATATCAACATGACCGGGTTTACATAATATAGTTTATTTAATAAAAGTATCGGTAACGATCACCTAGGTAAGGGAATCACTCCTATCTTAATGATATGTTTCCACTTGTTGTTACAAAAAAAAATGTAAATAAAATTACGAGAGGTTATGCATGCTAATCATGTATAATCGTATGAAAAGTAATAGTATGATGTTTGCGCAAAAGTGAAATCTCAAAAATGGCTCAAAATTAGCAAGAGAGAATTTCATCATTAAAGGTCGAAAATAATAACGCGTAAGTTCGATTAAAATTTGGATGGTTCCAAAACGGAACGTTGACTAACCAAAGTGGTCGAAAGGTCTTTTGAAATTGAAAATCATGCTTTGGCCTAATAGGTGGTATACACTCACCGACAAGTCGGTTAACGGTATTCACCCTTCCGGTTACTACATGCCACAATTCAATCGAAAATTCGAGACTTGGCGAGATTTATGAAAATCAAGGAGTGAGACTAGTCGACGAGATGCGGGTTTCACCCCTAACTTGACGACTTTGTACCCTAAATGTGGTTGGTGCTCGTCGGGTCAAAATCAAATTTCGACACGTTGACGAGGGTCCACTAGAATTTAAATTTGAAATTTCCATTAAGATGTGGGTTTCACTCCTAACTTAATGGTGAATTTCGTACAAAAATAGAATCAAGTGGGATGAGAGTCGTTTACCAAATTGTGGGTTTCACGCCTATTTTGGTAAACTGGTCCCGTTTGTATAATATGACTGTACAAATAAACAAAAGTGTATTCATGTTAACCTTAGGAAAGGCATATAAATTTAATCAACAAGAAGTGTAGCTAGGAAGCATGCATGGTAGAGTACAAAAGTTTTAAACAACACATAAGAGGCAAAATTCCTAAAACTATAGATTAGGGCAAAAGCATGGCAATTTTCCTAATTCCCTATAGTTATGGCTCTGATACCAATCTGTCACATCCCAACCGATGGCGGAAACATTGGGATGAGACGAACAAATTGCTCAAAACATCATAACACTATGTGACAATATTTAATTAAATTCGAATTTCATTTCAAGAACTAAATTGTCATACAACATTCAAAATGGAAATACAACATTGTTCAAATTCAAATCAACAAAAGATAAATAGATTTAAGGTGTGTATCTAGTCCACCCTAAACTTGTTTCATCAATCATCCATACTTCAATAATCAACCTGCAACATGTATTAAGATAGAGTTTCAATGCAAAGGCAATGAGCGAGTATACAAGTTTGTTTACATAGCATAATAAAATAAAAACTCAAATCCAATCATGATTCATAATATGTGAATTACTAGTATGCAATTTCGGCGTACACTATGATCAAACCCAAGAATCCAACGCATAAAATAGCCTAATCCCAATTGATAGCGGGATGGTAAATGTTTAACTTAACAATACCCCAAGTTTAACGGGCGGTGCGTAAATCCTATAGCGCTATAATTGTTAAGGTGGGCTAGCAAAGTTAATAAGCATATACGTTCCAAATCGTTCATAGAGAGCATACAAGAATCATAAGTAAAGCACATTAGTTTCATGTTTGTACAAGGATTGAGTATGTTTAGTTTCTAGTTTCAAAGATTGTTTACATAATGTACATGTTGCATCCCAAAATAAAAAGGGGAAAAAGGAATCGAGTATACTCACGGTGGTTGCAAGCTTTCCTACTTGGAATTCCCGCGAGTGAGTTGTTGGAGTAGATTAAGTTGGAGCACCTAGTCCTTCTACACAAGGAAACATAGGTGTGTGAGTTTGGCGTACAACGGAAGATTATAATTTGGAGTTTAACATAACATAAAGTACAATATTGAAAATAATCATCTTTATCTTATACTCTTATATGACACTATGTAACCACTAGGGTTATAGTGTATTTCATGGGTAATATGCCCATTAGAATCATACTTGGAGTGTTAAGTCTTAGATGGTATTCTACTACTTTAACATATAAACACAAGTTTAACATTAAAGGTTCGAATGAGTGTATATATGTATTTAGGTTAAGTATTACATATTATTAGGTCCAATAATTCAAGTAGGAGGTAGAAGATTAAGATCCTCATTTAGGCACCTCGAGTTATTCATGAATGTCATGTATGGGGTAGGAAGAATAAGCTTCCGTTTAGGAACCCCTTGAATGTTCACCACTTCTCTTGATGTAAAAACAACCAAGGAGGGTCACGAACTAGGCTTTGTATAATAATATAAACAATCTAACTAAGAGAAATCATCAAATCATGTGAGGATTGTATGTTTGGAACAACCCAAGTTGTTCCATAATCACTCTACATCAAGAACTAGCTCGAACATGACTTGTGGGTCAAAACACCCTAACAAAACAGAAAGTTTATGAGGTTTAATCCTCTGATTTAAGTGTCTCAACCATGTTTTTAAGCTTAACCAACCATAAGAGAGGTTGTAAGCATTAGGACATTGGTGTGAGATGTGTTAGACACAAGTTGGATGAAGTTTAAACAAGTTTGAAAGAGTATGTAACAAAATAGAAAGTTCTTGGACCATTTCAGGGCAATTCCAGGTCTGATTTCTCCAAGGAGAAGTCAAGGAATCAAACCCAAGGATTATCCAAGCAAGTATGAAGAAGAATCAAGTGATTTCGTTAAGAAATGAGCAAGTTATACTCACTTTAGTGCAAGAGTATGAATCTGTCCGAAAATGCAGATTTGCAACTGATTTGAGAGTGAATTTGGAGTGATTTGAGAGTGTTGAAAGTGTAGAAATGCTTGGAGAAGGTGTATATTTATAGTGGAAGAGTTTGAGTATGATTGGAGGTGTTTAGAGGTGGCTTAATGGTGATTGGGGAGGGTTAGAAGATGGGATTTCGTGCCAAATTCACGTACATAATCAGCTGCTGTGTTTTTCTGATCTGGGCATCCCCACGCGGCCCGCCTGAGATATCAGGGTAAGTTGACGCGGGCCGCCCGGGCCTTCTGATCCGGACACAAGTTTCACAAAGTTACAATTTAGCCCCTAGACTTGTTATTTTGGTGTTTTTAGGTCATTTAGGGACTATTCTTGCCACAAAAGCATACTTTAAGATAAATCCAAGTATGAGGAGTATAAACCAAATATAATTATGCGCATAAGCATCGAAATCAAGTGTCGTTCACATTCAAGACGCGTTTTATGCATAAGTTTAGATTAATTACAAGTTTAGCACATAGTTTCCAAGAATAACGATTAAACACCAATTGATTCACCGTTTCGAACATACGAGCATATATAAAGTGTGTATAACATATTTGTAACAAAATACGAGTTTCATTAATGATCCAAGTCTCGGTTTCACAATGATTACAAGGAAGGAACGATTACAAGAACTCAAAGTTTCCAAAAATAGAAATACGAACAAAACTTTCTATAAATGGAAAGTACAAAAGAGCAGGGCGTTACACCTTACACGTGTAAACCCATGACACGTGTCTTTATTATATTGGTCGTGATTTTACGAGGTGTTACAGTTTTCTTCTTCATGAGTGATGTCTTCCACTGTGACCTTGTCGTGGTCACCTTTCACCGTCTGGATGGTCCGTGAACTCGGTGGTGTTGCCATGTCGTCTCTTTCATGGATTGGGTTATTACAACGCCGGTGTTTTTTGAGTGGGAAAATCAGCCGGACTGAACAGTCCCACGGATGGTGCCAATGTCGAATCCCCAAATCCCTAGATGACGTTCAAAGGGTCTTCGCTGACGTTATGATATAGCAGCTTCTGTTCTCTAAAAAAACGGAAACCGTTAGCCTCGCCACGGAGGACCGCGTGGGGGGGGGGGGAATCCGTGACCAAGCTCCGACGTGAGAGTAAGTAAACTTGCTGGAGAAGTAAGAGAAGCTTATTCCGATAAGGGCAGTCACCGGAATATCCTCAATGGTGTGGATTGGCTATAAATATGGATATTTAATGTGTGTGGATTCTGGTCGGAATAAATGAGCGTATATAGCATTAAGTGAGGGTTACCTTGGTTGTTAAGGATCATGGTTTTACCTTCCTTATATAAAAGGAACTGCTTATCTCTCTTGAGGATGGTTCCGAGATCATCGAACGGCTTCTGATTGTCTTTGGGGGACTCAGACACGTGTCTGAGCCCCAGAGGTTAGATAACTGTCTGCATTAAATGAGGCCAGCCTGTGAGTACCATATTTCCGGCGACCCCTTGCTGCTTATCAATCAAACATTTAATGCCCCTGCAACGACTAAGGATCTTTTCTCTTATTTTTTTCCTTCTCGTTTTATGTATAAGACCCTTGCTGATAAAGGAGTATTAACTTTAGGCTTTGTTGATTGGGCCCAGACGATTAAAGCCCAAGACGGGTCATGTTGGGCTTCCAACTGACCCGTCGTCACTCGGGACATCACCCTGGTGCCCCTGATAGCTCATGATTTTGTGGTTGTTAGTTTCGGCGGTCATATGACCGTTACAATATATACATATATAGAGAAAAAAAATCTTTTTCACCCCTTCAAATAATCTAACCTTCTAACCTTCTACTATTTTTAAACACATTCATTCTAAACCTTCTACAAATTTTCCTACTTACACAACTTTAAAAATTATACCAATGGAGGGTTCAAGTTCATTTCCATCCGACTCATCTAGTCCATTAGACTCAATGGCTTCTACTCTTAATTTTTTTTTTATTATGGTTGCTGAAGGAACAGGGAGAGTGAAAAGTAAAGTGAATGATATAGGTATTGTTTTGACAATTTTTAAACTAATGGATTGTAATGGTTATTTTTAACAAACCATAGGGACGAAAAACGTAACTAACTCTTTATTTATGTTAATTTTAACTTTAATAACAGGGGTATTATGGCCATTTCAAATAAACTAACAGAATAACTGGATGACGTTAGTGAGGGTGGACTGTAATTGTTACAAAAATGAAAGTACAAGGACTGTTTTAGCAATTTCTAAACTAATGGTTATTTTCAACAAACGACATGGACGAAAAAAATAATCAACCCTTTAAAAAACGAAATATAAATAAATATCTCTCTCTCGTGTTGCCACAATCAACAACCATAACCACCACCATCATTCAACAAAGCCACTACAACATATTCCATTGTGTCTATTTATATCAAATCCTAACTCGGCCAGATACCGTGTTCCCACCACCTTGACTTGGCCCAACCTGTTTTGAGTCAAAAAAAAAAAAAAAAAAAACACACACACATATATAGAAAAAGTATATCGTACAATATGCCTTAACGTACATTGCGTACGCGATGGCAAAATCGTACGTTATGTTACAAAAAAATGAAAATCGCATGTTTCAAGAATCCTGGAAATCACATGAGCATAAAGGAAAAAGGGAATCGCATGTTAATAAATAGCCTAAAATCGCATGTATAAGATTTTTGTTGAAATCGCATGTGATAAATGAAAAGGGAAATCGCATGTTATAAACCCAATTTGCATGTTGATAATGCATCACGTACGCAATGTAAGTTAAGGCATTTTGTACGCTAACCGTACAAAATGGCTTAACGTACATGCGTACGCGAGACATTATCAAAATGCGAAATTGGTAACTAACACGTGACTTTCATTTTTCCCTCTCACATGCGATTTCATTTTCTTCCTACAACATGCGATTTTGGGTTAATTTTAACATGCGACTTCACTTTCTTCTTATAAACATGCGATTTCAAGGTTTTTAGCAACATGCGATTTTCAATTTTTGGTAACATAAGGTGCGATTTTGCCGTCGCGTACGCAATGTACGTTAACCATGAGAACTTCTACTTTCCGCGTGAGTTGGGGCACAGTTTTTTGCACAAATGTAAATAAAAATATTATAAACACATCTGTGAAAAAAAAAACAACAAAAAAATTGTCGAGTCGTTAGTTGCGCATGATGTACGTTTGTTTACGCCTGATGTAAATTTTGTTATGGCGATGAAATATTTTGGAACAATGGATTATAATAATCCCAACTTCAAAAATAACCAGTATTGGTCCCAACTTTTCACATATTGTAAACACATAGACTTTTACTAAAAAAATCTTAATTTCTTTTGTTATTTATAAGAACTCTTTTGTTAATAAAGGGGAATTGGCCTGTAATAATCCCAGCTAGACCTTATTGGCCATTAATAATCCCACCTCAGAATATTCCTCCCACTAGTCCCACCTTTCACCTATTTCTCCCCCATCTCCCTCTCTAACCCACCACTCCACCTTCAGCCCACCATCACCACCGCCTCTTCCAATAACTAAATTGGCAGTTCTTCACCAACGGGGGAGTAAAAAAAACGGAAACCGTTAGCCTCGCCACGGAGGACCGCGTGGGGGGGGGAATCCGTGACCAAGCTCCGACGTGAGAGTAAGTAAACTTGCTGGAGAAGTAAGAGAAGCTTATTCCGATAAGGGCAGTCACTGGAATATCCTCAATGGTGTGGATTGGCTATAAATATGGATATTTAATGTGTGTGGATTCTGGTCGGAATAAATGAGCGTATATAGCATTAAGTGAGGGTTACCTTGATTGTTAAGGATCATGGTTTTACCTTCCTTATATAAAAGGAACTGCTTATCTCTCTTGAGGATGGTTCCGAGATCATCGAACGGCTTCTGGCTTCTGATTGTCTTTGGGGGACTCAGACACGTGTCTGAGCCCCAGAGGTTAGATAACTGTCTGCATTAAATGAGGCCAGCCTGTGAGTACCATATTTCCGGCAACCCTTGCTGCTTATCAATCAAACATTTAATGCCCCTGCAACGACTAAGGATCTTTTCTCTTATTTTTTTCCTTCTCGTTTTATGTATAAGACCCTTGCTGATAAAGGAGTATTAACTTTAGGCTTTGTTGATTGGGCCCAGACGATTAAAGCCCAAGACGGGTCATGTTGGGCTTCCAACTGACCCGTCGTCACTCGGGACATCACCCTGGTGCCCCTGATAGCTCATGATTTTGTGGTTGTTAGTTTCGGCGGTCATATGACCGTTACAATATATACATATATAGAGAAAAAAAAATCTTTTTCACCCCTTCAAATAATCTAACCTTCTACTATTTTTAAACACATTCATTCTAAACCTTCTACAAATTTTCCTACTTACACAACTTTAAAAATTATACCAATGGAGGGTTCAAGTTCATTTCCATCCGACTCATCTAGTCCATTAGACTCAATGGCTTCTACTCTTAATTTTTTTTTATTATGGTTGCTGAAGGAACAGGGAGAGTGAAAAGTAAAGTGAATGATATAGGTATTGTTTTGACAATTTTTAAACTAATGGATTGTAATGGTTATTTTTAACAAACCATAGGGACGAAAAACGTAACTAACTCTTTATTTATGTTAATTTTAACTTTAATAACAGGGGTATTATGGCCATTTCAAATAAACTAACAGAATAACTGGATGACGTTAGTGAGGGTGGACTGTAATTGTTACAAAAATGAAAGTACAAGGACTGTTTTAGCAATTTCTAAACTAATGGACTGTAATGGTTATTTTCAACAAACGACATGGACGAAAAAAATAATCAACCCTTTAAAAAACGAAATATAAATAAATATCTCTCTCTCGTGTTGCCACAATCAACAACCATAACCACCACCATCATTCAACAAAGCCACTACAACATATTCCATTGTGTCTATTTATATCAAATCCTAACTCGGCCAGATACCGTGTTCCCACCACCTTGATTTGGCCCAACCTGTTTTGAGTCAAAAAAAAAAAAAAAAAAAAAACACACACACATATATAGAAAAAGTATATCGTACAATATGCCTTAACGTACATTGCGTACGCGATGGCAAAATCGTACGTTATGTTACAAAAAAATGAAAATCGCATGTTTCAATAATCCTGGAAATCACATGAGCATAAAGGAAAAAGGGAATCGCATGTTAATAAATAGCCTAAAATCGCATGTATAAGATTTTTGTTGAAATCGCATGTGATAAATGAAAAGGGAAATCGCATGTTATAAACCCAATTTGCATGTTGATAATGCATCACGTACGCAATGTAAGTTAAGGCATTTTGTACGCTAACCGTACAAAATGGCTTAACGTACATGCGTACGCGAGACATTATCAAAATGCGAAATTGGTAACTAACACGTGACTTTCATTTTTCCCTCTCACATGCGATTTCATTTTCTTCCTACAACATGCGATTTTGGGTTAATTTTAACATGCGACTTCACTTTCTTCTTATAAACATGCGATTTCAAGGTTTTTAGCAACATGCGATTTTCAATTTTTGGTAACATAAGGTGCGATTTTGCCGTCGCGTACGCAATGTACGTTAACCATGAGAACTTCTACTTTCCGCGTGAGTTGGGGCACAGTTTTTTGCACAAATGTAAATAAAAATATTATAAACACATCTGTGAAAAAAAAAACAACAAAAAAATTGTCGAGTCGTTAGTTGCGCATGATGTACGTTTGTTTACGCCTGATGTAAATTTTGTTATGGCGATGAAATATTTTGGAACAATGGATTATAATAATCCCAACTTCAAAAATAACCAGTATTGGTCCCAACTTTTCACATGTTGTAAACACATAGACTTTTACTAAAAAAATCTTAATTTCTTTTGTTATTTATAAGAACTCTTTTGTTAATAAAGGGGAATTGGCCTGTAATAATCTCACCTAGACCTTATTGGCCATTAATAATCCCATCTCAGAATATTCCTCACACTAGTCCCACCTTTCACCTATTTTTCCTACAATGGTCCCCCGTTAAAAAAACTTAACGGAGTAAAGCTTTTTTCCAAATTGCAAACAAATTTTTTAGAGCTTTTGATCAGAACGATGATACGAGTCCATTGATGTAAAAATTACTTCGAAATGGTGCTCCAAGTGACTTGATTTTGGTTAATTAGAAATTTAAACACCCGAATTGAAGCGCCGTTTTCATCGTTTGGAGCACCGTTTCCAGGGAAGTTTTACATCAATGGACTCGTATCGTCGTTCTAATAAAAACCCTAAAAAATCTGTTTGTAATTTGGAAAAAAGCTTAACTCCGTTAAGTTTTTTTTAACGGGGGACCATTGTAGGAAAAATAGGTGAAAGGTGGGACTGATGGGGAGAATATTCTGAGATGAGATTATTAATGGCCAATAAGATTTAGGTGAATTTCCCATTAATAATTTACTTTTAGACAAGATTAAACTAAATTATCGCCATAGCGTGTCGTGACTAAAGGAATAAAATATTATAGACTCGTCACTTTTTTCCCTTTGAAGAAGTGATGTACGAATTTTAAGTAGTCAAGGGTTTCTAGATTCGTAGTGGTTGGTGAAAGCGAAACAAATAATATCTAGTTACATTTAAGTTAGTCTTTTATATGGAAAAACCTGTAATTATATAAAAGTTTTACTATTTCTATTTTTTTAACATGTGATAGGGATCCGTAGAGTGGATTAAGCTCCAAGATAGATAACCCTTAGAGGGAGTGAAGCTCCAAGAACAAAAGATAAAGAAGATAATTTTTTTTAACTTCAATAGCTTAATTCATTCATAACTTAATTTGCCTTTTATGCATGAAAAATGGTAAAGGCTACGTGGGCTACTGTGCATGAAAATGTGAGGGAGTTGTATCACAACGTGGGTATGATGAGATAAGAACGTGGACCGTATCAACATGGATATATTTTCTAGTTTTACTTACACCACTTAAGATTCATCTAAAATACTTACAATGAGATCTTTTCTTCTAATGACGGATCCAGGACTTCTCGGCATGGAACGCAAAAAATGGTTGGTTTAAAATGGGTCGGGTGTAACAAAATTAAAACGAGTAGCTTTTGTTTATGAATGTGTCCCGTGTGCTACTATGTTCTTGACTTTTGATCTTATAAGACTTATTTGTTGAGTCTTAAATTTGATATATGACTGTGAAATTTATCTACATACATTTGTTGATTTTAATTCATATTTTTAGTTTGTACGTGTCTTAATTCATAGAAAAGATAAGCAGTTTCGATGAACAAAAACATGGTTTCCAAATTTCCAGTTTTAAGTACCATGTGTGTGTGATGCTAGCTAATGGATAAGATTTTTTCATAGGGGTGTGCAAAGCCGGTTAACAGCCGGTTCGGTTAACCGTTAATTCGGTTAATCTAAAAGTGTCAACCGTAACATAAGTGATAGGTGGTTAATCATGGTTCGGTTAATTGGCGGTTATGATTCGGTTATGGTTATTTCGGTTATTAACCGATATATTTTTTTTTTGGTGATTTTAGATAAAAATATGTTGTATTCTTATATATAGTTTATTGATGTTTCAATAAATAAAATATGATTATGTTCTTATAAGTTCATAAGTAATCAACATAACCATATTTTGGATATAGATATTTAGTTTGCTAAAGCAATAAACAAAAAAAGGGACATAAAATAGACACAAGAAACAAAGAAGAAGATGATAAAAAAAATAACTTTAATGCTTGCTAAACATTTAACTTCAACCGTAAATATAAAAAAGAATCACACATAAATATAAAAAAAACAAGGTTCGGTTCGATTCGGTTAAATTCAGTTAATGAAGATATTTTAACCGTAACCGAAAGGTCGGTTAATCATATTCACCTAACCATAACCGTTCGGCCGTTTGGATGGTTTCGGTTAATTTCAGACACTTTGGTTTTCGGTTTTTGCTCACCCCTACTTTTTCAGCAATCAATCAATTAGCAAACTAAGGGGCTGTTTGTTTAGCTCTTAATAGTTCAGACCTTTTACTGGTTCAGTACTTAATGGTTCAGACTGTTTGTTTCACGAGCAGATGTCTGAATGGTTCAAACATTTGCCTCAAATGGTTAAGCATTATACTGAGTCTGAAGGGTTAAGATCTCTAATCTTAATTGGTCAGACATTTGTCTCTGAATAGTTAAGCATTATACTGGTTCGTAATGGTTCAGACCTCTTACTAGTTCAGGATCTAATGGCTCAGAACTCTTATTGGTTCAACACTTAATCATTCAGAAGTTGTCAAACAGCCCCTAAATGAAAATATATATGTATTAATGAACCTAAGCAGAACCAATTAAAAAAATTTGTGCAAATATGAAACAAGTGCTTTGGGGAATTGAAGGAGAATAGAAAAGGCTAACCGGTGGTGGGGGGGTTGGTGACAGGCGAGCAAGCAACAACAAGCATCGAACGATCTAGAGTTTTACACTCTTCAGGCAGTCATCGAGGTAGCAACAAAGAGCAAGTAGGGGCGGTGATTTTAGGGTTTAAATTTATAAAATGTGTTTGGTCTAGTTTTTCATAAGGAGTATTGAATATGAACATTTGGTAATCATAATGCTCTAAGGGCACTTAGGCTGGACTGTGGGTCTGTGCAGTGACGGAACTAGCCCATTAAATCAGGGTATCCTAAAAAAAAGAATTTTATGGTGCAATCATACAATATAAAAAACGTCAATAAATAAATAAAGCAAAACAAATACATAACTAATAACTAATTGAACCACAAATTCAATCATACTATTAACAGTGCCGGAACCAGAATTAATCGGAGGATCTATATATTTGCGAACTGAGTGAACAAATCTTGGCCATTGATTTACACATGTGAATGGCTAGGATTTCATCATCAAATCGTAAAATACACTAGTGTATTTCATCATCAAATCCTGGCAATTGAGATACACACATGTATGGCCAGGATTAGTTCGCTCAGTTCGTAAACTACAATAGTATTCACTCTTGAACCTAATCCTATATATATATATATATATATATATATATATATATATATATATATATAGGGAGAAGATCATGCGAGAACCACCTCTTATTGCGAGAACCGCGAGAACCAATGTGAACACAACCAAAAATGCCTAAAAATAGCTAAAAATCACACAAATTTTTTTTTAATATTTTTTATATAAAAATCGCTACTTTCCGAAGCCAAAAAAAAAAAAGAAAATTAAATTTTTTTTTTGCCACTAAAAGTAGCGATTTGAGCATAAAAAATATTAAAAAAAAAATTTTAGATTTTTTTTTTTTTTAGATTTTTTTAAGGTTTTTTGGGGGTTTAGTTTTTAGCATTTTAGCTTGGGGGGGGGGGGGGTTAGGTTTTTGGGGGTGGGGGAGGGGGGTTTAGGTTTTTTATGGGGGGGGGGGGGTGGGGGTTAGGTTTTTTTTAGGTTTTTTTAGCTATTTTAGGTTGTGTTCACATTGGTTCTCGCGGTTCTCGCAATAAGGGTGGTTCTCGCATGAGCTCCTCCCTATATATATATAGGGGACCGCTAAAATGAAAACCACCTCTAGTTGTAAGAACTATGGGAACCACTTTTTAGCCCTTAGATCAACTAGATGGATGGATCACATTAAAAGTAGTTAACATTAATAATAAAAGCTTTTTGTCTTATTATGTTTTTAATATTTTATTGTTAAAGGGTATTTAGGTAAAATTGTTTTTTTTTTTTGTCTTTTTATATATATTATTTTTAAATGTCTTTTTTGTCCCATTCATTTATTATTTTTTGGTCTTAATAATTTTTTTATTAAGAAACTGATTTTTTTGTTTAAAAACTTTTTTTAAATCAGATTTTTTTAACGCGCCAACATTTACGTTAAAAACTTTACGCGCCGTTTTTTACGGTTTACGCGCTGTTTTTACGTTTCAATCGTCGCTTTTTTAACGCGCCGATTTTTACGCCGGGCTTTTTCAAGCGTCGTATTTTTTACGCGCCGTTTTTTACGTTAATTTTTTTACGTTTTAACGCGCCGTTTTGTTTACATTTTACGTTAAATTTTTTACGTTTTACCGCGCCGTTTTTTAACGGTTTACATTTTTACGTTTTTTTCGTTTTAACGCGCCATTTTTTTACGTTTTACGTTTTTACGTTTTTTACATTTTTAACGCGTCGTTTTTAAGTTTTACGATTTACGTTAAAACTTTTTACGTTTTACGTAAAACTTTTTATGTTTTTTCGTTTTACGTTTTACGTTTAAAAAGTTTACGTTTTTACGTTTTACGTTAAAAAGTTTACGGTTTAACAGTTTTTTTTACAAAAACATTTTTACGCAACACGAACGCACCCAGAAAACGCAAACTTTTTACGTTAACATTTTTTACATTTTACGCGCCGGTTTTTTACGTTTTACGTAAAACTTTTTACGTTTTACTAAAAAAATTTTACGATTTACGTTTTACCTAAAACTTTTTACGATTTACGAAAAACTTTTTACGTTTTACGTTTTACGTTTTTACGTTAAAAGGTTTACGGTTTAACTTTTTTTTACAAAACCGTTTTTACGCAAAACCGAACGCACCCAGAAAATCGCACACTCGGGAGGTGTCTCAGATAGTTTGCTATCATCATCGACGCCTCAAAAAAAACCCCAACAAACAAAAATTAAAAGAACGAGTGGATTCTTGAAAAAAAACGAAGTTTTGGCTCAGATTTTCCGATAATCAGAGGCTGCAAAGTGGGGTTGCAGGTTCAAAAACCTACCCTCCACCATCCTTGTCGCGCCATCGTCAGTTCTTTTTCTTTTTTTTTTGCATCATCACCGCCGATTCAATAAGGCACCAGATTCAACTGATTTAAACATTCAAAAGGAACAAGAACATCGTTCAAACAGATTCAAACCTGTATCAACTGAGATCAACCCCCAAAACATCAAAAAAGGAATCAACACAGATCAACCCCCAAGAAACTATGTGCTACAAATCAACAATAAATCACTTATGCAAACACAAAAACCGACATAATCAAAACACACAAATCATAATTTGTGTTCAAAAACACAAATAAAAAAACTATCACTGCCAAAACCCCAAACATAATTTGTGTTAAAAAACAGCTCACACAATCAGAATCAAAGAAACACAAATCATCCCAAACTCAAACCTGCATCCGGCTTCACCGGCTCAGCCACCGCCTTCCCTGGCTCAACCACCATCGCCGCCGCCGGCCCACCACCACCCAGCCGTCGAACCGCCACCACCCACCGTCGAACCGCCACCACTAACCCGCTGTTAGAACCACCGCCGCCGACCAACCACCACCGTAACATCATAGATCGGGACACCAACAACCACAACATCATAGATCGGGACACCAACATCATAGATCGGGACACTAACAACCATAGATCGGGACACCAACAACCACAACATCAAATCGGAGCTCACTACCCCCAAATCGGAGCGGCGATGATGGCGGCGGTGGTGATCTCGTCGGACGGGAAACGAGACGGGATAAGAAAGGGGGGCAGCGAATGGGGGCGGCGGTGATAGTTTTCTTCGGCGGGTAGGTTTTGAAGGAGTGTCAGAGACACATTTGAAGAGATGAGAAAGAGATGAAACAACTTTTGAGAAGATGAAGCTAAGCTCTGGTTATTGAAGATGAAAGAGAGCTCTGGTTATTGAAGATGAAAGAGGTTAATGAGGAGAGAGACAAATGAAAGGAGATATAGGAGGAGAGATAAAATGTCTGCTATATTTAAATGAAGAGAGAGAGTGAGAATTGACATTTGGGGTAAATGACCAAACTACCCTTTTCGTTTGCAAAATATGATTGGTGGAGAGTGGTTCTCATGGTTCTTACAACTGGATGTGGTTTTCATTTTAGCGGTTTCCTATATATATGTGTGTGTGTGTGTGTATAGTTAATTATTTATGTAAGTCTGCTAAATAAAATAAAAACCAGTTATATTTTTAAATTAATTAAATTCACAACTAAAAATAAATAATAAGTAAAAACGTCAGTAAATAAAAGAGCTATTTAAACTATTATTAAATTATATATAGTTAATTATTTATGTAAGCCTACTAAATAAAATAAAATAAAAGCTGGTTGTATTTTGTAAGCTAAATTAATAATAAATTAATTAAACTAACAACTAAAAATAAATGATAACTAATAACGTTAGTAAATTAAAAACTATTTAAACAATTATTAAATCGACAAGAAATGTCAGTAGGTCATTGACTATAGTAGCATTTCTTTCTTATTGGACATTGGCTAATTACAAAAATGCCCCTCACTTACTAATATATTTACCATGTTACCAATTATCTTCCTCACATCACTTCCTACTCTGCAACTACGGCAAAGATAGAATGAAATTCTGATGAACCTAATTTGGGTTGCTTAGGGTATTCTTGTATCATTTTTGGGTTGGTTAGGGGCATCCTGGTATTATTTTTGGGGTATCATTGATATAAAACCGAAAAAAATACACTACGAATACGCACTTGAGCCGTAGCCCGTGCTACGGCTCCTAATGCATTGAAGCAGAAACTGTGTAGTTGTGGGAACTAGAACTTGATCAAGAAGAGAGCCTTTATAAACCTTGGTTCTCTAATGGATGTTGCTCCTTTAGATACTCTATCAACAATGGCTTCCGTGCATGGTTCAGCTTCCATTGTTGGGCATAATCTTGTTAATGTCGTTTAAAAAGAGTTAATTGCCAAAATCGTCCCTGAGGTTTGGGCAGGTTTGCCATTTTCGTCCAAAATGACACTTTTGTACCAAATTGCCCCCAACGTTTGTAACTTTTTGCCATTTTCATCCAAACCACTAACTTAGTTTATTTTTTCTGTTAAGTTGAGGATATTTGGATGAAATTGGCAAATATAAAACCACAGGGATGATTTTGCCAATTTACTAAAACTCTTTTAAATTTCTTTTATTTAATTAATTTTGTTACATATATAACAAAAAGGAATATACATGTAATTTTTATGTGAAAAAATAATATCTTTGTCACATAATTTTTATAAATTTTCATCCAACCACTAACTAAGTTAAGTTTTCTATTAAGACAAATGCTGTTTATAAACTAAGACAAAAATTAATTTCTAATTTTTTATAGATCAATTTTATAAAAATAAAATCTACTTAAACCTATAAATTTTATAAAACTAAAATGCTGGTGACCTTAATGAAAAAGGTCAAATAAAAAAATCTTATCATATGTACCAAGTTTGTAATTCATCCTCTACTTTTTTAAATTCGCTCCCACGGAAAAACAAAAGCCAGTGCCCCCCCCAATCAAACAACGTATCGTCACCAAACCATAAAATTACTCACCAAATTGTAATTATAATGCTTTGCACCAAAAATTTCTTTGCTCAAGCCACTCAGAATAAGTATTAGTTAGTTACCCTCAGAATCTTAATTAAATAAATATTTTATTTCTACCAACATATTTCCTAGGTGCTCAACACATTTAAAAATTATGTAACGTTTTACAATTTTTTTCTATCTCTTACAACTAATAAATACTAAAAGTTGTAATCTATGGTTATGTGTTGCACACCAATGACATTTTCTCTTTATAAAATTGATTTATATAAAGAAGCTGTAAATTAATTTCTGTCTTAATTTATAAAATTTAAAACACCCTTCACCTTAACAGAAAAAATAAACAGAGTTAGTGATTTGGATGAAAATTTATAAAAATTATGTGACAAAACTATTAATTTTTTTCTAAAAACTCCACGTATATTCTTTTATATTATATATGTAACAAAAATAATTAAATAAAAGAAATTAAAAAGGGTTTGAGTAAATTGCCAAAATCATCCTTGTGGTTTTATATTTGCCAGTTTCATCCAAATATCCTCAATTTAACAGAAAAATAAACTAAGTTAGTGATTTGGATGAAAATGGCAAAAAGTTACAAACGTTGGGGTTAATTTGGTACAAAAATGTCATTTTGGATGAAAATGACAAACATGCCCAAACCTCAGGGACGATTTTGGCAATTAACTCCGTTTAAAAATTTCAAATTGGGACTATTTTTCTTAACTTAGTAAGGTGTGATTTGATCTTAAAAAGTTTGGGCATTACAAGTTGGTATGGGAGCCTAGGTTAGAGAGATTCAAGCATGGGTGGGAGTGTTTGAACTGAAACTGAAAGCTCGTACAAAGTGTGCATTTGGTCCAAGACTTGTTAAAGGTAATGGTAATGACTTTCTGTAATCAAATAGGATGGGTAACGCCATGGTAGGGGTTATAATGAGGGATGGTTTGAAAAGGGGGATTAGGAACCTCCTTAAGGTTTTATGTGTTAAGTTACGGTCGAAATGGGGCTCGAAAATGGAATGAAATGGCTAAAACGCAAAAAGGAAGGGAGCTGCCAAGGTACCGTGGAAGGGGTTATAATGAGGGATGGTTTGAAAAAAGGGGATTAAGAACCCCCTTAAGGTTCTATGCGTTGAGTTACGGTCAAAATGGGGCTCGAAAATGGAATGAAATGGCTGAAACACAAAAAGGAAGGGAGCTGCCCAGGTACCGGCTTTGCCGATGCCAGTTAAGGTCTTCAGCGACACGAGATGTGGTGTCGACGCCCCCTATACTGTTGACGAGGGGAGGGGGCGACGCCAGTCACTGGCAAACTTCTGTTTTTCGCGTTTTGTTGTTCCAGACCCCCTTAGACCCGTTCCAAGGCCCCGTAAAACTCCCAAAACGCATTGTAGGCTAATAAACCTATAAACTCAAACCATGTCAAGCTAATGTGTCTTGCAGTTAAAATTTGTATGAATTAGAAAGTTAAAAACGTGAATACTATGTGTATTCAACCTTATATTAGACAGTCTTTCTCCCCCAGACCACTATGTTAGGGAGTATATAGTAGTTATTTTCAAGAAAGTCATAATTCATAGTGGTAAACATGTGACGTGTCTTTGGGTTATGACACATGTATCGCTTTTAGTTCACACCATATCCAACAAATACACACTTCTCAACACAAGGTTCAAGTTTATTTCGATTTGATATGTGTATGTGGACAAATGCAGTGCAACCAAAGATTCGTGGTTCAAGGGTGAGAGGCGGCAAGATTTTGGAAAATTTTGATAGAGTGTGTAGTGGGGTTTTTAGGTTGAGGACTTTGGTTAGGAGTCGATTGGTTAGGTTTTAAGTTGAGGATTTTGGTTGGGCGTCGATTGATTAGGTAAGTGGTTGTAGCAAGGGCTTCAGACCAAAAAACCTTAGGAGCTCATGATTCAATCAAAAGAGTGCGATTCATTTATAATAAAGTGGTTCTTTCGATCTATGACACCATTCTATTCTAGGGTATGTGGGTATGTAGTTTGATGAATTATTCCTTTGGTTTGAAGGAATTGTTTCATATGGGTGTTAACAAATTCACCTCCAGTTTTAGATCGGAAAATTTGAATATTCTTTTGAAACTGAGTTTGAACCATGGAATAAAAATGATAAATTTATCAAGAACCTCAAATTTATTTTTCAAGAAGTAAACCCAAGTCATCCAGTGCATTCATCCATAAAAATCAATAAATATCAAAGATTTTGTCCTCCAATAATTGGAGCAGGACCCCAAACATCAGAGTAAATTAATGAAAATGGAAAATCTGCCCTTGTGTTATATGTTTTAAAGGTTTTTATGTGGCTTTTTGCAAACACACAAGTTTCACAATAGTAGAAGGAAAACGTTTAGGAAATAAAATACGTAAATGACTAGTAGACCAATGCCCCAATCTTCTATGCCATAACCATACTTCTCGTTCTGCTGTTCCATGAGCCAGCATCAAATAAAGCTTTGAGTCACCTCATCCACATAATATGGCCCTTGTTTTTTAGCGCCACGCCCAATGATCAATCCCGTCTCGATACCATGTAAGATACAAAAAGTAGGATACATCAGATTCGAGCAATTTAGTTCTTTTGTCACATGGCTTATTGATAACAGTTCCTGTAATACGGAGGGAACATAGAGACAATTAGACAATTTCAATTGTGGAGAAATTTCAATTGTTCTCCCTTTTTTACATCCATTTTCACCTTTAGCCGTTTGGTTGTATGAAAACCTTGGTTTACATGATGAGATGAAATCTGATTGTTCATAAGTCATGGTGTCGTTTGCTTCACAATCGAATATCCATGAATTATCAAGTTTTCTATTGTAACCATGAGCCACATTTTCCCTTCCACAGCCAAGTTCCAGGCCACTTCTGCAATTTTGAAAACTCTTGTTCAAATAGACAATAAAGGAGGTTTGATGTAACACCTTTTTTATGATAATGAGATTACTTAATATAATACATGAGTTTATACAAAAATACCAATTTACAAAAAGATTTCGATTCAAAATACCAAACATGATCATGTTAAGTACTAAACGAAGGTTTAAAGTAACTTCTACTAGTCACTACCGACTAGTATAAAAACCTTAGGACATAATTAACAATTCATCTACATCAAAATCATTGTCTAAAACAAAGTTAAGTTAACGCGGAAGCTACAAAATGCGTGTTCGGTTCTTCTACATTGCTTGATCGCCATCCGGAAGCCCACCATAGTCACCTAAGGTCAAAACCACTAAAAACATTAGTTTTGGCATTGACATAATACGTGTAAACAAGTTCCATCATTAAATTTAAATAAGAAAATAAAATTTCTGATTTTGATCCTTCCGCGTGTCGCGGCAGGGAACGTCACATCCGTCGCGACTCGCGACGGCTTCCGCGTGTCGCGGGGGGTATACATGTATTCCTCCGCGCGGCGCGGGGGAACACGTTTTCCAGCAGGTGCAGGCTTAAATCTCTGCATATCTGCCCAGCTCCGAAATTTGTAAAAATTCTAACTTTAAACTGTCATAACTTTTTACTCGTAAGTCCGTTTTGACCGATTCTTTTTCCTATGAGTCCGTAATAAAATTACGGACTCAACCATGTAAATTTCACATCGCGGAAACCGAGATACCGTCAATTGGTTCACAATTTCCTTATTTCAATTATTCAACCATTAGTGTAAGTGCATAGCACCTCTTTTCCATTCTTAAGACCTTTTAGACATAGTTACCCAATTTCCCGGGCTCACATACTTGGTGTATTCGCGCCAATTCCATGGCTTTTCGTTTCCTTTATGGCTATTACTTGTTTCTTCGGAATTCAAGCATTCCGTTTCAAACAACCCTTTTTCATTTCACATTTATTGTTTGACCCATATCCCGGGTTCTTATACTTAGATTAATATCACCAATTCGTTGGTATGGTACAATTCATCTTTTAATGAGGTATAAGACTTTCAAGTCTCTAATCTCATGATTCTTTTGAAAACATCATTTTGACCCGTTTGGCTATTTAGTGAAAACCATCACTTTATTGACTAGCCAAACTAAATTCCAAGTCTTTACTTTGACCCGTTTGATGGTCGAGTGTACTTCGCCACTTTAACAACGCATCAAACGCATCCATTTTACTATAACATCATTCACACAACAAAACTAATTATTTACACATAATTTAATGGGGCTTAAGCCACGTACCTTTAAAGCACACCTTTTCCGCGGGTATCACTTCCGGCGTGTCCACTTGACGTTCCGGATTCTTTTCCTAAAGAGTTCAATTCATAACAAAAATTAGAACTCTTTCATAAGCTTTAACGCATTATTTCTTAACATATTCAAATCTGCGTTTTGCCCCACTTTTAACATTTTAACCCTCTTTTAGGCATTTTATCAAACACCTAGCGGGTCAGATTTTTACATGATCTAAACCAAGTTCATGACTCGATTTTTATCACCCAAATTAACTTCAATTTGACCACATGTCTATATGTTAACATCAACAACTTAGAGTTTTCCTCATAATTTCAGTTTACACTAGAACAAGAGTTTTAATCCTAGTGTTCATCAAGTTCTACTAGCATACTAATCACCCACTATGGTGATTTTAATCTATACAATTATCATGCAAGAATTTGACAATAAATCGTCTAGGGTTTGTCCCTAAACCTTACATTACTTCCAATTTCATGTTTACAACACATAATCAAGCTCTACATTCGATTTTGATCACATGCATGAACTTTGAATCGAATGAAAATGACCTAATTCAACATACCTTATGATCCTCTTGACGAGGTGATCACAATTCCATGTTCAGATTTCGATTTTAGCTTGATTCAGGCCTTCAATTTAGAGTTTTAGTAGATGTTAGGGTTTGGAAGTGTGGGTGTCGCCCCCTTCCTGCTGTTGATCGACCAGAACCTCAGTTTGAGGTATTTGGTTTGTTTTATTATTAAAAATAATAACAATAGTTTCAAGTTTATCAACATTGGTCCCTCCACTTTGTTTAATATTTAGTTTTGGTTATTCTAACCTTATTTCTTGTTATTTCTAGGCTCGTAGCTAACTAGGTTATAATTTTTCCTAGTTAAATAAATTCTTGTTTATTTTAAACTTTATAATCCTAATATAAAGTTTTATATTTCCGGGATGTTACAAGTCCACCCCCCTTAAAAAGGGTTTCGTCCCCGAAACCGTATTACGTACCAAATAGTTTAGGGTAGAGCCGTTGCATCTCCTCTTCGGATTCCCACGTGGTATCCGCACCCTTCCTGTGCTCCCATTTAACCTTCACTTGGTTAATTACTTTGTTCCTCAGATTCTTATCTTTTCGATCTAAAATTGCAATTGGCCTCACTGCATAGTTGAGGCTGTTTTCCACCTCGATATCATCATAGCGGATACGAGCAGTTTCGTCAGCTAAGCATTTTCGGAGATGTGACACATGGAATGTGCTATGAATTCCACTCAACTCCTCGGGTAGTTCAAGGCGATATGCTACCTTACCAACCCGTTCAGTGATTCTGAATGGCCCAATGAACCTCGGACTCAACTTTCCTCTTTTTCTGAACCGTATAATTCCTTTCCATGGCGATACTTTTAGCATTGCTTTATCGTCAACTTGAAATTCAATTGGTCTGTTCCGTTTATCTGCGTACGCTTTTTGTCGAGCCTGAGCCGCCTTTAGGTTAGCTTGGACCAAGTCGATCTTCTCATTCGTATTCTGGATTATATCAGTAGGAGCTAGTCCTCGTGGACCCACTTCTCCCCAACATACCGGGGTTCGACACTTTCTTCCATATAACATTTCGTAAAGAGCCATTTTAATGCTCGTGTGATAGCTGTTGTTATATGAGAACTCGGCCAAGGGTAGATAGACATCCCAACTACCCCGAAATCGATAATGCAAGCCCGCAACATGTTTTCCAACGTTTGTATCGTTCTCTCACTTTGCCCATCCGTTTGTGGATGGTAAGCAGTGCTGATGAACAATTTAGTTCCCATTTGTTCTTGGAATTCGCGCCAGAATTTAGAGGTAAACCGAGTATCTCTGTCTGACACGATGGATATCGGCACTCCGTGACGTGCTATGATTTCATTGGTGTGCACCTCCGACATCTTCTCGGATGTATAAGTCTCACGAATCGGAATGAAGTGAGCACTTTTTGTCAATCTATCCACGACTACCCATATAGCATCAAATCCGCGATTGGTTTTGGGCAATTTGGTTAACAAATCCATCGTGATTTGTTCCCATTTCCAAACTGGGATATCCAGCGGTTGCAACCTACCATATGGCTTTTGGTGCTCCGCTTTGACTTGTAAACAAGTCAGACACTTCTCCACATATTTCACAATATCTCTTTTCATTCCGGGCCACCAATAGTTTTGTTTTAAGTCATTATACATTTTGGTCGCCCCCGGATGAATTGAATAATGAGATTTATGGGCCTCGTCAAGTAGACGCACCTTGGCCCCACACGTATTTGGAACCCAAATTCTCCCAAATCGAGTTTTCAATCCTTGGTTATCATCCTCCAGGTCTTTTAGCTGCCCAACTTTCCTTTCCTTCTTCACATTTTCTTCCTTGATTGCTTCAATTTGAGATTTTCGGATTTGTTCAAGCAAACCCGATGTCACAATTAGTTGCATCGATCGTACTCGAATAGGCGTATAATCTGTCTTTCGGCTCAACGCGTCTGCCACTACATTAGCCTTCCCGGGGTGGTAATGTATTTCACTATCAAAATCTTTGATAGTTTCTAACCACCGCCTCTGCCTCATATTTAATTCCTTCTTATTGAAGAAATACTTTAAGCTTTTGTGGTCGGTAAAGATAGTGCACTTCACCCCATACAAGTAATGCCTCCATATCTTCAAGGCGAATACCACTGCTGCCAACTCGAGGTCATGGGTAGGATATCTCTTCTCATGAGTCTTTAGCTGCCTCGAGGCATAGGCTATAACCTTGCCCCGCTGCATCAAAACGCAGCCAAGTCCCGAATGCGATGCATCCGAGTAAACTACCATATCCTCCGTTCCGTCCGGTAATGACATTACCGGTGCATGGGTCAATTTCTCCTTGAGCGTTTGGAACGCCCTTTCTTGATCATCGGCCCAAATAAACTTTTCATCCTTTCGGGTTAGTTTGGTCAACGGCATAGCAATTTTGGAGAAATCTTGTATGAATCTCCGATAATAACCCGCAGGCCCCAAGAAGCTTCTGATTTCTGAAGGATTCTTTGGTGGAGTCCATCTTGACACAGCTTCTATCTTTGACGGATCTACTAACACTCCGTTTGCACTAATGATGTGCCCAAGAAATTGCACCTCTCGTAACCAGAAGGCACATTTTGAGAATTTTGCATACAATTTCTCTTTCCTGAGCGTCTCTAACACTTCACGCAAATGACTTGCGTGTTCCGCTTTATTCTTGGAGTATATCAAGATGTCATCAATGAACACTATCACTGACTTGTCTAGCATGGGTTTGCAAACCCGGTTCATGAGATCCATGAAAGCCGCGGGTGCATTAGTTAACCCAAAGGACATCACGAGAAACTCGTAATGTCCGTACCGTGTACGGAAAGCCGTTTTCGGTACATCCTCCTCTTTGACTTTTAACTGATGATACCCCGATCTGAGGTCGATTTTTGAGAACCAACTTGCACCTTGTAATTGGTCAAATAAATCATCAATTCTTGGAAGCGGATATCGATTCTTTACCGTGAGTTTATTCAACTCCCGGTAATCAATGCACATACGCATGCTCCCGTCCTTCTTTCTCACGAATAATACCGGTGCGCCCCATGGAGACACACTTGGCCGAATAAATCCCTTGTCTAGCAATTCTTGGATTTGGGACATCAATTCTTGCAATTCTGATGGCGCTAACCGGTACGGCGCCTTGGCCACAGGTTTCGCGCCCGGAATCAATTCAATTCCGAACTCTACCTCCCGTTCCGGCGGTATTCCCGGTAAATCTTCCGGAAATACATCAGCGTATTCGCGTACCACTGGTACGTCTTCAATCTTCGGCGTCTCTTTATCGGGTTCGTTTGCGTAAATCATAAATGCTTTACATCCGCGCCTCATAAGCTTATGAGCTTTTAGTATTGAGCACATAACGGGACTGCCCCCTTTTTCGCCATAGATGGTGACTTGTTTTCCACTTGGAGATGTCAATTTTATCTCCTTGCGGAAACATATTACTTCTGCATGATGTCGAGATAACCAATCCATCCCGACCACTACTTGGAATTCTCCCATTGACATAGGGATCAAATCTATTAAATATTCCTCATCATCAATGTTTATTTTGCAGTCTCGACATACATCACATACAAGGAAACTTTTGTTATCACCTATTTCTACCTCTAATGGCATAGGCAATTTTGTTAGTACAAAAGAAGGATGTCGAATAAATCTATGTGAAACAAAGGATTTATTCGCACCCGTATCAAATAACACATGTGCGGGAATCGAGTTTATAGCAAATATACCTGAAACCACATCGGGTTCCACCTTTGCCTCGGCTGCCGTTAACTGGAAAGATCTTGCTTTTGCTCTTGGTGTCTCGGTACGTGTATCCTTGTCATCTTTCTTCCCGATCAATTCCGGACACTCCGATTTCTTGTGTCCCGGCTGATAACATTTGTAACACACCGACACCTTCCCCGAGCACAACGCAGCCGTGTGCCCGGTTTTCCCACAAATAGGACACGGCTTGTCCTTAAACAGGCACTCACCCTTGTGCCCTTTCCCGCATATCTTGTAGCTTGATGACCCGCTTTTTCCTTCTTGTTTTTGTGGATTCATTCGGACGTGCCTTTTTCGTCGGGCTTGGGCCCTGTGCCCTTCTTTCGCCTCTTTCTATCTGTTTCTTCAACTCTATCTCCCGTTCCCGAGCAACGTTTATAATCTCGGTGAGAGTCTCATACTTCGAAGGAGTCATAAACTCCCTATACTCGGCGCTCAGCATATTATAATAATAATATATTTTCTGCTCTTCATTCGTTATGAGATCATCACAAAACTTCATTTTATCCATGAACGTTCCCGTGATTTTATCGATAGATTCACCCTTGTGTCGAAGCTGCATAAATTCTTCCTTGATTTTGTTAATGATTGCCTTGGGACTATGATGTTTAAGAAACGGCGTCTTAAACTCGTCCCATGTCATAGCCTTAGCCGCTTCACTTCCGATCTCTTTCTTCTTGTTATCCCACCAATCTTTCGCCTGACCCCTTAACTGACCCGTGCCATATGCCACGAAGTCATCCTCATCGCAATGGGTCCTTTCAAATACTCCCTCCATATCACTTAGCCACCGTTGGCATATTATCGGGTCAACCTCCCCATTGTAGATTGGCGGTTTACACGCCATGAACTCTTTATAAGAACAAGATTTTCATCCTCCCGACTTTTCCTTTGCTAAATTGGTATTATCCTCCAATTTCCTGATTCTTTCTTCCACCACTGATAGTACCGTGTTTTGGATTTTGTCGATGAAACCCGACAAACTGTTTTCGATTGCCTTTCCTACCTCTTCAGCAATCACTTCTCTTGTTTGCTCGGTGACTCTTGGCACTGTATCATCATTACCTTTATCCGCCATCTTTAACTGAAATGTTTACATCAAACGTTAACATTTCATCTATAACATGTGATTTATTTACTTCGGTTTATTCAAGTTCTTGACTTGTTTTCACCGTTCTATTTAATGCACTTTCCGGGTTTGAGTGTGTTAACACAGTCTTCCCATGCATATCTATCCATTATTCCCTCTTTTACATAATAACTCTACTAAAAATAATTAACTCTTACCGGATGTTTGATCAAGCTTGAACCGAACACACTTGTTAACAACCTTGAGCTCTGATTACCAACTTGTAACACCCTTTTTATGATAATGAGATTACTTAATATAATACATGAGTTTATACAAAAATCCCAATTTACAAAAAGGTTTCGATTCAAAATACCAAACAATGATCATGTTAAGTACTAAACGAAGGTTTAAAGTAACTTCTACTAGTCACTACCGACTAGTATAAAAACCTTAGGACATAATTAACAATTCATCTACATCAAAATCATTGTCTAAAACAAAGTTAAGTTAACGCGGAAGCTACAAAATGCGTGTTCGGTTCTTCTACATTGCTTGATCGCCGTCCGGAAGCCCACCATAGTCACCTAAGGTCAAAACCACTAAAAACATTAGTTTTGGCATTGACACAATACGTGTAAACAAGTTCCATCATTAAATTTAAATAAGAAAATAAAATTTCTGATTTTGATCCTTCCGCGTGTCGCGGCAGGGAACGTCACATCCGTCGCGACTCGCGACGGCTTCCGCGTGTCGCGGGGGTATACATGTATTCCTCCGCGTGGCGCGGGGGAACACGTTTTCCAGCAGGTGCAGGCTTAAATCTCTGCATATCTGCCCAGCTCCGAAATTTGTAAAAATTCTAACTTTAAACTGTCATAACTTTTTACTCGTAAGTCCGTTTTGACCGATTCTTTTTCCTATGAGCCCGTAATAAAATTACGGACTCAACCATGTAAATTTCACATCGCGGAAACCGAGATACCGTCAATTGGTTCACAATTTCCTTATTTCAATTATTCAACCCATTAGTGTAAGTGCATAGCACCTCTTTTCCATTCTTAAGACCTTTTAGACATAGTTACCCAATTTCCCGGGCTCACATACTTGGTGTATTCGCGCCAATTCCATGGCTTTGCGTTTCCTTTATGGCTATTACTTGTTTCTTCGGAATTCAAGCATTCTGTTTCAAACAACCCTTTTCATTTCACATTTATTGTTTGACCCATATCCCGGGTTCTTATACTTAGATTAATATCACCAATTCGTTGGTATGGTACAATTCATCTTTTAATGAGGTATAAGACTTTTAAGTCTCTAATCTCATGATTCTTTTGAAAACATCATTTTGACCCGTTTGGCTATTTAGTGAAAACGATCACTTTATTGACTAGCCAAACTAAATTCCAAGTCTTTACTTTGACCCGTTTGATGGTCGAGTGTACTTCGCCACTTTAACAACGCATCAAACGCATCCATTTTACTACAACATCATTCACACAACAAAACTAATTATTTACACATAATTTAACGGGGCTTAAGCCACGTACCTTTAAAGCACACCTTTTCCTCGGGTATCACTTCCAGCGTGTCCACTTGACGTTCCGGATTCCTTGCCTAAAGAGTTCAATTCATAACAAAAATTAGAACTCTTTCATAAGCTTTAACGCATTATTTCTTAACATATTCATATCTGCGTTTTGCCCCACTTTTAACATTTTAACCCTCTTTTAGGCATTTTATCAAACACCTAGCGGGTCAGATTTTTACATGATCTAAACCAAGTTCATGACTCGATTTTTATCACCCAAATTAACTTCAATTTGACCACATGTCTATATGTTAACATCAACAACTTAGAGTTTTCCTCATAATTTCAGTTTACACTAGAACAAGAGTTTTAATCCTAGTGTTCATCAAGTTCTACTAGCATACTAATCACCCACTATGGTGATTTTAATCTATACAATTATCATGCAAGAATTTGACAAGAAATCGTCTAGGGTTTGTCCCTAAACCTTACATTACTTCCAATTTCATGTTTACAACACATAATCAAGCTCTACATTCGATTTTGATCACATGCATGAACTTTGAATCGAATGAAAATGACCTAATTCAACATACCTTATGATCCTCTTGACGAGGTGATCACAATTCCATGTTCAGATTTCGATTTTAGCTTGATTCAGGCCTTCAATTTAGAGTTTTAGTAGATGTTAGGGTTTGGAAGTGTGGGTGTCGCCCCCTTCCTGCTGTTGATCGACCAGAACCTCAGTTTGAGGTATTTGGTTTGTTTTATTATTAAAAATAATAACAATAGTTTCAAGTTTATCAACATTGGTCCCTCCACTTTGTTTAATATTTAGTTTTGGTTATTCTAACCTTATTTCTTGTTATTTCTAGGCTCGTAGCTAACTAGGTTATAATTTTTCCTAGTTAAATAAATACTTGTTTATTTTAAACTTTATAATCCTAATATAAAGTTTTATATTTCCGGGATGTTACATTTGAGCCATATTTACCCCTTTTGTTTCCCTGGAGTCCAAAGCGAAACTTTCAAATTGAGAGTAAAGAAAAAGTGGGTCTGAGGTAATTTACCCAAACCCGATACCTATTTCCATCGCAAAAGACCCATGTTCCTCCTTTGACGTGTAACGCCCCAAAACTTATAAGCATGTCTATTATATTGTTATTTAAAGTTGTGAACCTAGTTAGAATGTGACTTGAAAGAATAACTTAAAAAGGGGTAGGTTTAGTCAATTAAAAACAATTGTAGAAACATGAGGGACCAAAAAGGAAATGAGGAAAGTAATTCTTTTAAAAGAAAATAATAACACACATCACACACACTTCAGTGTGTGTGTGTGTTGCCTGGAACAAGGAAGCACAAACCCAAACCCTCAAAAATCAACAAATTGAAAGGGAATCCATGGCCTGAATCACTGCATGTACACATAGAAACGTTCATCTAAGTTAGACAATCGAATGGTAAGTCGAATTTTATGATTTTGTAATTTTCACAAGTGGGTCTTGATTGAAGCATGAAACTTCCTTGAAATTGATTATGAATATATGTTAGATTCACTTTATGGAGGACAAATCATGCTTTTATTCTGATTTAGTTAAAGATTTATGAGAAACCCACTTTGAAGATTAGAAAGGGTGTAAAATGTGATGATCTTGTTAGTCCAATTTCATGCTATGTTGATGAAAGGATATGTATGTGTTAGATTACTAGTGAATATTTGATATGAGATATTACTTATGTGAAATTAATTGACTGTAAGGGTTAATGTTGAGAAATAAGGAAAAGTATGCATAGACTACTTGTACAATGTGCCTTGTTGGTGTTATGCACACCAAGTGTTTGTTAAAATGCTTAATAGAAGAATTTTATGTGAAAAAGACAATCTCATGTGAATATGATGTTACACAAATAAAATTGAGGAATTATATGTGATAACTTGGTTTATCTAACACAAGGATGAGAAATAAAGACATGAGATTGAATTATGTTGACTATGAATTGTAGGAGTGAAAGAGGAAGACGCAAGCCACTCTGGAATGCAATCAAAACACGATAAAGGTAAGTTCTTTCGCTTACTAAGTATTAGTCTTTTGGTAAGATTGTGATGGTTGATAATATTTGAAGTTTTGAATCTTTATTCATGTAAGGAATTAGAGTAATTTTTGAAGATGTGTAAGAGCATATGATGAATGAGAAGGCGAAACATTACGCCAAGTCGGGAAGTCTGTGTTTGAATGAAGCTTAAGTTTTTCTTGTTGTTTGATTAATAAATTTTCAAGTCATATGAACTCACGGTTACAATGATAATTGGTTGGTCTTGAATGTAGGTAAAGCAATTTGATGGATGGCGCTACTTGGATCGAACACACTCATGATGCACGCTTCCGCGAAGTTACTAGTTATGGTCTAAACTTTTGTTAAATCTTTTTGTAAAAACGGGTCTTTTGTAAGTAACTTAACCCGGTAGTTGATAGATGTTGAACTTGTAGTTGAAATTTATGTTAGTTGATTACGGAACGTTTGGGTTGTGAACTCTTTTGTAACTACTTTATTAGATATCACCAGGTTAAATGCAGAAATTTTACTTGTGAAATCATTTGACCCGTTTGGTATTTTGTCAATGAGTCTCGTTAGTTTCTTTTAAAAGTTTAGACCTTACAAGTTGTTATCAGAGCCTAGGTTTGAGAGATTCGAGCAAGTTTATGTGCTCGGACTCAAACCGAAAGCTCTTGTGAAAGTGTGTTCATTCCGAAGTGCCACGCAAGTAAGTGACTTAAGGATTTCGAGCTACGATTTTAATGGGAAACGGGAAGGGATTATGGTTAATTTACAATAATGATTTGGTTGAGATGTTGAGGAATGTTACGGGGGGACTTCGGGACTCCGCAGGACCGTTTCGGGTTGAAAAAGGGCCTGGAAATGAAAATTTTAAGCTGAACAGCGTCAGCAAAACGGAGAGACCGTCGACGACGGCACCCCTTTCACCCGACGCCTTAACTCTCTGCCTACGGACAAAAGGCAGCGACGCAACTTTATAGGGACCGTCGGTGACGCACCCATGTGCCGTCGGCGACGGCACCTCCTTGTCTGCTTTTTTCTGATTTGCTTGTTTGTTATGCGAGACCCTTTAATTCAGTTCTAGTATTCGTTAAACGCTAGGAACACCTCAAATTGATTATGAAACTAAGAATTCCAGATAGCTAACATGTTTTAATGGTAAATGTGTGAAAGAATGAGAAGTCATATACATGAACGAATGAAGAATTTAACCCATCTAGAATGTTTGTAAAGAAAGATTGGATGGGTTTATGACTTACGAGAATGAATTATTAAGAATGATTGATGTATAGAAAGATGGGGAGAATGAATGTAATGATGTTTAACATGAGTATTTAATTGTAGATGGCAAGTGGAGGAAACACGGATACCACAGAACGAATAACTCGAAACGAGTTAAACAAGATAATTTCGGATGAAGTAGTGAAGGCGTTTGATGCAAATGTTCCGAAGCTAGCGCAAGAAGTGGAGAGCCAAGTGTTAAGTAGGGTGGAGACTATGGTAACAAGTAAGGTAGATGAGTTGAAAGAAATGATAACCGGGATTCAGGGAAAGAAGGATGCACGACGGTGCACATATAAGGATTACATGGCATGTAAACCTGCAACTTATAATGGAGAAATTGATCCCATTGAATGTCAAAGATGGATAGCCAATATGGAGGGAGTGTTCATTCGTAGTCGTTGTGATAAAGAAGATCAAGTCATGTTCGCCACGGGGCAACTTTCACGACGAGCTAAGGATTGGTGGGATGCGTATAGTAAAGAGATCGGCGAGGATAGAGTCCAAACTTTGACTTGGCAAGAATTCAAGCAACCTTTTATCAAATACCATTGTCCACAATCAGCCGTGGATCAAATTCAAGAAGATTTTCTCCGACTCCGACAAAAGGACGAATCAATTGATGAGATCACAAATACTTTCCTTGACAAGCTGAAGTTTTGCGGAGAAATAGTGGGAACGGAGAGGAAGAAGATTATCCGTTATCATGGCATGCTAAAGGCTGAATATCGGGAGTTCATAACTCCTTCCAAATGTGAAACTTTGGACGGGCTTATCGATTGGGCAAGGGATAGGGAAATTGAGTTGAAGAGATAAGTTGAACGCGGGGAGAAAAGACAAATCGAGAAAGGATCAACACAAGGCACTTCCAAGAAACCTAAGACACACGATCAAGGAAAGAAAGAAGCTTCTAAGGGAGGGTTTCCACGATGTAAAACGTGTGGAAAACCCCATTCGGGAGAATGTTTATTGGGAAGGAAAGGATGTTACAACTGCGGGCAAGAAGGGCATCCGTATTATAATTGCCCAAATCCTATGAGAGTGTGCTACAACTGTAATGAGTCGGGCCATGTGAAGGCCGAATGCCCAAAACTTAAACAAGGGACGAAGAAAGAAGGAAAGAAGGAAGAACCCGCTAAAGCTAAAGGAAGAATGTTCCAAATTTCTACGGAAGAAGCTAGAGCTCACCCAAATGTGGTGTCAAGTATATTTAATAAACTCTATACCTACATATGTGTTGTTTGATACCAGAGCTAGTAGATCATTCATTTCGAGCGAGTTTATACAATCCCCTTTGTTTACAATAGAAAGAATGCCTACATCTTTGGAGGTAGAAATAGTCGATTGTAAGAGTTACCTTTTACATGAGATATGTAGAAATTGTAAAATTACCATCGAGGATGAGGATTATGACATTGATTTGATTCCTATGGTCTTGGGAGAATTTAAGGTAGTAGTAGGTATGGATTGGTTATCCCGATATTACGCGGAAATCTTATGCGAAAGAAAAATTATTCATGTGACATCTCCTAAAGGAAGGCGGGTAAGTATTCATGGGGAAAGGGAGGTAGAGGCAAAATTTTGTACTATCTTAGAGGCGGTTAAGTATGTGAAGAATGGAAGTAAGGCATTTTTAGCTTATGTTGTTGATTCGAAATTAGGTGCTTTAAGAATTGAAGATACTAAGATAGTGAATGAATACCCGGATGTGTTTCCGGATGATTTGTCGGGACTTCCTCCCGATCGGGAAGTCAAATTTCGTATCGAGTTGGAACCAAATGCCAAACCGGTAGCCAAAGCCCCTTACCGGTTGGCACCCGCGGAAGTACGGGAATTAATGGTCCAATTACATGAACTTCTTGACAAGGGCTTCATACGCCCTAGCGTGTCCCCGTGGGGAGCACCCGTTTTGTTCGTTAAAAAGAAGGATGGGTCGATGAGAATGTGCATCGACTATCGTGAGCTCAACAAACTCACGATAAAGAACCGATATCCTCTTCTGAGAATAGATGATCTTTTCGATCAACTACAAGGGGCAAGTTGGTTCTCAAAAATCGACTTGCGATCGGGTTACCATCAAGTACGAGTAAGGGAAGAGGACGTACCTAAGACCGCGTTCAGAACCGGTTACGGACATTATGAATTTCTAGTAATGTCATTCGGGTTAACTAACGCTCCGGCCACTTTTATGGATCTAATGAATAGGGTATGCCGGAATATGCTAGATCAATTTGTCATAGTATTTATTGATGACATTTTAGTATACTCTCGTAGTGAGTCTGAACATGCGAGACATCTACGTCAGGTACTTGAGACACTTCAAAAGGAAAAGTTATACGCTAAGTTTTCTAAGTGTGCGTTTTAGCTCAGGGAAGTGTAGTTCTTAGGCCATGTAATTAATGAGAAAGGGATTTTGGTGGATCCCTCTGACGGGTGGTCCGTTGGACAACCCTTAAATGGTTTAAAAAGATTAAAATTCCATGCTTTACTTGGTTAATTGCTTGAACTTAGTAACTACGAGTGTTCGTGTGTTTTGCAGGTAAATCGCTTAATTCGGTTAAATTGGAACCGTAGGCTACGGTAGATATAAAAAGGCAGCAAGCACATGTGAAGAAGCAGGCATCACATCATGTGGTTTTAGGGTTTTGACAACATAATTATCATCCTAAAATCAACATATCATCATCATCTCGTGAGTTGGGTCTTGGAGTTGGTGAGAAAATACAAGACATCATGTGGGCTTGACTTTCATGAAAGATATATCAAATCATCAGCAATATCAATCATCATCACACAACATAAACCTCAACAACAATATTATCAAGTCACATGTGGGCCGCCAGCATGAAGGCCACGTAGGGGACTTGGTGGATTATTTGGATTGGGCCGCCACACAATTAATCATCATCATCAGCACATATATGACACGCACATGTGGGTTGGACATTTTGGATTTTGTTTTTTACTTTGGATTGGGCCAACACATCAAGAGGGGGCGGCACATATTATCACATGATAGGAATCAGTGGGCCGATCTAAGGAGCTAACATGGGGAATTGGTTTTCAATATATTACAACATCACGTGAGGGGACTGTTGGATTCTTTTATTTGAGCCACTAACAAGGAAGTCAACAACATTGAAAAGGCACACATAATACACGTGATTTTACAAGGAGAAGTGGATTGGGCCGCACATGAATTCACTTTGGGGAATCACGAGCACTAAGTGTTTGGTCAAGAGACATTATAAAACAACATTATCATCATTCACATTCCATCATCATCATCTCACATACAAACAAAGAGGTGGAGGATTGTTGTTGATTTTTAAGTAATCATCATCATTTTGGCGGCAGACATCATTGAGGAAATAAAAGTCATCATCATCATTAAAAGCATCACGTGAACATTGGGATCTTGGTGTTGACTTTTTGGGCCGAGATATGCATGGTGGGCAGCAGAACATGTGGGCTGGATTTGGCAGCTATCATCACGTGAAGATAAAAAAGAAAAGGATTTAGCGGGCCTGAAATGCACTTGATTCTTCACCGTAACTCAGTCTGGTCACACCGTAACATGTTGAACATCACCGTAAATTACGGTGATACCGTAATTTACGGTGGACATGACGCAGAAATCCGTAACCGCCCATTAAAGTTAGTTTTATTGTGTTTTTTGACATATTCTCAGGATTGGACGGTTTTGGAAGGGTGGAGGGGCGATTTTTGGCTCTTCTCTTGTGTTCTTGAGTGGTCAAAACATGAATACTTTGTTTTTGATTCCAATAAACAAAGGTTTGATTGTGATGATGATTCACCACACTATGAGCGGCTAGGTTTGCTTGGTGATCATCCCGAATGTAAGGTTTACTTGTGACAATTATGTTTTGTTCTTGAATTTCTGGAATATTAAACTGTGCATGTGTTGTTAGTTTATTATGGTGCTTGATTGGGTGTTTGTAAATTGTTGATGTATGTTTGATCATAGTTCTAAACCATACGTTCTTGGTGCCGTTGGCAATCGAGATATCATGGGAGGGATTAGGGTTGGATATATGTTAATTGGTCATCGGGTAACAACCTCGCGTTCTAGGAATCCGAGTACTTAGTTCCCTTTCATCACAAATAATTGATCTTGCATGAGCTATGTCTATGTAGTTCTTTCCAGTTGAACATAAACCTTGATTGTCACTTAAAACCTGAAACTCGGGATGATTACTACCCTTTTATCCTGTTACAAAACTTACTTTTGATTTGTATTCTAATTTAGTAACTCTAGATAATTAAAACCATTCAACCCAAACATTGAAATTTTACATTTCTTGCAATTTAGATTAATCTAGTTGGTTAGGCATACATTGAGATAGCACATATTCCACAAACTCCCTGTGTTCGATACCCACTTACCGCTAGCTATTAGTTGTATTTGGATTAAATTTGATTGTGACCGCGACATCACGTCAAATTTTGGCGCCGTTGCCGGGGAGTAGTGCGCAACGTGTGTTATCTTGTGTATTAGTTTGGAAAAAAAAATTAAAAAAAAAAAAAAAAACCAAATAGATTTCTTTTATGTTCATGATTTACACTTGGTAGTTGAGTTGTGTTGTGCAGGATGACAGGGCATTACACAAATTTCAGCTTATTTACGTGTAGATTGTGCAAAGGCCCACTTCATCCGAGTATATGTTGTGGGGAGGCCCAACATAAGCGTAGAGAAGAACAGATGAGAATGGACGAGCGGAATGTCCATTATGATGAGTTTCACCCACATGATTCATACTATGATTCACCTTACAAGTCGAACATGGATTATTATGACGAATATTCCCAACTTTCATATGAAGGCCCTCAGATGTACAATCAAGATTATTATCATGCTCAGTATACATTTGATCAGTCTGGTTATGAATGTGTAACTCAACAACCTACTTTGCACTATCAGTCACATAAATCTGAAAGTCTTGACGAGATGATGAGAAAGAGACACATGGTTCATGTTGAAAAAGAATTAACAAAACCTCATTTGTCAATGGAAGAACGAGTAGAACTTTTGGAATGGAAATATGATTTGTTACCAAAAGAGGTGAAAGAGATGAGGCCAGGGACGTCGATATTGGAAAAACGTCAAGCAAAACAACACTGGATATATGTGCAGATTGAACAAATGACACCTATGGGTGATGTAGAAGAAAAGGTTGTGAGTCCTCCCGAACTTGAAACTGAATTATTAGGGCCAAATGAGGAATATACAATTGAAATTATTGTGGAGGAACCACCTATGGAGAGCAAAGTTGAGGGTCTTTTACTTGATGAAGCAATCAAAGTTGATTACAACTCTCCGGCTGTGGTGGTTATGGAAACCAAGAGTGTTAAGGATGCATGTTTAGAAACTAGGAAGGTGGCACTTCATGATGTGGGAGATTTCATTCATAAGTTATGTTTATGGGAGAGTTTGGATTTGTTGGGCACAGAAAACGAAGTAGTGAAGTGGAGAGTAAACTACCGAGCATTTGTTGGAAATTCGGTAGGAAAATGTGGATTTAAAGATTTTTGCAAAGAAAGATGGGACGTGACAAAGCACACACACAATAGAAGAATCAAACACCGTGCTTACATCAGCAACGAAAAAGGTAAGTGTGCATTAAGACCACCATAACGCATATCAGGTATGGTCTGGCTGAAGACCTTTAAACTTAGCACTCTCGGGAGGCAGCCCGAGGATGTAGAGTATTGTATTTGTGTTTTGTTTTGTTTTGTTTTGCTTTGTTTGGTTTTGTTTTGGTGTTGTGTTTGTGTGTTGGCAGGTTATTACGTTTCAACCCTCGCGGATGCAATGATTCAAGTGTGGGGATGTTTGGCAACATCCCTGTTGAGATATCGGCGAATCTAAGAGATGTTTTTGAACCGGTTCGATCACCGCAGCTGCATCACTACCAACACTGTTGATTTACTAATCAGGTCGTGTCTTGTTCTCATCTTGTGCCCCTTTGTATATATTCATGTTTAAGTTTTTGGTTGGGCGGTTGGGTGGTGTTTTGATGTGTTTAGTTTATGGGTTGTGAAGGAATTGGTGGTGTTTTTAATAATTAAAATAAAAAAAAAATTGGGATTTGAGAGTATTAGCGAAAGCTAATGTTTTTGGTTAGAAGCGATCTTTCCCTCAAAACCATACATTGGGACAATGTATCCCAAGTGTGGGGATGGGGGGAAATTTTTGAGGATTTTAAAATTTTTGTAAATTCAAGCGAAAAGTGTAAAAATTTGAAAGCTTGATATTGTTCCATTTGACACACCGACACCCATTCCTAGTCTTTTCTTGGTGAGGATTTGAGCCACACATGATTGTTATTGATATTTCATTGTTTGAGTGGCGGTGTGTGTTGTGTGTTAATAGAACTTGTGTGTGAATACTTGTTAAATCCTAGAATTAGCATGCTTTTGAAAATGATAGGGGGACTTTTAGGAAGCCTTGTCTAGATGTGTGAGAGTGCGGGATTGGTGGGTTGGACCTCATACGTTACATATATGAGCTTGGTATTGTGAGGGGTGGGGGTTTGGTCCTTAGAAAGTCATGTTGAGCCTTAGACCATTCGATTGTGACCCGAGCCTACTTCCTACAAAAATTTTACCTTTTGAGATGACCCGGTTTAGGAAATTTAGCATGTGGTGTTGATGTTCTTGTATATATTGTTGAAGTTCGATAAAAAAAAAGAAAAGAAAAGAAAAAAAAAAGAGAAAAATATGAAAAAAACAAAAAGAAATATTTAGTTGCAATAGTAGTTGAGAATGTTGAAGAAGTTGTGTATATAATTGATGTTTGCTTTGTTTAGTGGTAGAAATAAAAACCGGGTCAAATCAATTAGCTCTCGCATATATATTCCACCATTCTCCTACCTTTGCACCTAGCCCAGTTACAACCCATAAGTCTCTCTTGATTCGTAAGCATGCTAAATATTTGTTAGGAGGAAACTTGATTCTTATACAAGCTAATTGTCGCACACACACATACACGCATTGAGTGGTTTTGCATTACATGCTAGTAATTTTTGTCACCGAGAGTTTGGCGAGGGGTGTGTCTTATGGTATGGTTGAAGGTTAGTAAAAGGATGGCACGTTTAGCTTGGTTTGCATAATTGATCGCTATGGTTTTGAAATAGTTTTTGAACGAGTTGCTTGGGACAAGCAACGGGTAAGTGTGGGGATGTGACGGGTGGTCCGTTGGACAACCCTTAAATGGTTTAAAAAGATTAAAATTCCATGCTTTACTTGGTTAATTGCTTGAACTTAGTAACTACGAGTGTTCGTGTGTTTTGCAGGTAAATCGCTTAATTCGGTTAAATTGGAACCGTAGGCTACGGTAGATATAAAAAGGCAGCAAGCACATGTGAAGAAGCAGGCATCACATCATGTGGTTTTAGGGTTTTGACAACATAATTATCATCCTAAAATCAACATATCATCATCATCTCGTGAGTTGGGTCTTGGAGTTGGTGAGAAAATACAAGACATCATGTGGGCTTGACTTTCATGAAAGATATATCAAATCATCAGCAATATCAATCATCATCACACAACATAAACCTCAACAACAATATTATCAAGTCACATGTGGGCCGCCAGCATGAAGGCCACGTAGGGGACTTGGTGGATTATTTGGATTGGGCCGCCACACAATTAATCATCATCATCAGCACATATATGACACGCACATATGGGTTGGACATTTTGGATTTTGTTTTTTACTTTGGATTGGGCCAACACATCAAGAGGGGGCGGCACATATTATCACATGATAGGAATCAGTGGGCCGATCTAAGGAGCTAACATGGGGAATTGGTTTTCAATATATTACAACATCACGTGAGGGGACTGTTGGATTCTTTTATTTGAGCCACTAACAAGGAAGTCAACAACATTGAAAAGGCACACATAATACACGTGATTTTACAAGGAGAAGTGGATTGGGCCGCACATGAATTCACTTTGGGGAATCACGAGCACTAAGTGTTTGGTCAAGAGACATTATAAAACAACATTATCATCATTCACATTCCATCATCATCATCTCACATACAAACAAAGAGGTGGAGGATTGTTGTTGATTTTTAAGTAATCATCATCATTTTGGCGGCAGACATCATTGAGGAAATAAAAGTCATCATCATCATTAAAAGCATCACGTGAACATTGGGATCTTGGTGTTGACTTTTTGGGCCGAGATATGCATGGTGGGCAGCAGAACATGTGGGCTGGATTTGGCAGCTATCATCACGTGAAGATAAAAAAGAAAAGGATTTAGCGGGCCTGAAATGCACTTGATTCTTCACCGTAACTCAGTCTGGTCACACCGTAACATGTTGAACATCACCGTAAATTACGGTGATACCGTAATTTACGGTGGACATGACGCAGAAATCCGTAACCGCTCATTAAAGTTAGTTTTATTGTGTCTTTTGACATATTCTCAGGATTGGACGGTTTTGGAAGGGTGGAGGGGCGATTTTTGGCTCTTCTCTTGTGTTCTTGAGTGGTCAAAACATGAATACTTTGTTTTTGATTCCAATAAACAAAGGTTTGATTGTGATGATGATTCACCACACTATGAGCGGCTAGGTTTGCTTGGTGATCATCCCGAATGTAAGGTTTACTTGTGACAATTATGTTTTGTTCTTGAATTTCTGGAATATTAAACTGTGCATGTGTTGTTAGTTTATTATGGTGCTTGATTGGGTGTTTGTAAATTGTTGATGTATGTTTGATCATAGTTCTAAACCATACGTTCTTGGTGCCGTTGGCAATCGAGATATCATGGGAGGGATTAGGGTTGGATATATGTTAATTGGTCATCGGGTAACAACCTCGCGTTCTAGGAATCCGAGTACTTAGTTCCCTTTCATCACAAATAATTGATCTTGCATGAGCTATGTCTATGTAGTTCTTTCCAGTTGAACATAAACCTCGATTGTCACTTAAAACCTGAAACTCGGGATGATTACTACCCTTTTATCCTGTTACAAAACTTACTTTTGATTTGTATTCTAATTTAGTAACTCTAGATAATTAAAACCATTCAACCCAAACATTGAAATTTTACATTTCTTGCAATTTAGATTAATCTAGTTGGTTAGGCATACATTGAGATAGCACATATTCCACAAACTCCCTGTGTTCGATACCCAATTGCTTGAACTTCAAAAGGAAAAGTTATACGCTAAGTTTTCTAAGTGTGCGTTTTAGCTCAGGGAAGTGTAGTTCTTAGGCCATGTAATTAATGAGAAAGGGATTTTGGTGGATCCCTCTAAGGTGGAAGCTGTGATAAAATGGACACCGCCGAAGAATGTTAGTGAAATAAGAAGTTTCCTCGGTCTAGCCCGCTATTATCGGAGATTCATCCAAGATTTCTCCAAAATAGCCCTTCCTTTAACCAAGTTGACAAAGAAGGAGGAAAAGTTTGAATGGGGTGATAATCAACACAAAGCTTTTCGAATATTAAAAGAGAAATTGTTGAGTTCTCCCGTATTAACCCTGCCAGAGGGAACGGAAGACTTAGTGGTTTATGCGAATGCATCTCATCAAGGGTTGGGGTGTGTCTTGATGCAACGAGGCAAGGTTATTGCCTACGCTTCAAGATAACTAAAGCCGCATGAAATTAACTATCCAACCCACGATTTAGAACTGGCGGCGGTGGTTTTTGCCTTAAAAATCTGGAGGCATTATTTGTATGGAACAAGGTGTACAATTTATTCAGACCACAAAAGCCTAAAATACTTCTTCGAGCAGAAAGACCTTAATATGAGGCAACGAAGGTGGCTAGAATTGATCAAGGATTACGACTGCGACATTCTTTACCATCCGGGTAAAGCTAATGTTGTGGCGGATGCACTAAGCCGGAAAGAATACCCACCACCTATTCGAGTGAAATCGATGAGAATGATAGCCACACCAAACCTTCTTGAAACAATACGGAAGGCGCAAGATGAGTCCTTGAATGTAGGTGATCCGAAAAGTGAGAGGACGAAAGGGTTTGATAATAAACTTGAAGTAAACGCGAGTGGATTAAGAACGAGGTTTGGGCGGGTTTGGATACCACGTCATTGTGAAGCAAAGACCTTATTATCGGAAGAAGCACACAAGTCTCGTTACTCGGTTCATCCGGGAGCCACTAAAATGTATCGAGTTTTGAAAGAAAATTATTGGTGGCTGGGAATGAAACGTGATATTGCTAAGTATGTATCTAAATGCTTGACGTGTTCCCAAGTAAAGGCGAAACATCAAAAACCATATAGGAAATTGCAACCTTTAGAGATCCCGGTATGGAAATGGGAGGATGTAACCATGGATCTTGTGACCGAACTTCCTAGGACGAGAAAAGGGCATGACGCGATATGGGTCATTGTTGACCGCCTTACCAAAACTGCCCATTTCCTACCCATTCGGGAAACTTATTCCTCTGAAAGGTTAGCGGAAATTTATGTGGATGAGATCGTTTCCCGCCACGGTGTGCCAGTGTCTATTGTGTTGGCCCGGGATACGCGATTTACTTCCCGCTACTGGAAAAAATTTCATGAAGGAATGGGTACACAATTGTATGTAAGTACCGCATATCACCCATAGACAGATGGTCACTCCGAAAGGACCATTCAAACTCTTGTAGACATGTTGAGAGCATGTGTTATGGATTTCGGGGGAAACTGGGATGAACATTTGCCTTTAGTGGAGTTCTCATATAATAACAGCTACCAAAGTAGCTTACAAATGGCGCCGTATGAAATGTTGTATGGTAGAAGGTGTAGAACCCCCGTTTGTTGGGGAGAAGTGGGACAAAGAGAACTCGCGCCTAAAGATGTGGTAGTAATAACTAACGAAAAGATTGACATGGTACGGGCCAGATTAAAAGCAGCGCAAGACCGACAAAAGTCCTATGCAGACAAAAGAAGGCGCCCTATTGAGTTCAAAGTAGGAGATCGAGTATTCTTGAAGGTGTCCCCGTGGAAGGGCATAATTCGATTCTGTAAGCGAGGAAAGTTAGGCCCGCGATATATAGGACCATTCAAGATTATAGCTTGAGTTGGAAAGGTATCCTACCGGTTAGAACTACCCTTGACATTAGAAGGGATTCACAACACTTTCCATGTGTCACAACTACGAAAATGTCTTGCGGATCAAACGGCTCATGTACCCCTTGAAGACATTGAGGTAGACGAGAGAATGAATTACATAGAAAGACCGGTGGCTATAAAAGATACCAAGGTGAAAACTCTTCGCAACAAGGAAATTAAACAAGTGTTAGTCCAATGGCAACACAGAAGGGGATCGGATCTCACTTGGGAACCGGAGGACGAGATGAGGAAGTTCTACCCGTTTTTATTCGGTACGTTAATCTGGTTTAGAGGACGAAACCTTCTTTAAGGGGGTGGACTTGTAACACCCTAAAACTTATAAGCATGTATATTATATTGTTATTTAAAAATGTGAACCTAGTTAGAATGTGACTTGAAAGAATAACTTAAAAAGGGGTAGTTTAGTCAATTAAAAACAATTGTAGAAACATGAGGGACCAAAAAGGAAATGAGGAAAGTAATTCTTTTAAAAGAAAATAACAACACACATCACACACACTTCAGTGTGTGTGTGTGTCGCCTGGAACAAGGAAGCACAAACCCAAACCCTCAAAAATCATAAAATCAACAAATTGAAAGGGAATCCATGGCCTGAATCACTGCATGTACACATAGAAACGTTCATCTAAGTTAGACAATCGAATGGTAAGTCGAATTTTATGATTTGGTAATTTTCACAAGTGGGTCTTGATTGAAGCATGAAACTTCCTTGAAATTGATTATGAATATATGTTAGATTCACTTTATGGAGGACAAATCATGCTTTTATTCTGATTTAGTTAAAGATTTATGAGAAACCCACTTTGAAGATTAGAAAGGGTGTAAAATGTGATGATCTTGTTAGTCCAATTTCATGCTATGTTGATGCAAGGATTTGTATGTGTTAGATTACTAGTGAATATTTGATATGAGATATTACTTATGTTAAATTAATTGACTATAAGGTTAATGTTGAGAAATAAGGAAAAGTATGCATAGACTACTTGTACAATGTACCTTGTTGGTGTTATGCACACCAAGTGTTTGTTAAAATGCTTAATAGAAGAATTTTATGTGAAAAAGACAATCTCATGTGAATAAGATGTTAGACAAATAAAATTGAGGAATTACATGTGATAACTTGGTTTATCTAAGACAAGGATGAGAAATAAAGACATGAGATTGAATTATGTTGACTATGAATTGTAGGAGTGAAAGAGGAAGACGCAAGCCACTCCGGAACGCAATCAAAACACGATAAAGGTAAGTTCTTTCGCTTACTAAGTATTAGTCTTTTGGTAAGATTGTGATGGTTGATAATATTTGAAGTTTTGAATCTTTATTCATCTAAGGAATTAGAGTAATTTTTGAAGATGTGTAAGAGCATATGATGAATGAGAAGGCGAAACATTACACCAAGTCGGGAAGTCTATGTTTGAATGAAGCTTTAAAAGTTTTTCTTGTTGTTTGATTAATAAATTTTCAAGTCATATGAACTCACGGTTACAATGTTAATTGGTTGGTCTTGTGTCACGGCCCCCGTCCCGGTTTGACCCGGTCCAAGAGCTGCGAGACAGAAACCCGTGGTATTTATTAATTGAGTTGACAGCGGAAGATTTAACAGGATCTTTTAAAACTTGAAATGCCCGATTATTTTATTTCATAATTCGGGATACACCCCGTAATTTACAATAGAGGAACTTCACAAGGAAATTCCCTGATTTACAAAACATGTTTATTTATTTAACTGAGCCACTACTTCAAGCTTGTTAGTGCTCCGTAGCACTTTTCCTTGGTTCACAGTAGTCACCTGAAACATGTTTTGAAAATATTTTATCAGCGGCGAAATACTGGCGAGTCACTCAAGTTTAATAAAATGACACATAGTTATAAATTACAGCAAAAGAGCGATTACAATGGCTTCTATCTTATTTTTATTTGGCGCCGTGTCACCTCCTAGTGACGATGGTCATACCACTATTGGGTCCTTTCACCCAAGTAGTGATGATTATCACTGTTAGGATTTATTAGCCTAACCGTGAGAAATTTAGTAATGTGCACAATACCCCACTAGCCAGTGATTAAGATAACCATGACTTAATCCCTGTAATTATAACCTTTGAAAATAACTTGGAGTATTGTAAAACATTATTGATAAAAAGAGAATGACTCACATTGCAGACTTAGACGGGCAGAGTTAGCCTACTGATTAGCCTTGTAACCTAATTTAAATAACAATGCATACGAACTAGGTCAGTAACTAATACAACATTTACGATAACTCACAAGATTAAAACCCTCACAACGAATGACAAAGTGCAATACTTAAACATCCATCGAATTCACGACGAATGACAAAGTATGGCCCTAATGTGGGCAGCACTTAAACATCCATCAGATAGTTTCAATCGATCGGACATTGAATCGTAGCAGCGATCGAGTTAATACCCTGTATCGTAGCAGCGCCTTAATACCTTAAATTTCGAATATGAGCAGTGTATCTTCGTTTTTGAGCATTGTTTTCGACACAGAATGAAAGCCCATGGTCGAATCTATTTATAGCAGAAATTTGGGGTTTACGCGGCCCGCGTAAGCCCCTCCTTCATCTTTACACAGCCCGCGAGGAACCCTAGTCGTAGACTAGGGCTAGCGTGTCATCAGTAGTGCTGCCACGTGTACACCACGTGGCCTGGGAACGCTTATCCGGTCAAACATAAGTTGACGCGGCCCGCGTAAGGGTCTGCTTATCCTTTACGCGGCCCGCGAGAAGACCAAAATGTGATTTTTCTTGATTTTTGATATGGATTAGGGTTTCGGGGATCCGGGTTTTTATGTACGGGTTGTTTTGGGACATTTTTGAAGGTCCTTACATCCTCCCCACCTTATTTAGAATCTCGTCCTTGAGATTTATTGAAATAAGTGAGGATACTTTCGCTTCATCTCCGATTCCAGCTCCCAAGTGTATTCAGGTCCTCTCTTCGAATCCCATTTGACTTTGACCAGTACTAGTCTTTTGTACTTGAGAAACTTGACCTTTCTGTCTTCTATTTGAAGTGGTCTTTCCACAAACTTTAGCTTTTCATTCACCTCTATGTCTTGAAGAGGTACTACCAAGGATTCGTCAGATAGACATTTCTTGAGGTTGGATACATGAAATACGTCATGTACTCCAGCTAACTCCTCTGGTAATTGTCAGCGATAAGCAACTGGTCCTATTCGCTGGATTACTGGGAATGGTCCTACGTACCTTGGACTCAGCTTTCGTTTCTTACCGAACCGAACTACTCCTTTCCAAGGAGAAACTTTCAAGAGTACCTTGTTTCCAACTTGAAATTCTAGTGGCTTGCGTCGATTATCGGCATAACTCTTTTGGCGATCTCGAGCCGTTTTCAGTCTTTCCTTGATTTGAGTGATCTTGTCGGTAGTTTCTTGCACAATCTCGGGACCTGATAATTGACTTTCTCCTATCTCTGCCCAGCAGACTGGAGTTCTACACTTACGTCCATACAGTGCTTCGAATGTGGCAGCTTCGATGCTTGAATGATAACTATTGTTATAGGAGAACTCAATTAAGGGTAGGTGGTCATCCCAATTTCCACCAAAATCTATCACACATGCCCTGAGCATGTCCTCCAGGGTTTGGATCGTCCTTTCACTTTGTCCGTCTGTATGAGGATGGTATGCAATGCTTAAATTTAGTCGGGTTCCCATTGCTTCTTGGAAACTTGTCCAGAAACGGAAAGTGAAACGACTATCCCTATCCGATACAATATAGAGTGGGACTCCATGTAAGGATACTACCTCGTCTACGTACAATTTGGCTAACCTTTCCATGCTAAAGGTTTCTTTCATGGGTAGAAAATGAGCTGATTTGGTTAATCGATCTACAATTACCCAAATTACGTCATTACCTTTTTGGGTTTTGGGCAACTTAATAACAAAGTCCATTGTTATGAGTTCCCATTTCCATACAAGCATTTCTAATTGTTGGAGTAACCCTGAAGGTTTCTTGTGTTCTGCCTTAACTTGTGAACAAGTAAGACATTTAGAAACATATCTAGCTACATCCTTTTTCATCCCTATCCACCAGAAGTTATTTCTTAAATCTTGGTACATCTTATTGTTACCAGGATGCATGGTATACCTAGATTTATGGGCTTCCTCTAAAATCTTACTTCTTAACTCTCCTTGCTTAGGTACCCAAATCCTTTTCTTGTGGAATCTCCAAATTCCATCACTTCCTTGTTCTAATTCTTTTACTCGTCCCTTCATTCCTTCAGCATCATCCTTGATTGTTGTTTCCTGGATATTCTTCAGTTGTTCCATTAAGTCTAATTGTAAACTTAATCTAAGAGCACGAACTTGTCGTTGTTTCTCATGATACTTACGACTTAAAGCATCAGCAACTACGTTTGCTTTTCCTTCGTGATATTGAATATCACAGTCGTAGTCACTTAGGATTTCCATCCATCTCCTTTGCCACATGTTTAATTCTTTTTGCCCAAATATGTATCTTAAGTTTTTATGGTCAGTATAGACCGTAAACTTACTTCCATACAGATAGTGTCTCCAAATCTTAAGGGCAAAAATTATGGCTCCTAATTCTAAGTCGTGAGTCGTATAATTTTCCTCGTGCTTTTTTCAATTGCCTTGATGCATACGCAATTACCTTCTTGCGTTGCATTAACACACATCCTAATCCTAGCTTAGAAGCATCACAGTAAACTTCAAAATCCTCTGTTCCTTCTGGTAAAGCTAGAATTGGAGCATTTGTTAATTTCTGCTTGAAAATCTTAAAAGCCTCTTCTTGCTTAGGTCCCCATTCAAACTTAGCTGCTTTACATGTTAACTTAGTTAATGGCACAACTATTTTGGAAAAATCCTTAATGAATCGTCTATAATTTCCAGCTAACCCTAGAAAGCTTCTAATTTCCATAGCTGATTGCGGGACTTTCCATTTGGTGATTGCTTCTATTTTAGAGGGATCTATGCGAATACCTTCGTGATTCACCATGTGTCCTAAAAATTGTATTTCCTGTAGCCAAAATTCACACTTTGAGAATTTGGCGTAAAGTTTTTCCTCTCTTAACAAAGTTAAGAGTGCATGCAGGTGCTGACAATGCTCCTCCTGACTTTTGGAATAAATAAGTATATCGTCGATGAAGACAATTACAAATTTATCCAAATACGGTTTACAGATTCTATTCATCATGACCATAAATGCTGCAAGAGCATTTGTTAGTCCGAAGGGCATGACTGTAAACTCGTAATGACCATACCTAGTTCTGAAAGCAGTTTTAGGTATGTCTTCTTCTTGTACTTTCAATTGATGGTATCCGGAGCGTAAATCTATCTTAGAAAAGTATCTAGCTCCTTGAAGTTGATCGAAAAGATCATCAATCCTAGGTAATGGATATCGATTCTTAATTGTAACTTTATTCAATTCCCTATAATCGATACACATTCTCATTGACCCATCTTTCTTTTTCACAAACAATACTGGAGCTCCCCAAGGGGATGAACTAGGTTGTATAAATCCTTTACTTAGCAATTCATCTAACTGCTTTTTCAATTCTAGCATTTCGGTGGGTGCTAACCGATAAGGTGCCTTGGCTATCGGTGTAGTTCCAGGAATTAGATGAATTCTAAATTCTACTTCCCTATTGGGTGGTAATCCCAGTAGTTCTTCTGGGAATACATCCGAGTATTCTACTACTACAGGAATTTCTTTAAATTCCTTACCTTTTGTATTAATGATTACAGAAATCATATACACCATTTCTTGTATTCTTGAATAACTGGCCAATTTCATTACTGAAATGAATTTCAGTGGCTTACGTGGTTTATCTCCTGTAATCACCACTAATTCTCCTGTGGGTGTATGAATTTCTATGGAATTCTTATCACAAAGAATTCGAGCATGGTTGGCTACTAACCAATCCATTCCTAATACCACATCGAATTCGGTTAAATTCATAGGTAACAGGTTTGCAGAGAATTTATGGCCTAAGAGTTCTATCTTTTCTTCTCGCAAAACCTTATTTATGTTAACATAATTCCCATCTGCCGTTTCTACCGTAAAGATTTGTCTAAGGTTGGTTAAGGGTAGGTTAAGAGCTTGGCAGAATGAAGTATTTATAAAACTTTGGTTTGCACCAGAGTCAAATAATACTTTTGCATAAACGTTGTGAACTAGGAACGTACCAGCTATCACGTCAGGAATTAGTTCTGCTTCCTGAGTAGTCAACTGGAAGGCTCTTGCGTTTCTCTTGGTAGCTGCTCCTTCAGCCGGTTTGGCTTTGTTATCAGCTGGTTTGATCAATTTCGGACAGCCTGGCCTAAAATGTCCAGCTTCTCCGTAGTTGTAGTAGATTGTTGCTTTCTTCTTCCTGCAATCTTCTTCTTGGTGCCCCGGGATTTTGCAGAAATTGCTATACCCTTTGCATCTTCCAAAATGCTTTCTTTTACAGGCATTGCAAAATGGAACAGTGGAAGATTTCCTGGTTCCCTTTTTCTTGAAATTACTACTGTTACCCACACGGAATCCCTGGGTAATCTTTTGAGCCACTTCCTTTTTCCTATTTTCTTCTCGCGTACGTACTAGTCTGTCAGTTAAAGTGTTGGCTAATTCCACAGCATCGTTAATAGTGCGAGGTCTCGCAGCTTTAACGATGTCACGGATTTCGCCAATCAATCCCCAAATATAGCGAGAAATAAGTACCGGCTTTGGCGAAGCCAGGGTTGGTACCATTCTAGCATACTCGAAGAATGTCGAAGTATACCCTCGACAGTCTACATCCACCATCCGGTGGTTCAAGAATTTATTCGCCATTTGTTCTTTCTCCTATTCGGGACAGAATTTTCTTTCTACTAGCCGCTTAAATTCTTCCCAACTCATGGCATAGGCCACATTACTTCCCTTGGCTTGAAGTATCGTATTCCACCATTCTAGCACCCCTTCTTTAAAAAGATGCGACATGTACATGACCTTGTCTTCCTCAGCACATTTACTTATTTTAATCACCGCCTCGGTTTTCTCTAACCAACGCAGTGCAGCAGTCGCCCCTTCGTTGCCTGCAAATTCAACCGGTTTACCGGCAAGAAATTCCTTATAAGTGCAACCAGGCATTGCAGCTTTCATTTTATTAAGGAGTGGGGCTTGCATTCCATCATTGTTGTTATTAGTATGGTTGCCGCCTCCGTTTACACTATTACTGAAATTGTCACCGTGTGTGCGTTTGCTAGGAATAATTTGTTGAGGTTCAACTGGATTTCGGGCAGCAGCAAGGATTGCTGGAATAGCATTGGCTATTCCCTGATCAACGATATTCTCGATATCTTGCCTATTCAGAAATTGATCTTCATTGTTTTGCTCAGATTAATTAACTTCATTAACGGGTTCATTACCTGCGTGTTCCATCTGGTAATTAATTTATATAAGTGATTAGCATAAAATAATTAATAACCAAACATAATAAAATAATTGCACATAATCACGTCAACAAGTATAGCCAAAATTGTTGATTTTTCGACGTTCGATATTTTATATATATTATAATAGGCATCCGTACAAACTGGTTTTCTTACAAAAGTTTTATTTTTAAGTTATTTCACATTATAATTTATTATTATATTATTATTAAACACATATTCCTACAACCACACAACCACAGTCACACCATCCTAGTCAGCTGGCATCTTAGAAACGACGTTCCCTTTCGTCGTATTTCCAAGATATTCTTTCCCCTACTTCCCTAATTCGATTCCCTGCATCAATCAGCTCCTCGCCATAATGACGGAGTTCCGCCAAATTTTCTGTGCTCATAGGTGGGTGTAGTGGAGGCTCAGGGTCAAATTGAGGGAAAAAGGTATTAGGGTTATTTAGGAGATTTTGAAACTGCCAGTCGGTGGTCCACCACTCTTCTAGTTCTGATGGTAGAGGTTGGGAGTGGATAATAGGATCTGGGATTTCAGGCTCTATGTCAACTGGAAGTTGTGCTTCCACTGGGTAATTAAAAATATTTTCACCGGCAGGTCCGATGAGGTCACTAAGTGCCAGTTTATGATCCAGCTCTTCCCAGGGTGGCATTTCCTGATCTTTCCTGGAACTTTCTCCAATCTCTATTTCCTTGCCTTTACCTTTGGGATCCTCCGTCTTTATAACTTTCCGTGTCGCTGGTTTCCTCCTGCGCACACGCCTCCAGCCCACAATTCTTCTTCTCTTCTTCGGCTTGGGTTTCTCCGGTGGATGGGCTTGAAATTCCATAGGTTCCTCCGTGTCGGCACAATAACCGGTAAAGTCTCTGGAAACTTCCACATTAATAGAATAGAGATTGAGATTCTGAAGAGCATCAGATAACTCATTCATGCTATTTAGCAGATATGAAGAAACACAAAAATTCTAGGTTAAAATTTTGTAAATTAAATTTTCACATAATCACAGAATGGCAATCAGAAAAATTAAGTATTAAAAAATATGAAATATTGCGATTTATATATATATATATATATATATATATATATTACAAATTACAACTGAAATTTAAAATATACTAGGGATAATTTATTTTATTCTATCTTTTCTTACTAAGTTGTTTATCTAGTGGGAAATTTTCTTTAAAGTTTCTGGCTTATGGATGATATGGGTGCTAGTACTGGTTTGGCGGTTCATTTATAAGTTAGCATTTACTGCTACAGTGGCTAACAGGTAGAGATTTGCCCATTGTTCATCTAACTCACTTCCCATGGTGGGTTAGTGCCTATTTTCTGAGTTTCCTTATTACTCATTCCTCCTTTTGGTTGTGACTTCTTTATTTTCTCTTGACTTTTTCTAATAATCCAACTTCTTTTCTTAATAGTAAGTGGTTTCTCAAACTGTGCCTTACGAACAAATATTCCTTCCTCAGTATCTGCTGAGTATCTTGAGGAATTTGATTAGAATGAAGTTCCTTTATCTTTTGGTGAACTATCTAATTGACGATAGATGTCCGAAATTCTTTGCTTACCCATACTGTAACTAACAAGTAGTCAGTTAAAAAAACACATAATTACAGGATGGTGATCAGGAAAATTAAGTATTTCTAAATACTTAATTGGCTTAAATCAGTGGCTCTGATACCACTTTTTTCTGTCACGGCCCCCGTCCCGGTTTGACCCGGTCCAGGAGCCGCGGGACAGAAACCCATGGTATTTATTAATTGAGTTGACAGCGGAAGATTTAACAGGATCTTTTAAAACTTGAAATGCCCGATTATTTTATTTCATAATTCGGGATACACCCCGTAATTTACAATAGAGGAACTTTACAAGGAAATTCCCTGATTTACAAAACATGTTTATTTATTTAACTGAGCCACTACTTCAAGCTTGTTAGTGCTCCATAGCACTTTTCCTTGGTTCACAGTAGTCACCTGAAACATGTTTTGAAAATATTTTATCAGCGGGGAAATATAGGCGAGTCACTCAAGTTTAATAAAATGACACATAGTTATAAATTACAGCATAAGAGCGATTACAATGGCTTCTATCTTATTTTTATCTGGCGCCGTGTCACCTCCTGGTGACGATGGTCAAATCACTATTGGGTCCTTTCACCCAAGTAGTGATGATTATCACTGTTAGGATTTATTAGCCTAACCGTGAGAAATTTAGTAATGTGCACAATACCCCACTAGCCAGTGATTAAGATAACCATGACTTAATCCCTGTAATTATAACCTTTGAAAATAACTTGGAGTATTGTAAAACATTATTGATAAAAAGAGAATGACTCACATTGCAGATTTAGACGGGCAGAGTTAGCCTACTGATTAGCCTTGTAACCTAATTTAAATAACAATGCATACGAACTAGGTCAGAAACTAATACAACATTTATGATAACTCACGAGATTAAAACCCTCACAACGAATGACAAAGTGCAATACTTAAACATCCATCGAATTCACGACGAATGACAAAGTATGGCCCTAATGTGGGCAGCACTTAAACATCCATCGGATAGTTTCAATAGATCGGACATTGAATCGTAGCAGCGATCGAGTTAATACCCTGTATCGTAGCAGCGCCTTAATACCTTAAATTTCGAATTTGAGCAGTGTATCTTCGTTTTTGAGAATTGTTTTCGACACAGAATGAAAGCTGTAACACCCGTTCTTATAAATTAAGGTTTAACGTATCATTTACGAAAAACAATCATGTAATTAAGATTACATATGCATTGGAAATTTCGGGTTTATTAAAACTTTTTACAATTTAAAAGTATACAACATATCATGTGTACGTTCGTCGTTTAACATAATAACGATATATAGTGCGGAAGCTTATTTCCTGATCGTGTTCGGTTCTTGCTCGTCGCTTGATCTTCATCCGTGCACTCTTGGCATTCACCTATGATCAAAACCAACTTAAAAGTTAGTTTTGATAGTCAAATATTAAGTTCAAACAAGTACAGGGGTTAAAATGACAAAATTTTAAAAATTTTCGGAATTAGGGGGCTTCGCGTGACGCCAAGGGCCTAGGCGTCACGCCTAGCCCTGTTTTTCACAGCAAGTTGCCTTCAGCTGATGCTGTACATACCCAGCACGACCTGAATTCACGGAAACGACCATAACTTCTTCGTTATTGATCCGGATTCTTTTTCCTACGCGTCCGTAATTTAATCCTCCATCTTATGGAGTTAAAATCCTACATCCAACATAAGAAATTTTGAGACTTCTAAGCCTTCGACTCGTTACCTTTTTACCAAATTTTAGCCCGTATATGCATTTTATCAAACAAACATGTTTATTAGACCTTTAAACTCATGAAATTGATTATTTCAATATCTCCTATCATTTTAATCTCAAATCACGGGTTTCTGACATAATAAAATCCCGTCTATGCTTAAATGCTTATTTTGACTCATTAAGGGTATTACGCAATTTAGTCTAGAACTTGTGCTTTACTTTTGATGCTACAAAATTTCAAGTCTAATTTACTACAAATATTCCACCACAACTATTTTGTGGTGGCTTTAACATAATAATCCCCTTTTTCCCTATTTTACCCATCGGTTGGTCATTTTGACCCACAAATGTGTATTCCTATGACTTTTGTTCATACATAACAATTCCATAATCTTATTGCAAGTTCCTAAACAACCCTTATGGGTCGTTTGCCCAATATACCCTTCAAGGGTGTTTTGGTCAACTTTAGTCCCTCACTATACGACGAAGGACTTTCGCTAAATATTTGACCAAACTTGTATGTTTAACTAAAAGCTTATTTATACGTACCTGGCTCGGGTCAAAGTATTGACCCGTTTACATAACTTTTGCTTTAAATATTTCTAGTTAAAGCAACGCAAGCTTATGATATTCCCTGTGATTGCAAAACTCAACAAGCGATTGTCAAATGTTATTGTCAAATGGTATTAACAACACCATTTGACTTATTTAGTCTAATTGACCATTTTTCCGTATGAGATGGTATTTAATTACCATTTCATCCCTTTAAACCTATCCCGGTTTTTCCCTTGAACTCATTTTACTAAAACCGTTTTTTTTTGTTCGTCATTACATGACTAATTTACCATTTTACCCCTTTTTCCATAACTCATGATTTCTTACCAATTTCCCTCGTTCCGACTCTTATTGAATCGTGTCGGAACATTCTATACCAACCATTTAGTAGCATTTATATACAATACTTGCAATTATGTAATTTGTACATAATGTAAAGGGGCGTAAGCTTTACTTACCTCGCATCCAAATTACGCTTTTCCTTTCCTTCTTGATTCGTTTGACCCGCTCACTCATCAAGCTTCCACCTAGCTCGTTAGGCGTCAAACTATCATCATAATTCATAAGATGGTTAGATTAGTCATTATCAATTATGACTACTCCATCTAACGGGTCTTATGTCGACTTTATCACTCGATTAAATCATTGGTTACTTTGACTTCCTAAAAGTCAATAGATCTATCAACACATTCAAATGCACACTTCACATGGAATTTCAACATTTTAGCTTCGTTTAGGTATTTTAACAAACACCTAGTGGGCATAATTTTTACATAACCATTACTAGGTTCTTGACATGTTACTTTCATCTACTTTCACTTCAATTAACAAATCTATACTAATTTTTAACATCAATAATCTCAGATTCGCCACACGAATTCAGATTTCACTAGAATAAGAACCATAATTCTAGTGTTTATTTGGTTTCTACAAACTCACTAATCACCTACAATGGTGATTATAAACCCCACAAGTATAATGCTAGGTTTTAACAAGAAATCATCTAGGGTTTATCCCTAGATGCCATATTACTTCTAATTTCATCCATGCAAGAGATAATCAAGCTCAATTTCTGTTTTTTCACAATTAACCTATAATTCAAGATGAATCAAAACATCGAATTTTTGCATACCTTATGATCCCCTCAACAAGGTGATCACTAATTCGTGCTTGAAAATCGATTTGGAGCTGATTTGAACCCTCAATTTGATCAAGTTTGACATGCACTAGGGTTTGGTGGGGAGCATGTGTCGCCCCCTGTGTTCTTGTTCGACCAGACATCCCAAATGGGGTGTTTGGTTTTTGTTTTAATTAGAATTAGCAACATAAGTTTCAATTTTAACATATTTGGCCCCTCCATTTTCCTTAGTTCATAATTTAAGTGTTTTAACCCACTCATAAGTCACTATCTAACTAGGTTAGAATTATTCCTAGTTAGCTTAGTAGGTTCGGGAAGTCGTAACCCGTTTTACTTTAAGTCCCGTTAAATCGGGCCTTTTATCTTCCTATTTTCTTGAAAGCTCTTATTCACTTTAAATAAATATTAGGATTATTAAATAAATTCCTAATACTTGCCAGTTTACTTTTACCACTAACGGTACTTTCCCCGTCTTTAGTATTAACGGGGTTTAATTACCAAACCCGTTTTCGGGGTGTTACAAAAGCCCATGGTCGAATCTATTTATAGCAGAAATTTGGGGTTTACGCGGCCCGCGTAAGCCCCTTCTTCATCTTTACGCGGCCCGCGAGGAACCCTAGTTGTAGACTAGGGCTAGCGTGTCATCAGTAGTGCTGCCACGTGTACGCCACGTGGCCTGGGAACGCTTATCCGGTCAAACATAAGTTGACGCGGCCCGCGTAAGGGTCTGCTTATCCTTTACGCGGCCCGCGAGAAGCCCAAAATGTGATTTTTCTTGATTTTTGATATGGATTAGGGTTTCGGGGATCCGGGTTTTTACGTACGGGTTGTTTTGGGACATTTTTGAAGGTCCTTACATCTTGAATGTAGGTAAAGCAATTTGATGGATGGCGCTACTTGGATCGAACACACTCATGATGCACGCTTCCGCGAAGTTACTAGTTATGGTCTAAACTTTTGTTAAATCGTTTTGTAAAAACGGGTCTTTTGTAAGTAACTTAACCCGGTAGTTGATAGATGTTGAACTTGTAGTTGAAATTTATGTTAGTTGATTATGGAACGTTTGGGTTGTGAACTCTTTTGTAACTACTTTATTAGATATCACAAGGTTAAATGCAGAAATTTTACTTGTGAAATCATTTGACCCGTTTTGGTATTTTGTCAATGAGTCTCGTTAGTTTCTTTTAAAAGTTTAGACCTTACATGACGTCGCTACGCCACCGACCGAAGTCAAAAATTGAAACAACTTTTGTTCAAATCTGAAATTTGTATATGTTTAGATGTCATCTGGACACTTCATGGGATTTGAGTCGATTCTTTCGATTTCTCCCAGTATCCCTTGTAGTGTAATCCAGAAATTCTCGAGAGAAGCCTCGTTTTCATTAGCTATGACATGAAGGCAAAGGTTTGAAGCTTGTCTTTTCCGCTGTTGTAAGTGACCACCAAGGCGTCCTATAGCGACTTCACCGTGGGAAATTCGGTTAGGTTACTGGCAAGCACAGGCTCTATATTTTGTATAAGCCATGAGAATACAACCATGTCATCTTGTTCCCATTGCTCGAAATCTTCATTACTTTTCTCTCTGGAGAGTCTGAGGTTAAGTGTTTCAACAAAGCTTTTGACTTTCCGCCTATAGCGACTCGACTCATTCGGGTCCATAGTGCGTAATTCTCGCCATTGAGTTTGAGATTGATATGTAGGCTATCGGATAGTTTAGGGTTCTGGGTTTGGGAATTAATCCCAGTTTTTTATGAGATTTGCTAATTGGGTGGATAGCTCGGTACTCAAGTTACTATCTCCGGCCATGGCCGCTTGGGTTCGAAAGGCAAAAAGGTTGGGTACGTGATGAGCAGGTCGGTTCAAGGAACCCAAACGTTGCTCTTTCCCTCTGTTTGTTTTGTTAGGTGCTCCTCTTCAGTATCTTGCTGAGAGGAGTCACCTGTTGTTTTTTTTTGGTTGAATGAGATAGCTTGGCTTTAACAAAAAAACTTTCACAAACTGATTAATGTAATGCTGATACAAATACTTAATTATTTCCAGTCTGATTATAACATTTATCAAGGACAAGAACACATACTAAATTTGGTATATCAATTCAACAAAACATGATCCAATCAACGGTATCACCAACATTTGTATGTCTAGGTTTATTCATCCCTTTTCAGTCTTCTGTTCTTTGAGGGAACACCTACATTGAAGTAAAAACTATGTAGTTGTGGGAACAAGAACTTTATCAAGAAGAGAGCCTTCATGAACCTTGGCTCTGTAATAGATGTTGCTCCTTTGCATACGCCATCAACGATGGCTTTCGTGCATGGTTCAGCACCCATTGTTGGGAGTACATCTTTGATATCCTGCTCAAAGTAGCTTTTAGCATTAGTAGATATGATAGATCTAGCAGTTGCAATTTGAAGGGAAATGTTAATACTTACTTTTCTTAAACGCGCACCAAAACCTTTGTTAGAATATTCTGCTGTTATGAGGTTTGTTTGTATGAACCCAAGTGTCAAGATTGTTATCGTTATTGTCGGAGACACTTCAAATCTAAGGGATTCATAGAAGCCTATCAATGCCGCTTTACTTGCCTGTCGGTACCATAAAATATTCAGAAATGATATATCATCCTACTTTGTATGTTTTTTTATCTTCCTAACAACATGACTGTGACACAGAGAGGCAACAAGACAATAAAAATTAAGAGGTGTGAACACATGTTATCATTTTCTTGATAGTAGGATGGACTAGACATAAAAATAGGATGATATATTATGGTTAAATAATAAAGACAACACGCTAAAGTAAGTTAAGTGAATCGGGTTCATTACATTGTAGAAGCCGCCTTTCGGTGGGTGCAACACTCCAGCAGATGAGGCATTGACAATGATCTTTCCCTTGGTTTTCATGAGGTGCGGAATCGCAAAGTGAGTTGGATAAACCGAGCCCCAAAAGTTTATGTCCTACACATTTTGTTAGTAAACCCCATTGGAGTTGTCACTATAATTTTTAGTGATTTTTGTAAATACAAAAGAATAAATTTGTGTCACACTTAAGAATGTGTAAAGTTAGTCTAGCTTTATAATTTGTGGAAATAATTAAAACTACCCTGTAACTATGCAGTATAAATAAAACAATAAGTGGGCATCAATGATAATGACTGAAGAGTATAAAAACATTTATTATGCACATGTGTATATAAATGATAATGAATGAAGATTATAAAACATTTAATTTATTTGTTGTGGTGTGTGTTTGAACAGTGTGATCATACCATGACAGGTACGAATTTGGTGACTTCATGTCTGATAGAATAAATGGGTCCAATTCCTGCATTACAAACAAGATGATCCACTGTAATGGAATCGATTAGCTTGTTAGTTCACACAATGTGATGGTGAAGAAAGTGGTTTATTAGGATGTCTCACAGTGACCAAAATGTTTAACGGTGTTATCTACGAATATCCTACACTCGTCGACTTTTGACACGTCAGCAAACATGTAGAGAGCATCAGGAGAGCCGAGTTCACGAGCTCTATCCGCTACTTGCTCGAGTCTACTCTCGGGTTCTTTTATTGCTATAATCGCTAGATATGCGCCGCGTTTTGCATACTCATATGCCATGAGCTGCAATTTTTATAAACCATATAAATGTTCCATTTTATCTGTAATAAAAGATGCTAGGATTTACATACCTCTCCAAGTCCAGATGAGGCACCGGTAATCAAAACCACTTTTCCAGACATGTTTTCGGAACATCGAAAACATGAATGGACAGTGTGGATGAGTTCCCAGAAGAAAAGAAAGGGTGAAACCAGAAGCAAAAGTAACAAGAAAATGTAAAAAACAAGGGCATTTGTGAACTTGTTATTGAAGCAGGCTTCATACATGACTGTTGATTTGCACACCCCCACTCATCTTCTCTGAATTTATGTGCTTACAGAGGTGAGTATGGACTCACTCACCTGGGTCCCACCCATGTTTTGATAACCAATCTTTTTCTTTACATGACAGAAATCTGGTATGAAAAGAGTTAAACTTAAACATGTATACAACTTTATTATAGCCCATTTTGATTTGCCTTCTTGACCCGTTTATTTACACAAGACGATTACATGGTATTAAGTGCGTCTGGGTTAAGTTTTATGTTTTTGACACGATTAAATTTATGAATAATGTTTGGTTCATCAATAACAACGTGTCAACCTGTTAACCTAACACGATTTACACTACTAGTTCATATGAACACGTATCTATGTGCGTTCAACGAGCAAGCGAACTAAGTAAATAGTTTTGTTCATCAAGTAATTTAATTACTCAGTGGTATCATTCAGCTTGTAAGAACGTTTGGTGATGATATTGAAGTATTTCTTTGCCGATAAAAAAAAACAATTTCTATTTTTAGGTTGTGTTATTGTGTGTTTTACTAAAACAATAGTTGTGTGGCACTAATGTTATCTAATCATATAGAACATGGCATAGACGAGGAGGGCATTTAGTAGGCTCATAAATACCCAACCGAATACATGTGCGTGCCATCAGTTAACCCGTACCATTGTATTTATGTTAGACAACTACTATTTATTTTTTTTGAACGGCAAATTTCTTTTATCCTGTCGTCTGTGTGACTTTAACCCAAGACCTCCCCCTCCCAAGGTGTTTAAAGGATTTGCCTTTGCCAACGGACCACCACCCCATTGTGTTAGACAATTACTATTAATTGGCATTTCTTTTGATGCTATAACGCCTATAAAAATTACCGCAGGGGTTGAGGTTTAAACATGAATTAAGGATAACCAATCACTATCTTTCTTTTTAACAACAATTTACACACCTAAATATCACATACCTTGCATTTGCAACGATTTGAATCTACATCTCTTTTTGTGAGGGGCGGACACCATACCACTAGGCCATGGGTAACCATCCACATCTAACTCTCAAATTAAACAGTTACGTGACTCTTGAAACTGGAAACCAAAGCGAAAACACGTGACCCACGACCATGAGGAAGACACAACGCAAAGGCTAGATTCAATTCGATAGTCACCGATTTCAAACAAACCATACCATTATAGTTATGAACCTAGAAATCTATCAAGTCCCAATCGAATAATAAAAAACAAGAACAAGAACAAGAACGAATGCAATAACTCTCCAAGAAATTTTATTATAACCAAGAAAAATATAACTCAAAAAACTTGATTACAATAACTCATAAACCATAACTCGGTTTATCTCTTCTCTTGTCTCTTAATAATGTCTAACCCTACCTTAATTTATATAGGCTAACTCTAACTTGGTGACCAAGACACTACCAAATATAATTATAACCAATTGTGAACGACTTGTCAACATTGATCCCCCAAGTTCACCGAGTTGTGACTTGAAGTCCGTAAATTACCAACAATCTATGTGACCGGGGACCAAAACTGCGTCAACACGATTAATATATTTAGCTTCAAGTTATTAACAAACTAATTTGTAAAACTAATTTATGTACAGCCATATAGTATTATGGCTCGATCTATCCAGACACCCTCGCCGACTATTTAGACACTTTTTGTGCCCTAGACGCCTCGTATAGGGCTATACGAGGCGTCTAGGCACTGAATTCAAGGGGGTCTTCAGGGGATGTCAGGCACAAAGATTAAGAAACCCTAGACGCCTCGTACAGGCCTATACGAGGCGTCCAGGCGTTGGGTGTTTTTTTGGTTGAAAGAAGGGGTGTTTTGGTGTGGTTTTTTTATAGTTTTTGAAGGTATGTTTTTTAGTGAAAATTTTTTTGGTTTTAAAAAAAGTTTTGTTTTTTTTTTTTGTTTTTTACACTATAAAAAATTCAACTATTTTAAAAATCGGCTCTTTAAATAGATTCTATCGATTAAGTATTATAATGTTTTTAACATCTTACTTTTTTAAATATTATTCTTCCAATTAAAATTTTATCTCGTTCAAATATTGTTTTCGTATTATATTCAGGGATATATTGTTTCCGTATTATATTCAAAACATATATTATTTCCGTATTATATCAATTTAAGACAACAATCATTAAGTAACCGAATAACTGAAAACAAACATAAATATGACATATATAAGATAACTTTTGTACATCCATAACAAAAACATATAGAATAAGTTTGTACATCCATAACAAAAATAAAAACAACAACAGGTCTATGCATCAGAATCTGTATCTGGCTGTTGCGGTTGCTGCTGCTGCTGCTGCTGATGCGGTGCTCGAGGTGGTGGGAGCGGTATCGCGGGTAACCCCTCTCTCTCTCGTCTATCCTGCGCCTCCCCAACCAACCAACCTATCAAATCGTTGAGCCTGTCAAGCTCGGCTCGTACCTCCGGATGTAGCGCAACTCCTGGAGAATGACCTGGAATAACGTGACGTGGAAACTGAGGCGCCCCGGGAGGTGGCGGTGGCTGTGGCATCGCTGCACCGTCTAAATCCACCGGAGGGTCCGGACGGGCACTGCAGCAGGATCTGGCGGAGGATAGACTAGCTCGAACTGCTCTGGTAGGGGCTCCTTTGCCCATATGCCCCCTGCGCGGTTTTTAAACCGCGGGCCAACGACGAACCTCTTGATCAGTGACATCCCCCACAGCGACGGAAAACCCATCCGTGTCGGCATGACGGGCGGCGTCTGTAAATGTGGGTCCTGCTCCGGTACGAGGCCCAATGAACGAGCAATGACGGTCACGTACTCGGCGCCATACAAAAATCCGCACTCCTGCCGGTGATGGGTGGAGACGTAGTACTGGGCTAGATCGTGTGCTAGTGCGCATTGCCTCCTCTACAACAAACAATAAAAGAAAAAAAGATATGTGCTCGTACACCACTCACGGCTGTAGCTGCGCCCTGCAATAGAAGTAGCGAGCATATGGTGCATATACCTGCAGATAGTGTTAGCGAAATACAGAAACAAAGATTAATAAACAATACACATAATCACAATAATTGCTCTAATAAACGTACATACCTGTACAATGGGTCTCTAATAAATGAAACCCTCCCCTTCGACTTGTCGTGCTCCCAAGTATTTGGCCCCGAAATCACTTGCCAAAACCCTAAAAGAGTGGGTCTATCAACCACCACTAACCCCGCTGTGTAAACGTCAGTCTCGATGTCCTCCTGCCTGTATAAACCGCAATGCACCGCAAACTGTGCTAGCGTCATCGAACGCAAAACGCCAGCAAGCCTGAAAGAAATCTCAGGCGGAGGGGGAGCATCTGGGTGCGCAAGCTGCACTGGGGCCCCAGGAGGTTGAAATGTGAATGACGAAAGGAACTCAACCAGCAGCTCCCTGTAGCTCGGCGTGTGCTCCTACTAAAAAAGACGATGCCACGGTGAATCGACAGGTATAAACCGACGCACTCTAGCCGTCTCACTAATCTCATCTATCACATCCCAGCCGATCGCTGCATGCGATCCAATGTTCATCCTCCTAAGCTTCTGGCAATGACGGGCGACAGGGGTGCCGTCGGGAAACTCTAGATACGGGTGACCCTGCATCGTATCCGGAGGCGGTAGCTGCCTCCGTCGCGGACCCCGCTGAACCTGCTGACCCCCCGGCGGTGCCCCATCAATATCCATCTGAATGTCATCGCCCTGAATCTGATCGTCCTCCATAATCAATCTGCAAATAAATACCGTATACGTATAATTACAATAAAATAATAATAATAATAATAATAATAACAATAATAATAATATTAAAATAATAATAATAATAACAATAAAAATAATATAATAATAATAATAATAATAATAACAATAATAATAACAATAATAATAATATTAAACAACAACAACAACAATAACCCAAAAAAAAGAAAAACTTCCCCTTATCTGCCTCGTATAGAGGTAGACAGGGCGTCTTGTTCTACTGTCATTATCTTCAACATCAATTTTAACAACCCAAACCCAACAAAAACCTAAATCTAGGGCAAACCTACGGTCTAAAGGCAAAAACGAAGCAAGAATATTAAACTATGGGCTGAAATACGTACCAAGGATGCTTCAAATCTTCGAAAATACGGTCCAAATATATGTCTGGGGCGTATAAATGTATGTATGTCGTATGTGTGTGTGTTTTGTGGTTTGGGGGGTGATAACCAGGGTCGTCTAGGTCTCCCCCTGTTATACGAGGCATAGACGCCTCGTATAGAGCTAGACGACCCGTTTGGCCTTTTTGTGTAATTATCATTTCACCCCTGTAGAGCCCCCAGTATAGGCCTTAAACAGGGGTAAAATGGTAATTAATCAATCCAAAAAGATATTTCTGGAATGGTTAATTACCATTTTCCCTTGACTAAGGCCTATACTGGGGGCTTTACAGGGGTAAAATGGTAATTTAATAAATACTTTTTTAATAATTAAAAAAAAACCCCAAAAGTTGACGACCACCATAAATGACGCGTATAGACCTATACGTGTCGTCTATGGTTCTAAATTACCTTTATGCCCCTGATTAAGGCCTATATTGGGGCTTCCCAGGGGTTTAATGGTAATTAATTAAAAGATTTTCAAAATTCAAGTTTTAAAAAAAGATATCTTGCCGCCCAAATAAGACGACCCGTCCAGCTCTATACGAGGCGTCCATTTTTGTTAAATTTACTTTTTAGCCCCTCGTTGAGACCTATACTGGGGGGTTCTCAGGGGTAATATGGTAAATGTATAAATCTTTTTAAAAAATTCAAAACCCAAAATGCCGCTCAAAATAGACGACCCGTCTAACTCTATACGAGGCGCCTGGATTTGGTGAAATGACCTTTTAGCCCCTCGTTTAAGCCTAGACTGAGGGCATATCAGGGGCAAAATGTCTTTTGACCACACGTATACGACCCGCCTAGGTCTATACAAGGCGTATATTTGTAAAAAAATTTTTGTAATTATAAAAAAATGATAAAAATATTAGCAAAAATATTATTAAACTGTTTTAATCAATTCTAATTTTAAGAAAATGATAGAAATTTTTATAAAAATGTTATTAAATTGTTTTAATCAATTTTAATTATAAAAAAATGATAGAAATTTTTATAAAAATGTTATTAAATTTTTTTATGCAATTGTAATTATAAAAAAAATTATAGAAATTAATACAAAAAATCTTATTAATTACAATAAGAATAATTATTGATACAAAAAATACTATTAATTACAAAAATCATTCTTTTGTATCACTGTCGATGTAATTAAGACTGGGGTTTGATCTTGGTGGAGGATTCATTATCGATATATACCATTCTAGACGTGGCAAGTACATATCTTCCCATTGTTCCGTATGGGGTCTTCGGTGGTTCAACCATAGCTCGTGTGCTGGTGGCATTGGATAATCCCCTTCCAGCTTAACATGTATGAAGTGGTTCTTGTTAACATGTGCAAGCGTTATGAATAATGGGTGTTGATTAGCCGGAGGACTTAGTATCGGGAAGAAAGTGGAACTCGCACCCATGGTTGTCGTTAACAGGTGCACCCCGATACCGTACATTTATGCAATAAGAAGTCCTGCTAAGGGGAAGTCCATCCAGTGATCCGGGGGATAACCGGACATTGAATCGCAAATTAGGCCCTGACGATGCGTGTAAAAATAACCTTTATCCCATGCTTCAAATATTGGGAACCAAATCGATTCGTTCTGATCCCAAATTAGGCCCTGACGATGCGTATAAAAATAACCTTCATCCCTTCGAATGAGCCCCCATGAACTCTGATCCATACCTAAGCCCACAGCCACAGACCGAAACCCACAAAGACCGTCCGGCATCACATCTCGTATGCAAGAGACGTGCGGATGAAACACTGCAGAATGGCAGACTTAAATTGTTTGATGATTCTCACGTTCTCGTCCCCAATGATTAAAGGAAAACCGTGATCATCTCGTGTCTTTTTCTTCTTAGAACTCTTTGAACGTCTTAGGCTCGCTTTGGGTTTTTGGGACCTTATAACCGACTGTTGAGGGGCTGTGACGGAACGTACGAGCTGTGGCGAGGGTTATCGTACTTACTTTGTCGGGAACCTTCAAAGCACGTGTTTGCATCACTGAAGGAGCTTCTCCTCAATTCTTCATCTATACGAGAGGCCTCGTCCAACCTTTGTTGTACCTGCTTTGTTGTTGGTCGGCCACGAGTATTTTGTTGGACAACCGGTGTTTTCTTGGTAGATTTATTTGGAGTCAACACCGCTTTAATCTTTGACATCAGGCTTTTTTGTTGAGTTGGGGGTGCGACTCTAATTGTTGTCTAACAATATTTAGCTCTTCGACCACGTCATCGTCATCGTCTATCAATTTACAACTTTGGAAGTTAAGCTTCCGCCAGAAGACGTCTATGTCTTCGAGTTGAATCGGACGCTCTGCACGATTAAAAACAACATTGTTTAAGTCACATGATTAACAGAAATATATCACACAAGTGTTGTACGTTTAACAATTATTACCTTCACGCATGTACTTTTCTAGCCTACAAGCACAGGGCAACCCACAACTGTACCACATTTGGCAACCACATGATGAATGATAGCGCTCCAAGACATCTAGCTTCCTAAGTGCCTCTCCACTCAACAAGTCAAGGGCTGTATGGGATACTTTTCCATGTAGGTGTTGAAACAGCGGGTGTTTGTGGTGGTTCATTCTTTTTTCGATGCAGTCTCGAAAACTTTTCCTTATTTCACCGAACTATGTATCAACTATATCCCGGACACAACCAACTACATGGTCCAGCGAGCTCCTATCTAGGACGTATCTCTTTAAGTTGGCGTGTTGGCTCTCAACTTTGTTTGTGGTACGATTACCAAAATTGCGCCTCTTATCAGTCCACGCAAAGACGAACATCTCCTTATAGTCTTTTAGCCAGTTATCGTACATGTAATTGAAGACCCCTAAAAAGAAAAAATAATTTAATAAAATTTACATAGGTGAGACGTATGTTATTAGAAAAACTTACTAGAACGTTTGTACTCGACAATTCGCTTTCGCATGTTGCGCAAGTGGTACTCGTAGATGGGTATGGATGGATGACGGGTGGTCCGTTGGACAACCCTTAAATGGTTTAAAAAGATTAAAATTCCATGCTTTACTTGGTTATTTGCTTGAACTTAGTAACTACGAGTGTTCGTGTGTTTTACAGGTAAATCGCTTAATTCGGTTAAATTGGAACCGTAGGCTACGGTTGGTGATACATGTGGGCCGGTTGGGCTGAGACACTGGGCAGCGTGGATATTGAAAAGAATTATCATCAATATTTTGGGCAGCAAGAATGGACATCAACCACTCTTTCTTGGGCCATCTATTCACGTTAATATGGAGGAGAGAACAAAAGTCAAAGAGGACAACATCATCAGGATCACATGGACTAGGAATATTATAATCATATCAACATCATCATCTTTCAATTGATGGCAGACTTCGAGATTGGTGAAACATCACATGACCATAAAGAGATCATCATCTCACACGCATACATTGAAAGGCTGCCAAAGGATCCACGTGACATATTGGGTGGACTTCTAAGCCACATGTGGGCTGCACATGGACTCCTCATTGGGCCGAAACTTATTAGAAGAGGCGGCACATAAGTCACGTGAATAGGAGAATTGATATTGAAGTGGCGGCACATCTTGGACCCTTGGATTTTATTGATTGGGCCGCATATGTTACTTGCCAGAGATTTGGAGGGCCATCACGTGTAGACTTGTGGGCTCTCTTGAGGGTTTTGACTTTTTAAATAACAATAATCATCATCATGTCATCGACACTTGGACTTATATATGGGCCACGCATGGATCATTGGGCTGCACATGATTGGTCTTTGGGGGCGGCACATGTGAAGAAAGAAACAAACATTACATCACCGTAACACAGGAAGTTGCCACCGTAACAAATTGAACATCACCGTAAATTACGGTGATACCGTAATTTACGGTGGAGGCGACGCACAACTCGTAACTGCCATCATTAAGTGAGTTTTATTGTGTCTTTTGAGGTAATGCTGATCATTGGACGGTTTGGAGGTGTGGAGGGGCGATTTTTGGCTCTTCTCTTGTGTTCTTGAGTGGTCAAAACATGAATACTTTGTTTTTGATTCCAATAAACAAAGGTTTGATTGTGATGATGATTCACCACACTATGAGCGGCTAGGTTTGCTTGGTGATCATCCCGAATGTAAGGTTTACTTGTGACAATTATGTTTTGTTCTTGAATTTCTGGAATATTAAACTGTGCATGTGTTGTTAGTTTATTATGGTGCTTGATTGGGTGTTTGTAAATTGTTGATGTATGTTTGATCATAGATCTAAACCATACGTTCTTGGTGCCGTTGGCAATCGAGATATCATGGGAGGGATTAGGGTTGGATATATGTTAATTGGTCATCGGGTAACAACCTCGCGTTCTAGGAATCCGAGTACTTAGTTCCCTTTCATCACAAATAATTGATCTTGCATGAGCTATGTCTATGTAGTTCTTTCCAGTTGAACATGAACATTGGTTGTCACTTAAAACCTAAAACTTGGGATGATCGCTACCTTCTTATCCTGTTACAAAACTTAACTTTGATTTGTAATCCAATTTAGTTCAGTTTAGACAATTCAACCCAAACATTGAAATTTTCTTTTCTTGCAATTAGTTTAATTTTAGGTAACTTAGATAAATCTTCAAATAACACACATTCCACAAACTCCCTGTGTTCGATACCCACTTACCGCTATCTATATAGTTGTTATTTGGGATTAAATTTGCGTGACCCACGACAATCACGTCAAATTTTGGCGCCGTTGCCGGGGAGTAGTGCGCAACGTGTGTTATCTTTTGTATTAGTTTGAAAAAAAAAATTAAAAGAAAAAAAAAATTAAAAAAAAAAAAAAAAAAAACCAAAAAGATTTCTTTTATGTTCATGATTTACACTTGGTAGTTGAGTTGTGTTGTGCAGGATGACAAGGCGTTACACAAATCTTAGCTTATTTACGTGTAGATTGTGCGGGGGTCCACGACATCCATGTATTGGTTGCCACGAGGCTCATTACAGGAGGGCACATGGAAAACCGGTGTCTTATGTTTCACAGCTTCCACCTCCATCATACGTTGATGATTATGAATCAGAAATGGAGGATGACTATTATTCATATGGATACGATCGGGACGAGGAAGTTTATTATGAGGCAAGGATGGATGATCTATGTTTTTGTTGCGGTCGCGATCACACTTATGATTATGATGTGTGCCCGGTGTATTCGGAAAACCCGAAGTATTGGAATAAAAAGATGATGGAAGCGCGCATCTATAGACCGTATCAGGGATATCGACAATATCATCCCGAAGAATATTCTGAGCCCGAGGGTGTTTATGTTTATGAGACCGAGGAGGAAAAAGAGCTTGCTGTATTGGAAGTAACTTTGTCCAAACTCGAGCAATATTTAGCAACACCCAACCTGTCCGATGAAGACCGAATCAGCTGCTTAGTTTCTAAGTGTCATACTTTAAAATTGAAGATAGAGATAGAAGAACGCCTCTCACCATTACCTGACGATATTAGAGATTATTCTCACATGAAGGAGGAGGTTGTGGAGGATAATACCACACCAATGAGTTCTTTATCTGATGAAGAGTCACTTGTAGATCAGATGATGTGTGCAGATTATGAGGTAGAGCAGGCTGATGGGATGGATATGTGTACCGAACCTCTTCCCATAATTCAAATTAACAAGTGTGGGGAAGAGGGTTCGAGAAACAAGATGAGAAGGGTGAAACTACCAGACATTAAGGTACATGTCATGAAGTGGACTAGCAAAGCCCGCAGGAGCAGCTTTAACATGCCAAATAGACTGACAAATCTATGGAGATGGCATGTAAATTTCCGGGCATTTGTTGGAAATGCTGCAGGTAAGTGTGCATTAAGACCACCATAACGCATATCAGGTATGGTCTGGCTGAAGACCTTTAAACTTAGCGCTCTCGGGAGGCAGCCCGAGGATGTAGAGTATTGTATTTGTGTTTTGTTTTGTTTTGTTTTGCTTTGTTTTGTTTTGGTGTTGTGTTTGTGTGTTGGCAGGTTATTACGTTTCAACCCTCGCGGATGCAATGATTCAAGTGTGGGGATGTTTGGCAACATCCCTGTTGAGATATCGGCGAATCCAAGAGATGTTTATGAACCGGTCCGATTACCGCAGCTGCATCACTACCAACACTGCTGATTTACTAATCAGGTTGTGTCTTGTTCTCATTTTGTGCACCTTTGTATATATTCATGTTTAAGTTTACGGTTGGGCGGATGGGTGGTGTTTAATGTGTTTGATGTGTTTATGGGTTGTGAAAGTTGGTGGTGTTTTTTTTGTTTATAAAAAAAAAATCCAAAAAGAAATTTGGGGTTTGAGAGTATAAGCAATTGTTGATGTTCTTGGTTAAAAGCGACCCTTCCCTCAAAACCATATATTGGGACAATGTATCCCAAGTGTGGGGATGAGGGGAATTTTTTTTGGGAATTTTAAAAAAAAATTTGTGAAGCCAAGCGAAAATTGTCAAAATTTGAAAACTTGATATTGTTCCACTTGACACATCGACACCCATTCCTAGTCTTTTCTTGGTGAGGATTTGAGCCACACATGATTGTTATTGATATTTCATTGTTTGAGTGGCGGTGTGCGTTGTGTGTTAATAGAACTTGTGTGTGAATACTTGTTAAATCCTAGAATTAGCATGCTTATGAAAATGATAGGGGGACTTTTAGGAAGCCTCGTCTAGATGTGTGAGAGTGCGGGATTGGTGGGTTGGACCTCATACGTTACATATATGAGCTTGGTATTGTGAGGGGTGGGGGTTTGGTCCTTAGAAAGCCATGTTGAGCCTTAGACCATTCGATTGTGACCCGAGCCTACTTCCTATAAAAATTTTACCTTTTGAGATGACCCGGTTTAGGAGATTTAGTATGTAGTATTGATGTTCTTGTATATATTGTTGAGTTTGATGTGTTATGAAAAAAAAAAGAAGAAAAAAAAAAGGAAAGAAAAGAAAAGAAAAAAAAAGAGATAAATATGAGAAAAATACAAAAAGAAGTATTTAGTTGCAATAGAGTTGAGAATGTCAAGAAGCTTTGTATATATTTTTGGCGTTTGCTTCGTAGTAGTAGACATAAAAAAAACCGGGTCAAATTAATTAGCTCTTTCATATGTATTCCACCATTTTCCTACCTTTACACCTAGCCCCGTTGCAACCCGCAAGTCCCTTTGATTCTAAAGCATGTTAGACATTTGTTAGGAGGAAACTTGATTTGTATACAAGCTTATTGTCGCGCACACACACACGCGCATTGAGTGGTTTAGCATTATGCTAATAATTCTTGTAACCGAGAGATTTTTGTGAGGGGTGTGTCTTGTGGTATGATTGGAAGTTAGTAAAAGGACGGCACATTTAGCTTGGTTTACATTGATCGCATCGCTTGAGTTGAAATTGATTTAATGAGTTGCTTGGGACAAGCAACGGGTAAGTGTGGGGATGTGACGGGTGGTCCGTTGGACAACCCTTAAATGGTTTAAAAAGATTAAAATTCCATGCTTTACTTGGTTATTTGCTTGAACTTAATAACTACGAGTGTTCGTGTGTTTTACAGGTAAATCGCTTAATTCGGTTAAATTGGAACCGTAGGCTACGGTTGGTGATACATGTGGGCCGGTTGGGCTGAGACATTGGGCAGCCTTATGTCACGTGGATATTGAAAAGAATTATCATCAATATTTTGGGCAGCAAGATTGGACATCAACCACTCTTTCTTGGGCCATCTATTCACGTTAATATGGAGGAGAGAACAAAAGTCAAAGAGGACAACATCATCAGGATCACATGGACTAGGAATATTATAATCAGATCAACATCATCATCTTTCAATTGATGGCAGACTTCGAGATTGGTGAAACATCACATGACCATAAAGAGATCATCATCTCACACGCATACATTGAAAGGCTGCCAAAGGATCCACGTGACATATTGGGTGGACTTCTAAGCCACATGTGGGCTGCACATGGACTCCTCATTGGGCCGAAACTTATTAGAAGAGGCGGCACATAAGTCACGTGAATAGGAGAATTGATATTGAAGTGGCGGCACATCTTGGACCCTTGGATTTTATTGATTGGGCCGCATATGTTACTTGGCAGAGATTTGGAGGGCCATCACGTGTAGACTTGTGGGCTCTCTTGAGGGTTTTGACTTTTTAAATAACAATAATCATCATCATGTCATCGACACTTGGACTTATATATGGGCCACGCATGGATCATTGGGCTGCACATGATTGGTCTTTGGGGGCGGCACATGTGAAGAAAGAAACAAACATTACATCACCGTAACACAGGAAGTTGCCACCGTAACAAATTGAACATCACCGTAAATTACGGTGATACCGTAATTTACGGTGGAGGCGACGCACAACTCGTAACTGCCATCATTAAGTGAGTTTTATTGTGTCTTTTGAGGTAATGCTGATCATTGGACGGTTTGGAGGTGTGGAGGGGCGATTTTTGGCTCTTCTCTTGTGTTCTTGAGTGGTCAAAACATGAATACTTTGTTTTTGATTCCAATAAACAAAGGTTTGATTATGATGATGATTCACCACACTATGAGCGGCTAGGTTTGCTTGGTGATCATCCCGAATGTAAGGTTTACTTGTGACAATTATGTTTTGTTCTTGAATTTCTGGAATATTAAACTGTGCATGTGTTGTTAGTTTATTATGGTGCTTGATTGGGTGTTTGTAAATTGTTGATGTATGTTTGATCATAGTTCTAAACCATACGTTCTTGGTGCCGTTGGCAATCGAGATATCATGGGAGGGATTAGGGTTGGATATATGTTAATTGGTCATCGGGTAACAACCTCGCGTTCTAGGAATCCGAGTACTTAGTTCCCTTTCATCACAAATAATTGATCTTGCATGAGCTATGTCTATGTAGTTCTTTCCAGTTGAACATGAACATTGGTTGTCACTTAAAACCTAAAACTTGGGATGATCGCTACCTTCTTATCCTGTTACAAAACTTAACTTTGATTTGTAATCCAATTTAGTTCAGTTTAGACAATTAAAACCAAACAACCAAATCCGTGAATTTACTTTTCTTGCAATTTAGATTAATCTAGTTAGTTAGACATACATTGAGATAACACATATTCCACAAACTCCCTGTGTTCGATACCCACTTACCGCTAGCTAATTAGTTATAATTGGATTAAATTTGATTGTGACCACGACATCACGTCAATGGAGACTCAATCAATGTCCCCCAGAATGACAAAAATTTATCCCAGTCTTCTTCTGTGAAGGCAGCCTTGCAGTGCTTCATAACATTCTGTTGTATGTGTCACCTGCAAATAACCCTGGAGGCGTCTGGAAATACTTTAGCACAAGCGCCCATAAGGGCCAGGTCTCTATCGGTTACAATCACATGTGGCTCCATACATTCATGCAACATTAACTTGATCCTCTCAAGCACCCACACAAAGTTATCACCCCGTTCATTACTAACGGCATGCGCGATACAAAACGAATGGTTGGTAGGCGTCATACCAACAATCTGGATAAACGACATATTGTATAAGTTTGTCTTGTACGTCACATCGATCAGCATGACGTGGGGGAATGCACGCCACATGTCTCTCGAGTACTGATGAAGAAAGAAGATCTCTGTTACGACCTGTGTTCCAGGTTCCTCACGTGTCTCGTAAATAAAGTCATTTTTTATCAGCACGTTTTCTAGTGACTACATGGGAGTCAATCCTTGTCTTTGTTCGGCTCAAATTTTCGCCACAACGTTTTGAACGTCTTTCTGAACACGAAACCTGTCGGGGTCCTACTTCCTTATCGTTTCAAATATTTTGCGCGGCTCCATGTTTTGAGCTGTCAGCTGCTCGATCAGTTTCATTTCGCTTGGAGTAAACCTTTGCACAAACGCGTGGGCCGACAGGTCCTCACAAAGTTCGTGGTTATGTTCAATTTTTCCATCTTTTATCTCCCAGGTTTCATACGGGTGGTTTCGCACAGCCAGCAGGTAAAACGGGCAACCGGTTTTTTTGCTTCCGGCTTTTCTAAGTGTTGCTGTAGTGTGGTGCTCACCACTACGGTCACATTCATGCCATACCCTCCCGGTTCTTCCCCCGATTTTCTTTGATCGACGAGTGACAATAACGAAACCATCCGCGTTTGCTATTTCTTGTATCCGTTTCTTTAGTTCATCTAAAGAGTTGAAAACCTGTAACATCGACAATAATAACAATATTAATAATAATAATAGTAATAATAATAATAATAATAATAACCATTAATCTATGTAACATAACAAAATAAAATTGATACCTGTTTTTTTAAGTACGGATTGTCCGGGATGGGGGGGTGCCTCACCACCATATCTACCATATCCACCATAACCACCATATCCACCATATCCTCCAACGTCCGGATTGTTTTGATGAATGTAAGGACCGCCCTGGGAAATGAAATGCATATGACCACCGTCTCCTTCGTATCCACCGTATCCACCATATCCACTGTCTCCTCTGTATCAACCGTCTCCTCCGTATCCACAGTCTCCTCCGTATCCACCGTCTTCTCCGTATCCACCGTCTCCTCCGTATCCAACGTCTCCTCCGCAAGAATATTCACACCCGTATCTATAATCCGGGTACCCTTGTTGCTTCGGATAACTTGGTTGACCAGCATGGTATGAGTCATCTACAGGGGATGTTTCATCAACAGGGGGATGCGTGTTCAAATCTAGAAACGGTCTGTTTTGTTTTCCTTGTATACTAGACACAACCTCCTCTTGCTCGTTAGAATCGGGAACGCCAGACTCCTCCAAAATAGACGACCGTATCATCATTAGTAAATAATAAACTAAAACAACAAGTAATTAAAACATTTAAGCTAATAACTGTTACCGGAACGCTTTCGGGCACCTAGTTGTCACTAGAATACTGCCCGAAGACATAGTTGCCGTCCCAGTATGATGACATTTCAACACTTCGGGATGATAAGAACACAAATGCAAACAACAAGAGTTTTTTCGAAGAAATAGTAGAAGAAACAGAATGAAATGAATGTTGAATGCTCGGGTGGACCAACAATGCACTATATGTTGCACTTTATATAAAATATAGACGCCTCGTATAGCTCTAGACGCCCCATATTGCTTTATGTCACATGTCAGACACATAGTCAAATCAGTCTCTAAGACGCCTCGTATAGGCCTATACGAGGCGTCTTAGTACCCTCGTATTTATCCCTCGTACAGGACTAGACTCCCCGTCTGATGTGACTAATATGACGTTGTACGAGGTTCAGAGGTTGGTCGGGAAAAGTAACCCTAGACGCCTCGTATAGGCCTATACGAGGCGTCTAGAAGGGTGTGGAAATAGGGAGTTGGGTGTGTGAATATGTGGACCCAATATTATTTATACTATTTATGAATATAAAACAAATAATGTTATCTATGTTTATTATTTATATTACAAATTACAACCACTATAATAAATAGAGATAAAATGTAAGAAGTGCTTTGTAATGTGATATGTAAATATCAATTTGGGGAGGAATTCAAGTGAGATTTATTTAGTTGTTAAGTGTTTGAAAAGTTATGAATGTATCATGTATTGTGAGTGAGCTTCCATTTTGTAGGGTCTAAAATGAGCATGTTGATATGATTTAGAGCATCTATAAAATGGGACCTAATTTATATATTATATAAATATTTAGGCAAAATAATTGGGTGGGCGATCCTTTATAATTTTAAAAAATTTCGACGAAAAATAAGAAATTTTACACTTCTAACCGAAATATTGGGGGAAGGGGTGCACCCCTGCGGTATAACTAAGCTATGCCCCTGTGAAAGGAGGTGGAAGTATATCACTTGGTCTAGAGATAGATGTATACAAATCTGGTATTGTGCCATACCCGGTTCTGGGTTGAAACCGATTACGGGTTTGGTAAACAAGGTCAAAAACCAAGTATGGCACCGGGGTTTGGAGAGGAAGTGATCATTTTTTCTGTTCCGGCCAGCTCCAGGTTTTTTCCGGGTTTGACCGGTCGGGTCAGGTATAACCGGGTTAGAACCAGTTTCAACTTTCAAATCATAGGGTATGCAATCAATATATACTTAACAAGTATGATCAAGTTTGGAACTATATGCGTTGCCTGGTTTTGGGTTTTCGTCGGGTCAGATTCCGTACCCGGTTTTTTTGTTCATCTCTAGAGGATCTCTATCTAGAGGCGTTACTTTGTCCATACATAGGTCACATATGACAGGGGATAAATTAAAGGCTTTCCAAAGCAATGTTTGCTTTCCTAAGGCTGTGCGGTATGGGGTACGTCCCCATACACGTCGAGAACCGGCGCCGCCAGCACACCATCCCCCCCCCCCTGTGTCCCCGTCTTCAGCGTCGGCATCTTGCCATTTGAGACGGTCCACTAAAGGAAATTTGTTTTGTGAGGAACGATGAATAATTTGCCGTTTGTGAGGAACGATTAAAAAATATAAAATATAAAAGTGGTGGAGTAGGATCATCTAGGACCATCCTCCCATTTCCACTAGTTTTGTGGGATGGACCATCATTGGAAGAACTATGATGTGGTGCCTACGTGGCGGATCATCCTCCAAGGGAGGATGGGGGGATGGGCACAATACCCTCTAGCCTAAGTGATCTATTGACCAATGATCATTAATGTCTCGGAGGCTGTTCCATGAGAAATTCCTGGGTTTGAGTTTAGAATAAACAGTTTTGGGTCGAACCCCAAAGACACGTTTAGCTAAACAGGTCACGTTCGAGTCGACATGGTGGGTTTGTAAGTTGATTCGTTTAATTGTATACTTATTTTTAAATGTGTTATGTATCATAACTTAAATTGATTGGGTATATTATGCCAAAATTTAAAATATAAAAGAGAACTGAGGATAAAATTTTAAAATTTAAACGTAATTATTTAAGATAATTCTGTATTTGTGTTATAACTACAGAATAAATATATGAAAATATAACATATTGTATGGGTTAAATGGGCCGTATTCGCCGCTAAAGGTGTCAGTTTCTTGCAGTGCGTTGTGTTCGGTTCAACCCATCAGGCCACCAACCCATATGAACACCACCAACCCATATGAACACGGCCCATTTAACACTCCTAGATGGCTTTATATATGTCGATGAGAAAGTTTTGAATTCAAGTGATTGTGGCATCTAAGATACGCCACCAATTAATTTCACTCGTGTCAGGTTTGTCAATTCTTTGGATCTGGTTGTTAAGAGGCTTATGGGCATACCTTTTGTTTCACTTTTGTTATGTTTGCCAACTGTTGGCTAGAGTTTTGTTAGTACCAAATCCCAATTAATTAAGACTTGAACCCACAATCACTTGGTTGTGGGGGTGGAGGGATTTATAGATGCATCTTGATATGTTATTTATTATCAGGACCAATACATTGAATGTTTGTAGCATTCATTAGGTAAGTTTGGACTTTAGAGTTTGGATCAATCAAGTGAAAGTGACTGTGATAGAGGAAAATTGGTGCAAAATTTAAAGCGATCTAAGTGTGTGTCGTTTTTTTGCCTCGTTTATTTGGTCGCCCCTGTTTTGTGTAGGCAGGACTTGTGAATGAAATTTGCCTTTTAAAAAAACTCACATTCACTTGCTCATAAAATCATAAATGCCAATACTTCCTCAAACAGATTAATGTCAGCAACTCACTTAAACTAGTCTAGTTTCATTATAATATTTAAGGACAAAAACACATATATACTATATTCGTATATTAATTGAACGAAACCTGAAAATTCCCATAACGATGATCGAGCTAAAATATGAACCGGACTAGGTATACATCCAATCAATCAACGGTATCACCAATATTTGTTTGTCAATGATATATGTTGCAAAGGTTTATGCATCCCTTTTCAGGCTTCTGTTCTTTGAGGGGAATAATATATTGAGGTAGAAACTGTGTAGTTGTGGGAACAAGAATTTGATCAAGAAGAAAGCCTTAAAGAACTTTGGTTCTGTAATGGATGTTGCTCCTTTGCATACTCCATCAACAATTGCTTTCGCGCATGGTTCAGCTTCCATTGTTGGGACTACATCTTTGAAATCCTGCTCAAAGTAGTTTTTAGCATCAACAGATAGACATACATGTGTTGCGCGCAATCTGAAGGGAAACGTTACCACTTACTTTTCTTAAACGCACACCAACACCCTTGGTAGAATATTTGGCTGTTATGATGTTTGTATTGATGAACCCAAGTGTCAAGATTGTTATTGTTATTGTTGGAGACACTTCAAATCTAAGGGATTCAAAGAAGCTGATCAATGCTGCTTTACTTGCCTGTCGGTACCATAACATATTAAAAAATGACATATCATCGAATCTCGTATGTTTAATTATTCTCCTATAAGACCATGATGCATAAAAATAAACAAACTAGGGGAAACAAGGCAATAGAAAGAGATGTGATAGAACACATATCATCATTTTCTTGTTAGCAGGTTGAGTTAGATATAAAGAGTAGGACAGTAAAGACATCACACTAAAGTAAGCCAAGTGAATAGGTAATGTTACAGTGTAGAAGCCGCCATTCGGTGGGTGCAACACTCCAGCAGAAGAGGCATTGACGACGATCTTTCCTTTGGTTTTCATGAGGTGTGGAATTGCACAATGAGTTGGATAAACCGAGCCCCAAAAGTTTATGTCCTATACATATCCGTTAGTAAACCCATTGATTAGTCACTATATTTTTCATGATTTTGTAAACACAGTATAATAAATTTGTGTCACTTATTTGTGAAAATAATAAGTGCGCATATTATTTACAAACAAGAGAGTATCATAGACGGGTCAAAATAATCATTTTTAGAATGTAAAAATAAAACTATGTCATTACGACATTAACAAACTCGTCCACCAGACGGGTATACAACTAGTTAACGTTGGTTGTCGACAAAACTCTGTCTTTCTAACATAATACATATATATTAGATACAAGTGCATATTTATTAAATTTGTCATGGCGTGTGTTCGTACAGTGTGATCATACCATAACAGGAGCAAATTTGGTAACATCATGGTTGATTGAATAACGGGGTCCGATTCCTGCATTACAAACTAGATGATCCACTGTGATGGAATCAATTAGCATGTTAATTCACACAAAGTGATGGTGAAGTTGGTAGTTTATTAGGAAAGGGTTACCCACATTGACCAAAATGTTTAACGGTGTCATCAACGAACATCCAACACTCGTCGACTTTTGACACATCAGCAAACACAGAAAGAACATCAGGAGAGCCGAGTGCACGAGCTCTATCTGCTACTTGCTCAAGTCGACTGTCGGGTTCTTTTATTGCTATAATCGCTAGATATGCGTTGCGTTTTGCATACTCATATGCCATGAGCTGCAATTTTTATAATCCAAATTAAAGATGTAAGTATAGATCTTTCATTTAATCTATAATTAAAAGTTCTAGGATTTACATACCTCTCCAAGTCCAGATGAAGCACCAGTAATCAAAACCACTTTTCCAGACATGTTTTCGGAACATCGGAAGTATGAACGGACGGTGTGGATGAGTTCCCAGAAGAAAAGAAGGGGTGAAACTAGAAGCAAAAATAACAAGAAAATGTAAAACACAAGCGCATTTGTGAACTTGTTATTGAAGCAGGCTTCATACATGGCTGCCAATTCGCATACCACCACTCATCTTCTCTGAAATTATATGGTTACAATGTTGGCCGGGTTAGTATTCACTCACCTGGGCCCCACACGCGTTTTGACAAACAAACAAGTTTTTTTATGTAACACGACCGACATGAAAAAAGTTAGGTTTTGGTTGACATGTCTATTTCGGACTGTGTTTGGGTTGATATGTCTAAGCCGTTTAGTAAACATGTCATGTTTGGGTTAGACTGTAGTTAAACATGTCAATCCGTTTAGAACTTTATTACAACCCGAATTGATTTGCCAGCATGTTTGATCTGTTTAAATAAACGTGGTACCAGTGGCGGACCCAGAAAAATTGTTCATGGGGTGCGGATAAGGGGTTTAACCAACTTTTCAAGGGGTGTGGGGAGAATTTTACCTTATAAAATACACTAAATTTTTTTTTTCAGGGGGTGCGCCTGCCCACCCTGGCTTCTTACTAGGTCCGCCCTTGCGTGGTACATGATCGTATCTGACTTACATGGTATTAGCTAATAAACATGGGTTTAGTTCGTGGAATTCAATTTTCATTTCTTGGTGTTTGTTTTTCCTTCAAACATTTTCAAGGGGGCTGATGTCTGCAGGCGCGCAGACGTTACCCTTTAAGACTGTTTGTTTTTTTTTAAACAGATCTGAACTCAGTTTTTTTCATCTTAAAAAATAAGCTATGGACCCCCTTCTTAAAACATCTTCACACCTCCCTCTTCTCCTCACTCAAACATCAGCCCCTCCCACCGCCGCTCCTCCTCCTTCTCCGACCTCCCTCTTCTCCTCCGGCGACCTACCTCTTCTCCGACCTCCCTCCTCCTCCGGCGACCTACCTCCTTCTCCGGCGACCTCCCACCTCCCCCGGTGACCGGCTCCTTCTCCGATCTCCCTCTTCTCCTCCGCTGGATCGAAGCGGAAGGTGAATGTTTCGTCATTGTTTGATGTGCTTCAGACCGGTATCAACTTATAAAAACAAACAGTCTTATATTTTCAGCTTGCAGATCTTCAGACCACATCTTCAGTTGCAGACATAAAAACAGATGAAATCAGCTTGCAGACAATTTATGTCTGCAAAAACATATTTTTGGTTGGTAGATTTGTTCGAATTAAAATCTCAAATTCATTTTTGGCTTCTTTGATTTGCAAATTAATTAGAATGAACTCTATCAACCTTCTTCATACAACAAGCATTTTAACACGTCAAAGAATTCAATCAAACTTTTTTTTTAACGGTCAACGAATCCTTCAAATGAGCTACCGGCGAAATTTCCCATATCGGGATACACTCACCTCCGAACCGGGGAAAACTCTCACATAGGGCCGAAGCCCATGAACACTCGCCCGAAGGCACGACAGTGCAGTGAGGTAAAACCCGCTCAGTTCAAGGATCGAACTAGCGATCACACCACCTATTCGCCTGGTCTCCCATTATCACCAGGTGCCGCAGAAAATAATGGGGAGGGCAGGAATCAAACTTAGGTCCCTTAGAACACCAATCTCTCCCTTACCACTCCTCCACCACCTCATTGGCTAATTCAATCAAACTAAATACAACCTCTATTCATTATTCACAGTTGTTGTGGCCACCACCCCACACCCACCCTCACCCCTGCCAACAGCCACCTTGACTCCCTCCAGGCAACTCCACCACCGCTTCGATCCCTAACCACCTGTGGGCAGTAGGGGCGGTAGTGGGATCTCTACGATGGCTAAGGTTGCGTGATTGGGTCTGAGGCGACATCGGCTATGGTGCGACTAGTAGGTGGTGTTTATTCTCATATATTTTAATTCTTTTTTATTGTTTTGTGACTAATATTCATTACAAATTCAAAGTTCATTCGATAAATTCTCTCTTTTTGGAATTTTATTTTTCTTTCTGTAATTTCAAATTCCATTTCCTTTGGAGAATCATAATTCCTTATAAAAGTTTCGCGAACCAAACGCTACCTTAAGTGTGAGTTAAATTTGACGTTTTTACACAAAAATATATGTGTCATGTTAGGTTCATCAATATCAAGCCGTCAACTTGCTAACCAAACACGATTGACACACCTAGTTCAAACTAAATGCGTATCCGTGGCTGTTCAAACACCATGATGAACTAAGGGTGTAGGGAGTGGTTAGACAATTGAAAGTGGTAAACTTCAAAATAAACCAATGAGAATGTGCTATGTCAAAGTGGTAAACTATACTCAAAAGTGTTGGCAATAGTTAGACACTTTATGAATTGGTAAACTATTTAAAAAAAGGAAAAATGTGAGATTGTTTGAAATGGTATGGACCCCACCCCACACACCCCCCTCTCTCTCCTACCCTCCCTCTTCCCGCATCGGCAACCCATCACCAAATTGGCAAACTTTGAGTGGTAAACTTATGTTGGCAGTGGTGTTACCAATTGGTAAACTAAGTTTACCACACTTTGCCGCACCCCACTTCCGTATGCCGTAAGTAAGACTAGGTGTTGTAGGCACCAAACACGTTTCATGTCAGTACCCCATTCTCTACCGCACACATCATTACAGCTTGGTGTCATTGGGGCACTCCCCTTTAGACTAGTGGGTATGGAGAGCCCCATCCCCAAGGGATGGGCCGCCACGTAGGCTCGGTTTGGAGGGGATGGACCTAGGGGGGTGGGGGATGAACCTCTTTATATATATATATATATATATATATGTATGTATAGATGTGTGTGTGTGTTAGGAGAGAGGAGAAGAGCCCGTCGACTTCGGCTGCTGGGTGACGGAAAGGACGAGCCGGGCCTGTGGGGGGCGGTGTGGGGGACCGGCGCCGGGCCAAGCCGGGCTTGCGGGGAGCTTAGGGCATGACCCTAGCCACCGAAAGAGAGGGAGTGAAGGCATGTTTGGACCAATCATATCTCACTCTTTTTTTTAAATTTTTTTTATTTAACGAATATTAAACCAATTATATATATCTCCATCTCATCCCATATCATTTATGATTTCATCCCACCACAACACGTCTTTAGTGGTGTGAATGTTGAAAAAAATGCGCATACATGACAAGAGACCATGCGTACATTTAGTAGGCTCATAAATATGAAGTATCCAACTGAAACACGTCCCAATGTATTTATGTTGGTCAATTATTGTTTACTTTTATTAGTGTGGAAGGGGTGGTTATCACTCATCACACTCCATCACTTCATGAATCGCATTAACATTTGGCAGCCAGTTATTGATGCCTTTCAAAGCTGTCTTGCGGGGTGGAATTCTCAACTTCTTTCTATTGGAGAGAGAGTAACCATTATCAAATCGGTGATGGAAAGTCTCCAGACATACTACTTCTCGTTGTATAAAACGCAAATGAAGGTTATATCGGATTTGGAAGCTATGATAAAGAAGTTCTTATGGGGTGGTTCTAGTGTCGAGAGGAAAATGCACCGGGTTGCTTGGGAGAGGGTAACATGCCATAAAAAAGCAGGCGGTCTCCGGTTAAGTAAGTTAAAAGATGCGAACGTGTCGTTGCTATGCAAATGGGGTTGGCGGTATAAAACAAAAGGAGACAATCTTTGGAGGAAAGTTGTGGATGCGCTTCATTTTAGCAGGGTGGGGTGGGAATGCATCCCTTTCAAAAAAATCTCTAAGCGGAGTTTGGAGTAACATCGCCAAAGTTTTAATTCATACTCTCATCGATGGGGTTCAGCTTAGAAATTGTTTCAAAGGTATTGTCGGAAATGGAGAGTAGATTTCGTTCTGGCTCGATCCCTGGATTAGGAACGAGCCCCTGTGCCAGAAGTTCCCAGGATTGTTTAGACACGATTCGGTTAAGAAGTGTAAGGTCATAGAGAGATTGGGGGGGGGGGGGGGGGGGCTCGGGACGAACCGAGTGTTGAATTGGGAATGGAGAATCCATGAGGAGATCAATGAGCTCTCGCATTTAAGTAAGTTATTGGAGCGTGTGATCCTTTCGAACACTCCGGACAGGTGGTTGTGGATCGCTGGGGAGTCGTCGGAGTTTTCGGTCAGTTCGGTTAAAAGGTTACTGAAGTTTGGGTCTGATGTCAGCAGCAGGTATGTTATGAGCTGGTGTAAGTGGGTGCCTAACAAATGCAACATTCTTGGGTGGTGAGTGGAAATGGACAGGATCCCTACTAGCGTCCCTCTTAGAAAAAGGAATGTTTACATCAAGGACTTCTCTTGTCCTTTATGTAACTATGGGGATGAGACTGCTTAGCACCTGTTTACTTCGTGCATTGGCGCTTCCTCCCTCTAGCAGCACGTTAGCATATGGTGTAAAATCCCTAACATTTTTGTTTTCCCTATTAAAGACATCCTCGAGCTGCATTCCTTGTTGAGGGCTTCGGAGCGGAAAAAAGAAGTTATCAAAGGCATCATTATTGTTGTTATGAGGAGCATTTGTGTCACACCCCGAGATTTACAGCTCAGCCCGGTGGGCCCGGTGGGGAGTATCGTGACGTAAGATTGATATCGTCATAGTCAAACATACACAGAATAGCACAACGGAAGTCTTGGAATATAAAATATTATTACAAACCCAATTGTCAGAAAATTACTGAAATGATAATTATATACGAGCTTGTAATATTAAATCCACAGGCGGATCGTTATAGAATGTAAAAATGAAGTTTAGCAGACTTTAGGGCATCTTAAGGATTTGCAAGATCCATTATTGACACCAAGCAGCTCCCAGCCAATTATGAGTAGTACTTGTCACTTAGTCTTTTGGAAATACGTCAGTTTACACTGGTAAATACAATTAACCGACTCTTTTGAAAACATTTATGAAAATGGATTTAAATGCACAAGGCACAAATATTCTTTTATAACTTGGGACAATTATATAATGATAATCTTGTATTAGATTTACATGTTGTCATACATTTAGGACCAGGGATAGAAGACGAGAAATGATTAACCGGCACACCACTTTATCCCTTCTCGGGAAACCCACAGAGGAGTTTATCTAGATCTTTTCCCTTTTTGGGGAGAAGAAACCATATCGCATCTGACACGTGTATGCCTACACCCCGTGCTTAGGTCGTGGCCATTTGCAATTAAATGAGCCGAGGATATCCAGGACATGGTTGTTAACCCCCAGTGTTTATTGTTATCAAGCAACACTGATTAAAACAGGATTATGCAATTTAACCATATTCGATTAAAATGTTTTTACACCCGACCAAGCGGTAATATTTTACCGTATCCCAAGCCCGTATAAGGGAAAATAAGTTAAAAGTATATACCTGAGCTACTACTCGATTTACAGCAAGATTTATATGACTCAGCCGTATCCAACCTAATTAAATGCAGATAGCTTTTACCGGGAGGCTATAGTCTGGAATGATGGTAATATATAACCAATTTAGAATGCTAACGAGTCTTGTTTAGGTCATAGACCCAGGCCGGTTAACTTAAAGTATTAGAAACGGTACGATACACTAGATTAAGCGATGACCGAAATGGAATGTAATTTAGACCCAACAAGTATGAAGGCTTGTATAATATGTGTAAACTAAATACATTCTGGATTTTAAAGTAAAAATGATAAGGTTTAACCCGCTTCGGTAAACTTACGCAAACTAGTTATATAAGTCTAACCGTACGCGTATATGCGATAACGAGTGACCGGATAAGTCATGAACAAGTTCCATATGCCGATATACTTTAGAAAAGTCATAATATCAGTAGGATATCAACTCGTATGCCCGTTATGGTTTTAAAATCAAACTATGCCTCAGAAGGGCGTTTTGGTCATTTTACGACGTATAAAAGAAATTTGAGCACAAACTCATGTTGCGATCATAAACAATATTTGAAAACACTTTATTTATGATATAATATCAGTATGATATCAAACATATGTGTGTTTTATAGATTAAAACCAAACTATGTTTCGTAGGGGCATTTTGTTAATTTCACACATAGTTTTGAAGGCTAATTTGGGAATATGAGTTTATGATATATACCTACTGTAAAATATTTAAAATGACTTATAAAATCAGTAGGTAACAAGTCTTGATTGGTAGTTATGGTTTAAAATCTTACTATGCGCCGAAACGGTGTTAAAATCGTTAAATGACGATATTTGCGACCTTTTTGGAAAACTAATGTTATGATCAGGTTTATATGACCAAAATATGTTAATTAATATAACATATCAGTAATAAAAAGGTTTTGAATGAAAATTGTGCTTTTAAATCATTTTAGGTGTAAAATGGGCATTATCGTCATTTAAGGACGTAATTCAAGAACGTATGCGTAAACTCAGCTTGTAAACTGAATGAACATCCCAAATTATCCTAGTTATGATTTTACATTAGTAGACAATGAGTTTGGTATGAAAAATATGCTTAAAACCGATCTACGCGCATAAATGGCATTTTGGTCAATTTAAAGCATAATTTACGATATTATATGCAAACTCAGTTTATGATCAGATTTGTAACATCAAAATATGTTAAACACGTTAAAATATCAGTACCTAAGTTGTTTGAAAGCTTGTTGATGTCTAAAACCTTATTTTTGCTAAAAATGGCATAATAGTCAAAGTACGGCATATTAACGGAACATGTGCAAAAACTCAGATTTCTAATATGATCGTGTAATATAACCTTATAGGGTTATACTACATTATATTACGATCATAACAGAACCTATAATCAGTAGCAAACTAATCTAATTCGGTTCATAATCGAAAGTCAACGCAGAAGTCAAACTTCACGACTTTCGGTTGCGAACCGACCCTAAAACTGGAATTGATGAGCCGAACATGTTTACACATGTTCTAATAATTATTACCAAGTTGTTTAAGTGATAAAACGTATTTTAGAACATTTCTAAACTCATATCACAATTATTTCAAAAACTGACTCGTTGACTTTTTAAAACAATATTAAGTTGACTCGTCAATTGACCAAGCAAACGTGATTATTAGAAGGTTCCCTTTTGAGGGTTTAACACCTACCTAATTACAATCACGTAGCCATGTTCGTTGCGAACTATGGCTTGACCGTTTATGGTCTAACTAGAAGTCAAAGCGTTTATCGTAAACGCTTGACTTTTCAGCTTTTTAAGCCAAATAAAAGAACTAGTCATGAAATGAACACTTACAAGTGGTCCTATGGATTGAAGAAAACTCAAAGGTGGTTCCCAATTGCTTAGGATCCTCCAAGATGAGAAGAATAGGAAGAATGAATGAATGGTGCACTTTCAAAATGAAATTTCAAGGCCTTTATATAGTTTTTGAGAAAGGATAAGATCATGCCATGTGTTTAGGGAAATCATGAGATGATTACAAGTGTTATACTAGGTTTTTAAAACCATTAACAAGTCCATAGATTCATCAAATGGTCTTAGTTATGTGTGGGCTTTAAGTAGTGAATAATAATAATAAAAATAATAATAATAATAATAATAATAATAATAATATATGCCCATTATAACCAATATTAGGCACACCCGGGAGTATGACCGAGCATCACAGAGTTCCCGGTTCGTTTAAAAGGTCTCTCAAAGGATTAGATTTACACGTTGACGCTTTTAGTCCTTTTAACGCTCAAACTTGTGCGTATTATCGTTTAATGGCAACAAAGCCAAACGGCCAATATTAGGCATTCCCGTGAGTATTATCAAACATCACGATGCTTCGAGTTCGTTAAAAGGTCACTCAGTGGTAAGAATTAACATGTTGACACTTTTAACCCGTTTAACGCACAAACTAGTGCGTATTATCATTTATCGGCATTAAAGCCCTATATGGCCAATATTATGTATTCCCCAGAATACAATCAGATATTATAACACTCCGGGTTTCTTAAAAGGTCACTTAGAGGTATATTTAAACATATTGACGCTTTTAACTCTTCGTTGCGCAAACTTTTACTGAATTACGTAAACGGCTCCTCTCAACCAATAAGTGGCTCATTTGCGAATACGAATACCGTGTATGGTTATTCAGAGGCTTAGTTTAAGCATGTTGACACTTTCAGTCCTTTCGCCTTCAAAGTTTTTGATTTTTCGCAAAATTAGTCCTTATAGTCAACGTTTGACTTCATTAGGGTTTAGTACACGTGTCAACTCATCATTGGTCGTGATTTTATGAGGTGTTACATCCTCGCCCTCTTAAAATAAATCTTGACCTCGAGATTTTCTCAAAAGACGGAAATACTTTCTATCGTATAATGGACTTAACCTCCACAGCTTATTAGGGGCCTCTACGGCATCCTAGTTGACCTATATAATAGGTACATGCTTTCTTTTCGGAGCTTTTTAGCCTGTCGATCCTTAATCGATATGGGTTTCTCAATAAACCAGAAGTTTTCATTAATCTGCACATTATTATGTGATAATGCTATTGACTTAGCGGCTAGACATATCCTGAAATCACAAGTGTGGAACACATTGTGAATACCATCAAGTTCCTTAGGTGAGTTTTAGCTTATAGGCTACGGATCTTGACATACCCGATTTTTATCGAATGGTCCTATATATTTAGAGTTTAACTTGTCCGTTACATCAAAATGCAGTACACTTTTCTAGGGTGGTACTTTCTGTTGAATCTTGTTCCTTATTGAGAACTCAAGAGGTTTGTGACTCTCATCAATGTTGATTTTCTACCGATTACTGGTAGCTTTCAGCGATCACATATTTGTATGATCTTATCCATTGTCTCCAGGGTAACTTCAGATCCTGATAATTGGACTTACTAAACTTCTTGTCCATCAAACGGACGTTTGACATTCCATCTATACAAGATCTCCAAAGGAGCATCCTTGATGCTTATATACTAACTATTAGTTATAGGAGAGCTTATTTTAGGCGAGATAGTCATTCCTATTACTACTTAAATCAATCTTAAGGAATAGTTAATGTTATGGCTCATTTTCTAAGCATACATATCTTGAACTATATCCTGCTTTTAATTGTTTATCTATGATCAGGATACTGGACGGGGATATTGCTAACATCCTGGGTGATATCCTGAGGTATATCGAATTAATCACGTTCAGGTTAAAGACTGGGACTTGCCAACGGTCAAGTGGACTCCATCTCCTCAAGACTCGGGCGTATTTGTTAAAGGAGAGACGTTGAACCCGAAAGACCAGGTCTACAACGTTCGACTAAGGAATATTCGTTGGATCCCGGTTATGTAGGATAGTTAGTTACATTTGTTTTACTATAAATAGATGGGGGTGGATCAGATTAAGGCACTCAACTTACACATTTTCGAACACTTTCTCTCTAGCTCATTGCAAACACTACACACAACACTTGTATTCAAATTACATTGTAACACATAGTCGATCCGCACCACATCCTGCACTGTATCCTGATATTTGAAGCAATAGAAGAACAAGGCAGCTGCGATTGTCAGCTCCCGAGGTTTTATGCCGGCGATCTAGATTGATCAAGGGCTTTCCTCGTACACCACGTGTCAACCTTTACTTTTTTGCTCATTGTTTGATCATCGATACAGCTCTATATCCCGAGCCGTATCCTGAAACTGTTTTCATATCTAATTTGGTTAACATATTTTTCACACATAATTTTAGCACACTACCTCACTTAACTAATTTGATCACTTAATTGCTTAGGTAATTTTTGACCAAAACAATTTGGCGCCCACCGTGGGGCAAGTGGTGCTACTTTTACTAAAAATCTTTGTAAAATCGTTAATCGGTTTTCTATTTTCAAAACTTTTTGCCACATTGTTTACAATGGCCTCAAGATCAAACATGAGCTCCTCCACTATGTCTGCTGCAACCTCTGCTACTACCGGTTCGGTGCTTCCACCACCTCCTCCAAGGATGCCATTTTCTTCACAATCTCAAGATGTTATCCCTACTCGGAGTGTTCAGGGATCTGCTCCCGTTTTAGCCTCTAATGATGAAATTCTGACTTTATTTGGAAGTGTGCAGGAACAAATGAGGCAGCAACAGGAGACTAACCAAATGCTGTTAAGAGAAATACAACTCTTAAAAGCTAGCTCGAGTAGACCCGTTGAAGAAACTGTCACTCCTATACAGCCCAGGGCTTTGAATTTCAGTTCCGCAGTTTACACTGAGGATAACAGGGGGAATATCGTCCCAAGCCATTCTCAAAATCATACCCCTGAGATACCCTCTTCGGTCAGGATGTCGACTGTGAGGAGTTTAGGATATGCTTCAGGATATGGCCAAAATCCTCAGACTGGTAATGTGTCAAATAATAATATGCTTGCTACTAACAACAATGGCTCTTTGCAGGATGCAGGTATGACGTCAACATTTACCCGGGAGCTCCAAAAATTAAAGGACATGATATCCAGCGTACCTGGAGTGGTCCAGCCAATTCCGGAAGTATCCCAAGACAGCCACAGGATATCCCGCTTTGCATATCCTATCTGTGATGCTGAAATACCAAAAAGATTCCAGACTCCCAACATGAAACTGTATGACGGGACTACGGATCCTGAGGAGCATATTGCCCAGTATAGGGAACGGATGGAAATCAATCCTATCCCTCCAGATCTCAAGGAAGCATGCTTATGCAAGGGATTTGGTTCTACCCTGACAGGATCAGCCTTAAAATGGCTGTTAAACGTCCCTCCTCACTCAATTACATCGTTTGCTCATTTGGTTAATTTATTTAACAGTCAATTTTCTTGTAGTCGGAGTTTTGAGAAACTACCAGTGATCTTTACAGGATAACTCAAGGGCCTCAAGAATCCTTGAGGGATTATGTGAACAAATTCAGTCGAGAATCCTTGGATATCCCACATCTTGATGTTGCAACAGTTGTGCAAGCTTTTAAGATGGGGTTACAAAAGGATTCTCAGTTTTATCAGGATCTTGTAATGAATCCCTGCAGGAATCTCGACGAAGCACGTAACAGGGCTTTGAGATATATCCATTTGGAAGATGACAAGAAGATGCAGGAGAGGATGAATTCTACCTCAACCTATGAATCAACTAACAGGAATCAGAAACCTCATATAAGCCATATCGCTCCAAGCCATATGGCAGAAATGATAACAAGAAAGTGAATGCTGTTGAAGACGAGGATCCTGAAGAATATCCTGACTTATCTGAATACTGCTTTTCTGTTAATATACCTGAGTTAACGTATGCTATGCAGGGTTTGGGGGACAAAGCTAGGTGGCCTCGAAAGAACCAGCAGAAAGCTGATTGGAAGGATAAATCCAAATGGTGTGCCTTCCACGAAGACTTCGGACATATGACCAAGGATTGCATTGCTTTAAGGAAAGAAATAAGTTACCTGTTAAGCAAAGGGTATCTGAAGGACTTGCTGGGAAAAAAGAAGAATAAAGGTCAGGATCCCGAGAAGGATCCTGAACGAGCAACATCACCCCTAGTAGATGCCAAGATAATTAACTTTATTTCAGGAGGATCCGATATTTGTGGAACTTCGTATTCGGCGGCCAAGAGACATGCAAAGGAAGCTAAGAGTGAGAGGGGAGACAGACCAGTCAGGATGACTACCCTCACAACTGATAAAGTGATCACTTTCGATAGTGATGACAGGGATACTGTTCAGGATCCTCACCATGATGCTTTGGTAATAACATTATATGTGGCTAACCATTTTGTACGCAGGATACTGGTAGACAACGGTAGTTCTGTCAATATAATTCAGCTGGAAACATTGAAGCGGATGAATGTATCTCCGATGGACATTACTTCGAAGTCCACTGTGCTCATTGGTTTCAGTGGAGAAGCTAGGAATACCGCAGGGGAGATAAAGTTACCAGTATATGTTGAAGGGGTCAACTCGATACAACGCTTCTGTGTGATGGACTCCTTATCCTGCTATAACATCATACTGGGAAGACCATGGATTCACGATATGAAGGCTGTGTCATCAACATATCACCAATGCATCAAGATCCCTACCCCTTGGGGAGTTGTCAAGGTTGAAAGTGATCAGCAAGAAGCGAAAGAATGCTACTCATCCTCAATGAAATCCTCAACTAAGCCTAGTACAGCATAGCAATTAAAGATGCGGGCCCAGGATATCGTGGAGGATTAGGAGCAGGATGTGAAGAGAATTATCCTGGATCAGGATAATCCTGATATCTCGGTGCTCGTAGGAACCAATATCCCTCAGGATATTGAAGAGCAGTTAACTAACTTTTTGAAATGCAGGATGTCAACGTTTGCATGGAAGCATGAGGATATGACAGGCATATCCAAAGACATTATCACTCACAAGCTTGGAATTGACAAATCATTCAAGCCTGTTCAGCAAAAAAGAAGAAAATTTGCTCCTGAGCGGAATGCGATTATCCAAGAGGAAGTTGAAAGATTGTTGAAGTCCAGGATGATCAGAGAAGTCAAGTTTCCAAGATGGCTAGCAAACGTAGTTGTGGTACAGAAGAAAAACGGGAAATGGAGAGTCTGTGTAGACTACACAGACTTGAACAAGGCTTGTCCTAAAGACCCATTTCCTCTCCCTCATATCGATGCAATGGTGGATGCTACTGCTGGACATGAAATGTTAACGTTCATGGACGCATCCTCAGGATTTCAGCAGATTCAAATGGAGCCTTCGGATCAGGAGGATACTGCTTTCATGACACCAATAGGTATATATTGCTATACTGTCATGCCTTTCGGTTTGAAAAATGCAGGTGCAACATACCAGAGATTAGTAAACATGATGTTCAAAGATAAGCTGGGGGACACCATGGAGGTATATATTGACGATATGGTGGTGAAATCTAAAAAGGCTGAGGATCACCTCCAGGATATCAAGGGAGCATTTGATATCCTGGATCAGTATAACATGAAGCTGAATCCTGCTAAGTGCCATTTCGGAGTGGGGGCAGGAAAGTTTCTTGGATATATGGTGACGAAAAGGGGGATAGAGGCAAGCCCGGAGCAGATTAAAGCTATCCTGGATATAAAATCACCCTCGAATATGAAGGACGTACAACGGTTAACAGGCCGAGTAGCAGCTTTGAATAGATTTATTTCAAGATCCTCAGAAAAATGCAAGGAATTCTATGATATCCTCAAGAAGAATAAGAAATTTGAATGGGGAGCAAAGCATGAAGCAGCCTTGCAGGATTTGAAGCGGTATCTCTCAACTGCACCTCTATTGATGAAGCCTGAAAATGGTGAACCACTATCCCTATACCTCGCTGTATCAGGGAATGCTGTAAGTGCCGTTCTTATAAAAGACCATGAAGGTCAGCAATATCCTGTTTATTATGTTAGTAAAAGTTTGTTAGATGCTGAAACTAGGTATTCTCATTTAGAAAAAAATTGATATTAGCTCTAGTCATGGCATCGACAAAGCTTAGACATTATTTTGAGACACATAGGATCCATGTTAAAACGAATTATCCTGTCAAAAATGTGCTTAGGAAACCAGAGATGTCAGGCAGGATGGCCAAGTGGTCAGTAAAGTTAAGTGCTTATGATTTAGTGTATGAACCTAGAAATGCCATAAAATCTCAGGCTTTGGCTGACTTTGTGGCTGATTTCAGTAGTGACATTCAGGACGAGGTAGACCTAGAAGTTCAGCAGTTAGGAGAATCTTCAGGATCCTGGACGTTGTATACTGATGGTGCATCCAATATAAGAGGTGTAGGTTTAGGTATACTACTAAAATCGCCACAGGGGGACATATTACCCCAGGCTATTAGGTGTGAATTTTCTGCTACTAATAATGAGGCAGAATATGAAGCTTTAATTGCAGGATTAGAATTGGCTAAGAATATGAGTATCAAGAATTTGCAGGTATATGTTGACTCCTTGTTAATTACTAACCATTTTAATGGATCCTATGCAGTTAAGGGTGAGAAATTAATCGAATACCTCGATATTCTCAAAAAATTAGCAGGATATTTCGATGTTTTTACACTTGAACAGGTACCAAGAGAGGATAATGCTGAAGCAGATGCCTTAGCAAATCTGGGATCATCGATCAGGATACCAGAAGGAACCCAAATACCAATATTACATGTCTTGTATCCTGCAACGAATCCTCGGGATAAAGAAGTAGCGGGTATTCAGGATCCTGGAGCTGAGTATCCTGAAGAGGATCCTAAATCTTGGACGGCTCCAATCATGAGATATCTCAAGGAAGGACACATCCCCGAAAATAAAAATCCTAAGGCATTTAGGATGAAGGTATCACGATTCACTATTATAAATAATGTTTTATACAAGAAATCTCTTGCAGGACCGTATTTGAGGTGTTTGGAGGATCCTGAAGCCAAAGAAGTACTTCAGGATATACATGAAGGGGATTGTGGTAACCATACTGGGGGCAGGTCATTATTCTCAAAAGTATTAAGGACAGGATATTATCGGCCGACAATGAGAAAAGATGCCGCAGAATATGCTCGAAGATGTGACGCATGTCAAAGACATAGTAACATATTACATCAGCCTGCTGAACCGCTGTATCCTATTGTTTCCCCTTGGCCGTTTATGAAGTGGGGTATGGATATAGTGGGAAAGCTTCCAAAAGCTCTAGGAGGAAAGGTTTTCATGTTGGCAATGACGGATTATTTCTCCAAGTGGGTTGAAGCAGAAGCATTTGTTCAAGTTAGAGATCAAGAAGTAGTATCCTTCATAAAGAGAAATATCTTGACCAGATTTGGAGTACCAGCCGAGATAATCTATGATAATGGTTCTCAATTTATAAGCAAAAGAACTACTGACTTTTGCAAGAGTTGGGGAATCAAAATGATAACATCTACTCCAGTACATCCTCAAGCGAATGGACAAGCAGAATCCTCAAACAAGATAATTGTCAATAACTTAAAGAAGAGGCTTGGAACCAAAAAAGGAAGATGGGCAGAAGAATTACCCTTTGTTTTGTGGGCTGATAGGACAACAGTAAAGAATGCAACAGGCCAAACCCCATTTTCCTTGGTATTTGGAGCAGAAGCAATGATTCCAACGGAAATGGCAATACCTACTGCAAGATCTACCCTAAGTGATCCTGAACAGAATCCTGAAGCCCTGAGTCAGGATTTGGATACTATAGATGAAAAGAGAGATGCAGCAAGGCTAAGGATGGCAGCATATCAACAAAGAATATCCAGAGCATATAACAAGAATACTAGGACCAGAAGATTTAAGGTTGGAGATTGGGTGTTAAGAAAGGCTTTTCAGAATACCACTAATCCTGCCGATGGCAAGCTAGCTCCAAAATGGGAAGGACCATATGAAGTTGAATCAGAAGCAGGGAAAGGAGCATATAGACTCAAGAATATGAAAGGGGATATGCTACCGAGATCTTGGAATGCTATACACTTTAAGCTTTATTTCAAATGAGTTTAGAATTTAATTTCTAACTCCAGATGGTATGAATTCTATCTTTTTTAAATATGTTTGGTTTAATTTATTCTTTGAAACCCAATACTAAATTAAGCATTGGAGGGGTGTTAGCCAAGCTAACACCCACCTTAGTTTAAGGATGTTTTGCAGTATATGCTCCAGGATATAGCTCCAGGATGCTCACTCAAGATACTTCGGAAGATTAGAGGATTGGCCCCCTCTCTCACGTACAAGGGATCCTGATCCCTTCACAGGTTTAAAGGTATTCACCTTTCTTCCGAATTGGGTTTAAACACTCCGCCTGGAGCGCAAGTTATTCAGGGATAGTTCAAGGTGGCGGGACCAGTCCATGTAAAAGTGGCTGACAATTTCGTTACTGTTGGCTATATCCTGAATCCTAAAGGTATATGAGGATTGATCACCCTCTCTCACAAAAGGGTATTTTCATACTCTCTAAGGTTTAAAGGTTTTCACCTTTCTAAGTCTTGGAGTTTGTACACTCCCGCCTGTAGCGCACGAAAATTTGGGATTTTCCCCAGGATACGAGGAATTGATTTCCAAAACATTTTTGGGTTTTACCCCTGTGACATGAAAAATTGCCTATACAATGGAAACTGATATCCAGAAGATTTCTAAGTATTTGACGACATTGTACACAGGGTACATTCCCACTAAAGCAATAATGTAAAGCTCAAAGGATAAGGCTCGGAACTAATGCACTAAGTGTGTCAGACAGAGGATATCTTCATTGGACAAGTTGCAAAGGGATTGAGGTTTGATGATAGGGTTATACCCTATTCCTGGTATGATCTTTCCTTTATAAACAACGTTTAAATTTTTGATAATACTATGTTTGGTAAAAGGTTAAATATCCTGATATATTCTCAAATATTGTTTTAAATACTTTTCAGGATATTTGATTAAGATATTTGAAACTAATACTAGTTTGAAACTTTGATCATTTAAGTATTATCAAAACAGGTTTTGGAAAGATGGATTGTTTTTCACTCTTTAAAGAACTTTCTACAAAGTTGAACGAATGTTTGGAAGTCCTCTCTAATAAAAAGTTTTTATATATCGCTGAGCATATTGATCAGGATATAACGATACAAAATTTTTGCAAAGCTAAGATCTATACTAAGAGAGACGGAAGATAATACCAAGAAAAATGAAAGATGAAATTATTCGTGAAACAATCAATACTAGTTGATAACCGAAGGTTTCATCCTGAAGCCCAGGACCCATCCACCTTCAGCTATCAAATTGTTTCGATACAGAAATGAAAATTGTTCATAAAAACATAAAATTGTTCAAACAATTTAAAGGAAATAAACTTTAGGGGGCAGTATCTTCTTCGTCCATAATGATTTCAGCAGCGTCCGTCTTGGGATCCTCCTCAGCATCCTTCTCAGTATGGGTTGCTTTTTCAACTGCTTTGGAAGATTCATCGACAGCTGGTTTAGAAGAAATGCCGCCGAGGTTCTTTAGCTTGGTCTCCCAGGCACCAACGTCCCAAGAAGGGCATTCAAAACCTAATGTTTTGGCTTCATGGGCCATCTTCAACCTGGCTTGGAGGAGAGAAATGACGACGGAACTCTTAAGGCTTTCCCGGTAGCTGACCATATCCTGTTCATGTTGCACATGGACAGCTTCAAGATCGGCCTGGGCTTGAAGAGTAGCTTTGTTGAGAGCAGTCTGGTGTTCTTGAATCATAGCTTTGAATTTCTCCTCGTAGTGACGAGATTTGGCGGCTGCAATCATGCCTTGATCGGAGATTGTGATTTCTGCTTCCTTTAGCTTGGATTCAAGCGTCTTGTTAAGCCTGCAGGATTCTTGATATAGGTGAACCAGACGCTATGAAGGTAAGAGGACAGGTATTAATAAATCTTTGTAAATGATGTAAGCCGCAGGATGTAATATGAGAATGCTAACCTGGTTAAGAAAGGAAGTCATAAACCCGTTAGCTTCAATGAACCCGTGCTTCTCATAAGGAAAGGTGTCAGAAATGACAGGGGAATCAGGCTCTTTCCTTTTGCGGGAGCTTGAACTCCGGGGCTTGCTAGCCGGTGAAGGTTTGGGAATAATGATGGCTTTGGAACTGCTGGGTTTGGATGAGGCTGTGGCCTTGGGACTAGGTTCCTTCTTGACCTGAACCTGATCAGAATAACTGTCCAACTCGTCGAGGTCAAAGACTTCAGGGATCTTGGCCGGTGCTGCATAAAGGGAAAAGTTTTACATCATTATTACTCTTTATTTTATTATTATACTGTGTTAGCTAATTATTTTAAAAGTAATCCTTACCAGACATTTCAGATGACGAGTATTGACTGGAACTCGGGACGTGTGTGGTGAAAGTCCTGTCTATTGCAGGTAATTGGTAAACAGTGTTGATTCTTTCTTCTGATTCAGCGGTAGGGGGAGCTACTTCCTTGAAATTCACTGCATAAGGATCAAAAAGAAGGATATTAGTAGAAGATAAAAACCAAACGGTCCATGAGAATATTTATGACCCTACCGGTGGTTAACCATTCCACCGGAAGGTTGGCACCCTCAGCAATGGAGTCTCGTTTGACAAAGAAAAACTTGCGTTGCCATCCGTCTTCGTTTTTGGTGGCTTTAAGAATAAGGGGTTTGCTAGAGGTCGAGAAAAGCAAGAACCGGCTAGAGCCGTGAGATCGGAGGCGATAAGCAATAGGCAAATCCTCGATGCAGAGATCGGGGCGATGAAGGTTTTTGATTTGGTTAAGTACAATTAATACTCTCCAAACCATGGGCATGGTTTGAGCAAAAGAGATGCCGGTGGTTCGGAAGAATTGCATCATGAATTCGAGAAAAGGGTATCGAAGACCTAGTGAAAAAGGATATGCTGGAAAGCAAACCCAATCAGCGGAAGAAACATCCGATCGAATTGACCGATCGAACGGTCTAAAGACCGTGTTATCAGGGAAAGCACCGGAAGCTCTCAAAGCCGCAATGTCTGCGTTGTCAAAAGCACAGACCTCCTTTTCGGGATTTTTGAGGAGATTCTGCTGGGTGAAGGTCTCGGCATCCATACGAATAATGCAAGGAAAATTGATAGAAAGTAAATGAGAAATGGAGAATTACCTAAAGGCTCTGTTGAAGATATCTGCTTTTCAAACAAGAAGAGAGAAGATATAGGGGCATTATGGATCTCCATTGAGCAAAAAGCGCGTTGGAGGTTACGATGTGATCTCGACCGTCGCTTCATTTTAAATGCCTTGAGTTATGGGATAAGACTTTTGAAATATATCCGTTGGATTGGTATACCAACCGATATATTTGGGGACAATTGTTATGGCTCATTTTCTAAGCATACATATCTTGAACTATATCCTGCTTTTAATTGTTTATCTATGATCAGGATACTGGACGGGGATATTGCTAACATCCTGGGTGATATCCTGAGGTATATCGAATTAATCACGTGCAGGTTAAAGACTGGGACTTGCCAACGGTCAAGTGGACTCCATCTCCTCAAGACTCGGGCGTATTTGTTAAAGGAGAGACGTTGAACCCGAAAGACCAGGTCTACAACGTTCGACTAAGGAATATTCGTTGGATCCCGGTTATGTAGGATAGTTAGTTACATTTGTTTTACTATAAATAGATGGGGGCGGATCAGATTAAGGCACTCAACTTACACATTTTCGAACACTTTCTCTCTAGCTCATTGCAAACACTACACACAACACTTGTATTCAAATTACATTGTAACACATAGTCGATCCGCACCACATCCTGCACTGTATCCTGATATTTGAAGCAATAGAAGAACAAGGCAGCTGCGATTATCAGCTCCCGAGGTTTTATGCCGGCGATCTAGATTGATCAAGGGCTTTCCTCGTACACCACGTGTCAACCTTTACTTTTTTGCTCATTGTTTGATCATCGATACAGCTCTATATCCCGAGCCGTATCCTGTAACTGTTTTCATATCTAATTTGGTTAACATATTTTTCACACATAATTTTAGCACACTACCTCACTTAACTAATTTGATCACTTAATTGCTTAGGTAATTTTTGACCAAAACAGTTAACCTCATGGTTAGTCGAACGAATCGACGATCCTGGGCAGCCGATAGCGATTCTCAAAGTTACCTAGATAGGGTTGCGGTAATCAATGCATAAGCATACTGAACCGTCTTTCTTAAATAATAATACCTGAGCTCTTAGAATTATGAGCTAGGCTTTATGAACCTTTTTCTTAAAGCTCATTTGATTGGGGTTTCAATCCTTTCATTTTTGTCGGTACTAACCGATATGGAGCTTTTACAATAATTTCAGCCCTAGGTGGGATGTTAATCTTAACTCTACTCGCCTTTCAGGAGGTAAAGGAGGTAGTTCTTCGGAGAAGACAAACAAGATACAGAGAGATGACATAGATATTTTAAATCTCAGGCTTCAGTTCATCTATAACTACCCGTGCCATAAAAATGACACATTTTTTTATACGAATGCAGGATGCCTTAATTAGTGACGCTTACTTAGACATTTCTATTATGGATATCTTCTTTGAATACCATTAGCTGACTTTAGTACAATATGACCATTGGGATTTCTCAGTGGTTCTATGCATTAAACCTCCATACTGATCAGGCATGGAAGCAATCTATGGGACACACTAGGATACGCCAATCCTCATATGGCGCCTTTATTAAGCATAGTCTGGCATTTGCAGTTGATAGAAATCAATGAGAAAACAAAATAAAATAACATATATTGTCATACTCTATCTGGAGAAAGAGTACTTTAGATTTTATGAGTGAAGATTTTTCGACAAGAATAGAAGAAATGGTTCCTATGATTTTTGTCGGTAAGTTTTACCTTATACTTAATATCTGGAGTTCTTATGGGAACATTCTAAAAGTTTTCTAAGCTTATGTTATATGGAAGACTTAGTAGTACCTGAATCAAAACAGAATTCTTAGCCATTGATTCACGATAAGGGATATGCCTGGTGTCATTATTGATATGAATTGCCTCTGGCATCCATCAGGAGGGTTTAGGCGCCTCCATTCTTAGTCCTTCTATACTTAACTATACCCTTTGACATTTTTAGGACAGTTATTCCTGATGTGGCCTTTCTTGCCACAGCCGAAACAGACTGCATTCTTTATGTTTCTACATTCAGGGAACTGATGACCAGATCTTTTACTGATACCACACTGCTTTGACCTTTGGTCCTTTTCGACACTGTCCCAGTGCCTCTTTTTGCAGGTCTTGCATACATGCTTCTTATTGGACTTTTGTTAGCTCTTATTAAATCCCAACTTGTCCTTCTCCTCAGATTTCTGGGAGTTATCCTCCTCCCTTTTCCTTTTTCCGGCAGTCTCAGCTTTGACTTATTTACTTCCTAACCCATCTAATGTGAGTGGCTGAGATAGATCCATAGTGGAGTTATAAGAAGCAGGCTTTGAAGTCTTAATATGCCCTTTTATTTCCGATGCTAAACCTCCAGTATATAGTGCATTACGCTTAGATTCTGGGTTAACCGAATAGGGCAATATCCCAGACAGTGAATTAAAGTCTGTAACAGACTGTCGACAGTCTAGATCCTTCATGGTGAGAGTCGGAAAATTCTTATTCCACCTTTTCCATTCCCTGTCGCAGACAACAGGTTTTTCTGATAAGGTCCATAAACTTGGACCATCCCATATTGTATAAGGGTATCTTTCCTGTGGACTTTATTAATGTTCTCACCAACTAAGGGCATCGCCATTGAATAACTGTGATACATACCTCACAATGTCCTTACCAGCATAACCGCTGATACACATAATGGTTTCTATTTCATCCAACAATTTCATGCAATTAATTGCCCCTTTTTCGCCATTGAAGTCTCTTGACTTGCAAGAGTCAAAGGACTTTTAAGTACATCCTTTAGAGGAACGGGGTTCCTCGCTATATATCATCTTATTTGGTTTATTCTTCGCATTCGAAGTATGAACAAAGCTCTTCTCATAAGTAGAGGAATGTGATTTAAAGCAAGTAGCATTCGGCTATTTGAACTTTTTCATGACCTTTCTCATAGCTTTTCCAACGGTTGCGTCAAACACAACTTGGAGATTAACTCCGTTAACATTGAGGTTCACATTTGTAGCATCATTAGCATGTGTCGCATCATTAATATCGCGACTGTTGGTTGTCTTATCCGAGTTTGCCATACTTGAGACTTGGTCCCTAACTCCAAATGAAATAATTACTTAGTTGCATTACAACAGCTAGTCATCATCCTGACGACCTAACATACATTAGCCATGGTATCATTAAACCATATAGGCTAATAAGGTATGTACATTCCTAATTAATGTTATTTGTATGTATATCAATTACATTTAGCCTAGGTCACAAAAGGACCATCAATGGCATTTAGGGTTTGGACCGAGTCCATTACCTTTTAGACAGGGGATCACAATGTCACAATTGTCTTTGTCATATCGACGATTTTGTATAGCTCGAAAGCTCGCCACAAGGACTTTTAAATATGGGACATAAGTCCGTCATGAAGGACATATAAATGTAGTACATGGGCTTGTCATGAAGGACATTAATAGCCATATGGCACGAAGGCCTTGTCGCAAAGGACATATAAGATATGGCACAAAAGGCTTGTCACGGATGACATTTTAATATATAAGTCGCAATCTTATTTGAACAGAGACTATAAGGTTTGAACATAGTTCTTCACCTTTAGGCAGAGAGTCATATACTACATCTTGCCATTGCTTTGAAGACGATTTATTTTGCCACATAGGCAAATCAATGGACATCACCAATGGATGTTTATATGTATATATATAATTATCATAAATTTAGGATATTAGTCATGATCTTATCGATCTCATAGACTCTAAGGCTTGGGCATTGCCCATTACCTTGGACGGTGAACCATAACGGTCACAATTGTCAATGTCACTAGTGGACAATATAGTACGTAGCCCGTAGGTGAAACATCACTAAAGGATGTTAAATAATGTGATCATCATAATAGATGATATTAGTCATGATCATATTGATCTTTTAGACTATGAGGCTTGGACATAGTTCAGCATTTTTAGACATGGGGTCGTAGACTACAACTGTCGTTGTCTTATTGGACAACAAGTTTAGCCCGTAGGCACTTCATCACTAACGGATGTTTATATTTTGATCATCACATTGATGATACTTGCCATGATCTAATTTGATCATAAAGGCTTTAAGGCTTGAACATAGTCCAAATACCTTGACGGCTGGTGTGGTTTCTCAAGTCACACTGCCAGGAGTGTTAACATGTTCTTAGATATTAACAAGGATTAATTGTCTTAAGAGGGTTTTACCATCATAGCATGTCGTATTGACATATTGGCCAGGTTATACCATTAAGAAGATCTTTTGAAATTATTTAGCAGATCAATAAAGTTTGAATAAAATCGATACGATTGTTTGATAAAGGACGAAATGAATACCTATATAAAATTTTCAAAACTTTCCATAAATCATTAGGAAATCTACAATAGCGCCTTTATCAGGACTTTTAGTATCCTATTTGTCCACAAAGGACCAAAAGGAAAATATAAGTCCGTATAAGGACTATAAAATATTATAAGTCCGTATAGGGACCATATTGAAACAGTTTGCCCATGAAGGGACTATGATGAAATATCATGTCTGCTAAGGGACTATAGTGAAATCTCATGTCCACAAGGGATTATGTTGACATAGCATATCCACAAAGGGATTTTAATAAAATAATACGTCCATAAAAGGACTATATTGGTATAGCATGTGCACAAAAGAGACTTTGCTGAACAGTTGTGCTCACAGGGACTTAAATCGAAAGATAAGTTCATTGGAGAATTATAATAAACAAATGTCCACGCAGGGACTACATAGAAAAATAGGTCCTTATAGGGACTTTGAAGCGATACTAGTCCACACGGGGACTAAAAGGAAAATATAAGTCCATATAGGGACTATAAGATATGTCAACACTGGGACGATAGTGAAGTGATATGTCCTTGAAAGGACTATGGTGAAATATTATGTCCACAAGGGGACTTTAATAAAATAACATGTCGACAAAAAGATTTTTAAAGAAATGACATGTCCATGAAAGGACTATAATGGAGTATAAAGTCTATGAAAGGACTATTTTGAAGTATGATGTCCACAAAAGGACTATATGGAAATATAACGTCCAGGAAAAGACTATATTGTAATATAACATCCAAGGAGGGACGATGTTGTAATACAATGTCCACGAGGGGACAATTTTGAAATATAATTTCCTTAAAGGGACTACGATAGACAGACGTATATATGGAGTCTTATCAAAATAGGTAGGTCTATAAGGACTATGGTGAAATGATATGTCCACAAAGGACTACAGTAATCAAATACCCATACAGGGACTTAAAGGGAAAAATGAAATATTGTTGGTGCATATGTCTGTCGACTTCGTTTTATATTGAGTCTTGTAATAGTGTAGAAAGACCAGGGCATGAAATGCGAGAAAAGTGTGAAATATGTGGGAAAGACCATTTCACACGAAATGAAGTTGTGACCATTTCGCACGAAATGGCAATGGCCATTTCGTACGAAATGACATTAGCCATTTCGTGTGAGACGTTTCGTGCGGAATGGTTGGCCTATACATAGGTGTCTTGTTCAAATCATTTGTAACGATCTGATTCCGGTGCCGAAGTGCTGCCGAAGTGTCTCCAGCCTGTAAAACGTTGTGTTATCAATATACTAGACCGTTTAAAGTGATTCTTGTGCAAATCAGCTGAAACAACATCGATACGATTGAATTCCGCCTTTCATATTGATGAGAAATCTTCTGAACGACTCGTTTTGGTCGTGCAAACAATCCTACAAGTGGTATCAGAGCTCAGGAGGAAGAGTTCTTACCATTTCAGTTGAAAATTCTGATTTCTACACCTTCTTTTCAAAATTAAACTAGTTTTTACAGTTAAAATGGCTTAATTTTCTCACATTATAAGTGCAATATTGTTTTAACAAAGCCTTGAAAGTATCAGACCTAAAATCGAACTAAAACCTGATCAATTTGTCAAAATCATGGCCGATAGGATGATGTCAGTAACAATTCGCACGAAATGAACTTTTTATTTCGCACGGAATAAGTCAGTTCAGGTCCATTTCGCACGGAATAACCTCAGACATATTCTTTTCGCATGAATTGGAAGGTTTAGTTCCCATTTCGCATGAAATCAGCTCATTTTGCTTCAAATTAGCATTTCGCTTGACCATTTCGCACGAAATCATCATTTCGTCTGAATCTACTTCGTGTGAAAGCCATTTCGCTTGAAAGTCTGATTTTGTGAATTTTGATACCAAATCATGGAAGAAGAATTTTACAACGCGTTTGCTACTCCGATTACTATTGCACAGAACACAATGTTAGAAAATGAAACGGGCACCATGCGAAAACCGCCAAAGCTCATGAATATTGAGGAGTATAAGGGATGGGAGGAGCGATTTGAAAATTGGGTTCAAGCAAATTACTTGGATGCTTGGGAATGTGTTGAAACAAAATATGTTAGACCGGTGAATGATGATGAAGAGGTTATTGCTATTAAAGACCTAAGTGCTGAGGAGAAAAAGAAATACAAAGATGAAAAGATGATGACTAGTCTTTTGCATCAAGCTGTTAAAGAAGATATCTTGGTTTTATTGCAACACAATGGAAGTGCATATTCAATTTGGAAAGCATTAAAATCGAAGTTTGTTGGACGTAAAGAGATGATCAAGAACAAAAAATCACTTTTGAAAAAAGAGTTTGATCCATTTCATGGTTTAAGAGCTGAAAACACCAAGCAGATCATAGAAAGATATTGCAATTTGATAGTTAACATGAAGAGGTTGAGTATCACAAAATATTATGAAGAATTGATTGAAAAATTGGCTGATACGTTGCCACATGATATTTGGGGCACGTATCTTATGATGTTGAGAAATAAGAAAGATTTTGGCAGTCTAACACTGGGTAAATTTATTGAAAAACTTGAAGCTCAAGAGATGGAACAACGGAAGATTTCAAGAATGAAGGATTTTGATGGTGAACAAAATATTGGTTTATATTACAAAGGAGGTATCAATGATAAGACTAACATGTCACCAAGGATCGAAACTGCATTTAACGCTAAAAGTTCTTCTGGAGGGTCATCTCAGGGATCAAACAACAAAACAGGATTTTCTTCATATTCATCATTTGATCCAAATTTTTCAGCAAACAAAAATGGCAAGATGTTACAATGCAACATTGTATTAAACCTTGAGAATGGTCAAAATTTCTCAGAAGAGGTTGCAAAAGGTCACATGTCTTTGTTGGTGACTGTGTTAGAGTCATATGAGTGTTTAGTTGCAGGCAAGATCGGTAATCCAATGTTGACAAAAGAGGATTACGATCAAATTGATGCTGAGGAGATGGAATTAATGGATATAAAGTGGTGTTTGGCGAGTGTGTTGAGAAGAGCTGAGAAATTCAAACAGATCACAGGAAGAGATGACTTCCGTGATGCTAATGTTTCTACTTTAGGTTTTGATAAATCTAAAGGTACTTGTTTTCGTTGCAGGGAAAAAGGGCATTTCAAGCAAGAATGCACAAACCGCGAAGCAAGTGGAGCTCAAAATCCTTTCAACAACAATGATTATTATCGGAAAGCAATTTATCATCAAGTTGCTCAACAGCCACATCAACAACAATCGTCACAAACTGCACATGCTAGGAAGGAAATTGAAGAATTAAAGAAAGCTTATTGTGTCAATCAGGATAATGAAGGATCATCAAAAGGATTCAGCTGGAACAAATACATTTCAGCTGATAGTAAAGCATGTTTGATAGATCAAGATGATGAAAGGCTACCAAAAGGTTTTAGTTGGGATGACTATGATCCTAACAAGACTTCAGATCATAAAGCTTTTGTTGCTCGAGTTGATGAAGATAGTGATAATGATGATTATTATGCAAACAGAATGAAAGAGCACTTAAGAATGCTAGAAGAGAGTGATGACAGTGATGATAGGAAAGTTTGAGTGAAAAAGAATAAAGTTAAAAAACAAGTTAGCAGTGATGATGAAGAAGTTCGTGTGATAAAGAAAAAGGTAAAAGAAGTTCCAGCTTTCACGGTTGAAGCAGAAGCTGATGCACGAAAGATTCCTGTGAAATGTGAAATCTGTGAAGCAGTGAAGAAGCAAATCAGTACTTTGATTCATAACATGAACAGATTGAAAGAATCCTATGATGTTCTAAACAAAGCAATGAATCAATACAATCAATCAAGCAGTGAACAAGCAACAACTATGAAGACTCTTCAAGGAGCTTTCATGACAAAGCAGAAAATCGTCAATAATTACATTGAGAAATGTGCTGTGCTGGAACAGAAACTGGAAACTCAGAGGATAGAAACAGAAAGGGTAAATAGGTTGTTAAAAAGTTACTCATGTACTTCTTATGTTATTGACATGATTTATCCAACTGTTGAAGGCATGAAGGCGTTTGAAGAAGAAGATACCGAAGAAAAGCATTCTGGTAAGAAACCTAGTGCCAGTTATACAAAGTGTCCGCCTCCGCTTGAAAATGGATATTCTCCACGAAATCCTAATTCGGAAAGAGTAAAAAAGGCAACCAACTTACAGTGGGAATCTGAGCCATCAGATAATTTGCCAGACAATATTGATGTTACTTTCACTTCATCTGATACTGATCATGAGTCAGAGTTAATAGTGGTCGATCAGGTGTTGGATAAAGATGAAACCGAGGAGTCAAAGTCGGATTCAAACTCAGAGTCAAAGTCTGAAACGTCAAGTTCAACAGTCAAAAAGGACAAACGGGTTTATAATAAAGAGTTTCTTTTATCACAAAATAATTTGAATGACGAAACATTCAAAGTGGCTTATACTTTGAAAGATTCTGACAAATTATTTCCTGATGAAGAATTTCCAATAAGAGGTGTTAAAATTGAAATGATCAAAAAGGTTTTCAAACTTACAGAAATTAATATTTCTGAAATAAAAAATGTAAATCTTTCTGAAAAACCTAAAAAATACACCTCAAGAGTACAACAAAGAGAAAACAAGAAAAAGGGTTACAGTTCTGGTTCGGGTTATCGAAAGAAGCCAAACCATAATGGTAATTTCAAAAAGAAAGAACTTGGTTTTATTCCATCAGAAAATCATAAAAATGAGAAAATTTCTAAAGCAAATACAGTATTTGTTTCAGGGACCAGTGCTGAGGAAGAACAAAGGAGTTCACTCTGGAAGCAATCAAACAAAGAGTTCCTTGCAAAGAAGCAAGAAGAAATGAAAAATGGCGTTGCTCAAAAGAAGGAGACAAGGATCTGTTTTAACTGCAAAGTAATTGGTCACATTGCCAAAAATTGTTCAAAGGCAATCCAAACAAAACAGGAAGTCTCTGATAAACTCAAAGAAAAAGTTGTTGAAAAGAACACAACACCAACCAAGAAATTTAAAGTTTTTGAAAATTCTACATTTGAGGTTGGTGAATGTTCAAAAACTGTTTACAAAAGAAAGGATCTTAACAACCAAAAATGGGTCGTTAAGAAATCTGATAGCAGTTCTAGTGATGATTCTGATTCAACAAAATCAGAGGAGCTATCTTTTGGCGATGAATCTGATTCCACAAAGTCAGAGGAGCTACAAGTTGAATCAAAAGTTGAAAAATCAGTACCGCCAATGGATGATGCAAACTTTCCACCATTGCGGGCTGAGAATTTTAAGCAAAAAGTTGGAAAAATTGAGATTTCAAATCAATTTTTTGCTGAAAAGAAAGAATTTGATATTGAAAAGGCCTTTAACCCAAAAGTGAAACATATTTTTGGAAAAATGATTGATGGGAAGGTCAAAGGGGTAAAGGAATTCTATGAGAAGAAGAAGAAAGGAAAGAAACCGAGTGTTGATAACTCAGAATCTCCCAAGGACCGTCAGGCTTGGGAGAATCTATCTAACTGAAAAGCCTGACTTGCCGGAGCTCCCAGGTTGGTAAGAGTGGAGCAGGAATCGGCATCTTTCTTGAGAAATTCACATTTGTGAAATTTTGATTTACAAGTGGTGTGTTTGTGTAAAACCTACAAGTGTTTATTGGTTATCCCTACAAGTGGTTATTCAAGGTCATTAAATTGAACTTGATTTAACTTTCCTACAAATAATGTTTTGATAAAACAATGTGATGAAAACCCCAAACCTACGAATGGTTTGTAAAAATCAACAAAACTAATTTTCCAGAAAAACCATTTTGATTAAAACAAACTTAAGTGTTTTGAAATCATAATGGGAAAATAGTTTGTTGCCAGGGGGAGTTCTGATTGTTTATGCCAAGTGGATGGCGAATTGAAGCGATTCGATATCAGTTTGTCATTTTACTTTGTACAATTTGTTTTCAAATTTTCTCAGAAAAATCAAAATTTGAAATATAATTTTGATTTTAGGGGGAGTAAATTTTTTTAGAAAATTCGAAAATTTGAAAATCCAAAAACATGATAAAATTAAAAGAATGAGTTTTGTTGTGAAAAAAGAGGAAATGATAGTACATTAGTGGACTATCACAGCATGCTAAAGAATTGGAAAGTTCAAATGTGATAAACGGTCTCACTGATGATGTGCCAGTAGGTTTTCGCACGCTTAGTAGATTGTATTCGAGATATAAACTTAAATATCATAACTTACTTAATTCGTGGGGAACATCTCTCGGATATATAGGTAACCCCCGAAATCTTGTTTGAAGGGCTTTCTATTTCTGACATACTAGGTCTTTGTGCGTAGTGATATCTGGGGTATTATACGTGGACTTCTGATTTTGCGGGAGCAATAGCCTAGTCCTTGTATAATACTTTGTATTGCTTTAATCTTAAAGCTCGCCCTCAGCATAAAAAATGATGAAACATTGAAAAATGTTAATCATGTGCTGTTGAAAAAAAGATTCTCTAAAGGGAACCCACCGAAAAGCGAACCATTATCTCTCTGATTTTGCGGAAGCAATAGCCTGAGCTCTCATGGTCTCGCATTTAACCCCTTACAGATATCATTAGTGTACATTCATCTGTAAGACTGAATATAGGAGTCTGGATACGGGAGTATATTCTGAGGTGGGACACGCGAATAAGTTTAAGCCTCTAAAACATTAATCTCGTATCTCGAAACAGTTGAACTTTGTGTGAAAATTTAAGTGGATCAGTATACTGACAATCTAAGTGAATCGTTTAGAACTTAAAATGTTTAAAGCTTAACGGTGCTAGTGATTTGTCTCAAAAACTGATATGATCCTCTTACACAAACTCACAAAAATATTGTTTGTATATATTTCTTTACAACTTTTCATTAACTTCAAAAATTCAAAAAGATTCTTAGTGTGTTTTAGCATAAATTTTTGAAAATACAAAAATATTTTCGACAACTGATGTTGGAGAGCTAATTTTCAAAATTCCAAGTGCTAAACATGATGAACAGTGGGTTGGGAGAGTTGATTTTGAAATGAAAATGTTATAAATAATTCTACCTCAAGATAAGAGTATTTGTTTGAAATTGATTCTACATGTGGTAAGCAGAGATTAAATTTGTCAAATTTAAATTTGTGAAATTTATTTCTGGGTAGAGTCTTGTGCAGATCCCGTTTCTAAACCTGAGCAGAGTATGAGCCAAGTCACAATCTTGGAACAAAAGCATATTTCAGACTACGATCCCAGCTGATTGAAAGGGGGAGTCTGAAGACGTTAAAGCCAGGTTTCAGATCCTGTTGCTACGGAGAGCCAGGAGACGTTTCTGAATCTGTTGAAAAGCTTAAGGAATCAAGAAACCTGATCAAAGAGAGGATAGAGCCAGGTTGCGATTCTGGAAGAGAAAGTGAAAGAGAAAGAGAGAGAAAAGATTGAGGATGCTTACAATGGAGAATACTTTGGAAGAGAGCAAGTAGACTGATAAAGATTGAAGACTTGACATGCTGAAGACTAGTACTAAAGACTCGTCGACATCCAAGGGGGAGTCTGTTGGTGCATATGTCTATCGACTTCGTTTTATATTGAGTCTTGTAATACTGTAGAAAGATCAGGGCGCGAAATGCGAGAAAAGTGTGAAATGTGTGGGAAAGACCATTTCACACGAAATGGAGTTGTGACCATTTCACACGAAATGGCAATGGCCATTTCGTACGAAATGACATTAGCCATTTCGTGTGAGACGTTTCATGCGGAATGGTTGGCCTATATATAGGTGTCTTGTTCAAATCATTTGTAACGATCTGATTCCGGTGCCGAAGTGCTGCCGAAGTGTCTCCAGCCTGTAAAACGTTGTGTTATCAATATACTAGACAGTTTAAAGTGATTCTTGTGCAAATCAGCTGAAACAACATCGATACGATTGAATTCCGCCTTTCGTATTGACGAGAAATCTTCTGAACGACTCATTTTGGTCGTGCAAACGATCCTACAAATATAAAGGAAGAATTCTAAGGTCCTCCTTGCTTTATTCTGATTGTTTATCTTCTTTATTTTTCGTACGCAGTAGCGACACTGAAGATCTTAGTGAACAAAGTAAACAATTCAATTCAGGATCTGTTGTCGAAGTAGAATTCAAGGATTCAATGGTTAAAGAAACGACATGGATCACGGATTGGGTTTTTGACCAGTCTGGTCCAAGTCTGGAATTCCAAAACTTGGAAATAGGAATTAGGGATTAATAGCATCCACATGTGTTATCTTCAATATGGGAGCCTCAGGGATCTCCTAGTATGGACTCCACTGGAACAGATTTCAAGATTTGAGCCTCAGGGACCTCCGGTATAGACTCTGAAGTCTGGTTAAGAGTTTAAATCGGTTTGGTTTTGGGAATAGGTCTATAAAGGTCTTTCCTTCAACCGGTCGCACGCTTATCCCCGTCGTGGTATGAAGCTTGGCATTTCTTGGCTTCGGATGTGGAGAATTCCCATCAATGGCTTCGTTGCTTAGCGACATATTTAAAACACATAAAATCGAAAAAAATGTTCACTTAATAGGGATGAGTGCATTCCTACGTCAAGTCTAGACTCAGAAGGTCTAAGAAATATGTCATTGTGTCATTTGAGATTAAACACTAAAGGCAAGTGTTTAATTCACTCAAACATTGGCTCTGATACCAACATGTCACACCCCGATATTTACAGCTCAGCCCGGTGGGCCCGGTGGGGAGTATCGTGACATAAGATTGATATCGTCATAGTCAAACATACACAGAATAGCACAGCGGAAGTCTTGGAATATAAAATATTATTACAAACCCAATTGTCAGAAAATACTGAAATGATAATTACATATGAGCTTGTGATATTAAATCCACAGGCGGATCGTTACAGAATGTAAAAATGAAGTTTAGCAGACTTTAGGGCATCCTAAGGATTTGCAAGATCCATTATTAACACCAAGCAGCTCCCAGCCAATTACGAGTAGTACCTATCAGTTAGTCTTTTGAAAATACGTCAGTTTACACTGGTAAATACAATTAACCAACTATTTTGAAAACATTTATGAAAATTGATTTAAATACACAAGGCACAAATATTCTTTTATAACTTGGGATAATAATATAATGATAATCCTGTATCAGATTTACATGTTTGTCATACATTTAGGACCCGGGATAGAAGCCGAGACATGATTAACCGACACACCACTTTATCCCTTCTCGGGAAACCCACAGAGGAGTTTATCTAGATCTTTTCCCTTTTTTTGGGAGAAGAAACCATATCGCATCTGACAGGTGTATGCCTACACCCCTTGCTTAGGTCGTGGCCATTTGAAATTAAATGAGCCGAGGATATCCAGGACACGGTTGTTAACCCCCAATGTTTATTGTTATCAAGCAACACTGATTAAAACAGGATTATGCAATTTAACTATATTCGATTAAAATGTTTTTACACCCGACCAAGCGGTAATATTTTACCATATCCCAAGCCCGTATAAGGGAAAATAAGTTAAAAGTATTTACCTGAGCTACTACTCGATTTACAACAAGATTTATATGACTCAGCCGTATCCAATACCTTTTACCGCGAGGCTCTAGTCTAGAATGATGGTAATATATAACCTATTTAGAATGCTAACGAGTCTTGTTTAGGTCATAGACCCAGACCGATTAACTTAAAGTATTCGAAACGGTACGATACGCTATATTAAGCGATGACCGGAATGGAATGTAATTTAGACCCAACAAGTATGAAGACTTGTATAATATGGGTAAACTAAATATATTCTGGATTTTAAAGTAAAAATGATAAGGTTTAACCCGATTCGGTAAACTTATGCAAACTCGTTATATAATTCTAACCGTACGCGTATATGCGATAACGAGTAACCGGATAAGTCATGAACAAGTTCCTTATGCCGATATATTTTAGACAAGTCATAATATCAGTAGGATATCAACTCGTATGCCCGTTAAGGTTTTAAAATCAAACTATGCCTCATAAGGGTGTTTTGGTCATTTTACGACGTATAAAAGAAAGTTGAGCACAAACTGATGTTGCAATCATAAAAAATATATGAAAACACTTTATTTATGATATAATATCAGTATGATATCAAACATATGTGTGTTTTATAGTTTAAAACCAAACTATGCTCCGTAGGGGCATTTTGTTAATTTCACACATCGTTTTGAAGGCTAATTTGGGAATATGAGTTTATAATATATACCTACTGTAAAAATATTTAAAATGACTTTTAAAATCAGTAGGTAACAAGTCTTGATTGGTAGTTATGGTTTAAAATCTTACTATGCGCCGAAACGGTGTTAAAGTCGTTAAATGACGATATTTGCGACCTTTTAGGAAAACTAATGTTATGATCAGGTTTATATGACCAAAATATGTTAATTAATATTACATATCAGTAATAAAAAGGTTTTGTATGAAAATTGTGCTTTTAAATAATTTTAGGTGTAAAATGGGCATTATCGTCATTTAAGGACGTAATTCAAGAACGTATGCGTAAACTCAGCTTGTAAACTGAATGAACATCCCAAATTATCCTAATTATGATTTTACATCAGTAGACAATGAGTTTGGTATGAAAAATATGCTTAAAACCGATCTACGAGCATAAATGATATTTTGGTCAATTTAAAGCATAATTTACGATATTATATGCAAACTCAGTTTATGATCAGATTTGTAACATCAAAATATGTTAAACATGTTAAAATATCAGTACCTAAGTTGTTTGAAAGCTTGTTGATGTCTAAAACCTTATTTTTGCTAAAAAGGGCATAATAGTCAAAGTAAGGCATATTAACGGAACATGTGTAAAAACTCAGATTTCTAATATGATCGTGTAATATAACCTTATAGGGTTATGCTACATTATATTATGATCATAACAGAACCTATAATCAGTAGCAAACTAATCTAATTCGGTTCATAATCGAAAGTCAACGCAGAAGTCAAACTTCGCAACTTTCGGTTGCGAACCGACCCTAAAACTGGAATTGACGAGCCGAACATGTTTACACATGTTCTAATAATTATTACCAAGTTTTTTAAGTGATTAAACGTATTTTAGAACATTTCTAAACTCATATCACAATTATGTCAAAAACTGGCCCGTTGACTTTTTAAAACAATATTACGTTAACTCGTCAATTGACCAAGCAAACGTGATTATTAGAAGGTGCCCTTTTGAGGGTTTAACACCTACCTAATTACAATCACGTAGCCATGTTCCTTGCGAAAAATGGCTTGACCGTTTATGGTCTAACTAGAAGTCAAAGCGTTTATCGTAAACGCTTGACTTTTCGGCTTTTTACGCCAAATAAAAGAACTAGTCATGAAAGGAACACTTACAAGTGGTCCTATGTATTGAAGAAAACTCAAAGGTGGTTCCCAATTGCTTAGGATCCTCCAAGATGAGAAGAATAGGAAGAATGAATGAATGGTGCACTTTGAAAATGAAATTTCAAGGCCTTTATATAGTTTTTTGAGAAAGGATAAGATCATGCCATGTGTTTAGGGAAATCATGAGATGATTACAAGTGTTATACTAGGTTTTTAAAACCATTAACAAGTCCATAGATTCATCAAATGGTCTTATGTATGTGTGGGCTTTAAGTAGTGAATGATAATGATAATGATAATGATAATGATAATGATAATGATAATAATAATAATAATAATAATAATATATGCCCATTATGACCAATATTAGGCACACCCGGTAGTATGACCGAGCATCATGGAGTTCCCGGTTCGTTTAAAAGGTCTCTCAAAGGTGTAGATTTACATGTTGACGCTTTTAGTCCTTTTAACTCAAACTTGTGCGTATTATCGTTTAATGGCATCAAAGCCTTAAACGGCCAATATTAGGCATTCCCGTGAGTATTATCAAACATCACGATGCTTCGGGTTCGTTAAAAGGTCACTCAGTGGTAAGAATTAACATGTTGACACTTTTAACCCTTTTAACGCACAAACTAGTGCGTATTATCATTTATCGGCATTAAACCCCTATATGGCCAATATTATGTATTCCCCAGAATACAATCAGATATTATAACACTCTGGGTTTGTTAAAAGGTCACGCAGAGGTATATTTAAGCATGTTGACGCTTTTAACCCTTCGTCGCGCAAACTTTTAATTAATTACGTAAACGGCTCCTCTCAACCAATAAGTGGCTCATTTGCGAATACGAATACCGTGTATGGTTATTCAGAGGCTTAGTTTAATCATGTTGACACTTTCAGTCCTTTCGCCTTCAAATTTTTTGATTTTTCGCAAAATTAGTCCTTATAGTCAACGTTTGACTTCATTAGGGTTTAGTACACGTGTCAACTCATCATTGGTCGTGATTTTACGAGGTGTTACAATTTGCAAGGTGAGAAACAATGCTAAATTCAACAACAGGTCGGTCAGATTAAAGAACATCATCAGCAAAGTCAGTTTCTGTTTGTGTTTGCCGGCTCGGTTTGGGTTAGCGTTTGTGTTTTAATGAAGTTTACAGTAAAAAAAACACTCCATCACACCATACCTAATCACCATTTGATACCTCACTCCATCACATTTACCTCTATCACATTTGCAATGGTCATCACTCACTACTCACACTCATCACACCTAATCATAACTTAACATCTCAGCACCAAAGTCAAACTTACACACGCGAGTTTGACAGCGAGTTTGACGGAGTTTCAGGTCTTTGTGGGTACTCATAGACTTGAGGTTTATCATGTCTTCAAGCTCCATCACATGTGATCAAGGGCTTGCGGCGGTGTTTAATCACTCATCACTTGTACCCACCACGTGCCCACCTCGACCACCCTTACGACGTGAACCCTCCGAGGCTGATTTTTTTTGTGTTTTTTTTAATAAATTTCACGCTATAAAAATAGGTCATATATTTATTGAATCGGAAAAATGCATGGTGAAGGGCTTGGTTTGGTGGTTCACATAACGTTAATTGGTTAATTTTGTCAATTTACATTAATTGAAACTGGAAATCATTTATTAGTTCAAAAATGATTATTTAAATTATTATTCAATCTACAATTAACTTTGCTTGTTTCAAAAAAAAAATGTTTTTTTTAATAAAAAGGAGTGAATTGCAAGTTTTGTTATTTATCTGTATACCAATTTCAAGCGATGTCCTTTGTCCCAATTTCAGATGGACTTAACGGAGATCCAATCTAGGGACTATCCGAGTAACAAACTGTCAAACCACAGGGAACACCGGTGTAATTTCCAAAAGTTGAGGACTGTAGGTGTTATTTTACAAAACTACAGGACTATCTGGGCATTTTACTCAAAGTGTTTTGCTTTTTTAATTATATTATTTTACTCAGAAATCCTTTTTAAAAAATATATTTAACATGCAATTCCATGTGTTATAGAAACATCCATAATCACCACAAACACAACCACAACAACAATCAACAAATCACCACAATCACAATATAGATACAATAGAAACAATAAGACTCAAAGACTATAGCATGCATTAGACTCAAGCCCCGGAGGAGCAAGTCTAATACTGGTGGCGATACTAGCCTACAACCCATGGCCGCATGGAACCTAGTCAGCAGGTGGATCCACGCGAAACCTGTGACACAGAGCGAGTAAACACATAGATAGACACAAATGCAATCATAGATACTAGAAATAATAGAAACAATGAACGCGATACACATATTGACTCTGCATGTTATCTAATCAAATAAAAAACATGATACATGATACACCCCAAAAATATTTAATGACTAAAAAGAGGAGAGAAATAGATTTACTCACTAGTTGCGAAGATCTGATCCACAAGAATTACCGCACGAAAAAGAAATGGATAATATCTAAAACAAAAATCACCCTAAAAAGAGAATCAATAAACAAGGAACCAAACGAGCGAAATAAACGAATACGATGAGATGATGATTTCTAGGTTCACATGATTTGGGAGTTTCTTGTTTAAATGGTAAACGGTTTAAACGACTAAAATATATAAGTAAATTAATACAATTCGTATTTATATATAATAGTAAAAATATGACGAAGTTGTACGATCTCGACTAAAAAGATATTATATATATATATATAGGGTGGAGTTCGGCTACAAAGTCCATTTTTCCTACAAAGTGTACAAAGTCATAAAACACCAAAATTTCAGCCATAAAACACACTCAAAACCCACAAATAATAGAGTGAAGATCACTAAAACACAATATCCAAACCATAACAGTCCATAAAAACTTCAAACACACGATCGTAGAACTATGAATATAAAACACAACATGATAATCAACATAAAACACACTAATGTTAGTCATTCGAAAATCAAAGCCTTATTATAAAAAAAAACAACACAAAACCCACGAATATGACGTTTTAGTAATCTTCACTTTGTTATTTGTGAGTTTTGCGTTTGTTTTATGGCTGAACATGTGGTGTTTTGTGACTTTGTATACTTTGTAGGAAAAATAGACTTTGTAGCCAACTCCCACCCTATATATATATATATATATATATGTGTGTGTGTGTGTGTGTGTGTATATAGGGGAAAGATAAATCGAAAACCAATGTGAGTTGAGAAAACCCAAATAAACCCTGTATAACATTTTTATTTTTTTTTCTAAATAAAACAGGGAATGTAATGTAAATGTACTCGAACATTTTTATGAAAAAAATGAAAATAAAACGCCTACTAGTTTTTTTTTAATGTTCAAAATTTGTATGTTACATTTTTTTGGACATATATATTATGTAACATGAATTTTTAACATTTTAAAAAATTACTCGGTGTTTTGTTTTTTGTCTTTCTTTTATAAAAATGTTCAAATATATGTATATTACATTTCCTATTTTTTTTAGAAAAAAATAAAAATTTTACATGAGGTGAATACTAAAAAAGTGGGGAACCAAGGAACACTCTTAAAAAATATACTTAACATGTTTAAAATTATTTTTTTCTAAATTTTTTTCGGCGCTTTTTCTTATAAATACATGTAGAAACATTTTTAATAAAAAAAATCAAAAACTAAAAATATAATAAAAATGTTTAAAAAACATTTAATATGTATATATATATATATATATATATATATGGGTAGAAACTATTCGAACATAAAAGTGTCGGTGTATTATATATTCTGTTCAGGAACGATTGTTTGTGTTCGTTTGTTTCCATTTGTGTTTATGAACATTAGTTTCTGCTCATTGGTGTTCGTCAACGTTCGTTGCCTAAATTTAACAAACAAACACAAAAGAACACGAACAAGTTCATTTCCTTAACAAACGAACACGGACATAAATTCTCGTTCGATAAGTGTTCGTTTGGTTCGTTTGCAGCCCTATTTAAAGTGTTCCACGGTTCCCCACGTTTTAGTGTTCCCCAATGAACCTCACACTATATATATATATATATAGGGTCAGGATTTAGGGAAAACGCTGAAAAGTGTGAGAACAGTGAGAACGCTTATGGATCGTCCGATCAAAACAATCTATGGACTAGATTGGCGCGATGACGTTTTCGTAAATAACATCAATTTTATTAAGTGGACGCGCTTCATTAAAGGTAAAAATGTTTTTTACTGCTCAAATTCAAAACGCCACCTAAAATGAGAACATGCCATTCAAAACAAATAAAACGCCATTAATACAAAATGCCAAGCTTAGTGATAAAACGCGTTGCAGACTTATAGGTAGAAGAAACAAACAATAACTGAAATTCAAATATTAACATTTATTATAATAATTTCCCTCCTAAATTAGGCGCCAAAATAATCATTATATAAACGACGTTAACATCGCTTCCATAATCACTTCCATCCACCATTCTAAAAACAACTTTTACCAAAACGCCAAAAATGGCAACCATCGTTTCGTGGAGACACACCCTGAGAATCAGAAGATTCGTCATACGTTTTGACAACAGAAGAAGGGTATTTGTTTAGACAATCAAAGCAATTTTTGAAAATGGAAGAAGAGGTACAGAGGGGTATCCTATCGCTTGGCATCCGTTTTGATAACGAATGTCATGAAACACATAAGCTTATGAGAAGATTAACAAGGAAATTTAGACCAAGCAAAGCAGATGGAAAAATGGACCCAGTAATCACATCATGGCGTTTTGATGAAGAAACACACATGGTGACCGTTATATGTGACAACGGAGAGCAGAAAGACTACATGCTTGAAGACATTATGACCAAGCAGGGGGTTGGGTTCATGGAAGAGTTACACAACGCCACATGTTTGAACACAGACATGGACATAAAAATGGCGTTGATGCAGGACATGTTCAAATGGAGGCTTCAAAATCTTCAACAACAAGAAGCCAATGAAAATGAAAGTGACGACTTGGATGAAAGACTAGAAGAAGACTCCGAAGAAGAAAACGAAGGAAGTGATGGATACTTCTCAGACAAAGTCCCTCCTGACAAGAAGTTTTATTTTTTTTTGTTTCCTGTTGTGTGATTTTTTTTTTCAGATACTAAAATACTATATTTCTCCCCTTAGTTTCAAAACGCTAAAAAATACCACAAAAAGTCATTGCATACAAAACGCCAAAAAATACTACAAAAAGTCAACTTGTACTACAAAACGCCATTAATATAAAAACGCCAAACTTGGAAGATGGGACGTCTAACACAATTAACTGATAAAGCTGAACAAAACAGTAAATACACACAGTAACTGAAAGGACGGTTACTTTATTACTAGCATTTATTATAATAAAATCTCGCCTAAACTACACGCTAAAAACATCCTATAAAGAGAAACGTCTCTGCACAATCAATTGATCACACCCAAAAACAACGCCATGTTTCCTAGAAACCACTCACTTTAAAACGCCAACAAAATAGTTAAAAAAACCACAGATGGCAAACCTCGTTTCTTCGATATTCAGTATTGTTCTGCATGAAGTTTCACTGAATGGATTCTTGCCTGAGTTGTGTATCTCTATAAGCTTCCCTGAATGACATGGACAAATATTCAAGAAAAAGAGACTGGTGACAGTGATATGTCATTATGTGAGCTTTTTTCTTGATGGATATATTGATGGCATGAAGGGATCGATACCGGTGCAAATGCTATTTTGGACTCCATGATTATAATAGCATCCACGCAGGCGTTGATCTTCAACAACATGTCACAAAACAAAAATAGATTACACCAAAATACAGGATGCCACTAATTAGCTTCGTCTAAAGACGAGCGTTATGTAGGAAAATTGGTATCTAGATAAGGTATTTAAAGCTTCAAGGCACAAAAAATTCAAGAAGAAGAGGCTGATGACAGTGAAGATTTGAATGAGAAATTAGATTAGCATTTTTATTTTATTTTTTCATTTTCTATTTTTTAGGGGATCATTTTCTGTTGTTTGTTATCTAGTTATCTACTAATAAAATACATTATAGCTGTAAAACAAAATGTTTATAAAACGCCAAACGCTAAACGCCTAATAATATGAAAACTGTGAGAACGGATAATGGCAAAGCACGTTGTTACTATATAAAACGTCAATAATTGACTAAATGTCATTAAAACAATGTATAAAATAACGTGCCATCTTTATCTAAAAGCGATTAAAAACAAAAAACGCCAAACCCTGAAAAGATGAGAAGTGTTACAGCCTTAACAGATGAAGATGAACAAAATAGTAACTGCAACCAGTAACATTTATTATATTAAAAGCCACGCCATCGTAATTGAATTTATTTATCTTTACAAAACGCCATAAATACCTGTCACATTATAGGCCTGCATCCTACATAGCACAACAATTGATACATAAAAATACACATCAAAAAATTACTGATGTTTTTTACCACCAAAAACATATATCTACCTAGCGCCGACAAAAAAAAAACCTCATTATATAAGTACAACAGCTAAACAAAAAGCTTCACACTCCACACATTCACTAAACACGCCACACATTGTCTAAAAAGGCCATACAATTTTAAAAAGATGGCGAAGGTTATTGCCTGGAGGTTTGAGAGGTCAGATGGATGTTTCGTATGGATGAAGTCGTTCAGAGGGATATTCTAGCCCTTGGGATTCCAGTGGCCTACGATTGTGAAAGGAATCGAATGGTAATAAGAAGATTAAAGAGAAAATTTCCAGAAGATGATGATGATGTTGACAATACTGATATACCAAAAGTTACCTGTTGGATTCTTGATGCACAATCAAGAACGGTGAACGTGAGCTATCAACACGGGGTGGATTATTCGTTGATAATGGACGAAGTGCTGAACACAAATAGATAACATCTTCTTGAACAACTCTGTGATTTAGCACATTCGAACGATGCTAGATCCAGTCTTCTGAATACATTCAAGTATAGGATGCAATAAAGAAGAGACGGGATTATGACGTTATACGCCAATGAACAAGATGGTGACGATGAGTCTGATGAGAGTGATTAATAAAGCGATGGTTATATCTCTGATGTAATACCATCCACATAAGACTATTATTTTTTGTTTTGATTTCGTCTTAGCTGTATTCTTTTAAATTACTAATGAAATTAAAAATGCCATGAACGCCAAGAAATTTACCTTGATAACATATATGAATTGTAGAAATCTACAAAAACGCCCAATGAATTTGGGAAACGCCATGGACGAAAAGAAGTTATAATTACTAATTGATTTTATTGAATTTGGAACAATAAAAATGCCATGTAGTTGTTGAATCTAACTAAACGCCAAAAAATCTTAAACGCAAAAAAATGAAGCGGTGTTGTGAGACGCATTGAAAAAAAAAATATAAAAGGACAAAAAAGCCCCTCCGCCATTCACTATATCGCGTGCCACGTGTTGGGCCAGGATCCGTTCTCACCGTTCTCACACTTTAGGGCGTTCTCACCGTTCTCACACCATATACATATATGTATGTGTATATATATATATATATATATATATATATATAGGGTTATGTTCATAAGTGAACAACATCCTTGTTTGTGAACTGTGTGAACCGATCTAGACCTTTGATTTTTATTGTCTTAAGATTTAAATGAATGGCATGATGGTAATTAATTGGTTAATTTTTTCCATTTAATTAAATACAAAAAGGGTATATGTGTGATCACACAATCAAAAAGAATTAAAACAGGAAACCTAAATTGTTTCCATTATATTTAAATCTAATCACGTTCAAATCCATTATTTTTGTTTCTCTCATTCTTCGTTCAAGATGATGATGACGATGGTAGACGATGCAGTCGCCAGAGATGATAATGAAGGTGGAGGTGGTTGATGGTTAATGACTGTGATGGTGATGTCCGTGAAGGCAGTTGCAGGTGGTCGGTGATGATAAACGATGGTTGTCGGAGATCGGTGAAGAACATGGTAATGGTACAGTGACCAGAGGGTGTCAGAGGTACGGAGATGATTGATGAAAGTGGTTGGAAGATGATGATCGGAGACGATGATGGAACTGTTGGTGAGATGAAGAAGGTATGATGAAGACGATCGGAGACGATGACCAGAGTGGATGGAGACGACCGAAGATGATGGTATGATGAAACGGGATGGTGATGACGAGATGATGGTTGAGAATGAAGGTGACTATGTTGAATATGTTACGGTGTAGCGGTGGTGAGGAGGTGGTGAGGAAATGTTACGCAGACGTTATTCAGATATTCAGATGATGGTTGGAGAATGAAGGTGACGATGCTGAATATGTTAGGGTTTAGTTTCGTGTTTCAGGTCGGTGTACACATGTGTACTCTATTTATGCAAATGGATTTAAACCTGTGTATAGTAGTAGTTATGTGTTTCAGGTCGGTGTACACATGTGTACTCTGTTTATGCAAATGGGTTTACACCTGTGTATAGTACTAGTTATGTGTTTCAGGTCGGTGTACACATGTGTAAATTGGGTGTACACCTGCGTAGATGTCTGTACATAGGTCTATTTAATTTAAATACACAGGTGTACTTCGGGATTCATGCATGTGTGTACGTAATTGAAATCTGGGTTTTTTTATCGATGAAGAAAAAATATACGATGATGAAGAAGTACTCGAATGGAAAAAAAAAAGGATTGTTTTGAATGGGGATTATGATATAGATTTTGTTTAGATTTAAAAGATATTTTTGAGTAATCACAAAATAATCGGAAAGTGTAACTTCTATATATTAATTAAAATAAATAATTAATAATAACTTAATGTACAATTACAATCCTATCATTTTCAACAAAAAAGATAATCAAGGGCTATGATCAGTTCGCACAGTACACTCTTGGGAGCTTGTTCACTCTAGAACCCTACCTTATATATATATATATATATATATATATATCTAAAAACAAATATATAACATATTCAAATTCGATATAACAAAATATATTACAGTTGTTAAAATAAATATATATATTTCAAGATTGGTAAAGAATACCAACAAATAATTATTTAGTCTAAACGTATATTTACTGATTTCGATCATGAATATAAGTCTAAAATGACCAAAAAGATAGATTTATAGTTTTCATAACGGATTTTGGTTACAAGCATAATATATATAATTTATTTATTTTGCGATAAAGTATATATAGTTGATATAATGTGATCAAAATGTTTATTTAATCTAATATATATTTTCAATGGACGAGACTTAAATTCAGTGACAAAAATATATAATAGTCCATAATATTGTCTAAGGCATAAATATATACTTATAGTTCAATGTAACCAAAAATATACTTATGTCTAATTTAACTATTTAAGTCAATTTGGTTATAGTCCAAAACTAATTTGATTAAACCTATTATCAAAACTTCAGGTTTAATTGGTATATAGTTAAAGGCAAAATTTATAAGTTAATATGATATAGATTTCTAACGATTTATATATTTTGCATAAAGTATAAATTAACATGATAAACTACAATTAAATTAGTAAAAATTATATCTAAGAATTTTCTAATTAATATTATAAAAATTCAACAATTCTACTAATTTCACACTTTTTAGCAAGAATTTGTAGCATGATCATACTAGCAAAATGTAAGCATATATACTAGATTATGATAAGAATAAATTCTATAAAAATAAGTAATCATGATTAACGTGAACACTACTAAAATTTCATCTTAACATAAATAGGTTTAGGCTCAAGACACATTATAGACTAAATTAACTTATTCAATTATATACATATTAATAACAAAACGAAATGAACAGTAGTAAAAGCCACGTGTATGGCTACAAACCACTGCTCCTTCTCCTTTCTTCAAAACCTAACCCTATCCCACATGAAAGAGAGTCTGGAGAGACAAAGAGGGGAGAAGAGATGGGAGACAAAGACGGAGAAGTCTCCGGCTTCGATACGATGGACGCGCCGCACATGGCTCTTCGGCATCGACATGACAGACGGGTCCGCATGTCGACGGGTCCTCCGTACATGGTGGTGGGGTTATGTCGGGTAACCGCAACGGCAGTCAACAGTGACAACGGTTATGATATGACCATTTTCAGCAACGACGATGATCACAGTAAGAGAGACAGGGAGAGAATCAGAAGAGAGAGATAGCGAAGGAGATGGTTTTGGAGATAAAAGGGGCTTGCCACTCTTCCAGCTGCCTCCCTCGCCGGTGTCATGATGAACAGTGGTTGTTGTACTCGACAAAGGACGGTGGCTGCACTTAGGGTTCCGCCTGTTGAACCCGACACAACAGACTGTCTAGCAGGGGCGGCGAACATCCTTGATGGTTGGTTTACAGCGGTGGTGGTGGTAGGGACGTAGCAGGCAGCAACCGTGGTGGGGTTATTTTATTTGTTACCAATTTCATGCTCCATCTTTCGATTGAAGGTACAATCTTAATTAGTATATTTTTTCTTTGATTTTTAAACTTCTTGATGATATCAACTGTATATGTGATGAAACTAATTTGTGATAACATTACTTTGAAGCCCTATTAACGTGTGAATTGATAAGAAGGGAACAAGATTAAATTTATAAGATGAATCACATCAGTGTGAGACCATCTTACACCTGAGAATCACTATTGTAAGAGTGGTAGAAGAGAGAAAAAAAAGTGCAGCTGTTTTTGACCAAAAGAGGTATAAAATGCCCCTGAACATGTGAAAAAAGAGATAAAACGCAGCTGTAAATGTGCTAAAAGAGACATACGTGATTGGGCAGCTCCACCGGACTGAGTTTTTTACCCATTAGAACCCGTCTTTGCTGTTATTTAGGTTGTTTCCATTGATTTTGTCGCAACCCCCGCTCCCTGACTACCTGGGGCCGCGAGCCAGTCTTGGTGGTATCGGGTGTTTATTATTTTGGCAGCGGAAATTTCATCAGGACTGTGGTTAGGAAATATTTTATCATAGTAAAATACCACGCTTTTATAAAATTAAACACATGGGTAAAACCTAAGTTTCTTATTACAACATGTTTATAGGGATAAACCCTATTTTATTGAATTTAAAACATCGTCTTTTAGGTAACTTTTATAGCCACATTTTCCAAGCCTTCAGTGCTCTCCAGCTAGCTTTCTTCTAATTGGCTTTTACATTTTGTTACCTGAAACGCGGTTTAAAAACATTTGTCAATGGGAAATACTGGTGAGTGAATCCCAGTTTAATCAAAACATATTTTATCATTAAACAGTATTGAGAGCGATCACATTGTTTATATCTACACAATTACTCATTCAGTACTGTCAATCCTGACTGGTGGGTCATATTACTCATTGGCTATCTCGTTGTCCAATGGTAACGTCTATCCACATTTTGTATACAAAACCCCAACATACCGGCAGTAATTGAAGAATTACAAAGACTCAATCACTGCTAATCACATTGTAAAATATTTAAGGTTTTGTAAAAATAGTTGGTAAAAAGGAGATTACTCACATTGCTGTCTTAGGGTTTTCCTTTAGGATTTCCTGGTGATTATCTATTAATTACACAAATGCACACGCGTTAGTATAATAACCCAATATTTACATTAGTAATACCCTCCCCGAGACGGCATTCTAACGACTACGTCGGGCAGAACCACGACAGCCGTTATGGAACCCTGGATCAATCGGGCAGCGTATCTAATACATAACCGGGGTTATGATACTTACAACGGGGCAGAACTTCGTTAATTAGGGGGGGTATTATGCCTGAAAATTACTTTGACTATATAGAAATTCGAGAGAAAGAAAAGAGAAATGAACGACGAAGACTGAAGCCTCTCGATCCAATTTATAGGGCTGCTTAGGGGGTTTCTCGCGCCCCGCATTGACCACACCAAGGTCTTACACGGCCCGCGACATAGGGTTGTAGGGCCTACCTATGACTAGTCAGCACTCGTAGCCTCGACACATTGCACGACACGTGGCGCAACCGGGTGCGGCCCTAGTGACTGTCTGTCGCGCCCCGCGTAGGAGGTAGCCAAGGGCTACACGGCCCGCGAGTGTCCTAATTTTCTGGTTTTTATTTTATTTTTGCAATATTAAAGGTATTTTGGGCTCTGTTTTCACCTACGGGGTACCTTTTAAGACATATTGGGATATTTAAATATATTAAGGGTGTCCAAAAATAATTTAGGAGGGTTGTTATATACTCCCCACCTTGTTTTAGAACTCGTCCTTGAGGTCTACTGAAATTGATGTGGGTATTTCCTTTGCATTTCTGACTCAAGCCCCCTTGTGTATTCTGGTCCTCTCTTGGAATCCCATTTTACTTTGACTAGAATCAGTCTCCTGTGTTTGAGATTCTTGACTTTCATGTCTTCAATCTGTAGAGGTCTTTCTACAAATTTTTGCTCATTTACCTCTATATCCTTAAGAGGCATTATCAGTGATTCATCAGCTAAGCACTTTTTGAGATTAGATACATGAAATACATCATGTATTCCTGCCATTTCCTCTGGCAGTTGTAGCTGATAGGCTACAGGTCCTATTCTTCTAATAATCTCAAAAGGTCCAACATACCTGGGGCTTAGCTTTCCCCTTTTGATGAATCTTACTACTCCTTTCTAAGGAGAGACTTTTAATAACACCTTGTCACCTACCTGAAACTCCAATGGTTTTCTTCTATTATCAGCATAACTCTTTTATCGATCACGTGCTGCTTTCAGTCTTTCAATGACTTGAATAATTTTGTCGGTTGTTTCTTGTACTATCTTAGGTCCAGATAGTTGCTTTTCTCCAATTTCTGCCCAACAGACTGGGGTTCGGCACTTCCGTCCATAAAGTGCTTCGAATGGTGCAGCATTGATACTGGTATGGTAGCTGTTATTGTAAGAGAATTCTATTAATGGTAAGTGATCATCCCAATTACCTCCGAAATCAATTACACAAGCTCTAAGCGTATCCTCCATTGTCTGAATTGTCCTTTCGCTTTGTCCGTCCTTTTGAGGATGATAAGTTGTGCTTAGATTTAACTTGGTTCCCATTGCTTTTTGGAAACTTGTCCAAAAATGAGAGGTAAAACGGCTATCTCTATCAAAAACAAATGATAAAGGAATTCCATGTAATGAAACTATTTCATTTACATACAACTTAGTTAACTGTTCCATACTGAAAGTTTCCTTCATTGGTAGGAAATGAACTGACTTAGTTAGCCTGTCTACAATCACCCAGATTGTATCATTACCTTTCCTTGTTTTGGGTAATTTGGTAACAAAATCCATTGTTATCAATTCCCATTTCCACACTGGTATTTCTAACTGTTGCAACAAACCTGAAGGTTTCTGGTGTTCAGCTTTAACTTGTGAACAAGTTAGACACTTAGAAACATAAGCTGCTATATCCTTTTTCATTCATATCCACCAAAAATTCTTTCTTAAATCTTGATACATCTTATCACTTCCAGGATGCATCGTATATTTAGACTTATGGGCTTCTTCTTATATACAGTGGCGTAGGTTTCCTAATTTAGGTATCCACATTCTTTCCTTATGGAATCTCCAAATTCCATATGTTCCCTGTTTTAATTCCTTAATCATTCCTTTTAACTTTTCAGTATCATCCTTGATTACTGATTCTTGTGCCCTTCTAATCTGATCATTTAAATCTACTTGTAGATTTAATTTAAGTGAACGTACTCTTTTTGGCTTTTCATGATATTTTCGGCTTAAAGCATCGACTACTATGTTAGCCTTTCATGCATGATACTGGATATTACAATCGTAATCACTCAATATTTCCATCCAGCGTCTTTGTCTCATATTCAACTCCTTTTGCCCGAAAACATACCTTAAACTCTTATGATCAGTGAAAATGGTAAACTTACTACCGTAAAGGTAATGTCTCCAAATTTTCAGAGCAAAAATTATAGCTCCTTGTTCTAGATCATGGGTTGAATAATTTTCTTCATGATTCTTAAGTTGTCTAGATGCGTAAGCTATAACCTTTTGACGTTGCATTAACACACATCCATAACCTAACTTAGAAGCATCACAATAGACTATAAAATCTTCAGTTCCTTCTGGTAATACTAATATGGTGCGTTGGTTAATATTTGCTTAATAATTTTAAAGGATTCTTCTTGTTTTGGTCCCCATTCAAACTTAACAGATTTACAGGTTAACTTACTTAAGGGAATGGCTATTCTAGAAAAATCTCGAATAAATCTTCTATAATAACCGGCCAATCCTAAGAAACTTCTAACCTCAGTTGGCGACTCAGGGGTTTTCCAATTGGTAATTGCCTTGATCTTGGTGGGATCTACATGAATTTCTTCATGGTTAACTAAATGTCCAAGAAATTGTACCTGTTCTAACCAAAACTCGCACTTCGAAAACTTAGCATAAATCTTTTCATTTCTCAATAAACTTAGAAGTGCGTACAAATGCTTAGCATGTTCCTCTTTACTCTTAGAGTAAATGAGAATATCATCTATAAAGACAATTATGAATTTATCCAAATATGGCTTACATATTCGGTTCATCATGTCCATAAATGCGGCTGGGGCATTGGTTAAACCAAATGGTATGACGGTAAATTCATAATGGCCATACCTTGTTCTGAAAGTGGTCTTAGGAATGTCCTCTTCTTGTATCTTTAATTGATGATATCCTGAGCGTAAATCGATTTTAGAGAAAAATCGAGCTCCTTGTAGTTGATCGAACAGATCATCGATTCTTGGTAATGGATACCGATTTTTAATTGTGACCTTGTTCAATTCACTGTAATCAATGCACATACGCATTGATACGTCTTTCTTCTTAACGAATAAGATCGGCGCTCCCCATGGTGATGAACTTGGCTGTATGAATCCTTTCTCCAACAATTCGTCTAATTGTTTCATTAGTTCCTGCATTTCTGCGGGTGCCAAACGATACAGCGCTTTGGCAATTGGTGCTGTCCCTGGTAGCAGGTGGATTCTGAATTCAACTTCTCTGTCTGGCGGTAGTCCTGGTAATTCTTTTGGGACACATCTGAAAACTGAGATACTACAGGAATATCTTTCAGTTCTTTTCCTTTAGTGTTAATGATGATAGAAATCAAATACACTAACGATCCTTTTCTAGCATAACTTGATGTTTTCATCACAGAGATGAATTTTGTAGATCTAGATGACTTGTCTCCTTTAATTATGATCTTTTCACCTCTTGGTGAATTTATTTGGATTGACTTTTGATCACATAGAATACTGGCTTTATTGGTTACTAACCAATCCATTCCTAATACAACATCAAATCCTGCCAGATTCATGGGATAAAGGTTTACAATAAACTTTTGATTTAGAAATTCTATTCTTGCTCCCTGCAAGATTTCAGAAATCTTAATGGTTTCCCCATTTGCTGTCTCTACTAGACATTCTTGTGGGATTTTAGTTAATGGTTGATTGAGAAGTTTGCAAAATGAAGTATTAATAAAACTTTGGTTCGCACCAGATTCAAATAATACTTTAGCAAAAACATCATTAACTAAAAACGTACCGGCTATCACGTCCGGGATCATCTTGGCTTCTTCTGTAGTCAGAACAAATGCTCTAGCATTCTTAGTAGTTTTGTTGTTTGTTGCTGGAGCTATTTTTGGACAATTTGGCTTGATGTGGCCTTGCTCTCCACAATTGTAGCATATCTTATTGGTGGGTTTCTTCCTGCAGTCTTCTTCTTTGTGCCCAGATATTTTGCAAAAATTGCAATATATGGAGCATTTCCCAGAGTGCTTTCTTTTGCAATACTTGTAATAAGGTGCAGAGGTAGAACCTACATTCTTCCCACAGTTGTAGCGAAATTCTTGGGTAAGCCTTTGAGCTAAGTTCCTTCTCTGGTCTTCTTCTCGAGTACGTATCAGTTCATCTGTCAAGGTGTTTGCTAATTCTACAGCTTCTTCTATGGTTTGAGGTCTAGCTGCCTTGACTACATGCCTAATTTCACTAATTAATCCCCATATGTAACGGAAGATTAACACAGGTTCAGGTGATGCTAGGGTTGGCACTATTCTAGCATATTCGAAGAATAACGTAGTGTAACCCTTACTATCCACTCCAGTCATTCTAAGGTTTAAGAACTTATTTGCTATATGTTCTTTTTCATTGGGAGGGCAGAATTTCCTTTCCACCATGTTCTTAAATTCCTCTTATTCCATATTGTAAATCTTGTCACTTCCCCAAGACTGGAGGATAGTGTTCCACCATTCTAGTGCTGAGTTCTTAAACAGATTGGAAGCAAACATTATCTTATCCTCTTCCGCACACTTGATTATTTTTAAGACTGCCTCAGTTTTTTCTATCCAGCGTAGAGCTGCAACGGCCCCTTCATTGCCCGAGAATTCCATTGGTTTACAAGACCAGAATTCTTTATAAGAACAACCATAAGACATGGTCCTTCTTCTTTTGGGAATGGGCACTTGAACTATGGGTCCATTGTTTACGCTGTGTTCAGGTTCAGTTGGTCGTTTACTATCACGATTACTTTTATTATCAGCTTCCCTAACTGTTTGGATAATAAATGGCATCGCATATATAATTCCTTGTGCCACTATGTGTTGGATGGCACTATTATCCACTTGGTTTCCATTGTTATTATTATTCTGGTTATCGTTATCCTGATTATCATTATTCTGGTTTTCCTGATTCACTTCGTTGTCCATCTGAATTGTAAACATTTGTCACATATTAATATCATAAAATAATATTTAATGCAAATGATCACGTAACACGCATATTGATCAAAATCCTCGAACATTGCGACTTACTCTTTCTTATATTATGCGTCTAATACAAACCGAAACTGAAATTACAACATTATTATGCATCACTAACCACAAGGTGGTCTATACTACAATATATTACTATTATATAAAATAAAATTGTATATATATATAGGGTAAGGTTCATGCGAGAACCACCCTTATTGCGAGAACCAATGTGAACACAAAATAAAATCTAAAAAAAAAATCAAAAAAACACTTAAATTTTTTTTTTAATATTTTTTTTAAAAATCGCTATATTTCGTTACCATAAAAAAAAACTTTTTTTTTTCGAGTAACAGTTATCCATGCACATGTGCATATGTATCATTACTTCAACAAATTCAGTAATACGTTATCAGGAATAGACAATTGCACTTTAATTTACAATACCATTAGTAATACACTATTTTTACATTACCAATATTCAAAATGCACATGTGCATCATTAGGTATAACCATGATATAACATGTTTTGGTACAAAAAGTTTGAGATTTTGAATGGAGAAGTAGGCCCATATACATGTTTTTTGGTTAGTTATATCTGGTGGTTGTTGGTTTGGTTATAGTTGTCAATTTTTGATGTAATATGTTGATTGGATGGTATAAATGGTGTTTACATACATGTAATAAAGTGAAATATTGTTAATGGTATTGTATTATGGATGGTAGGAGGTAATGGTATTGTATTATGGATGGTAGGAGGTAATGGTAGTGTATTATGGATGGTATGATAGATGAAAGGGAAAGTGTATTCAAAGTAGTGTACCAAAACACCTTATTTCATGTTGATACATATAAATGCACATGTGCATTTCTAATATTGGTAATGTAAAAAGTAGTGTATTACATATGGTAGTGTAAATGAAAGTGCAATTGTCTAATATGTATAATGAATTACGGAATTTTCAAAGAAATGACAAAAATGCACATGTGCATGCTTGTGTATTATGGATGGAATGATAGATGAAAGAGAAAGTAGTGTACCAAAACACCTTATTTCATGTTGAAACATATAGATGCACATGTGCATTTATAACATTGTTAACGTAAAAAGTAGTGTATTACACGTGGTAGTGTAAATGAAAGTGCAATTGACTATTATTTGTAATGAATTACGGAATTTGACAAAGAAATAATACATACTCAAATTTTATTTTATTTTTTTTGAAAATTTTTTTATTAACAAAATATAGCGATTTTTCAAAAAAAATAGTAAAAAAAAAATTTGGGTGTTTTTTAGATTTTTTTAGGAATTACTGTTTGTGTTCACACTGGTTTTCGCGGTTCTCGCAATAAAGGGTGGTTCCTAACGGATCTTTGTCATATATATATATATATATATATTTTCAAACATACATATTATATATTATTCTTTTATTATTACTATTATTACGGGTAGGGGTTCATCCAAAAGTCCATATTACGCTCGTCATATTTCCAGACGAGTCATTCTCCTACTTGCCTCATCCTCTCACTACTTTCCAAAATTTCCTCACCAAAGGTTCGGAGTTCTTTCACATTCTCAGTGCTCATGAGTGATGCAGGGGCTGGTACTGGGTTTGGGAACTGGGGCACGGGTTCTTGGTACGGGTATGGATTCTCTAAAATTTCCCTGATGTATTGATCGCTATCATAGTAGGGATCTAGAGGGTCCAAACCTGGATAGGCTGCTAGGTTTGGCATGGGTTCGTCTTCTGGTATTGGGTAACATTGCTGGTAATCCCTATGGTCATCTAACCACGGGTCATAGTCTGGGTCTAAGGGGTTGGGTGCTGGTATCCTAGGTATCTCAGCTGGATTAATGTCAGGCATTGGGATTTGGTTTTCTGGGTTGGCTTCAATTTCCATTGGCTGTGTGGGAAACGGTGGCAAGGGCTGGGGTGCTATCAGTTGTTCTAGAATAGGGTCTGCAGCTGTAGTTGCTAAAATGTGGAAATTTGCTAGACTCCTATTGAGCATATCCTGAGTGTGGGCATCTGTTTCTCTCTTAACGGCTGCTAAGGCACGCTGCTGTTGTAACTTTTTCATCCTTTTTCTACGTTCATGCGCTCCTCTGCTGAACCATCCTCTTTTCTTGGAAGGGAAGGGCTCTTCAGATTTGGCCTTGAACACGAATATCCCTTCTTCATTATCAGTCGAATACCCTGAGAGGGATGGCTGTGAAGATGTGCCTTCGTCCCTAGGTGAGCTGGACAACTGACGGTAAGCGTCTGAAGGTCCTCGGTCGCTCATAATGTAAAATAACAAATAGTCAAATAACACACAACAATAAAATACAGATATGCACGTATTTTCATAGTTTATTTCCTAACACTTTGAATAATATCTTGGTGTCATCAGAACACTTCTGTGGCTGAATCAGTAGCTTAGCTCTGATACCACCTTCTGTCGCAACCCCCGCTCCCTGACTACCTGGGAACGAGCGGCCGCGAGCCAGTCTTGGTGGTATCGGGTGTTTATTATTTTGGCAGTGGAAATTTCATCAGGACCGTAGTTAGGAAATATTTTATCAGAGTAAAATACCACGCTTTTATAAGATTAAACACATGGGTAAGACTCAAGTTTCTTATTACAACATGTTTATAGGGATAAACCCTATTTTATTGAATTTAAAACATCGTCTTTTAGGTAACTTTTATAGTCACATTTTTCCAAGCCTTCAGTGCTCTCCAGCTGCTTTCTTCTAATTGGCTTTTACATTTTGTTACCTGAAACGCGTTTTAAAAAACATTTGTCAGTGGGAAATACTGGTGAGTGAATCCTAGTTTAATTAAAACATATTTTATCATTAAACAGTATTGAGAGCGATCACATTGTTTATATCTACACAATTACTCATTCAGTACTGTCAATCCTGACTGGTGGGTCATATTACTCATTGGCTATCTCGTTGTCCAATGGTAACGTCTATCCACATTTTGTATACAAAACCTCAACATACCAGCAGTAATTGAAGAATTACAAAGACTCAATCACTGCTAATCACATTGTAAAATATTTAAGGTTTTGTAAAAACAGTTGGTAAAAAGGATATTACTCACATTGCTGTCTTAGGGTTTTCCTTTAGGATTTCCTGGTGATTATCTATTAATTACACAAATGCACACGCGTTAGTATAATAACCCAATATTTACATTAGTAATACCCTCCTCGTGACGGCATTCCAACGACAACGTCGGGCAGAACCACGACAACCGTTACGGAACCCTGGATCAATCGGGCAGCGTATCTAATACGTAACCGGGGTTATGATACTTACAACGGGGCAGAACTTCGTTAATTAGGGGGGGTATTATGCCTGAAAATTACTTTGACTATATAGAAATTCGAGAGAGAGAAAAGAGAAATGAACGACGAAGACTGAAGCCTCTCGATCCAATTTATAGGGCTGCTTAGGGGGTTTCTCGCGCCCCGCATTGACCACACCAAGGTCTTACACGGCCCGCGACATAGGGTTGTAGGGCCTAGCTATGACTAGTCAGCACTCGTAGCCTCGACACATTGCACGACACGTGGCGCAACCGGGTGCGGCCCTGGTGACTGTCTGTCGCGCCCCGCGTAGGAGGTAGCCAAGGGCTACGCGGCCCGCGAGTGTCCTAATTTTCTGGTTTTTATTTTATTTTTGCAATATTAAAGGTATTTTGGGCTCTGTTTTCACCTACGGGGTACCTTTTAAGACATATTGGGATATTTAAATATATTAAGGGTGTCCAAAAATAATTTAGGAGGGTTGTTATAGATTCGTTATGAAATTAGCCTTATCTTAAGTTATTATTAAGCTGTTGTTTATCTGAATTTGATAAGTTTTAAATCTGGTGAGAATGAGAATTGTGATGTTGGAAATTCAGTTTTATACAACGTTGAACAATGCTTCATCCAAGAGATACGGTTCCTTCAAAGTGAATATCAATGGTGTTACATCTTCTAATTTGCTACTTCGATACCAAAAAAACTAAAATTGATGGGGTATTAATTGTGTTCATGGGCGTCGGGTTTTTCTACTCCCAAAAGTGGCCCCATATCTTTGATTGTGGTTATAGGAATTGTAACTTGCCCATATAACAAAAATTATTAAAATAATGTATGCTGGTTTTCGTATATTGAATCTTTAGTAGATTGGAAATTTTGTCTTTCCTACAGAGATGATGTATAAAAGTTAACAACCAATTTTTAAATACTCTCTCTCTCTCTCTCTCTCTTGACAGTGTGACTTCGTTTTCGTGATGCAGATGAAACGTAGATGGACTTTGTGAAGGTTATCTTACTCAGGTCACCAATGACATAGGAAGGTAGCTAACTCAACTCAATTATTTGAGAAATTAACTGCAGATATGTTGGTAAACTTTGTTTACATTTTTTCTTGATACATTTATGATATATTTAGTATTTTAGTTGATATCTCCGGTTTTCGTCCGTATATAGCAGCGACAGTTCGCTGCAATGACGGATTCCAGTAGGCAGCAGTCGTGATGGTTCTTGGGTAATGCGAGGAACCGTTTGGTGCATGTAGTGAAGCTCGGGTTTTGGTCAAAGGAGGGTGGTCAAGAGAAGTCAAAACGGTCAGTACACTAACCGAGAAGTATGATGCGATTCAGTCACTATATAGTTCAGTTACGAAACATTCGCGAGGGAAGGTACAATCGCACGCTAGACCAATAAATTATTTACTTAAATTATTAACATAACAAAACTGGACCGATAAATTATTTACTTAAATTATTAACATACTTACTAACCATAATTATCCTTTGTGACACGTGTAGAACGACGAGACTAATAAACTTGAACTGACCCGATAAAGAATATATATATATATATATATATATATATATAGGATACAATAAAAGTATACAAATACGTATATCTAGGTTTCTGATAAAATGGCATTTCTCTTTGTTTTATAATTGTTATGTTCACATTTGATATGGGCCTTTTACTGAGCAGGGTGTTTGGGTGCGCATCTTGGGAGTTGGGAGAAGCAGGGAAGCGGAAGGATTTCACAGGAGATTTAGGTCTACCACCAGACATTGCAACCATGGGTACCATTTCTGTTTCGTTCTTTCTACTATATCCACACGTACTCCATGTTGTTTTGGGCGTTTATATCGATGTTGTGTTAGGTTTATTGTTCAAAGCATGTTATAAATTAGAAATGTATGTGTGAAGATGGGGAATAACAAAGTTATGTTACTGGCTACTAAAGTTGATTTAACCACAGTCAAGTATGATTTGGGGGAAATTGGCTTTTTACTTATTTTGTAGTACTTTTGATTTGCCTTTTTTTATTTTGTGCTATTAATTGTGAAATTCTATTTTTAGTTTAATATGTTCTTTCAATTTTTATTTTAATATGTTCTAATCGTTGAGTTTGTTGCAGGTTCTTATAAAACTGGTTTATGGCTATAGTTTTTTTTTGTCAAGTTACTTAAAATGCGTATAATCTTTGGCCAATTGATAATTATTTCTGGATTGCTATTTCTGTATATTTCTTTACAACATTCCACTAAAGTTTATTAGAGTGTTTTCAGTTAAGGTTGGTATTTGTATTTTATTAGAGTGTTTTCAGTTAAGGTTGGTATTTTTTAGAAGTTTCTATTTGTTTTTCTCTTGACATTATTCTCAGTTACATGACATATGTTTATCCGAAACCATAAGCTAATGACCAGAATTTGTATTTCAAGATGTTCTCAATTTTGTTCAACTCATCTGTACGCAGCACTATAATGAATGAATGACAAAACTGTTATTTACATGATGAATCCTTGCAAAATTGCCTAAATAAAAGCTAACCTGTCACGTCGTGCAACGCGCGGCGTCGAATACCCCTAGTTTTATAAAATATAGAAATCCTTAAATGCTTATGAACCCTATAATAAAATTCTTTAAGTTGAGAATCAACTGCCCTTTATCAACGGAAATTGATAGAGATCTTTTACAGATGCCAGAAAATAAATAGGTTTAGGCTCAAGAATTACCCAAACGTATTAGAATCGAGATTAAATTTGTTGAAGGAAGCTCCAAACCCTAGAATGAGAATTCTTAAATTGCATTGGATTTTTTTTTTATTTGTGAAATTGATGGAATCACCAAACAAGCCTTTCTTTCGTTGCTAGTAGTTTGTTTGGGAATTTTGAAATATGCAAGATGAGGAAACATAGAGAGAGAATATGGATATGAAAATGATTATTTTTTTCTAATCAAGGTTGTATAAAAGGATTTATAATATGAATGCATTTACTTGCAAACTAATGAGATAAGTTACACAATTTATGTTGGAAGATAAATAGAATATTAATCAATACAAGTTAATAACTTCAAATTCCTAATTAATTTCTATTTAAGTTGAGTAATCATATATTCATTTAGTTATAATACTTCTCATATTAAATTTCAAATTCACTACAATTTATGTAGATATTTTCTTCTTAATGATTTATGCCAGATCATTAAACAAATTTATAAATCATATTTTAAATATTTAAACTATTTAGTTTTTTTTTTCCTGCTAGAGTAGTTTTAAAACAACAACAATAATAATAATAATTTTCAAGGTGTTTTATTGATTGAGAAATAAATACAAAGTCTAAATACGGTTCGGGTCCGGTTTACAAAAAATGGGTTTTCTAGGATCCATTTATGGCGGATGTTATAGGAGCACTGTCTCGTCCGCGTGGCGCGAGAGGGGGTAGTTTTAGCATTTTGCAATTTGGTCCCTGAAGTTGATTTTATGGCATGTTCGGCTAAGAACTCGATATTAAGCATGTTTTTGGGTATTTAGGGTGTATATAAGTATGTGAATGATATTAACATGTATGAATATTGTTTCAAAGAGAATAGAATCTCGCTATAAGGCTCGGTTTTAAATAAAACGCGCATTCATGATTGAGTAAGTATCGTGTGTGTATGAATGAACAATTATGAATAAAATGTAATTTCCATTATAATTAAAGACTCAAGATTACAAAGATTGAAATGAAATACGAATATAAACCTTCTAAAAATGGAAAGTATGAAAATACAAAATGTTACACAATAGTCAATAACCCTTCCCCAAAGCCCATCCATTCCCCCAATTCAATTAACTAACTTTCCTAAACACATCTCGTCGTCCTTGCTCATGATTCTTGGACAATCTTGAAAATAAGTCCAGAAATAATTCGATTTTAGGTATTGTTTTTTGTGAGAGAACAAATGAAGCCGTTGGTAAGGTTATTTTATGGAATGCGATAGAGAATAGTCAAATGACATCTTCAAAAATATACTAGTATTTTTTATAATTATGCACAAGAGGTAATAAAACATATTTTTTATCATATGTTTTATTATTATAATTATGTCATAAACAACACCCGACAGGACATAAGTCTTCTAATTGAACATCATTCATTAGGGAAAATGTGTATTGTGTTTGTTCATTTGTAGTTGGTACGTACGTCATGTCGACCACCAACATGTTACACCTATATCATACCTCTTGTCACTTAATTGGCATGTTAGATGGACAACTAACTTTCTAACCCAGTATAACTGAACCCCTCCAAATGGTGTTTCTGATAATATATGTTGTGCCACAAGAATAGCATTGCTAAGGCTTTATCTTTTATTTATTTACGAGGATAAAAAAAATATCTCGCTTGTTGTTGATTCTGGTTCCTGTAATCAAAGGAACGTATATCTTTAATTAAAATTTACTCTGTGTACGCCTTTCGATCGACTACTCTCTTTGAGATTTCGAGGATGTTAAGGAGTTTATGTCTGTATACTATATTTAAGCATGTCAATGTCTAGAGGAGTAGAGGGAGTAAATGACTATGATCATTCCATGCCACTTTTAGGCCCTTGTTATTAATAAAGGTAGAAATAAGGATTTGACAAAAATGTAAGGATATATGCAACTATAAAAGGGCCTAGTTAGTCTTAATACTGATTACTTCTTTTGTGCACAAGATTAAGCTAATTGTAGACTTTAGATTAGTAACATATATGATGAATTCAAAGAGTTTGAAAATATTATAGTTTTGGTTTTCTAGTAAGGGTGAAGGGAGTGGTTACCTAATCCAAATAGGTAAACTCCTAATTCACCCAATCACACATTGTCATGTCAATTCACCTAAATAAGTTATCTAATGCTCAAAAACGTTAGCGGTGGTTTACGTAATGGGGTTTAGGTAAACTATTTTCTTTAAAAAGGAAAAAATGTGTCATTGGTTGAGAAGGAATGGACCCCACCACACACCCATCCCCCCCCCCCCCCCCCCCCTCTCACCGAATCGGTGTAGGTTCACCGAACAAGCATGGTAAAATCGATCAAGTTGGTCATGGCGGTGGTTTACCGCATCGGTAAAGTCGTTTACCTCACTTTACCGACCTCCACTCCGTAAGCCTTTAAGTATGCTCTAAAATGTGTGATCATTATTCTTTTAGATGTTGTGTCTAAGCATACTAGTACCAAACTTGCAAAGATTGATGTGACAACCGATAGATCGATCATTAATTATAAAAAAAATTAAGAATACAACTATGTCTTTGGTACCATATATATAATTATACTTTATACATGCAAGAACTTATAGTTGTGATGTATAATTACAAACAAACCCTAATACAATATGGTGATGTTGCAACGGCCTTTTATGATTTATCCACCCTTTTGCAGTTTCTCAAACATTGAGGCAAAATAAATATTGGAGTAGATATGGTGTAGTTCTGGGAATATATACTTGATCAAGAAGAGAGCCTTAATGAACCTTGGTTGTGTAATGGACGTTGCTCCTTTGCATACTCCAGCCACTATGGCTTTCGCACATGCATCGGGCGACATCGTTGGATACACATCTCCTAGATCCTGCCGAAAGTATACTTGGTTTAGTGAGCTTTTATCTAGCTAGCAACCGTTTTAGGTTCAATCTTTGGCAATTAATTTTTAGGGAATTTTATAAACCAATAGTTACTACTTACTCTTCTTAGATGAACACCGGCGGTGCTGGTTGAATATTTGGCTGTTATGATGTTTGTTCTTATGAACCCAAGTGTCACGATTCCTATTGTTACCGTCGGTGACACTTCATGTCTAAGGGACTCGTAGAAACTGATCAATGCTGCTTTACTTGCCTGTGAGACATTGCCTAGCATAAGTTATCGCTAGTGATACACATAATTAAGTGCGGGTCAAGTGATTCAATTTATTGGGTATATTGTGGTTAGGTAAGAAAGATGACACATGGAAACAAGTCATGCTTACATTGTAGACGCCGCCTTTTGGTATGTTCAACACGCCAGAACCTGATGCATTGACGATGATCTTCCCATTAGTTTTCATGAGGTGTGGGATTGCAAAATGAGTTGGATAGACCGATCCCCAAAAGTTTATGTCCTGCACACAAAAATCCATTAGAGCCGTGCATGTGCATATTTAATAATCATCAAAAAGAGGCATGTAGAGCCAAAAAGACTAACAAAATAGGCATTGATTCTTAAAATTAAAAAAAAAAATACACATATCCAAAATTAACCAATCAGATAACACCAAATAAGCAAAGTTGGTATACCATAACAGGTTCGAACTTGGAGACATCAATGTCAATAGAATAAATGGGTCCGATTCCAGCGTTACAAACAAGATGATCCACTACAAACCAAGTAATCAAGTAGCATATTAATTCACACAAAGATAGGGTAAAAGAAAGTAGTTTATTAATTATAATAATAATAACGGGATTACCCACATTGACCAAAATGTTTAACGGTCTCCTCCACAAACATCCTACACTCGTCTGCCTTTGACACATCAGCAAACAAGAAAAGAACATCAGGAGAGCCGTGTTCACGAGCTGTATTCGCTACTTGCTCAAGTCGACTCTCTGGTTCTTTTATTGCGATAATCGCTAAACACGCCCCTCTTTTTGCATATTCATACGCCATGAGCTGAGAATTTGCGTATTTAATTAATTTAACATGTGATACGAGTTAACTTATGTTTAAAGTTTATGATGATTTACGTACCTCTCCAATTCCGGATGAAGCACCGGTGATCAAGACCACTTTTTTGGACATGTTTTCGTCACCTTGGAAACTTGAACGGACGGTGATTATGAGTTCGCAAAGGAATAATAAAGGAGAAATAAGAAGCAAAAGTAACAAGAAAACGTAATACACAAGTGCATTTGTGAAATTGTTATTGAAGAAGGTTTCATACATGGCTGACTATAAAATCACCATTACACATCTCATGTGAATTTATAAATAGAGTTGACGGTTGAGTACGGATTTGGCCCTCATGAAGGAGGTCGTTTTTAGGATGGTTACCCACCCTTTCCCAAACGCCACCATTGTTAAAGGGGTGCCAAGAGAGGTGGCGTTAGTGCGTTACCTATTAACTAACTCACACTTCACATGGTTTAACTAAAAATATTAAAAAACAAAAAAAAAAAAAAAAAAAGTTGTTGATTGGTTGAGTTGCACATGGGCCCAACTCTATTCTCTCTCACGCCTGCCATGGGCTTGACGGAGGTGCCCATAACACCCCCTTTAGGTGGTCATATTTTGGTGTCGGGGGACAACATTGGATGAGCTACAACAACCGCTCGTAACACAAATGAAAGATGGGGTCAACTACACTCCACCAATCACATGGACACACACATTTATTTTTAAATATTTTTCTTTTGTTTAATTTTTGTAATACCGCTGTTAAAAGGTGGGTTAGTTAAAGCTCGTTGCTGACATGGCTGTGACGTGGCAAGGCGTTAGGTATTTTTTAGTTAACCCAGAACACATAGTGTAATTAAACAATTGTCTACGATCGTTAAACTGCCACGTAAATTATTATTGGTCATTATATCATTTATGTTTCCTAATTATTTTAGGGTCTGTTTGGTATGAGATAATGAAATAGGCAAAGAAATGGAATGGACAAGGTAATAGAATGGACAAGGTAATGGAATTGATCATTACCATCAGTTGCGGAACTAGAAGAAAGATTCAAGAGTATCCCTACTTTTTTTACCTAGGGCTGTCCTTAAGAATTCAAGAGCCCGAGGCGGCTAGTAAAATGGGCCCTTAATTTTTCTTTAACCTAGGGAGGTAGTTCCTGAGGACTAGAGAGCCCTTAAGGAACGGAGCGGCTAACAAAAATGGACCTTAATATATATATATATATAGAGTGGGGATCCTACGGAAAGTGTGTTTTTCCGAAAAAGTGTAAAAAGTCATAAAACACAATAATTTCAGGCATAAAACACACCTAAAACTCACAAATAATAGAATGAATATTACTAAAACACCATATTCAAACTCTAATAGTCCATAAAAACTTCAAACACACCATCGTAGAACTATGAATATAAAACACACAATGCTAAACAACATAAAACACAATAATATTTGTCATTCCACAATTAGAGCCTTAACATCTAAAACACAACACAAAACCCACATACATGATGTTTTAGTAATCTTCATCATATTATTTGTGGGTTTTTGGTGTGTTTTATGGTTGACATTATGGTGTTTTATGACTTTTTACACTTTTTAGGAAATTTGGACTTTCTGGCCAACTCCTATATATATATATATATATATATAGGGAGAAGATCATGCGAGAACCACTTCTTATTGCGAGAACCGCGAGAACCAATGTGAACACAACCAAAAATGCCTAAAAATAGCTAAAAATCACACAATTTTTTTTTAATATTTTTATATAAAAATCGCTACTTTTCGAAGCCAAAAATAAAAAAAATTTAAATTTTTTTTTCCACTAAAAGTAGCGATTTGAGCATTAAAAATATTTAAAAAAAAATTAAGATTTTTTTTTGATTTTTTAAGATTTTTTTAGGTTTTTTGGGGGTTTAGTTTTTAGCATTTTAGCTTGGGGGGGGGGTTAGGTTTTTGGGGGGTTGGGGAGGGGGTTTAGGTTTTTTTTTTTTTTTGGGGGGGGGGGGGGGGGATTAGGTTTTTTTTTTAAGGTTTTTTGGGGGTTTTAGTTTTTAGCATTTAGCTTGGGGGGGGGGGGGGGGGTTAGGTTTGGGGGGGGGGGGGGTGGGGGTTGGGTTTTTTTAGGTTTTTTTTAGCTATTTTAGGTTGTGTTCACAATGGTTCTCGCGGTTCTCGCAATAAATGGAGTTCTCGCATAAGCCCCTCCCTATATATATATATAGGGAGAAGATAATGCGAGAACCACCTCTTATTGCGAGAACCGCGAGAACCAATGTGAACACAACTAAAAATAGCTAAAAATCACACAAATTTTTTTTTTAATATTTTTTATAAAAAAATCGCTACTTTTTGAAATCAAAAAAACAAAATTTAGATTTTTTTTATTTTTTTAGATTTTTTTATAGATTTTTTAGGTTTTTTTTGGGGGTTTAGTTTTTAGCATTTTAGCTTTGGGGGGGGGGGGTTTAGGTTTTTGGGAGGTGGGGGAGGGGGTTTAGGTTTTTTTTTTGGGGAGGGGAGGGTGGGGGTTGGGTTTTTTTAGCTATTTTAGGTTGTGTTCACATTGGTTCTCGCGGTTCTCACAATAAAGGTGGTTCTCGCATGAGCTCCTCCCTATATATATATATATAGGGGAGAGTTTAAATGAGAACACTCATCTTTTGTGAGAACACTGAGAACAAATCTCAGCCAATCAATTTTTTTTCTTTTATTTAAATGAAAAGGGTAACTTGGTAAGGGGTAGGATCATATACAAACTATGTATTTTATAAAAACCATGAGAACCAATATAATTATGCCATATGGATTGATTATCTGAGTAGACATGAGGGTAAAATGGTCATAGCAAATTATGGGTTGTTTTGATAATTCCTGAATTCATGCTACCCATTTATGTCTTGATTTGCACGTTCCTTATGAATCATTGAAACAATTATTTGAAGAACAAAACACACACAAAAGATGATGAAGAAAACACAAACAAAAGATGATGCCATGAGATCTGCAGCATACTCAAGAGAATGCCGTGAGACCTGAAGAAGCCATCGACACCATCTATTTCTGGATTAGAAGAAGCCATCGATACCTCCAACGTCTTCGCAAGAAGCATCGACCCAAAGAAGCCATTGACATCTCTGATTCATGAATAAATTGTATGGTTACAATCATGAGAAGGAAGGCGTTGTTCTGGGGTTGTTTATCAACGAAAAACAGAAACAAATATATGGGATTTTTGTTATTTTCATCACAAGAAGCCTAGCCATGTATGAAGGTTTGAGTTTCAGACCAAATGACATAGATGGACTCTCAAAAACAAGAAGACGTAGAGCTTTTAATTTTCTTTTGTTTTTGGAATTGAAAAATAGCAATGTGTTCTTTAGGTTTATGTGCTATTATTCAAAATAGCACTTAACACTTTTTGTATGTGCTAATGTGCTGATAGCATTGCTAATGTGCTAATTTAGTATTGTGCTATTTTTATTTTTATTTCAACATTTTTTTATGTGCTATTATTTAAAATAGCACTTAACACTTGTATGTGCTAATAGCATTGTTTTGAGGGTCAGATCAGAATACCATTGTTTTTTTAATCATTTTTTTTACGTCCTAATTTACTATGTGCTATTTTTAACCTTTTAAACATTTTTATGTGCTATTATTTAAATTAGCACTATTTTGCAAGTGCTACTATTCAAAATAACACATTTTTTTATGTGCTACTACTGTGCTAGTAATGGTAAATTTAAAATCCGGTGTTATAGTAAATTTAAAATATGTTTTATAATTTTTATCAAAGTGTTAATTGGAATAACTGATTTTGAGATATTCAAGGGATTTGGAAAGTGATTTCATTTAATAAAAACACACAAATACCGAAAATACCCTTAAATCTAATTAGTCAAACACACTAATTGCAATTGATGAGGTGTCATCAATCTTAGCCATATATATAATTATTTAAAGGTCAAGATCTATTCTTACAGTTTTTAGGATAAATTTAGTTTGTATGGGATCACACCCCAACTTGGTAATTGTACAATCTTCCGGTTCATTCACGACACCTTCTCCAATTTTGAAAGCTCCATGCGACATCAACCCCAATCTGCTCTTGATTCAATCACAATATGTGAAATTCCAACTGCTCTGAAGCAAGGTCAATTCCATATGCTCTTAATCCAAGTAAATTTACTATCTTCTCTTTCATATTCTGAGATAGCTATTGTTAGGGTTTGTAGGGCTGGTGAAATTAAGGAGAATTGCAGAGGAGATTCATTTGATTGTAGCAATGTTGTAGCCTATGTTACATAGTAATTGTAGCTAATCGATTGGTTACAGGTTATAAACTACCCCTGCACTAAATTCGTATAGTATGATAACTGATCCAAAAACTATTATTTGCTTCTTCCTATTGTTTGCTTAACTGGTTGCGATTGAAATTTTCACAAATTGCAGGTTTTAGTGAATTAACTGAACTTTTGGTGTATGAAATTTACTTGAGTTGTGTGCATTTTGGAAGTGTGTAGCCTGTTGAATGGGCCGAGTCTCTATAGGATACGATTTTCATATGATAGATTTGTTTTCTGAAAGAATTTCTAATTAATGTGTGATATTTTGTTGTGATATGCCAATAAACATACATATTTTATGTGGCTGCAAGTTAAAAAAGCTTTTACTTATTTAGTTTAGTATGTGTATTTGTGCTATTGCAATAAAAGTTTTAATGTCAGTGTTTCAAGGGATTTTGTTTTCTTAAAATGGTCATAATTCGTCCTCCCCGTTTAATTAACACTTATCATTTTGTTTGTGATTGACCATAAGTAAATGTGTGGGAAAGACTGATTATAATACGTATTACTTGATTAGTTGATAAAAGTTAATTCTACTCGTGCTATTTGATTTGTTCAGTTGAGACTTGATTGACCATATGTTTGTGAAGTTGACTCTACTCATGTTAATGAAAACTTCGATGCTAAAAACGAAGAAGAAGCAATTATGTATAGAGGGAGCTCAATGACATCTCAGTCATCATCGGAAAACGATTCAACGTGGGTTCAGCTGGGATATTTGACCGGTCTAAAGGGTCAACTAGTGAAGCTTCTAGAAACTTCTGGCGGACATTTACCAATTGCGCGTCTTCCTTCCGAATACCAAAAAAACTTCGGGAGACCCCTTTGTGTTTCCGAGTATGGAGCTATAAAGCTCGTAAATCTTATGAAAAATTTTAGTGACGTGATCTCCGTCGAAGGGCAAGCGCAAAAGAAATTTGTATTACTCATGAAATGCTCAACGGATGTTAATCATGCCGTAATTAAGCATGATCGGAAAGGAAAAGGCGCACTTGAAGTATCGTCGGATGAATTCTCCGATGATGAAAAAATAGTTCTTGAATAACAGAACGAAACGTTTAACCAATTCAGGTATGAATTGCAAGAAATACTAGTGAGTTATTCTTGTAGAATCTTTTTTAGTTGTTTCGAGGCGATTTATCAGCAACGATATAAACGGCCACTTGTTTGAAAGAAATTCGGTGTTAACAATCTTGAGGAGTTGTTTGAAAAGATGAATGAAGTTGTAGTGTTGCATGAGGAACCAGTAACCAAAAAAGAAGTTCCTGTTGGCTGCTGGTTTGTAAGGTTCGATGGACCGCATTACGAACTCACACGTTTGGGCTTGAATTGGTTATTGGTTTGATGAACAAAGGCTGCATGGTTTGTTTTAATGTACCTTGTGGTTATTAGAATCAAAGCAATGGGCTTTGTAAGCCGAAACAACAGCGATGTGTCATGTAAAATGTTTCTGCTCCCACATGATCTTTTAGCTAATGTGGTTGTGTATCTTTTTAACACTTCATTGCATTGTCGAAGGCAAAAAAAATCGCTACTAGTTTCTTTTCGGTCGATAACAAGGGCCCTGATGTGCGGTTTCCTTTGATTAAAGAATGGTTGTAATTATCGCACCACGGGTGACTTGGGACATTAATTATCTTGCTAATGATTTCTCTCTTAAGTTGCTGCTTTTGAGCCTTTTGTTGTTTTAGTGTTGCATCTACAACTTTTTACCAGTAATTGGTTCGGTATCATTTATTGCATTACAGGTGACTTTTGTTCACTTATACTTTCGAGACAGGGAAAGCGTTCACTTATTTTGGTCCAATAAACATACATATTTTATGTGGCTGCAAGTTAAAAAAGCTTTTACTTATTTAGTTTAGTATGTGTATTTGTGCTATTGCAATAAAAGTTTTAATGTCAGTTTTTCAAGGGATTTTGTTATTCTTAAAATGGTCATAATTCGTCCTCCCCTTTTAATCAACACTTATCATTTTGTTTGTGATTAACCACAAGTAAATGTGTGGGAAAAACTGATTATAATACGTATTACTTGATTAGTTGATAAAAGTTGATTCTACTCGTGCTATTTGATTTGTTTAGTTGAGACTTGATTGACCATATGTTTGTTCTATTCGTTTTTCTTACACGTGTGTAATGTTCAATTAATGTCAGGATAGGCTAGTGTACGCACTAGCTTGCGACGTTTGATACTGTGAGGAGGCGACAAGTGCTTATGATGTTGTGGTGACGCGATTAAGAGGGAAAAAAACAGGACCGACTTTGAGATACCATTGGTGTTCCCGTTTTTTACAACAGCAACAACGAAAGTAAAAAAGAAGAAAACAAACAGTTTTAGTATTAACACTAGCAACAAATGTCACGTGGTGACTTCAGTGGGTCAACTCTTTGTTACCAGTGTTCAAATTCAGATGGCAGTAAGGATGAAGATGAAGCCTAACAATACCACCAATCAAGCAACTAAACGTAGTGACGTATAAGTCGATTTGAATCTTGGTGTTCCTTTGATGAATAGGAGAAAAAACTATTTGTACACATCATTAATTCGATTTAGTTACTTCTTACATCTTTTGTTTGTTCTGTTGGTGGATTTCACATCTCTTTGTATTTTATATGTACAAGTTTTTTTAAATCGTGTCAATTAAAATCACATTTGTGCAGCTAATTTACACATGTGTAATCTGTTAGTGTCACATATCTATGTATGTTTTACATATGAGCAGTTGAATTACACATGTGTAAACAGTGCCCTATTACATATATGTATCTATTTTACATACGTGCAGCTCAATTACATGTTTAAAGTGTTCAGTGTTACATATTTGTGCTTGTTTTACATATGTGCAGGTTATTTACACATGTGTAAATTGTTCAGTGTCACATATAATGTATTTTCCATAGTTCACATGTGTAATACACATGTGCAATATTACACATATATACAATACTTTAAATACACACATAGGTAATATGGCATTATAAAGACCAACTTAAAATACAAAGTCTATAAATTCAAAAGCCAAAATTTATGTAAATATGAGCATTTCAAACACTGGATGTAAATTGTCAAACAAGATGATTTACACATTGTAACCAAGTTATAATCCTTGACATACGACAACCACGATTACATAAAAACAAAAGTCGTAACATTGATATACCCTAACCACGGTAACATAGAAATAAGTCATAATCTATAATATCATCTAGTCTTTTTTTGTCTCTCTCAAACTCCATTGCTTTCTTGATCACATCTTCTCGGTGAATACTTGATTTCCAAAGTACAATCTCCACGTCTTTCTCTGGGCTTATACATGATTTACACATGTGTAAGTTGTTTAATTACACATATACAATATTAACTAAGATGGTTTACACATGTGTATACATATTACTTACACATCTTTAAACATTTTATTTATCATAAACCGACCTGCACCCGAGTTCAACCACAAAATTCTATAGCCTCTCCCTACGACTCGTGAAAGCATTGGTTGTGGATTCAATCACATCGACTTTGAAAGAATCTGCATAAAAGGAAATTAAAGATCAAGGAGAGAGCAATATATTCGAAGGATCTAAAATCTGGAAACTGATTTTAATATAATATTAATTTCCCTTTGAGGATTCCGTTCAAATTCGTTGCCCCAAATACAGCCGTCTACAAAATCAAACATACCAACAAACAAATTTATATTTCAAACCCAAAACTGGTGGATGGAACCGAATATATCTAAACTAGATTCAAAGGTATAAATGTGATATGGTTATTTTCTTTAACTAGTATAATTAACACATGTGTAAACCTTCATACTTATGCTAATTTTTTTAACTATCATGATCTACACATGTGTAAATCTTTGAAACTATGTTATTTTTTTTTTAACTATAATGCTTTACACATGTGTAAACCTTCATATCTATTCTTTTTTTTTTTTTTACCTATTATGATTTACACATGTGTAAACCTCATATCCACGCTTATTCTTTTAACTACAATGATTTACACATGTGTAAACCCTCGTCTATTCTTTTTTATGCTATTATGATTTACACATGTGTAAAACTTCGTAGCTATGCTCAGTTTTTTAAACTATTATGATTTACACATATGTAAACCTTAATATCTAAGCTTATTTTTCTTACTATTATGATTTACACATGTGTAAACCTTCATATATGTTTATTTTTTTAGAATTGTTGTGATTACACATGTGTAAACCTTTATAAATTTGATGAAAAAAAAAACAAATTGATCTTCGAAATTACTCAATTGGTGAAAACTTACTAGATACCAATCATACATAATAACATGCATCTTTCAATCAATACTCCTTTGTTTTCCACATTCATCTTCTCTAACACTATGTTTCACACTTGTATAAACCTACATACAGATGATTATTTTTATAGCTTGAGAAAATAGTTTATGTCCTTGAACAAGACTAAATATCATGAAATAACATGCAATGTGATTCCAACTGCTTTGTCAAAATCACATATTCCAACATGGCCCTATTGGCAGGTCTTACCAGTTCACCAGTTGTACTAACATACCATCAATAATGTGGATAAATTATAATATACACTTACAAGATATGTGTGAATAAATTATAACATACACATAGACTGTTCATCAAACACCCCTTCTACAACTACTCAAACAAAAATAATCCAACAAAATCAACCTAATAAACACTTAGACCCGAAAACTTTATTTAAACACCTCATATGCAACTAGTTAAAACATTAGTAATTCAATACAATCAATGCAATAGACACTTAGACCTTTAATCAAACACCTCATATGCAACTACTCAAACAGATATACCCAACAAAAATCAACCCATCACACACTTAGACATTTCATCAAACACTTTATGTGCAACTACTCAAACCCAACTATCACTCTTACATCCTCACATAACTCTCAAATTCCAACAAGATCCAAACCAATATACATCAAACAAAACAAAAGAACACCAATATACCCTTAATTAACAAGTATCAATTGCCTTACAGATTAAAAGATGAACACATGGAAAATCAACAATTGCAAACACAAAGAACAATAAGAGAATCAGAAATCCGTTGCAGATATACACCTTACGTATGGTATCAACGTCGACTTTTGGTTTAGTGATCTCCTGCATCAGCCTTGTATCTCGCGTCAGAACTTAATTGCAGAGAATTGGGTTTGTGATTTCATGAGGATGAAGGTAATTTGATGGGGCTGATGGGTTGTACGATGGTAATGGGTTTTTTAAATGTATTTTTACAATAATGCCCTTTTTAGTCCTTTATTTTATGGTTCCCTTATCATTCAAGCCCCATCTAATCTTAGCCCTTGATTGAGGATGATCTATGGAGTAAAAGTGTTCCTAGTGTTCTCACAAAATTCTATGTTCTCAAGATAACCCTCCTTTCTATATATATATATATATATATATATAATGAAAGGTTTAAATACAAAATACTTTTAACATGCAACGGTACGCGACCACCAATGTGTAATTATGCAAATATTGTGTGTAATTAGGGTTAACAAAAACCAACCAATGTGTTGTTAAACTAATTTTTGAAAGTAAAATTAACTCTCTATAACATAAATACCACACAACTATTAATAATAAAACATGTAGCAGCTACTTAAAAGATGAAATCATAAAATAAATCGCAGAACATAATACATACCTTTTGACTACATTTGAATCATGAAATCAAGCGTGCAGAAACCGGTAAATTCTTAATCAAACTACCAAGAATAAAACTAATCAAGAATATAACTAATCAAAACTACCAAGAATAAAACTAATCAAACAATCAATTAATCAAACAAGAACATAAATTAAGAATACTCACAGGAGGCTGTTCATTCTTCGATGTGCTGCTGCAGTGCTGCCAATTCTGTTCGTCTGTGTATGTTCCCTCTTTTGTGAAGTCTATGTTCGAATATGATCATCAGCGACAACAAGCAATCCCTTTGGACGTCGAGTCGACCTTTGATATCCCCTTAGCACATTAACAGCTAATGTGACGCCCATTCAGTTTGGGCTTATTATTTAGTAGTATCCCCTGCTATTATGTAGTTATTTGGGCTTATTATTTAGTTTCTAATTGGGCTTATTATTGGTTTGTATCATTATCACCAGTTAGGCTTATTATTGGTTTGTAAAAAAATTGAGGGGTGTCCTCGTAGTTGTTTAGGGGTGTCCTTTGTATAAATATCGAAAAAAATAAAAAAATTTACACTACCGGTGAAAGGTTGAGCCATAGCCCGTGCTACGCCTGGACAATAGCCAGGTCCGCCCCTGATTACCATTCCATGACTTGTTTGGTTACCATATAGGAATGGAACGAATCATTATTGTGTTGTTTGGTAGGAAAGAAAAGACGAAGAAATAAAATCGGTGGTGCGGGGCGGTTGTAACACCCCGAAAAAAACGGGTTTGGTAATCAAACCACGTTAATACTAAAAGACGAGTAAAGTACCGTTAGTGGTAAAATTTACCCGGTGAACATTAAGGTTTCTAAATAAATAGATCTAATGTTAAATAAAAAAGGGGTGAAGGAATGTTTATGTCGCAACCCCCCGATCCCTTATCTGTCCCGGGAACGAGCGGACGCGAACTCAGTGGTGGTGGTATCAGGTTTCGTTAATTTGGCAGCGGAATTTACATCAGAATCGTAGTTAGGAAATGTTTATCAGAGTAAAACCACCATATTTGATATTAATAATCACATGAGCAAAACCCAAGTTTCTTATTACAATACATTTATAGGAACAAACCCTATTATATTGAATTTAAAACATCGTTTATTAGGTAACTTTTATAGCCACTTATTTTCCAAGCCGTCAGTCCTCTCGAGCAGCCTTTTTCCCAGTTGGCTTTCACATTGTGCTACCTGAAACATGTTTTAAAAATATTTTTGTCAGCGGGAAATACTGGTGAGTGAATCCCAGTTTAATCAAGAAACATTTTATCAATTAACACAGTATTGAGAGCGATCACATTGTTTATTTCTACACAATTACTCATTCATTACTGTCAATCCTTGACTGGCAGATCATATTACACATTGGCTAACTCGTTGTCCAATGGTAACGTACTGTCATTCCGACTTACTACTCGCAAGTAATAAATTTTGTATACAAAACCCCAACATACCGGCAGTAATTGAAGAACTACAAAGACTCAATCACCGCTTAATTGCATTGTAAAACATTTAAAAATATTCCAAAAATGTTAACAAAAAGAGGATAAACTCACATTGCTATCTTAGACTTCTCATGAGGGTTTCCTGGATATAATCTTTAATTTATACAAATGTACATTGGTTAGTATCATAACCCTTTAAAATTATTAATGATACCCTCCCCGAGACGGCATTCCAACAACTATGTCGGGCAGAACCACGACAGTTGTTACGGAACCCTAAATCAATCGGGCAGCGTAACTATTACGAAACTGGGGTTATAATACTTACAACGGAGCAGAACCTCGCTAATTAGGGGTATAATACCCGCCTATAACTTCTACTACTTCAGAAATTGAGATTGAGAATGAATTGTGAGCGACGGAAAACGAAAACTGATGCGTTCTATTTATAGTGCTGATATACGACTCTCAGGCGGCCCGCGTAAGGTAAGGCTAAGCCTTACGCGGCCCGCGTCAACACCCGGTCAACATATAGCTTGTCCAGGTCACTAAGTGGATCCGCCACGATGTCGACACGTGTCAGCTCAGGGTGTCTCCGCGTTATAGGTCTCTCGCGGCCCGCGTACACTTTAACGGCGTCTTACGCGGCCCGTATTAACTTAGTGAAATCAACGAAATCAGTTCAAAACCTTCATACCGCCCGCGTGAAGTTAGGGTGAGGTCCTACGCGGCCCGCCTCAACTTATATTTATTGTATTTAATTTATTTTATAAGTTATAACATATTTCGGGCTTGGTTTTTACGTACGGGGTGTAATATAAGACATATTAAAAAATTCTACGATATACTAGAGTGTCAGAAATATTATAAGGGTATCGGATTTACTGAGGGTTGTTACATTCTCCCCACCTTGTTTTAGAGCTCGTCCTCGAGATCTATTAGAACAAATGCGGATATTTCCTTTGCATTTCAGATTCAAGCTCCCATGTGTATTCAGATCCTCTTTTGGAATCCCACTTCAATTTGACCAGAACTAGCCTCTTATGCTTGAGGTTCTTGACTTTCCTGTCTTCAATCTGTAGAGGTCTTTCTACAAACTTGAGTTGTTCATTCACCTCTATATCCTTAAGAGGTACTAATAGTGATTCGTCAGCTAAACACTTTTTGAGATTAGATACATGAAACACATCATGTATTCCTGCCATTTCCTCTGGCAGTTGTAGCTGATAGGCTACAGGTCCTATTCTTCTAACAATCTCAAAAGGTCCAACATACCTGGGACTTAGCTTTCCCCGTTTGATGAATCTTATTATTCCTTTCCAATGAGAGACTTTTAATAATACTTTATGTCCTACTTGAAACTCCAATGGCTTGCGTCGGTTATCAGCATAGCTTTTCTGTCAATCACGTGCTGTTTTCAGTCGTTCCTTGACTTGAATGATCTTGTCAGTTGTTTCCTGCACTATCTCAGGTCCAGATAGTTGCTTCTCCCCAATTTCTGCCCAACAGACTGGGGTTCGACATTTTCGTCTATAAAGTGCTTCGAATGGTGCAGCATTGATACTTGTGTGATAACTATTATTATATGAAAATTCTATTAAAGGTAAGTGATCATCCCAATTACCTCCAAAATCAATTACACAAGCTCTAAGCATATCTTCCATTGTCTGAATTGTCCTTTCGCTCTGTCCGTCCGTTTGAGGATGATAAGTTGTGCTTAGCTTTAACTTGGTTCCCATTGCCTTTTGGAAACTTGACCAAGAATGAGAAGTAAATCGGCTATCTCTATCAGAAACAATTGATAAAGGAATGTCATGTAAAGAAACAATTTCATTTACATATAATTTAGCTAATTGTTCCATGCTGAAAGTTTCTTTCATTGGTAGGAAATGAGCTGACTTGGTTAGCCTATCTACAATCACCCAGATTGCATCATTTCCTTTCTTTGTTTTGGGTAATTTAGTAACAAAATCCATTGTTATAAATTCCCATTTCCAAAATGGCATTTCTAATTGTTGTAACAAACCTGAGGGTTTCTGGTGTTCAGCTTTGACTTGTGAACAAGTTAAACATTTAGAAACATAGGCTGCTATGTCCTTTTTCATTCCTATCCACCAGAAATTTTTCCTTAAATCCTGGTACATTTTATTACTTCCTGGATGCATCGTATACTTAGACTTATGGGCTTCTTCTAATATACGATGACGCAGGTTTCCTAATTTAGGTATCCACATTCTGTTTTTATGGAATCTCCAAATCCCATTTATTCCTTGTTCCAATTCTTTTAGCATACCTTTTAATTTTTTAGAATCATCCTTGATTACTGATTCTTGTGCTTCTCTTATTAGATCATTTAAATCTACTTGTAGATTTAATTTAAGAGAACGTACCCTTTTTGGCTTTTCATGATATTTTCGGCTTAAAGCATCTGCCACTACATTTGCTTTTCCTTCATGATACTGGATATCACAATCACTAAGCATCTCCATCCAGCGTCTTTGTCTCATATTCAATTCCTTTTGTTTGAAAATATACCTTAAACTCTTATGATCAGTGAATATGGTAAACTTACTACCATAAAGGTAATGTCTCCAAATCTTGAGAGCAAAAATTATAGCTCCTAATTCTAAATCATGAGTTGAATAATTTTCTTCATGATTCTTAAGTTGTCTAGATGCGTAAGGTATAACCTTTTGACGTTGCATTAATACACATCGATAACCTAATTTAGAAGCATCACAGTAGACTACAAAGTCTTCAGCTCCTTCTGGTAATGCTAGTATGGGTGTATGGGTTAATCTTTGCTTAAGGATTCTAAAGGCTTCTTCTTGTTTTACTCCCCATTCAAACGTAACAGATTTACAAGTTAACTTAGTTAAGGGAATGGCTATTCTAGAAAATACTTGAATAAACCTTCTATAATAACCGGCCAATCCTAAGAAACTTCTAACCTCGGTTGGTGACTCAGGGGTTTTCCATTTAGTAATTGCTTCAATCTTTGTTGGATCTACATGAATTCCTTCATGATTGACTAGGTGTCCAAGAAATTGTACCTGTTCTAACCAAAATTCGCACTTAGAGAATTTAGCATAGAGCTTTTCCTTTCTTAATAAACTTAAAAGTGCGTGCAAATGCTTTGCATGATCTTCTTTATTCTTAGAATAAATTAGAATATCATCTATGAAGACAATTATGAATTTATCCAAATATGGCTTACATATTCGGTTCATCATGTCCATAAATGCGGCTGGGGTATTGGTTAAACCAAATGGCATGACAGTAAATTCATAATGACCATACCTTGTTCTAAATGCGGTCTTAGGAATGTCCTCTTCCTGTACCTTTAATTGATGATATCCTGACCTTAAATCGATTTTAGAGAAAAATCGAGCTCCTTGTAGCTGATCAAACAGATCATCGATTCTTGGTAATGGATACAGATTCTTAACCGTGACCTTGTTTAATTCATGGTAGTCAATGCACATACGCATTGATCCGTCTTTCTTTTTAACAAACAGTATCGGCGCTCCCCATGGCGATGAACTTGGCTGTATGAATCCCTTTTCCAATAATTCATCTAATTGTTTCTTTAATTCTTGCATTTCTGCAGGTGTCAAACGGTAGGGTGCTTTGGCAATTGGTGCTGTTCCTGGTATCAAATGGATTCTGAATTCAACTTCTCTATCTGGAGGTTGCCCTGGCAATTCTTCTGGAAATACATCTGAAAACTGAGATACTACTGGAATATCTTTTAAATCCTTTCCTTTAGTGTTAGTGATTATAAAAATCAAATACACTATAGAACCTTTTCTTATAGAACTTGCAGTTTTCATCATAGAGATAAATTTAGTAGACCTAGAGATTTTATCTCCTTTAATTGTGATCGTTTTACCTTTTGGTGAATTTACTTGAATTGACTTTTGATCACATAAAATACTGGCTTTGTTGGCTATTAACCAATCCATTCCTAAAACAACATCGAATCCTGCCAGATTCATGGGATAAAGATTTGCAATAAATTTCTGATTTAAAATTTCTATGCTTGCTCCCTGCAAGATTTCAGAAATCCTAACGGTTTCCCCATTAGCTGTCTCTACTAAGCATTCTTGTGGTAGTTTAGTTAATGACTGATTTAGAAATTTGCAAAACGATGTATTAATAAAACTTTGGTTTGCACCAGAGTCAAATAATACTTTAGAAAAAACATCATTAACTAAAAACGTACCAGCTATAACGTCTGGAATCATCTTGGCTTCTTCTGTAGTTAGAACAAATGCTCTAGCATTTTTAATGTTCTTGTTGTTTGTAGCTGGAGCTAATTTTAGACAGTTTAGCTTGATGTGACCTTGTTCTCCGCAGTTGTAGCATATCCTGCTGTTTTTCTTCCTGCTGTCTTCTTCCTTGTGTCCCGATATTTTGCAAAAGTTGCAGTATATGGAGCATCTTCCTGAATGCTTTCTTTTGCAATTCCTACAGTAGGGTGTAGAGGTAGAACCTATATTTTTCCCACGATTAAACTTTCCAGAACGAAATTCTTGTGTGAGCTTTTAGGTTAGGTTTCTTCTTTGATCCTCTTCTCAGGTACGGACTAATTCATCTGTCAAGGTATTTACTAATTCTACAGCTTCTTCTATGGTTTGAGGTCTAGCTGCCTTGACTACATGTCTTATCTCTCCAATTAATCCCCAAATATAACGGAAGATTAACACTGGTTCTGGTGAAGCAAGGGTTGGCACTATTCTTGCATATTCAAAGAATATTTTAGTATATCCCTTACTATCCACACCAGTCATCCTAAGGTTTAGGAATTTGTTTGCTATCTGTTCCTTTTCATTATGTGGGCAGAATTTCCTTTCTACATTGTCCTTAAATTCTTCCCATGTCATATTGTAGGTTCTATCACTTCCTCTTGATTGAAGGATAGTGTTTCACCATTCTAGTGCTACATTTTTAAACAGATTAGAAGCAAACAATATTTTATCTTCTTCAGCACACTTGCTTATCCTTAAGACTGCCTCAGTCTTTTCTATCCAGCGTAAGGTTGCAATGGCCCCTTCGTTGCCCGAGAATTCCATTGGTTTACAAGACCAGAATTCCTTATAAGAACAACCGTAAGACACGGTTCTTCTTCTTTTGGGAATAGGCAATTGAAGTATTGGTCCATTATTGTTCACACTATATTCCGGTTCAATTGGTCGCTTACTGCTATGTTACTTTTATTATCAGCATCCTTAACAGTTTGAAGAATAAATGGCATTGCATCTATAATTCCATGTGCCACTATATGTTGGATAGCACTATTATCCACTTGGTTTCCATTATTATTGATGCTCGGATTCTCATTAACCACGTTAATGTTACTCTGGTTATCGTTATTCAGATTTCCTTGATTTCCTTCGTCGGCCATCTGAATTTTAAACATTTTTCCCATATTAATATCACAAGATAATATCTTAATATAGGTAATCACATGACACTCAATCTAGCCAAAAACGTAGATCATTGCTACTTTACTCTATTTTCATATACTATTATGCATCTATTACACACTAGTACTGAAATAAAATTACAATACCAACAGAAATAGAATCACACTAATAGTAATATGCATCCGTACACACATATTTTATTTTATTATTATTACTATTATCGTCTCCTCCATCACATCACAGATATGGATTTATCCAAAAATCCATATTGCGCTCATCGTATTTCCATACGAGACGCTCTCCTACCTGACACATTCTCTCACTGCTTTCTAAAATTTCCTCCCCGAAAGTCCTAAGTTCTTGAACGTTTTCTGCACTCATTGGGGGTGCAGGTTCTCGGATTGGGTTTGGAATCTGGGGTGCGGGTTCCTGATACGGGGGTGAAAGTTCCTGAAATTGGTAAGGATCTTCTAAGATCTCCCTAATGTAGTTATCATGGTAATAGGGGTCTAAAGGGTCCATACCTGGATAGGCTCCTATGAATGTGTCTTCATGGATAGGGTAACGTTGCACAAAGTCCCTATTATCGTCCCACCAGGGGTCGTAATTTGGGTCTAGAGGGTTTGGTGCAGGTACCCAAGGGATTTCTTCTGGGTTGAAACCATGCATCTCCACTTGGTTTTCAATATTTTCTATTTCCATGGGTTGATCTGTGATTTGGGGTTGTGGGGCTACTAATTATTCCAGACTTGGGTCAGCAGCAGTTGTAGCTAGGATATGGAAATTAGCTAGGCTTCTATTAAGCATATCCTGTGTTTGGGCATCTGTTTTTCGCTTAGCAGCTGCTAGAACTCTTTGTTGTTGCAACTTTCGCATTCTCTTCCTACGAGCAAAGGTTTCCTTACTGAACCATCCTCGTTTCTTATGATGGAATGGCTCTTCTGACTGAGATTTAAAAGCAAACACTCCTTCTTCCTGATCAGCAGAATACCCAGAAAGGGCAGGCTGTGAGGAGGTACCTTCACTCCTAGGTGATTCAGACAACTGACGACTCATGTCTGAGGGTCCTTGATCACTCATACTGTAAACTAACAAATAGTCACATAACAAATAAATACAGTTATGCACGTAATTCCGTAATTTATTTCCTAACACAAAATATAAAATTTAAGTTTCAAAAGAACACTTCTTTGGCTCAGACCAGTAACCTGGCTCTGATACCACCTTCTGTCGCAGCCCCCGATCCCTTATCTGCCCCGGGAATGGGCGGACGCGAACTCAGTGGTGGTGGTATCAGGTTTCGTTAATTTGGCAGCGGAATTTACATCAGGATCGTAGTTAGGAAATGTTTATCAGAGTAAAACCACCATATTTGATATTAATAATCACATGGGCAAAACCCAAGTTTCTTATTACAATACATTTATAGGAACAAACCCTATTTTATTGAATTTAAAACATCGTTTATTAGGTAACTTTTATAGCCACTTATTTTCCAAGCCGTCAGTCCTCTCGAGCAGCCTTTTTCCCAGTTGGCTTTCACATTGTGTTACCTGAAACATGTTTTAAAAATATTTTTGTCAGCGGGAAATACTGGTGAGTGAATCCCAGTTTAATCAAGAAACATTTTATCAATTAACACAATATTGAGAGCGATCACATTGTTTATTTCTACACAATTACTCATTCATTACTGTCAATCCTTGATTGGCAGGTCATATTACACATTGGCTAACTCGTTGTCCAATGGTAACGTACTGTCATTCCGACTTACTACTCGCAAGTAATAAATTTTGTATACAAAACCCCAACATACCGGCAGTAATTGAAGAACTACAAAGACTCAATCACCGCTTAATTGCATTGTAAAACATTTAAAAATATTCCAAAAATGTTAACAAAAAGAGGATAAACTCACATTGCTATCTTAGACTTCTCGTGAGGGTTTCCTGGATATAATCTATAATTTATACAAATGTACATTGGTTAGTATCATAACCCTTTAAAATTATTAATGATACCCTCCCCGAGACGGCATTCCAACAACTACGTCGGCCAGAACCACGACAGTTGTTACGGAACCCTAAATCAATTGGGCAGCGTAACTATTACGAAACTGGGGTTATAATACTTACAACGGAGCAGAACCTCGCTAATTAGGGGTATAATACCCGCCTATAACTTCTACTACTTCAGAAATTGAGATTGAGAATGAATTGTGAGCGACGAAAAACGAAAACTGATGCGTTCTATTTATAGAACTGATATACGACTCTCAGGCGGCCCACGTAAGGTAAGGCTAAGCCTTACGCGGCCCGCGTCAACACCCGGTCAACATATAGCTTGTCCCGGTCACCAAGTAGATCCGCCACGATGTCGACACGTGTTAGCTCAGGGTGTCTCCGCGTTATAGGTCTCTCGCGGCCCGCGTACACTTAAACGGGGTCTTACGCAGCCCGTATTAACTTAGTGAAATCAACGAAATCATTTCAAAACCTTCATACCGCCCGCGTGAAGTTGGGGTGAGGTCCTACGCGGCCCGCCTCAACTTATATTTATTGTTTTTAATTTATTTTATAAGTTATAACATATTTCGGGCTTGGTTTTTACGTACGGGGTGTAATATAAGACATATTAAAACATTCTACGATATACTAGAGTGTCAGAAATATTATAAGGGTATCGGATTTACTGGGGGTTGTCACAGTTTATGAGAAAATAAAGTTACGAGAGACCCGAGTTAACGGGACTTAGAATGAAACGGGTTATAACCCCCGAAATCTACTAAGTTAACTAAGAATAATTAACCTAGTTATTAATGTGTAATTAAGTGCATAAATACATATCAATACTTTTAACCCTCTTTATAAAACTTCTAAACATGAGGGACTAAAAGTGGGCAACTTAGGAAATGTTTTAATTAAAAACAATAATAAAAATCAAAACACACACACACATGTGTGTGTGTGTTCGATCGACCAGGAGCAAGAACAGGGGGTTCCAAAACCCTAGTTCAACAAAATCAACAAATTGAAGCTTGATTCAAGTCCAAAATCGATGCATGAATACATAGAAACGATCACCTAGTCGCAGGGATCAAGAGGTATGTCATAGTTATGATGATATTATGAAAAACTTGATGTAATATTACTTAGAGATGATTAACAAGTAACCTAGAAAGTGGGTTTTGACTAAATAGTGAAGGTGATGATATGTTATGCTAGAAATCATCATAAATGATAGTTGAAGTAAGACACTTGAACAATTTACAAGTTTGAGTATTTGATCATACATGATAGAGGATGAATTTTGATGTTAATCTTGGTAAAAATGACTAGTTATGAACTAGATAGTAAATGTGTAAAATTATGCCCATTAGGTGTTTGTTAAAATGCCTAAATGAAAGCTAAAATGTTGAAATTCCGAGTGAAACGCACATTTGAACAATATGGCAAATTATGCGAAATATGAAACGATAAGAGTTCTAAATATCATGTTGATTTAGATTTAATTGTGTAAACCATGTGATCGAAAGTAGATAACTTTTGATAAGTTAAGTTAACTAACGGCGAAGTCGAATAGTAGTTTCGACATAGAAAATAAGTAAGGTGGAATAATCGTGATTGTTAATGACTAATCTAACCGCCTTGCAAATATTAACAATAGTTTGACGCTTAACGAGCTAGGTGAAAGCTTGGGAAAGAAGCGGTCAAACGAATCAAGTACGAGAAGAAAAGCGTAAAACCAGATGAGAGGTAAGTGAAACTTACACCTTTTTGTAGAATACTTATTTATTCTATAAGTTATAAACTCGATAAAGATAATATTGGAAAATGGATTTCTGACGCGATTGATACGAGTCGGAACATATACAAAATTGATAAAAACCCTGGTTTATGATAAAAGGGGCGAAACGGTAATTTAGTCATGTAATGACTAAGAAATTATGAAATTTCGTTAAGGTTACCTTATAGTGTAGCTAATAATGAGAAACGAGATCTAATGAAAGAAAAATATGAAATGGGTCGGATGGTCAACTTGGTAATTAAAAACCATGTTGGATACATAAGTAAATGCTTAGTCATATAGGTCAAACGGGTCAAATGGTGTGATAACGCTATTTGACAATATCCACTAATGTGGTTGTCAAGTCTTAAGTGAACAGGAGCGATTAATAATTTGGGTAATTGCATCGCCATAGATTGTGTGATAATAAAAGCGAGGTATAAATCGGGTCTATTTGTTGACCCGGGACAGGTACTCTATATGGACTTATAGTTAAAAGTGCAATGTAGGTCGAATATTTAATGAAGTCCTTCATAGTAAAAATGAAAGATTTTAAAAATGACCAAAAAGCCCTTGACGGGGGAACCCGGTAAACAACCCTTAGAGGTTGTTTAGAAACCTATATTATGATTTTGTAACCATTAGATGCGTATAAAAGTTGTAGGCATGAACTTTCACGGTTTAAATGCCTTAAAATGTGTCTTGCCGTAAAATAACATAGCCGAGGGATAAAACTCAGAATAAGTAGCCTGTTACATTAAATCCATCACAATCATAGTTGTGGTGGAAGACTAATCAATAGGAATTGGTGGTTATTAGGCATATAAGAAATGAGCGTAATTTTATGCTTAAAAGTGCATAAATACCCTTAACGGGTCAAAATAAGATTATAAGTAAAAATGGGTTAATAATGCGTAGAAACCCGTGACGGGAACCTAACATGATAGAAAATATTGAAATTAAAAGGTTCATGAGGAATGAGGGGTCAAACAAACTTGTTCCTTTGATAAATACACGAACGGGTCAGAAAGTGTCATAATTGAATTTCAGGCCGAGAGCTTGAAATCTAAATTTTTGTGAATTCGGATATCGGGTTTCCACTCCATGTGATGGAGAATTAAATTACGATCACGTAGGAAAAAGAATCGTGTAAAACGGATAAATAACGAGAGAGTTATGCACGTTTCGGCAAAAATTAACGTTGCTGAAAATATGCAGCTTTCAGCTGCAAACATTCTGGAAAAAAGAAGGGGTCGCGCCACGCGACGACAAAGGTCAGGGGTCGTCGCGCGACGCGACTGTGTCCTTTTTGGCGAAAAATTATTTATTTAATCAGCTTTGTTTTGCGACCCGTTTAAACACTCTTTAAGCTACGTATGACTAATCTAACTCATGTTTTTATGAGTTGCAGGTAAAATTCTAGTACCGGAGGACGATCAAGTTCAACGAAGAACCGAACACGTTCAAGATACAAGCTTCCGCACATTGTTAATCGTTATTTTAAACGACGAATTTAGTCACATTATGTGGTATACTTGAAAGTTGTAAAAATTTTAATTAATCTGTATTTTCCAATGTAATTATAATTATATGATTATGTTCGTGATTTAAAACAAAATCCGCTTAAAAAATAGTAAGGGTGTTACTAGTTGGTAATCAGAGCTCATGGTTAAAGAATAAAGTGTTCGGTTCGAGGCTTGATCGCAAATCAAGTAAAGTACATGTATATAGTAATGGTTTAGTATGATTAAAGTGTTGAGAACAACACATAGGGTTATCGTGTAATACACGTTACATCAATCAAATCGATAAAGGATAGATATAGTGAACGAAATTACGTGTGTTGACACGTATAGTGGAAAAGCCTTGTATTATAATACAGGTGATTATTGATGTCGACATTACTAACTTTTGTGAATGTTTTTATTGATGGACACTCGCATCTGAAGATGACGAGAGTTGAACGAATTACGGATATGATGGTGGAACGGTCCGATGTATGACAAGCAGAGCATACTCATCAAGGATCCAAATCGCGTAGTGATCGCAAACAAGGTTAACGGCAAAAGAAGCCCGTTAGGGCAAGCATTACCAGTTGCACATTTTAAATTTAATTGCACAAATAGCAATATGCCACAAACATGTAGAGAATGATTGTTGCATATGTAAATTAAAAGCTTGGAAAACCTGAATAGAATACCTATCCAGGATATTATTTCCAAGAAAACTAAATAGAGGCGTTACTTACATGGGGTGTAATGTGAAAATAATAAAAGGTCATGTATATCAGGTGTTGATCTCTTACTTTGGCCAAGTAAGTAGTGAACACGTGGTACCATGAACTTTTATGATGGACATGCTTACATCCGATGTAGTAAGGACGGGTGAGTGGGACAAATTAAAAAGTACCCAAATGAATCAAATGGGCAAAATATTTGATAATAATGTAAACGCACAGCCGGGTGATGGAAGCGTATTACATTAGAAAAACGAGCCCGAGAGAAGGGACAAGGATTAATGTAAATAAAGATATAAATGAATGACCTAAGGAAAATTCGCGAAAATAAGTCATTTTGGATGAAAGAGCCATGGTTGACAAAATGGGCAAGTAAAACCAAAGTATAGATGATCCGCAGGGTCATAAAAACGAAGGTATTGCCCACACGAAAAAGATAATCAGTGTTGTTAACTTTGGTCGTGGTAGAGAAAGGATGACGATGATAATCGCCACTTAGAATCTATAAGGCCGTCAAGGATGGTCACACAAAGAATAAAAGACATAGTTGAATAAAAGCAATGGATTTTGCTAATACGACCAAATAAATCGAAGCGAAGTCTTAATGCATACCGGAAGGGTTGCAACGATAACGACTTCGGTAAAACACCCGGTTGATGGGTAAGGATTTAAACAAATGAGTAGACCGAGAAACGAGAATGCGGATGGAAAGTCAAAAGACTCGGGTTTTGAGTCATGACTGAAAGACGATAAGATACTGCGAATAGAAATTTTGATAAATTACGTTCAACTATTTTAAAGTTGAACGGGTCGAACAAAGAATGAAGGTTGACCTTCATAAGTGATGAATTTTCACGCAACAAGTCAAAGGAATTTAATAAAGGACGACGCTTGCTAAGGTAAGTAAGCGCAAATCGAATAAATAAAAGTGTGAAATATTAATAAACCTATGTAAAGGGTTATAGGCGTTAAAAACAACAAAATAAAAGAACCCGGGTAATGGGTCGTAGAGAAGCATAGGTAAAGACCGAGTAACGGTAAGTCTAGGACAAACCGACGTGTAAATGATGTTAGAAGTCATAAAGTCGGAAAGATAATTCGAAAAAAAAACAAACAAACAAATGTAGCCTTAGACTGCGATCAAGGTCGAATGAAATCCAAATAGCAAAAGTAAATAATTCTAAACATAAAAAGGGGTGCCTTGACGCCATATATATATATATATGTATGTGTGTGTGTGTGTGTGTGTGTGTGTATATATATATATACACAGTTGAATAAAGACTCGAATAGAAGAAGATCTACTGGATCAGCATAACCTACGGGATTATAATTAATGATTAAGTCTACGGGACCAAAAAGACCCTCGGGTCATGAATAGAAAGAAACGAACTGATGGGGTTTTACCTTAGAAGGTGAAAATCTAAGAAATAGCCATGAGGCTATGTAACAGAACCTACGGGTCAATAGTGTAAAGCGAGGAAACTGGTTATGATTCCCCGTGAAAAACGAGAACGGAAAAGAATAAATTATTGGTTGTCAATTTCCTTGATGTGAGTAATTGACATAAGTTAAAAAAAAAAAAAAAAAGAGAAGAAAAACGTTAAACTAAAATTTAGTTTTAGTAAGAAACAACGTTTTAAACAAATATGAATGTTGTGAGAGGAAATATTTAATATTGAAAGAAACAAGTCCTGACGCTAATAGGTGTGAAATGATAAATTCGAAAGGAAAGTTTTGAAAACAACAAGGCTCTTGCGAACTTAAACATAACATAAAGCATGACCCCCTCTTTGCATGAGCTACGGGATTAGGGGTCATAAATGCTTGTAAGCCTCGGAGAAAGTCAATGTTAGCATACCTGAGCAGTGGTGTATAAGGTAGCCGGCGACTAGTAAGTCTAACCGGAAAGACCATATAAGATCAAAATGGTAGTTATAACTAGTAAAACGTGCTTATCTTATTAAGATTAGCGTGGGATAAATGTAGATTGCATCAGAAACCGAGTGGCCAAGAAGGTGACTCGTTATAGTAAGCAATAAAGGCGTGGAATAATTGATGAAACTAACGGGCCATGGGCCTTACACATGAAAGACGTATAAGTCACGTAATCAAAAAGACATTACCATACTTTCCTGGTGATACTTATAAATTGTTAAACTATGAGCAATGCTCAAGTAATTTCCGGAACAAGGTTCATAGGGTTAACCCAAGGAACTACGTAAGGAAAGGTTTCGAGGACGAAACCTCTTTAAGGGGGGTAGACTTTTAACTCCCCGAAAAAAACGGGTTTGGTAATCAAACCACGTTAATACTAAAAGACGGGTAAAGTACCGTTAGTGGTAAAATTTACCCGGTGAATATTAAGGTTTCTGAATAAATAGATCTAATGTTAAATAAAAAAAGAGGTGGAGGAATGTTTATGAGAAAATAAAGTTACGAGAGGCCCGAGTTAACAGGACTTAGAATGAAAAGGGTTATAACCCCCGGAACCTACTAACTTAACTAGGAATAATTAACCTAGTTATTAATGTGTAATTAAGTGAATAAATAAAGATCAAGACTTTTAACCCTCTTTATAAAAATTCTAAACATGAGGGACTAAAAGTGGGCAACTTAGGAAATGTTTTAATTAAAAACAATAATAAAAATCAAAGCACACACACGTGTGTGTGTGTGTGTGTGTTCGATCGACCAGGAGCAAGAACAGGGGGTTCCAAAACCCTAGTTCAACAAAATCAACAAATTGAAGCTTGATTCAAGGCCAAAATCGATGCATGAATACATAGAAACGATCACCTAGTCGCAGGGATCATAAGGTATGTCATAAAACCTAGATTGGTTAAAGTTGAAAATTTAGACAAGTAGGTTACTTGCAAATAGATGGTTGGGTTATGATCCAAATTCGAAATTGAATGTCTATGTATGTTTAATTTTGTTAGTTATGATGATATTATGAAAAACTTGATGTAATATTACTTGAAGATGATTAACAAGTAAACTAGAAAGTGGGTTTTGACTAAATAGTGAAGGTGATGATATATTGTGCTAGAAATCATCATAAATGATAGTTGAAGTAAGACCCTTGAACAATTTGCAAGTTTGAGTATTTGATCATACATGATAGAGGATGAATTTTGATGTTAATCTTGGTAAAAATGACTAGTTATGAACTAGTTAGTAAATGTGTAAAATTATGCCCATTAGGTGTTTGTTAAAATGCCTAAATGAAAGCTAAAATGTTGAAAATCCGAGTGAAACGCACATTTGAATAATATGGCAAATTATGCGAAATATGAAATGATAAGAGTTAAAATATCATGTTGATTTAGACTTAATTGTGTAAACCATGTGATCGAAAGTAGATAACTTTTGATAAGTTAAGTTAACTAAGGACGAAGTCGAATTGTAGTTTCGACATAGAAAATAAGTAAGGTGGAATAGTCGTGATTGTTAATGACTAATCTAACATCCTTGTAAATATTGACAATAGTTTGACGCTTAACGAGCTAGGTGGAGGCTTGGGAAAGAAGCGGTCGAACGAATCAAGTACGAGAAGAAAAGCGTAAAACCGGATGAGAGGTAAGTGAAACTTACACCTTTTTGTAGAATACTTATTTATTTTATAAGTTATAAACTCGATAAAGATAATATTGGAAATATGGATTTCCGACGCGATTGATACGAGTCGGAACATACACAAAATTGATAAAAACCTTGGTTTATGATAAAAGGGGCGAAACGATAATTTAGTCATGTAATGACTAAGAAATTATGAAATTTCTTTAAGGTTACCTTATAGTGTAGCTAATAATGAGAAAAAGGATCTAATGAAAGAAAAATCCGAAATGGGTCGGATGCTCAACTTGGTAATTAAAAACCATGTTTGATACATAAGTAAATGCTTGTTCATATAGGCCAAACGGGTCAAATGGTGTGATAGCGTCATTTCACAATATCGACTAATGTGGTTGTCAAGTCTTATGTTAACAGGAGCGATTAGTAATTCGGATAATTGCATCGCCATAGATTGTGTGATAATAAAAGCAAGGTATAAATCGGGTCTATTTGTTGACCCGGGATTGGTACGCTATATGGATTTATAGTTAAAAGTATAATGTGGGTTGAATATTTAGTGAAGTCCTTCATAGTAAAAATGAAAGATTTTAAAAATGACCAAAAATCCCTTGACGGGGGAACCCGGTAAACAACCCTTAGAGGTTGTTTAGAAACCTATATTATGATTTTGTATCCCTTTGATGCGTATAAAAGTTGTAGGCATGAACTTTCAAGGTTTAAATGCCTTAAAATGTGTCTTGCCGTAAAATAACATAGCCGAGGGATAAAACTCGGAATAAGTAGTCTATTACATTAAATCCATCACAATCATAGTTGTGGTGGAAGACTAATCAATAGGAATTGGTGGAATTATTAGGCATATAAGAAATGAGCATAATTTTATGCTTAAAAGTGCATAAATACCCTTAACGGGTCAAAATAAGATTATAAGCAAAAATGGGTTAATAATGCGTAGAAACCCGTGACGGGAACCTAACATGATAGAAAATATTGAAATTAAAAGGTTCATGAGGAATGAGGGGTCAAAGAAACTTGTTCCTTTGATAAATACATGAACGGGTCAGAAAGTGTCATATTTGAATTTCAAGCCGAGAGCTTGAAATCTAAATTTTTGTGAATTCGGATGTCGGGTTTCCACTCCATGTGATGTGATGGAGAATTAAATTACGATCACGTAGGAAAAAAAATCGTGTAATACGGATAAATAACGAGAGAGTTATGCTTGTTTCGGCAAAAATTAGCGTTGCTGAAAATATGCAGCTTTCAGCTGCAAACATTCTGGAAAAAATAAGGGGTCGCGCCACTCGACGACAAAGGTCAGGAGCCGTTGCGCGACGCGACGGTGTCCTTTTTGGCGAAAAATTATTTATTTAATCAGTTTTGTTTTGCGAACCCGTTTAAACACGCTTTAAGCTACGTATGACTAATCTAACTCATATTTTTATGAGTTGCAGGTAAAATTCTAGTACCGGAGGACGATCAAGTTCAACGAAGAACCAAACACGTTCAAGATACAAGCTTCCGCACATTGTTAATCGTTATTTTAAACGACGAATTTAGTCACATTATGTGGTATACTTGAAAGTTGTAAAAATTTTGATTAATCCGTATTTTCCAATGTAATTGTAATTATAATTATATGATTATGTTCGTGATTTAAAACAAAATCCGCTTAAAAAATAGTAAGGGTGTTACAGCGGTGGTCAGTGGCGGTTACCGTGGGTGGTAATAGGTAGCGGTGACGAAGGAGGGTGGCAGCTGTGGTGGTGGGTGGTGGGTCGCAGCGATGGGTGGTGGCGGTGGTGGGTGGGCGACGACGGCTGTGGTGGGTGGTGGTTGGCATGGTGGACGTCAATGGTGGTGGCGGCGGTGGTGGTTGGTGTGGGTGGTGGCGACGGTGGGGGTTGTAGTGTTGTTAATGAAGGATGTAAGAGAAAACGGAATGAAAAATACATGGGGGCGGATGGAATGATTTTGAGGGAATGAAAATTTCTTGTGTAATGAGTGATTTCATTCCATTAAACAACCAAACATTCTTTTCTACATTCCCTTTCAATGGTCCATTCCATTCTGTCTCTTGTTCCTTATACTACATTACTAATTAAGATATAACATGGAAACGTTGTTGATGCACTTTTGTGTATGTCGCTAGTGATATTCGTTATACCATCCGAAACAAGAAATCACCGTGTTCAAGATCCAATTTCAGGACCTACAAACGTTAAGATAAGTATCACTAAAAAATTTAAGAATTAGAAAATCAATTTTGAATCCACAAATAGAGATGTAGATCAAATTAATAGATGAGATCCATGAACAGATGGTTCCTTCTATGAAAGGCTAAAGCATGATTTACTTAGATAATATTATAGATATGTTTTTAGTTAAAAAAAATTAGTAAACCTTTAAACGGGGAAGAATCCTATGCAAACTCGAAAGTTTTACACGTACCCAAGGGCAACATGAATTTGAAAATTGTGTAAGAAACTATCAGTTGTACTCGGGCTTTGCGTTGGGATAACGCTTTTTTTAGTTGAGCGTTACCGTTGATTGTTTATAAAATTTAAATCTTGAAAAAACACACTTAACAACTGTTTTTTTAAAAGCACAAAAATGTATGTTGTTGTAAAAGCATATGCACACAATACCCAAAAATAAATTCAAAGAAAGAATGGTACACCACATTGTGGCACTATCGAAATGTAAAGTGGCTCGAATTAATACCATCTAATGAATACGCATTTCATTTGACCTGATTCGTTTCCAAACATAATTTACGTCAAAACTTAGAACAATTGAAAACGTACATAAAAATAAACACATAAAAGTATTATATTTGACCCGACTCATTTCGGGAAAAAATATATAATTTACGTTAAAACGTAGACCAACTGAAAACAACAACAACAACAATATTATTTGACTCAACTCATTTCCAAGGAAAACTTACGTTGAAAAGTAAATTAACTTGAATTTATACCGGCCGTACATAAAAATAAACACTTGAATTTATTACAAAGTTTTGAAAAAGTTAAAGGGTTATAACTCTCAATATTAAAAGTTGAAGGGTAAAAATATAAAACACAAAAAGTTAATGGGAAGCACTATCCACCCTAAGTTGCTAAATGTATTATAGTTATGTGAACCCTAGGCTCTCGTATTCGTGGGTTATTGACGTGAACATAACACGTTTAATATGATAAGTTTTACCTTTTATTCTATTTGCAAATAATTCCTCTAAAATTACAAATTTATAAAGAAAACAACTCTATTAAGGAATTACGTAAAAACTATGGATTCAACATCATTTCACCATTAAACATAAAAGTACTAACATATAAAATACTCATCTAGTTTAAGTTTTTGACATAAATCCCTCTTAGAAGTTTATATAAAAATTTAGACTAACCCATTCGGCCATTTAGCTACTAGATGGTGAGATGCCCTCTATTGTTTCACCAAAATTATGATTATTGGTTCCATCATTCCGTGATCATAACTTCAAACAGACACACACATATGTAGAAATGAGATTAGGAGAAGATGGTTGGAAGTGTGAAAATGGTAAGAACGGATCCTGGCCGAACACGTGGCGTGTGATATAATTAAGGCGGAGGGGCATTTTTGTCTTTTTATTCTCTTTTCCAATGCATCTCTCACACACCGTTGTCATTTGTGGCGTGTATGTTTTTTTTTTTTTTTTTTTGGCGTGTAGTTAGAAACAAAAACTCCCTGTCGTTTTATTGTTTTTTTAGATCTACTGCGATGAATTAATCGTTTTTGTGTTACAAAGTAAATATCTTGGCATTTATGGCTTCCCAAGTTCATTAATATTCGATTAATAATTCAAACATCTTGGCGTTTATAGCGTTCCCAAATTCATTATATTCAATTAATAATTCAAACATCTTGGCGTCCATGGTTCATTATATACTTTTAATAATTCAAACATTACAATTTTCTTGGCGTTTTTGTAGATCTGTCAAGTTGAATTAATCTTTTATATCTTATAATGGTAAATATCTTGGCGTTCCCAAATTCATTATAATTCATTAATAATTCAAAACATTACAACTAAGACGAAACTAATAGTCTTCTTTGGATGGTATTACATCAGAGATGTACCCATCGTTTTGCTCATCACTTTCTTCAGACTCATCATCATCATCTAAGTCATTGGCGTATAACGCCATAATCTGGTTTAGCATTTCTCGCATCCTATATTTAAATATCATCACAATCCTGGATGTTGAATCGTTCGAAGGTGATAAATCACAGAGTTTTTCAAGAAGGTGTAGTCTATCTGTGTTCAACACTTCGTCCATCGTCAATGAATAATCCACCCCGTGTTGATAAGTCCCTTTCAACCATTCTTGATTGTTCATCCAAACTCCAACCAGTAACTGTTGGTAGATCAGTAACGTCATCATCATCGTCATCATCATCTGCTAGAAATCTTCTCTTCAATCTTCTAATTACCGTTTGAGTCCTTTCATAATCGTTGGCCGTTGGAAACCCAAGGGCCAAAATATCCCTCTGAACGGCCTCATCCATACTAAGTATGACCTTGATGGTCTTGACCTTCACCCTTCTTCTGTCAGAGAACTTTAGGACGAAACGTCTCTCCGACCTATCAAACCTCCATGCAATAGCCTGAGCCATTTTTCCTTAGGTTGTATAGCGTTTTAGACAATTTGTGGTGTGTTTAGACAATTTGTTGCGTGTTAAGTTTGTTTACCTGTTCTACTTATATAATGACCTTTTTTTTGCGCGAGGTAGATTAGGTCTATATGTTTTTGGCGCTAAAAATAATAGCAATTATATTTTTTTCCATGTGTATTTCTTTTATTTTTTGACGTGTGATGTAGGATGCAGACCTATAATGTGACAAGTAATTATGGCGTTTTGAAAATATAAAAAAAGACAATTGCCATGGGGTGGTTTTTAATATAATAAATATTAGTAATAAAGTTTCTGTCGTTTCAGTTATTGTTTGTAGTTACTGTTTGTTCAGCTTTTATCTGTTAAGGTTGTAACGTGTCCCATTATTAAGTTTGACGTTTTATATTAATGGCGTTTCAGAAAAAGATGGCAAAATACAACTTTTGTAAAACACCCTTTCTGTTCTATTCTCTTGCACCTTATTTTATACATTTTAGTAATTTTTTGGATTTTTTAAATAATACGTGATCAAAGGAAATTAATATAGTTTTGGTGTTTGGCGTTTGTGGCATTTTACCGTTTTATAAGTAATTAAAGAAATAATGTATTTTATTAGCGGAAAATTAGATAACAAACCATAGAAAATGACACCAAAAAAATTGAAAAGAAAAAAAATTAAAATTCCTAATCCAATTTCTCATCCAAATCTTCACTGTCATCAGTCTCTTCTTCTTGACGTTTTTTGTCCCCAGAACCTTTGAATTCCTTAGATAGATACTGATTTCCTATACAGCTTAAACGCCCAACTCTAGACGAAGCTGATCATTCAGTAAATTATGGTGTTTTGGTTTTTGGTGTGATCTATTGTTGTTGATTGTTGAAGTGGTTTTGTGGATGGTTGGAGACATAGATCAATGTCATATGTGCGGATGCTATTTTCTGGGTGTGATTGTGAGTGGGTTTTTTTGCTTGGTTGATCTTTGGTCGTCATCTCTATATTCATCCCACTCTTCATCATTAATAATGGAGTCCAAAATAGCATTTACACTGTCATCGGTATCTTCTTCTCATCCAAACCTTCTTAAAAAACAAAGCATAGAAAATGACATATCACTGTCATCAGTGTGATAAATTTTAACCACTTTAAATTTGCAATTACATGTCTGAAGTAAATTTGAAGTATTTACTAAACTTTATATTGTAACTAGGGAGAAAGCCCATGCGATGCACGGCATGCATAATAGCTATTGTTTGTTCGTGGTAAGACGTCTGACACGGCCGATGCATAACATGTAAGACAATACGCCTACAAAGGGGCGTGCTTAAACTTTATTAAACCATGGACCATAAGTTGTTTCCTTGGCAAAACTTGCCGGCCGAAAAGAAGTGAAAATAAGATGTCTTCCAAGGAAAAAAAAACATGAAACAGAAAAAGGAAAAACGCATAAACTCTCGCACGCCTTCCTATCTTATTGGATAACACATAGACCAAACTTTAGCTAACGCATGCCACCGTCATCCCCAATCCCATCACCAGCCAACTGACTGCAGTGAAATAACGAAAAGAAAACTATTAAAAATGATATACTATGTTTACGTATATATGCATCGAAAAGTAGTACGGGTTTTCATTACTAACACTAAGTTCAGACGGTATACCTTTCATGTGGGTCACTGTCAACTGTTTCTTCTGAATCCGAATCTGCATAAGCAGGCATGCGAAGGAAAAGCACGAAACATTTATGTAGACGGTTATCCAAAAATAAATATGCACAATTACATTGTTTATGGAAATCAATCAATTATAGTTGAAAGTTTTTTTGTTGCCTTTCCATTTATAACGACACCAAGTTTATTTTTTTCAAAAGCCAACTTCTCCCCTTATATGTCTTTACACATTCGAAGTGATGCGTTACCAAGTTTTTTTATTCCTATTTTTTTTAATGTAGAACAATGCACTTTTATATTTACGAACTCAAGTTTCCGACTGTTGTAGCCTCCTAATTTTAAAATAGAGTAAACATATACCAGGTATGTAAATAACATTTCAGATCGAGTAGAAAGGTAAATAGCACATCTTTAATTAAAATGGTTTATTAAACAGGGCACGAATAAAGTGTAAGCCGATATATACCTTACGATCGCTTCAACGCGCTTAACTGGTGTCGGTATGGGTAGCACCCCCTTGTCTTTAGCGGGGATCGATGGAGGTGTGGAAGGACCAAAGGGCTTACAACCATCCCCATCTAGCAGGACATTCTTGCAGTTGAAGGATTCAAAATGGCCATGATCATAATACGTACACGAATCAAGCTGGAGGGTCTGGGTGCTGCCCACAAGAGAGTGCAAACAATTCGGCAGTGTTGAAATGCTTCCATCAGCGTTCCTTACCATCACCGGAGTGAACTTATCCTGTATGTCAGTGGAATAAAGGCTGTAGACGCGGGACAGGCCACACTCTGCTGTGAGTATACTATGATCAGTGGTCTTTGTCAAGCATTGGGCGGTGTCATCAAAGCAGACAACGACAGCTTCGGCTGTTGAGTCAAACACCTCGAGTTCTAGCCTGAAACTGTGCAAGGTTTGTAATTTATTTTCAGTTATAAGCCTGCATGAGAATGGCTACAAATTAATACAACTAAACATTTTTAGAAACAAACCTTCCTCTCAGGAAGACAACGGGGTTTCCGTACCCATCACACCACATATCGTTGTCTTCATGCCCCACACCTTTCATGCAATTCCCACCGCCACATGTCAGCCTGAACCACTCTTGGCTATTGCGTATGCGTTTGACTTCAACACGACAGGTGAATTCAGCACTCTGCATATATTACCAGCATAACTATAAACTTTAACCATTTGATTCAAAAATGATAACCGATATTGTGCTTATCCAAAATGACATATTCTAAGTGTATATTACATTCTAATGCAAACCTGATTTGACCTTAACCAAAATGACCAACGTTTACATATGCTTGGTTCGCCACGAACTACGTACACTGTTTATCTACCCAATATTTAAATTACATTTTATGTTTTCAATAAATATTTATAAACGTGAATTCGGTATTAAAAAAAACATTACTTTTTTCGGTATTAAAAATGTGAATTCGGTATCAAAAAATATTTATAAATATTTATAATTGTTGAAAAATATTTATAAATATCTATAAATGTGAATTCCGTATTAAAAATAGATTTCGGTATTAAAAAAAAAACATTCATTTTTTTTCAACCGCAGTATAGTCCTCCTATGTGATGTGGATACAACCAACAATCGTGTAGGGTCAGCTTGGTCGTCACAAACTATACGAATTTGGATTTGGTTATTGCCTGTCAAACTCGTAAACTGACTGTTAGGTTTTAACATACGAATGTAAGTCCAAATAGATGTTTGATTTAATGTATTAAAAATAAGCTTGTGCCTTCATATAACAATCAACTCATACATGCATATGAAAATTGTATGATCATATGTAATAACAATCAACCTGTCACGAAGTCATTTCTTGATTTATAATAATACCATAAAAGGATGAATGTATATATATACTGAACATATGGTTCTTTTTGAGTCTTAACTAATCAAAAACATCCATATTTATTTAGTGGCAATCTTGCTGTCTAACCCAAAATGTATGATAGAAAATCTAGCACCAAGATCCCACTAAATGCGTTTTTGGTTATTGGGTAACCTTTGTAAATAATCTTTCAAGTATCCTTTTAACACAATTAAATTAATTAACTTAAGATCAAAATAAAAAATATATAAACTCATTTGGGTAATCATATTATAATTATCCATAATTAAATATTTAGCATATATAGTTAAGTTAATATTAAATTTAAAAGTATATATTTCTTTAACATTATAATTTTATAAAAGTGACGGTCGAGATAACAAATTACGGAGGCTGGAATCGTGCCATGCGTCCTCCATAATATTATGTGTAGAGATAGAGATATATTGTCCTTTACTCTTCGATTTCGATAAAGATACATAATCTAAAATGAATATTCTATATATACAATGTAGTTTGTAGGGGCATACCATGTGATGCTTGTTTCTTCTACCGTGGGTCAAGATGGCTTCTAGTGTGGTCCATTTTTCTGAATACCCAGCAACAGAATCGTTCCTTGCTGTGGCCACACGTGTAGAAAGAACGGTTATAGGTTGTTGGAGAGAAGGCGGGTATGGGCTGCAATATAGACAAAGATTTATAAAGCCATTTAGATGGTCTTTTGGAATGGACAACATTAATTAACACAAAATTAAATGATGATTGTTATGGGAAAAGGATAAGTCACTTACTTTTATTAGAGTGAAACCGAGAAGTTAGGGGTTTGCATACAAAGGGACATAACATAAAAATTATAGCCACATTAATATAATAAAGTAGAATTAAAAACATCATTAAAGTTGTATTTATGAAGGTAAATATGTAGTTAGGGTCTGGAATCAATGTCCTTTATTTGATGTATGGTTAGAATATAATTTAATGTCATGTTAAATTAGAAACCATACATACTCTAAGGAACATGTATAACAATATATCACTAAGTAACATTAACTATTGAGTATTTTTAAAATATGGTTAAGAACACATAGTAAATTAGGTGACATATACAATTATTATGATTGTCTCTTATGTTATAATTATTAACAGTATTGTTATTGTTATTATTGTTATTAGATGACATGGATAAGTCAAAAGGCATAATGTAAACCTATGTGCTATTTGAGTAAATGTTTATCAATGATTCATATGATAGTAAGATGGTGTAACCTAAGCGAAGCCCCTCTATCATGATAGTTAAGATGCTTAGATGGTTATGAATAATTCACAAGACGATATATATGATAATATAACCTTTATGTAGACGCATTCTCTCATGTTATTCCGTTTTACTTAAAATTTTTGCAATTATTAAACATTATGATGCATTTTTTAAATAAAAAATATTAGAGTATTATAAAGGTTATGTTCGTACAAAAATCAGGGGGGGTTGCTTCTTGTCATACAATAACAAAAAAATGATTTTGACCATTTTGCCCTTACTACTTTCTCATGTTGACATGATTCTTCAAGATTTGGATTTGAAAATGAAAGTGATAGTGTATTAGGGGGTGTTCGGCCGAGATTGTTTAAGGGAGAGAGAGTGTGATTTTTGAAATGGGTTTTCTTGAAAATGTGAAGTTTATGGAAGCATGTTCAAGGGTTAATCATTGATCTTAAACCTACACTCATTTTATATACAGCGTCATCATGTTCTCTGAATTTTGAATATGCTCGTTTAAAATCTTACATGGTTACAACCTGAAATTCTTATTACCTAAAATATGATATCAAATTCACATTAAAAAACATATATGTTTGATTTATCATATACTAATCAATTACACTTTGAATAATTCAAAGTTTTTAATAACTTTAAGTTTCTAATAATTTTAAGTTAAATAATATTCACTCTATTTTTATGATCATATACTGTAATAATATTTTTGGTTTCAAGGTATTAAATCGGTTCCCATATTGTATCCGCTTATTATTTTTGTTTTTGAACGGGAGTATTTATGATGAATTTTCAGTTTTGTGTTTTTTGTCATCTGAAAGTTTATATTTTTTGTTCTTTATTATTTCTCATCTGAAAGTTCATAATTTTTGTTCTTTATTATTATTTAGATTAGATGTTGAATTTTACCTTTAAGATTTTCTTTTTATTTTCTATTTCGAGATTGTCTTTTTTATATACCTCATCATATATAAAGTAACATATGAAATGATCCTAACTTAAAATCATATAATGTACTAACTGTATGAAATACTCAAAGTTGGATTCATCTATAAAAGAAAATAAGGGAACTGAAGTTGGTGACTTACCTCTGTCGCGTATGAAAAAGTGACGGCCGTGTTGTTGAATTAGGTTACGGTTGGTGGGTGGTGGTGCACAACTGTATAAAACACTCAAAGTTCGATTCATGATAACAAAAGACGTGTTGCCGCCGTACGATGACAATGGTGTTGTTGAATCCGGGTACGGTATGCGGGAAGAGAGAGTGCGAGAGGGAGAAATGAAGTAGTGATCCAGCATTTGTGGCTCATTTCAGGTCTTTAAGAAATGTTTAGTTGGCTAATCCAATCATGGCCATTGAAGTTTCTTCAATAAATGGTAACGGTTTCATGCGATGATGACTGTTCGGTGTATCTTAATTAATGTGGTTTAAATATTGGTGAGTTGTTCCTTTATCTAATTAAAACATATTGGTTACTTGCAGTAAGAATTCAAATAGACGGAAGACTTTATATTCATTCACTAATAAAACATATTGGTTAGTTGTAGTAAGAACTCAAATGGATGGATCACTGTATATTGAATATTCACTAATTTAATTAAATGCTTTAATGTAATTTAAAATCATTTATGTTTACTTGCAGTAAGAATTCAAATAGACGGAAGACTTTATATTCATTCACTAATAAAACATATTGGTTAGTTGTAGTAAGAACTCAAATGGACGGATCACTGTATATTTAATATTCACTAATTTAATTAAATGCTTTAATGTAATTTAAAATCATTTATGTTCTTTATTAGTTGGGTTTACGGTCCTTGAATGAGAAACACAATTAATAAATCATTTTCTTTTTTCTTTATTAATCGGAGGACAATTATGCCCCCTTATTAAGGTAATCAAGTGTTGTACTATAAGCACTATAAATTGTAATTACTTACTTTTTGCAGGCATCCTTAGGAAATGTTTTATAAAGACACAAATGTATTTAAGAGGCTCATAATGAAGGTTGTAAAAAAGTTGATATAACTAAATTTTTAAGTATATATAGATATGGAATTATTTTTGTCACAAATGATTAAAGTAATGTAACTTGTGATTATTAACTAAATTAAATGCAATTAATAGGATTTTTATAGGCTGGTGCATTTAAAACAACCATAAATTTTGGTTTTAAAATAGAACATATAACTAAACTTTAGAATATATATAGAATTATTTTTGTCACAAATGATTAAAGTAATGTAACTTGTGATTATTAACTAAATTAAATGCAATTAATAGGATTTTTATAGGCTGGTGCATTTAAACCAACCATAAATTTTGGTTTTAAAATAGAACATATAACTAAACTTTAGAATATATATAGATTATAACCACTTTAGATTTGGAATTACATGTTTTGGTGAATTTTATTACATTTATTTGGTAAAATATGTGAACGAGATATTAATTTATTAGGTAAAGTTTATATACATATATATTAATTTTACACTAAAAATTGGTCAAACTTCATGATATTATAAGAAAGACATTATATAGTAATACAAATAAGGATTATGATATAATAGAAAGTTTTTTTTTACTAGGAAGGCTAGAAAATAATATTGACAATCAATAAATTTAATCAAGGGCTAAAATTAAATTAGTGAAATTGAAGAGAAAAAAGAGACGCGTGGGTTTGTGTAAGGGCATTCTAGTCAATCCAGCACAATAGTTTCTTTCTCCTCCAATTCCTCCTCATTTTTTAAACGTTAATAACTTTTTCATACGACATTATTTTTTTTATAAAAATTGCACAAAAAACGAGCGTTTTTTATCTTTAAAACGAGTATACTATTGTTATATTTTCAAAAAAAAAAAATTGAAACCCAGTTGCGTAAAACGCAATGAAAAAACCCAGTAACGTAAAAAAATTGCTTTTTCTAAAACGCAATGCAACAAAAACACAAAGAAATGTCTTATTTCTAAAACACAATGAACAAAAAACACAAATAAATGTCTTATTTCTAAAACGCAATACCCTAAAAACACAAAATAAAGTATACTTTTTAAAACGCAATGGACTGGATGTGTTTTACCTAAAACGCAATGCAACAAAAACACAAAGAAATGTCTTATTTCTAAAATGCAATAGTCAGAAAACACTTAAAAATGTCTTTTTTTTTTCTAAAACACGATAGCCTAAAAACACAAAAGAAAGTGTACTTTCTAAAACGCAATGGATTGAAAACACATAAAAATGTGTTTTACCTAAAACGCAATGCACCAAAAACACAAAGAAATGTCTTATTTCTAAAATGCAATGGCCATAAAACACTTAAAATGTCTTTTTTCTAAAACGCAATGGCTAGAAAACACATAAAAATGTCTTGTTTTTAAAACGTAATGGCCTAAAAACACAAAAGAAACTGTTCTCTCTAAAACGCAATGAACTGAAAACACATAAAAATGTGTTTACCTAAAACGCAATGACTAAAAACACTTCAAAAATGTCTTATTTCTAAAACTCATTGACCGGAAAACACTTAAAAATGTATTATTTCTAAACGTAATGGCCTAAAAACACAAAAGAAACTGTTGTTCACAGCTTAACCCCATCCAGGGGCTCTGCCCCTTGGACCCCGCCAGGGGCTGCCGCCCCTTGGACCCTACTCTCAGGGGCGCTACCCCCGGGCCCCAGCCAAAATCGTAATACGCAATTACTCAATTCAAAAACCCAGATAGTAAAAACGCATTTCAAAAATTTCTTACATAGATCGAAGCCGATTTCTTTGGATTTCTTCACCGATTGACGAAATTTGAATGTTAGAAACGCTTATCAGCGATCAAGTCGAACGAATCGAGTGATTCGCTTCAAAATCACAGGGAAAAAATGAGATATTATATGTAATTAAACTGGGTTTCTTCAAAAAAAGCTGAAGAATACGTTGATCGGGTGTTTGAATCATTGATTGGTGACGAAAATCGCACTATAATGTAGTAATTATTGAGATAGAAAGTGAAGATAATGGTTGAAGATGGTGGGTTTTGAAAATGGTGAGTTTTGAAGTTACAGAGAGAAGAAGATTGGGTAAAATTGACAAAAATATTCTTCCTCTTTATTTTAAATTTTGCCGCATGTCCTAATCCTATTGCTGACTATCCTTTCTAGCCAAAATAAACTTCCTATTTGATCATCACCCTAACAATACAATAAAACAATTTATGATATACTATCTCTGCACAAATCTTATAAACAAAAAATGATTGAATTTTTATTACGTTTATTAACCGTATTACACATTTTTATAAAATTCTAGTTTATATTTCCTTAACGCATGTACCAAAATTCATGAATCACGAATGTATAAGATTATAATATTTTTACAATTTTTTAATCGTGTGATAAGGATTATATAGAAGTGTATGATTTACATTTTTTTCGATATTCAACCCGTTTAATACACGGGTTTGTAAGTTGTAACACCTATAAATTAAAATAATAGTCTATAATTTTTCGATATTTAACTCGTGGAAATTTAACCAGTGAAACACACGGCTTTCTAAGCTAGTAATATAATACAAGTATATTGAGAATGAGATAGCTGCAAATTAAAATCCAGTAATTTTCCTTTTCTTTCTTTTTAGCCCAGTAAGGTTAAAGAAACCAACATTGTAGAAAGTAGGCCCATCTGTTATTGAAAATAAGCAGTCAAGTCAAGAAGATCACCAAACATCCCCAGATTCTGACTTCAGTTGTCTTGCAAATTTTAAGGTTTTTTCGTTATTTTAATTCGTTTCAAGCAAAAAAAAAAAAAAAAATTATAAAGTTTTTTCGTTATTTTAATTCGTTTAGAGCAAAATGCTGATTCCCAAAATTTACGATTCCTTTAATCCGCTAGTAAGAACTAGATAGGATGAGACAAGATACAAACCGACCCAGAAAGACCAACCCAAAAATCCATTTATTTACATGGGATTTTTTTTCCAATACACATCTAAATATTATCAATATTAATTAGTGACAAAGAAGGTTGTAAGCACTAAACAGTGACCAATTTTGTTCACTCTTTCGCAATGATCCCTTAGTGACCATCTTAAGTATCATGTGTGACTGATTTTTACATGTGACTGATTTTTAACTTGATAGGTAGAAAATATAGTCCTTCCAAATTCAGTTGATAATAATTAATTTGGTTATTCTTGAAAGAGGGATAACGTAGGTCGTTCTCCAAGACTTAAAGCAAGAAAGTTATGCACATGCAAAAGATTCTATTCTAGGGTCCATAAGAGTTCAACAAAATTCTACATAAAGAATATATGTCCAACAAAATTAATTGGAATTATCTCCTAATTAATCAAATCACCTACAGTCCCTTCTGTTTTCTAACCAAGTTTTTAGACCATTTCGTCTTATGATAAACAAACTTGTAGACAATGGCAACCTTCAGTAATGGCAAAGACGAAATGCATGCCTGCACAAAACAAACTCGAAGCTGGCCGAGAAAGTGATTGTTTACAGTATACCACTGCAGTTTTTGGTCGATATGTGAAACTCAAGTATGTTCCATGCGAAACCAAACTGAGAATTACGACAACTAGCTGATTAAGGATGATCCTAAAAACAATAAGAAATGTGTTAGAGAGGAACTATAGTTAGTGATAAATTAATCTTCCTTGTCCTAAAAGCAAGATATAGCACTATGAAAACCAACTTTCATGGGGTTTAAACCTTCTTTTAGACCAAGGAAAACTTGTAGAAAACTAGTTTTCTAGTTGTAGGTGATTGAGTGAGCATAATATCCATATTATCTGTGTATCATAGCATCAGTAACCATAATAGTGCTGCAGTTTGTTACAAGATTATTCCTAAAAATAAGCCAAAGAATAATATGTCGTATTCAATCCGGTCCACTCAACGTGAAAGCCGGTGATTGCAAACTAAACTCCCCTCTCTTCTATTCACCCCTCATTGTATATAAATAGGCATTAGGAGTAGTCCTTGACATATATCCACAAAGTATTTCAATCATCATAAGCATAGAGAGATACAAAATGTTCCCAAAATTTGGTTTTGTGTTACTTCTCACTTGCACAGCCCTTTTCGGTGTGTTTCCTACCAAAGCCACTGAACTCAAAACCTACATTGTTCACTTAAGTTCACCTGAAGACCAGCCCCACAATATTGAAGAATGGTATAACTCGTTTTTGTTGAAAGTAGCTTCGCGATCAAACACGATACCAGAGATGGTTTACCCCTACCATCAAGTGATTACCGGATTTGCTGCTAAAATGTCAGCGGATCAAGCAAAGGTGATGGAGAGTTTGAGTGGAGTCTTATCCGTAAGCCCTGAAAGTGTGTATCAGTTACACACAACTCGTTCATCTTACTTTTTGGGCTTGCGCCGAAACTCAGGTTTGTGGAAAGACTCAAACTACGGAAAGGGAACCATAATTGGGGTTATAGACACTGGAATTACTCCAGGGCATCCATCGTTTAAGGACGATGGTGTCCCTCCTCCACCGTCAACATGGAAAGGTAAATGTGAATTGGCGGGGTGTAACAACAAACTGATCGGAATGAGAAGCTTTGTTAAGGGACAAACTCCGATAGATGATGTAGGCCACGGGACACACACTTCGAGTACTGCTGCAGGGAATTGGGTAGACAACGCAAGTGTATTCCAATTAGGGAATGGCACTGCGTGCGGGATGGCACCACTAGCACACATAGCCATGTATAAAGCATGTGACATATCAGGTTGTTTTGGAAGTGACATCTTAGCGGGCATGGATGCAGCTATTAAAGACGGTGTTAACGTGTTGTCAATTTCGCTTGGTTCATTTTCCATGCCGTTTTATAAAGATATTATAGCTATTGCCGCCTTCACTGCCACGCAGAAAGGGATCTCCGTCAGTTGTTCAGCAGGTAATGCTGGACCTTACAATGCAACACTATCAAATGAGGCCACATGGATCCTTACGGTCGGGGCTAGTACAATTGATAGAAGGTTCAGGACGACAGTTCGTCTTGGAAACAACAAGTTATTTCACGGTGAATCGCTGTACCAACCGAAGAATTACAGCCGTAAGCTTCGGCCTCTTGTTTACGGCGAAGGGTGTGGTAAAGAATCACTGGACCACATTGATGTGAAGGGGAAGGTGGTGTTGTGTGATTTGGATGGGCGGACCGGTAATATTGCAAAGGGAATGGAAGTTAAGAAAGCCGGAGGAGCCGCCATGATTGTTGCTAACGACATTGTTACCGGTGAAACTATAGCGGCACAAGTTCATGTTATTCTCGCATCATATATTGGTTACAAAGAAGGGGTTGAGATAAAGAAGTATTTGAATTCAACTTCTTCACCGACCGCAACCATCCTTTGCCGTGGAACTGTGGTGGGCCTGAAATCAGATCCGGAGATGGCTTCTTTCTCTTCGCGAGGGCCTAACCGTGCAAGTCCCGGAATCCTAAAGCCAGACGTTACTGGACCCGGTGTGGACATTCTAGCAGCATGGAATGTGAAGGTCGACAAACTAACACAATCCAACGCTACATTTTTCGTCATACGTGGCACATCAATGTCCTGTCCTCACCTCGCAGGCATAATGGCGTTGCTCAAAAGCGCGCATCCAGAATGGTCTCCTGCCGCAATCAAGTCCGCAATAATGACCACCGCTAGTCAAGTAAATCGAAACGGATCAGCCATTGTGGACGAAAGAGATCTTCCTGCTAATGTATTCGCCATCGGCTCTGGTCACGTAAACCCACCAAAAGCCAATGAGCCAGGGCTTGTTTTTGATATCCAACCCGACGACTACATTCCTTATCTTTGTGGGTTAGGCTATATGCCCAATCAAATTGAAACGATCGTTAAAAAGAAAGTTAGTTGCTCAAAAACTATAACGGAGGCCGAGCTGAACTATCCGTCTTTTGTGGTATCTCTAAAACCAGGTGAGAGCAAAACATACTCAAGGACTGTGACTAATGTTGGTTTGGCAGAGGCGGGTTACAGCGTCAGGGACAGTTCTATACCACCGGGTGTAAGTATTGAGGTTGCCATTCGTGATCGTCAGGATGTCATGAGTTTCACCGCGGTGCAGCAAAAGGGAACATACGAGGTAACATTTACTCGGGATATTAAGGATACGAAGAAAGGTCCATATGGACAAGGGCATATGACATGGGTATCTGAAACTGGTAAGTATACCGTTAGAACCCCATTTGTATTCAAGTTTGAATGAAGATCCAGATATTGTGCCTGCATCTTGTATGACAGTAAACATGTATGCTTTTATATGTAAGTAATATAATTGAAATAAAAGTCACTGTTTTCATATGATACATATAGTTTATATGTTTTTCATTATAATTAAGATTAAACAAAATTGTAAAAGTAAATAGAGTTGTCGAAGATTCGAAATCAGAATCACAAAGGATGGAAACACGTTGACATGCATGTTTCTTTGGACTGGATAAACGACACCCATCTGAAATTATCATGTTTCTTCACAACATACGTAGGGTGTTAAATGGTTGTGTTAACTGGTTGAACGCGACACGATGACGAACGGAAAATCATATATGACATATGAACCCAATCACAACACGGGTTTGTGAAGATTGATACTCTATCTGGCAAAATGGGCCAGGTAACTTGTCAGAATGGGCTCAAGTCTTTTTAAAAAAATGATCATCTTGGCTCGGTTCATATTGGGTTTTTGGAAAAATTGGGTACGGGTCAAAAGGTGTTATTTTACATCAGTTAAACAACTCTTTTGTGGAGGAAAATTAGGTATTGGGCTACCCTCCATCATTCTTTGAGGGAAATCATTTAGGAAACAAGAAACGAAAAGTGAAAGCATAAATCTATGATAGATTTGACATAAAAGCACAACAGAAATTAACAATGTGATGAACAAAGCCATACCTCAACCCACGTGTATAACAAATCTAGACTTCCGAGTTCTTATACTTCCTGAGAATTTAATAGGTGGCATTCGTTTAGTAGATTGTAATGGAAACTCTTGTTAGATTCAAACAATGATAAGCAAACATTAGATGTCGCAAGTTTAACCCGTCTACTTATGAAGGCCAAAAAGAAACAACCACAACAGCCTGATTAGATGTCGCACGTTTGGCCTGTCTACTTATGAAGGCCAGAAAGAAACAACAATAACAACCTGGCGGTACTGGTGCCCGACATAAACCACAAAGGGGTTGAGACAAGCAAGAAATAATACTGTGAGGGCGAGCCCTTTTCTTTTTTTGCCCCCTTAGGCCGGGTGTTATGGTTGTCCGTGCCTCCCCGGCGGGGCTGATGTGGAGGGTCGGGGAGCAGGGAACACCACGCCGCCTCCCTTTTCCCGGTTCAATTCCTGAGTGGTTGTGGCCACACCTCCGTCTCTCCCATTGCCTAAAATTAAAAGCTCAAACAAGCCGCAATTTAGTCTTTGGCTCAAGTTTGCCACCTCTAGTTAATACAAACACAACCCGTTTAACCCATAATTTTACTTTATTCTATTTTTAAGAATATTAATACTCCAAAATTCAAATTTACTAGCAAAGCTACAAACTTAAATAAGACAGTTACATTTGAACTATGTTTAAGTATAAAATACTCGATACATTTAAGCTATATATGTCATAAATCGCATTAAAAATAAGTATGAAATTAAACGGATTAACCGGTGACTCTGTCAAGTCAACCTAAACATAACCCATATTAGACTTATGATTAAACTTAATTATGTTATTATATGTGTATTAGCTTATAACTTATATATGTTTAGATTGATATGATAAATTATGAGGGTGATGATAAGCGGGTATATTCAAACTGCCATAAGCAGTTATTCCCGCCAAGATGAAACCGCCAAACATCACACATATATTTATGCAATGTCCGGCAATGTATTCTGTTGTATAATTGGTCTAGAACAAGTAATTTCAAAGTAATTAACAAACCTGGAACCCGAATTGAAATTGCAAAAATTATGATGAAACCTGGATTAATCTCTGAATCGTATGAGAACTATCAGATAAACCTATTTGCGGGTGACACGCAATGATTTATCGGATTAGACAGAGACCACTCTTATTAGAATTGGATTTGATGAAACTGTGATGTCAAGAGAACAAAACTGTAACCGTGTCTGTTTCTTTTTATGCGTATGTCATATCTGAACGATCGAAAACTAATTTCCCAGTCTAAAAGAGACTTCATGGGGCCTTCTAAATTTTGCCATCATCAGCCAAAATCCACTCAAAATAATGGACTAAGACTTTATTGGACTTCACCATCCAATTAAAGTATATAATGGTCTTTTTAATTTAGAACTCATCCATCATCAGCCCATATAGTAACGTAAAATGAAAACAAATTTTAATGGGCATTCTATTTTATAAACAAAGCAATTTTTATCTAAAACATTTTAATGGGCTTTAGCAAAACAGTAATAATAATATTATAATAAGTTCAAACAATAATTACAAAGTAACTATTAATGACAAGGCCCATGTAAGTTATTTATATGATAGACTCAAATAATATTAGGATTAAATCGAGCCCGCACTCCCGCGTCACCTAACTCGTTTAATCTCTAACGTTATTTCCTCGATCAACAAGTTAATCCAATACCCTAAAATCCATTGATAACACTAAAATTACCAACATTCCTCCCCAATTTTAGTGGTATCCATGATTAACTTAACCGTCCTCACAGAAACACAAACGCATGCATAATGAAAATGTCCTGAGGATTGAATTTTCACTTAGTATATTACACGTTACAAATATTAGAATAACAGGATGTCTCTATGGATTGAACCCATGTTATCCATTTAAATACATGTAGGTAATATACACAAACGTTTACAAATCCAAATTCCACTTGACACAATATTTTACTAGCATGTGTCCTAATCCTTCAAAGAATATATCAAAGCTCAAGTCCAAAGATTCTTGAAGCGGCTAAACTTTATATTCTTATAGGTAGTTCATTACTCTTGCACCTGCACTGCAATTTATCAATGAACTATTAAGAAGTTCAACTTCAACCTACTTTATCTTGCAGTCTGAACACATACCTTGGGATGATTTGCTAATGTGTTCCAATATCGTTATGACAAGCTTTCCGCATTGAATTCTGCATCTAACGTTGTATTAGATGGGAATTGGGTGTCTTGACATAAGATATTTAAAGTGGACTTTAAACCCATCCCTTTAGCTGATTTCTTCACGAGATCTCTTCCTAACCCTTTGGTTAGATGATCAGCTAAATTAAGCTCAGATCTAACAAACTCAACGGATATTACACCATTCATGATTAATTCTCTAATCATACTGTGTCTAACACCTAAGTGTCTAGACTTCCCATTGTACACTTGACTATATGCCTTAGCCAATGTAGCTGCACTATCGCACCTGATAGAGATTGGTGATATCGGTTTCGACCATAATGGAATCTCATAGATCAAATTTCTGAGTCACTCTGCTTCTTTACCAGCTGCAGCTAAAGCCACAAACTCAGATTCCATAGTTGAGTCAGTGATGCAAGTTTGTTTCTTTGAAGCCTAGGAGATAGCACCTCCACCAAGTAAGAACACCCATCTATTTGTGGAGGAATGATCTTCCTTATTGTTTATCCATCTTGCATCAGAGTACCCTTCTATAACTGAAGGAAAGCCCGAATAGCATAAACCAAATTGCATGGTTCCTTTTAGGTACTTAAGTAGTCTGTTCACTGCTTGCCAGTGTTGAGTACTAGGATTACTAGTAAATCTGCTCAACTTACCCACAGCATAAGCTATGTCAGGCCTTGTGCTAATCATAGCATACATCAAGCATCCAATGACCTTGGAATACTCTAATTGTGAAACTGAATCACCAGAATTGGGCATTAACCGGATGCTAGGATCTAGAGGAGTGCTAACAGGAGAACAATTATAATGATTGAATTTCTTCAACACTTTCTCAATGTAATGAGACTGTGTCAAGGTTATACCATTGTTACTCCTTTTAATCCTTATTCCAAGGATCACATCCGCCTCCCCCATATCCTTCATTTCAAAACTAGAAGACAACAATTTCTTTGTCTTATCAACCTGATCTTGGTCAGTGCCAAAGATCAACATATCATCTACATATAGACAAATAATCACTCCTTTACCAGAGGTTTCAAATCTACTGTAGACACACTTATCAGCCTGGTTTAGAACCATGAGATAAGATCACCTCATCAAATTTTTGATGCCATTGCTTAGGTGCTTGTTTCAAACCATATAATGATTTGACGAGTTTACACACCTTGTGTTCTTGTCCAGGTAATACAAAACCCTCAGGTTGTTTCATGTATACCTCTTCATCCAATTCACCATTCAAGAACGCAGTCTTGACATCCATTTGGTGAATAACCAAGTTATGAATTGAAGCAAGAGTTAAAAGAAGTCTTATGGTGGAAATTCTTACAACAGGAGCATATGTATCAAAGAAATCTATTCCTTCCTTTTGTCTAAAGCCTTGGATAACCAACCTGGCTTTAAACTTATCTATGCTACCATCAACTTTCATCTTTCTTTTAAAGATCCATTTGCAACCCAAAGGTTTGCAACCAGGAGGCAAATCAGTCAATTTCCATGTATTATTATGCATGATAGAATCCATCTCATCTTGGATGGCTTCTTTCCAGAAAGCAACATCCCTAGATGTCATTGCCTGACTGTACGTCTTAGGATCCTCCTCAATATTGAAACAATATTGATACTGATGTACAACCTCGTTCCTGGTTCCTTCCACCAAATAAAGATGAAAGTCAGAGCCAAAAGACTTGGCTTTCCTGACCCTAGTACCTTTCCTGGGTTCAGTACTAGAAGATGGTACATCTTTGGTACCAGCAGAGTTACTACCAAACTCAGTTACAGCTGATGTTTTCAAACTATAAGGCATGTCCTTTAGTCTAGGCACAGAAGAAAATCTATCCTCGTTGCCAAAATCAGCAGTTCTTGATTCAATCACAGTGTGAACAGAAACATAGTCATTCGGTTCTGTAACATAGAACCTATGAACAGGGGAATGCTCACCATACCCAATAAAGATGCAATCAATGCCTCTTTGACCTATGTTTCTTATTTTTGGTTCAGTAAGCTTTACAACAGCTCTACAACCCCAAACTCTAAGATGACTTAAGTTTGGTGCCTTTTTGTACCAGAGTTCATGTGGGGTTACTTTAGACTTTTTATTAGGAACTCTATTCAACAAATAACAGGCTGTTAACATAGCCTCATCCCAGAATCCTTCACTTAACCCAGAATAGGAAAACATGGAATTAACCATTTCTTTCAAAGTCCTATTCTTCCTCTCTGATACACCATTTTGCTGTGGTGTATAAGGAGCAGTGGTTTGATGTATTATACCAGTAGACTGAAAGTAAACTGGATCATAATACTCTCCACCTCTATCGGTGCGAAGGTTCTTTATCAGAAAACTTTGATGTCGCTCTACCTCTTGTTTATAAATTTTGAATTTATCAAGAGCTTCATCTTTTGAATGCAACAGATAGACATAACAAAACCTAGAGGCATCATCAATAAAAGTAACCACATACTTTTTATTTCCAAGTGAGGGCGTACTATGAAAGTCACATAAATCAGAATGAATTAATTCTAATACCTTAGAATCCCTTTTAACATCTTTAAACTGTTTCCTAGTAATTTTAGTCAACTTGCAAGTATGACATTTACTACAGTTTTGCATGTCAAAGGCAGGTATTAGGCTCATTTTAGACATATCTTTCATCCTATAATAATTAACATGACCTAATCTAGCATGCCATAGACGTGAATCATTCTCAACATTACTAGAGGATGTAGATGCCATACAAACAGATTCAATAGCAAACGGGACATTAATATTAAGCATGAACATGCCATTACATAAATATCCAAATCCAACAAAGGTTCCATGTCGAGACAAGATAAACTTATCCGACTCAATGACCTGTTTATAACCACAATTGTTTAATACAATTCCAGATAAGAGATTCTTTCGAATCCCTGGTACATACAACACATTATCTAATAATAGATGTTTTCCAGAAGTAAATACAAGTCTAACTTTTCCAACTCCTTTGATGGGCTCAGTTGCAACATTTCCCATCCTTAGTACAGATCCATCTTCAAGTGGTTCAAATTCCTCGTAGCACCCGAGTCTACCCACCATGCAAGCATATCATCTTGTACATAAAAGGATTCAGAAATAAATGATACATAATTCTCAACCGAATTATGTTTACAAACCATTGGACTTTTTGAGTCCAATAACAAACCCGAAGACCGGGTTTCATTTATTTCATAACACAATGGGATTTTTCCGACTTGTACACTTCTTATGTTTGTACCATCACAGCTAGTAGGCTGCACCTTTGTATTAAATTTGTTTGATTCAAAATTATTACTTTTTATTTGTTTATTATTCAAATCACAAAATAAATTTTGTTTCTTTAAATCAAATCCAATTTTTGTGTTTTGTAAATAATTACCATGTCCCGAATGACTAATTGAATCAACTACAAAACTCGTAGGTTTTGTCAAACTTAAAGTGGAATCAGTAAGCATACCTTGTGTAGCATTTGGATCTTTTGACCCACTTGGACCAGACAAGTTAGCTTTATTTCCATCCGCAGGCTTTACGCGGCAATCTTTCTTGAAATGATCCGGTTTGCCACATCTCCAACAACCCCTTTTTGGTTTCTTGTTGGAATCATTATTACCCCAATCAAACTTTCTTTTATCACCATTACCCTTGTTAAACTTCCCACTTGCCTCATCACATTCAACCATTTTGAAACAACTGATTTGAAACTTGATAGTGATCAAAATAAAATAAAGTACACTACCCTTCTAAATTATTTGACAAACCCACTTTAAATTAATTAAATGATTTCCAAGCCACCATTTAGTTAATTCATCAAATCAATCCATCATCTAGTCGCAGCAGATGATAAGAAATTTCATATATAACAGAACTAAAGTAAAACTTTGCTATTAAATTCAAATCATATAAGGCTGGACGGTATGGGGGTCGTCCCCCTCCGTCCCGGTCCGTCGCCGGAGCCAACACCATGCCGCCCCCTGCGTCCTCGTCCCCGTCCCCGTCCCCGTCTTCAACGTCCATTCTTCGCCGTTCAGGACGATCCTCCAGGTGGGCCCCCTTTCTTCGACGTTCTGTCACCCCATGCCGCCCACCCTCGTCGAGCTCCGTCCCCCGTCGAGCTCCGTCTGCATACCGTGTAGCCTAATCACCACTTAAACGAAGGAATTTTGCAATTTGTATCAATAGTCAAAAGCAGTATGCACGGAATTCAAAGTATATGTAAAATAAGATTAATTTTGAAATCTCATGCCATGAAAATATTATATGACACCGTACATAAATTCGATTTTCAACCAACCAAAATTAGGGGAGTTTCATTTGAGAAAAAAATTAAATTGAGAAGAAAAAGAACAAAGGGTACAATTGTAAAACATTAAATAGTTTTCTCTCATCTCATTTATTATTTTTTTTTATTAATTAATTAGTCATAAAGATTATCATCCTCCACACTAAAATTTTTACCTAGACACATCAAAATTTATCCTACACGTTTTTTAAATTTATCCTACACATATTGAAATTTATCCTACACAACTCATAATTCATCATACACACCTCATAATTTATCCTACACCTTAAATTAATTTTTTTCTTCTTTGAAAACATATATTTTTTTTGAAAATAAGTTACAAATTTAATTTAGTTAGCTATTAAAAAGGAAGACTAACAATTAATGATCTATATAATTTTACCAATATACCCTTACACCTATATTAAATACAAAAATTAAATGAAGTAAAATAAAGCATTCTTATTGGTTAAAGTTTGCTCTTTTTTATTCTTACAAAAAATTTCTTCTCATTTGAACCCTTCACACCAAAATTAACCCTAAAGATTCCAGAAAATAATTCACTGCTAGAAATAAAAATTTATGAAACTAGATTTCTATAATAAAAACTTGTGAAATCAAGATAAACAAACCCAAATTAATCACTAGAACATGTGAATTAGGGTTAATTCACAAACTACAGAACTGAAAAATATTCACTGTACAATATTTTTCAAACTTGAAATCACAACCAATGACCAAATTGAACCCTAAAATAGGTTTATCTTTGTTGTATAATTGGTCTAGAACAAGTAATTTCAAAGTAATTAACAAACCTGGAACCCGAATTGAAATTGCAAAAATTATGATGAAACCTGGATTAATCTCTGAATCGTATGAGAACTATCAGATAAACCTATTTGCGGGTTACACGCAATGATTTATCGGATTAGACAGAGACCACTCTTATTGAAATTGGATTTGATGAAACTGTGATGTCAAGAGAACAAAACTGTAACCGTGTCTGTTTCTTTTTATGCGTATGTCATATCTGAACGATCGAAAACTAATTTCCCAGTCTAAAAGAGACTTCACGGTGCCTTCTATATTTTGCCATCATCAGCCAAAATCCACTCAAAATAATGGACTAAGACTTTATTAGACTTCACCATCCAATTAAAATATATAATGGTCTTTTTAATTTAGAACTCATCCATCATCAGCCCATATAGTAACGTAAAATGAAAACAAATTGTAATGGGCATTCTATTTTATAAACAAAGCCATTTTTATCTAAAATATTTTAATGGGCTTTAGCAAAACAGTAATAATAATATTATAATAAGTTCAAACAATAATTACAAAGTAACTATTAATGACAAGGCCCATGTAAGTTATTTACATGATAGACTCAAATAATATTAGGATTAAATCGAGCCCGCACTCCCGCGTCACCTAACTCGTTTAATCTCTAACGTTATTTCCTCGATCAACAAGTTAATCCAATACCCTAAAATCCGTTGATAACACTAAAATTACCAACATATTCCGGCACCAAGACAATTTACAGTTTATCCAAATTGTCCATTTCTATTCCTTTCGGTTCTCTTGTTCAATACTATTTCTGTATATTAGTTTTCTGATCATCATGACTATCGAATCATCAATACCAATTAACTCCGCTGCAAGTGTTAACGATTTCCAACAACCCATTTACTCGGGATATTAAGGATACGGAGAATGGTCCATTTGGGCAAGAACATATGACATCTCTATCAGGATATTAACCATTGAAACCACATTTGCATTCAAGTTTGAATGAAGATCCAGATATTATGCCTGCATCTATAACACTTAACATCTATGCTTTTATATATAAGCAACATGGTTGGAAGAAAAAAAAAATGCAATGTGGATATTTTCATATATTCTCGCTAATTTATATGTGATGATCGCCATCAGTTCACTCAAAAACTTAATTAACCTAGATAGACAGGGGAAGTATAGGGTCGTATCCATGATGAGCCTATGGTTAGTATTATACGGTTTATTTGACTATGAAAAGTCAAAAATCTTAGATGTTGAGTGAAGTCGAAATAAGCTAACACTAAATTAAATTGCAAGTAAACTATGAAACTAGGAGGCACAAGACACAAGAGTGCGACGCAAGAAACACACAATCACTTCCGAATTCAGGCTTAATCAATCAAACATAAACCTGTAATTTCATTTAATCATCTGACAAATTACGTAGACATAATTTTTACACTTAATTAATTAGATTAAAATAAATCAAATATATAGACCACACTATAACACTATCACTATGGAGGCTCTTCATTTTTTTGGCCATTAGTCAATAATCTACGCTGATCCCCTACGTGATTGAATGTGGCTTATCTATGGAAGCATCCTTTCCTAATTGTTCCCTAACACCACACACCAGTGGATTCGCGAACCCTAACTCGTACAAGTATACGCGCGAGCGCGTGGCGTGGGCGCAATGTGTCACTTTGATGGCGCAAATTTGCACACTCGCATCAAGGCGGCTGTAGGGATGGGATTAAAGTCCACATGAGATGGTGAATGCCTAAGTGGATTCTTGGCATGCGTGGCGGGTTCCAGATGGCACGTGTGTGATGTATGAAGAAGGCTCCATGTGGCGCGTGCATATTCGAGGCAATGCGAGTAACGTGGCGCGCCTGTGTGGCAGATGTTGGGTTTCAAAGCTTCAAAACACAAAAATTCACAAAGATAAACTCAGGAATAGGAAGCTTATTTTACTGCTTCAAAACCCACACTTTTATTCATTGCAAAACCAAAAACATATATACACACATTTAGCTACGTAAATGAAGGAAACTAACTAACCACTACTCCTACAAATGAGTAACACTAACCATGACTCAAGACCCACTATTTGACTAAATAAAACATAAAAACCATGTGACATAAATAACTTTTCTGCTGATTCGTTTGACCCGTATCCGATTATGAAGCTCCATTTCTGGTACCCTAAAACCCATATTAAAACTCGTCAAGATTAACCTACAGCAGATGGCGCAAACCAGCAGGTCAACCAGTGCGTGGTGCGCAGACTGACAAATCATCTCCCACGCGTACGCGTGCGGGTTCTCTACAGCTTCCAATGTGCAGCAGCAGTTCAGTCTCCAAGTCTGTTGAAACAACCAGTTAAACAGTTTCGAATCAGAGTATAAAATGCAATAAACAACATTGAATACATTCAAGAATTTTTTGCAGAAATAGGTGGCTTGAGATGGAAAAGAGTGCCATTAGGTGGTCAACCTTTTTGTTTTCATATTTAGGTAAGTTATAACATGAAACAGCGACCTTCAATGATCATTCTGTCAAAAAATCAGAAACTCTGCAAAAGCTGCACAAAATTGTTGAAAGTCGCTGTTTGAATGTACAACCTTTTGAAAGTAGTTGTTTGATATAACAATCTTCATAAACGTCGCTATTTGATATTACCATCTTCATAAAAGTCGCTGTTTGATATTACCCTCTTCATAGAAGTCGCTATTTCATGTTACCATGTTTATAAAAGTCGTTGTTTCATGTAACCATGTTCATAAAAGTCGCTATTTCACACCACAATCTTCCATAAGGTCGCAGATTCATAAAACCATCTTAATTAAAGTCGCTGATTCATAAAACCATCTTAATTAAAGTCGCTGAATGCCTTGAATGCCTGTGTCGTTTTGCAGCAGGAGTACATGTGAGTTGTGATTTGAATTTCTGGCCATACAGTACCCTTGCATGTAACATTATATGACTAAACCCTGCAATCTCCTTGTATGTATTCTCTTATCTCACATGATATGACTAAACCCTGCAAACTTTAATTTCATTGTGTAAGGATTCCACTGTTGTGTAAGATTTCCACTGTTCTTCAGTATGGATTCTAAAATTGATACACAGAAACGGTTCTTTAAAGTTGAACATAAAGCAAAGCACAAGCACCACATGTCGTTTCAAACACCTATCAAACGAAGCTTCAAACCTTGCTTTACCGATAAATTTTCTGTGAACTTTGATATGCCGAAGATGAGTTTTGAATGTCATCCTGGTCCTCTTAATGCATCGGTGTTGTTTTTGAACAAGGATCACCGGGCATTTGAGGTATTAAAAAATCCAGAAAATTATAGTAACCCAATAAATATTAAACGATCAGATTGATCATTCTGGCAGCATATGAAAAAAATCCGGTTGGTCCAAGGGTAGAAGGTTTAATACGTGCAGCAGGATTCAGTGGGATACTGGAAATTGGGTACCGGTATATAGACCACGCCTTAATAACTGCAATGGTTGAGAGGTGGAGGCCAGAAACTCAAACGTTTCACCTTCCTTTCGGCGAAACCAATGTGACATTACAAGATGTCAACGTGCTGTGGGGGCTACCAATAGATGGGGTGCCTATATCTGGGGCTGACACTGGTATGACATTGTATACTGCAAGATCCAAGTGTCAAGAGGTGTTGGGGTTTACCACTGAGGAAGCTAAAGTGAAGGGCAAAAGGGTTAAGTCGAAGCGAGTTTTAGAAGAAATAAAGTCGAATTTTATTGAAAACCAAGCATCAGATCAAGACTGTCTTTTTCGTGCACGTCAAATAATATTTTATTTGATAGGGTGCACAGTCTTGCCTGATAATGCAAACCACCTGATTTTTCTAAATTTTTTAGAGTTTCTTGAAGACTTGCCCGCATGTTCGGGATATAGTTGGAGCAGTGTTGTGTTATCTCACCTTTACAGAAACCTTTGTAACGCTGCAGTACCTAATGCTATAGCCGTTACTGGCCCAGTGGCGCTTCTACAAGTGTGGGTTTGGGAGAGGTTTCGTTGTTTTACTCCTGCTATTGCCGAATTCTACTACAATGCCTCGTTAGCTGCTCGGTTGACTGAATTGGAAATAATTAAATTTATTTTTTGGTATGTATATAACACTATGTTAATTTATTATTTATCTTTGTAGGTGGAAGGGAAGCTTAACCTGTACAGAGGTTCCCACACATTGCCTGAGAACATATAGATCTTAGCTGCAATTTATGACCGAGACAACGGTATGGTTGTTAGTTGTTGACATATAAAATATAAGTTTGTTTGAACACGTTTCTAAAGATTGAATATTTTTTTTTGTTTCAGTTTAGTTGGAGACCATACGACGACATTGTGGGTAGACTCCCCGATATATGTCGGAGTGGTTTGGGAATTTGGCGGAGTTGTTGCCCTCTGCTATACTACTCGGTTGTGGGGCATCTCTATCCTCAACGAGTGATGAGACAGTTTAGCATGTTCCAGTATATACCTAACCCAATTGCCATAGATAATACTGAGCATGCCAGGCTTCATTCCATGAACCGGTGTGGGAAAACCGGGTGGAACTAGACAACTCGTCACGAACCGTATGTTCGTGGGTGGGAGGCACGTCATCAAAACTTGGTCACCGGGGAACTCATCACATCTGTTTCCGTTTCCAATGATTACATGGCGTGGAACATGCAACATACCGTGTTATATCTGACGAACCCACGGTTGCCAGCTGGCCCTACGAGCGGTTTTCAAGACGAAAGAGCAAGGGTCCAAATGATGGTATATACAAGTTTAAAATTATTCAAAGTTACCTTTATTATTGTTAGTATAAAAATTAATTATTAATTTTTTTTTTTGCAGTCGGAGACGATGGGTCTAATTCACCGATCTCAAGATCTGGACGTTATTCAGGGTGCGACGTATCGGGCCCTTGAGCTGTCTAATGTTCCAGAATACACACAATATCCGACTCATCTGACACAGGAGCCGCTGGACCTTGTTTTATATCCTCGTACACAGAGGTTAGGGAGGCCACGACGTCGTGGTCGTGGTGGTAGAAACGTTCAAGAGCCCGGGACATCAAATTGGGGCACAAACTTCGAAACAGGGGGGGATCAGGATCTGGTGTTAACGAAAATGAAAATTTTGCGGGAAAATTTGGTGGGTCGCAAAACGTTGGCACTATGTTTGCGGACGCTAATCTAGCGGCAAACAATGATAATACTGAGTCATGGCAGTCACTGTTGGCTACGGCATGCATCTCCGGCGGTTATGACGTCACCGACTTATTGGACCTCCAAGAAAATGATATGGGTAACAACAATAACAATCAGTTTGTGGACCCAAACATAAGTCAGGCAGGGTTTCTTAGCCCCTCGCCACATATCATGGACCCCAACATAAGTCAGGCAGGGTTTGTTACCCCCGCGTCACAGATGATCACCTTTATGCCGGAGACCCAAACAGACTATCAGTACTGGGCCCAAAACCAAAGTAACGAATATCACCGGAACCGTTATCAAAATGTTGAACCAAACCCCTTAGACTGGCGTCTCGACTTGAACCTGTTTCCACCGAATGACCCATAGTTAACTGGTTTAAGAGTGTAATACATTTTCGAATTAATATATTGTATTTTTTGTTGTTGTTATTTGTGCAATATATTTTACTATTATTTTATTGTTCAAAGTAAACTGATACTGAACAAATTTCATAGCATTAAAAAGTTCATTACGTTAACCAAAAAAATACATCATTAACGGGTTCAGAGTAAACTGATACTGAACTTCTAAAACTTAAACTAAAAATACACATAAACCACCACATTCATGAACCAAGTAAACAATAAACACATCTTCAAAAACATCACTTCCTTAGCTTTCTTAATTGCCAAATCATCTTTGTTTTCCATGCTCCTTAACAGTGCTGGTATTACCTTCTCACAACTAGGGCATGAATATGAAGTTGGAGATGAAGGTGTATCAGCCCACCGTATAAAACCACAATCTTTCTTCTGTAAAAACACAACAATCAGGAAATAGCCAATTAATTAACTTCAATCAACTATAATTTTAACTTACACAGCATAAGAAGCGGCGATTTGGATTAGCTTCAGTTTTTGAAATCTTGTACCAAGTCGCTGCACCACATGAAGAGAGGAATTGAGAAGCTTCCCCGCCCTGAGATGATTTCTTGTTGGAGCTTGCAGGGGATTTTTGAGACATCTTCAGGTTGTATCGATTTGGGAACTAGGGTTCGTATGAAATCAGGGAGCCACAAAAGAAGAGAAGTAAATCGGTTGGATCGATTTAGGGAATGAGGTATTTATATATGTTTATCATTAAGGGTATAAAGGGCATTTCACATTTTTTTAACCAATATGCATTTTTCTCAAAAAGAAAAATGATTTTTAATTGAATTTCCACCCACTATAAATACCCCCACCATAGGGAATGAAATCAGGGAGCCACAAAAGAAGAGAAGTAAACCTGGTGGCAGCCCTCCAGAAAGAAAAAAATTTGCATTTCCAACCGACAAGTCCGAAAATTGGTCAAGAGATGTTGTTGATTTTTACCTAAAAGGGGATTCCCCTTTTTGTTATTCTCGCTTTTTAGGGGAAATACAACTACCTAGAAGCTTTTGGGGTAGCCTACTAGGCTACGAATCTAATGCATGCCTAAATGACATTGATGAAAGTGACGTAGAAGAGGCTTGTATCAACTACCGTCGCCACATGGCTAACGAGCTTTATAGATGGCGTTGTATGTAGGATGAATGTTGTTTCGGTTTATGAATTGTGGTTTCGTACTATCTTTATAATAAAGTTTAATGTTTCCTCATATTCTTGCATTTATGCTTTTTGACAAAAAAGGCCATGCCTTTTTTTGAGTCTGTTATCTCACCGGTGCGTTGCAGGTCACCATCACCGGGTTTCTCCGTGTCCTATGCTAGGGTGAATAAGGACTTGGGCGACTGGCGTAGTCTCGCCGGAGGTCGTTTCCTCTCGTTTGGGGGGGGGGGAAACGGCCTAAAAGCCATTTTTTACTTTTTGACAAAAAGGGTCATCCTTCCCTTTTCTGGGTCTGTTATCTCACCGGTGTGTCGCAGGTCACTGTCACCGGGTTTCTCCGTGTCCTATGCTAGGGTGAATAAGGTCTTGGGCGACTGGTGTCGTCTCGCCGGAGGTCGTTTCCTCTCGTTTGGGGGGGGGGCAAAACGGGCCTAAAAGCCATTTTTTGCTTTTTGACAAAAAAGGCCATCCTTCCCTTTTCTGGGTTTGTTTTCTCACCGGTGCGTCGCAGGTCACCGTCACCGGGTTTCTCCGTGTCCTATGCTAGGGTGAATAAGGACTTGGGCGACTGGCGTCGTCTCGCCGGAGGTCGTTTCCTCTCGTTTGGGGGGGCCAAAACGGGCCTAAAAGCCATTTTTTTGCTTTTCTATATAAAAAAGTGCCGGAACATGATATTTAATAATTAAAAGCTAATACAAGTACGATAAAGCATTGCATGTTTTATTACATGTTTGGGGGTGAAAAACGAGCTGCATAAAACTCATCCGCCATCTCTCGTCTGTATTTCGCGCAAGCCTCGACAAGATCTCCCCCAATCCCGACCTCCTCGTCATTAAGCAGTTTAGTTAACAACATACAAACTAACACCCCTGAATCAGGTCCTGGGTTTTCCTTCTGATGTTGGCAAACTTCAGTATGTGTCACCATTGTCTTTTCCACATATGGGTGTCCAGAAAGTTCCCAGTAGACGATTTATTCCAAAAATGTTTTGAATAACGATTCAAATTTTATTAGGGTTGGGTATACCCTAACTTGAATCAAGCTTGACCCATCAGAAACACCTGAAGCACACGTCCCAGTAAAATACAAGGTAAGGTGAAGTGTCCGCATATCAACACGAACCATGAACCAGTCTTGAAGGTCAACACAGATTGGAATGTAAACCTGAGACAAAAATAAATAAGTTAAACATATTTGGTTTAAAATAAACAGTGGGGGATGTAAGTGTTACCGTATCGATGTCCCAAAATGTAGGGTAATGTTCCTTTAATCCAATGGCAAAAGGTAACGCACGATGGTTAGGATTCTCATCCAAAAGGTCCGGAAATAGCGGTGGGAGAATCGTCCATGGAAACAGTTGTTCTGGTCTTCTGGATTTTTTTATTAAAATCCATCTGAACCTCATCATTCTCGTCACCCACCCACACACATGCTACAACGGTGAAAGTTTTATAACATAAGAATAAAACATAATTTTCGGAGAACCTATATTTATACTCCTTACCAGTGGCGACAAGTAACCGTAGTTCTCGTATCCAAGTAGGGCACCCCAAAACTCGGACCCGAGTTGTCTCCTTCCAAGGAATCCGCTATAACAGAAAGAAGAATCTTCGTTATGATAGAACGCCATTACATTTTTTGACCACGATCTAGACTCTTCTGTCGGGTAATAATACCAGCGTGTCTTTCTGGGGATCTTTTCAGGGGGTATTGGGAACTTCCTCCAGCTCCAAGAATGAGTCTTCCGGGTCCCCCATTTATTGTGTGTGGTTGGTGCAATTTGAGATGGGGGTATGAGTGACTATTTATGTTTGAACAATCAAAGTAGTAAAGTCGTTGTTTCATGCTGAAATGTTATACTAGGTCGCTGTTTCATCCAGAAATGTTATACTAGGTCGCTGTTTCATTCAGAGATGTCATACTAGGTCGCTGTTTCATCCAGAGATCTTATACTAGGTCGCTGTTTCGTCCAGAGATGTTATACTAGGTCGCTGTTTCATCCAGAGATGTTATACTAGGTCGCTATTTCATCTATAAAAAGTCCCTTGGAAAACACCCCTCCATTGGTCCTCATCACTCTTCTTTGCAATACCATTTCTTAGTAATGGATAAGCACAATGGTAAGAAACGGTTACCTCCTTTCTCCCACTTCCAAAACAATTGCATGAGTGAAGAAGACATCAAAGCTTGTTTGGATTGGGAACTACCCCCAAAGCTTCCTGATCTGGAGGAAGGAAAGAAATCAAAAAAATCTGAACCTGTCGAGGAAGGAGGATCGTCTTCCGGTGCTGTAGTGAATCATCAACTGGCAAAACAGAAGGACGTTCTTGGAAAAAAGAAACAGGTTGAAGAAATCCCCGTTGTTAAAAAAGTTTGGACCTATGACAATCAACAGTTTGATTTCAACCCTAACCCGGAGGAGGATTACGACCCAGAAGTCCTGAAGGATGCTTGGAACTATGAGGAAGAAGAAGAAGATTGGTCCTGTGTTTGGCACAACCCATATTCTGGAGAAGAGTCAGACTCGGAACTATCATCTAGACGTGACTGCCGTTGGAAATAGGGTTGCTCGTTTTGTATCATGATGTTTGTTGTAGTGGTGTTTAGTTGAAAGTTTTTTGTCGTTTGTTGTATCAGCACTTTATGTCCTCATTTGGCTTGTTTTTAGTGGAAGGTTATTATCCTTTATTGTATCAGTGGGTTATGTTTACTAGTATTCTAATAACTACCCACCCCTACACTTCTCCTGTCTATAAATACCACCTATCACACCAATATGTCTTCACATCTTCACCTCACCTCACAAGTCATTCGGATGGCAGATGGTGATAACGAATTACACATTCATTTTCATTTGCATATACATGAAGGGGAGCCAAACCCTGCAAATGTTGAACCACAACCCAACCGTAACTCTATTCAACCACAACCCAACCGTAACTCTGTTCAACCACAACCCAACCGTAACTTTCTTGAACTCCAAACCAACCATAACCATATTGCTCGACAAGCAAACCCTAACAGTGTGCTCCCCTCCACTGAACAGCTGCATGCCCCTCCCAGACCTTCAACGCTAGAACAACATCGTTACCGTCCAGATCATCATAGTCAGCAAAATCAAAATCAAACTTCCTTCATGGCAGCACCACAAAACCCTAGCAGCCCGTACATCTCAGTTGTCGAAAGGGGAGCAGCCTTATGGAGACCACAATGCAGCTATGGACACCACTACTACTGTAGGTATACTGAGCCATCCGACAGCGATCGAGACTCAAACACGTTATCAGATGACGCAGTGGTTAGTGATGATCCATGGGAGCAGTATCAGAATTACGATAGCGATTCTGATTCATCTTTTTGAACCCCACCATATTCTATCTTAGCTGCTGTCTTATGTATTTTCAATTCAATAATATGTGTGTTGTTGTGTTTAATGTTTCTTAGTGAATTTTGGAACAAATGTCTTAATTGTTAAATTACACCAATTGAGACTTCAAACAGAAATACCAAACACAAAACATAGGAGGATACACCTAACAGTTAACAGTAAAAACCACAACAAGATACTAAGTTAACGTCGGCCACAGGTTTTCCTGTTGTGCCCGGGTTCTCCGCATCTGCTACATCGATGTGCCTGGGGTTCATCGTGGTAGTTAACATCCATCTCATTTTGAATTCTTCTTGAACGAACCCTGCCTCGATGTGTTGTGACCCTCGAAGGGTCCCCTTGAATTGTCCAGTCCGCTTCTTCCCACTCATCTTTGTGTCCCAGGGTGAAAAAATGACCGATGTACAGTTCCTGATAGGTGGTGGTGTGGAATATGGAATTGGTAACGTCATGTGGTTGCTCACCCCCCCAAGCGCAAATGGCGATAGCATGGGAACAAGGGAATCTAAGCATTTGCCATTTCCCGCATGAGCACCGCCTGCGTCTGTATTCAACGGTGTACTCGTTTCCACCGTCATCATTGGTTTCTTCCCTTTAAACTACCGCGTAGCGACCTTCTCTGACATCGTAGACAGACACTTCATGTTGCATGGCTACGGAATGCAACTTGTTAAACCTGGACCAAATTCGAGGGGGTAGAGGGGTATTGCAGCTTTGGGCCATCTGCGCGTGCCGAGCATACTCTGATACGTCCTTGGTGAACGTATAATGAATCAAGGCTTTTACTGGCAAGAGTCTTGCTTCACGTAAGACATTATTCATAGACTCGAATATGTTCGTCGTAAGGTTACCCCAACGACGGTTTCCGCGGTCATGAACAATAGTCCACTTGCTTTTTTCGATGTCGTTCAGGTAGTTCCAAGCACCCTGATTTAACATCTGCATTTCCCTCACAGCCCAAACATACTTTCTGCGTTGACTTGTGCTCCCGATCATCCAACACAGCTTCCAAAGAGATTTGGTCTTGAACCTACCACTAAAATTTCTTCTTACATGCCGAAGACAATAACGGTGGTAGGCGTTTGGTTCCCTCCAATCCACAAGGTTCTCCATCACATTAATTATCCCGGCATGACGGTCTGATAGAACACAAATTCTACTATTACAGTCTCTGGTGATGTATTCCCTCAAATTTTGGAAAAACCAACACCAACTATGAACCGTCTCTTCGTCAACTAGAGTGTACGCCATTGGCATTATGTAGTTGTTGGCGTTTTTGGTTACCGCAACCAACAACTTACCATGATACCCTCCTTTCAAGTGTGTGCCGTCCACAGAGATGACAGGCTGGCAAAGATGAAACGCGCGAATAGAAGGACCAAATGCCCAAAAAACATATTTGAATGTCGGATGTCCTGGAGTCGAGTGCGGGTGATGAAACCATGAAACCACCGTACCAGGGTTTCGAGACTGAAGCCGTAACACGTACTTTGGCAGCTCCTCAAAGTTGCTTTCCCAGGTTCCATATATCCTCTCAATTGCCTTTCTTCGTCCACGCCACGCCTTTGTATACGTAACATCGACAGACATCGCTTGCTTTATATGTGTCCTGATGTGTTTCACCTTCAACGCAATGTCTGTACGAATTTGTGGCAGGATGTGTGCAGCAATATCCTTAGATCTAAGGCATCTGTTGTTGTTGCGTACCACCGTGGAATAACAACTGTGGGCAGGCGCCCAGTTGGTAATTTTCCACAGGTGTTGGTGTTTCTGTTTTGATGCCGTTGCACGCCATTCACATAAAGGAGCATGAGGGAAAGGGTTTTTAAATTTTTTGTTTCTGGTGTAGCATTTAACTTTGTATAAAGTTGGTTTGCTATCCAACACAAAAATTTCCCTTCCACGGCGAATGTTCCATTCTCGGATAGCAAGGTCCACCTCCTGTTTAGATTTGAAATACATGCCGAGACGTATCTGTTTTACTTTTGGATTGCATACGTCCATTGGATTATCTTCATAATCCGGACACATGTAATCCCTAAGTTGCTCGTCCTCGTCTGGGTCGTCATGTGTCCCTGGAATGATAGGCCTCGGCTGAGCCAGGGTCAACTCGGTGTGTTGGTTGACTGCACCTCGTCGTCAGAAGTGCCATCGTCGGATGGTGGTGCCTCTTCACTCTCAGAACTTTCTTCGGTGCTGTAACTTTCCGAATCATCAAAACCGTCATTATTGTTGTCACCGACCACAAACTGGGAGGACGGACCTACTATGTTATCAACAGGAGGCATGAAGTGGTGTTCTTGAGTTGTTTGCCCGTATCCCTCGTCATCTTCATCAGAATCTTGGGTGTCAACAACATTATGTTGTGTAATGTCATGCAGAAGGTTTGTGAAACTCATGTGTTGGACAGGATTGACTGCCTCCCACTGAACATAGATATCGGCAATGAAGTTGCCATCCGATACTTCTGCTAAATAGTTCATCATTTCAACACCATCATCGTTGAAAATTTTTGTTGTCTGAGATATGCCCTGAAACGTGTACCCTAGTAACAATGAAAGGCGCACCGATTCTTTTTGTAGTTGAATATGATTACAGATTGAATCCACCAATTGGTCATATGACGATTTATGTCGCATAAGGAAAGAGGTTGTTAGCATGGATTGGTCAAACTGAACAGCCCCGTTAACAAAGGAAAACACACCACCCCAGTATAGTCTTACGAGGTATGGCCGAAAAGAATCCATGATCTAAGAAAGTGAAATGTTAAGAAATGTTAAGGATGAGTGGGTTGTGTAAGCTGGATTTCATTTAGTATCTATCTGTTTTAAAGAAAGTTAGTGTGGGTTGAGAACCTAATCCAATTGGTATTTATAGTGTTTAGGAACCAGATAGTTGGTGGAGCCCACCATCTTCTGGGTTAATATACATATAATAATTTTTTTTAATATTCTAAAAAGTAAAAATGTAAGTTGTCTTAAAACAACTTTAAGTACATATATGGCACCGTTCGTTTTAACAAGGTTTTTTATTAGGTAATTCAACAACATTACAACATTACAATAGGATCCATCAAACTCACAAATTACATAAATGCAGTACTATTTTAATTACATACAGGCATAAATACAATGTTACTTCACTTCGTACTATTTTAACAAATCATTTATAATTGCAAGATTGTTTGTCGGGCTTCCAATTAGAACAGAAATACAGTAAATTTAAACCCATCCCATTTCTTCGTATATCGAGCTTCCTGATGCAACTTTTTTTGCGAAAGGAAATGAGAGGTCTAAGGTTAAGGATGCTGAGAATTCTGCAACCTCAGTGATGTTCGGCGAACAACATTACAATAGGATCTAAATCTCCTACCGAAAACGGGGGTGATGCCCCCACCAGAAGTTGCAGAATAATTTACGAGAGGAGGTGGTGTAGGATCGTTGTTGGACCCGAACGAGTCAATCAGAAGAGTCTTTTCTCTGTATCAAAGGCGGAATCAAAGATACAGATGCTCAAACTAATTATAATGCTTCTTTGATTGATTTAACAACGTTTACAACCTAAAAGCAATCTGGCAGCACTTCGTTACAATTTCCGGAACCGTTACCAAATGAATGAACAAGTGCACCTTATATAGTAGAGGTGATTCCACTTATATGGACATGCCATATAAGCGAAATCAGAAGCTTTTGATTTCGCTTTTATGACCAAGTGTCCATATAAGCGAAATCACACACTTAACTTCTAATCTTCAATTCTCGAACCTCGTGCAGTGGTTATTCTAACCTATCCTATAACATAACATGATACAAGACGAAGTCAATAGACGTAATGCACTAACAAACTCCCCCTCGGATATTGACGAAGTCTTCAGTGACTATTCTCTGTTATGACACCTCTTCAGTCTTGATCATTCTGCATCCTCACTCAGATTGTAACATTGTAAGCATCCATCAATCTTTTGATCAGCTTCTTACTTTGACTCTTACACCAGGATCTCATCACTGGTTCTATCATCAACAGCTTTATCATCAGCAGGCTCCCCCTTTCGTCAAGCTTCCGTGCTTTTAGGGATCGACACCTCTCTTTCCAGCTACAAGCTCCTTCTAACTTTCAGCTTGTCTTCAGACTCCCCCTTAGACTCTGCTCTCGGGATCGTAGTCTGGACTTTTCCTGCAATCACTCATTCAACTATAAGTAACAACATTTTAATCTTCCAGATATCGTAATCTGACAATTCAATCTTCTCAAAATTACTTCTCATGAATTTGGCAGTTTCATCGAATCGTATCGGAAACTAGCTCTATAACAATATAAGCATCCAAATCCCCCACAGTTAATCATCCAAGTCCAACTTAATGACCTTGGAGATATCACAAACTATTTTTGATTTTTGATTTTAAAACTTCAAGTTTCAAATTAATGAACTTGTTTTATTTTCAGAAACACGATCAGCTTACTTAGATTTTGAAACTCAGCACTCAGACATCGGTTGTCGAAAATAAAGCAGAAATCAAAATCTTTTTGTATTTTCTGAAAATATAAAGCAGTAAAGAAATATGTACACACATATTTACAGACAATATTTTTGTTTGAGTATGCGTCAGAGGATCATATCAGTTTTTGACAAGTCACAAGTACCGTTAAGCTTAATTTTCACATCAAGAATTAAACAATTCACTTAGATTGTCGATATACTGGTCCACTTAAATTTTCATACAAATTTCAACTGATTCAGGATACGAATTAGGTATTTTAAGAACTTAAACCCATTCATGTGTCCCACCTCTTGAATATACTCCCGTATCCAGATCCCAATATTCAGTCTTACAGGTAATTATAACCCAAATGATATCTGTAAGGGATTAATAAATTATGAAGAATCATGAGAGCTCAGGTCAGAACTACCGTTCAGCAGAGAGATCATGACTCAACTTGTAGGTGTGTCCCCTTTAGAGGATCTTTTTTTCAACAGCATTGCTAAGCAATTTTATTGTCTTATCGTTGATGCTGAGGGTGATGCTATGTTTCAAGAATTTGCGGAAAGTATTATTCGAGGACTAGGTCAGAACTTCCATTCAGCAGAAGTCCTGGAATAATACCCCAGACATCATTGAGTATAAAGACCTAGTATATCAGATTATGAGACCTTTCAAACGAGATTTCAGGGGTTACCTATATATCCAAGTAGTGTTCCCCACGAAATAAGCAAGTGTTTGAATTTAGGTTTATATCCCGAAAAGTTTACTAAGTGTATAAAAATCTACCGACACATCCATGGTGAGATCGTTTAACACATTTAAACTTTCCATTTCTTTAGCGTACTGTAACTGTCTACTGATGTACTATCATTTCCTCTTTTTACGCAAAAACTCAATTTTTGAATTTTATCATGTTTTTGCCTTTTTGCCAATAGGTTTTTATCATGTTTTTGTCATTTTCAAATTTTCAAATGTTTTTTGTATTTTCTAACAATAATACTCCTCCTAAAATGCAAAATCATTAAAAATTTGACAACACAATACTGATAGCTTTGTCTCGCCATCCATTTTCTGCTTCACATGCTCTGATTTGCAGAAAATATAACATACCCCCATGATTTACAACACATTGATATTTTACAGTTTGAAAACCGTTTTTCAATCTTGTGAAATTAATCATGTTTGTTCAGCCGTGAGGGTTTCGGCGTATTCAATCAACATTTATTCAAACAAAATTAAAAACAACATATTTTTGGTTTTTCAAATTTTAACAAACTAAAAAACATATTTTTGGTTTTTAATTTTTCAAATTTTTAGGGTTTTGAAAATATTGTTTATTTATGTACAGAAAACAATCAAACTAAACTCCCTGTTCAACCAAACCAGGGTCCTGCAACCTCTTCCTGTGCCAGGCTGCTCCAACTACCATTCTCACAATCTTCAGCTTCGTTGAGCACCTGCACATTCAAACTTTATCAATCATTTAAACAATTTAGCCCAGGTCTGTTGGACCTTAGGCATTTCAACACAATAATGTTCATTTAATTTCGGAAACTCTTTGTCATTTAAAACTTTTTCAACATTGACTTCAACCTTCTCATCTTTTTCCAATGTCACGTGTTTCTTAACACTCCACATTTGACCTTTCGGAGTACCTCTTTTGTAAAAGTTTGTCTCTTTTGAACCTTTTGATCTTGAATAACATTTTTAGGTTTCCAAAACTCTTGAGGTTTTGTCATATCAACAGATGTTCTCCAACTTTGTGTTGTTTTGAATCTGGGTGTGTGAGAATTCCAGGTCTGTCTTGAATCGAACCTATTCGGGTTTGATTTCCAATTTTGATTTGAAGCAAACTTGTTTGTATTGTACCTCCAAGTTTGTTTCGAATCAAATCTGGTTGACCTTGATTTCACATCCTCAGATTTCTGTTTTTCAACATCAACAGGCTTTGGATTTGGACACTTTCGTGCAACATGTCCAATTTGATCACATTTAAAACACACTTTCTTTGAAACATCCTTGGCCTGTTGTTGTTTCTTTTTCATAGCGTCAAACTCCTCATTAGACTGTTGTCCAAATTTGAGTTTTTCCTCTTCTTTCAAGCTTTTCCCTTGAACAAAACTCATCTTTTGTTGCAAATTTGGTTTTTTACTTTGATTCCAATTTCGTTTCTTTTTATAACCCAAACCAGCCTTCATGTTTTTCTTCTTAAAACCAGGTTTGTTATAAAAAGATTTTTGACCTTTACCAGCAAACTTTGAAATTTCCGACTTCTCAATCTCAACCATTTTGAAAACTTTATCAACCTTCTCTGAAATCACATTCTGAATCGGGAATACAACAACTAAGAATAATTTGTCCGATCCAATCATGGTATAAACCAATCCTTTTGAATCATCATTCAAATTTTTCTCGGATTTTGTGTTTTTCAGATAACCATCATAAAGATTTCCTTCATCTTCATCCTGTGATTCAGACTTAACTTTTGTAGACTCATATTTCAAAACGCTTTCAACAACCTTACTTACCACCTCTGAATCATTAGCATCATCAGATTTGGAGTAAGTCACATCGATACTTTCAGGTAACTGGTCAGCTATATTCAAACCCTTTGCCACCTTTTCCTCATCATAAAAAGTATAACTGTTTCTCAATGGTGGTGGTACCTGATGAAATTCTGAACCAATACCCTTTTTGCAATTTTCAGTATCTTTGTCATCTGGTGTGATGTTGAAAATGCGTTCGAGAATGTACGAAGAGTTATGATAACTTTGAAGTTTTGTAACAACCTTTTCTTTTTCAGCCAAGACTTGTTTAAGATTAGCAATTTCATCAACACATTTGTTCAATTCAATTTGCTTTTCTTTAAACTTTCTTTCATACATTTCTTTAGTGACTAAAGTTTCTGACAATCTTTGATCAAAACTTTTGACTTGGCTCTTCAAAGTATCATAAGCTTCTTGTACTCTCTGACTCGACCACTTTAAAGAATCATACTGTTTTTGTAAATCTTGACATTTAGATTCTTTTTCAACACAATCGACACATTTTGCTGAACACATTTGTCTATACACATCACTATCCTTTTCAAGATCTTGACACTTTTGTGTTAGCTTTTCAACTTTTAGTTTCAAAATTTCTTCTTTTTCAATCATATCTTTACATTTTGTTATGAAACCATTTTCAAGTTTAACTATGTCATTTTTTTTTTGTTTTTATGATGTCATCTTTTTCAGTACAGGCTTTGCACATTTCTATGCAATTCCTACATTTGTTTTCTTTTTCATCAACCAATTCAACATTCGATAGATCAGAAGATTTTCTAACCTCAGTCTCATTTAGCACCGGTTCTTCTGACTCAACTTTCTAAACTTCCTTTTTGTTCTCTACTTCAATTTTATGTTCTTCTTCAACAGCAAGCTTCACAACAGTCTTTACTTCTTCAATCATCTTCTTCAATTCTTCTTCTTTTCGCTTCTTCATTTCTACCACCTTCGGTAGACTTGCTTCACAAACCTCTCTTATCTTCTTCTCCAAATCAGGCAGATATGCTTTATCAGATAACCTTCGTGTGTTGAAAGTAGCCTGCCTTGGAACCAAATTTGTTACAGCTTCGAAATCCACTTTTGATGGGTCAGCAACTGGATTACCCCGTGGATCCATGTAACATTCCAACTCATCATTCCATCGTTTGGCTCTCTGGGCTTCTTTGAATGGTTCGTTTAATTTTCCAATTTCCCATCTTGCATAGTCTGTTTTCCAACATCTATCAGGATCAGCATCAGCAACAAATGCATACCCAACAGCATCTTCTTCAGGGCAAACTTGACTCCAGTCGTAACCTTCATCATCATATATAACTGCAAGAGCCCTTGATTTTTCTTCAGGCTGTTTCAATCTTGGTGGCTCAGATTTGTTCTAATGGTAAATCGCTTTCTTGTAATAATCTTCGTTGAATGGGTTTGCAGAATCATCATCAGCATACGCATTTCTGCACTCGCGCTTAAAGTGACCTCTTTGTTTGCATTTGAAGCATGTCACCTTAGATTTATCAAATCCTAGTTTGGTAGATGGTCCACCAATTGACTTTCTCCCCGTGATCTCCATGAACCGCTGTGCCCGACGAACCGCACTGGCCATGCACCATCTTATATCCATTAGTTCCATCTCCTCGGGGTCTAATTGATCATAATCTTCTTTTGTCAAGTTGGTGTTGCCAATCTTCCCTGCAACGAGGCTTTCATACGATTCAAGTACAGATGCCAAGAAAACCATCTGTTGTTTTGCCGACTCTTCGCTGAAATTCTGCCCATTCTTCAGATCCACTGCGATATTACACTGAAACAAATTCTTGGAAGCAGATTGACTTGAAGTGTTTGAAGAAGATCCACTGTGAAAACCACTTTGAAAACTTTCATTGTTCACTGAATTTGAACTTTCTGCAGAAAATGTTGTTCTTGGAGACCCAGCCTGCGGTACATTTCCTCTGTAGTAAAGCTCTACATTCTGCTGATAAGTTGGACTGTTGACTTTAGATCTTTTTATCTCCAACTCATGACTTTCAAGCCTTTCAATCAGCAAATCCACTTTTAAATCTTCAGGCTTGATTGTATTTTTCAACATTAGAGCGAAATATTGCCACTCTTGATCATTTGGCAATGAATCAAACAATTTATCCACCAGCTCCTCTTCAGAAGGTAAAATTTCATGTCTGATCAGCTCCATTTTCAGATATCCGAATCTCTCAATCATTTTACAAACAGACTCATTTTTCATACAGTTGAATAAATCAAACTCTTTACGCAACAATTTCTTTTTGTTTTTAACAATTTCATTACTTCCTACACACTTTTTCCCTAACGCTTCCCACAAACTCTTTGACGTTTTTTCTTGTTCAAGTAACGAAATAATATCCTCTCTTACTGACTGTTTGATGAATGTAATCATTTTACATTCAGCCACAACATTTTTTATATCTATGTCTGAGAAATCTTTTGGATCTATTAACTCTCCTCCCTCTTTTACTGGTTCAGTGTATCCATCTGTCATTTTTAACCAGCTTTCAGGAGCGAAAGCTTTTACCCAACCCTCAAATCTGTTTTTCCACCAGTGATAATCTTCAACTTTCATTAGCTTTGGTGGCTTTTGTTGACTTCCATACATGTTCTCGAATTTCAAATTCTCCGAAATCTCCTTCGAATATTCTCTCATCTCGGATCTTCTATCTGTCGATTGGGAAGTGAAAGCTTTGTAGAATGTGTTGTAGAATTCTTCACCGTTGCTTGACATCTTCAAATACCTAAAAGCAAACAAACAAACTTAATCAGTTTAAACAATATCAAGTAATCTGAAATACACTGACACTTGATTATCGTGAAATGATCTTGACGCGAAAATGTTCACTTTCGAGCGAAATATGACACTTGAGCGAAATCAGTCTTTAACCAAAATATGTTCACTGGAACGAAATCAAACAACAACACAATAAGCGAAATCACTTGATCTTATGAGCAAAATCATGTTGAACTTATGAGCGAAATCTGTTTGGACTTAAGAGCGAAATTGCTTTGGACTGATAAGTGGAACTATAGTTGTACGAATAAGTGGAACCACAATGTACGAATAAGTGGAATCACAATGTACGAATAAGCGGAATCACAATGTACGAATAAGCGGAACCACAATGTACGAATAAGCGGAATCTTATGGTTCGTATGAGCGAAACTATACTGACACATAAGCGAAATCACTCATGTTCTTGTTCATTGGAGCGAAATTAGATTGACAAATAAGCGAAATCACACATTTTCTTGTCCATTGGAGCGAAATTAGATTGACTAATAAGCGAAATCACACATTGTCCAAATAAGCGAAATCACTTCGGAAGATGGTTTGGTCCATTTTTAGTCCGAATTTTGTCCTGTAACTTTCAAGGCTTTGTTAATATCCACTAATACACATTCTGTGAAAAAATTGGCCGATTTTAACCGTGGAAACTTGTTCAGATCGAAAAAGAAGGTGTAGAAGACAGAAATCTGATGCAATTGAGCTAAACTCTTCCTCCTGAGCTCTGATACCACTTGTAGGATCGTTGTTGGACCCGAACGAGTCAATCAGAAGAGTCTTTTCTCTGTATCAAAGGCGGAATCAAAGATACAGATGCTCAAACTAATTATAATGCTTCTTTGATTGATTTAACAACGTTTACAACCTAAAAGCAATCTGGCAGCACTTCGTTACAATTTCCAGAACCGTTACCAAATGAATGAACAAGTGCACCTTATATAGTAGAGGTGATTCCACTTATATGGACATGCCATATAAGCGAAATCAGAAGCTTTTGATTTCACTTTTATGACCAAGTGTCCATATAAGCGAAATTCTCGAACCTCGTGACTGGTTATTCTAACCTATCCTATAACATAACATGATACAAGACGAAGTCAATAGACATAATGCACTAACAGGTGGTAGATGAGAACAACCTCAACGGCTGCTAAATCTTCCAGAAGAGTCAATAGCAGCCGTAGAAGCTTCCACAACAGCAGTTTTTATTATCCTCGTACACCTTACGGGAAGAGATGGTAGATGAGAATGATCGTTGTCCTCCACACAAGATCTTCCCACTTGGTATACAAAAATTAAAACTGAGAAAAACATCATGATGAATGAGGTACCGAATGATCCAAGAGCATGATGATACATTGACCAAATTTTCGTATCGCCAGAAATATCAAGCAATGAACATCTTTTATAAAGAACATCATACAGACACAATTGCAAAATCAACATTATATTATTTTAACAAACACATTATGTGTACAGACGAATTGTTGTGCATCTGTTTGTAGTATATTTGGGTTATAAAATGCATACTGAACAATTCAAAACAATTATAAAAGTGCAGTATCAAACAGCAACCTTATTTAAGATGGCTGGATCAAATGGCGATCTCTTATAACATGGAAATATGAATGGGCGACCTTTTATAACATTGTGATATGAAATTGCGACCTTTTATAACATTGTGATATGAATTGGCGACCTTTTATAAGCTTGTAACATCAAACAGCGACCCTCATCAACATTGTGATATGAATCAGCGACTTATTATAACTTTGCTTTATGAAACAACGACTTTTATAAGCTTGTGACATGATTCAGCGACTTTCAGCAAGGTGGTAGGATGATTCAGCGACTTTCAGCAAGGTTGTGCAACTTTTGCAGAGTTTCTGATTTTTGGACAGAATGATCATTGAAGGTCGCTGTTTCATGTTACAACTTACCTATATATGAAAACAAAAAGGTTGACCACCTAATGGCACTTTTTTCCATCTCAAGCCACCTATTCAATGTCATTTATTTTTCCATCTTTTATTCCCTGGACTTATTCATCTCAAATTTTAGTATAAAACCAAGGAGGAGCCTTTGTTTGCAGACACACCTGAATAGACTGAAATACACAAATTACCAAAACTCTCTAACTTTCTCTGCATCCTTTCTGATCCTCTGTTTCAAGGTACACCTTCGGGCTATTGTATCCTGGAAACAAACGAGTTCTCTTAGGAGACTCAGAATTTGTTTTAAGTAACCTTGTCTAACATGATCCTTAGCCAAAAACCTTTTCTATTTCAGTTTATGTTATTGTTTTTTCTTTTATTTTAATTGTAAAAATTCTGTAATTTACTGTTTTCCTTTCCTTCTGTATTGTGATTATTAATAAAAGTGTTCTATTTATTTTTATACACAGAACGGATTCATACAACTTATAATTTCCCAGGTTTAACGTTTTAGATAAATAATCAATTATTGGGTTGGGTAGTCGTTTGTGTTTTTGTGTGATATCTACATGGTGTTACATAATTGCCAACCCTTCAAAAAAATGATGTTAGACAATTGCCAACCCTATAAAAAAACTAAATTATAAAATGGGAGAAAAGAACTATCATCACGGGGTCCATAAAAGTAAGCTAGATCGATACTTGGTGTGCAGGGAATTTTACAATAAGTGGCCGGGAGCTTCGGTTGTAGCGTTGTCGAATATGGTTTTAGATCACTGTCCAATCCTTATGTCTGTTGTCCCACAAAACTTCGGGCCGATCCCAACCAGGATATTTAACTCCTGGCTAGTCATGCCCGGTATCATAGAGTTCGTTAAACAATCCCTGGAAAGTTTCTCGTTCCATGGGGCGGCGGATTTGGGCCTAGCGGTTAAGCTTAAATGGATTAAATTTAAGCTTAAAGAAAGGGTTAATAGTGTCAAGGCAGAAAAGGAGTTGGCATACAAAGAAAAAATGGTAATGTTGGAAAATTTGAAAATACAAGCGGAGGAGCGGATCCTTTCACCAAGTGAGTTGGAGAATGGGGCCGAGTGTAAAAAGTTTATTATGGAGATGGATCGGGTGAAAGTGATGGATATGAAGCAAAGATCCAGAGTTAACTGGGCCGTAGATGGGGATGAGAACACGACTTTTTTTCATAATATAGTGAACGCGAATCAAAGCTCCAATCGGATTAATGGGCTCATGATTAATGGGTTATGGGTGACCGATCCGCCGTTGATTAAGGATACTATACGCTCATTCTTTGCACAAAAATTCTTAGAGCCGGAATCGGCTAGGCCAGGGCTGAGGTTTCCGTTCCTTAAACAGATTTCAGATGTGGATGCGAAATGTTGGCTGCCCCGTTTTCGGTTGTGGAGATCAAAAACGTTGTTTGGGATTGTGGAGGGGAAAAAGCACCGGGCCCAGATGGAATCAATTTCAGGTTCATTAAACGCTTTTGGGGTTCGTTACAGGAGGATTTTGTCAAAGTGTTCGAGGAATTTTCGGGGAATGCATCCTTTTCACCTGGTTGTACTTCCTCGTTTATTGCTCTTATTCCCAAGTGCAATGACCCTGACGGGATAGGTGACTATAGGCCAATCAGCCTTATTGGATGCATTAATAAGGTCATATCGAAGGTTTTGGCGAATAGGTTGAAATTAGTTATAAACGGTCTAATCTCGGAAGAACAAACTGCGTTTTTGGCTAATAGGAGCATCTTGGATGGGCCATTGATCTTAAACGAGCTAATTCCTTGGATGAAGGCGAGCAAAAAGGAAGGCTTTATCTTTAAAGCGGATATTGAAAAGGCATACGATTCGCTAAATTGGGGTTTTCTAGAGAGTATTTTGGAGCAAATGAAGTTCCCACCAATCTTCACAAAATCGGTGATGGCCACGGTTATAAATGCTAAAGCATCGGTATTGGTAAATGGGTCTCCAACACAGGAGTTCGCGTGCTACAGAGGATTGAGACAAGGTGATCCTTTGTCGCTGTTTCTGTTTATCATTGTCATGGAAGCATTGACTGGGGTTATGAAGAAGGCATGTGCTCTTGGTCTCTATGAAGGGGGTGCGGTTTGATAACCAGGGATCGGTTCTTTCTCACTTCCTATACGCGGATGATGTTATCTTCGTTGGGAGGTGGTCGGAACATAGTATTCGAAATCTTAGGAGAATACCCCGTTGTTTTTTTCTAGCGTCGGGCCTTCGGGTTAGCCTTGTTAAGAGTAGTGTGTTTGGTGTGAATGTAGGCGTACAGGTTGTACAAAACATGGCGAATACATTGGGGTGTAGAGAAGGAAGCTTACCGTTCAAACATTTGGGCCTTCAAGTGGGAGCATACATGAATTTGGTCAAAAATTGGCAACCGGTGGTGGACGTATTCAAGAAGAGATTGGCCATCTGGAAGGCAAAAATACTATCGTTTGGTGGCAGGTTAACTCTAATAAAATCGGTACTTAATGCTCTCCCGACGTATTATTTTTCATTATTTAGAGCACCATCTCAAGTGATTGATTATCTCGAAAGACTACGGCGTGAATTCCTTTGGGGCATTACACCGGAGAGAGGTAAAATGAACATGGTAGCATGGGATAGCGTCATGACACCAAAAGAATTAGGAGGGGTTGGGATTGGGTCTTTAAAGGATGCGAATCTCGCTATGCTTGACAAATGCTAGTGGAGGTTTAAGACGGACTCCGAAAGTTTGTGGCGGAAAGTTATATGGAGCATACATCACAGTGAAAGAGCATGGAACCCGATTCCGAGGAAGTTGTCGATTGCCGGACCATGGAAACAAGTTTTTAAAATTTCCAGCGACATGGAGAAATATGGTTTAAGTTTGTACGATTGCTTCTGGGCGGTACCGGGGATAGGAACCGAGATTTCATTTTGGAAGGATAGGTGGTTAGAAGGCGGTTCTTTGCAGCAACGGTTCCCGGTTTTATTTGAATTAGAAAGAGCAAAAAATGCTACTGTTGCAGATCGCTTAAAGGCTGTTAACGGTGTAGTGGTTATAAATTTTTGTTGGTCAAGGATGCCATCATCATCGGAAGAAGTGGGGGTGGCACAAACATTGACCGTTGAATTGTTTTCGGCCGCAAGAGGAGTCGGCAAAGATCGTTGGAGCTGGGAACTTGACGGATCAGGTAATTTTTCGGTTAAAAGTCTAAGAACTTTCTACAACATGCGAGATTTACGAACCTGGGTAATGATTTTGTTTGGAATAATTGGAACCCATCAAAGGTGAATTTTCTGTCATGGAGAATTTCCTTGGATCGGTTGCCTACTTTAGTCGCGTTAGCACAAAGAAATGTAATCAATGGGCAGACTGGGTGTAAAATATGCGGGCTGTATGACGAAGACGCGGATCACCTGTTCGTATGTTGTGAGGCTGCACAGTATGTTTGGGACTTTATTTCACATTGGTGCAAGATTTCGAGCATTTATGCTTTTGGCGTGAAAGATCTGTTGGAATGGCACAAACAAGTTCGAGGGAATGCAAAATGGAGAAAGCTTATTTATGCAGTTATACAAGTGGCACTTTGGGTAATCTGGCGAAGTCGGAATGATGTGGTTTTTAATAATCAGCCGGCTAATTGGGTCCGTATGACAACTGAAATAAAGCAATTAAGTTTTCTCTGGATTGGTAGTCGGTCAGCTTTGTAGGAAATCTCGTGGGAAGATTGGTGTATGTTTGGTGTAGCGAGGAAATGTATGTAGGTTGTCATGTATAATTGGGGTATGTAATTGGTGTGGGTTAACTAATTGTTGACCTCGTAAATGAATAAAAGGTGTTTTTGTTGGCCGTTAAAAAAAATAATAAGTTTGTATATTAACACATGCGACATGTGGAAGTTAAAAAAATATCATAAAGAAAGTCAAAGAAAGAGATAGATGCATTGAATAATTATAAGTTTGTATATTAACACATGCGACACGTGAAGTTAAAAACTATAAACAGGAGAGAAAGAGCATCAACTTTAATTTTTCTTGATGATAATCATCATATTATAATTCGTGAGTGAGCTGTGGGAAGTGGGATGCAATCGTTATCCATCGTTACCCCACCCGACCTGCTACCATCAAGTTGGTATCTTTTTTTTAACGGCAAGAGTCCAAGATTAACCAAAGTTGGCATGTACTATTTATATTCTTTTGTGGAGCAAACAAAAGAGTAGTTGCGTTGCTGTTATACTATATATTCATTTACTTTATGACAATTGTTGTAAACGAGCCAAGTCGCAAACTACAAGAGAACGGCTCGTTAGAAGTTTAAATCGAATCGAGCTTAAATGAGCTCAAGTCTAAAACTGATTTTTTTTAATTAATGAGTCCGAGCCCGAGCCCGAACTCGAGTCGGCTTGCGAGCCTAAACGAGCTTATTATTTATATAACTTTTGTTTAATATGTCAAATATATGCTTTTATCATCATGATTATTATATATGTGTATATATAATGGTGAGGAAAATACTTGATAATATATTATGTTATATATATATTTTATAGTTATAAAAATACAGTGGTGGCATAGGCGGTGGTGGTGGAGGTGGGTGGCGGAGTTGGGGAAAGGGAGTTTGGTGATGGTAGCGGAGGCGGTGGTTATGGTTGTGGCAGTGGTGACAAGTGATCATGATGGTGTGTGGTTGGTGGTTTGATAGAGATTGAGAGAAGAGAATAAATTTAAATTTGCATCTTTGGGGTAAAAATGTAATTTCATCTTATTTTTAACGGTGAGTTAACAGGGAGATGACGGGAGGGACACAAAGAAAAACTTTTGTGAACAACAAGGACTAAGACAACGAAAATTAAGTTTGACGGGTAAATAGGGTTCTCGCCACCAAAACACAAGGAAGTAAATTGTCCTTTACTCTTTTTATTTTGAGTACTTTGAATTTGCATAAGTTAATTTTGTGGATTTTTAAGAATTGAGCTTAACTATCTTTGATACCATATATGTTATACTTGATACAAGATTGAAAGAAGGTAGTGATGTGTATTACATTAAGAGGTACAGACAAGAAAACTAAATAAATGGGCATTTCGCTAGAAAACGAGTGATATTTTAAGGGGCCGGTTATCAACCCTTTCTTAGTTTATCAAACGTTGAGTCAATATATTTGTTGTACAAACGGTATAGCTCTGGGAATAAAAACTTCATCAAGAAGATAGCCTTAATGAACCTCGGTTGTGTAATGGACGTTTCTCCTTTGCATACTCCATACACGATGGCTTTCGCACATGCATCAGCCCCCATCGCTGGGATCTCAGTGTCTATATCCTGCCAAAAGTAGTTCGGTTTAATTAATAACTAAGCCTTTTGTAAGGGGGATTAATAAGCCAGTAATTACTACTTACTCTTCTTAGGCGAACGCCAATAGCGTTGTTTGAATGTTTACTTGTTATGAAGTTTGTTTTTATAAACCCAAGTTTCACTATTGCTATTGTTACCGTCGGTGACACTTCATATCTAAGGGACTCGTAGAAGCTGATCAATGCTGCTTTACTTGCCTGAGAAACACAAAGTATATATCACTACTTACTACAACTATGTAAGTGTCAAAGTGTGGTCTTTTAAATGGGCTGTCCATGTAATTAAAGAACTAGAAGTTATAAGATTGAGCGATTCAATTTATTGCGATTATTATGGTTAAGTAAGAAAGATGTTTTCGTTCTTACACTGTAGACGCCTAATTTTGGTGGGTTCAACACGCCAGCACCTGAGGCGTTGACGATGATCTTGCCTTTAGTTTTCCTTAGGTGTGGGATTGCAAAATGAGTTGGATAGACCGATCCCCAAAAGTTTATGTCCTGCACTTGGAACATTAGAGTCGTGCACAACTGCACATGCATGTTTAATAATTAGTGCATTTTAAGTTAAGGATGAATATACCATAGAAGGTACAAATTTGGTGACATCAATGTCAATAGAATAAAGGGGTCCGATTCCTGCGTTACAAACAAGATGATCCACTGCGAACGTAGCGATCAAAAGCAGCATGTTAGTTCACAAAAGTCAGGGTTAGAAGAGTAGTTAATTATACAACGGATTACCCACGTTGACCAAAATGTTTAATGGTCTCCTCCACAAACATCCTACACTCATCTACCTTCGACACATCAGCAAACAAGAAAAGAACATCAGGAGAGCCAAGTTCGCGAGCTGTATGCGCTACTTGCTTGAGCCGACTCTCTGGTTCTTCTATCGCTATAATCGCTAAATACGCCCCTCTTTTGGCATATTCATATGCCATGAGCTGCAAATTTTATGTATTTAATTAATTAAACATGCGATCGAGTTAACTTATGTTTAAGGTTTATGATCATTTACGTACCTCTCCAAGTCCAGATGAAGCGCCGGTGATCAAGACCACCTTTCCGGACATGTTTTCGCTACGTCGGAAACTTGAACGGACAGCGACTATGAGTTCCCAAACGAATAATAAAGGTGAAATAAGAAGCAAAAGTAACAATAAGACGTAATACACAAGTTCATTTGTGAAGCTGTTATTGAAGCAGGCTTCATACATGACTGGCTATAAAAATAAGATCACCACCACTCATCTCCTGTAAATTTATAATCCGGGTTGAGTATGAATTTGGCCCAACAATAATATTTTTGTCAGGTTTTCTTTCTTTGAATAATATATAAAAAAGAATAAGAAAAAAAAGTCAATTTCTAATGGTTAGAACATATTTAAAGATGATGAGATCCATTAAGTGACATGTGGTTTCCTCTATGAAATAAATATATTAGTTATTTAAATCCTAACTATTTAAATATTATCGTTTTTAACAACTCACTCTTACCTAACTCATTTAGCTTTTTTTTTCTGGAAAGGAAAGAATGACGTTGTAATACCACGTATATCGAAAGTCAAAGTTAAGATTGAAGTCAAAGGGAGACAAGATTGCTAATTGCGATCTGTCACTCCTTGCTCAATTCCTGTTTTGACTTCTTTGATTTGTAGATAGTCTATTTTATGCTGTACGTTAGTTGTATTATGTGGAGTATCTATTAATAATCGAGGTTTAATCGATGTTTATTGCATGTTTGATCGCTTATCGCAATCGCACTCGCAACTCGAATTACGCGTTCTGGATATTGTTTTACGTGTGAGTGTGTCTTATGTGTTACTTGTGCATGTTATTTATGTTTATGTTGAGGTGATTAATCGAAACGCAATCGAAACTCAATCGCAATCGAATCGCAAACGCTAAATGCAAGTTAAATTAGGATGATTATATGTTGATATAGTAGTTGGGATAAAAAGTAATTTGAATAGGAAACTCTATCGCATCGCAACGCTCAACACGCGAATCGAAATCGCAAAACTCGTCGCGCGAATCACTGCAATCGTGTGGCCAGCCGATCGAGCTGCCACCCGATCGAGTTGCCACTCGATCGAGGTGCCACTCGATCGAGCTGCCACCCGACCAGGGTTGCCACTCGATCGACCAGCCCTTTCCATTTATGGAAAGCCTATAAATACCCCTCATGTCAACATCATTTGATGTTGACAGCTCTCTCTCCACCCTACTCGCTCCAGCCCGCTTTTCTTCAGATTTCTCGGGATTCTTGTAAGTTTTCCACCTAAATCTTGTACTTTATTGATCTACACGCACTCCTACACCTTTCTATCTTTTGAATCTTAACTTTTAACCGAGAAATCACTAGATTTGAGGTGTTCTAGGATGATGTCATCATGGTGTTCTTAGGAATTTCATGTTTTGGCTTCTACCCACCAAGAACAACTTAGATCTGAACGATTTCCACACAAATAAACAAAGATCTTTCATAGATCTGAACATATCCATGGTGAAAACGATTGAAAGATGGTTTTCCAACTTTCTTTCAACTCTTTTACACTCAATGCACTCAAAACCGATAGAATCGGAGCTTGTTCTGATCTTCTACTCTTCCTTGTCGAAGTGTTGGTTCAAGATCTGGATTCTATCCATGAGATTACCGATTTCGGGTTAAACATGGAACACCGTCTCGAACAGTTAACTGCTCGAATTTGGGTGATTCCTGTCTGATCGGGTTACTAAGTATTGACGAGGTTTCTGTTGTGTAGAACGTTATCAAATAGTCTCGATAAAACGACAAACTATCAAAACCACCAAGGAAGAAGACGACCAGGTCATCTGGGACGGACTGTCGTCCGATCGGATTGCCATCCGATCGGATTGTCACCCGACCGGACTGCCCCCGATCGGATTGCACCTTGGGACCCACACTCAACTTTTTTTTTATTTTTTTTTCAAACTTTTGAGGTTGAACATTGAACGAAATGTTGTCCGATCGGATTACCACCCGATCGGATTACCACTCGACCATGTGATGTTCTGACTTCAACACTTAAACAATTTTCAACATGTTCAATGCACAAGGGTTGCCACCCGATCGGATTGCCATCTGATCGAGTGACCGTCCTGCGGTGAACTTGTTCTCAACCTGAGAAGCCTCGCCAATCGGATTGTTGTCCGATCGGACTACCGTCCGATCGACCGACCTGAAAGGTAGAGATACTTCTCTGTTGTCAAAATACTACAACGAAAACTTCAAAAGACAAGCCATCATACACAAACACATCTATTCCAAACGAGGTAACAATCCAATCGCATGGTCACCCGATCGGATGACCGTCCGAACGGATTGTCACCGACCGACCGACCGACCGGCCACCCGATCGGATTGCCATCCGATAGGATTGTTGTTCGACCCACTGGCACTTCGTATCGTTTTACGCGTCGCTTATCGCTTATACTATCGTTCTGATCAGGCTAACTTACTCTCTAGCGCTCCCTTCAATCCATCAATCGCTGTGAGTATACTCGATCCCTTTTTGCTTTACGCACCTTTGGGTGTTACATACGTTACTTATTCTAAACCACATCGAACACACTACGCAATACTTTAAACGCTAACCGTTACCGCATGTTATACGTGACTTAATGAATGCTTGTTTGTTATGTTTACACATGGAATGCTGTCTACCTGCCTTAGCAACGATAGTACTAGAGTTTGGACTCAGCACCTGTTCACTCAGGGGTTGTTAAGGACAATTTGTTACATGGCTCACAGTGGTGAGTATGTATTACGAACTGCCTTGGGCAGTCAACCCGCAGTCATTAGTATCGATAGGTTCATGTCGATAACTAACATGCCTCATTTTACACTGTGTACGTGCTGGTTATGCGTAACGATTTCGAACTCTATTATATATATTTAAACTTGTATGCTCACCTTTACACTATGTGTATTGACTTTTACTTTAACGTATGTGACAGGTGCTTAGGATGTTTATATGCTTAGCTTGCTGTAAAATCGAGGATAGGAAAGGTCTAGAAACAAATAAACAATTGTCTGTATTTGAAAATCTGAGTTGTCAGAACAGAACAATTTAACTAGATCTTGTCTGTAATAATTATGGTATCTTTTATGACATGGTATGGGACATGTTGCTTTAAATAATTGGTAATTATAGTTGTTATGGAAACTTCTGGACAATCTGTTTCGCTCAGTGCCGCGCCCCGATGATTCCACCATCGGTTGGGGTGTGACAGATTGGTATCAGAGCCATAACTATAGGGAATTAGGCAAGACTCGACCTAGTCTGGGCCGATGTCTTAAAAACGACCTAGTCTATAGTTAGGAACCAACAGACTGACTTGTGCATATCCTGTAGGGATTATGTACAAGCTTATTTGCTATTTCTCGCTATTCTCGCCTACGCTACACTATTACTGCACTTTAATTTTCGAAAATGAACGAGCGATTAGGTCGAGATTAGGTGTGAAAACCGCAAACTCTCGACTAAATTGCTTGTTCGCCCCGCATTTTTATTCACAAACATAAGAAATTGCGTCAAATCAGGAGTGAAATCCATACTTTGACGCATAATTCTTCTTTATTTTAATCAAAACAGGAACGAAGTTGTTAAGTCAGGGGTGAAACCCGAACCTTGACGACTTATTCCAATCTCAATTTGGCTTTACAAAACTCTCACCAAAGTCTCGACGGACTCCAACGACTTGAAGTCACGATATGACTGGAAGGATGCGTGCCGACCGCCCAGATTCGAGGCGAGAGCACGGTCCCGAAGGCCAAAGTGTGTACCAAAAGTCTTTGTGAATAGTCGAATCACTTTGGTTGGTCGACGTCTAACTAGCCGCAGACAATCTATTTTCGATTTTTACATGTTTCGATTTTGAGCTCGCTACTGCCAACTCTGATATTTGTCGTTTTTGTGTGGATTTTATGTGTTTTATGTGATTTATCTGTTTATGTGTTATGATTTTCAGTGATTTATTCGCTTACGCTCTTCGCTTTGATCGACACACACGATTCGCACTACACTCCTATCTCAAAACGTCAACAAATCGCTACTACACAAGGAACGACTTTACGCCATGATTACATATTATGTTACACGCTTATACTATACTATTCGCTATGTTATTCGCGATCCCTATTCTCGAATGCTCGCGGACTTTGAATGATAGGTTTCTGTATTCTGACTGCCTCCATGTGCTTCTAGGTGAATTACGTGTTTATATGTGTCTGTGTTTCTGTGCCTTACGTGCATATGTGCTTATGTGAATCTGTGATTATGTGCCTATGTGTTTACGTGATCGTGTTCCTAAGATTTAGTAGTATTATGCGTGTGAGGTGAGATTCGATTATATTGAATTTGAGCCCTATGGCGATGTCTGTTGCAGACAATGTCGTCATCTGGACCCTCATCTGGACCCCGTCACCCACGAATTACTCGTCAAGAACAGAGAGACAAACGCCTTGCTGCTCTCGTCGCCAAGCAAGTAGCAAAGGTTGTTCCTCAGATCGTGAGTGAACTATACGAGAATGTGAGCAAATCGTCTGAGGAGTCCAAGACCGAAGCTCCCAAAGCTGCTTTTAGTTTCAAATAGTTCAAGGCATGCAGACCGAAAGAGTTCACTGGAGAAGATGGCCCTACGGCCTTATTTCAATGGTTCGACTCAATCGAGGTCACCCTGGGTCAGAGTGGATGTCCTGACAATCTCCGCAATCTGAATGCCACCGGCGTCTTCCAGTCCCGCGCATTAGACTGGTGGACGGCCGAGAGAAACAAACGCGGAAATGATGCAGCCTATGGTCTGTCATGGGACGAGTTGAAGAACGTTATGCTCAAAGAGTTCTGCCGTCCCCATGAGCGCCAAAAGCTGGAGGATGAATTCTGGCACATCAAGCAGAAAGATGCTGACAACGCTGCTCTGACTGCTCACTTCAAGCAGCTCAGTAATATCTGCCCTGATCAAGTGAAGACTACTAACATGACAATCAAGAAGTACATCCGTGCTCTGCCGAATTGTGTTGCAGATTTTGTGCATGCTTCAAAGCCAGCAACAATCGAGGAAACCTACCTGCTTGCCGCTAAGATCAACGACAAGCGAGTCAAAGCTGGCTACTGGGATAAAGCCACCAAGAACCTACACCAAGCTACCGCCGCACCAACCGCTGACACCGCCACCGCACCGCAGTCATCAAAGTCATCTCGTCGCAAGAGGAAGAACAACAACAGCAGCTCCAGCAACAAGAACTGTGTTGTTACTACAACTGCTGCTCCACTTCAAGCCGTACTGGCTCAGCAGCAAACCCAGCACCGATCAGCTCCAGTTCCAGTTACCTATGCACCGCCTGCAAAGCGTGCATATACTGGCCCTCATCCTGCTTGCCCAACCTGTACTTATCATCACCCGGTGGGTATTGCCTGCCGATTTTGTGTGCACTGCAATATGTACGGCCACTTCACCGCTAACTGCCGTACTGGTCCCCGCCAAGCACCAGCTCAAGCTACTGCTCATCAAGCTCTACTTCCAGCTCCTCAAGGCCAACCAGCGGCTCAGGCACCCGCGATCAACGCCAGAGTCTGCTTCCTATGTGGTGATCCCAACCACTTTGCGAACATGTGCCCGAACAGGATTGTGAAACAAGAGCCCCAGCAGCAGCAGCCTCAGCAACAGCAACAGCAGCAGCAACAGCAACAAGTCGCCCGCGCCAGAACTTTTAACATCAACGCACGCCAAGCCCAAGCCGACAACAATGTGGTCAATGGTACATTTCTCGTGAACGTTATTTATGCTTCGTGTTTATTTGATACTGGAGCCGATAACTGTTTTGTGTCGTTTGAATTCGAGAAGCTCCTTAATCGTAAGCACTCCCATCTCCCCTCGACGTTCGATGTCGAAGTCACCACCGGAAGAACCGTCACTGTCAATTCTGTTCTTCGTGATTGTACCCTTGAACTCAACAATCACATCTTTCCGATTGATCTTATTCCGATGCAGCTCGGAAGTTTTGACATCATAGTAGGCATGGACTTTCTTCGCGAAAACCATGCTGAAGTTGTGTGCTTCGATAAGATGATTCGATTCACGCTCGCTAATGGTGATGTATTGTGTGTTTATGGTGAAATTGCTTCGAAGGGTCTAAAGCTCATGTCATGTGTCCAAGCTAGCAAGTATCTCCGCAAGGAATACAGAGCTTTCTTGGCTAATATTGTAGTAGCGGAGAAGGTAAAGAAAGGAAAGACAAGAGTGAAAGATGTTCCTGTGGTTCGTGAATTTCCCAATGTGTTTCCTGGTGATCTTCCTGGCCTTCCGCCAAGTCGTGATATCGACTTTCGTATCGACCTCATTCCTGGAGCTAACCCTGTTGCTAAAGCTCCTTATCGACTCGCTCCGTCCGAAATGCGTGAACTTTCGAGTCAGCTCCAGGAATTACTTGATAAAGGCTTCATTCGCCCGAGCACCTCTCCGTGGGGCGCATCAGTCTTTTTCGTCAAAAAGAAGGATGGGTCGTTCAGGATATACATCGACTATCGGGAGTTGAATATGTTGACAATCAAGAATCGCTATCCCCTGCCTCGAATTGATAATTTGTTTGATCAGCTACAAGGTGCTACGTGTTTCTCGAAGATCGATCTACGCTCAGGCTATCACCAACTACGCATTCAAGAGGAGGATATACGCAAAACCGTTTTTCGCACTCGATACGGCCACTATGAGTTCGTTGTCATGCCTTTTGGTCTAACCAACGCACCCGCGGTTTTCATGGATCTGATGAATCGCGTGTGTAAACCATTTCTTTACCGTTTCGTCATCGTGTTCATCGATGATATCCTGATCTATTCCAAATCGAAAGCCGAACACACGCAACATCTACGTTTGGTTCTTGAGCTACTCCAAGGGAATCGACTCTATGCCAAGTTCTCCAAGTGCGAATTTTGGTTGGAGGAGGTTCAATTCCTCGGTCACATTGTCAATAGTCAAGGTATTCATGTCGATCCCGCGAAGATTGAAGCAGTTAAGAGTTGGGTTACGCCGAAGAACCCGTCTGAAGTCCGTTCCTTTCTCGGACTAGCGGGCTATTATCGACGATTTATCGAAGGATTCTCTAAAATCACTGTGCCGCTTACCGCTCTCACGCATAAAGACAAGCCTTTTGTTTGGGGAACTGAACAAGAGTCTGCTTTCCAAACCCTCAAGCATATGCTTTGCAATGCCCTTATCCTCACCTTACCCGACGGAAACGACGACTTTATCGTCTATTGCGATGCCTCGAACCTTGGTCTTGGTTGTGTTCTCATGTAACGAGACAAGGTTATCTCCTACGCATCTCGTCAGCTCAAGATCCACGAGAAGAACTATACAACCCACGACCTCGAGCTAGGCGCAGTTGTTTTTGCGTTAAAGATTTGGCGACACTACCTTTATGGTACCAAGTGTACGATCTTCACCGATCATAGGAGCCTACAACATATCTTTGATCAGAAAGAACTTAATATGCGTCAACGCCGATGGGTAGAACTTCTCAACGATTACTGTAGGTCCCCAATTCGTATGGATCTTTCACAGAATTGTCTTTCCAATCAAGAGTGCGGAATCCTCTTGATCAGAATGTAGCAGAAAACGTGTAGGAAACAGAAACAGCAATTCACTTTCAAACTGGTCTTTATTGATTATCAATCTTAACGAATTACAATCAATCAAAACCACAAATTCGTCCAAACCCTAGAGCCTTCACGAATTCTCTCACACAAACTGTTTTGGCTGATTAACCTAAACCCTAAAGCCTAACCTTGTTTATATAACACAAGGTTGCAACATTAGGCTGGGTTTGCTACATGGGCTAAGCCCAAATCGCCCCCCATCACCCAATGTGGGTTTTGTTTAGCCCAAACTCTATTAACTCACTAATACAAAGCTAAACCCGCTAACTGTTTATCGTTTAACTAATTACAAGATATCCAAAGACCAAATCTAAGCTGTTGTCACAAACATGCACCAACAAACTCCCCCTTGACAATAGCTTCATAAAATAACTTTGTCTTTAGTCTTCTTGCAATCTTCATGTAATCTTGCACTGTCTTTGGTCTTTGGATAGCTTCAGCTTCAATAGCTCTGTCAGCAACAGACTCCCCCTAAGCTGATGCATCCAATCACCAAATCTTCAAAAACTTTAGCATTTGAGTAAACTCCAGTTCAGTGTTTGTAAAACAATCTTCAAACTCTTCATCTTTGTCTGCAATGTAGAAAGGAGGTTCTACCATGCATCCAATCAAACTCTCATCTTCTCAGCAACTTCTCAGCAACACACTGCTTCAATCTGTATACTATAAAACAAACATCTCGAGAAACCATAAGAATTTTTCAACAAAGTTAAATAAATTATTATTTTTCAAGAGATAGTTAAACTGTATTACAGATTAAGCATTTTCAACTTATCACCAACACGCAAAACTATTTAATCACACACTCTATAACCCGCATGATTTAAAATTTTGAACTCACTTTCTAACACCGTCTCCCCCTATCAGTAACAATTCCTCCAAGAATAACAGTTTTCCGTACATTAAGAATTTTAAACATAAAAAGACACTATTTTTGGATTTTTATATATTCTGAAAGCAAGTAAATACAAAAAGCAATAAACACTCTATTTTTGTGAGAATCACCGGTAAGAAGATCATATCAACAAAATCAAACTGTTTCACACTATTAGATAATTCTTTATTTAATTTTTCATGAAAAGCAGTCCAAGATGATTACCAGTATGTTTGTCCACTTAAACAAAATGCATGAACATTTCAAGTACCATTACCATATGATACGTTAAGGTAATTTTATTTCTACTATACTAGTGTGTCCCACTTCAGGATATACCCCCGCGATCAAGGTATGCACAAAGATTCATCGTAGTAGGTGAGTATACTGAATTCATCCTTTAAGATATCCTGACAGTGTCTAGGTCTGCATATAATCTGTTTTATCATGTTTTGATTGCTTAACTATGAACACCCAAATAAATACTAATCAAATCCTGGAAATATAAACTGCACACTCTATCATGCAAGTATCTTCCCTACCACATATTTCACAAGTCCAATCCAGATTTCTGAAATCTTAACTGGGAATAGGTTGAGAAGAGAACATAATAGATCTTTAGGAGAGATGGTATAATATACAGATCAAATGAGTTTTTCTCAGTTTGATATAGGTTTCTTGGGTTTCATTTGGGCACTTGAGGGCCTCTTTCGGGTGTATTAGATCTATAGCGCGACAACGTACAGCTAGGTCAGCATGTATCTGGATGCAGCAGAAGCTGTCGTTGCCTAGCACCTCCAGGTCAGCATATATCTGGATGCAGCAGAGGAGGTACACGACTTTTTTCAGAGAAGATTTCAGAATCAGATCAAAATTGTGTGTATCGGGACAACATACATACATTCAAATAGAAATGAGCTAATTCCAAGTGACTTTCTTTCCTGGGGTCATGTACAATTTTAGTTCTGAACAGAAAGACAGCCAAGATATCCCCAGATGAAATAACAGTATAAAGACCCAAAACTTCAGATTTTGGCAATCTATCAACGCAAGATTTAAGGTCATTAAACCATACACCACTGATGTGTTCCCCACTCATATTCAGTTTATTTAAGTTTATATCACATTGGTAAGTTGATTATCTCATGCTTTTTGCCTACTGGTACATCATATGATGAAGCTGCTATCACACTTAAGCAATTTAATTTCATTTTCAGTGTGACAGTCTAACTTGCTGATGTACTATCATTTCTTCTTTTTCACACAGTGATAACTCATTTTTGATTTTCTATTTTTTTTATGTTTTTGATTTTTCAAAAAAAAAATTTATATTTTTTATTTTTAAGAAAAGCAATAAACTATTTACAAAAATTCTTAAGAAAAACCAGTTATTCAGGATTCCTCATCCCGTTGAGTTCGACTAAATGTTCAAAGCGAGCCCTGTCAAAAGCTTTAGTATAAAGATCTGCCAGGTTATCTTCAGTGTCAACTCAGCACTTTGAACTTCAATTTAAATCAATCAATATAAATATATCAACAATCTCACATCCCCCTTCATATGCCTAGAGCAGCCACTATCAACATAAGTTGATAATCCTCCTTAGCAGCTCCTGCACACACCAACTAAGAAATTAGTTAGATTGGGGGACCCAAGCCTTAATGGTCTTGGGTCGTCCAAATTCACCAACCACTGGAACATCCATCCAATATCCATTACTCCTAACTGGAGTCTTGGATCTCAGACCTGTTGATGGAAATGGGTTTTGATTTCCATAAGGTCTATGGTCCTGAGTGTTCCTATATGTGTTTGGACTATTTGACCTTTGAAAATTTTGATTTTGATATCTTGAATTTTGATTCCAAGAAGCATTATTGTTGTAATTTCTAAAGCCATTGTTATAAAAATTTCGACCACCATTATTCTGGTATCGATTTTGATATTGACCTTGACCTTGACTTCTGAAATTATTAGAATTAAAATTGTTCATTCTTGGTGAACTGCTTCTAGGTCTGTCAATTCTGCCTGGTGGAAATCTAGGCTGAAATCTAGGTTGATTTCTTTGAAAATGTGGAACCTGTGAAGTTCCTGTTCCAGCCTTATCTACACCAACAGCAACATTCTCTGGTTGCTTAGGAGCAGATTTCTTTGGAGAATTTGAGCCTTTCTCCTCACTATCACCTTCCTTCACTGGTAATTTCCCTCTCTGTTTTTCACTAAGTTGTGCTTCACTCTTTTTGTTAGGACAGCAGCTTGCTACATGTCCCTTGACGTGACATTTGAAGCACGATCTCTTTTTCGAAGACTTCTTAGCTGGAGTCTCTGAGGTAGATCCCTTATCAGATGGTGATGATCCCTTGGATGAACCTTGTTTAGTTTGCTTAATTTCAGATTTTTCGATGCTCTTATTTTTTGCAAACTCTACATTCGATTCATTTTCAATAACAGCAGTTTCATTTTTCATATCACTACCTTGAACAAAATTAATCTTTTTAACAAAAGCTTGATTTTTATTCTTAGGCGGTGAATTTTTTCTTGTCAAAGGTTCCCTGTTAATGTTTTCCTTAGCATCATCACTCTCAGATCCATCACCTTGACTTGATGTGGATCCGAAACTACTTGGTGCAGATGCCATAAAGTCTGCTAGCTCATCTTCACTAGGCAGGAATGAATAGTTATGACTAAAAGGAGGTGGAACTTCATTAAAGCCCTGGAAGCCCACACTGGTCTTGTCATTACTCTTCTTTAACCCACCCATCATGTGTTTCATTACAAAAGACGAATCTCTAAATTGACTCAATTTCTTTTCAAGTTCAACAATTTTGAGTTGTGCATCTGACAACTCTTTGCATTTTTCAGAAATCTCTTTTGTTTTCTCAGCCATCATGTCATGAGCTAAGTCTATGACTTGAAGTTTTTCATTCAATTTGCAAGTTAAAGCTTCAATTTCAGCTTCATAACCTCTTATCTTCTTCAAGTATGTAGATTCATTTCTTTTAGCAAAAAAGTTTGCTTCTTTTATGTTAGACATCTCACTTACCAGACTTTGGTTTTGTGTTGACAACCTGTCAACCTCACCCTGTAGTTCACGACATCTCAAACACACAGAAATAGATTGTACCTCTTTCTCATGAACTTCTGAGTTTTCATCAGCAACAACCTGTTCAGCTTCACTCCCTTTCTCTACTTCGGCATCCACTTTTGCTTCAGCATTCTTCACTTGAGCTTCAGCATTTTTCACTTCAGATTCAGCATCACTCACACTAGTTTCAGACTCATCAACTGGCACTATCTCTGCCATGAATGCCTGAGTGGCACTCTCATTTCCCTGATATCGCTTTTGTAATGCATCCCACATATCCTTTGAATTAGTGTACTTTGTGAAGGTATGCTTGATGCTATCAGGTAATGACGTCTTTATTGCAGCCAATGCTCTTTTTTCAACGTCATACTTCTTTTTATCATCCTCTTTCATGTTCACATAGTCTGTTCTACGTGGTCTGCCCTCAAAATCGTGTGTTGGGTTTGTGTACCCATCTTCTATACAGATCCACATGCGTGCATCCTGAGATTCAATGAAAGATTTGAAGTTGTCCTTCCATGTAAGATAATTCTCCACCTTCATCATCTTAGGTGCATTCAATTTTGTCATGTTCGACATTTTAACGCAAACAGGCTGGTAAAACCGTACAAAATATCTCCGAAAACAGTGGTTACTAACTTACACCGTTAGAATCGTCTCGAAAAGGCGAATCCAACGATATATAATGTCAAAAACCGTATTCGGGATTTTCCAGAGTTCTGTCTAACGGGCTACGGATCAATTTCTATTTGCAAAACTGTGAAATTTTATCGACGCTTGGCAACTGAAATTCCACTTCTTAATTTCGCTGGTTTTAAATTTGCTGAGTTAATCTCGCTGGTTTTAAATTTGCTGAGTTAATCTCGCTGGTTTTAAATTCGCTGGGTCTGTTACTTCTTCAAATTCGCTGGTCAAAATTCCCTGTTAAGTTCGCTGGTCAATTTCGCGATTACGACAACTGGTAAAGTCGCCGAAAACCGTAATAATTTCGCTGTGGAAAATTATACGATTACCAAAGTCGCCTTTGGATTTTAGGTTCGCCGGTAAGTATGCTGGTTAATTTCGCAGATCAGTCAATTTCGCCAGATCAGTCTATTTCGCCAGTTCAGTCAATTTCGCCAACCAGAAAATATGGAAATTCAATCTTTTTGAAAATTTTGATGATTTTCCAGATCTCCTAACACCCTCCTGCAGAATCAAAACAGCAAAATAATCAGTAATTTTCGAAAACAATATGATGAACACGAAGAATAGTCTTCGAATTCCAGCCAAATACTCGTCAAAATCCAACAGAAATCGTCCCGAAAACCTGCAAATCAGCAAACTCAACAAACAAACTGATCAAACACTCCAAAATTTTCGAAAATCAGACTCTAAAATTTCGAAACCCTAGGTCTTAAAAACTTAAAATTTTCAAAAATTCCCAAAACAACCCGAAAATCAACCCTTTTCTGCAGCAACAATTCTGAACCGAGCCTTCAAGAGCACAATGCTCTGATACCAATTGTAGGTCCCCTTGATGTGTGGATCTTTCACAGAATTGTCAATCCAATCAAGAGTGCGGAATCCTCTTGATCAGAATGTAGCAGAAAACGTGTAGGAAACAGAAACAGAAATTCACTTTCAAACTGGTCTTTATTGATTATCAATCTTAACGAATTACAATCAATCAAGACCACAAATTCGTCCAAACCCTAGAGCCTTCACGAATTCTCTCACACAAACTGTTTTGGCTGATTAACCTAAACCCTAAAGCCTAACCTTGTTTATATAACACAAGGATTGCTACTTGGGCAAAGGTTTCCTACATGGACTGCGAATTGGACAGGCCCAATTCGCCCCCACACACCCAATTCATTGGGTTTGGTTAGCCCAAACATTTCAACTAACTATTACAAAGCTAAACCCGCTAACTGTTTATCGTTTATCTAATTACAAGATATCCAAAGACCAAATCTAAGCTGTTGTCACAAACATGCACCAACAATTACGACTGTGAGATCCGTTACCATCCAGGCAAAGCAAATGTCGTTGCCGATGCTCTAAGTCGACGAAGCTATTTGCATAGCGCGCGTAATGTTCCAGCCCAGCATCATCTCAAAACCCTTATCCGCGAAGCCCAGCATGCTTGTTTTACCGAACGCACTTTGAAGAAGGAAAGAACCTACCACGATGGAGCCCATCTTGTTAATAAGTCGAATGGGATATTCCACTATCTGGACCGAATTTGGATCCTAAGCGGACCGACTTGGGCGACAGATTTTGATGGACGAAGCCCACAAATCTCGGTATTCTATTCATCCCGGTGCCGATAAAATGTACCAGGACCTTCGCTACAAGTACTGGTGGCCGGGCATGAAGAGGGATATCGCTCTTTATGTTGGAAAGTGCCTGACTTACTCGAAGGTTAAGGCCGAACATCAAAGACCCTCTGGCTTACTCGAACAACCCCCGATCCCTATGTGGAAGTGGGAGAGTATAGCTATGGACTTCATAACTAAACTCCCGCGCACACCATCAAGTCACGACAGCATCTGGGTTGTCGTTGACCGTTTAACCAAATCTGCTCATTTTCTGCCTATACGGGAAGACTACAAGGTAGAACGATTAGCCCGGATCTACACCGATGACATCATTTGTCGACATGGGACGCCTCGCGACATCATCTCTGACCGTGATGCTCGGTTTACCTCGCGCCTGTGGGAAACATTTCAAATGGCTCTCAGTACTACGCTTAATCTAAGTACCGCATTCCACCCTCAAACCGACGGTCTGACTGAAAGAACGATTCGTACCCTTGAAGACATGCTCCGTTCGTGTGTCATAGATTTTGGTGGTAATTGGGACGCTTACCTGCCGTTAGTCGAATTCTCGTATAATAACAGTTTTCATTCCAGCATTCAAATGGCACCGTTTGAGGCTTTATACGGAAGAAAATGTCTATCGCCTATTGTATGGCACGAGATCGGGCACTCGCAATTAACCGGTCCTGAGCTATTGCAAGAAATGATTGACAAAGTCCTCCAAATTCGAGACAATCTGCTGAAAGCTTGGAGTCGTCAGAAAAGTTACGCTGATAGACGACGCAAGCCCCTTGAATTTGACGTTGGCGACTACGTACTCCTAAAGGTATCACCTTGGAAGGGTGTGGTCAGATTCGGCAAGAAAGGGAAACTAGCGCCTCGATATGTTGGACCTTTTAAGATTCTGGAAAGGATCGGAAAAGTCGCCTACAGACTCGAACTACCGGAGGAACTTAGTAACGTCCACCCGACTTTCCATGTTTCGAACCTCCGAAAGTGCCTGGCTGAGCATGATTTAATTGTACCCCTGGAAGACCTTCAAGTAAACGAAACACTACACTTCGTGGAGAAGCCTGTCGAGATCATGGATCGCCAAACCAAGCAGCTCAGACGCTCGCATTCCCATTGTGAAGGTTCTATGGGAAGGCAAACGAGGCGCAGAGTTCACTTGGGAACTCGAAAGCGACATGAAGGCGAAGTATCCGCAGTTGTTTATTACGGCTTCAGCCTAATTTCGGGACGAAATTCCCTCAACTAGGGGAGGCTGTAACACCCCGTGTTTCGAAAGTCAAAGTCAAAGTCAAGATTGAAGTCAAAGGGAGACAACATTGCTAATTGCGATCTGTCACTCCTTGCTCAATTCCTGTTTTGACTTCTTTTATTTGTAGATAGTCTATTTTATGTTGTACGTTAGTTGTATCCCCAACTATTCACAAACAGTACAACCACTGCTGAGGCTGAAGCTACGGAATTTCGGGACGAAATTCCAGATCAACGGGGGGAGGATGTGACACCCCAGGAAAACCACGCAACTTAACTAGCTTCCTCAGTGAGTACGTGCTAAATTTCAGGATGAAATTTCTTTCAACCTGGGGATAATGTGACAACTCGTATTTCAGAACCTATCTTTGTGCTAAGTGTAGCATGTTTTGAACTTATGTAACGTATGTGAACATTATATGACTATGTGAATTTGATGATTAAATGGAATGTTATGTTGTTATGTTTTGTGATTTTGTGTAATACACGGATGTATGTAATATGAGCACACAACACAACCCAACCGCACAAGCCTTTGGGCTGTGGTTTCTTAACACTCTCGGCCCACACCCTTTTTGGTGTTTCAACCGAATGGGCAGCCCATTGTGATAGGTTTGGCCCACCCCTCACACGCATAACCTCATGAAGGGGTTAACACTTCTCATTTGTTGCAAAATCACATAACACACAAAACCCTAGTGCTCTATTCCTTCTCTCTAGAACTCGACGGCAACAACACCCCATCCCCATCGAAGCTCTTGATTCGGAACACTCTCATCTTATCTTAATCGATTAGTGATTCATGACTTGTGTTTTGTAAATGATGATATGATTTCATGACTTGATTAAATGTAAGGCTGGCAAATCGTGTCTTAACAGGTTTAACAGGTTTCTGACAGCGCACACAACATAAGTTTCAAACATGATTACGACTCGTTTAACTACTTTCTACCTCATGTTTATAAAACAGTTTTATGTTTTATGTACAAAGATGAATAAATGATAGATCCTAACATTGTAATTTTAATTATTTTAATAATTAAAAAAGTCAAAGGGTGTATTTTTTAGTCAAACAGGTCTAATCGTGTCTTAACAGGTACCCAATTGCCAGCCCTAATTAAATGGCTAGGGTTGTATGTATGATGAACAATAATGTTTGTGTTGATGTTCATGTGAATCGGAAGTCATAATATGAATCTAAGAACCGATTGGATACAAGTAATCGGCTGTTATATATTATGTTCGAATGATTGTTGAGTTGTCATGATTGTTATGCATGCTAGTGATCAAGAACATAAATTATGTTACCATATGTTTATGAGTTATGATTATTGTTCATGTTTTAACTTTGATTAGGGTTCATATGAATTAGTGAGGATTACTTGGTTTGATCGAGTATTTGTTAAGTTTGAAACCGTTAGTTGTTGATTGATTATCTACATGTATGGAAACTGTTAATTTGGGTCAAATGAATTAATTAGGAATTGGTAAATGATTGCATGAAGTTAGGAAATCATAACTAATCACACAAGTCTCTTAATCGCACAAGAGGCTCCGATCGCACAAGACCAAACACACAAGTGCAGTCGCACAAGATCTAGTGGATCGCACAAGATCTTGGGCCTTACACACTGTTTAAACATAACATGTTATTGGACCGAATGGCCCAAAATCCAGTCGCACAAGTTAATCGGATCGCACAAGGATAACTCAGTCGCACAAGTAATTCGAGTCGCACAAGATTGTTTGTCTGTTTAATATATTGGGCCATAGATGGTTGGGCTGGGTAACAAAGTTGATCGCACAAGACTATATGGATCGCACAAGTTAAATGTTGATTAGTTTATTGGGCCGCACAAGATCAACGTGTTATATTTTTGGGCTGTGAATCTAGGTTGGGCCGGGGTATTCTATTGGGCTGCTATGGATGAATCGCATAAGGCAGCTAGACTTGTGCGAGCCCAATCTTTGAATCGTACATGTATGAGCATGTTATGTACTTGACTATTAATGTGTTTGCCATGATCTCTACGTGTTTGCAACCTGCTAGCTTATGTGTAATCACACGTGCACTATTTGAACCTAGACCTGACTTGTATGGTAACCATGTTAGGACGTGGTTGACCTCTAGCAGCTCGATTGACCTTTCGTTTATCTGCCGAGCTAACCTAAGGTGAGTTCACACTTTCTACAAAGCATGGGATTCCCAGGGGTTGGGAATGGGTTAAGGAATATGGCTTCCTCGTCCTTTCTTGGGTAGGACAGTACGGGTTCAGGAATATAATTCCTCGTCCTCTTGGACAGTTTACATTTCACTAGACCAAAACTCTATCACGAAGTCCTTCCTTTTTTTATATCGACTTAATCGCCGGGCCAATGGCGAGCGGGTCATTAGTTAGATAGCGCTATTTAGGTCTGACAAGCCTCACACCGTGCCGCAGAGGACGGGCGTGAACTAATGGATCTGGGCACGTCAATGATGATAGACATTGACAGTTCAGGGCACATAAACATGACTACAGTCAGCAGTCGATATGGTAACGAGTCTAGTGGTATATACATGGGGTAGCCCCCACGGCCGAAAAGCCAGATAACTAAACATGGGGTAGCCCCCATGGCTGGATTGCCAGAGTAAATGGGTTAAACAAATCACGTTTTCAACTATGGGGTAACCCCCACGGCAGGGATGCCAGTTAAAGGAAACTGTTTTCGAAACAACTTAAAACAAACACCCAACTGTGAACTCGCTTAACATTGTTGTTGACTCGTTACTACATGCTTTGCAGGTCAATAGGTTTAGCAGGAGCTTGCATGGAGAAGGGTCGTTGTGGAGCATGGACATTGAGTGTTCATGATGAGCTTAAACATTATTTATTTATTCCTTGGTTTTAGATATTATGCTTGCGCTTGCAACATAAACTATGTTTTGTTTGGACACCAATTGTATTGGTTGGATTTTTATAATTACTTACATGCTTGTTCAATATGATTGGTGGCTGGATCCTGGTCAGTCACGCCTCCAAGCGGTGATACTCCGCGTGTGGATTTTGGGGGTGTGACAGATGTCATCATGGTGTTCTTAGGAACTTCATGTTTTGGCTTCTACCCACCAAGAACAACTTAGATCTGAACGATTTCCACACAAATAAACAAAGATATTTCATAGATCTGAACATATCCATGGTGAAAAGGATTGAAAGATGGTTTTCCAACTTTCTTTCAACTCTTTTACACTCAATGCACTCAAAACCGATAGAATCAGAGCTTGTTCTGATCTTCTACTCTTCCTTGTCGAAGTGTTGGTTCAAGATCTGGATTCCATCCATGAGATTACCAATTTCGGGTTAAACATGGAACACCGTCTCGAACAGTTAACTGGTCGGATTTGGGTGATTCCTATCTGATCTGGTTACTAAGTATTGAAGAGGTTTCTGTTGTGTAGAACGTTATCAAATAGTCTCGATAAAACGACAAACTATCAAAACCACCAAGGAAGAAGACGACCAGGTCATCTGGGACGGACTGTCGTCTGATCGGATTGCCGTCCGATCGAATTGTCACCCGACCGGACTGCCACCCGATCGGATTGCACCTTGAGGTTGAACATTGAACGAAATGTTGTCCGATCGGACTACCACCCGATCGGATTACCACTCGACCATGTGATGTTCTGACTTCAACACTTAAACAATTTTCAACATGTTCAATGCACAAGGGTTGCCACCCGATCGGATTGCCATCCGATCGAGTGACCGTCCTGCGGTGAACTTGTTCTCAACCTGAGAAGTCTCGCCAATCGGATTGTTGTCCGATTGGACTACCGTCCGATCGACCGACCTAAAAGGTAGAGATACTTCTCTGGTTTCAAAATACTACAACGAAAACTTCAAAAGACAAGCCATCATACACAAACACATCCATTCCAAACGAGGTAACAATCCAATCGCATGGTCACCCAATCGGATGACCGTCCGAACGGATTGTCACCCGACCGACCGACCGGCCACCCGATCGGATTGTTGTTCGACCCACTGGCACTTCGTATCGTTTTACACGTCGCTTATCGCTTATACTATCGTTCTGATCATGCTAACTTACTCTCTAGTGCTCCCTTCAATCCATCAATTGCTGTGAGTATACTCGATCCCTTTTTGCTTTACGCACCTTTGGGTGTTACATATGTTACTTATTCTAAACCACATCGAACACACTACGCAATACTTTAAACGCTAACCGTTACCGCATGTTATACGTGACTTAATGAATGCTTGTTTGTTATGTTTACACATGGAATGATGTCTACCTGCCTTAGCAACGATAGTACTAGAGTTTGGACACAGCACCTGTTCACTCAGGGGTTGTTAAGGACAATTTGTTACATGGCTCACAGTGGTGAGTATGTATTATGAACTGCCTTGGGCAGTCAACCCACAGTCATTGGTATCGATAGGTTCATGTCGATAACTAACATGCCTCATTTTACACTGTGTATGTGCTGGTTATGCGTAACGATTTCGAACTCTATTATATCTATTTAAACTTGTATGCTCACCTTTACACTATGTGTATTGACTTTTACTATAACGTATGTGACAGGTGCTTAGGATGTTTATATGCTTGGCTTGCTGTGAAATCGAGGCTAGGAAAGGTCTAGAAACAAATAAACAATTGTCTGTATTTGAAAATCTAAGTTGTCAGAACAGAACAATTTGACTAGATCTTGTCTGTAATAATTATGTTATCTTTTATGACATGGTATGGGACATGTTGCTTTAAATAATTGGTAATTATAGTTGTTATGCAAACTTCTGGACAATCTGTTTCGCTCAGTGTCGCGCCCCGATGATTCCGCCATCGGTTGGGGTGTGACAGACGTGTTAACCATCGTGACTTCAGACGTTGTGGCTAAGGTGGACTACTCGACCGCCGCCAGCCCCTTGGCTCTCTCAGATATGCGAAAACCCGGCCTCCACCCGCCCGAAGGCATGATAGTGGAATAATCGGTAAAACCTCGTCTTCCATCCAAGACGAACTGGCGCCACCCGTATTCGCCCTTCACCTGGATGCCGCAAAAAATAATACGGAGAGTAGGAGTCAAACCTGGGTCACAAGGAACACCAATTCTTTCCTCAACTACTCCACCACTATATATCCGTTAAATTATATCTCTTTAGCTAATGAATATAAATGTTACTTTAAATTATTTAAGTGTCAAGTGTTCTTGTTTAATAATTATTTAAGTGTTCTTGTTTACTCTTGCCTTTGATAATATTACAAAAGGAAGAGAATCAAATAGATAGTATAGTTTGGGTAGAAAGGATAGGAAGCAATAGGGTTGTGAGATATGGTAAAGTTGAAAAATAAAGGAGAATGGTATTTTAGTCAATCGTATCTCATCTTCTCCCTTCCTCTTTCCCTGCAACTTCAAAACCCACCATTTTCAAAAATCCACCATCTTCAAACTTTTCTTCACTTTCGATTCAATAATCACTACATTATAGTGCGATTTTCGTCATCAATCAGTGATTCAAACACTCAATCAACCTGTTCTTCAACTTTTTAGAAGAAACCCAATTTAATTTCCTACAATTTCTCATTTTTTCCCCGTGATTTTGAAGTGAATCACTCGATTCGTTCGATTCGATCGTTGATAAGTGTTCCTAACGTTCAAATTTCGTCGTTGAAGAAATCCGAAGAAACCGGCTTCGATTTGTGTAAGAAATTTTTTAATTGCGTTTTACGATCTGGGTTTTTGAATTAAGTCATTGCGTTTTACAAAAGAATGAAAAAACACATTTTTTGTGTTTTTGGTCCATTGCGTTTTAAAAACAACACATTTCTTTGTTTTTAGTCCATTGCGTTTTAGAAAAAGAAAAAAAAAATCTTTGTGTTTTTAGCTTATTGCGTTTTAGAAAAAGGACATTTCTTTGTGTTTTTAGTCTAATGTGTTTTAGAAACAAAACATTTCTTTGTGTTTTTAGTCTATTGCGTTTTATAACATAATAAAAAATAAATTTGTTTTATGTTTTTAATCCATTGTGTTTTAGTCCATTGCGTTTTAGATTTGAATTGTATCGGAGTGGTGTTGGAACAAAAACATGGCCATTTTAAAATAGAAACATGACCATGTGAAACCTCATTGCGTTTTAGACTTGGAATGTGAGGTGCACTAAACTGACGTGATCATGTTGTGAAAGCCAACCCATTGCGTTTTAGACCTGAGGTATTGTAAACTGACATGATCATGTTAAAACAAAACAATGCATGATCATGTTGTTGTGAAAGCCAACCCATCCCATTGCGTTTTAAACCTGGAAGTGAACTAAACTGACATGATCATGTTAAAACAAAAATATGATCCTGTTGTGAAACCCATTGCGTTTTAGACCTCAGACTGAAAGAACATGATCATGATTAACAAAAGCATGATCATGTTAAAACATGAAACTGGGTGTACACTAAACTGACATGATCATGTTGTTATGAAAGCCAAGCGTTTTAGACCTATTGCATTTTAGACCTGGAATGGAAAGGTGAGGTAACTAACATGATCATGTTAAAATAGGAACATGATCATGTTGTGAAATCAACATTGCTGGTTAGGTAACTGATATTATCATGTTAAAACAGAAACATAATCATGTTGTGAAACCAACATTGCATTTTAAACCAGACCTGTAATAACATGATCATGTTAAAACAGAAACATGGCTATGTGAAACCCAGTTGCGTTTTAGACCTCGATTAGGTGAGGTAAGTTTTGTTAAAGAACATGATCATGATCATGCTAAAATACAAACATGATCATGTTGGAACAGAAACATGACCATGTTAAAACTCTGATTATGTTAAATAGTAGTCAAATCTATTACGTTTTGGACCTAGAGTGTACGTTTTAGAGACCTGGAATGCAAAATGTTGGAACAAAAATTTGACCATGTTAAAACCCTTTCATATTAAACCATAAACATGACAATGTTAAAACCCATTGCGTTTTATAACCTGCAACTGCAAAATCTTTATTTTAGTTTTCATTGCGTTTTACGTATCTAAGTTTTCGATTTTTTTTCAAAAGTATAACAATAGTATACTCGTTTTAAAGATAAAAAAACGCTCGTTTTTATGGTGCAATTTAAAAAAAATAATGTGGTATGAAAGAGTTATTAACGTTCAAAAGACGAGGGGAACTGGAGGAGAGAGAAACTATTGCTTTGTATTGACTAGTTAAAATCATTGGCGATCACTTTCTTATATAATTATTTTAAACCCTTTGAAGTTGAACTAAGAAACAAATTGATGAAAAAGAATATTTTATGTTATGAACGCAAATGAAAATACAAATGATAGCGGGCTTCAAATTTGTATTAAGCCATTTTGTATTATTCTTAACAAACATGTAGATAATCCTAAAAACAATAAGAAATTTATTAGAGTAGAATTATAGTTAGTGTGTTAATCTTCCTTGTCTTAAAACCAAGATATAGCACTAACAAACTTTCATGGAGTTTAAACCTTCTTTTAGACCAAGAAAACCTTATAGAAATCAAGTTTCATAATTATAGGCGATTGAGTGAGAATAATATACCCTAAAAACAGTATTGAAAAAAAAAAATATATATATATATATATATACCATATTATCTGTGTATCAGTAGCTATATATGAAAGTGCTGCTGTTTGTTAAAAGATAATTCCTAAAGATAAGCCAAAGAATTCAGATCCACTCAACGGGAAAGCCGGTTAAACTCCATTCTCTGAATGCATATATAAATAGGCATTAGGAGTAGCCCTTCTTGACATATATCCACAATATATTCAATCATCATAAGCAGAAATAGATACTAAATGTTCTCAAAAATTGGTTTTGTGTTACTTCTCACTTGCACCACCTTTTTCAGTACCGTGTTTCCTACCAAAGCCACTGATGTCAAAACTTACATTGTTCACTTAAATTCACCTAAAGGCCAGCCCAGCAATATTGAAGAATGGTATAACTCTTTTTTGTTAAAAATAGCTTCGCTATCGAACGAGAAACCAGAGATGGTTTACGCGTACCATCATGTGATTACAGGATTTGCAGCTAAAATGTCAGCAGGTCAAGCAAAGAAGATGGAGTTTGAGTGGAGTATTATCCGTAAGGCCTGAAGGTGTGTATCAGTTACACACAACACGTTCATCTTACTTTCTGGGCTTGCGCCAAAATTCAGGTTTATGGAAAGACTCAAACCATGGGAAGGGAATCATAATTGGCATTTTAGACTCCGGAATTACTCCTGGACATGTTGGATATTATGTCCGGTTCGATAAGTCAACGCTGCCGACCGGGTCTTGACCCGTAAGAGTTACACCTTGGGCAACGAACTAAAAATCCACTTAACCCGTTTAACTGGTAATTACGAACAACATACGAGATTGATCATAATTATATTTATGATCATAAGCGGGTATTAACTGAGAGACGGGTACATGGACCGGGTGACACAGGTATTCTCACCCATTGCCACTTGCCGCGCACCAAACCTTTGGCCAATTACAACACATGAAATTTTGCATGAGTGCCACTTGGCTTGCATGCAAGAAGGTCCATGTCTTTGAAGTTGTGGGTCTTGCATTTTAAAAAGGGTTGTTAGATGAACAAATGAGTTAGTTGTTACAACACACAAAAATGCTCTCAACAACACCCACCTATACAACCGGCCACCAAGCCAACCGCGAGAGCCGCCGTCGCCGCCCCGCCTCCGTCGTCCCGCTGCTGCCACCTGCCGCCGCTGTTGCCGCCACCTCTTGGCGCCGCATCCTTCGTCGCGTTTCATTGTTTCGTTTACTAGCACTTGTTCGTTGAACCTCGGTGTCTCGACCGGTTAGTCATTAACCGAGGTATAATCTTTCTCATCGGTAGTTAAATATATTTCACTGTGCTCGTATTTGCATGTAACCGGATCCTGTCGGGTTTCGTTTCCGTTGATCATTAGTTTATATTTCCGCTGCGTTTTATTAATTAACTCCTTTAGTTAATTAACTATTATTCATTGAACCGGGTTTTTGATAAATAAAATTTTGTCCGATCACCACGGAAACCCAACAGTGGTATCAGAGCCTTGGTTACAACATACGAGTCGGTACCGGTCTTTTAACCGGAATTAGAACACAAACTTTATTTATTTAAAGTTTATGTTCTAAGTATTTTTTTTTTTATGGGCACTTTATTTTGGTCAATATTTTATTTGTTTTGCTTGACCAAAACATTGCCCGGTTTATTTTGTGATTGTTGTGCGATGCGTAAATCCGGCCCAACCTTATTTTGTAGTTGTATATTTTATTCGGTTTTGTAATAGATTAGTTTATGGTTTTGGCCCGTCTTGTGGTTCAAAGTTGTAATAGATAGGCTTTTTTGTCTTTGTTGTATTTACTTGTTAAATATTGTTGATACGAAGACCCGAAGCAAAACCGAATGCCAAGAGGAGTCTTGGAGTTAGTGGGAGTTGCTTAAGACAACAAGATGCACTCAAGTCCATCCTTGTGGTTGTTTGTGTGTTGTGACCCCGTGACCCGTTTGATCTTGCTATTAGGCTCTAGCAAGATCGAACAACTTTGGCCATATGGATTTACATATTTATCTTGCTATTGTGGTTGCTTTTATCTTATAAATTGTTATAACGTAACCAACCTAAATACCAACATGTTTTTAAAAGGAGTTTTAAAATATTAAAAAAAATCACATTAAAACAAGTTCTAAATTGTTTTTACAACTTGTTAAAGTTTTGTTATAAAACAAAGGTTATTTTTTGAAACAAATAATAACCAATTAAGTTTTGCAAATGAAACGAGTTTTTATTTTCCAAAACTATTAACTTAATAGTTTTCTATTAACTTAAAATTGGTTATTCCAACTCGCGACAAACTTAGTTTTATAGGTTATCTAAAACTAATTGTCCCGAGAGGTTAAAGGGTCTTTTGGTTATGTCACAAATTAAATATCTAAATTAAAACCGACTATAACGACCCTATTTGGTAAAAAAAAATTAATCAATAGTCTATGCCATCCCACTACTAGTAACACTTGGGGCATAATGTGAACCCTCAGTGTTGGAGCCACAGCACAACACTTGGTGTCTAGTTTATCCTTCCAAGGTGCAAGGGCTTCGTCGACACATCCGACCCTTCCACATGTGACCGTTTTAGGACGACTATTACTTTTCTTCTCGTGTTACGTGCCCCAGCTGTCTCGAGAACAAAAGTGGCATAGATGAGGCCAAACGTATCAATGCAAGGACAATAGGTTATCCTCGCAGCCTCATAAACCCCGAGAGTTGTGCTTTTCTCACAATTGACAATCGTTGTCAGTCTGCTTGAACCTCTTGCTAATGTTGCATGCCCCAGCTGCCTTTAGAAAGAGCTTATTACCGGATTCTCATTCCTTATTGTCTCACCTCACGATATAAGGAGATATACATCGAAAATACTAATTAATATCACCTTGCTTACATATAACAGATGTCTAATGAAAACAACTCCTTCATTCTCAAGTCTATACTTGAAAGGAAATAAAAATTTGAATGACACCAACCTTCTCGAATGGCACCGCAATCTGAGAATAGTTCTCAAGATGGAGGAAAAGTTGTATATCTTAGATGGCCCAGTCCTTACCGAGCCTGGAAGTAATTCTATTACTGCTCGCAAAGCACTGGAGAAACATAACGAGGATGCCGTTGAGGTAGCCTGCCTTATGAAAGCCACCATGTCTTCTGAACTTCAGAAGAACATGGAAGATAAGGATGCTTATGACATGATCAAGCAACTAAAAGACATGTTTTAGAAACAAGCCCGACAGGAGCGATATGACACCATGAAACAGCTCATAAGCTGTAAAATGCTAGAGGGATCATGTATCAGTACTCATGTGCTAAAGATGAAAGGATAAATTGACCAAATGAACAAACTTGGTTATTCCACAAAACCAACCAAGTTCTAATGGTCAAGTATGGTGGTGTTAAGAAGCCCAATAACAAGAAAAGGAAACATAAGAGCAAAGGCAAGAGAAAAGTTGTTGTTACTGCCAGAAATGCCACCAACAACAAGCATGTTGCAAAACCACACCCTCCTAGGAGCGTCAGTGCTTTGAATGCAACCAAAATGGGCATTGGAAGGGAAACTGCCCACACTGAAGATGAACAAGGCCAATAACATTGGCACTTCTTCTAATACTCTCATTTATGTTATCGAACTTTTCACTATTTCTAGCAACACATGGGTATTTGATCCCAGATGTGGTCTCCACATCGTCAATGTCTTGCGGGAGCCTGAAAAGTGGAAGAAACTGAAACAAGGCCACCTGGAACTCATAGTTGGTAATGGAAAGAGAGTTCCCGTTCTGGTAACTGGAACATTTTGTTTTCCCTGGCCTTGTAGTTACTTTAAATAACTGTTTATATGCACCTGGTTTGACCAGAAACATTATTTCAGTTTCTTCACTATTTGAACAAGGATTCAAGTACGTTTTAATGGTTTTTCTATTTTAGCCTACTTGAATGATGTCTTTTATTTTGAGGCTAAACCTCGAAATGGTATTTATGAGATTGATGTTCAAACAAGTAATAACATATATCATCTTTCTAATCGTAACAAAGCTGGCATAAATGAAACATATTTATGGCATTGCAGACTTGGCCACATAAGTAAGCCACGCATAAAATGGCTCCAGTCCAAGGGGATTCTTGAATCCACTAGACAGGACTCCGCTGATGATTGCGAATCTTGCTTAGCTGGCAAACTCACAAAGCACCCCTTCACCGATGTTGGTGAACGGATCAATGGTTTTCTAGAACTCATTCACATGATGTATATGGCCCTTTCAGAACCATGACTAAAAACCAGCTTGATGGAAAGATAAAAGTACTTCGACCAGATCGAGGTAGTGAATATCTCAGCTTTGAATTTCTCAATCATCTAAAAGAGTGTGGAATAGTTTCACAACCCTCTCTACCGAGCACATCCCAACTTAATGGCGTGAGTGAAAGATGAAATCGAACTCTACCTGATATGGTTTGATCGATGATGTATAGAACTAACTGGCCTCACTCCTTTTGGATCATGCTCTTATGACCGCTACCCACATTGTCAATTTGACTCCGACTAAAAGGTAAACAAAACCGCCATATGAGATATGGCATGGGTGTAAACCCGATTTGGAATACCTTAGAGTATGGGGATATGATGCATACATCACAAATGATTCTGATGATAAGCTCGATCCTCGAGGCGAAATGGTTGTTTTTCGTCGGATACATTAAAAGAAGTGGATATTATTTCTACCATACTGATGCAAATATGATTTCCTTCAAATGGAAGGGACACTTTCTCGAGGAAGAACTTCTTAATCGAGAAACTGTAAATAACGTGGTTGATCGTGAAGAAATTCAAGAACCACAAACAACCGCTGTTAGGATCTGAGTTTAGAATGATTGTGTTTTACGTTTGATTTAAGATGAAGATGAATGAGTAATGCAGCGGAATTAAGATGAAAACAAACTTTGCACACAATAAAACAGGAGAATTGCTTTAATCAAACATTTTCACATAGAATCGAATGATTGAAAACGATTACAATGTATGTATGAATACAAACTCCCCCTCAACCTGAGCTCACAATGTTTGTTCGTACAGGAAGAAGATTTTGTGAAGAGCCAAATAGAACAGTGCATGGTACTGTTCTATTTATAGGCACAAACAAACCACTGTGGCATCTATTCTGACGTCACCATGAAAGTGACATCTAACCTCCTAACAATCTCTAACAACTGATCTAATACAAACACTGCTATCCTAACCACTGATTACAATACATTTCATAAAGAAGACTAAACAACTGTTTTATCCTTCCACTGTTGTGCCTCCAGCAGTACTTCAGTAACTTCAGCAGTGCTTGATCCATAACAGTAGATTGATCAACAGGTCTTTAGATATCATTAGTCTTTAGCACGATCAGTAGTTGTAAGGCAGCAGTTGATGTAAAGGATCAGTAGATGGCGGTCATCAGATGTTGAAACCACTTTCAAGGGGAGAGCATGTAAACACAACATATGCTTATTGTGGAACCACTGTTCTGATCCGGTTTTGGCTTTAATTATATGTTCCTCTGATAGGGTTCAATCTCAACAATCTCCCCCTGGAACAGATAATGCAAAAACCCTTCATTATTGTGGAACTTTATTGCCTCATCAACAGTTCCCTTATTTGCCCTTTGAGTTGTAATTCAAAGTCTAAGGCATCTGTGTCATCTTCATCCCTGCAAAGTGGAAGATCAAGGAGATCCTGCATATCTTCAAGACTTAGGCCAAGTGCTTGTTCCCTTGTTATTTTCTACACTTTTCCACTGGACTTGAACACTGTCAGTACATGGGTCTGTTTATCAGTTTTCCACTTTAGTACTTTTGAGTCCAATGGGTTTCTTGGGAGATTTTTATTAGATGAGGAGTTTGGTGATGCAGGCCTATTAATGACTGTCTGAGCAGTGCTTGCAGGTTGATTCAATCCAAGAGTTTCTTCTATCATCCTCTTAATACCCTCTTTTACAGATTCATCACCTGCCAATAACTCATCCACTGTTTCAGTATCCAACTGTTTTTGTTGTCCTCTTTTATAGATGGCAGCACCAGTTGGAGCAGTGGATCTCCTGATTTGCAGTTTTGGTGGTCTTGTGGAAACCTCTGCTTCAGGATAGACAGGTTTTAGTGGAACCCTTGGATCTTTCTTTCTTAGTTCCTCCAGCCTTTTGTAGGTGGTCCTGACTTTATCTTCTTTCCATCTCATCACTTGATTTTTGGACCCATAATCAGCAGCAACTAATTCCTCTTTCATTCTCTTCAGCTCTAATGTCTTTTCAGGCACATTCTTTTTGTACTTTGACCAATCTGGAGGAGTGTGTCTGACCTTATTCTTAATCATTTCTTGAATCCTGGCTGCTTCATTTTCAAGCTCAGTAATGGTCCACTCTTTGTACATATGTTTCTCACCCTTATACTTCTTAAAAGCCATGATATTTTCAATATAGTCTTTTCTCAGGGTTTCATCTGCTCTTTCTGACACTTGCTTGCAAACATTCTTTGCAAACTGCTCCAAAGATCTGACTTGTGTGAGCAGAAATTGGTAGTGCCTTTGAATTTCTTTGTCAGTTTTGCCTTGAGAGCTTCTTCTGGAGATATCCTCTGCCTGTTGACCTTTAACTTTTAAATATTCTTCAATGTTGTTTGGCCTAGAATATCCTTCAATTGATGGCAACCTCCTTTTAGCAGGATCATCCTTATAGTAGAAGGATTTGATCTCTTCTCTGACTGCAATAAGTTCAAGAGGAAATTGGACACCTGCAGGAGTGATGGCAGTGATTGGTTGTTGTATTTGAGCTGATGAGAGAGGAACAGGTTTTGGAATAAGTGCAAGAGATTATGAAGATGTTGGTGGTGGAGATGGAGAATCATCATCAGGTATAAAAATCCTTATCCTTTTTATTGTAGGAGAGGCTGATGATGTTTTGGGTGGATCAGTGGTGGTGATTTGAGTGGTAAAAGGTGGCTGACTAACAGTTGTTGAAACAACTGGTGTTTCAACCACTGTTGTCATTACAGCGGATGTTGTAACATCTGATGTCTTCTGCTTTTTAGCAGGAGGTGATGGTGGTGAGGTTGTTTTTGGTGGTGAAGTGATTTTTGGTGGTGGTGGTAGGGCAGTGATTGTGGTGTGTGTTGAAGTGGTGTGTGTTGAAGTGATGGTTTTAGTTTTAACAACTGCTGAAACCACTGATGTACCAACAGTTGTTGATACACCAGGAGTTACAACAGCCGTTTGGGTAGAGGTTTAATGCTTGGAGCCTTTGGGAGGTGGTTTGGAGGTATGCTTTGTGGGTCTGGATGGTATGGATTTGGGTTGCCTCACTTGTCTAGTGGGCTTCTTCTTTTCATCCTTAGGATTTTCATCATCCTTTGGCTTAGAAGTACCTTGTGCATTCAGCCTCATATAAGCTCTTTTCTCTTGTTCCCACCTGGCTTTATCCTTAGCCTCTCTATCCCTTTTTACACTTGCTTTTGCTTCAGCAAGTGCATTTGTTGTAGCATCAATCTTTTTACTACCATCTGGCAAAGGAATGTCTTTAGTCATATTTTCTTTTTCTGGTTCAATATAGATGCCATCTTCAATTCCCTTTTTCTTCCACTGCTTTATTTTCTCCCCCTTTTTGGCATTATCTGGTGGTGGATTATCCACAAAAATAACTGAGGGAGGAGCAGTGCCAGTGGTGTTGAATAAATGGGCCTTTAGTGCCTTGATATCTGCTTGAGTATCTTTAAACCTTGCTTCTGTGAGATTTCTGATCTTTTGAACTTGTAATTCATGTTGCTGATCAGCTAGTTCTCTTTGTTGATGAAGCAGTGGATGAAATAAACTCCACAGCTCATTAGCAGCTGTTGGAGGTGGTGCAGCAGTGGATGCAGACTTTTGAGAATTTAACACCTGCTGCAGCATTGTTTTGATATTTGTCACAGATGATTCAATTCTGTCCACTCTCTCCGTCAATTCTTTATATTTTAAACCATCACCCAAATGAATGGGATCATCTGATTTCCCACCAGCAGTGGTTGTATCAGCAGTGGACTTAGGAAATGTATCCCAAGAGTCAACCGCTGATGCCCCTTGTTCTTGGTACTGGGGACTTCTTTCTTCATTTGTGGACACTTTGAACAGCTCACCAGTGGTTAAAGAAAACACACCAATGGTTGCCTTAGTTGTCGCTGAAGAAATTGCCTTCAAGGGAGTTTTATTGATAGAACAACTGACCCAATGTAGACCAGTGGGTCCAACACTAGTAGTTGCTGCTCCACTTGAACTACTGACAGAAGTTACTTGTAACTCCTGCAGTGTAACCTCCTCAAATGTTGCTGGGATAGCAGAGGTATATGCATCAGATCCAGTCACTTGTGGGAGTGTACTCTCTTTGATAGGTGATTGAGAGGAACTGGTTTGTATCTGAGCTATATCAATTGCATGCAACAAAGGTAGCATGGATTGTGGTAATATGAGAGGTGAAGGTATGGGTGTAGAAAGAGACATGTCCTTGGGATCCGGACTGAGGAAGATGGATCCAATTGGACCCAGAGCTTCATAATGTGGTGTCCCTGTGCTTACAACCTGATCCTTTTGTGAGGATGCAGGAGGAGTTTGAGGCAAAGGTGGAGATCTTTCTACCAACTGCTGTGAGGAAGTAGCAGCAGTGGTTATTGGTGACTTTTGTGTTGTCATTGGCAGTTGCTCTGGGATCTCATCTTCCAGAGTTGCCTTTTTAATGGGTTTGGGGGGCTTTTTGGAAGGTTTCTTTTTGGTCTTTTTGGTAAGAGCAGGTGTGGGTTTCAAAGCAGTGGTTGTGCTGCTATGATCACCTGGAGCAGTGGGCTCAGCAGTGGTAACTGCTAAAATCTGCTCAGTCACCTCTGCTTGTGTTTTTGTAGGCTTTAACATTCTTGTGAATGTTTCAGCAGTTAAACTGTTTATTTGAAAAGGAGGAGCCTGTACAAGTACATGGGCATTATCTTTTGAAAACTTGTTATTAAAATAGTAACTCAAAAATCTTGGAAATAATAGAAAAGCCTTTTTCTCAACATTTTTGACCAAGTCATTGAAGATTACCTGGGAATAATTAAAATTTTCATCTTGAAGTATAGCATAACCCAGGTATTGTATCTTCAATGGGATTTCATTGAAAGCAGTGGTTTTGTTAGAAACACACATAAGAAGGGTATGAAATAAAAATCTTGTAGCAGAAGGAAAACTGCCCTTTTGTAAAGTATCCATTTTCATTTCTTCTCCATACCCACTTTCAATAAAATCTCTTTGGTACTCTGTTTTCGGAAAAGAATTTTTACCTTCAAGATCGTTGAGCTCAAAAACTTCGGATATGGCTTGAGGTGTGATTGAGATTTTTACACCTTTTATTGTGGAATTGATGGCAACAACCTTTTTGTCCACCTTCTCAAGAGTGGCATTCTTCCAAAATTCTCGTTGGGTATCGATGTAGACGGTTGCATTGCAAGTGAGTAAAGTTTTGTACTTTGTGGATGATAATGTGTCGATGATGGAATCGAATGTTTTGGTGTCACTGGGTTTTTCAAAGATACCCAAGTAATTGTGTGACCATTTGTATGGAATTTCAACCTTGGTTGGCTCCTCTGTTTTGGATTTGTTTGCCTTTTCACCATGATTGAAACAGAGTGTAAGAGAAATGAAGTGAAGACGATAAATACTGACCACGTGTCAATCCTCTGATGAAGAGATGAAATAATGGAAGACAGTTGTTTGGGAAACCACTGATGAATCAGTACCAGTGGTTCACGAAGGGAAAATGGAAAACAGTGGGTGACTTTAACTATCAGTGGATAGCTTGTGTCAGTGGTTTTAAAGCACTGAGATTTGACAACAGTGTTTACCAAGGAAGATGAAGAAACAGAGGTTGACTTTCAGCAGTGGATAGCAAATAACAAACAGATGTTTGCACCAATCAGTGGTTATGGCAGACTTTTAAGGATTTAATGAAAATTTCATTTTTAGCTATTTTTAAGGATGGATTTTTGATTTTCTGAAAACATTTTAATGCTTTTATTTATAGAAAAACGAGATTTTGCTTGTTATTCCATGTTTAGCATGCCAATCCTAGAGACCAAGCTTTCAAAGGTGGATGTATCTAATGCTTTTGTGAGCATATCTGCCAGCTGGTCTTTAGTTGGAACATGATGCAGAGAAATCAAACCTTTTTCATAGCAATCCCTCACGAAGTGATGTCTGATGTCGATGTGTTTTGTGGTGGAATGTGAAACTGGATTTTTGATGATATTTTCTGCTGCCTGACTATCCAACATGAGTGGTGTCTTTAGGGCAGTGATACCAAAATTCAACAACTGATTTTGAAGCCACAGGAGTTGGGCTGTACAGCTTGCAGCAGCAATGTATTCAGCTTCAGCAGTGGATGTTGAAACAGCTGCTTGCTTTTTGCTTTGCCATGAAACTAAACAGTCGCCTAGAAACTGGCACCCTCCTGAAGTGGACTTCCTTGTGGTGTTACATCCAGCAAAGTCACTGTCTGAAAATCCTGAAAGCTTGATATTCCCATTAGCTGGATACCAGATACCAAGTGTGGGAGCACTTTTTATGTATCTGAATATCCTTTTTACAGCAATAAGGTGGGATTTTCTAGGGGCTGATTGACTTCTTGCACAAACACATGTTGCAAACATGATGTCTGGCCTAGATGCAATTAGGTACAATAAAGACCCAATCATGCTTCTATATAGAGTTTGGTCAATCAGCTCATCCTTTTCATCAGACATGACTAGCTTATTTGTTGCCATGGGTGTGTTGCATGGTTTACAATCATTCATATCAAATTTGTTTAAAAGTTCTTTAGCATATTTGCTTTGATGAATGAAAGTTCCATTTTGCATTTGCTGAACTTGGAGACCAAGAAAGCATTGTAGTTCACCCATTGCACTCATCTCAAACTCAGCTGTCATGAGTTGCCTAAACTCTTCACACATTTTATTACATGTGCTTCCAAAAATAATGCCATCCACATAAATTTGGACAATCATTAAATCCTTTCCTCTCCATTTTAGAAACAGTGTTTCATCAATGGTACCTCTTTTGAAACCATTTGAGAGTAGAAAGGTTGAAAGAGTTTCATACCAGGCTCTAGGTGCTTGTTTCAAGCCATACAATGCTTTGTTTAGCCTGTAGACATGATCTGGATAAAATGGATCCTCAAAACCTAGAGGTTGACAAACATACACCTCTTCTTGAATTGTACCATAGAGGAAAGCACTTTTTATATCCATTTGGAACACCTTCATATTGTGGTTGACAGCAAAGGCCAGGAACAGTCTTATAGCTTCCAATCTTGCTACAGGGGCAAAGGTTTCATCATAATCAATCCCCTCCTCCTTTCTGTAACCTTGAACCACAAGCCTGGCTTTATTCTTGACAATAATGCCCCTTTCATCAGTTTTGTTCTTGAAGACCCACTTTGTGCCTATGGGACTCACATCCTTTGGCAATGGTACAAGATCGCATACTTGTTGTCTTTTAAACTGTTGGAGCTCCTCTTGCATGGCTTCTACCCAACTGTTGTCTTTCAGTGCCTCTTGGTACTTGACAGGTTGATGGAGTGATAGAAAACCTGCAAAAAGACAAATGTTTTGGGTTTGGCTTCTTGTGAGCACCCCTTCATTTATGTTGCTAATGATTTGATCAGGTGGATGAGATCTTACGAAGATTAAATCTCCTTGATATGGAATGATGGCATTTGTTGGTGAAGGCTGCAGATGTGAATCAACTGAGCTAACAACTGTTGAAGACTTTGAGGTCTCAACATCTATTTGAAATGAAGGTGGAGGAATTGGTGGAAGTGGTGTGACACTTGTTACAATTTTATCCACTGATGGCATTTGTTGACCATCAGTGGTTGTGGATGCAGAAGCAGATGATGAAGGGCTACTTTGATCAACAACTGTTGAGGTAGCAGTGGTTGGACTTTGACAGCTGTTTTGAACACCTGATGCCCCAATGGAGGATTTGAATTTCTGTTGTGGGATCACAACTTCATATCCATATTCTTGTGGAGGATTTTGAGATGGACCTAAATCAGCAAGCATGGTTCTAGCTGCTTCAATCAGTGTCCTATTCTTTCTTTCAACTACCCCATTTTGCTCTGGTGTCCTTGGGATGCTGTACTGCCTTACAATCCCTTTCTTCACATAGAAGGCATCCAACTCCTTATTTTTGAATTCTGTGCCATTGTCACTCCTGAAGACTTTTACTGGAAGGTCAAATTGCTTTTCAACCTGTGTCACAAAGTCTTGCAAAATGCCTGCAATCTCATCTTTTGAGTGTAAAAAGAAAGTCCATGTAAACCTAGAAAAGTCATCAACAATAACCAAACAATATCTCTTCTTTTTGAGACTCATGACTTGAACTGGGCCAAACAAATCCATGTGCAGCATTTGCAAACACTGGGTTGTTTTGGACTCTTCAATGGACTTAAAAGAGCTTTTATGTTGTTTTCCTTTTAAACAGGAAACACAATGTTCAGGACATGAAAACAATTTTTGTGGTAAACCTCTTACAAGGCCATTTTTTGAAATTTCTGTGATTGTCTTAAGATTTCTGTGCCCCAATCTTCTGTGTCAAAGTTCTGTCTCTTTGTTAGAGGCAGCTGAGAACAGACAAGCATCAGTTCTAGGGCTCTCTTTTAACATATCAACAACATAAACATTGCCACTTCTTTGAGCAACAAGTTTTGTTTTACCAGTTTTTATTATTTCTTCAATCTTTTTAACCATTTCTGGTCCAACAATCCTACAACACTCTTTTGTAAAGAATGAGCCATAGCCCTTATCACTCATTTGAGAGACACTTAAGAGGTTGAATTTTAGATTGTCTATTAGATTGACATTTTCAAATTTAACATTACCAAACTGAACAGTACCAGACCCCAGAACCTTTCCCTTACTATTATTGCCAAAGGATATATCACCCCCTCCATGAGTTTTGAAATCCTTGAGAAGGGCTTTACATCCTATCATGTGCATGGAGCCTCCACTATCTACATACCAAAGACTATCTAAGCATGCAGAAGCTCCCTGCACATGTAGTAAAGGATTAGTTCATTAAGGTCTCCAAAGCTAATATGGCTTTGGATGGGGTCTCAGCAGTGTCTAGGTTAAGTTTGGATGGATGGGCAGTGGTTAGATCAGGTGTTTAGGCAGTTTTGGAACTGATTTTCTCTAACCACTGTTGGGGGTCTTGCCCAATTATTTGTTGGTACCCAAAGGGATTCCTGTTCACTCTTGGTTTTGAGGGCTTTTTGTAAGCCTCATAAACGTGTGGGACCCTAGGGTATGGTGGTTGTCCCTTACCTCTTCTGTATTGATTGGCAGAGGGTGCATCAGTTACCTGAACATCTCGTTTAACAAATGTTTGGTTCAACTATTTTGTGACAGCTGTTTGAACTGGCACAAACAGGGGTTGGTTTTTGGTGAATCTTACAGATGATGTTGATGAACTTAAGGATGTTTTTGCAGTGTACTCATTATTTTTTTACATCAAAGTTTTTAAGATACACACATTCTTGAGTTTTGTGGTTTGGTTTACCACAGACAATGCAGCTCACAGCAGATTCAATTACACTTGTTTTGGTGAGATCATATGCTTTTAAATGAAAACAGTCTTTTGTTAGATGATTTCTTTTTTCACAAAAATCACAAAACAGGTTTTTTATCTTTTCTCTCTTCTTTCTCTTTTCAGACTCCTTTGCAACAGAGTTTTTAACTGCTGTTGGGATGTCTTTGAGAGAATAACTTTTGCTTTTGGAGCTTTTACCCCATCAGTGGTTGTGAAATCCATTGGTTTGAAATTCTCAAGAATGTCACACTCGTCAGACCATGTGGGTTTAAATTGGTATTCTTCAATTTCCTCAAAAGTAGAGGATCCCACTGGTCTCTCAAGTGTGATTTTGTTACCAAGTTTATCAGTGATCTTCACTTCTTGGCCATCTTATTTGTGGGAATGAATTCAGTGGTTTCATCTGTGGTTTGAACAGATTTTTCAAAAGCAATGTTTTCAATTTCATCATGTTTTCTAAAACCAATACCAAATTTCACATTGCTTTTTATCTGTTTTTCCAGCATGACCTCATAACCTTTGCATGATTCAACCCATTTCTCACAAGAGATTTGGGTGGATTCCAACTCCTTTTTGCAAACTTGGTATTTTTCTATCATAGTTTGAGGTTGGTTTTTGGTTATGCTTTGCTCTTCTTTTAAGCTGCAGATTTCTTTATCCTTTTCAGCCAATTTGTTTTTAAGTTCTTTTAAAGACTTTTCAAATTTGACCTCATCATTCAACACTCTATCCCTAAGGTTTTCATTCACCTCTTTAATGTTAGCAAATTCTATAATGCATCTGTCTGAGCACAGATTTTCAAGAACCTGGGATGATACCTTAGTTGCAGCCGTCATGGCACAATCACATTGATGATCTTTTTCTTCATCAACTCTCTCTTCTTTCTCACCTCCTTCATTTTCTTCCTTTTCTTCTTCTTTGGACCAGGGGTCAACCAGTGGTTCAATTAGGGTTTCTGAATTTTCTCCCAGCAGTAGTTCACCAGCAACAGCAATAACCACTGCTTCAGCAACTTCATCCACTGTTTCAACACTTGTTTGTCCCATATCAGCATCCAGCTCTTCTGGTATTGACTCTAATGCCATAAGACAAAATTCATCATTAGAAGCATCATTAGTAGCACAGAGTGCAAAATTTTCATCTCCTAGCTCATCAGGTAACCTGCTCCAGTCAACAAAGCCTTGAGTGAAAAAGCTTTGTTGATCTGGTTGAACCACTGTTGGTGGTGCAGCTTGTTGTGGTGCAGTTGGTTGCACTTGGACCTAAGGTACAGGAGCCTGAACATACTGAATTTGAGGGACAGTGGTTTGGACATAATGCATAGGAACAGGGTTTGCATAATGAGCAGTGTTTACATGGGCAGCAGGGGTATAACTGGAATAGTGCACAGTGCTTTGATTTTGAGGTCTAGGATTTAAGCTGGGATGAGTTATAATTGGACCAGTGGTTTGACTGCTACACTTCCTAGCAAAATGACCTAGCCTATTTCACTTATAACACTTGATTTTTGATTTATCCAACCCCACTTTTAGATTCCCATGTAACCCTGGGAATTTTCTTCCTGTCCTTTTATAGAATTTGCTTGTTCTTACACTAAGCAAAGCCAATTGATGCAAAATGTCCATTTCTTCAAGGTCAGTTGGATCAAAGTGCTGTAAGTCATTGAGTTCAAAACACAAGTTATCTGATATCTGGTTTTCAACATTTGCAGTGAAAGCATAATTTGCAGAGTGAGAATCAGAGTTATTAAAGTTACCACCAGCGGTTATGTCAATAAAATGATCATAACTCTGATCCTTACTACTGCTACCAGATTCTTCCTGACCAAAAAGAGTTGTACTGCCAAATGAATAATCATCAGCAATTTTACCAGACTCTTGCAACTTCTTTTTCTGGTTTAACAACCTTTCAAAGGTCAGGAGTCTACCATGAAGTTGGGTCAGGGTCAGATCTTTGAACTCAGGAGTATTCCTTGTTACAAAAGCAATTGTATCCCATTTTTCAGGAAGTGATCTAAGAAACAGTCTATTTTGTGTAGAATTAGCAAATGTAACTTTAACAAGTCTTAGCTCACTAATGAGACAACTGAATCGCTCAAACTGTTGAGTCAATGATTCACCCTTAATGTGACAAAAGGTTTCATACTGCTGGTTCAGAATTTCCCTATTATTTTCAATAACTTCTTCAGTTCCCCCAAACTGTTCCTTAAGTGCATCCCATAATTCCTTGGCACTGTTACAGTGTAACAGCCCAGCATAAATTTCATTTGGTAATGCAGATGCAATGATGCTAAATGCTTTGGCATCGAGTTCGAACTTTTGGAAACCAGTTTCAGTATAGTTTTCAGGTTTTTAGGTTCGAACTTCTTTGAATCCTCAGCACTTGGCACCATGGGAATATGTGGTCCAAAAACAACAGATCTCCAACATCCAGTATTTTGTTGAGCAAGGATGTGACCCATCCTTCTCTCCCAGATGTTGTATTCATTTCGTTTAAGCATGGGTGGTTTAAAAAGTGAGCCGATGTTATTCTTATCATCTTGTGATTGTGACGTCATCCTGGTTGTTTTACAGGCACTGATTAATCAAATTTGATGGTGATTAAACCTTACTCTGTTTTTCAACAAAATGAACAATTATCAGTATCAACGATTATGAGCTAAACTATTTACGTCAAAATGATTGTTAGATCAAATTTGACTGTCCAGACTCTGATACCAATTGTTAGGATCTGAGTTTAGAATGATTGTGTTTTACGTTTGATTTAAGATGAAGATGAATGAGTAATGCAGCGGAATTAAGATGAAAACAAACTTTGCACACAATCAAACAGGAGAATTGCTTTAATCAAACATTTTCACATAGAATCGAATAATTGAAAACGATTACAATGTATGTATGAATACAAACTCCCCCTCAGCCTGAGCTCACAATGTTTGTTCGTACAGGAAGAAGATTTTGTGAAGAGCCAAATAGAACAGTGCATGGTACTGTTCTATTTATAGGCACGAACAAACCACTGTGGCATCTATGCTGACGTCACCATGAAAATGACATCTAACCTCCTAACAATCTCTAACAACTGATCTAATACAAACACTGCTATCCTAACCACTGATTACAATACATTTCAAAAAGAAGACTAAACAACTGTTTTATCCTTCCACTGTTGTGCCTCCAGCAGTACTTCAGTAACTTCAGCAGTGCTTGATCCATAACAGTAGATTGATCAACTGGTCTTTAGATATCATCAGTCTTTAGCACGATCAGTAGTTGTAAGGCAGCAGTTGATGTAAAGGATCAGTAGATGGAGGTCATCAGATGTTGAAACCACTTTCAAGGGGAGATCATGTAAACACAACATCTGCTTATTGTGGAACCACTGTTCTGATCCGGTTTTAGCTTTAATTATCTGTTCCTCTGATAGGGTTCAATCTCAACAATCTCCCCCTGGAACAGATAATGCCAAAACCCTTCATTATTGTGGAACTTTATTGCCTCATCAACAGTTCCCTTATTTGCCCTTTGAGTTGTAACTCAAAGTCTAAGGCATCTGTGTCATCTTCATCCCTGCAAAGTGGAAGATCAAGGAGATCCTGCATATCTTCAAGACTTAGGCCAAGATGTCTATATGGTTCGGCCTGAAGGTTTCGTTGATCCTAAATATCCAACTAAGGTGTGCAAACCCAATAAGTCCATTTATGGACTCAAGCAAGCATCTCGTAGCTGGAATCTTCATTTTGACCAGAAGATCAAAGAGTTTTGGTTTTGTCAAGAATGAAGATGAGGCTTGTGTTTACAGAAAGGTTAGTGGGAGCACCATATCATTCCTCATCCTGTATGTGGATGATATACTGATCATTGGAAATAACATCCCTATGCTTAACGAAGTTAAACACTTTTTGGGATCTTGCTTCACAATGAAAGATCTTGGAGAAGCTGCTTACATTCTAGGAATGAAGATCTATAGGGATAGATCTAAGCGGCTTCTAGGGCTAAGTCAAATAACGTACATAGACAAAAATGTCGACACGCTTCAAGATGGGAAACTCCAAGAAAGGAAGTGTTCCTATGACTAAAGGAACCGTGTTGAATAAATCGCAATCTCCTTCAACGGACATTGAAGTTAAGCAAATGGAAGTAGTTCCAAATGCTTCAGCGATTGGTTCAATCATGTATGCTATGTACTAGACTTAACGTCTCGTATGCTTTAAGCATGATCAGTCGTTTTCAGCATAGTGCTGGCATTGCCCAATGGACTACAGTAAAGAACATTCTGAGGTACTTAAGAAGAACCAAAGATATGTTCTTGGTGTTTGGAAGAGTGGAAGAGGATCTCGCTATAAGGTGTTACACTGATGCTGGCTTCCAAAGTGACCGAGATGATTCTCACTCACAATTAGGATTCGTATTCACTCACAATGGAGGAGCTGTCTATTGGAAAACGCTCCAAACAGAATATAGTGGCGGATTCTGCCACCGAATCCGAATGTATAGTTGCATCAGATGCTGCGAAAGAATCTGCTTGGATGAAGTAGTTCATCAACAACCTCGATGTGGTTTCAAATATTCAGAAACCAATCTAGGTGTTCTGTGATAACACAGGAACCATTGCTCAAACCAAGGAGCCCAGATCACAGGGTTAAGCACATTCTAAGAAAGTTCCACTATATACGGGAAGTACTGGAATGAGAAGACATCTATAAATAAGCAAAATAGACACAGATCAAAACCTAGTGGACCCGTTCTCTAAACAGATGACTCAGGACAAGCTATCGGTCTTATATTGGATAACCATCTGTTTTGATTTAGTATTTGGATGTACGAACATTCAAACAGTTGTACCTTTTGAATTCACCTATGATTTACTGGCTAAATGCAAAGTTTGAATCTTACAACTGTATTCGATTTTGATACGTTTAATCCATGAATCTTGTATTCTAAATTATCCGTAGTCGGTCAGACTCGTGGGAACGACTCTGAATTAAGACTATTCTGACTTTGGACTCAAGGAGTTGACTTCCAGATTCACAAACCTCATTATGAATGACGTTGGATGTAACTCGCATCAAATCATCTTCATGGATCATGCTCATAAGATGTATTTGATTTAGGTATACTCATTTAGTATCCTCTGACCTGAGATACATACTAGAACTTTCGTTTACTAAAGACTATTCTTTGATCAGTGTCCAACGTTGTCGCGTAACTGCCAGTCATAAAGGCATTGGTTGGGAGTGATTCTGAAGTTCAGTGGGAGTTGTATGTAGTCAAGATGGGATTCTGTACTCTTACATTATAATGTAACAGTTAGACATCGGGGCGCCCTCGTTGATTCAAACTGGTGAAGTGTAAGGCCTTACCCAAACTTACTGTGTGTTTGATTGGACCACTTTGATTCTGTGAACGAGAACGATAATGATTGAACGCCATGTGAGATTGAATCTGATCCATGTCTCATTGTTCAATTGATGTCTTTTACAGAAAGGATAGATGACGAGAATTTCCATAAGTCTATTGTCTTCACGTAGTAAGTCGTTGCTAAAGAGAAGATACCTTGGTTAATGACTTTAAAGTGTCATGACCTGTTGGGGGCAGCTATGTGTAGCTAGAACACCGCTGGTTGTCTGCATTGAGATCTTATCAGAGACCGTCCAAGAGGGAGCTGTTGGATATTATGTCCGGTTCGATAAGTCAACGCTGTCGACCGGGTCTTGACCCGTAAGAGTTACACCTTGGGCAACGAACTATAAATCAACTTAACCCGTTTAACTGGTAATTACGAATAACATACGAGACTGATCATAATTATATTTATGATCATAAGCGGGTATTAACTGAGAGACGGGTACATGGACCGGGTGACACGGGTATTCTCACCCATTGCCACTTGTCGCGCACCAAACCTTTGGCCAATTACAACACATGCAATTTTGCATGAGTGCCACTTGGCTTGCATGCAAGAAGGTCCATGTCTTTGAAGTTGTGGGTCTTGCATTTTAAAAATGGTTGTTAGATGAACAAATGAGTTAGTTGTTACAACACACAAAAATGATCTCAACAACACCCACCTATACAACCGGCCACCAAGCCAACCGCGAGAGCCGCCGTCGCCACCCCGCCTCGGTCGTCCCGCTACTACCAGCTGCCACCTGCCGCCGCTGTTGCCGTCAGCTGCCGCCGCCTCTTAGTGCCACATCCTTCGTCACGTTTCGTTGTTTCGTTTACTAGCACTTGTTCGTTGAACCTCGGTGTCTCGACCGGTTAGTCATTAACCGAGGTATAATCTTTCTCATCGGTAGTGAAATATATTTCACTGTGCTCGTATTTGCATGTAACCGGATCTTGTCGGGTTTCGTTTCCGTTGATCATTAGTTTATATTTCCGCTGCGTTTTATTAATTAACTCGTTTAGTTAATTAACTATTATTCATTGAACCGGGTTTTTTATAAATAAAATTTTGTCCGATCACCACGGAAACCCAACAGGAAATCCTTCGTTTTATGACGATGGCGTCCCCGCTCCTCCATCAACATGGAAAGGTAAATGTGAAGTGGCAGGGTGTAACAACAAACTGATCGGTATAAGAAGCTTTATTAAGGGCGTTTCTCCGATAGATAAGGATGGCCATGGGACATACACTGCAAGTACCGCGGCGGGGAATTTGGTAGACAACGCAAACGTATCTGGATTGGCGAATGGCACTGCGAGTGGGATGGCACCAATAGCACACTTAGCCATTTATAAAGTATGTACCTTTATTTGTATGGGTAGTTCCATCTTAGCAGGAATGGATGCAGCTATTGAAGACGGTGTAAATGTGATGTCTATAGCGCTTGGTGCAAGTTCCATGCCCTTTTATAAAGATAATGTAGCAGTAGCCGCCTTCAATGCCATGCAGAAAGGGATCTCCGTGAGTTGTTCAGCAGGTAATTTTGGGCCGAGCAGTGCATCATTATCAAATGAGGCCCCATGGGTCCTTACAGTTGGGGCTAGTACAATTGATAGAAGGTTCCGGACAACAGTTCATCTTGGAAACAACAAGTTACTTCATGGTGAATCATTGTACCAACCAAAGGATTTCGACCATAAGCTTCGGCCTCTTGTTTACCCCACACGGTGTGATAAGGGATCACTGGAACACGTTGATGTGAAGGGGAAGGTGGTGTTGTGTGATATGGATGGGCGGACTGATAATATTGCAAAGGGATTGGAAGTTAAGAATGCAGGAGGAGCTGCCATGATTATCGATAATGACATTGTTTCTGGAGAGCATACAGAAGCAGAACTTCATGTTCTTCTCGCATCACATGTTGGTTACAAAGAAGGGGTTGAGATAAAGAAGTATTTGAATTCAACTTCTTCTCCTATTGCAACCATCATTTGCGTTGGAACGGTGGTCGGCATAAAATCAGATCCAGAAATGGCTTCTTTCTCATCACGAGGGCCTAACATTGCAAGTCTTGGAATCCTAAAGCCAGACATTACCGGACCCGGTGTGAACATTCTTGCAGCATGGCCTCAGTCGATCGGCAACCAAATAGAAAGCAAAGCAACATTTTGTATCGATGAAGGCACATCAATGTCTTGTCCTCATCTCGCAGGTATAACTGCGTTGCTCAAAAGCGTGCATCCAGAATGGTCTCCTGCTGCTATAAAGTCTGCAATGATGACCACGGCTAGTCAAGTAAACCAAAATGAAGACGCCATTGTAGACGAAAGAGGGCTTCCTGCTGAGGTATTCGCCCTTGGCTCTGGTCACGTAAACCCGCAAAAAGCCCATGAGCCAGGGCTTGTTTTTGGCATCCAACCCGACGACTACATTCTTTATCTTTGTGGGCTAGGCTATACACCTGAACAAACTGAAATGATCGTTAAAAAGAAAGCTAGTTGCTTAAAGACCATAACGGAGGCCCAGCTGAATTATCCTTCTTTTGTTGTGTCTCTAACAAGAGGCGATCGCAAAATATACTCAAGGACAGTGACTAATGTTGGTTTAGCAAACTCGAGTTACAGCATCAGAGACATTTATGTACCAAAGGGTGTAAGTGTTGAGGTTAACATTCATAATCGACAGGATGTCATGAGCTTCACAGCGGTGCAGCAAAAGCAAACATATGAGGTTACGTTTACTCGAGATATTAAGGACACAAAGAAAGGTCCATATGGTCAAGGGCATATGACGTGGGTATCTCAATCCGGTAAGTATACTGTGAGAACCCCATTTTCATATCCAGATATTATTCCTTCGTCTTGTGTAGCATTAAACATTAATGCTTTTATATATAAGTAATATACTAATACGATTGGAAGAAATATAAATGCAATGTGAATGTTTCCATATGTTCCTGATAACTTATATGTGATGACCATGGTCAATTCAAATAAAAACTTAATTAACCTAGATAGCTAGGGTAAGTATAGTATTATACGGTTTATATGATTCTAAAAACTTAAAAAATCAAGGATGTGGAATGAAATTGAATTAAGCTAACGCTAAATGAAATTACAATTAATGTAGGAAACAAGAACGCATAAAACACAAGAGCACAAGATAAGAAACACGCAATTACTTCCGTATTCAGGTTTAATCAATCAAAAATAAACTTGTAATTTCACTTAAGCATTTGATAAACTACCTAGACATAACTTTTACGCCTTTTATATTAACCAAATAGATTAAAATCAATCAAACACATTGCCACATTGCCCATAGTACAATACCATGGAGTATCTCCGTAATAAATTCGCTTTTCGGTTATTCATTCGACAATCTCTAGCGATTTTTAACAATTCAATCACCTAAGAACAGTCATATACATTAGAAAAATGGCCATCGGAGAAAGTACACGGCATCACCCCGGTGAGTTAACCACAAATCACCTTTGATAGAAAAGCACAATAATATACATTAACTGGTTAACAATAAACATAAATATAAAGTTCAAATATCTGATAACAAAAGATGGAATCATACCAAACTACCAAAGTCTCCGTTGTGATCAAGAAGCCACAGCCTTGTAATTATTCAATATTCATCTTCAGTTGATTTGTGCAAATATTGAAAATGGTTTTGTGAGAGAACCTCCTAAAAACTAACTCCCAATATGTCAACTGTCAACTGTTTTATTCTCTGTGTTTCAACAAGCCCAAGACCAGCCCATTTACTTCCCATTTAGTTACGTTTAGCCCATTTGGAATAATTTTGAAGCCCGGTAGCTAAAGATGGAATCATACCAAACTACCAAAGTCTCCGTTGTGATCAAGAAGCCACAGCCTTGTAATTATTCAATATTCATCTTCAATTGATTTGTGCAAATATTGAAAATGGTTTTGTGAGAGAACCTCCTAAAAACTAACTCCCAATATGTCAACTGTCAACTGTTTTATTCTCTGTGTTTCAACAAGCCCAAGACCAGCCCATTTACTTCCCATTTAGTTACGTTTAGCCCATTTGGAATAATTTTGAAGCCCGGTAGCTAACTTTCAATTTTCAATATTTTCGTTTTATCTTGAAACCAACAAAAGATTAAAAAAAAAATCTAATCTAATCTTCTAAAATATTAATAAAAGACTCTAATTAATTTCTCATGACAATCTCTCCTTCAATCTTATAATTTTACTTTTATTTTATTTAAAAATAATTTTGTTATCCTTATTATTATTTATTATAAATTCTCTCAATTTTAATTTTAACTAGTGTGGTTCCCTCGCGCTACACGGCGGGAATTCGGTTGGCATTAGCTCGGTTCGTTATGGACCGACACTCGCTAGAGCAACAAAAAAGCCAAGTCGTGTATTACATTGATTGAAACCATAAACCGGTATCAATTTCGATAATAGCAATATCGATTCCAATGTTCGGTCAGAATCAGCTCAGTTCTTCAGGTTACCGACACAACACCAAAAAAAACACCGTGTTGAACGTAAATCTTTGTGAACAAAATTTATAACGCAATATGAAGAAAAAAAATTAAACACACCTGCATGATGATAATAGGACTACCGATGCTCGGTCAAAATCAGTTTGGATTGTCAGGGTACCAGCATGGTACCACAAAAATACTCTATGTTGAATGCAACTTTGTTATGGACAAAATTTATACCCGAATGAGAAAGAAAAAAAAATAAAAAACTTAAAACAAATTCGAATTTGTGAGTTCTTTGAACAATTATGCTTTAAGGATTTTTCATATTTTGTTTTATTGATCTTATAATCAATCAATTAAAATAATATAATATAATAATTGAAGTATCAAAATTAAAAAAAATTACTAAAATAATTATAGAACACTGTTCATGCTCAATTTGTATTAATATATATAATAGTATTATCTAATCTAAATCTTCTATATTTTCCAATAAATGTCACATGGTAATTCCTTATGCTACCTAAATAAAATATTAATTTTTATTCCATTTTTATATTTAAAATACTCTATGGATAACTAATTAAAAATATTATATGGATAATTACAATTAATATATTTTACTACAAGTAACTTTTATTTTGTCTAATTGTTATTATCTTTAACTACAAGTGCCACATGACAATTTTTTTGTACAATTTTGTTATCATTAACAAATAAATATATTTTACTACAATTAAAAATATTCTATTTTGTCTAATCATTATTATGTTTAACTACAATTACCACATGGCAATTTTCCGTTCATTGTTATCATTAACAAATAAATATATTTTACCACCATTAAAATTATTCAACAATAGAGATAACGATTAAAGATAACAAAATACAGATACGATTAAACATAATAAAATATAGTCAAATATGTCGTAGATTCTCCGATGTATTTAATGAAAATTATTTTTCATTACCTCATTGACTAATAGTGTAAAAATAATTAAAAATTTTCTTAAAGAATTGATGACCGCGACACGTACTTTACAAGTGGGTTGGGTATTGATGATTATGAGTAAAATATTACAAACTTGGGAATGACTATCTTATACGTCTATTTGTCTTATTTACAAATAAACTATTTTTATTATTCAACACGTGTATACACGGGAGTATAACCTAGTAAATAAATAAAAGTAATATAGTTGTAAACTTATCGATGCATTTACCATATAATTAAATACGATATAAGATGTCTAAAATGCACCGATCATTTTTTTCGTCATACAAAACAAGTTAGATTGTAAAAATAAATAAAATCGCTGAAAATTCGAAGTTACAACCCCAAACGGTGAAAACATGTTTACGCGTTTATTTGGAACGGGTATACGAGACTTGGAAAAATACACACCCATTTGAAATTATCATGCTTCTTCACCATCTTTATATGCTCTTAAGTTTTAACCCTAACTTTAACGTTATTTCCGGGAATATTTCACAGAATAATAACTAAGTTTTAAAAGTGTTCTAATTAGGTCACTGGTGTTGTTTTTGTCCCAATTAGATAACTTAACATTCAAATCGAGCCATGTCATTTTTTCCATGTGTCAAGAAAAAAAATGGAGTATAAGATGTTGGGGTCGAATTATTTTAATATATGAAATTATATTTATTAAAAATAAAAACCATTTAATTACATTAAAAATTAAAAAAACAAGTTACAATCCACGTCATCACTCGACGTTAGCATCAAATAAAAGAGAAAAAAGAAACAAAAATCCACATCACCACGGTTACCTATGAAATTGATGAAAATACCCTTAATTTTAATGAAGAATGAATGTTGAGTGACCTGATTGGAACACTTTTGAAACTTGAGTGACCTAATTGGAACACTTTTAAAACTTGGTTACTATTCTACAAAGAGGTGCCAAAGAGTTTTATTCCAAGGTCTAAAAGGGATTAAAAATACCTCTAATGTAGAATGATTACAAGAAATTAAGATGTCTATTTGTAATCAACTATTGTAGACTTGTATTTCTTGCTTACGTGACATTAAGTGGTCTAAAATTTGGAAGCGGTTCATAACTTCTTTTAGCCTAAAAGAGTATATGATTTAAGAGCTTTAGTGGCGTATGAATTATACTTAGCGATATGTAAAAATCATATCAGTAAGACATGTTTAACGGTGAAAACACTAGTACAAAATCATTTTTTTTGGTGGTGTAAAATTCAATTTTTGATGGTGTTTTAGAATATAAAACATCAAATAACAAGATTACAACACTAACAAATAAACACACCACCAAAAAAATAGATTACAAAGCACCATTAAATGCTTAGAAGTTATAAAGGACCATTAAATTGATTTTTTGAGGGTGAAGTTGTTAATAACACCAACAAAGTGAACTAATCAAAACATTTTGTTAGGCATCACACGGATCATAATCCTACGGTTCTCAATTGCTCTCATCCTATTCAATCAATGGATCAAATTAAGCCTCTAAAAACACAACTTTTATACCCACATATATACAGACACAATGTTAAAATTCAAATCGTTTTTAGAGAGAGAAAAATGTTAAGGAGGAGCAAAGCATCACCAGAAAGTTTTCCGGAACGGCTTCCACAGTATCAAGAAACCGACGATGTGGCGTAAAGCGTATCAATGGCCTTATCTACAAAGAGACACGAGATTTTTGAAGATCTTTCTTGATGATTTTATGCGTGATGCCATCAAATACACCGAAGATACTCGCCGGAAAACTATTACGACGATGGACGTCATTTATGCTTTAAAGTGCCAAGGATGTACAATTATACACTATGTTGATTTGGTTTGATTGTATGTGTTTAAATTGTTATTTTAGGAAATGGCTTTATTGAAATCATGTTTGTATCGCATTCTTTGTAGCTTCCCGTGAACATTTAATTTTATTTCATTATTCTTGTAGATTTTATACATTTTTTGTTTGTATAGTTTTTTGTTTTATTTGCCTTTGTATTAGATCTTGGATATTTTATAAATAAAATAAAACTAAAAAAACATTTGTTTAAATAATGTATATTTTTACGGACCAACGCCAATAACCTTTTTATATTTTATTTTTTAAAAATATAAAGATAACCCAAGTGAACCAATCAAAGCAGTGTCAAAAATTTTTGATATTCTAGTAGTGGATTAAATGATGGTAAATGCATATTGACACTTATTTTTGGGTGGTGTTTAAAGATTTAATAGTGGACTGATTTGGTTTCTATTATTGATTTTTTAGTGGTGTGTTTAGAGATTTAATGGTGCTCTTATTGAGCAGCACCAACAAATCCTATTATTTGGTGGTATATTTGTTGGAACCTCTAAAAAAGGTATAAATCCTAGCACCAAAAAATTGTTTTTGTAGAAGTGAAATATCGTGTTTAAAACAAACATTATAAATAAAAGAGTTAACTGCCATTTTCGTCCCTGTGGTTTGGTCACTTTGGCCATTTCAGTCCATTTTTCAAAAATGCGCCATTTTCGTCCCCCACGTTCTGGAAAGGTGCCATTTCAGTCCAAAAATCATAACCCAGTTAAGTCAGTTAGTAAATAAGGACTGATTGTGTAAATTTGTAACATAAAGGACCATTTAAGTAAATATTAAACACCACCACCACTAGCCCTGCCACCACCACCACTCCGCTGCCACCACCACCGCCACCACAGCCCTGCCACCACCACCACTCCGCTGCCACCACCACCACCGCCACCGCCACCACAGCCCTGCCACCACCACCACAGCCCTGCCACCACAGCCCTGCCACCACCGCCACCACAGCCGGTTCATCATCATATCAGACGAGAAAGGGATACGAAACTCATACGAAACTCTCACACCCTTCAAAATCCTTTACCCCTTCGAAAATACCCTCTGTTCATCGTCTGCAAGTCTCGCCGGAATACCCGTTGCCGGAGACTGTCGCCACGCCGTTGCACGCGATACCGGATCGGTTTTAATCACCCAATCGGTATGTTTATACTTGTACAATGTTTCTGCAAGTTTAATTTGAATATTATCCGGTATTGATCGAGAATTAGGCCGTTTGACTTCTGTTGACCATTTTGGGGAAGACGATGAACAATAGCATGGTCACCACCGCCGCCGCCGGAACCACCACCATCAACGTCATCATCGTCATCATCTGGGGAAGGCAGCCCCACCGTCGCCGGTTCTCTATCCCTCCTCGTTATCTCTCTCTCTCTCTCTCCGACTTTCTCCCTCTCTCGTCTGATATGATGATGAACCGGCTGTGGTGGCGGTGGTGGCAGGGCTGTGGTGGTGGTGGCAAGGCTGTGGTGGTGGTGGCAGGGCTGTGGTGGCGGTGGTGGTGGTGGTGGCAGCGGAGTGGTGGTGGTGGCAGGGCTGTGGTGGCGGTGGTGGTGGCAGCGGAGTGGTGGTGGTGGCAGGGCTAGTGGTGGTGGTGTTTAATATTTACTTAAATGGTCCTTTATGTTACAAATTTACACAATCAGTCCTTATTTACTAACTGACTTAACTGGGTTATGATTTTTGGACTGAAATGGCACCTTTCCAGAACGTGGGGGACGAAAATGGCGCATTTTTTAAAAATGGACTGAAATGGCCAAAGTGACCAAACTACAGGGAAGAAAATGACAGTTAACTCTAAATAAAAAGTTAAGTTTAAGAAAATTAAATTAACACACATATAAATATCTTATTTGATTATAGCCTGATAAGGTGATTGTGTACATTGTGAAGACGTGCCATCAATGTTTATCATTTATGTTTGAAATCTAAAGGTTGTAGTCAGACCGATTATGTTATATAGAACAGATTGTTAGGCTGTTAAAAAGACGCAGACACGCAAGATGGAGATAACAAAGATGAGGATGTTGCGGTGGATGTGTGGTTACACAAGGTTATATCGTATGAAAAATGAGGTTATTAATGAAAGGCTAGGGGTGGCTAGCATATTAAGTAAGATTAAGGAGGGGAAATTGAGATGGTTTGGGCATGTGAAATGGAGGCCGACGACGGCACAAGTTAGAGTAGTGGACGCCCTTTCTGTGGAGGGTAGGAGGAGTAGAAGAATGCCCAAACTGACTTGGGTTGAGCGGATTAGGCAAGATTTTCTAGAGTTGCACCTTTCCGACAGGGACGGACTTAAAGCTAGCCCAAGGTGGGCAGGCGCACCCCCGGGAAAAAAAATTAGTGCTAATTTCCGTTGAAAATCATGTCCGCACCCCTTGAAATTTTTCGTCCGCACCCCTTGGAATTTTCCGTCCGCACCCCTTAGGTAAAAAGTGTTATCAATTTATATTTAAAAAAATTTTAGTAAACTCTTATTTTTTTTAAACACTACCTAAATTATATAACTTTTAATACCTAAATAACTAAACCCAAATATCCAATACCTTTAACTAGCCCACTCCTAAGTCTTAGCCCAATAAACAAACACAACAAATCAACAATATTTCAAACTAAAATAAAATAAACAAGCCCAAAACCGTTACATATTCTCTCCCGCTCTCTATCATCCCCGCACCCACGCCAGTGATCAGAACATCAACGACAACAGCAGCCGCATACCACCGTAATCAGCCATCATACACCACCGATCAAACACGGGTAAGTTTATTTGTTATTTTTGATGATTTTTTGTTGATTTTTTTAATGATTTTTTGGTTGATTTTTGGTGGGGCCGGGTGGGACGAACCTGTAGCCACCGGAAGTGAATTTTTGATGGCAGGAGACATGTGTGTTTCTTATTAGTGACGATATGTTATTTTGTGGGGGGTTATATATGTATATTTTGTTAGTGATGATGATGATATTTTGTCTTTTTTTGTGGGTTATATACGATCAGACCTGATGTTTGGGTGTTTTTTTTTTAAATCGTGTATATGATGTTTAGATGATTTTTAGTGTGATTTACATTATGATTTCTAGGGCTTGAATACTTGATACATTATGCAATATGTTATGGAGCCATGAAGTTATAGATCAATTTGTTTGTGGATACTCTTCCTCCGGATCCTTGTTATAGGAACCATGAGTAAGGACGTTATGGCGCGATTTCTCAAGAGGAAAGTTGATACATCTTCCGAATTCGTTGATGTGGATACTCTTCCTTCGGATCCTTGTTCTCGTGTTACCCGTTGCAACCGCAACCGTTGAAAGATGTTTTTTCAGCAATGAAGAATGTGAAGACCGACTTGCGTAATCGGATTGGCGATGAGAACTTAAGTGATAGTTGTATATGTTATATAGAGAAAGAGTTGCTTAAGAAAGTAGGTTTAGATGATGTTTTGGATAGATTTCAAAAAATGAAAACTCGTATGGCGACGTTTTAATTATGTTTATAACAAGGTTTGGCATGTTTTGATGACTATATAAATTTAGTTTGATGTTCTTTTGTTTTACATGACCCGACCCGACCCCACTCGAACCGACCCAATATGAACCAATTTTTTTACTTATATACCTTGGGGCCTAAAATTTTTAAAAATGTTCCGCACCCCCATGAAAAAATTCTTGGGTCCGCCACTGCTTTCCTAGGACATGGTCCATGATAGTAGTTTGTGGAGACATAGGATTAAGGTTAGGCATTTTTAGGATAGAGTACTGAAGTGTGAGCTTTTTGGGTTAGGGGTTAATATTTCTTACTTTTCAGGTGGACTTTACATGTGATTATCATCAAGTTTGTGTATGTATATATATATATATACATATTTGTTGCTTTAGAATGTTATATTTGTTTATATTCTACTATGTTACTCTGTCACTACTTATATTGTGAATGGTAGATTTCTATTGTCATATCTTGTTAGTGCAATATGTCTATCGCCTCCGTCATCTCAAGACCGTAGCAGAAATAGATCAAGTTTAGTGCTTATAGTGTTATATTTTAGGAAAAGGCAAGGTGGCATTTGTGTAAATAATGAGATATCTCATTATGTCCCTTGGCCTATAAATAGAGAACTTAGGGTTTCATTTAGGGACTTTTGACACTTTTGCTCATTTGCTACATTTGAGAGCTCTAGTTCTAGAGAGAGAAACTAGAGAGAGAAAGTGTCTAGGTGATTCACGGTTCCTGTAACGATTTCAGATCTTTGAATAGAATCACGTTCATTGTACGTCTCGTGTGTTTCGGTCTTGCTCGTGCACGGATTCCGCACGTCGTACGAGTCGGTTCACAATCGATACGGATCAATCCGGGACCTAACAAGTGGTATCAGAGCAGGAGTTCGATTGCTCAGATCATTCACACGATTTCGCACAGAATTTCATCGTTTTCAGATCTCATTTCGCATCAGATTCGTTAAAGTTCTTCATCTTTTCATATTTTCACATTTTTAACAGAAAAACGCAAAATTAACAAGGATTTTACGGTTAAAATCGGCTGATTTTTTGATATGATGTGCGAAAACAACTAATCAATAAGCCTATAAAATTTCAGACTTTAATTCAAAGTATTTTGTGAGAAATTTGAGATTTTTTGATCGAAAAATGATAAAAGTTGCTGCTGTTACGTTTGTTGTTCTCCGCGCGGATGGCAATCCGTGCGGATGACCATACGCGTTGACTGATTGTTGACCTATCCGTACGCATAAGTCGCACGCACGGATGACCATACGCGTTGACTGATTGTTGACCTATCCGTACGCATAAGTCGCACGCACGGATGACATAATACGTATTGACTTTTTGTTGACCCTGCCACACGCACGGATAACAATACGTGTCTCAACATCACCCGAACTTGTCACTTTAGTCAATATTTTCAGGTTTGTCAGTCAACATTATCAATGATACATGTGAGTCATTAATTGCTTTCGGTGTGCATGTGATTGCTATTGTTTGTTGTCATTATAAACTACATCAGAAAGTCACGTGTATCCAAGTAAGTGATTAATTCATTCGGTGAGCATGTGGTCACGTGATTCATAACAGTTGGTATCAATTGAGGTCCTATAGAATTAAAACTTGATTAATTGTTGTAGGACATTGATGAGAATTGTCTTAATGCAGGACGTGTGTCACCCATCCGGATAACATTTCATTAATTCGTGTTGACCTTAGTTGACTTGCCATACGCACGGACAACTTGTCCGCGCGGATAACATCCCCACCCGCGCGGATCACCACCCGTGCGTATAACATCTCCGGATCCCCACCCGCGCGGATCACCACCCGTGCGGATCCCCACTCGTGCGTATTGTCTTCCGGTTCACCATCCGGACGAATCATCATCCGGACCAACTCATTTGTTCGTGACACTTCATCCGGAGTGGGCTGATCTCATCCGATTGGGACAACATCATCCGATTGACTATTGATCCATCCGAACGAACCAAATTCTTTTACGATCATTTGTCAAATTTGATTAAACTCATTGTGGTTGTTTGTTTGTGATTCAAGGTGATTGAAGATATACAAAGTGCAAATTCAAGACAGAATTTGAAGATGTCGAGCAGCGGTGAAGAATTTTACAACATGTTCTACAATGCCTTTACTTCAGAATCATCCGAAAGAAGATCTGAAATAAGAGAGTATTCGAGAGAGATTTCAGAAAATTTGAAATATGACAATATGTATGGAAGCCAACAGAAACCACCAAAACTAATGAGGATTGAAGATTATAACTGGTGGAAAAATCGGTTTGAGGGTTGGGTAAAAGCTTTCGCTCCTGAAAGCTGGTTAAAATTGAAAAATGGATATACTGAACCAGTTAAAGAAGGAGGAGAGTTAGTAGAAGAAAAAGAGTTCACAGAAAAAGATATAAAAAATGTTGTGGCTGAGTATAAAATGATTGCATTGTTAAAACAGTCAGTGAGAGAAGATATTATTTCGCTACTTGAACAAGAGAAAACATCGAAAAGTTTATGGGAAGCTTTAGAGGTGAAATGCGTAGGTAGCACTGAAATTGTGAAAAACAAAAAGAAATTGTTGCGCAAAGAGTTTGATTTATTTGGTTGTATGAACAATGAATCTGTCTGTAAAATGATCGAAAGATTTGGGCATCTGAAAATGGAGTTAGCCAGACATGAAATCACATATTCTGAAGAGGATTTAGTGGATAAATTGTTTGATTCATTGCCAAATGATCAAGAGTGGCAATACTTCGCTTTAATGTTGAAGAACACAATCAAGCCTGAAGATTTGAAAGTGGATTTGCTGATTGAAAGACTTGAAAGCCATGAGTTGGAGATAAAGAGATCTAAAGTCAACAATCCAGCTTATCAGCAAAATGTAGAGCTTTACTATCGAGGAAATCTACCACAGGCTGGATCTCCAAAAACAGCATTTTCCGCAGAAAGCTCAAGATCAGTAAACAATGAAAGTCTTCACAGTGGATCTTCTTCAACAACTTCTGATCAATCTGCTTCAAAGAATTTATTCCAGTGTAATATCGCAGTGGATTTGAAGAATGGGCAGAATTTCAGCGAAGAATCGGCAAAACAACAGATGGTTTTCTTGGCATCTGTACTTGAATCGTATGAAAGCCTCGTTGCAGGGAAGATTGGCAACACCAACTTGACAAAAGAAGATTATGATCAATTAGACCCCGAGGAGATGGAACTAATGGATATAAGATGGTGCATGGCCAGTGCGGTTCGTCGGGCACAGCGGTTCATGGAGATCACGGGGAGAAAGTCAATTGGTGGATCATCTACCAAATTGGGATTTGATAAATCAAAGGTGACATGTTTCAAATGTAAACAAAAAGGTCACTTTAAGCGCGAGTGCAGAAATACGTATGCTGCTGATGATTCTGAAAACCCGTTCAACGAAGATTATTACAAGAAAGCGATCTACCATCAGAACAAGTCTGAGCCTCCAAGATTGAAGCAACCTGAAGAAAAATCAAGGGCTCTTGCAGTTATACATGACGATGAAGGTTACGACTGGAGTCAAGTTTGCCCTGAAGAAGATGCAGTAGGATATGCATTTGTCACTAATTTTGATCATGATAGATGGTGGAGAAGAGATAGTGCAAGATGGGAGATTGGAAAGTTAACTGAACCATTCAAGGAAGCAAAAAGAGCCAAAAGATGGAATGATGAACTAGAGTGTTACATGGATCCACAGGGTAATCCAGTGGTTGACCCTTCAAAAGTGGATTTTGATGCAGTAACCAATTTATTTCCAAATGAGGGCACTTTCAACACAAGAAGGCTTTCTGATAAAAGTTACTTGCCGGATTTAATGAACAAGATAAAAGAAGTTTTTGAAGCAAGTCTACCAAAGGTAGTGGAAATGAAGAAGAGAAAAGAAGAAGAGTTGAAAAAGCTAGTTGAAGAAGTAAAGATTACTGCAAAGCTTGCTGCTGAAGAAGAGCAGAAGATTGAAGAAGAACAGAAACAAGAAGAAGAAGAAGAAAACAAAGAGGAAAATCAGAAAGAGACAGAAGAACCGGTGCTGAAAGAGACAGAGGTAAATGAATCTTCTGATCTATCAAGTATTGAAATTGTTGACAAAAATGAGAACAAATGCAGGAATTGCATAGAAATGTGCAAAGCCTGTATTGAAAAAGATGAAACAATCAAAACAAAAGATATTGAAACAAGCAAACTTGAAAATATTTTCAAAATAAAATGTAAAGATATGATTGAAAAAGAAGAAATTTTGAAACTAAAAGTTGAAAAGCTGACACAGAAATGTCTAGATCTTGAAAAGGATAATGATGTTTATAGACAATTGTGTTCAGCAAAATGTGTCGATTGTGTTGAAAAAGAATCTAAATTTCAAGATTTACAAAAACAGTATGATTCTTTAAAGTGGTCGAGTCAGAGAGTACAAGAAGCTTATGATACTTTGAAGAGCCAAGTCAAAAGTTTTGATCAAAGATTGTCAGAAACTTTAGTCACTAAAGAAATGTATGAAAGAAAGTTTAAAGAACAGCAAATTGAATTGAACAAGTGTGTTGATGAAATTGCAAATCTTAAACAAGTCTTGGCTGAAAAAGAAAAGGTTGTTACCAAACTTCAAAGTTATCATAACTCTTCGTACATTCTCGAACGCATTTTCAACATCACACCAGATGACAAAGATACTGAAAATTGCAAAAAGGGTATTGGTTCAGAATTTCATCAGGTACCACCACCGTTGAGAAACAATTATACTTTTTATGATGAGGAAAAGGTGGCAAAGGGTTTGAACATAGCTGACCAGTTACCTGAAAGTATCGATGTGACTTACTCCAAATCTCATGATGCTAATGATTCAGAGGTGGTAAGTAAGGTTGTTGAAAGCGTTTTGAAAGATGAGTCTACAAAAGGTAAGTCTGAATCACAGGATGAAGATGAAGGAAATCTTTATGATGGTTATCTGAAAAACACAAAATCCGAGAAAAATTTGGATGATGATTCAAAGGGATTGGTCTATACCATGATTGGATCGGACAAACTATTCTTAGATGTTGTATTCCCGATTCAGAATGTGATTTCAGAAAAGGTTGATAAAGTCTTCAAAATGGTTGAGATTGAGAAGTCGGAAATTTCAAAGTTTGCTGGTAAAGGTCATAAATCTTTTTATAACAAACCTGGTTTTAAGAAGAAAAACATGAAGGCTGGTTTGGGTTATAAAAAGAAACAGAATCGAAAAAGAAATGAAATGCCAAATTTTCAGGCAAAAATGAGTTTTGTTCAAGGGAAAAGTTTGAAAGAAGAGGAAAAACTCAAATTTGGACAACAGTCTAATGAGGAGTTTGATGCTAATAAAAAGAAACAGCAACAGGCCAAGGATGTTTCAAAGAAAGTGTGTTTTAAATGTGATCAAATTGGACATGTATCACGAAAGTGTCCAAATCCAAAGCCTGTTGATGTTGAAAAACAGAAGTTTGAGGGTGTGAAACCAAGGCCAACCAGATTTGATTCAAAACAAACTTGGAGGTATAACACAAACAAGTTTGCTTCGAATCAAACTTGGAAACCAAAACAGACTAGGTCTGATTCAAGACAAACACAGATTTCTCACACACCCAGAGTCAGAACAACTCAAAGTTGGAAAACAACTGTTGATATGACAAAACCACAAGAGGTTTGGAAACCAAAAGTTGTTATTCAAAAACAAAATGTTCAAAAAGAATCACATTTTTACAAAAGAGGTACTCCGAAAGGTCAAATGTGGAGTGCTAAGAAACAAGTGACGTCGGAAAAAGATGAGAAAGTTGAAGTCAACGCTGAAAAAGTTTTAAATGACAAAGAGTTTCCGAAATTAAATGAACATTATTGTGTTGAAATGCCTAAAGTTCAACAGACCTGGGCTAAATTGTTCAAGTAATTGAGTTTTTGAGAATGTGCAGGTGCTCATGAAGTTTGATTGTCAAGGAGGAGAATTGATGAGCAGCCTGGCACAGGAGGAGAAGGCTGCTGAACCCTGGTTTGGTTGAACAGGAAGTTTAACATTTTTTGTACATAAATAAACAATATTTCAAAAACCCTAAAAATTGAAAAATTTTGAAAAACCAAAAATATGTTTTTGTTTTGTCAAAAATTTGAAAAATTAAAAAATATATGTGTTGATTGAATACGCCGAAACCCTCACGGTTGAACAAACATGATTACTTTTACTAGATTGAAAAACGGTTTTCAAACTGTCAAAAATCAATGGGTTGTAAATCATGGGGGTACGTTATATTTTTCTGCAAATCAGTGCATGAAAAGCAGAAAATGGATGGCGAGACAAAGCTATCAGTATCAGGTTGTCAAATTTTCTTTAAATGGTTATGCATTTTAGGGGGAGTAAGAAATTGTCAGAAAATCCAAAAACATTAGAAAATTTGAAAAAGCCAAAAACATGATAAAAAATTCAAAATTGAGTTTTTGTGTAAAAAGAGGAAATGATAGTACATCAGTAGACAGTTACAGTATGCTAAAGAAATGTAATGATTATATAGCGTTAAACAGTCTCACTGATGATATGCCGATAGGTTTTTATACATTTAGTAAACTTTTTCGGGATACAAACCTAATTTCAAACTTGCTTATTTCGTGGGGAACACTACTTGGATATATAAGTAACCCCTGAAATCTTGTTTGAAAGGTCTCATAATCTGATATACTAGGTCTTTATACTCAATGATGTCTGGGGTATTATTCCGGGACTTCTGCTGAACGGTAGTTCTGACCTAGTCCTTGGATAATACTTTCTGCAAATGCTTGAAACATAGCATAAACCCTCAGCATGCCGATGAAACAATAAAATTGATAGTCGCTGCTGTTGTAGCTAAAAGATCCTCTAAAAGGGGACATTCCGTAAAGTCGAAGCTGATATCTCTCTGCGTATACGGAAGTATCGATCTGAGATCCCTCGGCCCTCGCATACCTAATTTATGTACAGATATCATTGTAGTATACTCACCTGTAAGACTGATTATTGGGATTCTGGATACGGGAGTATATTCAAGAGGTGGGACACATGAATGAGTTTAAGTTCTTAAAACACCTAATTCGTATCCTGAATCAGTTGAAATTTGTGTGAAAATTTAAGTGGATCAGTATATCGACAATCTAAGTGAATTGTTTAATTCTTAATGTGTAACTAAGCTCAACGGTACTTGTGACTTGTCAAAAACTGATATGATCCTCTAACGCAAACTCAAACAAAAATATTATCTGTAAATATGTTTGTACATATTTCTTTACTGCTTTATATTTTCAGAAAAATACAAAAAGATTTTGATTTCTGCTTTATTTTCGACAACCGATGTCTGAGTACTGAGTTTCAAAATCTAAGTATGCTGATCGTGTTTCTGAAAATAAACAAGTTCATTAATTTGAAACTTGAATTATTAATCAAAAATCAAAAACAGTTTGTAATATCTCCAAGGTCATTAGTTTGGACTTGGATGATTAACTGTGAGGGATTTGGATGCTTATACTGTTAAAATCTTTAAAAGAGCTAGTTTCTGATCCGATTCATTGAAACTGCCAAATCTTTGAAGATTGTTGATAGGGGGAGAGTATCAAGTAATTCTGGATATATTCATATTATTATATCTTAGTCCCAGGATCTTGATTTAGAAAGTTTAGTAGAGCCAGGTTACGATACCTGGACAACTGAAAATGTTTTCACTGTAAAATGTTTTACTTATAAATGTTTGAGGATTGCAGATTCCAGACTACGATCCCAATAGCCGAGTCTAAGTGGGAGTCTGAAGACGAGCTCAACGAAAGGGGGAGCGTGCATTCAAGGAGACACGTAACTATCCCGGAAGAGCTTGTAACCGAAAAGCCAGGTGTCGATCCCAAAGCACGGAAGCTTGACAAAAGGGGGAGCCTGATGAAGAAAAGAGTCTACCGAAAGGGGGAGCTGAAGCTGAATACAGATCCACCGGGATTCTGTTCGAGCAAGAGGGAGTCTCACTACTAAAAAACACGCCTAGTTCCGACCAAGTTTTTAGTCGGAATTCGGTCGGAAAACGGCGTTTCCGACTAATTTCTGACAAAGTGGGTCTAGTCGGAAAAAGTCAGGTCGGTAAAAGTTTCCGACAAGATTCCGATGATGTTTTCGACAAACTTCCGACTAATTTCTGACTATATTTTTCCGACAAAATTCCGATTAATTTGTAACTACAATTTCCGACATAATTCCGATGATTTTTAACGATCAATTTCCGACCATTTTGCGATTCAAAATAGTAATAGTTTTCCTACTATTTTCCGACCAAACTATTTTAATTTTAAAAAAATAATAAAATTCTGCTTAAAAAGTTATAAATTCCTATTTACAACATAAATATGATATCATATTCATCTCACATATTTCAACAACAAAATTCAACACCGTTATCAAGTTACAAGATTATCCACAAAAATACGACACCGTTGTCAAATTACAAGTTCCCCACAAAATATGATACGGTTGTCAAATTGGAAGTTCAACCACAAAAGACAATAAACTTAACCTAGACTAGGATGGAGAATTGCCTTGATTACCAAATTGCTTCAATAGCTCGGCAATTTGTCGTTGCATTTCTTCTCTCATTTCTTCTCTCACTTGTTGTGCCTCTTCAACTCGGTTATGCAACATATCCACTTGAGATTGCAAGTTTTGCACCTTCAAAGTTGTTTAAAATACATAATATTAGTAAAAAATAGAGACAGAAACCAAGTGGTATTTTGAGTGTGGGATAAGGCTTTGGTACTTTTAGAGTTTTAGGTAGTGAGTTCGATTTCCACAAGAGGATTTTTTTCCAGATTGGGTTTCCTCCTGAATTGGTGTATAGGCACTATTGCCTAGTGGAGATGGATACGATCGGATGGTTCCGTTGGTGACACGATGATATTCTACTATTCTAGTGATCCATCAGTGATCCAAATTTGCCGTTAAAAAAGATTGTGTTGGTTCCTTCATAATACATACATTTTGATACATGAATGTAGGACGAAATATGATATGTAAATCATGCTTTTTATCATAAGCAACACCCGATGTAGGTCTTTTGTCATCATGTCATTAAGGAAAGTGTGTATTATGTGTGTTCAATAATAGTCATGGTTGTAAAACAAGGTTTTCAAGGCCGAGTACTCCCCGAGTAGTCGCTACAAGGTAGGTTGCCAATGCGACTTTCTTCAACTCCGCCTAATTATTCGGAATTGATCAAACGCGGTCAACCTTGGCCAGAATCGGCTCTACTAGATCAACTCGGGCCGAGAAAATAAAGCATATTATCTATGTCTATCATATTAAAGAATGAATATCATTTTCACATATTTTGTTATGAATATTAGTAAATTTATGTTATTTGACATATATTTCATTTTCGAAAACTAATTTCTTTATAATTTAACATGTCCAAGTATTCCTCAAGTACTCTCCGCCTAGGCCGGGTACTCTCAACTCCCCAGTTGACCGACTAAGTAGCGTCTAACGACTTTTGCAACCATGATAATAGTTAGTCGTGTTAGACAATCAACGTGATATACCTATCTCAAAGATGCATCCCATCACATGATTGGCATGTTTGATGGATAGTATATAACGTTATAGCCTTGCTATAACTAAACCCCTCCAAATTATATAGGTTGTTGATAACATGAGTTTGTTGTCACAAATATAATATTGAAATTGTTTTTTTTAGCTACTTTATTTATAATAATAAGAGTGAATTACAAGTCTTGTCATTTATCTTTATACAAAATTTCAATTGTTGTCCTTTACCTTTAAAATTCGCAAGTTTTGACCTTAATATTTTAAAATCGTGCACGGTTTGTCCTTTGGACCTAACCCAGTTTATTTTGTTTTAATTGTTAAATGAAGGGAAAATTGGTCCAAAGGACAAACCGTACACGATTTCGAAACATTAAGGTCAAAACTCGTTTGTTTTAAAGGTAAAGAACACCGATTGAAATTTAGTATAAAGATAAAGGACAAAACTTGTAATTGTCATCTATTAAACAAATATACCATGACTGTAATCATTAATGCTCACTACAAAAAAGTAGAATTTTTTTTTCAAACTAGTGTTGATGGAAAAACTATTTACGAAAATAGTGTTCCTTGATAACTAGTTACCAAAATAGTATTTCTTATTTATTTTTTATTTGTCTTTCATTTTTTAATCAACATATTAAATTTTGATTTAATATTTCCATTGAATTGATCAAGTATTTATTTTTTTATTCTTTATTATTAATATTTTTTCAATCAACCCAATAATTTTTTTAATTCTTTGATTTTATGTTTTCTTTTCAATCGACACTAGCACTTTAAATGAATCGAACGATTAATAAACCATCCATGGCATGAAGTTCATTTATGTTCGTGGACCCATGTTTTGTTCGTTCAGTTACGTTCGTGAACGTTTGCTTATTTGTTCATTTACATTTGTTTGTGTCCATTAATTTAAACAAACGAGTATGAAACTTACGAATATGAATAAATTGCCATTTAAATTGAATGAGTGTTCCATTTAGACATTTATGTCTAATAATACATGAACTTGACATCCATTAAACGTTACACCCACTAATATGAAAATATTCTAATATTAAATTAGAATGTATATATTTGAATGCAAAAGAAATGTGACAAGAAAAAACGAAAACGAAGAATTAAACTTTTTGACGATAGGGTTAAATGGCAATGTATTCCTATTCGTTCATTTTGAAAAAATAGAAACATGGTCATGTGAAACCCAATTGCATTTTAGACCTAGAAGAGGTGAGGTAAGTTTTGTTACAGAACATGATCATGATCATGCTAAAATACAAACATGATCATGTTAAAACTCTGACTATGTTAAATAGAAGTCAAATCTATTATGTTTTAGACCTGGAGTGTATGATTTAGAGACCTAGAGTGCAAAATGTTGGAACAAAAACACGACCATGTTAAAACCCATTGCGTTTTATAACCTTCAACTGCAAAATCTTTATTTTAGGTTTCATTGCGTTTTACGTATCTGGGTTTTCGATTTTTTTTTTCAAAAGTATAACAATAGTATACTCGTTTTAAAAATAAAAAACGCTCGTTTTTATGGTGCAATTTAAAAAAAAAAATGTCGTATGAAAGAGTTATTAATGTTTAAAAAACGGGGGAGTTGAAGGAGAGAAAAACTATTGCTTTGGATTGAATAGTTAAAATGATTGGCGGTCACTTTCTTATATAATTATTTTAAACCTTTTGAAGTTGAACTAAGAAACAAATTGATGAAAAAGAATATTTTATGTTATGAACGCAAATGAAAATACAAATAATGATAGCGGACTTCAAATTTGTATTAGGCCATTTTGTATTATTATGTAGATAATCCTAGAAACAATAAGAAATTTGATAGAGAAGAAGTATAGTTAGTGTGTTAAACCTTCTTTTAGACCAAGAAAACCTTGTAGAAATCAAGTTTCCTAATTATAGGCAATTGAGTGAGAATAATATACCATATTATCTGTGTATCAGTAGCTATAAAAGTGTTGCTGCTTGTTAGAAGATTATTCCTAAAGATAAGCCAAAGAATAATGTCAAATCCACTCAACGGGAAAGCCGGTGATTACAAATTAAACTCCCTTCTCTGAATGATATATAAACAGGCATTAGGAGTAGCCCTTGACATATATCCACAATATATATATATTCAATCATCATAAGCAGAAATAGATACTAAATGTTCTCAAAAGTTGGTTTTGTGTTACTTCTCACTTGCACCACCTTTTTCAGTACTTTGTTTCCTACCAAAGCCACTGATGTCAAAACTTACATTGTTCACTTAAGTTCACCTGAAGGCCAGCCCAGCAATATTGAAGAATGGTATAACTCTTTTTTGTTAAAAACAGCTTCACGATCGAACGAGAAACCAGACATGGTTTACGCGTACCATCATGTGATTACAGGATTTGCAGCCAAAATGTCAGCAGGTCAAGCAAAGAAGATGGAGAATTTGAGTGGAGTATTATCCGTAAGGCCTGAAGGTGTGTATCAGTTACACACAACACGTTCACCTTACTTTCTGGGCTTGCGCCAAAATTCAGGTTTATGGAAAGACTCAAACCGTGGGAAGGGAATCATAATTGGCGTTTTAGACTCCGGAATTACTCCCGGACATCCTTCGTTTTATGACGATGGCGTCCCCGCTCCTCCATCAACATGGAAAGGTAAATGTGAAGTGGCAGGGTGTAACAACAAACTGATCGGTATAAGAAGCTTTATTAAGGGTGTTTCTCCGATAGATAAGGATGGCCATGGGACACACACTGCAAGTACTGCGGCGGGGAATTTGGTAGACAACGCAAACGTATCTGGATTGGCGAATGGCACTGCGAGTGGGATGGCACCACTAGCACAGTTAGCCATTTATAAAGTATGTACCTTTATTTGTATGGGTAGTTCTATCTTAGCAGGAATGGATGCAGCTATTGAAGATGGCGTAAATGTGATGTCTATAGCGCTTGGTGCAAGTTCCATGCCCTTTTATAAAGATAATGTAGCAGTAGCCGCCTTCAATGCCATGCAGAAAGGGATCTCCGTGACTTGTTCAGCAGGTAATTATGGGCCGAGTAGTGCATCATTATTAAATGAGGCCCCATGGGTCCTTACAGTTGGGGCTAGTACAATTGATAGAAGGTTCCGGACAACAGTTCGTCTTGGAAACAACAAGTTACTTCATGGTGAATCATTGTACCAACCAAAGGATTTCGACCATAAGCTTCGACCTCTAGTTTACCCCACACGGTGTGATAAGGGATCACTGGAACACGTTGATGTGAAGGGGAAGGTGGTGTTGTGTGATGTGGATGGGCGGACTAATAATATTGCAAAGGGAATGGAAGTTAAGAATGCAGGAGGAGCTGCCATGATTATCGCTAATGACATTGTTTCTAGAGAGCATACAGAAGCAGAACCTCATGTTCTTCTCGCATCACATGTTGGTTACAAAGAAGGGGTTGAGATAAAGAAGTATTTGAATTCAACTTCTTCACCGATCGCAACCATCCTTTGCCGTGGAACTGTGGTGGGCCTGAAATCAGATCCGGAGATGGCTTCTTTCTCGTCGCGAGGGCCTAACATTGCAAGTCCTGGAATCCTAAAGCCAGACATTACCGGACCCGGTGTAAAAATTCTTGCAGCATGGCCTCAGTCGATCAGCAACCAAATAGGAACCAAAGCAACATTTTATATCGATGAAGGCACATCAATGTCTTGTCCTCATCTCGCAGGTATAACAGCGTTGCTCAAAAGCGTGCATCCAGAATGGTCTCCTGCTGCTATAAAGTCTGCAATGATGACCACGGCTAGTCAAGTAAACCGAAATGGAGACGCCATTGTAGACGAAAGAGGGCTTCCTGCTGACGTATTCGCCCTTGGCTCTGGTCACGTAAACCCACAAAAAGCCCATGAGCCAGGGCTTGTTTTTGACATCCAACCCGACGACTACATTCCTTATCTTTGTGGGTTAGGCTATACGCCCGAACAAATTGAAATGATCGTTAAAAAGAAAGCTAGTTGCTTAAAGACCATAACGGAGGCCCAGCTGAATTATCCTTCTTTTGTTGTGTCTCTAACAAGAGGCGATTGCAAAATATACTCAAGGACAGTGACTAATGTTGGTTTAGCAAACTCGAGTTACAACATCAGAGACATTTATGTACCAAAGGGTGTAAGTGTTGAGGTTAACATTCATAATCGACAGGATGTCATGAGCTTCACAGCGGTGCAGCAAAAGCAAACATATGAGGTTACGTTTACTCGGGATATTAAGGACACAAAAAAAGGTCCATATGGGCAAGGGCATATGACGTGGGTATCTCAATCCGGTAAGTATACCGTGAGAACCCCATTTTCATTCAAGTTTGAATGAAGATCCAGATATTATTCCTTCGTCTTGTGTAGCATTAAACATCAATGCTTCTATATATTAGTAATATACTAATACGATTGGAAGAAATATAAATGCAATGTGAATGTTTCCATATAAAAACTTAATTAACCTAGATAGCTAGGGTAAGTATAGTATTATACGGTTTATATGATTCTAAAAACTTAAAAAATTAAAGATGCGGAATGAAGTTGAATTAAGCTATGGCTAAATGAAATTACAATTAAACCAGGAAACAAGAACGCATAAAACACAAGAGCACAAGACAAGAAACACGCAATTACTTCCGTATTTAAGTTTAATCAATCAAAAATAAACTTGTAATTTCACTTAAGCATTTGATAAACTACCTAGACATAACTTTTACGCCTTTTATACTAACCAAATAGATTAAAATCAATCAAACACATTGCCCATAGTACAACCATGGAGTATCTCCATAATAAATTCGCTTTTCGGTTATTCATTCAACAATCTATAGCGATTTTTAACAATTCAATCACCTAAGAACAGTCATATACATTAGAAAAATGGCCATTGAAGAAAGTACACGGCATCACCCCGGTGAGTTAACCACAAATCACCTTTGATAGAAAAGCACAATAATATACATTAACTGGTTAACAATAAACATAAATATAAAGTTCAAATATCTTATAACAAAAGATGGAATCATACCAAACTACCAAAGTCTCCGTTGTGATCAAGAAGCCACAGCCTTGTAATTATTCAATATTCATCTTCAAGTGATTTGTTCAAATATTGAAAATGGTTTTGTGAGAGAACCTCCTAAAAACTAACTCCCAATCTGTCAACTTGTCAAGTGTCAACTGTTTTATTCTCTGTGTTTCAACAAGCCCAAGACCAGCCCACTTACTTCCCATTTTATTACTTTTAGGCTTTTAGCCCATTTGGAATAATTTTGAAGCCCGGCAGCTAACTTTCAATTTACAATATTTTTGTTTTATCTTGAAACCAAGATTAAAAAAATAAATCTAATCTAATCTAATCTTCTAAAATATTAATAAAAGACTCTAATTAATTTCACTTGACAATCACTCCTTCAATCTAATAATTTTACTTTTATTTTATTTAAAAATAATTTTGTTATCCTTATTATTATTTATTATAAATTCTCTCAATTTCAATTTTAATATTATCTAATCTTCTATCTAATCTAAATCTTTTAATCTTCTATCTTCTAAACTTTAATAAACCATTCCAATAAATGCCACATGGTAATTCCTTATGCTACCTAAATAAAATATTAATTTATATTCCATTTTTATATTTAAAATACTTTACGGATAACTAATTAAAAATATTATATGGATAACTACCATTAATATATTTTACTACAAGTAACTTTTATTTTGTCTAATCGTTATCATGTTTAACTACAATTGCCACATGACAATTTTTTGTTCAATATTGTTATCATTAACAATTAACAAATAAATATATTTTACTACAATTAAAAATATTATATTTTGTCTAATCATTATTATGTTTAACTACAATTACCACATGGCAATTTTTCGTTCATTGCTATCATTAACAAATAAATATATTTTACTACCATTAAAATTATTCAACAATAGAGATAACGATTAAACATAACAAAATACAGACACGATTAAACATAATAAAATATAGCCAAATATGTCGTAGATTCTCTAATGTATTTAATGAAAATTATTTTTCATCACCTCTTTGACTAACAGAGTAAAAATAATTGAAAATTTTCCTAAAGAATTGATGACCGCGACACGCACTTTACAAGTGGGTTGGGTATTAATTACTATGAGTAATTAAAAGATTACAAACTTGTGGAATGACTATCATGTACGTCTACTTATCTTATTTACAAATAAATTATTTTTATTATTCAACACGTGTATACAAGGGAGTATAACCTAGTAAATAAATAAAAGTAATATAGTTGTAAACTTATCGATGCGTTTACCATATAATTAAATACGATATAAGATGTCTAAAATGCACCGATCATGTTTTTCGTCATACAAAACAAGTTAGATTGTAAAGATAAAATCGAATCGCTGAAACTTCGAAGCTACAACCACAAACGGTGAAAACATGTTTACGCTTTTATTTGGAACGGGTATACGAGACTTGGAAAAATACACACCCATTTGAAATTATCATGCTTCTTCACCATCTTTATATGCTCTTAAGTTTTAACCCTAACTTTAACGTTATTAAGAATAACATAATAGAGGTGCCAAAGAGTTTTATTCCAAGGTCTAAAAGGGATTAAAAATCTCTCTAATGAATTATAGGTATGGTATATTCAAGGTCTAAAAGGGATTAAAAATATCTCTAATGTAAAATGATTACAAGAAATTAAGATGTCTATTTGTAATCAACTATTGTAGACTTGTATTTCTTGCTTACGTGACATTAAGTGGTCTAAAATTTGGAAGTGGGTCATAACTTCTTTTAGCCTAAAAGGTTATATGATTTAAGAGCTTTAGTGGCGTATGAATTATACTTAGCGATATGTAAAAAAGTCATATCAGTAAGACATGTTTAACGGTAAAAATATCATGTTTATAACAAAGATTATAAATAAAAAGTTAAGTTTAAGAAAATTAAATTAACACACATATAAATATCTTATGTGATTATAGCCTGATAAGGTGATTGTGTACATTTTGAAGACGTGTCATCAATGTTTATCATTTACGTTTGGACTCTAAGGGTTATAGTTAGACCGACTATGTTATATAGAACAGATTGTTAGGCTATCAAAAGACGCCGACGTGCAAGATGGAGATAGCAAAGATGAGGATGTTGCAGTGGATGTGTAGGCACACAAGGTTAGATCGTATGAGAAATGAGGTTATTAGGGAAAGGCTCGGGGTGGCTAGTATATTAAGTAAGATTAAGGAGGGGAGATTGAGATGGTTTGAGCATTTGAAATGGAGGCCGACGACGGCACAAGTTATAGTAGTGGACGCCCTTTCTGTGGAGGGTAGCAGGAGTAGAAGAATGCCCAAACTGGCTTGGATTGAGCAGATTAGGCAAGATTTGCTAGAGTTGCACCTTTTCTGAGGACATGATTCAGGATAGTAGTTCGTGGAGATCGACGTATGATTAAGGTTAAGAATTTTTAGGATAGAGTACTGAAGTGTCTGAGCTTTTGGGTTAGGGGTTAATATTTCTTACTTTTCAGGTGGAATTTACATGTGATTATCATCATGTTTGTGTGTGTGTGTGTGTATATATACATTTTTGTTGCTTTAGAATGTTATATCTGTTTCTATTCTACTATGTTACTCTGTCACCACTTATATTGTGAATGGTAGATTTCTATTGTTATATCTCTAGTTAGTATTTTTATTGAATCATCGTGGTTTTAGTATGAATCTGGGGTTTGAATCAATTTATAGGGTCTTAACAAAAGAATTCCTATCAATAATTAAAGAGTAAACTGCCATTTTGGTCCCTGGGGTTTGGGCACTTTGCCATTTTAGTCCAAATCTCAAACTTTTTAAATCTGGGTCCCTATGGTTTCATTTTTATTGCCATTTTAGTCCAAAATTAAGAGTAAACTGTCATTTTGGTCCCTATGGTTTCACTTTTATTGCCATTTTAGTCCAAATCTCAAACTTTTTGGAACAATCAAAAAAATGGGGATTTTGAATTTTGGACTAAAATGGCAATAAAGATGAAACCACAGGGACCCAGATTTAAAAAGTTTGAGATTTGGACTAAAATGACAAAAATGCCCAAACCACAGGGACCAAAATGGCAGTTTACTCATAATTAAAAAAAAAACAAATATAATAAACATTATAGACATCTATTCCCTCTAATTGAATCCCACCTGTTCGAATCCTCATCCATTCTCATTGTGAAAACAAATAAAAGAAAAAGAAAGAGTATCCAGAGAGAATTCAAGAGGCCATAAGATGCTATTTATGAGACATCTTGTGTACGGTTGTTACGTAGTTGTTTGGACTCTAATTTTGTTAATAGCAGTATCAAATAATTTATAGTATTATCTAATAGATATATATTACTTTTTTAGAACTTTAATACAATATTCAATATGGAAAATTCTTTTTAAGACTCAAATCTAAAAATCAAAGATTGTGTTGATTGTTTATGCGGGGGTTTAAATGAGAACGCTAAATATCGCGAGAACCGTGAGAACGAATCAATAAACCGCGAGAACTTTGTCAAAATCAATTCAAATTCAAAATTTCTTTTTACACTTATCATTATTATTCGAATACAATGTTATAAATTTCATTAATACGTTTAAATTTACGTGAATTCGTAAATAAAGAAAATTTACACATGTGTAAATTTGCCATTTACACATGTGTAAATTTTTTATATTTACACATGTTTAAAAATTCTAATAAAAGTGATTTTGAGAGGAGAAATAAATTATTTGATTTTGTAAATGCTTTTTTTGATGTTGTATTTTAATTACAATGAGGTTTGTATTAAAAAAATTTGGTTTTGATTATTTTTTTTATTCGTTCTCACGGTTCTCGCAATATTTAGCGTTCTCAAGATAACCCTCCCGGTTAGTGGTATTTTAAGGGTGGGATAAGGCTTTGGGACCTTTAGGTTCTGAGTTCGATTTCCACATGACTGCTTTTTCCAGATTGGTTTTCCTCTTGAATTGGTGTATATGCATTATGCCTAGTGGAGATGGGTATGATCGGATGGTTCCGTTCATGACACGATGATACTCTGGTGGTCTATCAGTGATCCAAATTTACCGTTAAAAAAAAGATTGTGTTGGTTCCTTCCTAATACATTTTGATACATGAATGTAGCACGAAATATGATATGTAAATCATGCTTTTTATCATAAGCAACACTCGATGTAGGTCTTTTGTCATCATGTCATTAAGGAAAGTGTGTATTATGTGTGTTCAGTAATACTTAGTCGCGTTGACAATCAACGTGATATACCTATCTCAAAGATGCATCCCATCACATGATTGGCATGTTTGATGGATAGTATATAACGTTATAGCCTTACTATAACTAAACCCCTCCAAATTATATAGGTTGTTGATAACATGAGTTTGTTTTGTCACAAAGATAATATTGAAATTGTTTTTTTAGCTACTTTATTTATAATAATAAAGAATCTGAATTTGTTAATGTTATTGTTATTGTCATCTATTAAACAAGGGGTGTCTTGTTCCCACGCCCCCTAAATCTTATTTTCACATCCCCTAGTGTATACGGGCCGTATATGTAACATCTGTGCTTGTAATCATTGTGAACAGTTCTTTTATCAATAAAACAATGTTATTTGATCCCAATGTTTGTTTGGTTGTGTTTTACATTTTTCATGTTTTGACTTTTGTTCAATTTCAAACTCTATATCGCTTTTTGGAGAGTTATACGCAAAATGGTGCGTAAACGTAACCAGTTTAATGCGACAAATACTCCGGAACATCAACATATACTTAACATACCTTAAATAACCTTTACATAACTTAGAAATAAGTTTTGAAGGCTTTGGTATGGCAAAAACAAGTTAATTCGTCTACAGGGACTAAATTTGACAAACTGCGAAAGTATGCCAATTTAAACTGTAACAGACATTCCGGAACATGACCATAAGTTAAACATACCATAAATATCCTTCACATAGCTTAGAAATAGGCTTTGAGGGGTTCGGTGTGCTAAAATAAACTTTTGGGTCATTCAGGGACTAAAAGTGTCAAAAAGTGCATAAGTTTGCACTTTCGCGCATAACTTACGTTCTGAATACATCCGGACATCCAAACATTTATGTAAGCACTATAATATTTTATTTTAGTGTTTGGCTTGAGAAAAATCCATTCGTCGCGTCATTTGGATCGTTTTTCGCGCTTATGCGCATTCCGTCGTAATTAACCGAACATCGCGATCGTAAGACCAAACGAACCGACAACCGACATATTTTTGAGCATGTTTTGAGTTCCCTATACTTTAACTTCATTTTAGAGCCTTGAAATGAGGTTAACGGGGTTCAAACGCATCGAAAATAGCTTAAACGGGCTGCAGGGACCATTTCTGCCATTTTTGAAACATTTCTGAAACAGGTGCATGGTGGCGTAGCGCGAGCCCCTAAGGCTCTTACCGTCGCGCTACGCGACTGCCTAACCAGAACAGAAAAATCAGATTAACAGCTGTTAACAGCTGTTAACCACTTCTAATCCACTTGCACATGGTATTGGACAATACTAGGGGCTCACATGGTTTTGTAAAACCATTGTCTTGGGGTGTATGGCCAAGATCAAAGCACGGTTTCCAAGAAACGATCTTAACGGCTCACCGAACACTATAAATACCCCCCATACCATTGCAAAACCCACTAGAATTTTGATTTGAGAAGCTCTAAGTTGAAACCTTTGTTTCATACCTGAGCTACTTGGATCAAGATTAGCATTCGGGGACCCTTTGTAAGTGTTCCTTCGTTCTTTTATTGCTTTTCGAGTCTGAAAGTCAAACTTTGTTTGACTTTCTGCATTGACCAGTTTATGGTCAATGCGAAGTTCGTTTGAACTTCGCAACGTGAGCGTAATCACGATGGTTATAGTCCCTTGTGACTATGCCTACTGATTACCACGTTGTCTAGGCTCAGTGACGAGCCGTAGTTTCGGTCAAAATGCGCATTCGTGCGTATTTTGTAACCAAACTACTCTTAGGTATCAAAACCGTTTGTTTTGATACCAAACTTGTTTTCAAACTTAGTTAAGCATGTTTTAACATGCTTAGCTCGTCACTTTTAGTTTTGTACTTATCTAGGGTCGTAAGGGTAAGCGATCTAATAAATCGCTTATACCTTTAAACCCGACCCATTTTGGTCGATCATTAGGATCCGACCAAATACTTTAGGACCATAGCATATAGGGAATAACCTTCCGAGGTTATACCCTATGGTCACATCGTTTGAGTAGTTGTATGATAGGTAGTTTATATGCCTTAGGTAAATTACCAGAATACCTTTTTCATGTATAATTGGTAATTAAGCATATGTAACCTAAACTTTTGTCACATAACTGATTATGTAACATGTTTAGGCATATAACACTTGTCATAGGGCTAGTTAGACGTCTCGAGTGCGCTTTTGCGCGCACGACGCGTTAAAGTAGCATAAGCTACCTAAACGGGTCGTAATGGGTCGTAAGCACTTAGGTTAGGTTTCATTTAGTATGTAGGCTTTGTTAAACCATACTACATGAGTTCCCATACTCATTTGGTTTACGAGCCCTCATTCTATCCGATCCTCCGATATAGGTCCGGTTTATTAACATAGTTACCTATATTAGGTGCCGTTTGATTCCGAGATCTCTAGCATTGCTTGGTGGTTATCTTAGGACTTCTGAACAATCTCAAGTGAGTACATAGACCCCTCTTTTACTGTTTTCCAAACTGTTTTGGGGTGAAACACATGTGCCTACTTGTTACTTTCATGCTTTCCTGTTTTCACGTCATATACCTGCTATGTTTGTTAGTACATTATAGTACATGATTTCATTACATTTCATACTATGTATGCCTATTGTGTGCGTACTTAGTACATCGTTTTACATTACATTTCTGCTATGTATGTTGACTGATAGCATGCTAGCACATTGATTTACATGACTTTTCTGCTTTGTATGTTAACTTAGCATACTTAGTACATTGTTTTCATATGACATGTATACAACTTCTATAACATTTGGTTTGCACAAACGAGACTTATATACGTTCATTAACATTAGCTACGCCGCTCGGTAGTAAGTACTGGTACCATAGGACTTGACAAATCCCATTCCTGACATCCCGGGTTTGTTTGGATGTAAGGAATGACTGAATCCGAAAACATTTCTTTTGATAACCTTGACTGAAAGGGTTATCCGACTGTCTCAAGGCTTGAATGTATGCGTTAACTTACCACATAAATGTTTGTATCAATGTAACATGCATTACTTTGCAAAACATAACTTTTTGATATATTCAAAATACTTTGTTTTGTACATTTCTACATTTGGACTATGTGACAATACTTTACTTACAATACATAACACTTGTTACACATTACTTGACTACATTTGGACTTTTAAACATTTGACATGGCTTATACAAGTACTTCTGACTATTGGTTTAAACATAGACTTTATACATTGGTGGTTTGTTTAAGTGATTTAAGTAACGAGACGTGTGTAATATGATACAAGCATGGTGGATACGCCGCTGGTACTTCCTATACATAAGTGTTTGTATGGTATTACATATCGTAGCGTTATTTGAATCATTTCAATTTAGACATATAACATTTTATACAAATAACATATCTTTCACAAGACATTGCTTTACAAACAACTTATTTTATACAACTCATTTTACTTGGTTATTCATTTAACCATGTATTATTCTTTTATGTATACATATCATCTAATCTTATCGCTTTTTAAATGATTTACAAAACAAAACAATTTACAAGGTTCATGACTAAATTTTATTAAACATTTTCTTAAACTTAAGTCATGAATCTTATTTTCACAAAACCTATGTATCTCACAGGCATTTTTATGCTGACGTACCTATTTTCACATGTGTTTTCAGGAGCTTTTGCGTAGGACGATGATCGTGACACTAGGGCGGACCTGTGCCTTAGAGACTTAAAAATGAAGATAGACTTAGTTTAATTATGTTATAAACTATTTGATTCCTGTTTAAAACAATGTAACTCTTATGTTGATAAATAAAATACAACTTTGTATGCCATGTTTATGAAACAATTAATTCTGTTACAACACTCCCCGACGTTTTCCGCCACGTTTTGTATGTTATACGTGGTCGGGGTGTGACAGTATACACTTATACGACCCGTATAGAATGTTTTTTAATAGGAAAATGCGCAGAGAATGTTTTTTTGATTTTACTATATACGGCCCGTATATAGTTATACGAGCCGTATACACGTTCTATACGATTTGTAAAACGTATACGGCTAAATGGAATTAATTTGGTAGGTTTTTTATGTTTCCAAATGTATACGGGCCGTATAACTGTATACGGCCCGTATATAAGGATGTTTTTTCAAATATCACGTTTTTTCCAGTAAAAACACCATCATTCTAGGGTTTCTAAACTCTTCATCATCTTTAACAACATTGATCAGAACACGCCGCTTAAATCGGAGCACAAGTAGAGTAACGTTACCGATCAGTCCATTGATCGAGTAACTAGCAGAAGAACCCGACACAAACAAGTTCTCCACAGTTTGTTATTCAGATCTCTCTTCGGTCATCTTTCCAAACTACAACACACGATAACTTTAAACTTTATAGTGTGTGATTTGAACAGGAAATGATTGGAGGTGATTGCTACTTTTAATAAGCTGTCATAGTTGTCAAATTCGATTTCAACAAATCTTTTCCTTTTCCTTCAATTTCTAGAACATTCTCCGTTACATGAAGACGTGTCGGGTTCTTCTACTGGTATTTTAATGAAGTATTGAAAATTGAATGCGCAAACCCAACCGTTTTTTACTACGGAAACGGTGGCTATGCGAAATACAAACCGCAATCTTTTGTGACTATGGGAAACACAAGTTTTCTTTTTGAGCTTGATGGATGTCCGTTATCTCAGTTGAGGCGGGCATTGTATAAATCTGAATTGGAAACCCGACAAACAGTCTTGACAATTGTGACAGCTTATCTATCTATGTGTGTCACATCCATCCTGTTATAGCAATCGATATGATTAATTTTACAGATTTTTTTCTAATTAGCGTTGTTAACTACTAAAAGAATGCATACACAAATAGTTCTAGTGGACGAAGCAAAGAGACCGTTGTGTATCTGAATCAAGTTCTCAAACAAACACTACTAAAGATGAGTTGGTGATAAATACCGGAGCTGTTATCTCGATTATTTAGTACTTTCGTGATAATAAAACAAGCAGGCATTGATTTTGCCAAGATTGAAGGAAAGAATCTGGCCATAAGTGTTGTGGATTCTCAACGTTATTCGAATGTAAGTGGATCGAGTGATACGCTTATCTATTCTGGTCAAGGTGGGCATGGTTTGTTCGGGAGTAAATCACCACCCAAAGATCAACAACTTGTGATTGTCGGGTTCTGCTAGTTATTCGGAATGTTTCGAATCATCACAGAAGACGTGTCGGGTTCTGCTAGTTATTCGGAATGTTTCGAATCATAACAGAAAACGGATGCGGTTTGCATATTCAATCTTCATTGCTTCATTAAAATTACAACACACGATAAAATGCTTGGAAAATTGCATCAACTCTCCTATATCAACTTGAACTGTTGATGGTTACAAGGATCGTTCTAATAGATTAAAGAGAATAAACCATTGTTTACCAATTTTTACCCATTATTTCTGTTGATCCACAAATTCCAACAAATATTTCACTCCAGTTGAAACTTGAGCGCAGGAATCAATTCAAAACCCTCACCCTCAAAATCAACCAGAAACCAAAGGAAAAATGGCTGATAATGGCTGATGGTTCTTCGTTGAGGAAACCAAACGTAGACGGAGATGATAGGCCTGGTAACTGGAAGAGAAAAAACCCCAGTGACGTCGTCAACGATTATGAACGGATTATTGGCCATTATTCGACCGAGTAATTAATTGTATTTTTTTAGTTGCTTCTCTTGTTAAGTTTCTGAACCAACCGAAATCCACAAATTCCAACAGTTTCTTTGTAGATTCCGTCCGGTTTCCAAACTCTTTCACTCAAAGTTAATATTCACTGTGGTGGATGCAAGCATAAAGTTAGAAAAATACTCAAGAAGATTGAAGGGTACACAACTGAAGCTCAACTTGAACGGACGATATGTATCAACAACTTGTGACTGGGAATATGGCTATGAAGAATACGTGTCGGGTTCTTCTGCTAGTTATTCGGAATGTTTCGAATCATCACAGAAGACGTGTTCTGCTAGTTATTCGGAATGTTTCGAATTATCACAGAAGACGTGTCGGGTTCTTCTGCTAGTACTTCCGAGATCTGAACCAACAGAAATCAACAATTTTCAACAAATTGTAAGATCAGGAAGCTCAACTTGAACGGACGATATGTATCTTCTATCATGCGATGGACACAATTCTTGCAAGTTAAATCCACAATCAACGTATACAGGTGCAAGAGAATGGCGAGTTATTTTCAGTTATTTCTGTTGATCCACAAATTCCATTGTTTAAATCAGAATCAGGTTCTCAAGACAAGGATCGTTCTAATAGATTAAAGAGAATAAACCATTTTTTACCATTTTTTACCCATAGTATACGAGCCGTATCAGAATATACGGCCCGTATACAATCATCGTATACATTGTATACGATCGGTAAAATTGTTTTTTACCAAGAGTATACGGCCGTATAAACGGTATACGGCCCGTATACATATGGTAAAAAATGGTAAAAAAATTATTTCTTTCCTTTTCATGAGGTAAAATCGGTTTCAACATCAAGGGTTGTATCGGAATCAGGCGTTGGAAGGATTATAGTAGTAGGACATTGGTACCACTGTGAAAATTGCATCAGGAAGCTCAACTTGAACGGACCCATTATTCGACCGAGTAATCAATTGTATTTTTTTAGTTGCTTCTCTTGTTAAGTTTCTGACCCAACCGAAATCCACAAATTCAAGTCAAGGATCGTTCTAATAGATTAAAGAGAATAAACCCTCGTTCACACAACTGAACGTTAATTGATATTGTTTTAGACAACAACAGATAATGAACGGATTGTTGGTGGATAACGCAAACAAGTTCTCCACAGTTTGTTATTCAGATCTCTATTCGGTCATCTTTCCAAACTGCAACACACGATAAGTTTAAACTTTATAGTGTGTGATTTGACCAGGAAATGATTGGAGGTGAAGGTTCAGTGCACGAAAAGTTTCTTACGAAATGTACGTGACAAAACAAGTATGTTGGGAATTAAACGCATGTACGTGACAAAACAAGGATCGTTCTAATAGATTAAAGAGAATAAACCAACGTTGTTTATCCCCCTGTGTGAGCATTGTAAGCCCGACCACTAGCAGAAGAACCCGACACGTCTTCTATGATGATTCGAAACATTCACGAACAACAATGGACTCACACTCATTGTTGCGAATTTGGTTTCTTCGTTACAGGCTAATGAAACCGAAGATTCAGACTCCTTACAACTCTCATCAAATGCCTCACCCTTCCTTTTATTCTATAAATATTAAATAAAGAATAACACCATGCCCGTAATCCCGCGTTGATAGCTTCCGTTTTATTACAGTCATACGACACGTTTTCTTGTTCTTCAATCTTTGTTACTTGTTAATGTTTTATTTTTTTCTACTTTTAGAAAGGTTTGAGCACCTCACGACTGTAAAATATCTAGTGTGATTTACACCTTAAATCCCTTAAATACTTTGAGAAAAATCAAATTTTCGTTCCATACGGGTCGTATAAGAGTATACGGCCCGTATACACGTTCGTATACATTGTATACGACCAGGCAAACTTATTTACACATGGTGTATACGGGTCGTATACTATTATACGGCCCGTATGGAATAAGAAAAACTGACAAAGTCTGCTGGCACATATTTTGTTGTTTTTTTTATTCTATACGGGTCGTATAACAGTATACGGCCCGTATACACCATGTGTAAATAAGTTTTTCCCATGTGTTAATATTACGACCCTTAAACAAATATACCATGACTGTAATCATTAATGCTCACTACAAAAAAAGTAAAAGAAAATGCATGATGAACATTGGTATAAAAATAATAGAGAGGTATTTGAGTTAGTAGTTAAAAATACATTAATATATAATTATTATTATTATTATTATTACTTTACTATATATTAATAAACCAAATGAAATGAATAGTGTTTTTAATATATTATAATAATATATATTTTTAATACCTTTACTATTTTAATATATAATATAGTAATAAACCAAATGAAATGAATGGTGTTTTTAATATATTATTATAATAATATATATTTTTGAGTAAATTACGTTTTTGGCCACTGTGGTTATATCACTTTTACTATATTAGCTCAAAATAAGAATTTTTACCATATCTGCCCCCATGGTCTCTATAACTAACCATTTTGGCCTCTAAGTCTAACCATTTTGGCTCCCACGGTCTCTATAACTAACCATTTTGGCCCCCATGATCTCTAAACTTAGGGGCCAAAATGGTTAGTTATAGAGACCATGGGGGCAGATATTTTAAAAATTCTTATTTTGGGCTAATATAGTAAAAGTGATATAACCACAGGGGTCAAAAACGTAATTTACTCTATATTTTTTAATACGTTTATTATTTTAATATATTAATTTAAAATAGTAAAGGTATTAAAAATATATATTACTATATTACTATATTACCATAATATATTAATAAATGAAATGAATAGTGTTTTTAATATATTATAATAAATGAAATGAATTGTGTTTTTAATATATTATAATATAATAATATATATTAAAATAGTAAAAGTATTAAAATATATATATTATTATAATATATTAAAATACTATTCATTTCATTTGGTTTATTTTAAAACTAGGTGATGCCCGGCCTGCGTTGCGGGGCGATGGCCGAATAATTCTCAACCAATTAAAAAAACAATACTATAGTTTTGCTAGAAATAAAAAGTAAAAAGAGTGTTAGGCAGCTCTTTGACAGGATTTTTAGCTGGGGTCAAAGTAATATATTTTTTTACTTGGGGGAAAAATCAATTTTTTTCCTGGGGGTAAAATCCTAATTTTTAGCTAGCGGAAAACCATATTTTTATTTTGCACTGGGGGCAAAAACGTAATTTTGAATTGAGAGTGATATCGTAATTTTGAACCGAGTAGAAATTCATAAATTTTAGCTGGGGGCAAAAGCATAAATTTATTTTGAACTTGGGGCAAATACATAATTTTAAACTGTGGGCAAAACCGCAATTTTAAAGTATGTATAAAATAATAAACTGGTGTAAAATCGTAATTTTGAGCCGGGGGGAAACAAAATTTTATTTTGAACTGAGGCGAAAACGTAATTTTGGCTGAGGGTTAAAGCGTAATTTTTTTACCGAGGGCGAAATCGTATTTTTTAGCTCGGGGCAAAAGGGTAAATGTATTTTGAAGTTGAGGCAAAACCGTATTTTTTAACTGTGGGAAAACGTAATTTTAAAGTGGATATAAAATAATAAACTGGTTGGTCCAGTGGGTATTGCTCTCCGCCCATTTGAACCAATGGCAGAAAAACACTATTCTAGGGCAAGAACGTAATTTTAAAGTGTGTATAAAATAATAAACTGGTTGGTCCAATAAGGGAGGGGCGGCCGCCCATCCCGCCCGCGTTACGGGGCGATAGCCGAATAATTCTCAATCAATTAAAAAAATACTACGATAGTTTTGCTAGAAAAAAACTAAAACGATGATAAGACCGTAATTTTTGGCTCAGGGCAAAACTGTAATTTTTCAGAACTAATTAGCGAGTATTAGGCAGCTCTTTGACACCGAAAAAAATTAAACGGAGTCAACCAATTAAAATAAAAAAAATTATAGTTTTGCTGAAAAAACTAAAACAATGGGAAAAACGTAATTTTGAACTGAGAGCGAAATCATTTTTCATTCAGGGATAAAATCGTAAATTAAATGGACCAATGGGGGAGTGGCAGGCAGCTACCGGCATGACTGTAATTTTCTCTGGGGGCAAAAATTGTAATTTAACCAGGAAAACAAACAAACATGATGGAGAAAATGTAAATTTAAGTTGTGAGCAAATTAAATCGTAACTTGGCTGTGAGGAAAAAAAACCTAATGGCAAAACTGTAAATTTAAACGGGGCGAAATCGTAAATTTGAACCGAGGGCAAAATTGGAATTTTTTGCTGGGAGCAAAAGCGTAAATTTATTTTTATGTGGCAGTAAAAACATAATTTTGAACTGATAGCAAAATCGTAATTTTAAGGGGAAAAAAACTAATGGCAAAACTGTAAATTTAAACGAGGCAAAATGGTAAATTTGAACCGCGGACAAAATTGAAATTTTTAGCTGGGAGCAAAAGCGTAAATTTATTTTTAAGTAGGGGTAAAAGCATAATTTTGAACTAATGGCAAAATCATAAATTTAAAGAGGAATAAAATCGTAAATTTGTTAGGCTAATAGGAGAGTGCCAGACAGTTGCCTGACACTATTCCCTTTGCCGCCCATTTGAGCCAATAGATGTCCAGCACCGCACATTTCACCCAATAGGTGAAAACCACTATTCCCTCCCATTGAATTTGTATACGTTGAATAATAGTAAAGGTATTAAAATATATATTACTATAATATATTAATATATTAAAATAGTAAAGCTATGCTTGTCGCGTCACGTGACACCAAATCATCCCTCCCGTCGCGGCACACGACGAGTTAACCTGCTGAATTTTGTTGTTGATTGTGTGAATTGGTCTCATAAATTCATATAACTCGGCCTAAACTATCATAAATTAACCATTTTGGGTGTTTTGATTATAGGTAACTATATGTGATAGACGGATGGCGATCAAGCATAGGAACGAACCGAATACACACATAATTAAAGCTTCCGCGACTAAATCACAACTTTTGGTTACTAAACTCTTTGGGGTTATTTTGTCCAACTATGTAATTATTGAACTTATACTTTGCAAGTTAAGTATGTATTAGTAACATAGAATGTTTTTGTAAACTCGCTTTTAAGGTTATGGAACTTATGTAGATGTCGTTTTATTAATGTTTTTTGATAAACGGCATTGGATTGTGATATATACGTCATATGAATTTATTAAATTAGTGAAAGGGTCTTACAACTTAACTAGTGTGGATTTCCCGTGCTATTACGGCGGGTTTCAATCGATGTCGGTTCGGTTTGTTACACTGTTGGTATGATACAGACACTCGATATACTATCAACACGTGTTTTACATCAATCGAAAACCATAAAAACCCGCACCAGTACTAATATTTTCAGGCGCTATTGGTTCGTTTCGTCATGGTATCAATATCGATATGGGTACCTGTATAATAATCAACACGTGTTCTACATCAATCGAAGACCATAAAAACGAACACCAATATTGCTATTCATATATTGTCGCAGACAAGGTTGTATAAACAAGACACTATCAAAACCAAAACCATAAAAATGAATATGAGCACTGATACCGACATTATTAAAAGATAAAATAAATACTTAACGAAAGTTCTCTACTATTCATCGTTGTCGCATACAGGGTTGTATAAATAAGATACTATCAAAACCGAAAACCATAAAATAAATACTTAAAAATAGCTTTCTACTGTTCATCACAAGTTCATTTAATATATATAACTAGCGAGATTCTAACGCGCTTCACGGGGGGTGCCCCTATCGTACCAAACCTTATCGAAACCGACTGAACATCATCTATATTGGTATCTGTATTTATTTTTATTGATTTTGTTTTCGATAAACTGACATTGTATCGATATCATACCATACCGTACAAACCGAACAACATCGGTACTTGTATGTATTCTTTTTACGGTTTTCTGTTTAATAGCGGATATCGTGCCGCGACCGTAGTGAACTAAGTGAACAACTTAGGTTTGAGTAAATTTTTTTTTTTTCATTTTTCTTTTGATAAACTGACACCATATCGCTACCATACCAAACAACATGCATGCCAGTACTTGTATTCATTTTTGTGGTTTCCGGATTTCAAAAAAAAACATTAATACAACTCTGTCTTGCAACAATAAATGAATATCGGTACAAGTATCGTGATAATATAAACCGATTGATCCATTAGTGTCGGTACCGATGTTCGTCTTTATTGTTTTTTACTAATGTAAATCACGTGTTGATTTCTATACAGAGTGTATGTATTGTATCGGTATTGTAACGAACCGAACCGATACAATGTCACACCCCGACCACGTTAAAACAACAAAACTGTGGCGGAAACGTCGGGGAGTGTTGTAACAGAATCATCGTTTCAACAACCATGGTAGTTAAAAGTTTTGTTTTATTGATTCATTAAGTAAGGTACATTGTCTTAAAACCAAACAAACAAATTAAACATCGTCTACTATCGTTTTTATGTCACTAAGGCCACGTCCAGATCCTAAGTGAACATGCTCCCTAGCAATCATCACGCAACATCACCTGAAACATATGTAAAAACAAAGTCAGCAAAGAAATGCTGGCGAGTACATAGGTTTTATAAGAGTATCGGAATCATGGCTCGTTTATATATATTGCAATACCTCGAAAACCTTGTTTTGAAAAGTATATAATATTGCAACATGATTAACCAACTCAAATCAAGATGGTTATGATTTAAAACATCTCGTAGCCATGATTCTTAACCCCAAAACATTTGTTTTAGTGAACCAGTTCGTTAAACATCTCGTTAATAAAACTCGTATGGTTTATATCATTTCGAAACCTTGTTGTGTGATATCGTTTCAAATCGTTTCCCAAGTGAACTAAATAATGACCCGCAATGTAATATGATAAAAGCACTTATATATAAGATGTACCAGCGGCGTATCTACCATGCTTCTATCATGTTACACCCCTCCCATTATCTAATCACTACCCAAAACCAATCGTTCGTTCAAATCGTTTATTTCGTTTAGGTCGTTCCAAATTGTTTAATTCGTCCCAAAATCGTTTTCGTTTTAATTGTGAAACTACTTTTGGTCGTCTTGCTAATAACATTCAAACATTCGTGACTCGACTACCTCGTCTATCGCATTAACAAACCACCAAAGGGTAAGTTAACAATCATCAGATTCGGTCGTTACCTACATAACTGGAGGATCGTGTTTCGACCCGAATGAGTCGTTCAGAGGCGTTCAACTACGTTTCAGGTGCGGAATAACAAGAAACGAAAGTAGAAACAGCTTGCAATTCACTTAATCTACTGATTTTATTTATTTGACAATGTTTACAGCTCGTTCTTCACACCGGCAGCACTTAGGCATGGAATTCTAGAAAGTTACAAATGAGTTCGCTCATGTGGTATTTATAGTGTTAGTAGGTTCCCACATATGGACATGTACACATAAACGAACCAGGTAGGTTCCCACATACGGACATGTACACATAAGCGGACCTGACACATAAGCGGACCTACATGTACACATAAGCGGATCTATCAGTTTAGACCTATATGCTATCCTATTTTCTCGTAAAATGTGCCCTGATCTAACACTCTAAGACTAAGACTCGATCCAAGACTAAGTCGACAGATGTAGTGCACCAACAGACTCCCCCTCAGATGTTGACGAGTCGACTATCGAGTCACGACAATGCTGTGTCTTCACATCTTCAGTCTTGATCAGTCTCTGGGCTTTTCTCTCTCTCTCTCTCTCTTTATCAACAGCTTGAAAATCTTCAGACTCCCCCTCTCAATTTGCTGGCATTCCTTTGTTCTTCAGCAACATCTGCATCAGGATCTTTTTCTGGCTTTCTTTGTCTTCAGAATTCGAAACCTGGCACTCTATAGAGTCTTCAATTTCCAGAATCGAAACTTGGCTATTCCTGCACTTCTTAACCCAGAAATAAGTTTTACATTTATCAAGTCGTATGCACCAACATTCTGAAATAATCAGACGACTCCCTCTCATAATCATATGCATCAACAATCACTCTCCCTCAGATCACAAACTCATGATAAACCACTAGTTGATTTAGAAAATACATTTTGACATTTTAAAACACACTCTCCCTCACAACAATGTCATCATGTTTAGCACTCGGAACTCTGAAAATCAGCTTTCCAACATCAGTTGTCGAAAATCTTTTTGATTTTTTCAAAAGTTTATGCTAAAATACTCCGAAAATCTTTTTGTATTTTTGAATTTAAAGAAATGCAGTAAAGAAATATTTACAGACAATATTTTTGTGAGTTTTGTGTAAGAGGATCATATCAGTTTAAAACAAGTCACGAGTACCGTTGAGCTTAGTTACACATTAAGAATTAAACAATTCACTTAGATTGCCAATATACTGATCCACTTAAATTTTCACACAAATTTCAACTGATTCAGGATATGAGTTAGGTGTGTTAAGGACTTAAACTTATTCATGTGTCCCACCTCTTGAATATACTCCCGTATCCAGATCCCAATATTCAGTCTTACAGGTGAGTATACCACAGATGATATCTGTCAGGGGTTAAATTGCGAGGGCCATGAGAGCTCAGGTCGATCTTTCGATACGCAGAGAGATGACGGCTTCGACTTTTGGTGGGTCCCCTTTAGAGGATCTTTTGAATTACAACAGCAATGACTATCAATTTTATTGTTTCATCAATTTGCTGAGGGCGGCGCTATATTTCAAGCAAGGAGAAAGTATTCTCCGGGGACTAGGCCATTGCTTCCGCAAAATCAGAAGTCCCGGGATAATACCCCAGATATCACTGAGCATAAAGACCTAGTATCTCAGAAAGAGGGACCTTTCAAACGAGATTTCAGGGGTTACCTATATATCCAAGTAGTGTTCCCCACGGAATAAGCAAGTTTGAATTTTAGTTTATATCCCGAAAAAGTTTACTAAAAGTGTAAAAACCTATCGGCATATCATCAGTCAGACTGTTTAACGCTATTTAAACATTACATTTCTTTAGCATACTGTGACTGTCTACTGAATTACTATCATTTCCTCTTCTTTGACACTAAAACTCATTTTTGTATTTTATCATGTTTTTGTCTTTTTCAAATTTTCTAATGTTTTTGGATTTTCTAAAAATTTCTACTCCCCCTAAAATGCAAACACATTTCAGGAAATTTGAAAATAAACCGTACAACAAACTTGACAACCGATATCGAATCGCTTCAAATCGCCATCCACTAGGCATAAACAATCAGAACTCCCCCTTTCACAAAACTATTTTCTCATTATGATTTCAAAACACTTAAGTTTGTTTTAATCAAAATGATTTTTCCGGAAAATAAGTTTTGTTGATTTTAAACCATTCGTAGGTTAGGGGTATTGTCACGGCCCCCGACCCGGTTTGACCCGTTTCAGAAGCCGCGGGACAGAAATACTGCGGTATTTAATTGATTAAGTTTAACAGCGGAAGTTTTCATCAGGATCGTTTAAAGCTAAAATTTTCCCCGATTATTTTATTTCACAATTCGGTATAAAACCCCGATAATTTACAATAGTATGATTTTACTATGAAATCGTTATGTTACAAAACTTATTTCTTTATTTTTATAATGAGCCACTATTTTAAGCTTGAAATGCTCCCCCAGCACTTTTTCCTGAATTACAACAGATCACCTGAAACATGTTTGAAAAAGGTTTTGTCAGCGGGAAATACTGAGTGAATCATTCTATTTACTAAAATGACACATTTGTTATAATTTACAGTATTAAGAGCGATTACAATGTTTCTATTATCAACCAACTACCCACGGTATTTGTCACTCGACCGAATCTGTGACTATGGTCATATCCCCCAATTGGCTGCCCCAATGGTGACGATTATCAAGTAATGTATACAAAACCCCACATACCGGCTGTAACTTGGTGATTACAAAGACTTAATCCCCGTAATTATAACTTTGAAAATAACATGCTTTTATAAATAGATTTGATAAAAAGAGAGAATGACTCACATTGCTGATTTAATATGGACAGAGTCTAGTTTAGCCTTGTTAACCTAATTTAAATAACAATGCACACAAAACTGGGTTAGTAATCAATCCAGCAATTACGATAACTCACGAGATCAAATTCTCACAATGAACGACAAAGTGCAATACTTCATCCATCGAATTAACGATGATCCGTCAAATTAATGACGAACGACAAAGTATAATACTTCATCCATCGAATTAACGATGATCCGTCAAATTAATGACGAACGATAAAGTATAACCCTAATGTGGGCGGCACTTAAACATTCATTGGATATATTGATCGTCGGAAAATGAATCGTAGCAGCGATTGTGCTAATACCCTGTTTTGCAGCAGAATTTCGAGACCCGGAGGTGTAATTTGTAGTATTCAGTGTGTATATCAGTGTATAGTGCGAATTATTTCGACGTTGTAAGTCCAGAATTCAAGTCCCACAACAACCTATTTATAGTTAAAAAATCACCCCCTCGCGCCACGCGAGGGGTTCTCTTGTTTCTGTCGCGTAGCGCGACAGGACCTAGTCTACCCTAGGTTAGCTTCGTGTCACAGTAGCTTAGCTGAGTTGGTTTCGTATAATTTTAAGTTTTTGACAGCAAACTGTGTGGATTTTACCGAATGGGGTTTACCCCCCGTGAGTTTTAGGGGCCCTGATCCTGATTCCGATTGTTCTGAAAATTTTAGGGTTTGATCAGAATCACTTGGGTGTCTCAATTAGGTTTTCCTAATAATCAATTAAAGTGATAATTAAGACTTTTTAGTGAGAGTTGTTACAGGTATGGTTCATCACATTGTCTTCAACCATTTGTATGAGGATTACACCAAGTTCAAACTAATGACCTTGAGTAATCACTTTGTCAGAATCAATCTCTTACCACTTGTAAGAATATCCAAAACATTTAATCACATGTAGGAATAAATCATCTACACAAACCATTTTACCAATCAAGATGCCGATTCCTGCTTCACACTTACCAACCTGGAAGCTCCGGCAATTCACACTTATCCTGTAAACATTCACTATTTTTAAGATTCAATCGCAAAAACAATTATCAAGAAAGATGCCGATTCCTGATCCACGATTACAAACTTGGGATCTCCGGCATAGTCCTAAGACTTCAAGGGAAATAAACTTCCATCCAAGTCTTCTCAGACTTGATGGCTTTTAGTTCTTGCGCAGTAGGGTTGTAAGTTGCCTTTTTAGTTGCATAAAAATCTTTAACCCCCTTTACTTTCCCATTCAACATTTTCCCAAAAATTTTCTTAACACTTCTATTGAATGTTTTCTCGACATCAAACTTAGTATTCTCATTGTAAAACTGATTCGAGATATCAACCTTACCAACTTTCTGTTTCACTTCTTCAAATTTCAGTGATGGAAACTCATCATCATTCACTGAAATTTTTACCTCAACCTGTGGCTCTTCTGGCTTTGTAGAACCAGATTCATCGCCGACATTCACATCAACTTTCTTAACAACCCACACTTGGTTGTCATTCTCTTTCCTTTTATAAAAATTCTTTTTAGAACACTCACCAACCTCATAAGTTGAGTTTTCAAAAATTTTATATTTTTCGATTGGTGGTTCAACATCAACAACCTTTTCGATTGGTAGAATCCTAAATTCTACTTTCCTATCTGGAGGTAATCCTGGTAAATCTTCTGGAAATACATCAGAATATTCTGAAACTACTGGTATTTCCTTAAGATCTTTACCCTTAGTGCTAATGATTACTGAAATCATGTACACTATTCCTTGTTTTCGTTCATAATTAGCAACTTTCATTACTGATATGAACTTCATGGGCTTACGTGGTTTATCTCCTGTAATCCTAATCATTTCTCCGGTGGGTGATTGAATTTCTATGGAATTCTGATCACAAAAGATTCTAGCATGGTTGGCTACTAACCAATCCATTCCTAATACAACATCAAATTCAGCTAAATTCATCGGCAATAGTTTTGCAGAGAATTTATGTCCTAAAAGTTCTATGTTTCCTTCTTGCAAAACTTTATCTATTTTAACTGAATTTCCGTCTGCTGTTTCAACTGTAAAAATCTGCCTAATATTGGTTAAAGGTAAACTAAGAGCTTGGCAGAATGAAGTATTTATAAAACTTTGGTTTGCACCAGAGTCAAATAATACTTTTGCCTACACGTTGTGAACTAAGAACGTACCCGCTATCACATCCGGAATGAGTTCTGCTTCTTGAGTGGTCAGCTGAAATGCTCTGGCATTCTTCTTCGTAGTTCCTTCGGTCGTCTTGGGTTTGTTATCTACTGGCTTGATCAATTTAGGACATTCTGTTTTATAATGCCCTGCTTCTCCACAGTTAAAACAGATTACTGTTTTCTTTTTGCAGTTTTCTTCACGATGTCCTACAGTTTTGCAAAAATTGCAAGTGATATCGCATCTTCCATAATGCTTCTTTTTGCATTTCCTGCAGAATGACGGAGCTGAGGATTGCCCTGTTCCTTTTCTTTTGAAGCTGTTATTATTACCCACACGAAATCCTTGGGTAATTTTCTGAGCTAGTGCTTTTTTCCTATCTTCATCTCTTGTGCGCACCAATTCATCGGTTAGAGTGTTAGCTAATTCTACCGCATCATCAATAGTGCGAGGTCTCGCAGCTTTAACAATATTGCGGATTTCGCTAATTAGCCCCCAAATATAGCGAGAAATGAGTACCGGTTCTGGCGAAGCCAGTGTTGGTACCACTCTAGCATATTCAAAGAATGTCGAGGTATAACCACGACAATCCACACCCATCATCCGATGATTTAGAAATTTATTAGCCATCTGTTCCTTTTCATACTCGGGACATAATTTTCTTTCCACCAAATTCTTAAATTCTTCCCAAGTCATAGCATAAGTTATTACTCTTCCTTTTGATTGTAACACAGTGTTCCACCATTCGAGTGCTCCTTCTTTGAAGAGATTGGATGCGTACATGACTTGATCATCTTTACCACATTTACTTATTGCAATGGCTGCTTCGGTTTTCTCTAACCAACGCAGTGATGCAGTTGCTCCTTCATTACCTGCAAATTCAGTGGGTTTACAAGCAAGGAATTCTTTGAAAGTGCAACCAGGCGTTGCAGTTTTCATTTTCTTGGGTAATGGAGCTTGATGTGGTTCCCTATTATGATTAACATGATTATTGCCTCCATTTACACTATTACTGAAGTTATCTTCAGTAATCTGTTTACTAGGAACAATTTGTTGTGGTTCGATCGGATTCTTTATAGCAGCAACGAATGCTGGAATAGCATTGGCTATCCCTTGAGCAACAATGTTTTCGATATCTTGCCGAGTCATATATTGATCTCTTGAATGTTGTTCAGACTGATTAACTTCATTTATAGGTTCATTACCACTGTTTGCCATCTGATAATATATATATAAATTTTATTAGTATCTGCTAAATAACAATTACATACAAACAATCAGAAAATTTTATAATACAGATATAGTCAAAACAATCGATTTCTCGATTTCATTTTATATCTATCATAGTATGCATCATTACTCGCCAATATCTTACAGAGTTTTATTCGTTATTTACAGACTAACTTTATTATTACTATTATACAAACACCGTTTTACCATCGTACTATCTCTCGTCACTTGCTGTTCTAAAAACGCAGTTCCCTTTCATCGTACTTCCAGGCAATTTGTCCCCCTATTTCCCTGATTCTAGTTCCAGCATCAAACAACTCTTCACCAAAGTGGCGAAGTTCAGCCATATTTTCATTACTCATGGGTGGATTAGGTAGGGGTTCTGGATCGAATTGTGGAAGAAAGGAATAAGGATCGTTGACAATATTTTGAAATTGCCAATCGTTCGTCCACCATTCGTCCATTCCTATGGGTTGGGAGTGGACTATTGGGTCTGGAATTGCTGGTTCCCAATTCATAGGGAGTTGGTTTTCAAGAGGATAAGTAGAAATATTATTATTATTATTATTATTACTATTATTATTATTGACAGGCTGAATTGTTTCACAGCTTGCCAATAGGAAATCTATCTCATCTTGAAAAGTCCTTTCCTGGTTTGGATTGGAGCTCTCTCCGATTTCTATCTGAGCTGGTCTAGAGCCTTGCCCCACTTCCATTACTATTTCTTTAGTAACCTCCTCCATTTGTATTCCTATCTCCTTAACCTCTTCCTTGTCTTCAGTTTCCATTTCCTGTTGTTTAGAATTCTCTCCGGTTATAATTTCTTTTCCCTTTTTCAAAGGATTGTTTATTTTGGGCAGTTTTGTAGCTGGCGTTTTCTTACGTATTTTCCTCCATCCTACATAACTTCTTTTCTTTCGTTTTGGCTTGTTCACAGGTGGAACCTTGAATTCTACTGGTTGTTCTACATCGGGAAAGTAGCTAGTATATTCTTTGGAAACTTCGATATTCACTGGGTAAAGATTAAGGTTCTGAAAAGCTTCAGATATCCCACTCATGCTGATGTAGCATATATGCAAAATGCATAAAATACTAAGTTAAAATTTATAAATAACCTTTTAATTTATTACATACTGTGTACTTATTGATTACAAAGATAACTGAAAAACATACTTAGGGTTTCAAATTTTATTTATTGCACAGGGTTTCTAGATTATAAGGGTAAGGTACTAAAACTTTAAAATATTTAAAGATTCATATTTTCTGCTACTGTGGCTAGCATATATAAATTTGCCCATTTCTCATCTAGTTTATCTTCCCAATGTGATTTATCAATTAATTCCTGAGTTTCCCGTTTAATCTTCTTTTCTCGGATTTTCTCTTTACTTTTCTTAATAATCATTTCCCTCCTTCTAGGAGAAAGTGATTCCTCGTATTGTGCCTTTCGCACAAATATTCCTTCTTCAGGAATTTCAGCCTGATTCGAGGATTTGGTTCGGGATGAACTTCCCTTCTCATTGGATGATCTATCTAATTTAAGATAGATGCTTGACAGCTTTTGCTTACCCATACTGTAACTAACAAATAATCAATTAATAACACAAATAATCACATAATAGTAATCAGGAAAAATTAAGTATTTCTAAATACTTAATTAGCTTAACCCAGCGGCTCTGATACCACCTTTTTCTGTCACGGCCCCCGACCCGGTTTGACCCGTTTCAGAAGCCGCGGGACAGAAATACTGCGGTATTTAATTGATTAAGTTTAACAGCGGAAGTTTTCATCAGGATCGTTTAAAGCTAAAATTTTCCCCGATTATTTTATTTCACAATTCGGTATAAAACCCCGATAATTTACAATAGTATGATTTTACTATGAAATCGTTATGTTACAAAACTTATTTCTTTATTTTTATAATGAGCCACTATTTTAAGCTTGAAATGCTCCCCCAGCACTTTTTCCTGAATTACAACAGATCACCTGAAACATGTTTGAAAAAGGTTTTGTCAGCGGGAAATACTGAGTGAATCATTCTATTTACTAAAATGACACATTTGTTATAATTTACAGTATTAAGAGCGATTACAATGTTTCTATTATCAACCAACTACCCACGGTATTTGTCACTCGACCGAATCTGTGACTATGGTCATATCCCCCAATTGGCTGCCCCAATGGTGACGATTATCAAGTAATGTATACAAAACCCCACATACCGGCTGTAACTTGGTGATTACAAAGACTTAATCCCCGTAATTATAACTTTGAAAATAACATGCTTTTATAAATAGATTTGATAAAAAGAGAGAATGACTCACATTGCTGATTTAATATGGACAGAGTCTAGTTTAGCCTTGTTAACCTAATTTAAATAACAATGCACACAAAACTGGGTTAGTAATCAATCCAGCAATTACGATAACTCACGAGATCAAATTCTCACAATGAACGACAAAGTGCAATACTTCATCCATCGAATTAACGATGATCCGTCAAATTAATGACGAACGACAAAGTATAATACTTCATCCATCGAATTAACGATGATCCGTCAAATTAATGACGAACGATAAAGTATAACCCTAATGTGGGCGGCACTTAAACATTCATTGGATATATTGATCGTCGGAAAATGAATCGTAGCAGCGATTGTGCTAATACCCTGTTTTGCAGCAGAATTTCGAGACCCGGAGGTGTAATTTGTAGTATTCAGTGTATATATCAGTGTATAGTGCGAATTATTTCGACGTTGTAAGTCCAGAATTCAAGTCCCACAACAACCTATTTATAGTTAAAAAATCACCCCCTCGCGCCACGCGAGGGGTTCTCTTGTTTCTGTCGCGTGGCGCGACAGGACCTAGTCTACCCTAGGTTAGCTTCGTGTCACAGTAGCTTAGCTGAGTTGGTTTCGTATAATTTTAAGTTTTTGACAGCAAACTGTGTGGATTTTACCGAATGGGGTTTACCCCCCGTGAGTTTTAGGGGCCCTGATCCTGATTCCGATTGTTCTGAAAATTTTAGGGTTTGATCAGAATCACTTGGGTGTCTCAATTAGGTTTTCCTAATAATCAATTAAAGTGATAATTAAGACTTTTTAGTGAGAGTTGTTACAGGTATGGTTCATCACATTGTCTTCAACCATTTGTATGAGGATTACACCAAGTTCAAACTAATGACCTTGAGTAATCACTTTGTCAGAATCAATCTCTTACCACTTGTAAGAATATCCAAAACATTTAATCACATGTAGGAATAAATCATCTACACAAACCATTTTACCAATCAAGATGCCGATTCCTGCTTCACACTTACCAACCTGGAAGCTCCGGCAATTCACACTTATCCTGTAAACATTCACTATTTTTAAGATTCAATCGCAAAAACAATTATCAAGAAAGATGCCGATTCCTGATCCACGATTACAAACTTGGGATCTCCGGCATAGTCCTAAGACTTCAAGGGAAATAAACTTCCATCCAAGTCTTCTCAGACTTGATGGCTTTTAGTTCTTGCGCAGTAGGGTTGTAAGTTGCCTTTTTAGTTGCATAAAAATCTTTAACCCCCTTTACTTTCCCATTCAACATTTTCCCAAAAATTTTCTTAACACTTCTATTGAATGTTTTCTCGACATCAAACTTAGTATTCTCATTGTAAAACTGATTCGAGATATCAACCTTACCAACTTTCTGTTTCACTTCTTCAAATTTCAGTGATGGAAACTCATCATCATTCACTGAAATTTTTACCTCAACCTGTGGCTCTTCTGGCTTTGTAGAACCAGATTCATCGCCGACATTCACATCAACTTTCTTAACAACCCACACTTGGTTGTCATTCTCTTTCCTTTTATAAAAATTCTTTTTAGAACACTCACCAACCTCATAAGTTGAGTTTTCAAAAATTTTATATTTTTCGATTGGTGGTTCAACATCAACAACCTTTTCTTTCAATTTCTTAGAAACTCCCTGTTTTGTTTTGGCATTTTTCTGGCAGTTCCATGCAATGTGACCAGCTTCATTGCACTTGTAACAGGTACGAGTCTCTCTTTGATAAAACACTTCAGTTCCATTCTTCTTCTTTTCAGCAAGAAATTCTTGATTTGACTGTCTCTAGAATGGTTTCTTCTGTTCCTCTTCTGCACTTCCACCTGACACAAATTCTGTTTTTGTTTTAGAATTTTTCAAATTTTTATGATTTTCTGGTGGAATAAATCCAAAACCTTTCTTTTTATAACTACGATTTTGGTTTTGTTTCTTTTGAAAACCAGAACCAAAATTGTAACCCTTTTTCTTGTTAAGACGTTGTTGAACTCTTGAAGTGTACTTTTTAGGTTTTTCAGTAAGATTTAAATCTTTTATTTCAGAAATGTTAATTTCTGTCATTTTGAAAACCTTTTTGATCATGTCAAAACGAACACTTCTTATTGGAAACTCTTTATCAGAGTATAATTTGTCCGAATCATTTAAAGTGTATGCAACTTCAAATGCTTCATCATCCAAATTTGCTTTCGATAACAAAAATTCTTTACTATAAGACCGTTTAACCGACGACTTTGAACTTTTGACCGACGAACTCGAACTTTTGACCGACGAACTCGAACTTTTGACTGACGAACTTGAACACCCAGACTCGGATTTTGACTCAGACTCCTCCTCAGTATCCAACACCTGATCGACCACCTTTTTGGTTAACTCAGACTCATGATCAGTATCGGACGAGGTAAACGTGACATCAATGTTATCTGGTAAAACGTCAGTTGTGTCGTTTTTTAGCTTTATATTGACTGTTTTTTCAAGTTGCTCCTCGTTTGGTTTTCTAGGAGAATACCCTTCCCAAATTGGAGGCGGACACTTGTTATAGCTAACAGTCGGTTTCTTACCACTATCTTTCTTCTTTGTTGGTTTCTCGTCTTGAAAAGCTTCCATACCTGCAACAGTTGGGTAAATACGATCAATGAGATAATCAGAACTAGAATAACTTTGCAATAAACGTCTAATTCTCTCATTCTCGATCTTTTCTGTCTCTAACTTTTGCTTCCATTTAGCACTCTCTTCGATGTAAAAGTTGATGGCTTTCTGCTTTGTCATCATCACAGCATTCATCATCGTAAGTGCTTGTTCTCGTTCTGAGTTTGTCTTTTGAAGACCAGTTACTGTTTTGTTCAAGACATCATAAGATTCTTTTACATAGTTAAGATTAAACAGCAACTGCTCCTTCTTCTTCTCATACTCAGCAATTATCTCGTCTTTTGCTACACATTCCTTGCATGCTTCCAAACACTTCGTGCAAGGCTTGACAACTTCAACAATCTTTTCAACCTCGATTGTCTTTACCACTTCAACCACCTTTTCTTCTTCAATCACCTTCTCTTCTATCTTCACTCGCTCCCTTTCAACCATCTCCTCAGCAACACCTTCAACATTCTCTTTCTTAACAACATCTTCAGATTTCTTTAGTTGTTGTTCTTTAGCAGCTCGTTTTTCTTTCAGTTTCTCCATGGGATCTGCAAAATAGAAATGAAAACTTTCAGGAGACAGATGAGATTTAGCAACATTAATATGTTTCTCTTCCTCATCATCACTGCTACTATCAACTGATGACTGATCAAACTGTACAGATTTTTCAGAATCAGTATCTGATACAACAGAATCAGACGATGTTTGATCAAATACAACTTCTTTTTCTGAAGTAACATCATTTTTAACACTCTCATCTGAACATAATGAATCTTCATCAGCACTTTCTGAGCTTTCTTCAGATGTAACAGACTGTTCCTTCACACTTTTCACTGTCTCACCGATAGATTTCATCCATGTGGCAAACATGTCTGGTTCTCTGACAATCTTAGCAATGAAAGCTTTAAAATTCCCATTCTCATCTGCAAACATATTCCAGCTGAAACCTTCAGGTAGCCTCTCATCATCTTGATCAACTATGCATGCTTTGCTATCAGGAGAGATATAATTGTTCCAGTTAAAATCCACCACACATGCTCTTTTTGAATCCTTGATTCTTCTACCATGAGCCGTTTGTGAGTCTTGTGATTGACCAACTTGCTGATAAATGGCTTTCCGATAGTAATCGTCTTTTCCGAACGGATTCTTAGCGCCACTAGCTTCCCTGTTCTTGCACTCCCGCTTGAAATGGCCTTTCTCCCTGCAACGAAAACAAGTAACTTTAGATTTATCAAAACCTAAAGTAGATACATGAGCATCAAGAAAGTCATTTCTCCCGGTAATCGTTTTGATCTTTTCAGCACGTCTAAGAACACTAGCAAGACACCATTTGATATCCATCAGTTCCATCTCTTCTGCGTCTATTTGATCGTAATCCTCTTTGGTGAGCATGGGATTTCCGATCCGACCAGCCACTAGACCCTCATAAGATAACAACACAGAACCAAGTAGAGCCATGTGGTCTTTAGCAGTGTCTTCTGAAAAACTCTGACCTTCTGGAAGATTTAGAGCGATGTTGCACTGAATCACATAACCATTTCCTGTCTTTGTGCTTTGAGACTGAAAGCTTTATGATGAACTCTTTGGATTGACACTCGGATATAATGAGAAACCACTGCTGATTTTGTTTGAACTTTGATCAGCTTTTTCCGATGAATCTCCAGCACTAAAAGCAGTCTGGATTTTCGGACTTCTATCAGCTTCTGGAACCGGAATACTACCTTTGTAGTACATCTTTACATCCTGTTGACCACTTGGACTGTTCATCCTTGCGATCTTCTGCTGTTCCAAATCTTGACCCTCAATCTTTTCGATAAACTGACCAATTGTTAACCCATCATAAACCCCTGTGTTTTTCAGGATCATCAAATAAGTTCCCCATTCTTTTTGCGGTAATGCATCAGCTAACTTGTCTACCCACTCTTCAGACTCCTTTTTAATACTAAGCATTGACATAGATCGCACAAGATGACAATATCTTTCAATCAGCTTCTTTGTGTCTTCACCCGGTAGACTGCTGAACAGATCAAACTCTTTCTTTAACAGTGCCTTCTTGCTTTTAATCATATTCTCGCTACCCTCAAATTTGACTTTAAGTGCATCCCAGATTGACTTCGCGGTTTTGTCATGCTGTAGCAGAATGAAAATGTCTTCCTTGATAGCTTGCTGAAGCAGACTAATCATCATCTTTTCAGCTCTATACATATCACGTTCTTCATTACTGAATTCAGATATCTTTTTGTCAACTTTCAAATCAGTCTGTGGCAAAACATATTTCTTCAGTATACATTCCCATGACCTAAGATGGTTTGCCTGAACCCAGTTCTCGAATCTGTCTTTCCACCCGTAGTATTCTTCAATGCTCATCAATTTCGGGGGCTTTTGGGTGGTTCCCGTTTCGTTTTCCAAATTCTTATTCTGAGCAATAGTGCTTGGACCAGACGGTGTTGCAAATGCGTTGTAGAACTCGGTATCCATGACTTTTCAACACGTTTTTCAAAATGAGTGACTAATAAGCGAAATCAGAAGTTCTGAATGCCTAATAAGCGAAAAATGGTAGTTGACACAAAAACGAAACCACTAATGACCGTTGGAGCGAAACTATCTGATGTTCGTATAAGCGAAACTGCTGAGTTCGTAAAAGCGGAACCTTGATGTGTCTTTTGAGCGGAACCTTGATGTGTCTTTTGAGCGGAACCTGATGTGTCTTTTGAGCGGAACCTGATGTTGTTCAAATAAGCGAATCTGCTGATGTTCGAATAAGTGGAACCACTTATGTTCGAATAAGCGGAACCACTGATGTGCACTTGGAGCGGAACCTAGGTGTCTAATGAGCGGACCATGATGTCAAATGAGCGAACCATTGGAGCGGACTTGATTGTTCTTTGGAGCGGACCTACTCAAAATATGTCTCAGGAGCGGACTTGAATGATTACCCAGAAGCGAAACTACTGTTAATTTTGTCAAATGAGCGGACTTGAACTGTTTAAATGAGCGGATCTACCAAATGTTCAAAAAAGTGGAACCTATTCGGAAGTTCATTTGACCCATTTTTAATGCGAATTTTAACATCAAACTTTCCAGTGTTTGTCTATATCCTATTACGCACAATCCTTGAAATTTTGAACTAATTTTGACCGGTGAAAATTTCTGAACTGAAGAAAGAAGGTGTAGAAGTAAGAAAATTTGATGAATTCCAGCTATTCTCTGCAGAACTCCTCCTCCTGAGCTCTGATAACAATTGTAGGATCGTGTTTCGACCCGAATGAGTCGTTCAGAGGCGTTCAACTACGTTTCAGGTGCGGAATAACAAGAAACGAAAGTAGAAACAGCTTGCAATTCACTTAATCTACTGATTTTATTGATTTGACAATGTTTACAGCTCGTTCTTCACACCGGCAGCACTTAGGCATGGAATTCTAGAAAGTTACAAATGAGTTCGCTCATGTGGTATTTATAGTGTTAGTAGGTTCCCACATATGGACATGTACACATAAACGAACCAGGTAGGTTCCCACATACGGACATGTACACATAAGCGGACCTACATGTACACATAAGCGGATCTATCAGTTTAGACCTATATGCTATCCTATTTTCTCGTAAAATGTGCCCTGATCTAACCCTCTAAGACTAAGACTCGATCCAAGACTAAGTCGACAGATGTAGTGCACCAACAATAACCCCCACACATAACCATGGGTGTAGTCTGATAACGGGATTTGTCAGATCCTATGGTACCATAACCTAATACTGGTCGGCTTGATCATTGCTAATGAATGTCATTTGTTATGTAGTTACAACCAACAAGTTTCGTTCACATTATCAAAATCGTATTTAGTTTAATATAAACCATCTTAATCGTTTTTGAAAATATCGTTAAAATATCGAAAATCGTTTTGATACATATGAATCACCCCAAAACAATTGAAAACAGTAAAATAGGGGAACTATGTACTCACATTGAATGATAGGGTATCCTTGATCCAAAGACTTAGCAAAGCTCAGACAAACCAAGGAAATTCAAGTAGTACCTAGTAAATCGGATCACTAGTAAATAAATCGACACCTAAATCGGAAGATCGGATAGAATGAGGTCTTGTAAACCAAATGAGTGTGGGACTCATGTGATATGGTTTAACAAAGCCTACATCCTAAATCGGAACTTAGCCTAAGTGCTTTTGACCCGTTATGACCCATTAAGGTAGCTTATGCTACTTTAACACGTCGTTCGCGCAAAACTATGTTCGGATGGTTAACTATGTGCTATGTCAAGTCTTATATGCCCAATAATACCTAAACATGTTACTAAATCAGATTATATGTCAAAAACATGTTCACATATGTAATATACGGATTTAACCCTCAAAAGGGCGTTTTGGTCATTTTCTATGGGCATACAAGCTAACTAGCAAATGACTAACCAATCCTATGTGATCATAAGGTATAACCTCAGTGGTTATTCCCTATGAAACTATGATCACTAATCGAGCTTGGTCGGATCTTCATGATTGACCAAACGGGTCGGGTTCGAAAGTCTAAGCGGTTGTTTAGACCGCTTAACTTACGACCCTAAACAAGCACTAAACTAATAGTGACGAGTTAAACATGTCAAAACATGTTTAACTAACTTATAAAACTGATTTGGTATCAAAACAATGGGTTTTGATACCCGAAAATAGTTCCGTTGCAAAATGCGTGCTAAAACGCATTTTGACCGAAACTTTGACTTGTCACTACGCCTAGTTAACGTGGTAATTAGTGGGTATAATCGCTAAGGATTATAACCATCGTGATTACAATCACGTTGCAAAGTTCAATTGAACTTTGACTTGACCAATTGATGGTCAAAACCGAAAGTCAAACTGTTGGCCAAACTGTTTGACTTTCTGCCTAAACATAAAGAATAAGCAAGAAAGATGACTTACAAAGGGTCCTAGCTATCTTTTCTACAAGAATAATCAGATTAGAAAGCTCCAAACACTTGGGAGAGCTCCCAAATCAGATGTAGAAGAGAAGAGAAGGAAATGAGCAATGAACAAGTGAGAATGTTGGGCTATTTATACTTGTAGCAACCTCACAAGATCATTCCACATGTTTGTGTAGCTTCCAAGCATTAAATCATGGCCCTACACTTGTTTGTTGCAGGTTCAAAGCCTTGGGGAGGTGGTAACTTGGCTACCACACAAAGAAATTGCAAGTTTGGCCCCTGAATTATGAAACAGTTGCTGAAAACAAACTTTCTGGTCGCTGGGCAACTCATACCGCCCGTGTAAACAATGGGGAGGGGGTCACGCGGCCCGCCTGGGCTCCCCAGTTCAGCAACAGTTTGTTAAATTACAGAACAGGTCCCTGCACTTGTTTGAGTCCATTTCAGGCCCTTTTGACCCCCGTTAAGCCATTTTAAAGGCTCTACAAGGTCAATAAAGTTTAGAGGACTGAAAATGTGCTTGGAACACTCTCGGATGTCGGCTCGTTTGGTCGTACGGTCGTGTTGTTCGTTAAATTACGACGAAACTCAATCGGACGCGAAAACGAACCAAATTAAGCGACGAGTGGTATTTTTGCATGCCAATCACTAAAATAAAAATATTTTAGTGTCTACAAAAATTTTGGATGTCCAGATGTGGTCAGAACGTAAGATATGCGCGGAAATGTAAACTTACGCCGTTTTTGACACTTTTAGTCCCTGTAAGATCAAATAAGCATGTTTTCGCACACCGAACCTATCAAAGCTTATTTCTAAGCTGTGTTTAGGTTATTTATGGTATGTTTAGCTTATAATAAAGTTCCGGACTGTTTGATACCATACGCATTGGTATAGTTTCGCAGTTTGACACAAATAGTCCCTGCGATTGAATAGACTTATTTTCAACACACCAAACCATCCAAAACTTATTTCTAAGTTATGTGAAGGTTATTTTAGGTATGTTAAGCCTATGTCACTATTCCGGAGTGTTTTTCGCGTTAAACTGACTGCGTTTACGCACCAGTTTGCGTATAACTTTCCAGAAAACGATTTAAAGCTTGAAATCGGGATCGAATCAAATCGTAAAATCATCAAACACAAATACACACATAATAACACCAAAACACATTGTTTTATTAATAATTAACATCGTTTTGCATTGTTCATCGATTACAGAGCACAGTTGTCACAGTCTCCCCTACTTTAGGAAATTTCGTCCCGAAATTTTAACTAGAGGAAACTTGTGAGAACAATTGCGGATATTTCGCCTTCATTTGGTCCTTACGTTCCCAAGTAAACTCTGGGCCACGTTTGGATTCCCAGCGAACCTTGACCAAATGAATTCGTTTGTTCTTCAACTGTTTGTATGTACGGTCCACTATCTCCACAGGTTTCTCGACAAAGTGCATCGTTTCGTCGATTTGGATTTCGTCGAGTGGAATGTGAAGATCAGCGTCAGCTAAACACTTTCGCAGATTGGACACGTGAAAAGTCGGATGAATATTTCCAAGCTCTGGAGGTAGCTCTAGTCGATAGGCAACCTTTCCAACCCTTTCAACAATATTAAATGGTCCAACATATCGTGGTGCAAGTTTTCCTTTCTTTCCAAATCTCACCACTCCCTTCCAAGGTGACACCTTGAGTAGGACATGGTCTCCGACCTGAAATTCTAAGGGCTTGCGTCCTAAATCCGCATAACTCTTTTGACGGCATCTAGCTGTCACAAGATTATCGCGAATTTTCTTGATTTTGTCTGTTGTTTCCAGAACAAGCTCCGGTCCAGTAAGCTGAGCTTCACCGGTCTCGTTCCAACAAACAGGTGAACGACATTTTCGACCGTAGAGAGCTTCGAATGGTGCCATTTTAATGCTAGCATGATAACTATTGTTGTAAGAGAACTCGATCAATGGCAGATGAGAATCCCAATTACCACCAAAGTCTATCACGCATGCTCTAATCATATCCTCCAAAGTTTGAATAGTTCTCTCAGATTGTCCATCTGTTTGGGGATGATAAGCAGTGCTTAGATTTAGTTGGGTTCCCATAGCAGATTGCATGGTCTTCCAGAAATGAGATGAAAATCGAGCATCACGATCGGATATGATGTCCAAAGGAACACCATGTCGAGATACAATCTCATCAACATAAATATTTGAAAGTTTATCAGCTGATAGATCCTCGTGAATCGGAATAAAGTGAGCTGATTTCGTTAATCGATCGATAACAACCCATATAGCATCATGACCCTTAGATGTACGCGGTAATTTAGTGATGAGATCCATAGCAATGTTCTCCCACTTCCAAACCGGTATCTCTGGTTGCACAAGCAAACCAGATGGTCGTTGATGTTCAGCCTTGACTTTGAGATAAGTTAGGCATTTCGACACATACAAGGCAACATCTTTCTTCATACCAGGCCACCAAAACTTAGTACGAAGATCCTTGTACATTTTATCATCACCAGGATGGATAGAATATCGAGACTTATGAGATTCGTCCATCACTAAAGTGCGAAGATCGTCTTGTTTCGGAATCCACAAACGATCCATGAAATAGAGTAAACCATCGTCCTTCGCTTCGAGTTTAAGCTCAAGCTGATGTGGTAATTCCTTACCTATCAAATCTTGTGAAACACAAGATTGCTAAGTTTGAAGAACACGAGTTTGAAGATCAGATAGAGTTCGAACAGAATGAAGCTTGACTCGCTCATTTCGACTAAGCGCATCGGCTACGACATTCGCCTTACCAGGATGGTAGCGAATTTTGCAATCATAGTCGTTCAAGAGTTCAACCCAACGCCGTTGCCTCATGTTCAACTCCTTCTGGTTAAGAATATGCTGGAGACTTTTGTGGTCTGTGAAAACCACACATTTCGTACCATAGAGGTAGTGTCTCCAGATTTTGAGAGCAAAAACCACAGCTCCTAACTTAAGATCATGAGTCGTGTAGTTCTTCTCGTGAACTTTCAGCTGTCTAGACGCATATGCTATAACTTTACCTCGTTGCATAAGAACACAACCAAGGCCTAAGTTGGACGCATCGCAGTAGAAAACGAAATCATCGTTTCCCTCGGGCAAAGATAAAACAGGAGCATCACATAGCTTCTGTTTCAGGGTTTGGAACGCTTCTTCTTGCTTGGGTCCCCACTCGAAAGGCTTATTCTTTTGAGTCAAAGCAGTGAGTGGAACCGCGATCTTAGAGAAGTTCGAAATAAAACAACGATAATACCCAGCGAGACCAAGGAAAGATCGAATCTCTGTAGGTGTCGTTGGTGTATTCCAATCCTTGATTGCAACAATCTTGGATGGATCCACATGAATACCCTGCTCGTTGACAATATGACCCAAGAACTGAACTTCTTTAAGCCAGAATTCACACTTGGAGAATTTAGCAAAAAGTTGTTCCTTCTTCAGGAGTTCCAATGTCAAACGAAGGTGTTGTTCGTGATCGGCTCGAGACTTCGAATAAATGAGAATATCGTCGATGAACACAATGATGAACATGTTTAAATAAGGTTTACAGACCCTATTCATTAAGTCCATGAAGATAGCTGGAGCATTCGTCAAACCAAAAGGCATGACAGTAAACTCGTAATGCCCATATCTCGTGCGGAATGCAGTTTTGGGAATATCTTCTTCGAATACACGAAGCTGATGATACCCAGAATGCAGGTCGATCTTGGAAAAACAGGTAGCACCTTGCAGCTGATCAAAGAGATCATCAATTCGGGGTAGGGGATATCGATTCTTGATGGTAAGCTTGTTAAGCTCACGATAATCGATACACATTCGAAAAGATCCATCTTTCTTTTTCACAAAGAGGACAGGAGCGCCCCAAGGTGAATAACTCGGACGGATGAATCCTTTATCAGATAACTCTTGAAGCTGTTTCAATAATTCTTGCATCTCAGACGGTGCAAGACGATAAGGTGCTTTCGCAATCGGGTTAGCATTGGGTACAAGGTCAATATGAAACTCGACTTGACGAACTGGAGGCAAACCAGACAGTTCATCAGGAAACACCTCTGGATAATCCCGAACAATTGGAATATCCTGGATACTCTTGCTCTTGCCTTTCTCCTCGGTGACATGTGCCAGGAAGGCAACATATCCTTTTCGTAAATAACTCTGGGCTTTCGTACACGACATGAGTTTCAATCCACCAGATGGTTTCTCGCCACGAACCTCTAGGACATCACCAGAAGAAAGAGGAATACGAATGATCTTATCGAAACAAACCACCTCAGCATGGTGTTTGGTTAACCAATCCATCCCCACGATAATGTCGAAACTCCCAAGTTGCATCGGTACGAGGTCAATGGGAAAAAGATGGTTATCGAGGTTTAATTGACAACCACGAAGAACAGAATCGAGTACGAGTGGTTTACCAGTAGCAACCTCGACAGATAAGGGTTTCCTCAGTTTAGTTCTAGGTATCGTAAGTAAAGGCTCAAAGGATAACGAAACAAAACTCCTATCAGCACCAGAATCGAAAAGAACAGATGCAAGTTGATTGTTAACAAGAAACGTACCGTTAACAACTTCGTTGTCCGCCCTCGCCTCGTTCGCGTTTAGATTGAACACCCGTCCACGAGCGGGATTCACATTTGCGTTCGCGTTTGCATTTGGATTTGCATTCGCATTTATCAATCTCGGACAATTGTTGCGGAAATGACCCATTTCTCCGCAATTAAAACACGAACCAGGTGGGAATCTCGTAGCATTCCCTTGAGCTTATGCTGGAACCTGGGCAGCTTGATTTTGACCAAAACGACAAATGTTGGCCAAATGCCCAAGTCTACCACACGTAGCACACTGTTTACAGGCCTGCTGGGCAACATGGTGACCATTACACGTTTACAGTGTGGTGCAGTACCAGCATATGCTTTCTTTGCAGGAGGTTGAGTCGGTGGGTTCTGAGCAGTCTGGTTGGTGACAGCAAAGTTCTGGGAAGCCTTGCGCTTCCTTGACCTTTTAGATGACTCACCCTGCTTCTTTCCTTTACCATTTTCCTTATCAGAATCAGTCGACTTCTTTTTATCACCCTTGCGGGTGAGTTTACCCTTCCTGACTTGGGACTCAGTCAGGGTAGCCGACAACTCGATCGCATGACGAACGGTAGTAGGATTAACACCGGTCACTATATCTTGAATGGAATCGGGTAAACCATCGATATATCTCTCGATTGCTTTCTCCAGTGGGGTAACCATAGTGGGACACAACAAACTAAGCTCCTCGAATCGATCCGTATATGCACGGTGTTCTCCGCCGTCTTGTTTCAAATCATCGAATTCTCATTCCAAAGCTCGAATCTCATGACGGGGACAGAACTCTCTCATCATGAGAGCTCGAAGCTCATCCCAAGTTTGCGCTAATGCCACTTCGGCACCCCTATCATGCATCACTCCGTTCCACCATGTAAGAGCTCGCTTCTCAAACACGCTTGAAGCAAACTCAACTTTACGCGCATTCGGACACTGCACATGTCTGAATGTGCTCTCGATACTCTCAAACCACTGTAGGAGCGCAGTTGCTCCTTGTGACCCAGAAAACTTAAGCGGCTTCGCAGAATTAAAATTCTTGAAATTACACTGTGCGTTATTGTTGTTATTATTGTTATTGTTGTATAACTCGTGGATTTGGGTCACAACGCCTGGAAGTACAGCAGCCATTTGCTGAGAGACAAGGGCTGCGATTTCTTCAGCAGTAAAAGTTTGAGCATCGCGTCGAGGAGGCATTGTCTAACAAGGAAACACGAGAAACGAGTGAGGTCGACAATTTGGAGAAACAAAAGAGGTATTGAAAACATCGACAAAACACAAGGAGTGTGATCATTTGTTCATTACCTCGAACAAACAAACTACACGCAGTGACTAATCAAAGTAAATAGGTCATAATAATGTATCGCTGAAGACATGCTCGCCTATAAGTGAACACTCACCCCAAGAGTTCCCAGGTAAGAGTGACTGGTCCGATACTGCGGATTTGTACGAACACTCTAGCCTTAGACAGAAAACTCAGGGTACAGGCATTCACTCTTCCAGTTTGCACGTGTTCATATTATTTAGACCCAAACTTTGACGAGATTTTGAAAACTGAGAGGGTTCAAAACCTTACAATCAATCATCCAAGGATAGATGATTAATTTTCGAAGCGAATTTGTTATTGTGTTCTCGTTGTGGTTATCACCTAAGGATAGGTGACGATATTGTTTTTAAATCTAAACGCAAGATAACTCGCGTTAGGGTCCTAGAAAGTTATAGTCTAGGTCAAAGCATTACTAATAACCTAATTCCCTATAACCATTGGCTCTGATACCAACTCTTCTGTCACACCCCGACCACATTAAAACAACAAAACCGTGGCGGAAACGTCGGGGAGTGTTGTAACAGAATCATCGTTTCAACAACCATGGTAGTTAAAAGTTTTGTTTTATTGATTCATTAAGTAAGGTACATTGTCTTAAAACCAAACAAACAAATTAAACATCGTCTACTATCGTTTTTATGTCACTAAGGCCACGTCCAGATCCTAAGTGAACATGCTCCCTAGCAATCATCACGCAACATCACCTGAAACATATGTAAAAACAAAGTCAGCAAAGAAATGCTGGCGAGTACATAGGTTTTATAAGAGTATCGGAATCATGGCTCGTTTATATATATTGCAATACCTCGAAAACCTTGTTTTGAAAAGTATATAATATTGCAACATGATTAACCAACTCAAATCAAGATGGTTATGATTTAAAACATCTCATAGCCATGATTCTTAACCCCAAAACATTTGTTTTAGTGAACCAATTCGTTAAACATCTCGTTAAAAACTCGTTAATAAAACTCGTATGGTTTATATCATTTCGAAACCTTGTTGTGTGATATCGTTTCAAATCGTTTCCCAGGTGAACTAAATAATGACCCGCAATGTAATATGATAAAAGCACTTATATATAAGATGTACCAGTGGCGTATCTACCATGCTTCTATCATGTTACACCCGTCCCATTATCTAATCACTACCCAAAACCAATCGTTCGTTCAAATCGTTTATTTCGTTTAGGTCGTTCCAAATTGTTTAATTCATCCCAAAATCGTTTTCGTTTTAATTGTGAAACTACTTTTGGTCGTCTTGCTAATAACATTCAAACCTTTGTGACTCGACTACCTCGTCTATCGCATTAACAAACCACCAAAGGGTAAGTTAACAATCATCAGATTCGGTCGTTACCTACATAACCCCCACACATAACCATGGGTGTAGTCTGATAACGGGATTTGTCAGATCCTATGGTACCATAACCTAATACTGGTCAGCTTGATCATTGCTAATGAATGTCATTTGTTATGTAGTTACAACCAACAAGTTTCGTTCACATTATCGAAATCGTATTTAGTTTAATATAAACCATCTTAATCGTTTTTGAAAATATCGTTAGAATATCAAAAATCGTTTTGATACATATGAATCACCCCAAAACAATTGAAAACAGTAAAATAGGGGAACTATGTACTCACATTGAATGATAGGGTATCCTTGATCCAAAGACTTAGCAAAGCTCAGACAAACCAAGGAAATTCAAGTAGTACCTAGTAAATCGGATCACTAGTAAATAAATCGACACCTAAATCGGAAGATCGGATAGAATGAGGTCTTGTAAACCAAATGAGTGTGGGACTCATGTGATATGGTTTAACAAAGCCTACATCCTAAATCGGAACTTAGCCTAAGTGCTTTTGACCCGTTATGACCCATTAAGGTAGCTTATGCTACTTTAACACGTCGTTCGCGCAAAACTATGTTCGGATGGTTAACTATGTGCTATGTCAAGTCTTATATGCCCAATAATACCTAAACATGTTACTAAATCAGATTATATGTCAAAAACATGTTCACATATGTAATATACGGATTTAACCCTCAAAAGGGCGTTTTGGTCATTTTCTATGGGCATACAAGCTAACTAGCAAATGACTAACCAATCCTATGTGATCATAAGGTATAACCTCAGTGGTTATTCCCTATGAAACTATGATCACTAATCGAGCTTGGTCGGATCTTCATGATTGACCAAACGGGTCGGGTTCGAAAGTCTAAGCGGTTGTTTAGACCGCTTAACTTACGACCCTAAACAAGCACTAAACTAATAGTGACGAGTTAAACATGTCAAAACATGTTTAACTAACTTATAAAACTGATTTGGTATCAAAACAATGGGTTTTGATACCCGAAAATAGTTCCGTTGCAAAATGCGTGCTAAAACGCATTTTGACCGAAACTTTGACTTGTCACTACGCCTAGTTAACGTGGTAATTAGTGGGTATAATCGCTAAGGATTATAACCATCGTGATTACAATCACGTTGCAAAGTTCAATTGAACTTTGACTTGACCAATTGATGGTCAAAACCGAAAGTCAAACTGTTGGCCAAACTGTTTGACTTTCTGCCTAAACATAAAGAATAAGCAAGAAAGATGACTTACAAAGGGTCCTAGCTATCTTTTCTACAAGAATAATCAGATTAGAAAGCTCCAAACACTTGGGAGAGCTCCCAAATCAGATGTAGAAGAGAAGAGAAGGAAATGAGCAATGAACAAGTGAGAATGTTGGGCTATTTATACTTGTAGCAACCTCACAAGATCATTCCACATGTTTGTGTAGCTTCCAAGCATTAAATCATGGCCCTACACTTGTTTGTTGCAGGTTCAAAGCCTTGGGGAGGTGGTAACTTGGCTACCACACAAAGAAATTGCAAGTTTGGCCCCTGAATTATGAAACAGTTGCTGAAAACAAACTTTCTGGTCGCTGGGCAACTCATACCGCCCGTGTAAACAATGGGGAGGGGGTCACGCGGCCCGCCTGGGCTCCCCAGTTCAGCAACAGTTTGTTAAATTACAGAACAGGTCCCTGCACTTGTTTGAGTCCATTTCAGGCCCTTTTGACCCCCGTTAAGCCATTTTCAAGGCTCTACAAGGTCAATAAAGTTTAGAGGACTCAAAATGTGCTTGGAACACTCTCGGATGTCGGCTCGTTTGGTCGTACGGTCGCGTTGTTCGTTAAATTACGACGAAACTCAATCGGACGCGAAAACGAACCAAATTAAGCGACGAGTGGTATTTTTGCATGCCGATCACTAAAAAAAAAATATTTTAGTGTCTACAAAAATTTTGGATGTCCAGATGTGGTCAGAACGTAAGATATGCGTGAAAATGCAAACTTACGCCGTTTTTGACACTTTTAGTCCCTGTATGATCAAATAAGCATGTTTTCGCACACCGAACCTATCAAAGCTTATTTCTAAGCTATTTTTTGGTTATTTATGGTATGTTTAGCTTATGATCAAGTTCCGGACTGTTTGATACTGTTAGACCCTAAATCGTACATGACAAAAAGTCGCAGCGGAATTTCGTGCCATAAAATTTCATTCATTATAAACCTTTTGACTTACTTGAAGGTCCAATTTAAAATATAAAAACATAACTTATCATCACTAAATTACATATGTAAACATTCCCGTACAATCTATCTTGTGACTCGATCTTCAATCGCTACTCTTTGTAAGGTTAATCTGTGCTTCGTACATCCTGCATTCACCACATTCATTCATACATTAGCACACATTATATAAACAAGATTTATACACGTACACTTCACATATCATCATTTTTCAAAACTTTAAGCATTTCCTCTGCATATCCATTTCCTGGTGAGGCTTCAGTAATGTACCTGCATTACTTCTCATTCTCAAAGTACACCATTAATAACATTAACACTTAATGTGTCTAAATCATGCATACATACGTACTTACATACAAACATACATACACATCTGCATACATTCATACCTTTCCTACAGCTTACATACGTGCATACACTCATACATGTCCTTATACATACATACATACATACACAACTACATACGTACCTACCTTTCCTACATCTTTACATTCATGCATACACTCGTACATATCTTTATACATACATACATAAACTTCCACATGCGTACATACCTTTCCTACATCTTCACATACATGCATACACTCGTACATACCCTTATGCATACATACATACACATCTACGTACAAACATACCTTTCCTATAACTTTACATACCTGCATACACTCATACATACCCTTATACATACATGCATACACATCTACGTACAACCATACCTTTCCTACAGCTTTACATACATGCATACTGTCACGCATATCTTCATATATACATATGACAAGGTTAGGGAGCTTTTCGGGAGCTTTACATGCCACCGGGTCGAAAACCGAAGCACCAGGACGCGTTACGGGTCAACCGGAAACATAAGATGCGAAAAATAAAATTTCACAAACAAGAGCCCGTCGCCGACGGGCCCCCAAGCCGTCGGCGACGGGTTGTAAAAATGCCCGTCGCCAGTAAGTTAACCCGTCGGAAGAAAACGGACAAACCAGAGCCCGTCGGCGACGGCCTCCTTGCCCGTCGGCGACGGCCTCTCTAAGTAGCATTTTTCCTGCAGATCCGTTTAATTGTCCGAACGCACTAAAACGCGCATAACTTTCAAACCGTTTACCCGTTTAACCTCCCGTTTCTTCCTACATGCTTGTAAATTCACATTCTATCATATAAACTTAAAATCCCACATCCGGATTAATGAAATTCTTATCTTACGCCCTATCGGCTTATTGTCACATTCTAATTATTCGACCCGTTATGGGTACTTGCGCATTAATTGGTTTATGACATTCCTAGACCATACTTTCCGCTTCCATACTTGTTCAAAACATTATACTCAACAAATAACTTGTTCCTAAACTACTTTGTAATATCGTTTGCCCAAAATACCCATCAAGGGCATTTTGGTCAACATCTCTCTATCCTTAACAACAAAGGAAAATCCTTTCATAAATAACCTATCTTACTACTTAGCTTAAATTCTTAAACACATATTCCTTCCTTGGATCAAATCTAAGATCCGTTTAATACTTCATTGACATCGTACAATTCATTCCTACTTAACCTCAATTATCATATTTAATTCAAATGTATATAATTCTACATAAACAACTTGGAAGTGATTACGGAATCACTTACCTTATGCATCCGAGTTCCCATTCGTTCCTCGCCACTTCTTGACCCGTTAGCCTTCCGTGCCTTATTCCGTGTCGACATGATTCCTATACTTCCATGTCATCGAAATCACGCTATCATTAGCATACTCATTTGTACATGATAACAATCGTATCAATCCTATATTTCACACTTAACTTTCATTAATCATTCCTAACAAACATAACTCATATAATCATATCCGTATACGTTTAACTCATGTAACTCATCATGTCATTACATTTAACACGGATTGCTATTACATGTACCATACGACTTCTCATCAACCTACATTTACGACAACGAGTCAACTCATATTTCTTATACTTAGTTGACTTTCAAAAGTCAACTATTAATCATACATAACTATCAACTTATCAACATATACCCGTAACATCATAATCGACTATACGGACGACACTATATACATTTTATCATTCACTTGATGTACGTACTACCTTTTAAGCATAACGTACAACTTATTCATTCACAATCTTCTAAATTCATACATAATTCATCAAATGCTTCTACAATCCAACATGGGGTATTTAAATTAAACATCAAACATGTTATCATCACATTTTATTCACTTCATCTAACAACAATTCATCATTTCTTATCCCATTTCTTTAAACATTCATACACATGTATGATTCCAAACATTATCAACATAAGTGAATCATCAATTTACATTACATCATCTAAAACCCACTTCATAACTACTTGTTAATCACTTACAAGTGATCTAATCTTAAGTTCTTCATAATTCTTCATACTTTTGATATATGTACTACCTTGTAAGCATAGTGTACAACTAGTTCATGCATATCATTCTAATCTCATACACAATTCATCAATTTCTTCCTTTTAATCAACATGGATCATACATGCATGAACATCAAACATGCTAGTATCATATTTCTTTCAATTCTTCTAACAAGAATCTATCATATCCACCATAATACATGAACAACCATGATTAATTAAACATAGATGATCATTCAAGCCATCATTCTTACCAAAACAAATGGGTTTCACCTCTAAACATCAAATTAACACAAACCATACATAATCCATGTTCTATATGATGATTCTAACATATCCTCATGCTCAATTTCATACCAATTCATGATCTACAACATAACCCACTTCGTGGGTAATCATCAATCTAGAATCTAAGACATACCTTATGATCCCCTAGTGTAGGTGATCACAAATTCGTGTTCGGTTCTGAATTTGAGCTTCATTTACCCTTCCAATTTGACGGATTAGAAGGACTTAGGGTTTTGGCTTCATGAGAGCTCCTGCTCACTCTAGAACACACGATCGTGTGTGTGTTTGTGTGTGTAACTCTTTATTTGTTAAATCAACTTTCAACTTAACCCATTTTAACCCCTCAAGTTGCCACTAATTATAAATGGGCACAACTTTCTTTCTTTCCATTGTTTTACCATTTGTTAACTTGGTTAAATAACCTAGTCATTCATTTCTTGATGCACCACATCATAACATTTAACGAATATAAACATTCGGGTTTTGGGGTGTTACAAGTCTACCCCCTTAAATAAGGTTTCGTCCCCGAAACCTTTCTCATTTCCTGTTACACACGCATTTATGTTTGACTTAACACTCACATCATAATCATAAGTAATCATCCTATCTCATTTCATAATTATTCAATCAATTGGCTTCTTCTTCTTAACAAGTCTATACTTTCCATGACATACTTTCATATAACATTCTCATTTCCTTCGACCCGTTAATAACAGGTTAATATACATACTTATTCAAACTTATAATAATGCTTATACTCATATGATCCGTTTACAACGGATTTAGTACTTTCACCTCATCCTTTAAGATTCCATTCTATAGACACATTGTATAACATTTAACTCTCGTTTTGTTATCATAACAAAACTGCTATGTCATCGTCATGCCTACGTGCTTAACTCCGTAGCTAACATCATTATACATTTCTATAGTCTTCTGTACCATACATATTCCTTCGTTACTTACGCATTCAGATATTTTCATTCCCATCATTCTTTTGTTCATTTGCTTTACATTTACTTATATAACTTGTTTGACGCACACATGGTCAAGCTATCGACTTCTTCTTATATAAACTAGTTCCGTCTTTTATATCTTAAATCTGTTTCGCGGATTCGAACACATCATTCATACCTTTCGTACCTCCTATGTTTTGAATCCATCTAACGGTTTCAAACATTTCATTTATACTTTAACTTCTTTCATGTTTCGAATCCGTCTCGCGGGTTCTAGCATAGCATTTCATGTTTCGAATCCGTCTCGCGGGTTCTAGCATAGCATTTCATGTTTCGAATCCGTCTCGCGGGTTCTAGCATAGCATCTCATGTTTCGAATCCGTCTCGCGGGTTCTAGCATAGCATCTCATGTTTCGAATCCGTCTCGCGGATTCTAGCATAGCATCTCATGTTTCGAATCCGTCTCGCGGATTCTAGCATAGCATCTCATGTTTCGAATCCGTCTCGCGGGTTCTAGCATAGCATCTCATGTTTCGAATCCGTCTCGCGGGTTCTAGCATAGCATCTCATGTTTCGAATCCGTCTCGCGGGTTCTAGCATAGCATCTCATGTTTCGAATCCGTCTCGCGGGTTCTAGCATAGCATCTCATGTTTCGAATCCGTCTCGCGGATTCTAGCATAGCATCTCATGTTTCGAATCCGTCTCGCGGATTCTAGCATAGCATCTCATGTTTCGAATCCGTCTCGCGGATTCTAGCATAGCATCTCATGTTTCGAATCCGTCTCGCGGATTCTAGCATAGCATCTCATGTTTCGAATCCGTCTCGCGGATTCTAGCATAGCATCTCATCTTTCGAATCCGTCTCGCGGATTCTAGCATAGCATTTCATACTCTCATTCCTGAGAGTCTTACATTTCTCTTCACCCTCACGTCTACCTACTATTTAATTCTAACGGACATACCTATATCAATTATCACGGTCTCACGAACGTCATATGCTTCACGTGTACTGGCCAGGTACACAATCCACATACTAGTTTCATGTCTTCGTGTAATTGTCACCTTATGTCCGAAGAATTAGGTTTCGGCACGTGTATCATTTTTAAAACATGTCTACTATACCATCATGGTCCTTCATTTAGCATTTTTTTCTTCCCTTAATGCATTTTACCCTTTCATATACCCACATATTGAATTTACATACCTGGGTTCAACTTTATCTTATTTCATGCCTTGGTGTCGATACTTGACCGCATTCGCGAATCATCCTCTTCAAACACTTGTACTTACCTTGCATATACAAAACCGTCAGTTTCTTTATACGTATACATAAGTACATACTTACATTCTCCTTTACATTTGGATCTTGACCGAGTCTTGGATTGTACGGGTTTCTTATCACAAGAGCACACAGGTTTGAGTTCAAGCACTTACCTTCTTACACTTGATTCTCTCAAACCAGGGCTCTGATACCAACTTGTTAGACCCTAAATCGTACATGATAAAAAGTCGCAGCGGAATTTCGTGCCATAAAATTTCATTCATTATAAACCTTTTGACTTACTTGAAGGTCCAATTTAAAATATAAAAACATAACTTATCATCACTAAATTACATATGTAAACATTCCCGTACAATCTATCTTGTGACTCGATCTTCAATCGCTACTCTTTGTAAGGTTAATCCGTGCTTCGTACATCCTGCATTCACCACATTCATTCATACATTAGCACACATTATATAAACAAGATTTATACACGTACACTTCACATATCATCATTTTTCAAAACTTTAAGCATTTCCTCTGCATATCCATTTCCTGGTGAGGCTTCAGTAATGTACCTGCATTACTTCTCATTCTCAAAGTACACCATTAATAACATTAACACTTAATGTGTCTAAATCATGCATACATACGTACTTACATACAAACATACATACACATCTGCATACATTCATACCTTTCCTACAGCTTACAAACGTGCATACACTCATACATGTCCTTATACATACATACATACATACATACACAACTACATACGTACCTACCTTTCCTACATCTTTACATTCATGCATACACTCGTACATATCTTTATACATACATAAACTTCCACATGCGTACATACCTTTCCTACATCTTCACATACATGCATACACTCGTACATACCCTTATGCATACATACATACACATCTACGTACAAACATACCTTTCCTATAACTTTACATACCTGCATACACTCATACATACCCTTATACATACATGCATACACATCTACATACAACCATACCTTTCCTACAGCTTTACATACATGCATACTGTCACGCATATCTTCATATATACATATGACAAGGTTAGGGAGCTTTTCGGGAGCTTTACATGCCACCGGGTCGAAAACCGAAGCACCAGGACGCGTTACGGGTCAACCGGAAACATAAGATGCGAAAAATAAAATTTCACAAACAAGAGCCCGTCGCCGACGGGCCCCCAAGCCGTCGGCGACGGGTTGTAAAAATGCCCGTTGCGCCAAAATGCCCGTCGCCAGTAAGTTAACCCGTCGGAAGAAAACGGACAAACCAGAGCCCGTCGGCGACGGCCTCCTTGCCCGTCGGCGACGGCCTCCTTGCCCGTCGGCGACGGCCTCTCTAAGTAGCATTTTTCCTGCAGATCCGTTTAATTGTCCGAACGCACTAAAACGCGCATAACTTTCAAACCGTTTACCCGTTTAACCTCCCGTTTCTTCCTACATGCTTGTAAATTCACATTCTATCATATAAACTTAAAATCCCACATCCGGATTAATGAAATTCTTATCTTACGCCCTATCGGCTTATTGTCACATTCTAATTATTCGACCCGTTATGGGTACTTGCGCATTAATTGGTTTATGACATTCCTAGACCATACTTTCCGCTTCCATACTTGTTCAAAACATTATACTCAACAAATAACTTGTTCCTAAACTACTTTGTAATATCGTTTGCCCAAAATACCCATCAAGGGCATTTTGGTCAACATCTCTCTATCCTTAACAACAAAGGAAAATCCTTTCATAAATAACCTATCTTACTACTTAGCTTAAATTCTTAAACACATATTCCTTCCTCGGATCAAATCTAAGATCCGTTTAATACTTCATTGACATCGTACAATTCATTCCTACTTAACCTCAATTATCATATTTAATTCAAATGTATATAATTCTACATAAACAACTTGGAAGTGATTACGGAATCACTTACCTTATGCATCCGAGTTCCCATTCGTTCCTCGCCACTTCTTGACCCGTTAGCCTTTCGTGCCTTATTCCGTGTCGACATGATTCCTATACTTCCATGTCATCGAAATCACGCTATCATTAGCATACTCATTTGTACATGATAACAATCGTATCAATCCTATATTTCACACTTAACTTTCATTAATCATTCCTAACAAACATAACTCATATAATCATATCCGTATACGTTTAACTCATGTAACTCATCATGTCATTACATTTAACACGGATTGCTATTACATGTACCATACGACTTCTCATCAACCTACATTTACGACAACGAGTCAACTCATATTTCTTATACTTAGTTGACTTTCAAAAGTCAACTATTAATCATACATAACTATCAACTTATCAACATATACCCGTAACATCATAATCGACTATACGGACGACACTATATACATTTTATCATTCACTTGATGTACGTACTACCTTTTAAGCATAACGTACAACTTATTCATTCACAATCTTCTAAATTCATACATAATTCATCAAATGCTTCTACAATCCAACATGGGGTATTTAAATTAAACATCAAACATGTTATCATCACATTTTATTCACTTCATCTAACAACAATTCATCATTTCTTATCCCATTTCTTTAAACATTCATACACATGTATGATTCCAAACATTATCAACATAAGTGAATCATCAATTTACATTACATCATCTAAAACCCACTTCATAACTACTTGTTAATCACTTACAAGTGATCTAATCTTAAGTTCTTCATAATTCTTCATACTTTTGATATATGTACTACCTTGTAAGCATAGTGTACAACTAGTTCATGCATATCATTCTAATCTCATACACAATTCATCAATTTCTTCCTTTTAATCAACATGGATCATACATGCATGAACATCAAACATGCTAGTATCATATTTCTTTCAATTCTTCTAACAAGAATCTATCATATCCACCATAATACATGAACAACCATGATTAATTAAACATAGATGATCATTCAAGCCATCATTCTTACCAAAACAAATGGGTTTCACCTCTAAACATCAAATTAACACAAACCATACATAATCCATGTTCTATATGATGATTCTAACATATCCTCATGCTCAATTTCATACCAATTCATGATCTACAACATAACCCACTTCGTGGGTAATCATCAATCTAGAATCTAAGACATACCTTATGATCCCCTAGTGTAGGTGATCACAAATTCGTGTTCGGTTCTGAATTTGAGCTTCATTTACCCTTCCAATTTGACGGATTAGAAGGACTTAGGGTTTTGGCTTCATGAGAGCTCCTGCTCACTCTAGAACACACGATCGTGTGTGTGTTTGTGTGTGTAACTCTTTATTTGTTAAATCAACTTTCAACTTAACCCATTTTAACCCCTCAAGTTGCCACTAATTATAAATGGGCACAACTTTCTTTCTTTCCATTGTTTTACCATTTGTTAACTTGGTTAAATAACCTAGTCATTCATTTCTTGATGCACCACATCATAACATTTAACGAATATAAACATTCGGGTTTTGGGGTGTTACAGATACCATACGCATTGGTATAGTTTCGCAGTTTGACACAAATAGTCCCTGCGATCGAATAGACTATTTTCAACACACCAAACCATCCAAAACTTATTTCTTAGTTATGTGAAGGTTATTTTAGGTATGTTAAGCCTATGTCACTATTCCGGAGTGTTTGTCGCGTTAAACTGACTGCGTTTACGCACCAGTTTGCGTATAACTTTCCAGAAAGCGATTTAAAGCTTGAAATCGGGATCGAATCAAATCGTAAAATCATCAAACACAAATACACACATAATAACACCAAAACACATTGTTTTATTAATAATTAACATCGTTTTGCATTGTTCATCGATTACAGAGCACAGTTGTCACATACAACGCCCACGGTAACGCATCGTCACAACACACGGCCAAATAACTTGGAATGTTAAAAAATAAATAAGCATAGATGCGAATTAAATATTTTAAAAAGTTAACGAACACGAGATATTACTAAAAACAAAATCAATAATAAATAATAAAAGTTAAGAAAACAAATACTTAAATATTAGCAACTATTATTTATCACTAAAAAACAAATTATATAATAAAATTTATTACTACAAATAAAAACAAATAATAAAAAATGCAAAGTACTATTAGTTAAGAGTTTATTTTCATATGTATAATATTTTTGTGGTTTTCGGATTTAAAAAAAATCATTTATACAACTCTGTCTGCAATAATAAACGAATATCAGTACAAGTATCGTGATAATCTGAACTGATTGATCCATCGGTATCGGTACCGATGTTCGTCTTGATCGTTTTCGACTAATGTAAATCACATATTGATTTCTATACAGAGTGCATGTATCGTATCAGTATTGTAACGAACCCAATCGATACAATGTCCACGATAACGCATCGTCACAACACACGACCAAATAACTTGGAATGTTAAAAAATAAATAAGCATAGATACGGTTTTATATATTTTAAAAAGTTAACGAACGTAAGTTATTACTAAAAAACAAATTAAAAATTAAGAGTAAATTACCTTTTGAGTCATTGTGTTTTAGTGGTTTTAACCAGTTGAGTCCAAAATCAAAAAGTTTGACGCCCTTAGTTCCTAACCGCTCATTTTATAACATTTTAAGTCCATGTGTTTTATTGTTTTTAACCACTTGAGGCCAAAATGAAAAGTACAAGTGTTATAAATTGGACTCAAAACATTATAAAATTAGTGGTTAGGGACTCAGGGCGTTAATTTTTTTATTTTAGTCTCAAGTCGTCAAAACCACTAACACACAGCGACTCAAAAAATAATTTACTAAATAATTAAAGTAAAGAAAACAAATACTAAAATATTAGCAACTATTATTTATCACTAAAAACAAATTATATAATAAAATTTATTACTACAAATAAAAAACAAATAATAAAAAATTGTAGAGTACTATTCATGTAGAGTTTGTTTATCACTAAAAAACAAATAATAAAAATTTGTAAAGAACTATTCATCAAGAGTTTTTTTTTTCACTAAAAAAACAAATTATACAATCAAATTTATTACTACAAATAAAAACAAATAATAAATATTTGTAAAGTACTATTCATCAAGAGTTTATTTTTATATGTATAATATAATATTCATCAAGAGTTTATTTTTATATGTATAATGTTGCATTATATATTATCAATATTTAGTATTTAGAATATAGAAATGTAATAAAATGTTTCAGTTTACAGATAGTTTTTTTCTTTTAAAAAATTCAATTGAATTTCATAAAAACTTAAATTAAATTGGGTATGAATTTCAAACAAAGTATAAATATTATATATATATATATATATAGGGAGAAGATCACGCGAGAACCACCTCTTATTGCGAGAACCGCGAGAACCAATGTGAACACAACCCAAAATGCCTAAAAATAGCTAAAAATCACACAAAATTTTTTTTTTTAAATTTTTTATAAAAAAAATCGCTACTTTTCGAAGAAAAAAAAATTTTAAATTTTTTTTGGCTTCTAAAAGTAGCGATTTTAACATAAAAAATATTAAAAAATTCAAAAAAAAAAAATTTAGATTTTTTTTTAGATTTTTTTAGGTTTTTTGGGGGTTTAGTTTTTTGCGTTTTAGCTTTGGGGTGGGGGGGGGGGTTAGGTTTTTTTTAGGTTTTAGTTTTTAGCATTTAGCTTGGGGGGGGGGAGGTTTAGGTTTTTTTTTTTGGGGGGGGGGGTGGGGGTTAGGTTTTTTTAGCTATTTTAGGTTGTGTTCACATTGGTTCTCGCGGTTCTCGCAATAAAGGTGGTTCTCGCATGAGCTCCTCCCTGTATATATATGAACCTAACACAAAATTCCAAATGGTCTTCTTAGGACAACCTGGATGATTAATCATTTTAATCCACTGAATTTTATAAATGTAAAACTTTACTAATTATGCTAGTATTTATAACTTATAAATTTGTTGTTTATAAATGTAAAACTTTATTAATTATGCTAGTATTTATAAAGAGTTAACTGCCATTTTCGTCCCTGTGGTTTGGTCACTTTGGCCATTTCAGTCCATTTTTCAAAAATGCGCTATTTTCGTCCCCCACGTTCTGGAAAGGTGCCATTTCAGTCCAAAAATCATAACCCAGTTAAGTCAGTTAGTAAATAAGGACTGATTGTGTAAATTTGTAACATAAAGGACCATTTAAGTAAATATTAAACACCACCACCACTAGCCCTGCCACCACCACCACTCCGCTGCCACCACCACCGCCACCACAGCCCTGCCACCACCACCACTCCGCTGCCACCACCACCACCGCCACCGCCACCGCCACCGCCACCACAGCCCTGCCACCACCACAGCCCTGCCACCACCACTCCGCTGCCACCACCACCACCGCCACCACAGCCCTGCCACCACCACCACTCCGCTGCCACCACCACCACCGCCACCACAGCCCTGCCACCACCACCACTCCGCTGCCACCACCACTCTCACAGATCGAAAATACCTTCTGTGGATTAATTCCACTTTGAATTTTTTATAAAAACTCCGATTTCACGTGGTGTCGGGCATGCTTATTGAACAATTACAAAGCGTGGGGAGTTGTTTACGATCTGTGAGAGTGGTGGTGGCAGCGGAGTGGTGGTGGTGGCAGGGCTGTGGTGGTGGTCTCAGGGCTGTGGTGGTGGTGGCAGGGCTGTGGTGGCGGTGGTGGTGGTGGCAGCGGAGTGGTGGTGGTGGCAGGGCTGTGGTGGCGGTGGTGGTGGTGGTGGTGGTGGCAACGGAGTGGTGGTGGTGGCAGGGCTGTGGTGGCGGTGGCGGTGGTGGTGGTGGCAGCGGAGTGGTGGTGGTGGCAGGGCTGTGGTGGCGGTGGTGGCGGTGGTGGTGGCAGCGGAGTGGTGGTGGTGGCAGGGCTAGTGGTGGTGGTGTTTAATATTTACTTAAATGGTCCTTTATGTTACAAATTTACACAATCAGTCCTTATTTACTAACTGACTTAACTGGGTTATGATTTTTGGACTGAAATTGCACCTTTCCAGAACGTGGGGACGAAAATAGCGCATTTTTGAAAAATTGACTGAAATGGCCAAAGTGACCAAACCACAGGGACGAAAATGGCAGTTAACTCATTTATAAATGTACATTTGTTGTTGAATATCTTACACTCATATTTTTTAATAAGAAAATTCCGTATATCAAAAATTACACGTCAACAAAACAAATAGATGTCTGCTTTGTTTGGGTTTCCTCATTTAAGTTGCCATTCTTTTTTAAAATAAACCAACTTCATACAAATTATACATTTTAGTCTATGTAAACCCCCCACATCCTTGTTTGTTTGGCTTGTTTCTGGCAAAAACTACCCGTAAAATAGCTTTGTTCTCTGTAATAAACCTAATTTGGGTTTATGTTTAAAAAATGCATGCTAATGGTGGACCCACTGAAGCTAAAATGAATAATTACTAAGGGTATTTTAGTCAATTTGCATTCATTTAACATGAAAAACTAACCTCCATCCATATCAGGGACTATCCGAGTAACAAATCTTCAAACCACAGGGAGCATACATGTAATTTTGGAAAGTTGAGGACTAAAGATGAAAGTTCACCAAACCACAGGGACTATCTGGGCATTTTACTCATATGTATATTATAAAAGTAGATCACTATGTATCAATCATAGCAATTTTAAATAAAATATTTGTGTTCCTGTTACTGTTACGATTTCAATAATTATAATAACTAGGTTTAAAGAAGTTTGCCGCGTTGCGGCGAATTTCTTTTTTATTTAGTCTGTGTTTACATGTGTTTTTAAATCACTACGAACGTGTTGCGGATGGAACTACTCACAAGAATAAAAAGAAAATGTATAAAAAAATACTAAAAGATAACCGAAATAAAAATCAACCAAAAAAGTTGTATGGTAACGATGTTGTTCGTATGAAACCCGTGGTCAGAGATGAGCAAATTGTTCTGGGTACTGGTACCAAATTTGTTGAACCGAAAGATCTTAAGTACCAATTCGGTACCGACTTTTGGCGTTCCTGGTACCGGTTCACTACCATTTTTTACCTTCATATACCGGTACCGTAACCGGTATTTTCGGTATCAGTACCGATTCTGTATCGGTTGGCACCGAGCTCATCCCTACCCCTGAAACAAAAAAAAAAAAAAAAAAAAATTAAAAGTTGAAGAAAATCAACAAAAAAAAGTTGTACGATACCGTTGTTCGTACGGTAACCGTGATTAGGGATGAGCAAATGGTACCGGGTAGCAACACTGAATTTCCCGCACCAAAAGATTTCCAATATCAATTCGGCACCAACTTTTGGCGTTTTCTGTATTAGTGCCGGTTTTTACCTTCATGTACTGATACCGAATAGGACCGTCCCGGTATTTTCGATACCAGTACTGGTTCGATACCAATTGACACCAAGCTTATCCCAACCCCTGATATTAAAAAAAGTATTAAAGTTAAAAAGCAAAGAAAATAACTATTGTTATATTATAATATTAAAATAATAAAAGTATTAAAAAACAATATATTATTATAATATTAAAATCACTATTCATTTCAATTCGTTTATTAATATATAGTAATAATAATATATAGTAATGTTTGTCATGAAGAGGGGGCATTAAACGTCACGTGGCAGACGTGATAAAAAAAACACGGGGTGGTGTTGGGCGTGGAAAGGGCTCCACTTTTTGTTGAAAAAAAATCATCAATCATAAACCTACTACCAAAAACCACTAATCAACGCGTGCCACAACACCAACAAAGTTGCCCTCCATGCCGGTGGAATCCTCAAGCCCCAACCAAACGCCGCCCTCCACACCATACGCAGGGTGGTGTGTCCGACGTGGAAGAGTTTTCACGCCCAGATAGGGCTGTAAACGAACCGAACGAACACGAACAAGGCCTTGTTCGTGTTCGTTCGTTAAGGAAATAAATGTGTTCACGAACGGTTCATGAACACTTACCGAACGGGATTTTATGTTCGTGTTCGTTCATTAAGGAAATGAGCGTGTTCGCGAACGGTTTACAAACACAAACGAACACAAATAAATTTGGCGAACGTGGCGAAGGATAAAGATAGATGGCCTAGAGAGTAGCACTCGAACTTGAATCCCTTACTGTGGAACGGAGGTTGATCGTATTCACCGATGTAAATAATGAGAAATGAAATGGAAATGAGGCATAAACAAGGTGAAAGTGAGTTTCCTAGTTTCATTGTTAGGGTAATAAAATAAATAAAAGTTTAATAATATAAAAAGTACAAATAAAATATAAGAAAGTACAAAGATCTTCAATTAAAACACAAATATACGAACATAAACGAACGTAAATCAACGAATGTTCACGAACACCTTACCGAACGTTCACGAACACAATCGAACGAACGAGACCTCTGTTCATGTTCGTTCATTTAACTAATCGAACGAAATTTCTTGTTCATGTTCGTTCGTTTATTAAACGAACGAACATAAACGAACTTCCAGCCAAACGGTTCACGAACTGTTCACTGAACGTTCGGTTCGTTTACAGCCCTACGCCCAGATGTTATTAACATTAATCTATACTGTATAATAAAAGAAACCATTTTTGGGACACTTGTCATCATATTAGGCCATGTTTTATAGATAAGTATTATTTTAGTTTAATCTTTTCTAATTAATTGTAGATAATCCTCCTACTAAATATTATTTAGTTTAATTTCTTATGGATAATTGTTATTTAATTTAATCTCCTTCTCATTTATAATATTATTTAGAGTAAACTGCAATTTTACCCCCTGGGGTTTAGGGCAATTGGCATGTCTACCCCCCTAAGGAAATAATTGCAATTTTACCCCCCAACGTTTGCTGTTATGTCGCAACTTTACCCACGGCGTCAAAGTCCAAGTTATCTTTAAACGGTCAAAGGGCATAAATGTAATTTTACACCAGGATCTTTCTATTACCCCTGTATTTCTCTTCCTACTTCATCCTTACCCCCTAAGCTTCACTCCCCCACTCCACTCCGTCTTCTTCCTACACCGGCGATCATCACTTCCACACCACCGGCGATCATCACTTCCACACCCACCGGCGATCATCACTTCTTCTTCTTCTTCTTCCTACACCGTGATTCCACCTCCACTCCTTCTTCTTCATCATGAGCGAATCAGAGAATGTGAGTGTGCTTCCACCTCCACCTCCGGCGACCACAACGACGACCACACCTCCGGAGATGCACCTGTCTGCCGGCGATGCCCCTGTCAACCAGCAAACCTCCCTGTTCTCTATGCTGTCAGGTATAATCGAACAACTATAGTAATGTCTGGTTGAACAAGTAAAAAACATGGGTTATTGAAAATCGATCTTTCTGTGTTTGCAGTGGACATGAGGATTCATGTTTCACTCCGATCGATTGTGGTTTCCGTGGTTGTGAAAATGCGGGGCCGCCCTTTCCTGCACTTCCAGCTTCCCCCTCAGCAGGAAATGGTTGTGTAGTTGATGTTTAATATATTAAGATCTTTTGGTTTAATACTGATCTAATTGTATATATATTAGGATCTTTTGATGTTTATAATGTGCCTACTTATGACCAATGTTTACAGGTAATGTGTTCTTGATAAGCCTTTTGTTATACTCTCATGATGGTATATTGGTGTTCTTGATACAGGTTAGGATAAAAATGTGGCTAGTTATGACAGTTACATGATCATAGTTGATGACAGTTACATGATCATACATGATCAAAATGTGCAGTTGTGAAGTTTGATGTTTGATTAGGATTACATTTTGTCCATTTGATCAAAATGTGCAGTTGTGAAGTTTGATGTTTGATTAGGATTACATTTTGTCCATTTGATCAAAACGTTACAGGTAATGCTGTCAACAACCTGTTTAAACTCTTTCAACTGTTTGCTGTTATTAGCTGCTGCTGCTAATAGTCATCACAAATTCTAGAACTCATTGTTAGTGCAGCAGTGAATGTGAGTGTGCTTACTCAGATTTTGTTAATTAAATTTATGAATGTGAGTGTGCTTAATCAGATTCTAGAACACACTGTTAGTGCAGCAGTGAATGTGAGTGTGCTTAATCAAATTTTGTTAATTACAATGTCTAAATGTGGGTGTGCTTAATCAGATTCTAGAACACATTGTTAGTGCAGCAGTGGTTTGATAGTGGTTTGATACATTGTTAGTGCAGCAGTGGTTTGATACATGGTCAGATAGTGCAGCAGGTAGTGCAGCAGGGGCATAATTATAAACGTAGCAGGTATGCTTGATTTTTGAACAGGTTTGATTTTTTTAGTATAGAACACATTGAACAACCAAACATTGAAGGTTTGATACATGGTCAGGTTTGAACAGGTTTGATTTTTTAGAATACTTATAGGTTTCGGATTTTTTATTATAGAATCATAGAACAGGTTCTGATTTTTTAGTATAGAAACATAGAACAGGTTTCTGATTTTGGCGGGAAGGGTTTTGGAAGTTGCAGGGGGTAATGTTGTGTCTTAACACAAAGTACATGGGGTAATAACAAAGGATAAATTAGTAATTTACCAGTGGGGGGTAATTGTGCGACATAACAGGAATGTTGGGGGTAAAATGGAGGGGTAATATAGTCATTTCAAGTTATAGTTAACAGATCTGTTAACAACTTTGACGCCGGGGGGTAAAGTTGCGACATAACAGCAAATGTTGGGGGGTAAAATTGCAATTATTTCCTTAGGGGGGTAGACATGCCAATTGCCCTAAACCCCAGGGGGTAAAACTGCAGTTTACTCTATTATTTATTTAACTAATAGAGTAAAATACGATTTTGGCCCCTGTGGTTATATCACTTTTACACTTTTAGCCCAAAAAGAATTTTTAACATCTGAGCCCTCAACATCTTTTTTTTTCTAATCTTTTTGGCCCATAACATCTTTTTTTCTAACCCTTTTGGCCCCTAACATAATGGATGAGGTTAGTGTTAGGGGCCAAAAGGGTTAGAAAAAAAGACGTTGTGGGTTCAAATGTTAAAAAAAATCAGGCTAAAAGGGTAAAAGTGATATAACCACAAGGGCTAAAATCGTAATTTACTCTAACTAATATTATTTATCATTTATACATTTACGGAGTTTTAAATAATGGGTTAAATTTATAGAGACTTCGTTAACAAATTTTGCTACAACAAAATAATCTATTTACATCAATCTAAATTTTTATCTATACTATACTATATAATAAAACATTAATGTGTGACACATGTCGTTCATTGTAGGTATTTATTTTATGATTTTCTCGCCTCACTTCCAAACTTATCTTATATTAATTAAATAAATAAATGAATAATGAGCTAATATTAAATTTTATCCTACTTTAAATTTCGAATACCACTTTTCTATTTTTCTAATAAAATATTATCCGAAATTGTAAATTGTTAATTTAAAACATTTTAAATAAAACAAATTATTTATCACGAAAACCAAACTTTATATTAATATATTAAATTCTTTTATTTTCACTATACAAAATTACATTTACTAACTTTTTTATTATTTGGTATATAAAATTACATTTATTTAACTCGTGTAATAAATGAGATTTTTTAAAGATGTATTATTTTATTATTTGGTAAACAATATTACATTTATTCAACCCGTGTAATACATGTGGTTTTAAAGATATAATCTTTTTTATTTGGTATATAAAATTACATTAATTCAACCCGTACAATATGGTTCTTATATATATAACTTTTTATTATTTAATATATAAAATTATATTTATTCAACCCGTGCAATAAAAAAAGTTTTTAAGGATATAATGTTTTATTATTTAGTATATAAATTTATTTACTTAACCCGTGTAATACACGGGGTTATAACCTAGTAATAACTAAAAAGTAGCTATATTTAAAAGAATCCATATTCTAACAAAACGCAATTATATTAAAATAATTTTTTGAATGATCAAATTAAAATAATCTGACGTATTATATTATTCATGTGACTAAATTTATGCAACAAGAAAATTATGTACTATCACTAGATTTACATGAGTACATGACAACTATATATAAAGCCAACTCATTGTTAATTTGTTATGAATATAAGTTTTAATTACAACCAAAAATGTTAAATTTATACTCTATACTGTTAACTTTTGAAGTGTAAGTAATTGCATGATAGCAAACATACATTCATTAAAAAACAGAAATTAATAGATGTATTTCAAAACATTAAACATACATGCTTGGTACTTCCATTTTCATATTGATTTTTAAATTATGATTTATTCTGCCGGTGGTGGAATGGTAAGGAAAAGACTTGGCGTTCTAGGGGACTCAGGTTCGATTCCTGCTCTCCTCATTAATCGTTAACTCGATCCTTGAACTGAGCGGGTTTTACCTCACCGTACTATCGTGCCTTCAGGCGAGTGTTCACGGGCTTCGGCCCTAGGTGAGAGTTTTCCCCGGTTCGGAGACGAGTATATCCCGATGTGGTGAATTTCGTCAGTAGCCCATTTGAAGGATTCGTTGACCGTTCAAAAAAAATTTATGATTTATTCTTCTAATTGTTTAATCAACGTAACTAGTGTAACACATAACTAGTGTAACCATGGTTGTAAAAGTCCCGTCTAGGCTCCGAGTACTCCCCGAGTACTCGCTACAAGGTAGGCTGCCGAGGCACGAGTACTGGTCTCCCAGGCCAATTACACCCCGAGTAATCTCCGCCTAAGCCGAGTACTTCCCGAGTACTCCCGAATCCGACTAGGGAGCGCCTAGCGACTTTTGCAACCATGAGGGTAACACATATTTTCAATCAAAACTCATCCAAAACAACCAACCAATAATCAAGCGTCACTTCATTTCAATCAAAACAACCAAAATCCATCCTAAATCAATTACGACGGTGTGCAAATTAGTAACGAGGCCAAAGTCAACCAGATATCAATTTCCATCACAACTTTTGGCCTTCTTTTATGATGAGTCCGGGTTCATGAACCAAAATTTCCATTCCAAATCTCATCCTCATATTGATTATGGGAACGATGATTTCGATATCAATCCATCCCAATCCCATCCAGAGTCATTTGCCCATTTATTGAATAAAAAAAATGTTAGATTTATAACAAACATCTTAGGGTGAACGGGGCGCTTTGCGGGGAGGGGTTTGGTGAGGCGAGTCCCCGAGCGGGAACACCGCCGCCGACCCCTCGGGGAGCGTAAGCGGGGAGTGGGGAGCGGTGGGTGTTTACCGCATGAAGGGAGAGAGGGAGAGGGTGGCCCACCATTGATTCAACCAATCAAGTATTTTCCTTTTTTTTTCTTTTTGATTTTTTCAACTTTCATATAACCAGAAAACTTGTTAAGTTACATCAAAACAGAAGGTAGACGGGCAACAAGCTGCGCCGCCAACCCTTTCTGAATTGCAAACCCCAACCTCCCGAACACAAACCCCTGCCCCCTTGGGGTCGAACAATTGATGTGGATAACCCGTTGAACCCTCGTCAAGAAGTTGATGGCTTCTGGCGCTAGGAAGCCAAAAGTATCAAAGGCAAAAGGGATAAAGACATGTTGGTTCTCTGCGCAAGCTTTAGCGTGCTTATCCACTTTCTTTGATTCTGCCTTTCTTGCTGCTAGTCCAGCTACAAACCCGTTTTCCCTTAAACCAACCAAAGGGGAAACCCCCGTGAGGTCTACACAAGCATGTTTCCCCCCAGCCCAGCCAAAGACGAGCAGATCCGCTGGTCGCAGAGTAGATCTCCCTTCCATAGGGTCCGTGAGGAAATTCACACGGGCCTCTTTCAACTTAATTAAAAAAATAAAAAAACAAGTCCTCCAAGAGAGGAGTGCCGCCATCAAATTGAGGGTGTGAGGGGAGTTAAGGGGGGAGTTGATGTGGAGCGTGCTGATTGGGTGTGTGTAAGAGAGGTCACTCCCAGTGGCGGATCCATGATTTTTTTCCAAGGGGTTCACTTTTTTAAATGTTTCAATTTCATATGTCCCAACATAAAAGAATTCTGGTCGGTTCGACGATTCGGGTCGGGTAAGGTTCATGACAAGATAAAAATGCGATACAATAATGAAAAAAAAACATCGTCCTGCTATTATTGGCAACATTTTAGAGTTGCTAAAGCGTTTACTTTATAGCGTTTTAAGTGTTGTTCGTTGCCTATATAAACTGAAGTTGACAGCCATTAGATAGGTAATTAATTCAAGATCTTTTTAACTTTTAATGATTTAAAACATAGATGTTTGAATGTGATATTCCATTTTTCCAGGGTGATCGTCTTGTGGTCTTGCGGTAGCAATTGTTGGAGATTCTCGAGCGGTTCTAGCTACGGCGAACGAAGGTGGCTACTTGGTACCCGTACAGCTTACAGTTGATTTCAAGCCAAATCCACCTCGTGAGTAGCTCTCTTAACAGTATGTTTTAGACATGTTTAGAAGAAGGATCAAACAGCTTGGGTAACGGGTCATATGGGCACATTTCAAAGTATGTTTTCGATATGTTTTAAAGTTATTGCAAATGAAGAAGCAGTGGAGATAGTGTGATCGACGGTAGACAAGGCCAAATCGGCTAAACGGTTAGTGGATTGTGCAATTCGAGCATGGAAACGCAAGAGAAAAGGGATCGCAATTTTGATGATACATCAGCCATTTGTGTACTTTTATTTATCCTATACTTAAAACTAACTTATATGAATTATGTACTTTTATTTATCTAATACTTAACTTAATAAACCATCTTTTTTTTAACGGCCTTAGTGAACCATCTTGTTAGTAAAAAAATAAAACAATTAACTACCAAATAGCATTAAAATGAGTGAACTTTGAGAGAGTGTGTGTTCGGAATTGAGGGAGATTATAAACAGCCGAAGGCATAAACATTAAAATAAAGAAGAGGAAAGGAGCCTAACAAGACTCGAACTAGGGACATCAACTAAAAACGGCAAGCACTTTACCAGTACATCACTATTCAGTTTTGATTTCAGGTTTGATTTCAGGTTCCCCTAAATAATATTAGAGGGTTCCTTCATGCTTTTCGATTTAACATAGCATTATAAATTACGAACTGAACGGGTTCCTGGGAACCCCTTTCTTGGCTGTAGATCCGCCCCTGGTCACTCCCCCCTTAGAGGAGTGCCCCCTTAGGGTGAGAGGGGCACTCCTCTCTTAGGGGAGTCCCCTCTCTTACGCACGGCCAATCAGCACGCGCCACGTCAACTGCCCTCTTAACTCCCCTCACACCCTCAATTTGATGGCGGCACTCCTCTCTTAGGGGACTTGCTTTTTTCTTTTCTTTTTTTTGTTTTTTGTTTTTTTTATTTGTTGTAATTATGCATGTTTATAAATTAAACAAATATTAATAAAAATTAAATAAAATTTAATAAAAGACATTTCATTAAATTAAAAATAAAAATTACATTCAAATTAGAATTTTTAGGAACAAAGACTTGGACATACGAAACCTCTGACGAAAAATATCGGCATTAAATTTTGGATTTTCGACAAAATAATCGGCCATGAGTGTTTCGTGGCCTCCCACACGATCTCGACAGACAATTTTTTTTTTTACTAGACAATGCCGTGTCTAGTAGCTCCGCTTGTTGGATGAGATTTTGGAAGAAAATTAAACTACCATCGCTTGACGATGAATCTTCATCGTCGGGAAAGTCGGGCAGGGGAGAAAAAAATGGAACTTGGAATCCATTTTTTTTAAAGATTGGTTAAAAAAATTAGATGAGTTGAATGGGTGAGAGTTGTTTTGGGTTTGAAAAATAAAAAAGATTAAAGAGGTAGTATTTATAGGGGTTAGGAATTTTTTTTTTTAATGTATAACGGCTATATAGCCGTTTAAACTTTGATTCCCTCATCGGTGAATACACACCGATCCCATTCACCGAATTGTATCCCCGCGGTGATGGCGGCGGTGTTCCCGCTCGGGAACTTGGGTCACCGCATGCCTCCCCGAGAAGTGCCCCGTATACCCTTACACCCTTAAATCAATACCCCTAAAAATTACATGATAAAACGTGTAAAAGTGAATATAGCAATATAAGCACATGGTATTATAGTTTAATAAGATAAGGCTTAGAAACAAATTAGGTACCGGATAAAAAAAAATATTGTATCATAACCAAGTCAAAATACCAGCTGTTAGATGGACAACGGAAAACCAAAATATCTGTGTTTGAACAAAAAAATCTCAAAACTTTAATGGTAAAAAAACATGTTAAATAAAAATAGAAATCCAATAAAAACACATTAATTCTTTTCTCAATATGTTATTATTATTAATATCACATTTTAAAATATTTGATTAATGGACCAACCAGTTCAGAGGCAATGCAGTCAGTAGTCCTCAAATTCCCATACACTCGGCATCCTCTTTCTGCTTGTGTTCTTATTTGTATCTATCTATCTATCTATCTATCTATCCCACCTACCCTTTCATTTCACCAACATATACAATTCCCATCTCAAACCTAATTCAACATTATGGAATCTTGGTCTCCTTCTTTAGATGTTCATCAAGAATTTGCCAAACTTGTTAACCGTATGCATCCCCCCAGGTATTATACTTATAATAATTTTATATCTATTTCCATCTTTTTTTTTTTTAATATTTATGAATCTCTCTGTTTTAATTTGGTTTTTGTGTTTGTAGGGTTACTGTTGATAACATCACATACAGAAAAGTCACTTTAATTAAGGTAGTATAACTTTAATTTTTTTTAAGAATTATAAAAATGTATTTAATTATTTGTTTCAGATTCAATCATTCAAACTGTTTAAGGTTTATTTAATGATGTTGGCAGGTTGACAGTGCCAACAAAAGAGGAAGTTTGTTAGAAGTTGTTCAGGTTTTAACTGATCTCAACATACAAATTAAAAGAGCTTACATTTCTTCAGATGGGGAATGGTTTATGGATGGTAAAATTATATACATTTATATACATATACTTTCAATTATTGTAGTCGATTTGCGATCGCCTTATTCGTTTCATGTTTGACAGTATTTCATGTCACTGATCAGTATGGCAACAAGCTCTCCGAGGATAATGTCGCTGATCGTATCCAACAGGTCCGTATATACTCAGTGGCGAATCCAGAATTTTTTTTTCTAATGTGTTCCTTTACATGGATTATCACTATTTATTTCCACTATTTTTTTCCAAACTGACTGGGTTCCTAGGAACCCACAAAATGTGGCTAAATCCGCCACTGTTTATACTAAATCTGCATGTCGTTATCATCGTTATAGTAATCGTTATCGTTATTGTTATAGCTGAATAAACTATGTTATGTGTTATAGTCACTTGGACCCAGAGGTTGCAGTTTCAGATCATTAAGGGGTTCAGTTGGGGTCCAGTCAGCTATGCAACACACAACCATCGAGTTAACCGGGCGTGACCGGCCTGGTTTACTATCCGAGGTTTTCGCAGTCCTCGCGAACCTCAAATGCAATGTTGTGTCTGCCGAAATCTGGACTCATAACTCAAGAATTGCTTCAATTGTTTATATAACCGACGATGAAACCGGACTCCCAATTGAAGACCCTGATCGACTCGCTAAGATCAAACATCTTCTCCTTTTTATTCTCAAAGGGGGTAGAGATCGACGAGGGGCTCAAACCGCAGTCTCCAGGGGATTTACGCATACGCAAAGGAGACTGCATCAGTTGATGTATGCAGATCGGGATTATGATACCGGAGAATATAATCGGTTGGAGAATTCCCGAAGCGTAAAACCGTTAGTGACGGTTGAGAATTGCAGTGAGAAAGGGTATACCGTTGTGAATTTGCGGTGTCCCGATCGGCCTAAGTTGTTGTTTGATACAGTTTGTACACTTACTGATATGCAATATGTGGTATATCATGCCACTATTATTGCTGAAGGAGTTGAAGCTTCTCAGGTATTAATTTAATTGTCTAACAGTTTTGTTTTGTTGTTGGTGGGATTTTATTTACTGAGTATAATAATGTTATATTTGTGTCTTTTTAAGGAATTTTACATCCGTCATACAGACGGATGTCCAATCAGCTCAGAAGCCGAGAGGGAACGTGTAATCCATTGCCTTGAGGCAGCGATCAAGAGGCAAGTTCCCGAGGGTGTAAAGCTGGAGCTATGCGGGGAAGACAGGGTCGGGTTGTTATCAGATGTGACTCGGATATTTAGAGAGAACGGGCTTTCAATCACGAGGGCGGAGGTGTCTACGAGAGGATTGAAGGCGGTTAGCACGTTCTACGTGACAGATTCATCTGGAGATCAGGTGAAAAGCGGAATGATTGAAGCGGTTCGTGATGCGATCGGCAAGAGTGTGCTCACGTGGAAGGAAGACAATGTGTTGAAGACGGGGAACTCGCAGCCGACGACGAGGTTTTCTTTGAGTGGATTGTTTCGATCGAGATCGGAAAAGTTTTTGTACAACTTGGGGTTAATTAGTTCTTGTTCCGAAGTAATCTAATCAAAATCCATTGTGCGTCTAGTGGTATGTTGTTTGTCCCACACAAAAGTAACTTGGGTTCAAATGAAACAATATTTTGGGTAAAAATACTATGTTTTAAAAAGAATGAATATAATCAGAAATGTAGTATTTGTTGAAGTTCTAAAAAGTTAGTATGATGTTACTAGAAATTGAAAAGTACGGGTCGTGGACAGTCACAGATGACCATGAGCGATCGTTTTCCCGCTAGTGTAAAAGGTGGTGTGGCACTGTGTGATTAGGCGGTAGAAAAGGGACAGAATTTAAAAGAGGGATGACTTTATGGCAGTCACAGCTTTTGTGGGAAGACCGTGAAGAAGGGTCACGTGAATAGAATCATGTACTGTATCTTCCTTGATCATTGTGCACACTAAGTATCTCGGAGGAGGTATTTTAGACTAGGGATGAGCATATGCCACCGAATACCGATCTCATACCGATCCCGATCCCGAAATACCGATACCGTGCACTTTTCGGTATCCCGATCGGTATCCACTTTTTGGCGTTTTCGGTATCGGTACGGTACGGTATCGGTATAATACCGATACCGACCCTCAAAATACGGTATAATACCGATACCGTACCATACCGATACCGAACCGACATGTTTCGGTATCGGTATCGGTACCTAGTTTGGGTGAAATTCGGGATCGGTATTTGGCGGTATCGGTATCGGTTCGGTATCGGATACCGCCTTGCTCATCCCTATTTTAGACTATCTATTGTCACAACCCAATGCAACCCAACATTTTATTAAAAAACTAATTTCTCTCTTTTTCATCTCTACAATCCAACCCAATCTAAATTTTCACTCACATCCACAACCCAACCTAAATCAATACTTTATAAATAAATATGAGTTATAAGTAAAAGAAAAATATTGTAATAATAAAAAGACAAACAAAAAAAATTATAATAATCAATTCAAGGTTGCAACCAAAGGTTGTAAGACTATCCACTATCACAACCCAACCCAATCTTTTATTATAATACTAATATCTCTCTCTTCCACATACACAATCCAACCCAATCCAATTTTTCACCCACTATCACAGCCCAACCCAACCCAACCTAAACTAATATTTTATTATATAAAGAAATAGAAGTTAAATAATAAAAAAAGGAAAAAGAATTAAATATTATAAAGAAATAAAAGTTAAATAATAGAAAAAGAATAAATAATTAATATTATGTGGGTTGTTGGTTGCAACCTTTGGTTGCCATACCAACCTGGTTGTCCATAAATTTCTATTATTTAATTAAAATAATTTCCTACAATTTTGTCTTATTTGCCATGTGGCAACCATTTGTGCAATTTAGTCACCATAGTGAGTAGTATTAGAAAAAGTGAAAAAGAGATTTACTTTAAATTATAAGCCCATGCTCATCCTTATTAAGGGGTTATGTAGCGTCAAATTGGGCTATAACGTTATTAATGCCCCATAGCGTTCCGGAACATCGTCCCATCCGGCGTTATGAGGAGGGTTATGTGTCAGCCGCGATATCTATAACGGGAAGGGGGTTATGATTTTTGTTTCTCTCACACACATATATATACACACACATATCTATAATTCCTCACACATCTATACTATCTATTAAAGTAGCTTAGATGATGACATAGAAATGCCTACGTGTCAACTTCTCAGGTATGCCACGTAGTCCACGCTGATGTCATAATTACGATTTATTTATTATATATCTATATTAAAATTATTTATTATATATCTATATTAAAATCTGACTTTTTGAATATATACAAACTAAATTTTTTAGGAGGCAAATTTGAATTGCATGGGGAGTTGTATGGCCATTTAATACACATCAGAGCTAATCAAATCAACTCTCTCTTTCTTCTCGATTCAAATTAAGAGCTTCATTTCTCTCTTTCTTCTCTCTTCAAACTGACTTCTCCTCTCTTCTCACTTCTGGCGATTTCCAGGGATTCTCTTTCTTCTGTATTCAAAAAGCTTCAAGTTGAAGAATGTCTTCGGCAAAGAAGTCTGATGGTTCTGTCACTCGGCTATGATGATCTCAAAAGTCTTTTACCTGTTGATTTTGGCATGACAATGATGGCGGATGGTAGGGTTTGACCTGCAACCCACCTTGCAGCCATGATTACTGGTAGATCTGAGCCACATCGTTTTGTTGTACTTTTCGAGTCTTGGCTTTCTTGAAGCCATCTTCATCACTGTGGTGAAACCCTAACCGCCGTCACCATAGGCTTCTGCTGATAATACCTGAAACGGCAAACCCTGGCCACCACTTGGGGTGCGACTGTTGACTATCGTTGTGGTGACTGAAACCCCATTCGTCTGCATGTGTGCGACTGTTGACTATCGTTGTGGTGACTATCGCTGTGGTGACTATCGCTATGCCTCTGTTTCTGCTCTGGAGATGTCTGGTGGCCTAATAGGAGATGCAGAGTTGTATTGTCTGCTAAAATAGAAAACGGTTGATTTGAGGTGACTTCCGTCAAGTTCCACATAACTTCAAGTGGGTTTTTATTGTTTGAGGGTAAAGGTTTATAATAATTGTTTTTATACAATTTGAAATTAGGTTTTGGAGCTGGCTGGAAATGCAGCAAGAGACAACAAGAAAACAAAATCATTCCGAGACGTGTTTTTATGGCTTCCAGGTAGTCCTTTTATCGTTGCATCGTAGTTATTTTTCCATGTGTAATCTATAAATTTTCACCTTTACTTTGTGTTTTTAGCAGTTAGAATGTATAATAAGAATCAATTGGTTGTGTAAATCGTTCACCAAGATTTGTAAACTATTTGTTACTGGTTCGTTTTTCAACAAGATCTCAATTTAATTGCACTAATGCATTGATGCATCATGTTCCTTGATAAGACAACAAGGGACAATTTAAGTATTCATTTGATTATTATTGTTTTGCAGGTCTAGTCAAGCTCTTCAAAGATGATTCGGGGTTTGTTTTGGCATTGATTAGGATAGAAAATAACTTACTGTCCATGTTATTTTACTATTATATAGTGATTCAGATGTGGAACCTGTTATGTTTAAAATGGTATTATTTTATTTTTATGCAGTGATGCCTCTGTTTCTGCTCTGGAGATGTCTGGTGTCCTAATAGGAGATGCAGAGTTGTATTGTCTGCTAAAATAGAAAAAGGTTGATTTGACGAGACGCAACATTGGTACCACCGATGTTGTTTGGTCATAATCCTAATGGTCGGTACTGACAGTCCCTATAACTTATTGTACCAAAAATTACAAAATTTATAACTGAACGTCAAGAAAAATATTTAAACACAATAGAGTAAAAAAAGTTGATAAACGATCCAAAATAACATTGATGATAATTCATGGTTTGTGGGTTAGTCTAAATGGGTTTGGGTCCGTTTTGGGTCGAACCCACGAAACGGGTGTTTGGGTTGATTTACTCGGTCCATGGGTTGATTGTTTGGTTACTCAAAAGAATTTTAAATGTGCGACTTAAATTTACGTGGTTTATATCATAGAAATCGAATAAAATAAAATGTGCAACTTAAAGTTACGTGGTTTATATACAGTTGAACCGATGAATAAGCAGTTCAGGTTAGATAAGAATTGCAGATTTGCAATGTTTTTGCAGTCCATACACTCTTTTATTCATATATACAACTATGAATTAACTCCAAATTCCTCTTCTTGCTGTAGCTTGGAGCTCATGGTACGCACTTACACTTGTGGTGATTGAAGAATGGTGATGGTGGAAAGAAGCCCTAGAGTTCAACACACTTTTCTGGTGATGAGCTCAGACTGGTCTCGAGGCGGCAATGAAAACCTCGGTACCCAGGTCTGATGACGACACTTTGAACAGATCCGACAGTCAAAATGGTGGCGGCGGTTATAGCGAAACCCCACGAAAACTACGGTATTCAGGTTTGATGACGACACTTTGAATTACTATATTAAATGCTTCATAATATAGTAATGATGAAAAAAATAAACCTTTGACTATGTTTTCTAACAGGGGGTTGTGGATGTCATCTGTGGTTTTGTTTATTTTGATCACCGAAGTTGAGTTTCTCATTCTGATATGAAAGTAAGTGATTCTATCTGTTTATGGTTAATTTTGTTTTGGTTTTTGACTTTGTAGATAGAGTTTTTAATTTATGGGGATTGTTTTGTTAATTTTAAAATCCTGTGCGTGATGGTAAGTATCATTTTCTGTTGACATTTTGAGATAAAACACATCATAATGGACTCATTTATAAGTGGGTCAAACTTGCTAATTATAATCCTTGCTAAGTATCATCTTCTGTTGACATTTTGAGATAAAACACATCATAATGGACTTATTTGAAATGTTGTTACTAATAAGTTGAAGTCACTTGCAGAGGAATTTTGGTCCTCATTGAGGAATGGAGCACATCGTTCCACAGGTTTGTCTTATTATATGGAGCACATCGTTCCACAGGGAGCTTAGATGATGACATAGAAATGCCTACGTGTCAACTTCTCAGGTATGCCATGTAGTCCTCGCTGATGTCATAATTACGATTTATTTATATATATAAAAATCTATTTATATAATCTGATTTTATTTATTATGAAAAAAGTATTGTTTTTTAGATGATGACATAGAAATGCCTACGTGTCAACTTCTCAGGTATGCCATGTAGTCCTCGCTGATGTCATAATTACGATTTATTTATATATATAAAAATCTATTTATATAATCTGATTTTATTTATTATGAAAAAAGTATTGTTTTTTAGGAGCCAAATTTTGAAATGCATAGGGAGTTGTGGAATGGGCATTTTTAATGTTTGTTAGCTTGAGCTATGTGAGGATGATGAGTTTATTGTGCTGACATGTGATGGTATCTGGTAAGGGTTTATATGAAATGGCACTATAATTTATGCCATCCAATTTTTCTTTCTTAATCTTTTGGATCATTACTAAATTATTTTACTTTCATGTGTTTAGGGATTGCATGTCAAGCCAACAGTTAATGGATTTATCCATGAGCAATTGATAATCGGTAAGTTTGAGATAACTCATGTTGCCCTTTAAATTACATCAGGTTAGAGGTGACGTTGTTTGAAATGTTGTTGCTAATAAGTTAAATCATTTAGTAAATAAAGCATCAGTTTTGGTTTTGATTGGTGTCAAATCAATTAAATTGATCAAATTAAATTTTAAAGAAGTTAATTATTTAACGGTTTGAATTCAGGATTCTATTAAGGGAGATTAGAGGATGATCTCGATTTGCCTACGTGTCACGTTCTTAGCTATTAAGGAAGAGAGGAAGACACAAAGGATGTGTCAAACACAGTTGATATGATACAGGTTCAAGGTAATAAGAAGAAACCCTCTGTTGTAGAAGCAACCAGTGAGAGTGTTTTGGTGGAAAACGTGGAGGGGTCGGTGACGTTGTCGAGGGTTGTCAGGAAATGCTAAGTGATAGCATTTCCTGACAACCCTCGACAATGTCACTGACCCCTCCACAAAATTTCATCAAAACACTCTCACTGGCTGCTTCTACAACAGAGGGTTTCTTTTTGTTACCTGAACCTGTATCATCTCAACTGTGTTGACTGACCCTGTATGTGTTGTTACATTAAGATTCAATTAGGATTTTTTTGATATTGAAAATTGATCGGTGTAAAACTTTATCACCTTAGATGTTTTTGTCATCTGAGGCTATGATGGCGAGATCTGGCGTGTTGTTGCAACATGGCCTAATCGTTGCTGGCTGCTGTTCGCGGCTGTTCTAGGTAGCGTTGGGTGTAATCGATGTTTGTTTGATGATAATTAGATCGATGTCACCTAAGGGATATTCAGTCAATGATGTTGATGAGATGCTTCTCACCTGAGACTAAAACTATGATGAAGCAAACGTCTGCCCGAATATAAGCGAGGTATGGCATTTTCAAATCATTTGTATTACTTTAGCAAATCATTTAGTGTTGACTGTGTTGATGAATAAAAATGAATTCAAAGTGCACTTTTCTTGTGCTTTCAATATGAGGATATGATGATTTTGCAAACTGTGTGAAAATTGAATGAAGATAGCATTATGGTATGGAAAAGTTGTAGGATGGTAGTTGTTCATGCAACCTCTCTTGCAGCTATGGTGTTGTCATCTTTATGCACAATCTGAGCCTGACAGTCTGACAATATAAACGTTTTGCAACTTCACCATGAATAGAGAAGAAAGAGAGAGTTGGAAGGATATATGATTAGTTCTGAGTGCATTAAATGGCCAAAACAACTCCCTATGCATTTCAAATTTTGCCTCCTAAAAAAACAGATTATTACCTAAAGCTGTATCATCTGAATTTTGAACTGTTTTGATTGAGCCTGTATCTGTTGTTACATTAAGATTCAATTAGGATTTTTTTTTATTTTGAAAATTGATCGGTTCAGTTTTGTTCACCTTAGATGCTTTTGTCATTTGAGGCTATGATGGCGAGATCTGGCGTGTTGTTGCAACATGCCCTAATCGTTGCCGGTTGCCGTTCACGGCTGTTCTAGGTAGCGTTGGGTGTAATCGATGTTTGGTTGATGATAATTAGATCGATGTTATCTAAGGTATATTCAGTCAATGATGTTGATGGGATGCTTCTCACCTGAGCCTAAAACTATGATGAAGGAAACGTCTGCCCGAATATACGCGAGGTCTGACATTTTCAAATCATTTGTATTACTTTAGCAAATCATTTAGTGTTGTCTGTGATGATGAATAAAAATGAATGCAAAGTGCATTATGTTGACATTTTCTTGTCCTTTCAACATGAGGCTATGATGATTTTGTAGATCTGAGTAAAAATTGAATGAACATAGCATTATGGTATGGCAAGGTCGTAGGATGGCAGTTGTTCATGCAACCTCTCTTGCAGCCATGGTGTTGTCATCTTTATGCACAATCTGAGTCTGGCATTTTGACAATAGAAATCTTTTGCAACTTCACCATGAATGACCTTCGCTGACGCTGTGAGGACGCCGGTAAGTTATAAATGGAGTTTGGTTGGTCTGAGATGCCTATTTAGCTGTATGTGATGACGTTGGTAAGTTTTCCAATTTTTCATTTGTAGATCGGTTATATAAATTGACGTTTGTAACCGATTCCTGTGTTTTATTTTACAGGTGTTTGATTGGCCAGTTTACTGTGAATTTGGTTGAATCATCGTTTGTAAATTGGTTCGTGTGGCCATTGATACAAGGTGACAGTGAAGATGTTAAGGTTGAAGCAACTGTCTCCTACAGATCAGGTGGTTACTCTCAATTCTCGATTGTTGTTCAATCAGAAAGATAAGGTACTTTTTCCATCCCTGAAGATGCTCTTGGTATGTTTGTTTTTAGTCGTGATTGGTAATTTCAAGAATTTATAGTTTGATAAAGGTTTCATCTTTTTTGGTTCGTTTTGTTTGTGGTAATGATTTTTGTTTTGTTGTAGTGTTTGATTTGTTTTTTAATTATTTTGGTTGGCTGATACACGAGAAATACAGCCAAGAAGCGGAATAACAGTACAATTGACACCACATCACACAGACCAAAGAACAATTCTTCAGGAAAAACTGGTTAGTGCATTCAGAAGTTAATAATCTGAATTATGGATTGGTATTAAGATGTTTGTAAATTGGTTCAAAGTATTATGAACTGATGTGTTGAGATTCTTGAATTAGTGAAAATCCGTGCCATATAATTAAGTACATCTTATACTTCAAGCTTTCTCCATCTGTTTGCAGGCGAATAGGTTGACTCGATGAGGTATGAAAAACAAGATTGATAAATTTAGTGAAAATGTGATTGAAAGATGATAATCCAGTATTTGAGGATCTCATTCTATAGCCTCGATAAATTCAGGGGTGTTTTCAAATAATGTTTCCTAGATGTTTGAAGACCGACAAATGTCCACAGAAGCAGTGCTGTTAACATTTGTCGATCTTTGTTGGTTTTCAAATATCTAGGAACCATTATTTGAGAACACCCTTGCATTTATCGGAGCTTTAGAATGAGATCCTCTACTATTGGGTTATCATTTTTCAAACCAATTTTCCCTAAATTTATCCATTTTGTTTTTCATGCAGGAATATAATTTGTTTTTTTATTATTTGATTTGGTTGATGATCCATGTTGAAGGATGACTTATGTTTCAGACTATACAAAGATTGTCTTTTGGTTATCATAAGGTTAAATTTTAAATTAATTTGGTCTCATTCGTTAATAAGCTTATAATTATACTTAAGCCATTAAATTCTTGACGTTAGGTCTCAATGCACCTAATGACAGCAACCTTATGATGTTGCCATCACATTCTTTCCGTTTACATTTCAGGTAATGGTTTTCCTTAATTCATCTCGAAACTTACGTTGTTATATATGATTTTTCAATGTGGTTTTGAAACTTACGGGATAGTAATTGTCAATTTCAGGTAGGTTGGGTATTGAGATCAAGAAATTCAGCGTCACTTGTAGATATGGTTTCAAGGTCAATATTTGGTTTGAAACAGTGACAGAGGACTTTTGTTTCTGAATGTTTTGTAGCTCAACTTATGATTTATATGCCTGATGTTGTCAATTCATAACTATAATGCGAATGTGAATTCATTAAATAATTTCACATCATATTTTACATAACAATGTAGCTAAAAACTTTGCAAATTATAAACTACTTAGTTTATTTCTATATCAAACATGTACACTAACACATACTGTCTTTAACATTGTTTTATAAAGATATATAACTAAACACAAAGAATTTAAATAATATATTATAATATGTTTTTTAGTATTTTTAATATTTGATTCCGATCGTTATTAGAAAAAACCCGTGTATTCACACGGGTGTACACCTGGTATATATATACAGGGGTAAAATCAAATAAAAAGTTTATTTTGCCTAACTATGATGAAAAGGAATCTTAACCATTCATTTTTCAAATCAATGGTTAAGATGAAAGTGTAGGAGAAAGGAGGAGTGAAAGGGTATCTTAGGAAAATCCTATTTATGGACTTTCTTTCTCCACATGCAAGTCATATGCATATTCGACCCCCATTTTTTAAACGTTCATAACTTTTTTATACGACATTATTTTTTCATAAAAAATTCACCGTAAAATCGAGCGTTTTTTATCTTTAATTTGAGTGCCATATTGCTATATAAAATATGAAGACTAAAAAAACCCACAAAAATGTGTTGTATTTCTATGTTGTATAACATTTTTTGTGCTGGATTTTTGTACTATATTTTTGTGTTGAATTTTTTTTTTCATAATTTTTTGTGCTGGATTTTTTTGTACTACATTTTTTTGCTGAATTTTTTCGTGCAATATTTTTTTGTACTAGATTTTTTTGCTATATTTTTTGTACTACATTTTTTTGTGCTATATTTTTTTGTACTACATTTTTTGTGTTATATTTTTTTGTACTAGATTTTTTTTGTTGTACTTTTAAAAAAAAAAAGGGGTGTCACATGTCATTTTTACTCCTATTTATAAAGGCCAAAATGTCTTTCATTCCTACTTATTAGGAGTGCCATATGTCATTATCACAATCCTTCTTAGGCTACTTAGGCAAAATCCATTTTTAGTGGATTCTTCCCCTATATATACATACATGTTATATAACCTCCATTTCCACTACACGCTCAAGTTATATAACCCCACTTCTCTTACATATTTTGCCATTTGTCACATAATCCCCCTTATGGGGCTTGACCACTACATATGGACTAATACGATACAGTGTGTGGGGGCGTGGAAGATGTGTGAAGGTCTTAACCACGCCGTTACACCACCTTGTGTATGGCGTTGATGTTGGCGTGGGAGAGGGGGTGCTCTGATTTTCACCGGCGTGGGAGAGGGGGCGCTCCGATTTTCACCGGCGTAGAGGGCAAATGGGTGGTGACATGTCGGCATTTATTAGTGAGTGGATTTTGCGTAAGTTTTGATTTGTTATCATTTGTTTATTTTATTTTGAGTAAAATGTCCGGATGGTCCCTGTGGTTTTGTAAAATAATACCTTTAGTCCCCAACTTTTGGAAATTACACTGGTGGTCCCTGTGGTTTGACAGTTTGTTACTAGGATAGTCCCTGGAGTGAATGCGTGTTAGTTTTCTCCGTTACGTCCATCTGAAATTACTTATTTACCCCTCTCTTTTTTAAAACGTCCACTTTCACGCCCCTCCATCTCTTTTCTTTTTTACCACACTTTCTTGCTAATGTGGCTGCCACTTAGCGATTAATGCCTACTTTTCATGACCTGCCACAATGTATTATAGTCTAAGAATTAGTGGTAGATCCGTTGTGATCTACGGTGCGTGTTATGATGGATGGGAACTCGGTTTGATTAGGTGCACCCTATAAGAAAGAAAATAGATAACTCAAGAAAATAATCGTAATTTAATCAAGTGAAATAGTAAAAAAAAGAAGGGGGGTACGGGGTAGAACCGAGAGAAATGAGGGAGAGAGGCAACACCAACCCGATACCTCTTAAACAGTCAAGCTTTAACTTCCAACCTCTAACCATCTGGCAAAGCCATCACTCTGGTTATTAAAAGCAAACACACGTGTATATATAAGCAGAGGCCGACATTGTTCATGCCGACCGACGCGCGTTGGAAGAGACAACTATTTGGTTGGTTTGGGTGCACTCGTTATATGAGACGAAAGAGAACCCAAAATATATAGTTGTAGTATGCCCAAGATGGTATTGACGCATGTTCGTTTAACGGTTTTTATTTTTTTTTATTTTAGTTACATAATAAAAGGGGAAAACTTAAGTGTCCTTTGATCTCCAACAGGCTGGAGTTGATTTGAATAGGGAGATGAGGGCAGTTTGTGGGTCAAACATTTTATTTTGGTTGGATGCCTGGACTGGTCCAGATCCCTTGGCTTTGTTCTTTCTAGCTCTTTTTCATTAGGAGGCTGACAAAGCCTGCTATGTTGCAGACTGGGTACACATGGGTTTATCTGGATGAGTTGGTAAATTGGGCTTGGATAAGAACACTGGTGTCTGGGGCAAAATTGGAAGATTTCCAGCAGTTGTTGGCTTAGCTCTTGATTGTATCTTTATCTGGTGTCCTGGACCGATGGTTGTGGGGTCTTGAGCATTCCGGGTTGTTTTCGGTTAGGAGCCTCCTACACTCAGCGAATCGGGTTCGGTCAGGACTACATTTTTTTAGTGGAATTCTTAGGTCACAAAGAAGGCAGATATTGTAGCTTGGAAAGCTGTAAAAGAAAGACTTTTGACGATGACTTTGCTGGTTAGAAGGAATATCCATGTGCAATATGAATCATGTGTCTTTGGTGGTGAATGCAGTGAAATGGTAGGCCATATCACTTTGGTGCAAGTTTCCTGCTTTATTTTGTGTTTGGGGTTAGGTACAATATAGTCATTGCTCAGAGAAAAGGAAGAGAGTGTTTCACGCAATTATTCAAATTTCGGTTTGGTGTATGTGGAAATCGAGGAACGAATTGGTTTTCAACCAGAAACCGGCATCCGTTGTGATCACTGAAGAGGTACAATTGTTGGGCTGCTTATGGATTATAAGCAGGTCCAAGGAGCATTCTATCAAATGTAGAGGTGCCCATAAACTTGGATATTTTTCTGTATTTGATGATTGATAGATGTGTTGTTTTGTGTTTTGGTGGGTTCAGATGCGATGTAATCTGTTTCCTGTATTTTGGTGCCAAGCTACTCGATGGCCGTGTTAATAAAATTTTAGTTGTTCGTTCAAAAAAAAAAAACTGAACATATTATTGGAATACCAATTCCAACAAATTTTGAAAACCAAACACGTTATGAACGAAATTCAGATTCCATCGAACTCTGAACCAGATGTGATCCACTCTTTATTTCAATGAAACCGGTTCATGAAACAGTCGGTATTAATACCACACAAACTCTCGTTTCTCAAACCACCTACCTCTTCATGTGGGAAATAATCTGCCCGAAAAGGCTACAATATAACTCATACAAAATGGACACTCACAAGACGCAACCACCTACCCGCCTTGCTTTTCTAGACCAATGGAAGCTCGCCACAGTCATTGATAACGACTCTCTTTGTTGGGCGATCACCTCTGTCTGACTTGGGACTCGATCAGCTTAACTACATCCATGCCCTCAAGAACTTGCCCGAACACCACATGCCTTTGATCCAACCATGGAGTCTGCTCACCACAGACATAAAAAAAAACATGTCAATAGTTTAAACCTTGATCATGCTATCAGATAATCTACAGATGAGAGCATGATGCCCCCTTGAAACATTTTTCAAACCAAATCATACCTTGACTGTGCATATAAAGAATTGACTGCCATTAGTATTGGGCCCGGCATTTGCCATGCTTACGATTCCAGGTCCAGTGTGAGTTACTGCAATTTTAACATATATCGAGAGATGTGTCAGGACAGGATGTGGTCCTTGTTAAGCTTAATTTTGACCAAAGTTGCTTAATTTTTTATACATTTACTTGTTAGCTTTTCATTAACAAATGTGTTCCTTATGTCGCTCCTTAAATAAGTTTTGGTTTATTTGCTTCCTAAAAGATGCTATCAATTAACTACATTATATAACATGATTGATGACCAATGAAGAGGGTTGGCTAACTCACGTTTGAAGTTTTCGTCCTTGAATGTCCGGCCATATATGCTCTTACCACCAGTGCCCTGGCATAATAATTAGAAAAAAGCGAACAAATTACTTTGCATGTCCAACTGAAAGACTATTACAAGTTCTGCAGAATAATTAAGACATAAAACATCAACATAATCAAGTATCACTAGGGCAGAAGCTGAAGATGTGGTTATCAAGTTCAGTGCATTATCTTCTTTAATTCCTAGAGATGTTAGTGTGCTGAATAAGTGCGCAGAAGCTAACAGACAAGTTCACCAGGACACTGTAATGTGTATATCATAACATATGTATCAACAAATGGAAGAAAGTGTGAAGTCAGGATAAGCAAGAACCTACATTTCCCTTGTCAAAGTCCCCTCCTTGAATCATGAAATCCTTAATAACACGATGAAACGCAGAACCCTTGTATCCAAAACCTTTCTCTCCTGAAAGAGATGCATGCCAAAACGCCAGATTACCCATAAGTTCATCGTATACGTGTATCAAAACTAAATAAAAATCACTCAACAAAACATATGAATGTAATATTTAACCTGTACACAGAGCACGGAAATTTTCAGCAGTTTGGGGCACATCATCACCAAAAAGCCCAATAACAATGCGTCCTACGTTACTACCGACAGGGTTTCCAATGCTTATGTCAAAGTAGACTTTGTTAGTTACTTTAGCCTGTGTAGCTACCTCCTGAATGAAAAGAAAACCATGTATACAAGCTAATAAAAAACTCGGTAAACTGTAAACCCTCGTATCCTAATAACTTGACTCACAGAAACAACAACCTCTGTATGTTTCACCAATTCAACTAAACTTTTTCCTCAATTTTCATAAATTTCATATCTGCAAATCACTATCTATAACCATAAGATGCCAGAACATATTCAATATCATTTTAATGCAATTCAGTTCACATGTAACACTTAACTACTTCACTTATAACTTTGAGTTTATCATATTAAAGTAGCAATACGCATACCTAGATGTAGCAAAATTCACCAACAAATACGAGTACAAATGCATAAAAACGAACAATATACCTGAGCACTAGCCCTAACGGAAAAGCATCGGGACTTGTGCTGAACCCTAGGGTTTGTTGAAGACTGCAGCCGCAGCGAGCCGGATAAAAAGCTCGACGATGCTGATAACGTAGATTTAGCGAGCTTGTTAGATCTGAAACACGAATTTTGAACGGTTTTCACCGGCGATAAGGTTCGGGAAGCTGAGAGTGAACCGACGTTTGACTGAAACAACAAATTGAAAGATATTAAAGCGATGAAACAAGTGGAAGATAGAATATGCAAGTTAATAATACCATAGATGTGAATGAGAGCGCCATTGATTAATGGTTAGGTGGATGATAATCCAGAGAGTGGTGTGTGTTTTGAGGGGTAGGGAAAATGGATATCGGTGATGACGAGTGAGTGGCGCATTGGAATATTCGTGGGGAAAATTACAGAAATGGGGATGGAGTTTATGATATTTACTTTTGAGACCCTTGATTTTTGAACTCTAGTTGATTTTAGTGTTTAACTGGTATCTAGGACTCACGTTTTGCGACGGGAACGTTAAGCCAAAGAAAAAGTAAAGGTAAAATTGAGGAATCACGCACACACGTTACATCGTGTTAACTCGCAAAAAATAGACTTGAAAAGTAAAACATAGAAAATAATATCTAAGTCAGCTTAAGACCCGCGAGTTTCGACGGAGCTGTTAAACCGTAAGAAAATGTTAAACCACATGTGCGCGTTGCAGCGTGTTAACTCACAAAATTTAGAATGTATTGTAAAATGATAAATTTGAAAGTGAAAAAGTATTGAGGTTAAATATCACACCCCGATTTCCGGTGGGCACGGAAGGGTAGGGTTTAAGCGTAACGATTGGATAACAGTATCACAATTTATAATGCAACGGAAGTATTGAGTAAAAATATTCATTTAATAAAAGCTTGAATATATATAAACAATTATACAAGCGTTCTAGTACAAGCCCATAGGCGGGATCTAATAAAAAAAGAGCTTTAGACAACATAGGTCTTAAGCTGAGGAGTTGCAAATTCCATAGGCGGGATCTAATAAAAAGAGCTTTAGACATTACAGGCGGGATCTAATAAAAAAGAGTTCTTATATTTATAAGCAATCACAGGGCTCATTTATATAATACCCGCTCCAAGTGACATATTTGTCAAACCCTAAGTTTTAAAACAAAATAAGTTAAGAGTATTTACCTTTTGCCAGCTTCCAACCGAATACGATTATAATTTAGCAAAAGTCGCAAGTAAAAGTATTATTGACCCAAGTCCGATTATCAGGGGGGTTCTATAGTCCGGAATGAAAAGAATTAGTTATCTGTTGGAATGTATATGTGTCATAGGTTAGTTCCTTAGACATGACCCGTTACTTAAGAATAGATTTGGTTTCGCTAGATTAAGCGTAGACCGGAATAAATGTGGTTTATGCCTATCCGAGTGCAATGACTCTTTGGATAAATGTCAATTAACCAAATATTCTGTTTTGAAGTAGTTTTGAAGTGATTAGGCCCGTTACGCCTAAATTATACGAACTAGGTTCGTATAACTAGTTATGCGTGTATAAACGGGTTCGGAAAGTTAGATGGGTCTATGACAAGTCCAAGTATTAAAAACATATTTTTTGTTTATGTATATTCTGTTCCAAAGTCAGATTGTAGCTTGGTTTAGATTAAAACCGTTTAATTAGCTATTACGACCACATAAGGGCATTGTGGTCATTTTTAAAAATATTATCAAGACTTGTCGATTAACCCATCAACGGAATGACCATGTGGTATAACTTCAGAGAGTTATAACCAACATTAATATGGTCTCAAAACAAGTTTAAAACAGGTCTTAATGTTGACCAAACGGGTCAGAATAGAAAGTCAAAGGAAAAGTCAAACTACTTGACTTTCGATATAGAATTGAAGTCTAAACTGAATTGGACGAGTTGGACATGCTACTAACAGTTTATATAAGTTGTATAACTTGTGTATATGTCAAAACAACTGAGTTATAAGTTATAAAAACCATTTATACCATTTATGAAGTTTTAACGAAAGTTTGACTTTTACATAGCATGCTTGAGTCATCAATTCGACTAGTAAACGTGATGATCCAAGGGTATGATCATAGAGGGATCATACCATCGTTATTACGATCACATAGGAAAGTTCGGATTGAATTTTTACTTGACTAATTTGGTCAGAAGCTAAAGTCAAATAGAAAGTCAATTGTTTAACTTTAAACTAAAAATAACTAAAATAAACATAAAAGAGCTAGTAGAAACACTTACTTGGAAGTGTTAGAGCAGAAGATAATTGAGAATGGGAGTCCTCTTGTCCAGAGAAGAGCTCCAAGAGAATAGGAGTAAAAGAGAATGAGAATGTGTGATGAAAGTGAAGGATTTATGGCTATTTATACTTGGGGATGGCTCATGAGGTGAAGCCAGGTGTTAGCAAGAGTTCACAGGTGATGATTAGTGGCTAGGGACGTGTAAGAATGAAACTTAAGGTGGCACAAATTGTTGAAAAGTGGCAGCTTGGCAGCAAGAATGCCAGCAGCCATTATGTTGTCTCTCGCACCCCCTCACAGACCGTAAGAGTGGTGCCTTACGGTCTGTAAGGACCTCCAGCGCCCAAAAGTTTTAAAACCCCCTTGCGGACCGTAAGGGCTAAGCCTTGTGGTCTGTAAGAGACCTCCATGAACAAAGTTTGAGATTTTATAATTTTAGTCCTTGGACTTTGATTCTTTTACCATTTGGCATTTTTAATCCCTCTCCTTCCTCATAGTCGGGATAAGTTGGAGATTCGGGACGCGTTTCAGCTAACGCACAATAATAGTCCCTCTCCTTCCCATAGTCGGTTAAAAATTATATGTTTAAGTTGGTTTTGTTATGGGATTGAATGACTACGGTAAGTCTGTTATTGTAACGCCCTGCTTCTCCGTACTTTCCATAATTAGAAATCGTTGTTTGTATTTCTATTTTTGGAAATCTTGTATTATTGTAATCATCTTTTCGTTGTAATCGTTGTAAAACCCGAGACTTGGATCATAAATAAAATTCGTATTTCTTTAAATTCATGTTCTACATATTTCATACATGTTTATACGATTGGAATAATCATACATGTGATACTTTATTCGTAATTCATGCTAAACTTGTTAAACTTACAACTACTTGCCATACATGCTAAATTCATAAGAAAACGATACTTATTCTCGACATCCATACTTATTCATACTTGTTTTATATATACTTTTATGCTTTAATTACATTACATACCCCTATGCATTGTCTTTTATACCTAAAATACCCTAAAACACCGTAAAACCCCAAAATAGGAAACTACAAGGACCAAAAATGTCATTAATCAAACAAAATCACCAAACCAGGGTGGCTCGCCGGCCGCGACCCGCACCCCCACCTGGTTCGCGCCCCGCCAGAGACCCGAATCCGCAGATATGTTAATCAGCCGCGAGTATTGGACAATTTTTGGCGTGTTTTGTTGTGTTTCTTCCATTAAATGTCCAACTACTCAACACTAATCATTCCCTATAAAACCCAACCCATACCTCACTTTCACTCTCAAACACTCTAAATTCAGCTGAGAAATCAGTAGCAAGGCAGATTCATTACAAGTTGCAAAAGTGAGCATAACTTCACTTATCTTCCATCTTTTTCATTACTTCTTTCTTCTTAGCACTTGGAACAACCTTAAGTATGTTTTCATAGGTTTTCCATGGAAAACCAAGGCTGGAACATCACCATAATAAGGTTAAAAGTACAAGAAACTTTCTGTTTTGTACAAACACTTGTTAAACATGCTTAAACTTGTGATTTCTTCATACATTCCCATGTCCTTATGCCACTAATCAAGACTATGATTATGTGTGCTTAAAAACAAGGTTGTAACATATAAATCCAGATGTTTTAATCCTCAAAACTTTCTGTTTTTAAAAGGGTTTTAACCCACAAGTGATGAACAAGTCTTGAACTTGTATATGTGTGATTATTGGATAGCATGGCCTATCCTACTTACAAATCCACACATCACTTGATGTTTTCCTTGTTAGCTAGTGTGTATTTCATTTCCATAATAATCCATTCATGACCATCCTTGTTGTCTTTGACAACTTGTGCATTGGTGAAAATACAAAAGAGGTCTTAAATAGAAGGATTATCCTCCTACCTCATGCATGACTTCTATGATAATCTTGTTATACTTGATGGACTAAAACTTATGATATATACTATATAGAATATATATAATGCCTATAGTAACCGAACCTTTGATGATAATCTAATGATTATTTGTCAAAATACTAAGTTACACCATCTAAGAACTTAGTACTCGTTACGATTCTAATGGGTACTTTAACCCATGAAAACATTCAAACCCCTATGGGTTTCATAGTGTCAAAAACGAGTATTAGGTGCTAGATGGTTATTTTCTCATATACGTACTTTCGTTATACTTTTCATCCCAAATTCCTAATCCTCCGTTATCGTCCAAATACTCATACACCTATGTTTACTCGTGTAGAAGGACTTGGTGTTTCCTCCTCCAACAACCAACAAGCTCCTCGCGGATTAACAAGTGGAAGCTTGCAAAACCGTGAGTACACTTGACATATTTTTTATTTTAACACTTTTTGGGTGCAATATGTTAACCTTATCAAAATCACAAATACTTTATAGGGTAAATTACACTTTTCGTCCTTTATGTTTGTATCGGATTGCAATGGATAGCCTTTAACTTCAATAATTACAGTCGCAATCCTTTATTCAGAGAACTCACTACACGCTAGGTCCTTTTCCACTAACCTAGTTAAAATTTTCAGTTAACTCTAGCCGTGTGCATTGCACATGAGGGCAATTTGGTTATTTTAAGCATTAATAATATATAGTATAATAAATAAAATAAAAAAACTTCAAAACAATTAATTATTTAGTTATTATATTTGTTTTATAATTTATAATACTATGTATTATTTATAGAAACCATCATCTGCTCTAAGCTAACCACAACCATCTCCATCTTCATCTCCTCCACCACCACTATCACACCACCACCCAACTCACCGGAAACCACAATCACCACCACCAACTTCGCACACAACCACCACCATCTTTGCAACTAACACCGTCGGAACGACTTGGGAAGTAGGGTGCAACAAATGAAACCACTGATCCGGGTCGCTGATACGTGCACCTCCGACCAGAATGGTGCCGATGACGTCTCTTCACTAGGCTAAACTGTACAATCCAGCTCACTCGAATCAAACTTATGAGACGAACTTCGCTGTCACACCCCGACCACGTAAAACAACAAAACGTGGCGGAAACGTCGGGGAGTGTTGTAACAGAATCATTGTTTCACAACCATGGATTAAACAATTTCTTTTTATTTAATTAAATGTATTACATTACATTGTAATTAGAAACAAAACATGAACAAATAGACTTTTATTGTTATTAAGTCGCTAAGGCCTCGTCCGTTCCTGTGTGAGCATGCATCAATATCATCATCAAATATCATCAACTATGGTACCTGAAACACATGTGAAAATACGTCAGCATAAAAATGCCGACGAGTACATAGGTTTTATATGAGTGTCAGATTCATGGCTCGTTTTACATGTTGCAATACTTATTTAAAAACCTTGTTTTGAAAAGTATAATATTGCGACATAATTAACCAACTCAAATCAAGTTGGATATGATTTATAAAATCTCGTAGCCATGATTCTTAACTCCAAAACATTTGTTTTATGAAATTAAATTGTAAAACATATCGTAGAAACTTGTTAACAAAACTCGTATGGTTTATATTATTCAGAAAACATCATTGTGTGACATCTTTTCAAAATCGTTTACCCAAGTGATCTAGATAACGCAACGATATATAATGTGTTAAAAACACTTATATATAGGAAGTACCAACGGCGTATCCACCATGCTTTTAACACATTACACCCGCCCCGTTACCTAATCACTTCCCTAACCCAACAGTTCAAACAGTTACAAATGGTTCCCATATAACAAATGGTTACAAATGGGTCACATATATCAAATGGTTACAAATGGTTCACATACATCAAATGGTTACAAATGGTTCACATATATCAAATGGTTACAAATGGTTCACATATATCAAATGGTTCGAAAAGTTCAAAAATGTAAAACAATGGGCTAGCATGTTAAGTGAACATACATAGCAAAACATAATGAAATCATGTACTAATAGTGTACTAATGAACATAGCATGTATATGATATGAAAACATGGAAAGCATGAAAGTAACAAGTAGGCACATGTGTTCCACCCCAAAATAGTTTGAAAACAGTAAAAGAGGGGACTATGTACTCACTTGAGATTGCTTAATAGTCTTTAGATAACCACCAAGCAACGCTAGAAGGATCACGGAAGTCAAACGACACCTAATATAGGTAACTAAGTTAATAAACGGACCTAAATCGGAAGATCGGATAGAATGAGGTTTCGTAAACCAAATGAGTATGGGAACTCATGTAATATGGTTTAACAAAGCCTAAATACTAAAATGAAACCTAACCTAAGTGCTTACGACCCATTATGACCCGTTTAGGTAGCTTACGCCACTTTAACGCGTCGTTTGCGTAAAACGCGTTTGGACCGCCTAACTAGTCCTATGACAAGTATTATATGCCTTAACATGTCTAATAATGTTACCTAATCAGTTTAGATGTGAAAATTTAGGTTACATATGCTTAAAATGAATTTATGCGTAAAAATGACATTTTGGTCATTTTCCTAAGGCATATAAGTTACCTATCATACAACTAACTAAACGAAGTGACCATAAGGTATAACCTCGGAAGGTTATTCCCTATACAACTATGGTCACCTAATGTGCTTGGTTGGATCCTAATGATCGACCAAACGGGTCGGGTTCGAAAGTATTAGCGATTGTTTAAATCGCTTACCTTACGACCCTACATAAGCACTAAACCTAAAGTGACGAGCTAAACATGTTAAAGCATGCTTAACGAGGTTTGAAAACAGGTTTGGTATCAAAACAAACGGTTTTGATACCTAAAAGTAGTTTGGTTACAAAATACGCAAGAATACGCATTTTGGCCGAAACTACGACTCACCACTATGCCTAGATAACGTGGTAATCAGTAGGTATAGTCATAAGAGACTAAAACCATCGTGATTACGCTCACGTTATGAAGTTCAAATGAACTTCATGTTGACCATAAACTGGTCAAAGCAGAAAGTCAAACACAGTTTGACTTTCACGCGAAAAAGAACGAAAGAGGACTTACAAAAGGTCCAAGAACGGAAGTTTGACCCGATTATTCTCAGGTATGAAGTGAAAGCACCTCAACTTAGAGAAATATCAGATCAAATGTGATTTGAAACAATGAGATGGAGGGGGTATTTATAGTTTTTGCACAACCGTTAAGATCGTTCATCGTAAAACGAGCTTCGATCTCATCCGTACACATGTGCCTATGGTTTTGTGAAACCATGGGAGCCCCTAGTTTCATTAAAACCATGTGCAAATGAGGGGAACAGCTGGAACAAGCTGGAATTTATATTTTTCATTTTGGTCCCTTCCTAAGATAACTATGGCAGATTGTCAATTTTGGTCCCTGAATGTGCAAAACATGGTTTTTGATGCATTTTTGACACGTTTAAGCCCCGTTAATCCCATTTCAAGGCTCTAAAATGAAGTTAAAGTATAGGGAACATGAAACATGCTCAGAAATATCTTGGATGTCGGTTCGTTTGGTCGTACGGTTGCGTTGTTCGGTTAATTACGACGAAACACGAACGAATGCGAAAAACGATCCAAATTACGCGACGAATGGAATTTTATCATGAAAATCACTAAAATAAAATATTTTAATGATTACATAAAGTTTTGGATGTCCGGATGTATTCAGAACGTAAGATATGCGCGAAAATGCAAACTTATGCACTTTTTGACGCTTTTAGTCCCTGAATGACCAAAAAGTTTATTTTAGCACACCGAACCCCTCAAAGCCTATTTCTAAGATATGTAAAGGATATTTAGGGTATGTTTAACTTATGGTCATGTTCCGGAATGTTCGTTACAGTACAAAATCGGCATACTTTCGCAGTTTGTCGAAATTAGTCCCTGTAAGCGAATAAACTTGATTTCGCCACACCAAACCCTCCAAAACTTATTTCTAAGTTATGTAAATGTTATTTAAGGTATGTTAAACTTATTTAACTATTCCGAAGTGTTCGTTGCATTAAACTGGTTATATTTACGCATCAGTGCGCGTATAACCTTCCAGAAAGCGATTTAAAGCTTGAAATTGAACAAGAATTGATATGTGCAAAAGATACACATATTTATACAAATCCCAAGTATGAAATACAATATTTCATTGGTTTGGTATTTTTTTGATGGTCGCAGAGGCACAGGTGTCACAGACTTCCCTACTTTAGGAAATTTCGTCCCGAAATTTATTCGTAGGAGTCTGTCTGTGACGCTGTGTTAAATAATTGCCTTGCATGTAATCTAGGGTGTTTATCTATTTGTGTAGAATAACCCATCAAAGATTATGCAAGGCATAATCCTGTCATTTCTCTCAACGGACAATCTTTAAAAATGAAAATGAAGGAAAAATCAAGGATATTCATTTCCCTCGATGGATATTCTTCAGAAACGAAAATGAATGGAATGAGTCATTTTCCTCAATGGGTATTCTTCAGAAACGAAAATGAACGAATAATCAAGAATATTCATTTCCCTCGATGGATATTCTTCAGAAACGAAAATGAACGAATAATCAAGAATATTCATTTCCCTCGATGGATATTCTTCAGAAACGAAAATGAACGGAATGAGTTATTTTCCTCAATGGGTATTCTTCAGAAACGGAAATGAACGAATAATCAAGAATATTCATTTCCCTCGATGGATATTCTTCAGAAACGAAAATGAACGAATAATCAAGAATATTCATTTCCCTCGATGAATATTCTTCAGAAACGAAAATGAACGGAATGAGTCATTTTCCTCAATGGGTATTCTTCAGAAATGAAAATGATCGAATAATCAAGAATATTCATTTCCCTCGATGGATATTCTTCATAAACGAAAATGAACGGAATGAGTCATTTTCCTCAATGGGTATTCTTCAGAAACGGAAATGAACGAATAATCAAGAATATTCATTTCCCTCGATCGATATTCTTCAGAAACGAAAATGAACGGAATGAGTCATTTTCCTTAATGGGTATTCTTCAGAAACGGAAATGAAGGAAAAATCAAGAATATTCATTTCTCTCGATGGATATTCTTCAGAAACAAAAATGAACGGAATGAGTCATTTTCCTCAATGGGTATTCTTCAGAAACGGAAATGAAGGAAAAATCAAGAATATTCATTTCCCTCAATGGATATTCTTCAGAAACGAAAATGAACGGAATGAGTCATTTTCCTCAATGGGTATTCTTCAGAAACGGAAATGAAGGAAAAATCAAGAATATTCATTTCCCTCGATGGATATTCTTCTGAAACGAAAATGAACGGAATGAGTCATTTTCCTCAATGGGTATTCTTCAGAAACGGAAATGAACTGAGTCAACTCTAGACACATGACAAAACTTGCTGTGGTTTCTGTGCACTGAATTCCATAATTATGTATGCATCCATAATTACGTAATTCCTTGCACAGTCCGCACAGTTTGTTTTGTAATGTGAAGGGGAAGAAAATCAAACATGTGATGAGTGTGACTAGACTATCATAGGGTCCTTTTAATTAGATCGACAAATGATCTCTTTAATTAGACCACCAATGAGTCTTTTCAGCTATATCATCACATGATATTCCCAACCAGATTTTTGGATCAATCTGTTTAACTAGACCACTCAAGGGGTCTAATTATGGAATAGTACATTATAATCCAAGGGTCTTTACTATTACGTAGAAGCCCATTAAGGATTTAAGGTAGTACCTTTGGATATCCTACTATGAATCCCTTATACAAAGATATGGAAGATTCTACAAGGATTTGGATAACAAAAACTTGGATCACACAAAAACATAAAAGGGAACACATAAGCACATAATCACATATTTGTTTAATTTGACCTTTAATTTGTTATCTTTGGACACGGATATTTAAAGCACAACAAGAATCCAATCCGTGGATTTCATTTGGCACTTTAATCATTTTCAAGAATCTATCTATGAAGATAGGATGATCTTCCAAAAATTCGATTTTGTTTTCAAAGAAACGTAATATTCGAATTAAGGCACACAACAATTTTAGGATTTGCGAAAATACCCTTAGGTACCCTATTAAGGATTTATAGTGGAACTTTGGGTATTCGTCCAGAGTTGTAACTTGCGCCTTGTACTTCGTTTCTTTGGAAGAAACGGGTACTTAGGATTTTCGTGAAAAACGCAAGAGATCATAAAATGGAAGAATTTTGGGGGTAGTCTGTTCTTCAAGGAATACGATTCCCTGATTGTCGGTATTGTAGGGGATATGTTGTTTATACATGCAACCACATAAATATATTGCAATGTAAATAAAAGATTTATTTATAAACAACGATAACAACTATTTTCATGGACCTTGACAACAAAAGAAAAAAATACATAAGACGTGATTATTTCTAAACGGTGTTGTCTTCTAGTCGGTCAGATGCTCATCCTTGGGCTGGATTTGCATTAGCAAGCTTTGGGCAATTTCTTCGGAAATGACCCATCTCGCCACAGTTGTAGCAAGAGCCTGGTGGAAAACGAGCTTGAGCAGGATTGTTGTCAGCTTGATTTGGTGCAACTGCAACTCGGCAAACTCTTGCTGTATGACCTATAAGTCCACAAATTTGGCATTTGCGGCACTTCACACTAGCATGATGATGAAGGTTATATTGGTTGCACAAGGGTGCAGTTCTGTTGTATGGCTTCCTAGCAGGGGGTTGAGCTGGTTGGTTGGGGACAGCTTGATCATTGTGAGCAACCACAACGAAGTTCTGGGAAGCTTTTCGCTTCCTTGACTTCTTGGAGGATTCAGTCTGCTCATCTTTGGGTTTCGATTCCTCGATTGGTTTCTTATCACCTTTTCGGAAAAGTTTACCTTTCCTGATTTGAGATTCAGTCAAGGTAGCAGATAGCTCAATGGCCTGCCTAACCGTAGTGGGGTTACTACCAGTCACAATGTCTTGTACTGGGTCAGGGAGGCCATCAATGTACTTTTCGATTGCCTTATCCAAAGGCGTAACCATATTCGGGCATAACAGACTTAACTCCTCATAACGATCCGTGTAGGCTCGATGCTCACCGCTATCTTGCTTAAGATCGTCGAATTCCCTTTCCAAGGCCCTGATCTCGTGACGAGGACAGAATTCCTTCATCATCAGAGCTCGAAGCTCTTCCCACGTTTGAGCCAGTGCCACATCGGCACCCCTATCTCTCATCACACCATTCCACCATGTCAAAGCTCGTTTCTCAAAGACACTAGATGCGAATTCTACCTTTCGCTCATTTGGGCATTGAACATGTCTGAAGGTGCTCTCTAGACTCTCGAACCATTGCAGAAGTGCAGTCGCTCCTTGAGACCCATAAAACTTTGATGGCTTAGCCGAGTTGAACGTCTTGAAGTTGCAGGGGGCATTATTGTTGTTGAGAGCTTGGTTACATTGAGCAACGATGTTCGGGATTACAGCAGTCATTTGCTGCGTAATGACAACTGCCAGTTCTTCAATAGGTACCTGATTTTCGCGTCGTGGAGGCATTCTAAAAAGGGGAAACAAGAGAGAAAACAAATGAAATGACATTGGGTTACAATTACCGACCAAAATCATGGGTGATGGTCATTTGTTTGAACCACGAAGCAAACAAACGACACACCAAGGCTGAATCAAAGCAAATAGGTCCTCATAATGTATCGCGAAGACATGCTCGCCTATAAGTGGACACTCACCCCAAGAGTTCCCAGGTAAGAGTGACTGGTCCGATATTGCGGATTTGTACGAACACTCTAGCCTTAGACAAAAAGCTCAGGGTACAGGCACCCACCCTTCCAGTTTGCACGTGTTCACATTATGTAGCCCTAAACTTTGACGAGAATTTGAAAACTTTGAAGGTTCGAAAAATTATAATAAATCATCCTGGAACAGATGATTAGTTTTCAAAGCAGATTCGAAATTTGTGTTCTTATTGTGGTTGCTGCCTAAAGATAGGCAACGATATTGTTTTATGACTAAACGCAAGTAAACTCGCGTTAGGGTCCTAGGAAGGTTATAGTCTAGGTCAAAGCATTACTAATAACCTAATTCCCTATAACCGTTGGCTCTGATACCAACTTTTCTGTCACACCCCGACCACGTAAAACAACAAAACGTGGCGGAAACGTCGGGGAGTGTTGTAACAGAATCATTGTTTCACAACCATGGATTAAACAATTTCATTTTATTTAATTAAATGTATTACATTACATTGGAATTAGAAACAAAACATGAACAAATAGACTTTTATTGTTATTAAGTCGCTAAGGCCTCGTCCGTTCCTATGTGAGCATGCATCAATATCATCATCAAATATCATCAACTATGGTACCTGAAACACATGTGAAAATACATCAGCATAAAAATGTCGACGAGTACATAGGTTTTATATGAGTGTCAGATTCATGGCTCGTTTTACATGTTGCAATACTTATTTAAAAACCTTGTTTTGAAAAGTATAATATTGCGACATAATTAACCAACTCAAATCAAGTTGGATATGATTTATAAAATCTCGTAGCCATGATTCTTAACTCCAAAACATTTGTTTTATGAAATCAAATTGTAAAACATATCGTAGAAACTTGTTAACAAAACTCGTATGGTTTATATTATTCAGAAAACATCATTGTGTGACATCTTTTCAAAATCGTTTACCCAAGTGATCTAGATAACGCAACGATATATAATGTGTTAAAAACACTTATATATAGGAAGTACCAGCGGCATATCCACCATGCTTTTAACACATTACACCCGCCCCGTTACCTAATCACTTCCCTAACCCAACAGTTCAAACAGTTACAAATGGTTCCCATATAACAAATGGTTACAAATGGGTCACATATATCAAATGGTTACAAATGGTTCACATACATCAAATGGTTACAAATGGTTCACATATATCAAATGGTTACAAATGGTTCACATATATCAAATGGTTACAAATGGTTCACATATATCAAATGGTTCGAAAAGTTCAAAAATGTAAAACAATGGGCTAGCATGTTAAGTGAACATACATAGCAAAACATAATGAAATCATGTACTAATAGTGTACTAATGAACATAGCATGTATATGATATGAAAACATGGAAAACATGAAAGTAACAAGTAGGCACATGTGTTCCACCCCAAAACAGTTTGAAAACAGTAAAAGAGGGGACTATGTACTCACTTGAGATTGCTTAATAGTCTTTAGATAACCACCAAGCAACGCTAGAAGGATCACGGAAGTCAAACGACACCTAATATAGGTAACTAAGTTAATAAACGGACCTAAATCGGAAGATCGGATAGAATGAGGTTTCGTAAACCAAATGAGTATGGGAACTCATGTAATATGGTTTAACAAAGCCTAAATACTAAAATGAAACCTAACCTAAGTGCTTACGACCCATTATGACCCGTTTAGGTAGCTTACGCCACTTTAACGCGTCGTTTGCGTAAAACGCGTTTGGACCGCCTAACTAGTCCTATGACAAGTATTATATGCCTTAACATGTCTAATAATGTTACCTAATCAGTTTAGATGTGAAAATTTAGGTTACATATGCTTAAAATGAATTTATGCGTAAAAAGAGCATTTTGGTAATTTTCCTAAGGCATATAAACTACCTATCATACAACTAACTAAACGAAGTGACCATAAGGTATAACCTCGGAGGGTTATTCCCTATACAACTATGGTCACCTAATGTGCTTGGTCGGATCCTAATGATCGACCAAACGGGTCGGGTTCGAAAGTATAAGCAATTGTTTAAATCGCTTACCTTACGACCCTAAATAAGCACTAAACCTAAAGTGACGAGCTAAACATGTTAAATCATGCTTAACGAGGTTTGAAAAAAGGTTTGGTATCAAAACAAACGGTTTTGATACCTAAAAGTAGTTTGGTTACAAAATACGCAAGAATATGCAATTTGGCCAAAACTACGACTCGCCACTATGCCTAGATAACGTGGTAATCAGTAGGTATAGTCACAAGAGACTAAAACCATCGTGATTACGCTCACGTTATGAAGTTCAAACGAACTTCATGTTGACCATAAACTGGTCAAAGCAGAAAGTCAAACACAGTTTGACTTTCATGCGAAAAAGAACGAAAGAGGACTTACAAAAGGTCCAAGAACGGAAGTTTGACCCGATTATTCCCAGGTATGAAGTGAAAGCACCTCAACTTAGAGAAATATCAGATCAAATGTGAGTTGCAACAATGAGATGGATGGGGTATTTATAGTTTTTGCACAACCGTTAAGATCGTTCATCGTAAAACGAGCTTCGATCTCATTCGTACACATATGCCCATGGTTTTGTGAAACCATGGGAGCCCCTAGTTTCATTAAAACCATGTGCAAATGAGGGGAACAGCTGGAACAAGCTGGAATTTAGATTTTTCATTTTGGTCCCTTCCTAAGATAACTATGGCAGATTGTCAATTTTGGTCCCTGAATGTGCAAAACATGGTTTTTGATGCATTTTTGACACGTTTAAGCCCCGTTAATCCCATTTCAAGGATCTAAAACGAAGTTAAAGTATAGGGAACATGAAACATGCTAAAAAATATCTCGGATGTCGGTTCGTTTGGTCGTACGGTTGCGTTGTTCGGTTAATTACGACGAAACACGAACGAATGCGAAAAACGATCCAAATTACGCGACGAATGGAATTTTATCATGCCAATCACTAAAATAAAATATTTTAATGATTACATAAAGTTTTGGATGTCCGGATGTATTCAGAACGTAAGATATGCGCGAAAATGCAAACTTATGCACTTTTTGACGCTTTTAGTCCCTGAATGACCAAAAAGTTTATTTTAGCACACCGAACCCCTCAAAGCCTATTTCTAAGCTATGTAAAGGATATTTAGGGTATGTTTAACTTATGGTCATGTTCCGGAATGTTCGTTACAGTACAAAATCGGCATACTTTCGCAGTTTGTCGAAATTAGTCCCTGTAAGCGAATAAACTTGATTTCGCCACACCAAACCCTCCAAAACTTATTTCTAAGTTATGTAAAGGTTATTTAAGGTATGTTAAGCCTATTTCACTATTTTGAAGTGTTCATTGCATTAAACTGGTTATATTTACGCATCAGTGCGCGTATAACCTTCCAGAAAGCGATTTAAAGCTTGAAATTGAACAAGAATTGATATGTGCAAAAGATACACAAATTTATATAAATCCCAAGTATGAAATAAAATATTTCATTGGTTTGGTATTTGTTTGATGGTCGCAGAGGCACAGGTGTCATATCCGCCACCGCCACTGTCGCAGTCAACTCCGGCCAGGTTACCTTCGTTGAATCAGGCAACCACTTGAGGCAACTTTGATACCAATCAACTCGTATATAACTACTTAATGAAAGCCCTATGCTTTTGTTCCTAATATGTAATCACAAAACTCTAATTTTTGAATTTAAATGGGGGAGTTAATAGTGCTTTTGTTCCTAATTTGTAATCACAAAATAGATTTCTTGCATTTTGGGGGTTGTGTGGTTATAAGTCAACTTTTGTCAATGAGCTCCAGATTGTCACACCCCAACCGATGGCGGAATCATCGGGGCATGGCACTGAGCGAAACAGATTGTCCAGAAGTTTCCATAACAACTATCATTCCATTCAATTTAAATAATACGTCCCATACCGTATCTCAAATAGTTAAATAATTATTACAGACAAACATCAAGACAAGTATTCTGTTCCGACAACTCAGATTTAAACATAACTAGTTTATTTGTTGGTTTCTAGGACTCCTTCCCTAGCCTCAATTTCATCACCAGCAAGTTAAGCACAAAAAAAACCTAAGCACCTGTCACATACGTTAAAATAAAGTCAATACATATAATGTAAAGGTGAGCATACAAGTTTGATAATATCATATAGAGTTCGAATTCGTTTACGCATAACCAACACGTACACATAGTGAAATGAAGCACGTTAGTTATCGACATAGATCCATCGATACAAATGACTGCGGGTTGACTGCCCGAGGCAGTTCGCAATACATGATTACCACCGTAATCCATGCAAGTAAAAGATCCTTAACAACCCCCGTGTTAACGGGTGCTGAGTCCAAACTATAGTACTATCGTTGCTAAGGCAGGTAGACAACATTCCATGTGTAAACATAACAAACAAGCATTCATAAGCCACGTATAACATGCATTAATGGTTTAGTGTTAAAATAGCTTGAGTAGTGTGATAGTTGTAGTTTGAATATTCGTAACGTATGTAACACCCAAAAGTGCTAAAAGCAAAAAGGGTTCGAGTATACTCACAGCGATTATGGATTGAAGGGAGCGCTTTTCAGCGAGTACGGTTGGCCTGAACAGATTTGATAACGTAACGATAGGTGGCATGGAAAATAGTACAGAATGAGTGTGGGTAGGATGACTGATCATGCGGATTGGTCATCCGTGCGGATTGGTTATTCGTGCGGATTAGTAGTCCGTGCGAATGGTCATCCGTGCGGACAAGTTACTCGTGCGGACAAGTAATCCGTGCGGACAAGTAATCCGTGCTACTTTTGGGCATCCTTTTCATTACTTTCGTTTCAGAACTTGTGTGAGGCGAAAATTAGGTTTCAAAACATTGTTTTGGGTGTGTTTATTGCTACTTTTGCATCTTTGATTCGTATAAACAATAGACTTGAAGTGATGATGATCAACCGAACGATGAGCGGCTAGTTGTCTTGATGTTTTCCCCTGGATTGTAAGGTTTCTAATTGAATGATTGTTATTGTTTATGTTATTTGTGGGATAGTACTTCGATCATTTTGATTGTATTACTATGATGATTGTGAGTTTGATTAGTAATTGTTTGTGTTGTTAAATCCGTGTTCTAAACCATCGGTTCTTGGTGCCATAGGCAATCAGGATTTATTGGGAGGGATTCAGGGTTGGCTATATGAACTGGTTATCGGGTGAGCACCTTGTGTTCATGTAATCCAAGTACTCGGTCCCCTTTTATCACAATCAAACACACATTCATGAACTATGTCTATGTAGTTCATCCCAATTAAACTTTAACATTGTCATTCGTAGGAAACCTGAAACCGGAGGAGAACATTCTTTCTCATTTCTGAACCAAATCTTGTTAGGTGATATTTCGTTAATTTTAGTTTTACAAACCAAATCAATCAAAACTTAAGATTACTTTTAAGCATTTTAGTTTTAATTTTCGTAATTCACAAACTACTTAGCAAGCACATTTTTCACAAACTCCCTGTGTTCGATACCCATTTACCACTATCTAATTAGTGTATTTGGTTTATTTTTAAGTGAGCCTTCGACCTCACGTCACTTTCCCAGAGTGGGGATCAGTTGGAGATACGGAACACGTTTCAATGAACGTACAGTGTGAGTCCTTCCTCCTTCCACATAGTCGGGATTAGTTGGAGGATTAGACACATGTCGTCACATAATTGAACGAAAGAAAACCGTATACTTTTAATTTCCTCCTTCATTCTATCGAAACTCGCTTGCTTATGATTTATTACATTAAAGTATTTAATTTAGCCCCATAAAATCTACTATATTTAATAAATGAAAGTTATTTGGGCCACGCGTCACTTGATTAGGGCATCTATTCTTCCCTTTTCCCGCCCAACAGTACCATCCCCCTTTTTTTCCTTTTTCTTTCTTTGTTTCACAAACCCTAAATATTCATCTGCTGTTTCTTTTTCTCCCAACCAGAAAATCTTGCTTCTCATAATCTTCCTGTTACGGCCACACGAAATCGAAGTAAGTTTGATCATCTTTTATATGATTTTTTAATGTTTATACGATTTTGTTTCTTCTTAATTTTTTCATTCATTGATTCTCTTCGTAACGTGTTTCGTTCATTTATTTTCTTTTAGATCTGAGCCCTAAAAGTAAAGGTATGTTATAGATTCAATTTGTCTTCCTCTTCTCTATCAATCATTCCGTTTTATAGAATGATGAAGATTGGTGAATCATTGGTTATGTCAATTAGTGCTATTTGAAAACCCTCATCTCAGATTCTATAATTACGGGCATTTGTTTGAGAGGTATGTTATGGTTGGATTTATTTGCACGTATTTTTGTTTAACAAATTAGGTTAAATTTGTTCGTTAAAGTGTTGATTCGGATTCTGATTGAATCGCCTCTTTTCTCTTCTTATTTTGAACCCACCCCCAAATTCCATCGATCTATCATGGTGACCTTTTCTCCATCATCATCATCATCGTCTCTGCTTCATCAATGCACAACGATTCCTCCCAAACAATGTTATTATTCCAGAAAATTCTCTATACAACAATCAACCAAAAGAGTCTCAGCTATTCATCTTCAAGACGGTTAGTTACTCTAATTTTACATTCTAAGTAAGGGATTTGTTCACGTGTTTGGTGTTGTAGCTTTGTCTTTTGTCTGTGTGTGAATGTGTATGTTTATATTGTAATGAATTTGTTTAGGACAAAATATGGAATGCTTTTTCTCTATTGCAAGATCCTGGGTTTGCAAGCTGTTTGGTAAAGGACCAACATCAAAACCTCCTCCTCCTCTAAACAACATCAGATGTTACAACAAAACTACTGTCTCTCCTAAATTAGGTTTGAATATGTGGTTTATCTGTGTTTGTTGATGTGTATCTGTTGATGCTCTCAAAAAAACGTAATCAGCTTATCTATACTTGCTATATGTCTGTATGTGTGTTCGTTAATGTGTATTTGTTGAGTGTTGAAGCTGTTAGTGTCTTCTTTTAGATCTGTATGATCATAGTAATATCGAATCTTTGATGGAGCTTATATCACGTTCTGGAACAGTTAATTGTTATAGAATAAGAGAATAGGTGGTCGGATTGATTCTAGAGACGAAAAATAATATCAATGGTTCTGAACTTTCTACTCTACTTGCTATACATCTGTGTCTGTATTTTTATAATCCATATTTGTTGATTTGTGAAGCTGTCAATTTCTGGTAAAATAACTGGTTGCAGCTTGTCGATTAATTATTTTTACATGTTTTGATCTGTTAGTAATCAAATGTGTTGAATAACCTGTGATATCTCTTTTGCTACAGGGTGCCCCTGATAAATGGAGATTGGTGAGGGCTCATGGTACTGCTGTTGGGCTTCCCACTGAAGTTGACATGGGAAACAGTGAAGCTGGACATAATGCTCTTGGTGCTGGAAGGATATATGCTTAAGGGTGATCTTGCTTCCCTTCATTTGATCCTAATCGCTTCTTTTTGTTAGATAAAATTTCTTATACGTATATAGGCTTATAATTTATTATACATATATGCGTGTGAGTGTTTTATTATGTCATATTGTTTACACACATTGTGTTGTTTATTTAGTCATTTCATATACAGCAGTAGTTACATATAAGCTTGTTGAGGCTCGTGGAGCTTGTCAAGCTCAATGCTCAAGTTTGGGCTCGAGCTCATTTGCTAAACGAGCTTCAAGTTAAGCTTGAGCCTCGCTCATGGATCATTTAACTCAAGTCGAGCTTCTTTTCAGCCGAGCATGAGTATCGCGGCTCACTTACACCCATAAATGTATTCTTGTGCGAGTAGTTTACTTGATTTTCATTGCTTGATAATCATGTGTATTATGGGGTTGCAGTTGTTGCTCAAAGGAGCTAGCCAGCATGGCGCCAAGAGGATTCGTGTTCACGTGCTTACTGATGGGCGTGATGTTTTAGATGGTTCAAGTGTTGGTTTTGCTGAAATACTTGAGGCAGAACTTTCAGATCTACGAAGCAAAGGCATTGACGCCCAGGTGGCTTCTGGTGGTGGACGCATGTATGTCACCATGGATCGTTATGAGGTAATAGGATCCTGATTAAAATGTATTTCTTGGTTAAATTATAGACACTTGATGTGTTTGTTTATTTATTTATTATTTTTTTGTAGAACGATTGGGAAGTTGTGAAACGTGGTTGGGATGCTCAAGTTCTTGGTGAATCCCCACACAAGTTTAAGAATGTTGTTGAGGCTATCAAGACACTTAGATCGGCCCCTGGTGCTAATGACTAGTACCTGCCCCCTTTTGTCATAGTTGATAATAGCGGAAAGTCTGTGGGTCCCATTGTGGATGGTGACGCTGTTGTCACTTTCAATTTCCGTGCAGACCGTATGACTATGCTTGCCCAAGCTCTTGAATATGAGAAATTCGATAAGTTTGACCGAGTGCGGGTCCCAAAAATCCGGTATGCCGGTATGCTTCAGTACGATGGGGAGTTGAAGCTTCCAAGTCACTACCTTGTATCTCCTCCATTGATAGAAAGAACATCTGGCGAGTATTTGGTACATGACGGGGTCCGCACATTTGCTTGCAGGTGAGAGGGTTTTTTTTTTTAATATTCTGGTTAGAGGTGATTAAGTGGGTTAAAAGTCGCTGAACTTGTATTTTTTTTAATTCATAAAGCCCTAAAGTCAGATTATCATTGAGTTAGGACATATGTTTTGTAACATATGACACATTAATCGTTCGATTCGTCTGTAACCTGCATCCTCACCGTCAAAGTTTCAGAGAAGCACGAAAGTTTCAGAGAAGCACGAAGGCGAGGGTTTCAGTTCTGATTTGATCCGCAGCGTACTTAAAGTTCAGCATATTCATCGCGACCGTGTAACCTGCATCCTCACCGTCAAACCCTACGTCTGCGTAATTCTCTCTCTCTATTTAGCCCTAATTTCAGTTCATCTTTGACAGATTTACATATTCGTTAAAATTTCCGTTTATGTATTACAATATTATGCTATTTGTGATTCGAATTGGGTCAGACTGTAGATAGACTTCGTATTTACATTCGAATTTGAATTTGAAAGAGAGAGATGTAAATGATATATAGTATTATGCAATTTGTGATTCATATTAGGTCAAAATATAGATCAACGAATAAACACTCGAGATTGATGGTGAGTGAGAGAGAGGGAGAGAGAGAGAGAGAGATGTAAATGATATATAGTATTATGCAATCTGTGATTCAGATTAGGTCAAAGTATGGATCGATTTCGTATTTACATTCGAAATTGAAATTGAAAGAGAGAGATGTAAATGATGTATAGTATTATGCAATTTGTGATTCAAATTAGGTCAAAATATAGATCAATTTTGTATAAATATTCAAAACTGAAGTCGAAAGAAAGATGTAAGTGATATATGGTTATGGTCCTTTTGGAAGTGATTGTTTATGTACGTCTCTGGCATGGTGATGGTTTGTGCAGAACGCTTATAACACGTTTCATCGAGGAGCAGCTGGATCGGTAGCCGAGATGATGGCGATAGCTTGTGCTATAACACGTTTCATGAAGATATCGGCGAACAGTTCCGGATCGAGTTTAACAACTGCGAATCCAGTTGAAGGTGAGTTTATCGTCTTCTCCGATTGATTTTCCGTCGAATTTATTAAACTTTTGTAGCGATTATGATTACTTTCCTGTAGTCGATATTGATTCACTTCCAGTTGTGTTCTTCGATCTAAACAGGTTCTAATGCAACAAGGAGATCTTTCTCCGTGAGCTTATCAGTAACTCCTCTGATGTAAGTCTGATTTATGTTGATTTTGTTGTTGTGAAAGTTTGATGTTGATGATATCGTTGTACTACTCAGTGTGCTAATGTTTGTAGCGTAGGGATGATCTAGGTTATGTGATTTGTACTCGATGATCTGATTGTGTAACCTTTACTGATTTTTTGTTGATGTTTGTTACTCTTTGTACTTGATTTAAAGCGTAAGGATGATCTAGGTTATGTTGTTTCTCATAGTTTGTATATGGAATGTATTCTTCAGTATGCACAGAGGTAGTTTGTGTATATGTAATTGATTGATCATTATTTTGTTGTTTACTTTTAAACGTTAAGTTGTTGGTTTTGAAATTTATTTTTGTTTTGGTAATAAACAGAGCAAGGCTTTGAGTTGGAGTTATTTTTATTTCAAAATATGTAGAAACTGTTAACTGATAAGTATTTGTTATACTGCTGAGTTATTGAAGTGCTTATTACATTATGAATAGTTAGCTTATTTGAGTTATTGAAGATGTTTATTACAGTGTGTCACGTCAGTATACAAAAGAATGGATCTATGAGCGTGTATCTTTATTCTAAAAATAGTCTGTTACATATGTTTTTTGTATAATCTAAAGAAGTAACAATTTGAAATTTAAATTGGCTGTTACATATCTTTATTCTAACAGAGATGTTGAAAGAAGATGTGAATGGTGGGGAAGTGTCGTCTGATGTACCTACTGCATTCAAAGAATTTTTTTTTGAATGGCAATACTAAACTCAAAGAATTGAATGACTATCTTCACCTTCTAGCCTTGCAGGTACCAATTTTTGTTTGATCTTACATTGGAAATAGATCAAATGTAAAGTGATCAAATGTAAAGCGATAGATAAATAGATAGATAGATAGATATATGTGTATTTATAGTTTACGTTTAAATTTGATCTTGCATATCTTTAAGACATCATCTTCCTCCTTTGTAAACACACAATACGACCAGTTTAGCACTCCCTTGAATATATGAATAATTATCCTTTTAAGTCTTTTAATGATGTTTGAAACTCTGTTTAATGGTGTTATTGTATCCGATTGAATCACTTCACTTTTCTCATGAATGTCTAATAAGTGGATAATTGTGGATACATCAAGAACACCAATGACACAAAGGTAGTAGTATGGTCGGTTGAGAATTCTGAGTGTTTTCAACGCTTGGTGCTTATTATTCTTCAGATCTTTAAAAGACGTTGAATTGCGAGAGTTTCGAAGTACATCATCCGCAGGTAATGTTCTTTGTTTAATCAATTGAATATCATTTGGTATTTGTTTTGTTTGTTGCTTTAATTTTGGGATTTTGCTTCTTCAGCTAGAGCTTTTGTTGGTTTTATTTTTCATTGCGTCTTCATCTCTTAAAACCTAGATTCACTATTTTCTCCTTCACGCTTTCTTAAACTCTACATACATTCAATTGTTTTGCCCAGAAGTTCGAGAAACAAATCTCACAAGCAAAGAAACCATATATCGAAGGATAGACGTGAGTTTTCCGATATCTATGATGATTTGAGAATTGGTAAGTTCCTCACCTCTACTTCAATTGTTAATGATTTTGGTTTTGTTCTTTCGATTTCTACTTCAATACATTTTGGCTTTCTTTTAGTAGAAGTACTTTTGATTACTGTTTGTTGTACGTAAAAACAGACATTCAAAATCTCTGATTACATAAAAAACTATAGTTTTCAAACAGTGTTTTAATCTGTGAAAAATTGAAACCACTGTTTTGGGTTAAAACAGTGTTTTGAAACCACTTTTCGGTTAAAACAGTGTTTGAAACCACTGTTGGGTTAAAACAGTGTTGTTAAAACAGTGTTTTGAAACCACTTTTGGGTTAACAGTGTTTAAAACCACTGTTGGGTTAAAACAAAGTTTTGAAACCACTTTTGGGTTTGGTCAAACAGTGGTTTGACTTTGGTCAAACAGACTTTTGAACCACTAAGAATCATATTTTTGCAGTCAAACAGTTGTTTGACTTTGGTCAAACAGTGGTTTGACTTTGGTCAAGCAGTGGTCAAACAGCCTTACAAGAGTCCAGCCTTACAAGTGGTCAAACAGCCTTACAACATGACATATTATTGCAGTTCTCAACATATTATTGGCTCTGAAATGAACTGCCCACTCCATGTTATTCAACATGACACGTTAGTTTAGACATGCAATTAACTAGAATAAATTTGATTTTTCAGTGATGTTGGTGTTGTTCAACAAAGCGGCTCTTTCATCCTATAGTTTTCCATCTGCGAACGTCATAACGCTGTTTCAGGTACAAAAAATATCTACTTTATGTACATTACTTGGTGCATAACTGTTTCAACTTCGAGCTTCTTTTCATGCCTGCTTAACATGTCAATGTGATGTTGATTTTCCATCTGTTTTCATGAGGACAATCGCCTTTGACTTGCTTATTGTTTTAGATCACGCGTTGTATTTTCTAAAATGCTTAACTTATAAGGACTTTGTTTATGAATTCAATGGATTCTTTCATTTCTAGAACTTATTATGAAGTTACATATGGATTTTGGTAGTAATGTAGAGATGAAATCCACATTAATTTTAGTTAAAAAGTGAAAAGTTTAACATAAAAAAGGAAGAAAAAAAAAAAACACACGTACATTGTATTTAGTTGGAAGAAATATTTGACAATTTAGGTGGCAATAAATATGATCATGAACGTGTAATTAGATTATTGTAGTCAACAATTGATGTCTTCCTTTTTGTGCAGATGATATGCTCATGCTGTTTTCTTTACGTTCTACGCCGTTGGAAACTCATATCTTTTAGTTCGGGTGATGCTGATAATTCAACAAGATTCGTGTCATTGCAGACATTGATTCACACCTCACCTCTTGCTCTCACTTATTTGCTGTACATGGTATGTTGTGCACCAGAGCTCGACTTATATACAGATATTTTTATTTGTATTTAAGCATGCCAGGTAACTACTTTTCTTGTTTGTTATTGAAAGTTAGCCACTATGGAGTCTGTACGAGGAGTAAACGTTCCCATGTACACCACCCTTAGGCGGACCACAGTGGTATTTACAATGTTTTGTGGAGTTTATCTTGGTCGGCCAGAGATATAGCCGTCCTGTAATCGGAAGGTAATCATTTTTATTTCATTTGTATGCAATAAGTACTATGCATGTTTGTAATTAAAACCTATATAAATTAGCAACAAAAACATGCAATACAAGTTGTAACTTGTGCTTTGGGAAATTTTCAAAAAAAAACTTGATTTTTTACTTTTAACCCAATGGTTTTACCTTTTTCAATTTTAACCCTACATAATTTGTTTTTTTAACTTTAACCCAAAACTTTTCATTATTTGCAATTTAACTTCACAACTATTGTCACTTATACTTTTCATCTTTCGCAAATTTTTGTTTTACGTATAGTTCTAAATTTTTCGAGTTCAAACGACGCAACGTACGAGTGTGGTTCAACTTTTTCATGTTTTGTTTCAAATTTTGCAAGTTAACACGACACAACGTGCATGTGTGGTTCAACGTTTTACCTCTATTTTTCGTGTTTGACAGGTTCGTCGCAACACGCAGATCCTAGGTCGAGTCAGTGTAGTGGTCGATGACGGTTATGTGGCATTAGTACTATTTGACACCGTTTTACGCCCCGCCGCAACCCGGGGTGTGCTTTGAGGGGTTTTTCAAAGAAAAAATGGTCATGGATATGGTTGTTGTAACCTTGACTTTGGGGGTTTTTCAAAAAAAAGATTTTTTTTTACTTTTCACCCAAAAGTATTTCATAAATTACTTTTAACCCAAAACTATTTGTTTTTTTACTTTTAACCTAAAACTTTTTATTCTTTGCAATCTATCATCACAACTTTTTTTACTTTCAACTTTGGTCCTTTATAGTTTTCATTTTCCGCAAATTTTTTGCTTTATGCTTGATTCTAAATTTTGTGACTTGACACATCGCAACGTGCGTCTTTGGTTTAACGTTTTACGTTCCGTTCTAAATTTTGCGAGTTAACACGACGCAACGTGCGTGTGTGGGTGAACGTTTTTACGTCGTCTATTTTCCCCGTTTGACAGGTTTAACATAACGTGCGGGTCCTGTATCGACTTAGTTATAACTAAAGAATCCCCGCCGCATTGCGGCGGGTCACAATTCTAGTTTCCCTTGATTTTGAACCAAGTCTCAGCGCAATGTTTATGAGCAGCAGCCAGATCGTTCTTACAGCAGCAACCCAGTTCGATAGCATCATCGCCGTCCACAAGCCCCAGATGACAGATTCTGCAATCTTTACTACTCTCGCAATCGATTTCAGTATCATCGCCTCCGTAGGTGGGTTTTGAGGAGCAAAGAAAGGGATGGGAAGAGGCAAACAATTCAAGGTTTTTTTTATTGAAGATGGATGGCTGTTGATGGGAAATGGAACAGGTGAAACCGATTGCATATTGAATTTAGGTTTAATTGATTGCAAATGGATGGTTTAATTGAATTTAGGTTTAATTGCAGGTGAAACGATCGGATGCACAGCGTTCAATAGGATAGGGTTTTGCTTTAAAAGAGGGAGACTGGTCAAATGTCTAAATTGCCCCTAAAGTGTCTTAAATTTTTGGACAATGTACAAGTTTACCCCCTCTAAAACAGCTTGTACTCTCTTGTACGTAATGCTATAAAATTTATACATGTGTAAAATGACCAAAAGGGTAGAAAACCCAGTTTCTTTAATATAGTAGTATAGATAATATACTCGAGTTAAACGTGTTAGATGGGTTGAGCGATCGACCTTACAAAATAAACGAGATTGAGTGATGAACTTGTTAGATTGACCTCGTTTGGGTCAATATGATGAGTTTCATACATGTATGTTCTCATTCAAGTCACATAACCTCACTTTTTTTTAGTGATAAAACAAGAGATGTGATAGATATCTACAAGATATAATTTTATGTTGTTTTTAAGCATGGTTTAACATCATCTAGTTTATGTTATTTTTCAATGATGGGAAAGTTTATGAAAAGTTTATAACTTTTCTTGTAGTGAAGATATTTAAGTTTATGAAAAGTTTATAACTTTTCTTGTAGTGAAGATATTTAATGTCCCAATTTTGGTATGATTTAATGTGTTAATTATAGCAGTAACTTTCTCGAGTCTGGGAAGCAATCCCGGGTAATAACCTAGTCATGAAATAAATAAGTGATATATTAATTTGCTCAGATATTAGAATAGGCTGTTTTAAACAAAATATCCACATTAAATGAATTTTTATCATCTTGTTTTAATTATAAAAAAAAAACATTAATATAATTAAATAATACTAAAATGTCATTCCATAATCAAAGTTGCACTAATGTTAAAACAAATTTAATGAACCAGAAGTGTAGAATAAAGTTTGTATCAGTAACAACAAACACCGAAATCATCTCAACTTTTCTTAACATTACATAACATAATTAACTAAATAACATCAACGTATTCATTATTCAAGTAATTAATTACTCAAAGCCAAAGTGCCCCAGCTTCCTTAAGAAGTGGGACCAAAGTCCCATTAATATGAGACGCCATAACCCGATCCATAGACCCCACCAACTTCCCACCGATAAACACCACCGGCACCGCCGTAGAGCTGCCCATAAGCCTGACCAACGCCCGTTCCATCTCCCTACCCCTGACCGGATCCTCATCTAGCTCGTACACCGTCGGGTTAACACCCATCCCGGAAAACAAACTCTTGACCGCATAACACATACAACAACTGCTCAAACTGAATATCACCACCGCACTTTGTGACGCCAGCTTTGCCACCCTCTCTAGCGGATCCACCGCCACCGTGGGGTGGTGGTAACTCACCGGCATGTGGTTGTAGTAATATTGCATTGTGGTACTTCCGTGATATTGCATTGTGTTTTTTTCTTAAACTGTTGAATATGTTATGTGATGAATGAATAATAATAACAATATTATGTGATACGATGATGAAGGTGATGATGGTGGTGTTTATATAGGGATTGAGAGGGGACATCAAGCTCGTATTTTAATAAAAGTATACAAAATAATTATGTAATAATAATATTTATACGTTGTACGAAAAATAAGGACAGTGAAAATGACTAGTAGGGGTATTTTGGGGATTAAAATAAGGGGAGTGTGAGAGGGACAAAAGAACAAAATAATAGGGGTAGGGGTATCTGAATATTCACAAATGTTTGTTGACAAGGAGGCAAAATAGTTCAGACTGTACAATGTTGGTGGCTACGATGCTTTTTCGCATGTTTAAAAGACATGAACGTTTATAAAGGTGTAGATACAAATATACGTATATTGGTCCGTATGGATATTTAGGCGGCTTGGTATGTCCTTGTTGTCGGGTTTTAATTTGTACTATTTTGCATGCCTTGACAACGTGCAGGGTCAATGCCTGTGATGGGCCTCATTTTTTGTGTCTTTTTTCCTCTTCAGAATGTATGTTATTAGACTAGAGGGTATGGGTGCCGGCTGAGGCCCGGCGCCGGTCCCCCACACCGCCCCTGGTTCCGGCTCGGCAACTTCGGCTCCCCACAGACGGAGAGGACGGGCCACTTTCTCTCACAATAACCTATACATATATACATATATATACATAAAGGGGCTCATCCCCCACCCCTAGGTCCATCCCCTTGAAGCCTTTCCTACGTGGCGGTGACGTGGCGGCCCATCCCCTTGGGGATGAGGCTCTCCATACCCTCCAGTCTTAGCAGAAATTTAAGTTTAAAGTATGTGTTATGTTTTGGATGAAACGTGGTAATCCATAAAGTTTCAATTTGGTATGGTTAATATCATGATTTACTTCATCTCTAACTATGAAAGTTGTAAAATTAGTGTTAACCATTTGTAACATGTTTGGACTTGGTGTGAGGGTCCATTTCTTTTTAACGTTGAATTACATAATGTGCATGTCACGTTAGGGCATAATTAATGGCGGGTCAAGAAATGTACCGTTATTATCCATTGCATCTGCTATTGGGTTTATGGTGTATCGTAACAGTTCAAGTAAATCTTCACTCTTTTTTTAGGCTTACCATGTGATCGTTCAAAATTATATGTTGTCATCATTAGAAATATGCGGTATTTGTCAGATATCGAATACGAATAAAACACATAAAAATCGTTATCAAAGATATAAGCCACATCTGCCAATTGTCTTACCAACACCTTTTTTGACTTTGCCACATCGATCACCCTACTAGCACCTCCCTAGGGGTTTTCAGAATTCGATTCGAATTCAAAAAATTCAAAATTTGACTTGATTCGAACTCAATTAATAAGGTTCGAACTCAAGTTGATTCGTATTCGAGTTCAATAATCGAATTCGAATTGGATGTGAATTTATGATTTTCGATTCAATTTGAAATTCGAATTCGATTTATATATATGTATATACACACACAAACATATATACACACATACATAACTTCTAAATTTGGCCAAAGTATGAACTACATCTTAAGTGATAAGTTTATTATTTTAATAACATTACCAACTCTATGACAAATAGATTATACTACTTATTTCTAAAGTTTTACCTAGTTTAAATCACTACCAATAACCAATCCATCTTATAAATCTTGATGTTTTGACATATTAATAGTTAATTAATTTTGCAGATTGTTATATTTTATGTTGAATATAGTTAGTTTGTAGTAGTTTTAAAAAATGAAAGTAAAATAATTTACCGTTTAGGATGAATTTGAATTAAATCGAATTTATTCGAATTTCAAATACTAATCGAATACAATACGAATTCAGGTAAAAAATTAATAATTTGAATAATTCAAAAATTCATTATTCGATTCTATGAAAACCCCTACTAGTCCCCACCCCTCTCCTACTTGGCTACTTCCTCGACACCATCACACATCCCCAAATTTGTTGTTACTCGGCAAAATCAAGCTTTTCCAACTAATAATATTCAATATTTAAAAACACTTTTATTTTTCTAAATTGAATATATTGGTCCCATGCTTTATAAGTAAAAAAGTTGGTTTAGGCTTGCGGTCGACTCGAGCTCGATATGTGAAGCTCAGGTTTAGGCTCATTTATTACACGAGCCTTAGTAAAGCTTGAGCTCAATTAAGCTTGCTCGATGCGAGTTTTTAGGGTGCCAATCTCTAGTAGCCCATGAACAGCTTGACTTATCTCTTGTTTATACCTCTACAGACAATGTTATTAAACCCAAAAACATACGAAGTTCTGAAAGCTTTCTCCGGTTCAATTCAGGTAGGTTAGACTGCTAATGGTTGAACCTGCAGGTTGGAAATGAAATAAATTTATTAGTTTAAGCACAAGTGAAACATTATGTTAAGAAAAATGAGATGTAACACCTTTTAATACGAGTAATGTTTATGATTTAGAGGCAATTTCATATATTTTTTCTAAACTTACAAAGAATCATAAATACTCAAATCATGTTTGTAAAAAACTATGAAGAATGTGATATATTGAGTTTATATGGGGATATGAAATGCCCCATATAATTTAATTGGCTTTAAAATAGTAAGAGACCTATATAATTTTATACTTTACGAAAAATATTTTCTGTTTACGCTCAATTTAATTATGATATATAATTTTTTTTTCATTTTTAATATTAAACATATATACGTCAATCAATTCTTGAAACAAGTCCAACCAACAAACCAAGATAGTGGTCGGTTCGATAAATGGTCTGGTTTCAAAAACATTGACTATCAAACTCTCAAACTTGTGTAGACTCGTCGCCACAATATATGAATATACGATCCCATTGATTGACTCGGCTTATTCTCTTCCCTAGTCGAATCATCACCAGATTATTCCACTTGCAAAATGGTTGTCGCCTCAATAGCCTTCATGTAGTATCACTCACTAACGAATGGACGACTCATCGAAATCATCCTAATGTCAATATCTGAACTCCATCTCCACACTTTAGATCTCAAAACGACATACTCACCGAGTAATCCTAGTGACATTGATTTTGGAGTTGCCTGAATTTCCAACATTGAGGTTCTGCAATTTAATTTGGGAAATTCAAAGCAATCAACATAATTAAATTAATATAAATCATTTGTGTTTAATGTAAAAGGATATATTGTTTATGTGCATTAGGGAATTTAACACCTAAATCAAAGTGACCAAACTTATTATTAAGTTGCAACCACTTAGTATAGTATTCATAACGAATTAAGGATATACTACTAAATATGATCGTATTAGGACATTGTTATATCTAGTGAGTCACGTAGGCGTTATGTAAACCGGGGAGACTTATTTTTACTCTTACTAACCATGTGTTATAACTACCGAGTGTGAGAACGAGCGATAATTTGCTGTTTTGATATTTTAATGGAAAAAATTGAATATTAATGTGCAACATTAACTCCGGTAATTTACAATTAAATGGTCATAGAGTGACTTTAACAAGCGTAACTCATTGGCTCATGGTTCACAGAACACTCATGCAGGGGCAGGTGGTGCTTGCCGCCGTTCGCGTGAGCTTACGTAGCACTCACACTAACAGGCGAGGTATAACAGAAGCCCTTTGGGTTAACATAAAACGTAACGAAAGATACATTTGGCAATTTAAAAACCACTAACCAAACTTTAATGGGTTTGTGAAGCCTTTAAAGGAGAACAAAAAGTTAATAGACTTGCTAATTATATAAATAAAGACTCTTTAACTTATATGTTATCAGGTAAAAACCAACTAAGAAAAAAGAAAATGTTATAAAGTAGTTGACCAAAGTCAGTGTAAAAGGAGGGCAGATGATATGATCTAGAGGGTAAAAGGAGGAGTAAAAAGGTGGAGGATGTGTACACCTAAAGCTGTGACATGGCAGGTTGCGCGTGGTGGTCTTTCACGACCATCAGGCGGCGGAGATGCACTCTCCCTATCTTATGCAACCTTTCCATTCTTGGCTTTCTCGTACTCGACAAAACACATCGCCAAAATCAATAATATTAGCATATGCTTTTTATATTTTCAACTTTGAAAGCCTAACTTTCATAACTTGACTATTTGAGATGTTTTTTTAAGAGTTAAATGCTTGGTTGGTCCCTGTGGTTTGCAAAAATTGCAGACTTGGTCCTAGTGGTTTATTAATTACATGCGTGGTCCCAAAATTTGTCAAAAATGAACTCGGTTGGTCCCCAGCACTAACATTTGTTAAGTTTTCCAGTTAAGTCCATGTTAAATGACCAAAATACCATTGCTTATTAACAAAACCCAGCCTCTGCATCATCTTCATCACCATCATCATCTTCATCACAGGTCTCTCCATTCTCAAACAAGAAGCACAGCCACCACCATCTCACCTCCGCCACCATCTCACCCAAAACACCTAAACCCACATCCACCACCGGCAGGCCACCATCTTCCTCATCGCTTTAACCACCCTTAAACAATTAATCATCATCTTCCTCATCGCGTTAATCATCATCATCAACAAAAACATCAAAATCAGCGTCCATCATCTTCCTCATCGCTTTAATCATCCTCATCATCGTCATTTCGTCACCGGCGGATCGCCGAAAAGACGACCAGCGTCGATCGGACCCAGGAGAGATCGAGAGAGACTGAGAGAGGAGATGGGTTTTGAGAAGGAGGGAGCTGGTGTGGTGGTTATCGGCGGTGGTGGTGACCTGCCCGGTGGTGGATGTGGGTTTCGGTGTTTTGGTGGCGGAGGTGAGATGGTGGCGGCTGTGCTTCTTGTTTGAGAATGGAGAGACCTGTGATGAAGATGATGATGGTGATGAAGATGATGCAAAACTGGGTTTTGTTAATAAGCAAGGGTATTTTGGTCATTTAATATGGACTTAACTGGAAAACTTAACAAATGTTAGTGCTGGGGACCAACCGAGTTCATTTTTGACAAGTTTTGGGACCACGTGTGTAATTAATAAACCACTAGGACCAAGTCTGCAATTTTTGCAAACCACAGGGACCAACCAAGCATTTAACTCTTTTTTTAATGACAAATTTGGATCACTCACAGTCTCACATACCACTGGAGTATTATCGTGTTACCAACGGAACTATCCGATTATATCCATCTCCACTGGGCAATAATGTCACCTTCAAGATGCCACTAGACTATAATGTCGTGGATGACTCTTTGAGATGTTATTAACTTAGATTTATTGACTACGTTAGTCTGAACCGACTCTAGCACAACCCTGATGAACCAACATTTTTTTTTAATTTAATAGGAAAATTGGATAATTGTTTAAGATTTATAAGTTTGCACGAATCGTCCCTTTATGTTGTGCAGTATACACCAACCTTTTGTGATTTGTCTCGTTCTATTCTTTTTCAATCTAAATGAACTATATTCAATATCCAAACTTGCCAAGTTACATCAAAATATAAGGTAGACGGGCAATAAGCTACGCCGCCACCCTTTTCTGAATTGCAAACCCTAACCTACCAAAGACAAACGTCTGCCCCCTGGGACTGAACAACTGCTGTGGATTGTAAGATTAAATATATTATGTTTAATATTTAATCTAGTAGCCATTATAATCATTTACATAATATAGATCAAAATATATAACAACCTATTAAATAATTAGTTGGTAATTGTTGATGGATCATATTACCCTTATTAACTAATTAGGTTCCCTCCTGGGTGCTTATATAAGGAGACTTATGTAGAGGTTAAAGGGTTACACAGTTACACACTTAGAGATAACCTAATAATCATAACATCATCATCGACCTCATCTCCATAACCGAATCCCCTATTCGGTTTAATCATCACCATCATCAATCAGCACCCTAAGGAGGAACCAGATCACTTTGACTAAGATGTCGAACTCCATGGCTTTTTCCATCACTAGATTCTCTACTGCACTGTCCGCGGTGACAAGTATGTTTTCATGTTTTCCCTTACGTTTAAACAAAACCGTTCAACATGTGGTATCAGAGCATATGTTGATTAGTCGGTTCTGTTTTGTATCCGTAAATCTGGAATAAAACTGGAAAACAGAATTGAAAACCATAATAAAATCCGTTTTCTGTCATCCGAAATACCATCTCGGATGCATCACGGATGAGTTTTTTCAAATAATTACATCCGAGATGCCATTCCGGATCATCTCGGATCATATATTCGTTCATTATAACTGTTCCGAAATCAACAGTTTGAGAAACATGTTTAAATGTGTAATAATTTCCAGATTTCGGATGAATGTTTGAATATTTTGATTTAGGGTTCATCATAGGTTCATGATTAAATTCGAAAAATTCCCTTACTTTTGGAATGAATTTAGGATTTTTGGGTGTTTGTTCCTGTTTGATTTATTTTTATCTAATTAGAATTTTTGAAATCTGTTGTTTTATTAATGGATATAATTTCGAAATCAACAAATAAATATAATTAGCAATTAAACAGGAAACTCAATCCCATAATCTCTGAAATTTCGGATTTAAACCTTATCAATTATTAACTGCCAAAAATTAAGGATTTTGTAGCTTGAGGAACATATTTCGGATGATCATTTCGGACCTCATTATGGACTAAGCGTCCATTACGGATCAACATCTGCCTGATCATTACGAACCATCACGGATCATTTCGGACTAAGCATTATCATCATGGAATCACCCGCAATCGTTCGTCTTGGACACATCCGAAATCATCCGAAATGACTCGACTTATGCGTCTTGGACACATCCGAGATCATTCGAAATCATCCATTTCGGATAGTCCGAAATGATTCGAAATCATTCATTTCGGATGAATCCAAGACATAAACCATCCGAAATCATGAGTGTTCATAAAATGTCAAGACTTGTACGAAATCCTATTACTTTAATAGACTTAGTTAAAGTTCGATCCGCGCTAACGGGTGGTTTGCTATTAAATAAATGGTTTTGTAAATACTTAGTTAACTAATCAGAATCAGATAATGTTTTACAAAACCAGAATAGCTTAACTTGAATGAGCTTCTGATATATCATTTCTGGCCAAAGCTGATTTGATACATCTACTTATCATTCAAGTATTACGAAAGCTATGTTAAGTGTGCATCATAAACATGAATGTCTTAATATCTGGCCAAAGCTGATTTAATTCCTTCATAGATGACATACTTAACAAGTGCATAACTAAAGTGATTGTCTCAATTTCTGGCCAAAGCTGATTTGTTACAATCACTTTGCACACATGCTTAAATGATTACACTTCTGGCCAAAGCTGATTTGTCTTCGTTTAAGTAGAATTTTAACTAAGTCTATTATTTTGATGTTAGTAATAGACAATATCACAACTTCATAATTAAAATGGTCATTATTTATGCCTGCCTTAGTATAACGTGCCCTTAGATCACATTAGAACTTCTTTCTTAGTATCATAATTTGCTCATCTTATTTCCACTATCAGCACCCAATTGCGGGATTCCACCTTTGACAGGTGATAACTTTGCTGCATGGAAGGATGCTCTCATGCTTACGCTTGGGCTGCTAGACTTTGATTATGCTCTAAGAGAGAATAAGCCAGCGGACCTTACTACTCAAAGCACTGCTGCTGAGCAGTGTACTCATGAGAAGTGGACTAGGTGTAACCGCATGTCTCTCATGTTCATGAAGCACTCCATCAGTAATGCAATCAGAGGAGCTATTCCTGATTCTGAAGATGCTAAAACCTACTTGGAACATGTGGAGGTGCAGTTCAAGGGGACGTCTAAAGCACACGCTAGTACCCTTATCCTCAAGCTGGTGACAACTAAGTATGATGGGAGGAGCGGCATTCACGAGCGCATCATGATGATGAATGACATGGCCAATAAGCTGAAGGGGCTGGAAATGGAGATCAGTGATGGTTTCCTCGTTCATTTTATCATCACTTCGCTTCCTTCGTCTTTTGAAGCATTCAAGATCAATTACAACACTCAGAAGGACAAATGGATGATGAGTGAGCTAGTCGCTATGTGCGTACAGGAGGAAGAGCGTATGAGGATGGATCGCACTACTGATGTTGCTAACTTCACCACATCCAGCTCTAAGAAAAGGAAGAACAATCATCAGAGGAAGGATGCTTCAAAAGTCCAAAAGCCTAATCCTAATACAAGTGCACCTTCCAGCTCTAAGAACTCCTTAGGCAGAATCCACTGCAAGTTCTGTAAAAAGACAGGACACATGCAGAAGGAATGCCCTGATTTTAAGGAATGGCTGGCTAAGAAAGGTAACGATTATTTTATGATGCTTGAGTCCTATAATTTAAGTGTTCCTGCTAATTCTTGGTGGTTTGATTCTGGTTCTATGGTTCATGTTACCAATTCAACTCAGGGATTCCTTACAATCCGGAAGCTGGAAAGAAACCAAAGAACGCTTAAGATTGGGGATGATCGAGAATTAGAAGTGAAGGCCATTGGAACATTACAATTATTTATGAAAACTGGTTTATGTATTAAACTTTATGATACCTTATATGTTCCTGAGGTAACTCGGAATCTTGTATCAGGACCCAAGTTAGACATGGACGGTTTTATTGTTTCCCATGGTCATCGCAAACTCTCTATCCTCTATGATTCTGTTCTTTATGGTATTGGTATTCTGGATGGTGGTCTCTATCGATTAGAACTAGATGATAATTTTTCCAAATCTTTGTTGTCATATAACATTAATGAATCACTCACAAAGATGAAAGAGAAACGAGACTTAGAGACTTCGTCCATGTTGTGGCATCAACGTTTAGGCCACATCTCAAGAGAACGATTAAATCATCTCGTAAAGGATGAAGTCTTACCTCCTCTCGATTTCTCTGATTTTGGAACATGTGTCAAATGTCTTAAAGGTAAAATTACATTAGCGAATAAGAAAGGTGCCACTAGGAGCTCTAATTTATTAGAACTCATTCATACTGACATTAGTGGTCCGTACCAAATCGCTGGCATAACAGGACATACTTCATTTATCACTTTTATTGATGATTATTCTCGTTACATGTACTTGTATCTTATTAAGGAGAAATCTGAATCTCTTACAACTTTTAAAGATTATAAGGCTGAAGTTGAAAAGCAATTAGATCGTCAGATTAAAGTTGTGAGATCAGATAGAGGCGGTGAATATTATGGAAGACATACTGATGTGGGTCAAGCTCCTGGTCCATTTTATGAGTTTTGTAAGGGCCAGGGGATTGTGAAACAATACACCATGCCTGGTACACCTCAGCAGAACGGTGTCGCTGAAAGATGAAACCGTACCCTTATGAACATGGTGCGTAGTATGTTAGCCAACACTAATTTACCATTATTCCTCTGGACTGAAGCATTAAAAGTAGCTGTTCATATACTCAATAGAGTTCCTTCTAAGTCTGTCCCTAAAACTCCTTATGAACTTTGGACAGGAAGGAAACTGAGTCTTAAATATATGAAAGTATGGGGCTGCATTGCTGAAGCAAAACTTTACAATCCTTTCCTAAGGAAACTTGACCCTAAAACAGTTACCTGTTTCTTTATCGGGTATCCTGAGAACTCAAAGGGTTATCGTTTCTATTGTCCTTCTCATGTCACCCGTATTGTTGAAACCAAGCGTGCTGCGTTCCTGGAGGATTTCAAGGTCAGTGGGAGCAGTACCAACCCTTATGAAGAATTGCAAGAAGTACAAGACGCGGGGGGGGGGGGGGGGGGGACTCGCCGCTTACCATTACTCCGATTACTCCTCTTGTACCCAATGCAACTACTGTAACTGAAGCTACTGCACCAACTCCAAATTCACCTCTACAATCAGAACCAATTATACCTCATGACGAAGGCACATCAAACGCTCAAAACCAAGACAACGCTGAACCCGATAATACACTCAGGAGGTCATCTAGGCAAAGAAGGCCTACTAATTGGGATGATTATGTTACCTACATGACTGAAATGGATCCCAGAAAGCTAAATGATCCTATCTCTTATAATGAAGCCAATAGCAGTGATCAGTCTTCTGAATGGAATAAAGCAATGATTGATGAGCTTGAATCCATGAAGAAAAATGACGTTTGGGATTTGGTAGAATTACCCAACGGAGCCAAACCCGTAGGATGTAAATGGGTGTTCAAAACAAAACTGGATCCGAATGGGAACGTTGAACGCTACAAAGCGAGATTGGTTGCAAAGGGCTACACTCAGAAAGAGGGAATTAATTATCAAGAGACGTTTTCACCAGTCTCTCGTAAAGATTCATTAAGGATCGTCATGGCCCTAGTAGCTCATTTTGATTTAGAGTTGCATCAGATGGACGTTAAAACCACTTTCCTTAACGGAGACTTAGACGAAGATGTTTACATGAGACAACCTGAAGGCTTTAAACCTGAAGGTCAGGAGCATCTAGTCTGTAAGTTGAAGAAATCCATTTACGGGTTAAAACAAGCATCACGTCAGTGGTACCTTAAGTTTGATGAAGTCATGAAGAAACAAGGTTTTATGAAGAATCAAGTGGATCAATGCACCTACCTCAAGATGAGTGGGAGCAACTTTACTATACTTGTCCTTTACGTAGATGATATTCTATTGGCAAGTAATAGTTTAGACATGTTGCATGAGTCGAAGCGGTTACTCTCGCATAACTTCGACATGAAGGATCTCGGAGATGCTTCTTACGTCATTGGCATCGAAATTCACCGAGATAGACACAAAAGGATCTTAGGATTGTCCCAAAAGGCTTACATAGATCGTGTCCTTACACGTTACAACATGCAACAGTGCAAACCCTCCGTCGCTCCAGTAGTTAAGGGAGATGTTTTCGGTTCATTCCAGTGTCCGACAACAGAGGTTGAGAAGGAGCAAATGAGCCAGATACCTTACGTGTCAGTAGTCGGGAGCCTGATGTATGCTCAAGTCTGTACTCGCCCAGATATTGCTTATATTGCTGGAATGCTAGGCCGTTATTAGACTAATCCTGGCCTAGATCACTGGAAAGCAGCTAAGAAAGTACTTCGATATCTGCAAGGGACGAAAGACTATAAACTGACTTATAGAAGAAGTGATCATTTAGAAGTGGTGGGCTATTTTGATTCTGACTTTGCCAAATGCAAAGATGACAAGAAATCCACTTCGGGCTATATCTTTATGTTAGCAGGCGGCCCTATCTCATGGAAGAGTCATAAACAACAGTTGACCACAACTTCCACAATGATGGCAGAATACATTGTTGTTTATAACGTAACCTGTCATGGAATGTTGCTTAGAAATCTGATCACTGGACTCAAAATCGTCAATTCCATTTCTAGACCATTAAAGCTTTACTGTGATAATTCAGCTGCCGTTAGTTTCTCGAACAGTAACAGTTCGACTGGAGCTGGTTTATATCTCGACACAAAATATCTGTTCGTACGTGAACGAGTTGAGGAAAATAATCTTTGTATCGAGTATATTAGTACTAAAGATATGCTTGCGGATCCGATGACTAAAGGTCTCCCTCCTAAGGTTTACGAAGAACATGTTCGGAATATGGGATTTAGTAAAGACCTTATTTAAGCATATTGTACTAGCTTATGTTTTATGATTAATGAAATTTCCTCAGTTTGATTTTGTATGTCTCTTAGAACATGTTCAACCGGTATAATGGCATATAGACAAATAAAGTTACAAATCAAACAAAGGGCTTATGCATATTTTGATCATAACGATTAGGTTTTAAATTAAGGCTATAGTATGACTAATGGGGGTCCTGAGTCGCATAATGATTCAACGGCTGTATTTCTCTGCTATAGTACTTGTTTAAGGCTAAAATGAGTGTTAACTCCTGATTAGGCTTATCTAATACTCATAGTAAATGATTACTCGGCTAAGTGGGAGAATGTAAGATTAAATATATTATGTTTAATATTTAATCTAGTAGCCATTATAATCATTTACATAATATAGATCAAAATATATAACAACCTATTAAATAATTAGTTGGTAATTGTTGATGGACCATATTACCCTTATTAACTAATTAGGTTTCCTCCTGGGTGCTTATATAAGGAGACTTATGTAGAGGTTAAAGGGTTACACAGTTACACACTTAGAGATAACCTAATAATCATAACATCATCATCGACCTCATCTCCATAACCGAATCCCCTATTCGGTTTAATCATCACCATCATCAGTCAGCACCCTAAGGAGGAACCATATCACTTTGACTAAGATGTCGAACTCCATGGCTTCTTCCATCACTGGATTCTCTACTGCAATGTCTGCGATGACAGGTATGTTTTCATGTTTTCCCTTACGTTTAAACAGAACCGTTCAACATGGATGACTCGTTAGACCCTGGTTAAGAAGTGGATAGCATCTTGCGATAGGAAGCCAAATGTATCAACGACCTATCTATATCTATAATAAATGAAACCTTGGGGGACACATGTCACCCTTTGGTTTAGGCCAAATTAGCAGACACATCATTGTACATGTGGCATAGCTCTAAATCAAGGATTGGGAAAGCTTATTTGGTACGCTTCATATGCTCTCTATCTCTCTCTCTCTCTCTCATTCTATCATTAACATCAACCAATTACCCCAAGAACCCTAATCGGCGATTCTGCTTCTCACCTCTTCAATCCATCCTATGCGACGACCTTTATCAATCTTCATTATTCAATAGTGATCATCGACGGTAAGGATTCCAATATGTTCTTCTTTTATGATTGATTTAATGAATAATCGACGGTTTTGTTATTTATTGATTTAGTGATTGAATGTTAGTTAAATATCGATCTTAGATTGTCTATTTGTTATTGTTTTTTGGCACAAGATTTTGTTTGGTTTGATTCTATGATTTTGGTTCCATCTTTTGATGAACACAACCCCTGTGTGTAGTTAATGTTGAAATTTAAACCCCGATAGATGTTGCTTTTGTTTACAGTTTGTACGTTAGGGTTTGTAATAGTCGATTTTGTTGTTTTACTGATACATGTTTTTTTGTATTAGGGTTTTAATTTATGTCTTCATGTACTCGAATTTGTTGTTTATCATCAGCCGTTTTGATGTTATTGATGCTCTATATTAGTTTTTTATATGTTTTGAAACTCGAATAAGTTAATCCTTTTTTGTTACTTTTTGATATCCGATTTGATTTTGTTTTGTTTTATTGTTTTGAATTTCATCTATATTTGGATGTAATCGTTGAGTATCGTCTGTTACTCATCAGCAATCAATGCGGATTTGAAGTTGTTTTGTTTCTGAATTGGTTGGTTAGTTGTTTTTTGATGTCGATATTGATCATTGTTGAGCTATAAATTTGTAATTTTTTATATTGAACTTTCATATCATTCTTAAGCTATGGGTTTTTTTTTATTGAACTTTGTTATACAATTTGTGGTAGTGAAATGCATTATGTTGTGTTTTATTCCATTTCTTGATGAATACATTGATCGTTGATACTCAATATTGAAAGTGTAACGCCGTTTGATGTTGATTATGTGTACAGTTTGTTCTTTATTGTTTGTAATAGATGATTATGATGTTTGACCGATTAGGGTTATAAGTTAATGAATGTTATTTGAAAATCAATATTATATGGACTGTTTATTATTGTTTTTGTACAAACGACTTCTTTTTGTTTGATTATATGGTTTTGATTCCATCTCTAGATGAGCACATTGACCATCGATACTCAATATTGAAAGTGAAACGCCGATTGATGTTGTTTTTGTTTAAACTAAACAGTCTATATCATGCGTCTTATTTCAACTGATATCTTTTAAATGTTATATTACGTTGGTTTATTGATCCTAAGTTAATCTCATTTTTATGATGTCATTTACTGTTCATACGTTGAAAGCCGAAATGGTTTACGGATTCGCTGCCCGTGTGTGGAAGAACGAAAAAAAATCTTTGGTGAGTCTTGATATTATAAGCATGTGAGACCATAATTATTTGTTTTGTAATAAATCCTTTGTGAGTGTTGATCTTATAATTTCCATTAATAATACCTGTTGTTTCCGTTTACAGAAACTTCCGGCTGATTATGGTGACTGGATTAAGACGTTTAGTTATCCAGAGAAGAATGCAGTCATCCGGACCCTGGATGGGAGGATCTTCGAAGTCAAAGTTATGAACCTTGCAGGCGACTACTTTCTTTACAACGGATGGTTGGATGTGGTCAAGTCCTTGAAGTTACCAGACAATTCGTGGGTTGTTTTCCAGTATGAAGAAGCTTTATCTTCATTTCGGCTCTTTTACTTTTATCAAGACATCTCTCTTGCTCCCTCTGATTATTTCTACTACAAACCAGGAAATGTAAAAGACCGAGACAACTGCATGGTACTTAAACATATACTGTTTTAAAGTATTTTATCATTGCATTCATACATTGTCTTTAATAGCATCTATACCATCGTGTCACACCCCGATATTTCCACGTATTACCGGTGGGCCCGGTGGGGAGTATCGTGACGTAGTTGATATTATCATAGTCAAACAACACAATTTAAATGCACAGCGGAAGTCTTGAAATATAAAATATTATTACAAACACAAATGTCTGATAATATAAAAGTATTCCGTACAGACTAGCTTGTAATAATCCACAGGCGGATCAAAACAACAAAAGAAGTTATCAGACGAATGGCTTATGTGAAGGAGTTGCAAGTCCTCAACTAACAAGTCCTGAGCAGCTTCCAGCCTATTACGTACTTGTACCTGTCACTTAGACTTTGGAAAATACGTCAGTTTTCACTGGTAAATACACTCAACCGACTCATTTGAAAATGTTTATGAAAATTGGTTTAGGTGCACAAGGCACGAAAATATTTTGACACTTCGATTAAAATGCACAAGGAAAAATTAATCTTTTATACTTGGGACAAACTATATCTCATGTTATCAGTTTTACATAACTTGCTCTACATACGGGGCCCGGTTCTATGCCGGTTCAAGATTAACCGACACACCACTTATTCCCTTATTGGGAATCCCATATTGGGTATAATTAATTAATAAGCATATTGCATCTGTCAGGTGTATGCCTACACCCTGTGCTTAGGTCGTGGCCATTGCAATTAATGAGTCAAGGATATCCCGGACACGGTCGCATTAATCCCCAATGTTTCAGTCAAGCAATATGAATTAAAACATGTTATTTGGATTTCCCGACTTATTGGTCTTTGAATCCCATACCTGACCATGCGGTATTTATATTACCGTATCCCAAGCCCGTATAAGGGAAAATAGGTTAAGAGTATTTACCTGAGCTAGCTCCTGTCTTAAATAGCAAGAATTATAATAACTCAGCCGTATTCACTTAAGTAAGCGTAGGTACAATTTACCGGAAGGCTCTAGTCTAGAATGATGGTATAAATAACCAATTAGAATACTAACGGGTCATAATTATGTCATAGACTTAGACCGGCTAGTTTTTAAACAGAACAACGGTACGATACGCTAGATTAAGCGGAGGCCGGATTAGAATGTGATTTAGACCCGACAAGTTTGAAGACTTGTATAATATGGGTAAACTAATCACATTCTGGATTTTGAGGCAACAATGATAAGGTTTGACCCGTTTTGGTCAATTTATGCAAACTAGTTACATAAACCGAGCCGAACGCGAAATATGCGCGACGGGTAACCATAAGAGTCATATACATGTTTCCTAAGTTAATATGCCTTAGATATGTTGTGATATCAGTAAGATACCTTCCGTTATGCCCGAAATGATTTTAAACTCAAACTAGGCCCCGTAAGGGCATTTTGGTCATTTTAAGGTTTATAAAAGAGAATATTAACCTGGGTTACAGGTCTGATATAATCAGTAAAAATACTTAATTTAATAAGTTATAACAGCAGGGTATCATATATATGTGAAATTTATTAATTATAACCATATTATGCACCGTATGGGCATTTTGGTAATTTCACATAAGCCTATAAGGTCAAAACTGGAAATCTGAGTTCAAAACTTTTGCTTACTGTTAAAATATAAAAATTTACTGAATAAATCAGTAGGAACCAAACCTTATATGTTTAAAATAGTTTTAATACATACTATGCGTTAAAAACGCTTAAAAAAGCGATTTGGAGCCATTTCCGGGTTTTTAAAGGAAAGCTGATGTTTTTATTATTCCAGAAGTATCAAAATAATTTATTTATCATATTGGATCAGTAGAAAAAGGTTTGGGGTCAAAAGGTTTTGTAAAACTCATTTTATAGGCCAAAAGGGCAAAACCGGCAATTACCGAATCAAGCTTAGAACCCTATGTTATGCTCAGCCTAAAAATAAATAAAAATCTTCAAAAATCCCAAAATATTATTTTATATCAGTAGGAAAAAATTTTGATATCAAAAATTGGGTTTAGATAGGCTATACGCTAATTATGCCATTAAATTAATAAAAAGCTTTTCATTTACGCTAATGAGCATAACTCCTAATCTGGACCTCAAACTGAAGTCAAACTTTAGGGGCAAGTCTATAAGTCAGTAAGGAAGGTTTCTATTCTTATACTTTATCAAAAATATCGTTTTAAGGTCAAATGGGCATAATGGTCAACATTTAAGCATATAACGGGAACATGTAAATGAATGGGATAACTAAGGATCCAAGTTGTATAACCTCAGAGAGTTATACTAAAATATAACATGGTCACAAAGGAACCCTAAGACATAATCAAACTAAGCTAATTCGGGTCAGAACTAAAAGTCAAAGAAAAAGTCAACTTTTGCGACTTTCGGTTCCGAACCGATCCTAAACTTGAAATTGTCGGGTTGAACATGCTTAGACATGTTCTTATACTAATTACCAAGTTATACAAGTGTTAAAATAGGTCTCATAGTTTCTACATTGCTAATTATGAATTTATTTTCAAAATGGCTTTCTGTTGACTTTTTATTATTAGGTTTGACCCGACATTTGACCAAGCTAGGGTGATAATCAGTAGGTGCCCTCTTAGGGGTTTATTACCTACACAATTACCAACTTATAACTACTCTTAATTTGACCAATGACTGGATCATTAGCGTTTAATCACTAAGTCAAACCTTAACTATGATAAGTTTAACTTTTGACCATTAAACTAATCAAAGCTGAAATTTGGGGGTTAAGGACACTTACAAATGGTCCTTAGTACTGAGAAGAACTCCAAGGAATTTCCAAATGCTCAGGATTCCTCCAGAAATGAGAAGATAGCAAGATGGGATGAAATGAGAAAATGAAAGTGTTGGGTTCTCATCCTATTTATAGTTTTTGGACATGATTAGGATTGAGACAAGTGTTTGAAGGGGTAAATCAGATAATTACACCTGTTAGGACAACTGTATAATTGTCTTGGAGCCCAAGGATTCGGTTTTGATTGGATGAGAATGGAATAGAGTAGTGACCAAGCAAAAATTCGTATCTGGAACATGCTTACGGACCGTAAGGTCCAGTGTATATGGTCCTTAAGGACCTGGTCAGCAAACAACAACTTTCACTTGTTGACAGATTTAGCCCCTGCTCTTCCAAATGCCATTTCCGACACATCTAAGGCCCGTTAAACCATTTTTAAGGCTCTACAATGATACCTAAGTATGGGGAACATGAAACATGCTCAAAAATATGCCGGATGTCGGTTCGTTTGGTCGTACGGTCACGTTGTTCGGTTAATAACGACGAAACACGGACGAACGCGAAAAACGATCCAAATTACGCGACGAATGGAATTTTGTCAAGCCAATCACTAAAATAAAATATTTTAGTGCTTACATAAATTTTTGGGTGTCCGGGTATATTCAGAATGTGAGATATGCGCGAAAGTGCAAACTTGTGCACTTTTTGACACTTTTAGTCCCTGCATGACTTAAAAGTTTATTTTTGCGCACCAAACACCTCTAAGCCTATATCCAAGCTATGTAAAGGATAGTTAGGGTATGATTAACTCATGGTCATATTCCGGAAGGTCCGTTATCATACGAATCGGCATACTTTTGTAGTTTGACGCAATTAGTCCTTTAATTGCGCAAAGTAGCGCGAAATGTCGTTTACTGACATTCAAGCCTTCCATGGCACATAATGGGCATTCCCAAGCATATACTTAAATATTACTACACTCTCGTTCGCTTAAATGGTCACCGAAAGGCGTAGATTCAAAAGTTGACGCTTTAGGTCCCTCTATTGCGCAAACTTGCGCATCTCATCATTTAATAGCATCGAAGCCTCATCTAATCCACATTAGGAATTCTTGGAAGTATTATTAATCATCACGATGCTTCGGGTTCGCTAAAAGGTCATTCAGAGGTATAATTAAACATATTGACACTTATAACCTCTTATATTTGCAAAGTTGTGCGTAACGTCACTTAAAGGCACAAAAGCCTTGGACGGCCAACGATTGGCATTCCCGAGAGTATAATAAAATATCATGAAGCTCTCGGTTTGTTAAAAGGTAACTTAGAGGTAAGAATTAACATGTTGACGCTTTTAACCCTTTATTGCGCAAACTTTCAATTAATTACACAAACGGCTACACTTGATTAACAAGCGGCTCATTTGTGAATATAAAACTGTAAAAGGTTATTTAAAAACTTATTTTAAGTATGTTGATACTTCCAGTTCTTTTATAATTAATGTTTTTCAATTTTTTGAAAAATTAGTCCCTTAAATTCAAGGTTTGACTTTGTTAGGGTTTATTACACGTGTCAATACATCATTGGACGTGATTTTTCGAGGTGTTACATCCTCACCCCCTTAAAAGAAATCTCGACCTCGAGATTTGCTAAAGTAAAGGAAGTACTTTCTGTCTTATATTGGGCTTAATCTTCCCCAGTACATTTGGGCCTCTAAGGCACCCCAACTTACCTCTATGATAGGTCATGTATCCTTTTGGAGCTTCTTAATCTGCCGATCCTTAATCGATACAGTTTCTCGTCCAATCATAAAGTTTCATTAATCTGCTTATCATTACGTGATAATGTGCTTCGACTTATTGGCGAAACTTATCCTTAAATCATCAGTGTGGGTCGCATTGCGAGCTCCACTAAGCTCCTTATATAGGTTTTAGCTTATAGGCTATTGACCTTTGTTGTATTCGATTTCCGAATGCTCCTATATATCCAGGTCTTAACTTACCCTTTGCGAAATTTAAAATTTAGCACACCCTTCTTAGGGCGATACCTTCGATTGAACCTTATTCCTTATTAAGGACTTAAGAAGGTTGCGACCTTTATCAATCCTCAATTTTCTGCCGATTACTAGCAAATTTTTAGATGATTACGAATTCGAATGATCTTATTTGTTGTTTCCAATGCAACTTTCAGACCCTGATAATTGGATTTACCAATCTATTGTTCTAACAATAGATGTTAACATTCCATCTATACAAGGTCCCCAAAGGAGTAGCCTTGATACTTACATACTAATTGTTATAGAAAAGACTTATTTTGTGGTGAGATGGTTATTCCAACCACTGCTTAAAACTAATATTAAGGAATAGCTAATCCTTACAGTTAGTCAAACAAATCGACGATCCTGGGTAGTTGATGGCGATTCTCAATCGTTGTCTAAATAGGGTTGCGGTAATCAATGCATAAGCAAATGAACCGTCTTTCTTATTTACTAAAAATCGGGGTTCTTAGAACTTTGAATTTTGGCTTTATGAAACCTTCTCTAAAAACTTATCGATTTGGCTCTTAGTTCTTCCTATTCCGTTGGTACTAACAGATATAAGGCTTTTACAATAACTGCAGCCCTAAGCGGGATGCTTGTCCTAACATCCACTTGCCTCTCAGGAGGTAAACATGGTAATTCTTACAAAGAAGATAATTATGACACCCAGAGATGTCAGAGATGTCCGTATTCTCGGCTTTGGTTTATCTATCGATGTCGGTGTCAGATAAATGACACATTCTCTTTACAAATGCAAGGATGCCCTAAGTAGAGATACTTATAAGGACATTTTTATATTGGATATCTTCTTTGAATACTACTAGTCGACTTTAGTACAATATGACCATTGGGATATCTCAGGGGTTCCATGCATTAAACCTCCATACTGATCAGGCATGGAAGCAATCTATGGGACACACTAGGATACGCCACTCCTCATATGGCACTTTTATCAAACATAGTTTGGCATTCGCAGGCGATAGAGAACAATGAGAAAATAATAAAATAAAGTAATATATATTGTCGTACTCTTTTTGGGGAAGAGTACTCCAGATTCTTATGAAAGGATTATCTTCGAGGATGGGAGAGATGGTCATTATAGATTCCATTGGTAAGTTATACCTTATATTTAATATCTGGAGTTCTTATGAATGTAATCAAAAGTTTGCTAAGCTTATGGTTTACTAAAGGTTTATTATCCCTTGCATTAACGTAAGATACTTAGCAGACACTATCAATGCTAAGTGTTAAGGATGTACCTAATGCTATTATTGATATGCACTGTCTCTGGCATTCAACCGGTAGTTCAGGCGTTTCCTTTCTTATCCTTCCCAGACTTAGCTGCTCCTTCCTTGGCAGCCTTAGGGCAATTAGTACTGATGTGGCCCTTTTCGCCACAGCTGAAACAGTTAGCATTCTTTATATCCCTACATTCGTGGGACTGGTGGCCAGTTCTTTTACAGATGCCACATTGCTTTATCTTTTGGTTTGATCGACACTGTCCCCAGTGTCTCCTTTTGCAGGTTTTGCATGTAGGCTTTTTGTTGGAATCCTGTTGGTTATTGTTGAACTCGGATTTGCTCTTCTTAGGATTCTGGGAGTTATCCTCCTCCCTTTGTCTTTTCTCATTCGTTTCATTTTTGATTGACTTTTGTCTCACTATATCTAGAGTGAGAGACAAGGATAGATCTACAGCTGATCTGAAGGTGATTGGCCTTGAAGCCTTAACATTCCCTTTTATTTCGGGTGCCAAACCACCGATGAAACGCGCAATGCATTTTGGTTCAGGGGTAATTAAATAGGGTACCAATCTAGATAGGGAGTTGAAGTCGGTAACATATTGCTGACAATTTAGGTTCTTCATTGTGAGAGTCAGAAAATCTGTCTCCACCTTTTCCACTTCGTGTTGTGGACAGTAGTTCTCTTTGATAAGGTCCACAAACTTGGACCATCCCATATTGTATAGGGGAATTTTCCCCGTGGACTGCATCATGGCCCTCCACCATGCAAGAGCCTCGCCCTTGAAAGATTGTGAAACAAATTTTACTACGTCCTTATCAGCACAATTGCTGATGTCCACAACAGTTTCCATTTCCTCAAGCCATTCCATGGCATCAATTGCTCATTTTTCGCCATTGAAATCTCTGGGTTTGCATAAGACGAAGTATTTGTAGGTGCACCCGTCTTCAGTTGAACAGGGCTTATCATAGAGTACTAACTTATGAGGTTCGCTCTTTTCATCTGAAGAGTGAACGGAGCTCTCCTTACGAGCTGATGTATGTGTTTCCGTATGGACCTTTGAGTGAGTGTCACTCGGTTCCTTTTTGTTCTCAAGGATCTTATCCACAGCTTCACTAATTGCTGCGTCAATCAAGGCCTGAAGAGCAGTGCCATTAATATTTATATTTATATTTGCATCCTTGTTTCTAGCCGCAGTACTACTGTGTGCTTCGTCGGAATCCACCATTCTGGAGCTTTGGTACTAAACACCAATAATAACATATGCTTAGCCACAAACTATTATGGAATCATCGTAATGGATGATTTATAAGCCATGGTATTATTAAACCATAATGGCTGTTAGGTTTTTAACTTCATTATAGTATGCTACTAGAAAGTATGTCAATTATATTTAGCCTAGGTCAAAAAGGACCATCCATTGTGTTTAAGGTTTGGACCAAGTCCATTACCTTTTGACAGGGAATCACAATGTCACAACTGTCCTTGTCATAACGACAATCTTTAGATAGTTGGTAGGCTTGTCACGAAGGACATTAATAGTCATAGGCACGAAGGCCTTGTCACAAAGGACATATAAGATATGGCACTTAAGGCATTAATATATAAGCCGCAATCTTCTTGGATCAGAGATCTTAAGGTTCGAACATAGTTCTTCACCTTTGGACAGAGAGTCAAAGACTACAGCCGTCATCTCTTTGGAAGATAATTTATTTTGCCACAAAGGCTAGTCAATGGACATCATTCTGACTAACTGGATGATTATGAGCTTCAGAGGAGTCAGCCGTGGTGAAGCTTTAAAGGCTACTAACCAAGTAGTAATAATTTGTTTAATTATATAGCGAATTGTCGAACTTGACGATTAAATAGCCATGGAGTAACTCATCCATATAGACCAATAGATAGTACTAAATTTATTTGATTATGCTTGGCCTAGGTTTTTAGATAAACCATCTTTGGCGTTTAAACGGAATATAATCTTTCATATTTATTAGACAGGGGACATAAGTCACGACTGTCAATGTCATACCGACATTCTATATAGCGTAAGGGCTTGTCCCAAGGACTTTTTGATGGCTCAGAGGCCTTGTCACTAGGGAAATTTTAAACATAATCAATGATTCCTTTGGATCGGAAAATTTCATAATTCATTGTCTTGACAAGAAGTTATGAAATAAAACTATCTTTTCATGTATACATCTTTGCCCGTAGGTATACATCCCAATGGATGTTTTGATGTGTTCATCATGTTCGACGTTTATTAGCCATAATTCCTCTTGATCATTTACGCTAAAAATAAGGGGTTTGGAAAATTCCTAATATAAGGATGACAAGTGTGATTTTATCGCATCACCTATTGTCGGGAGTGTTAACATACAAGGATTGGAATCTTTTAAATAGGTTCTACCATCGCAGCCAGGTCTTTAATGACATTCAAGCTAGGTTATACCTTTTTTTAAGATTCTATTTTAATATGAATACAGGCAGGAAATGAATGATATTTATTTTATTCGGGATTTTCATTATAATCCTAAGTTATAAGTTAGTAATAGCACAAAAGGCTTAGTCACGTGGACAAGTTTAGTTTATAAGCCCAGATTTTTATGAAACCGAGGCATTAAGGTTTGAATCAAAGTTCATTACCTTTTCTTGATAGGGAGTTGTAGGCTACCACTGTCTTTAGTCTCAGAGGACGTTAATTATAGCCCGTAGGCATTTCCCTTCTAAGAGATGTTTATGGTATGATCATCTTTTCAGATGCTATTAGTCGAGATCGTAAGGATCCTACCGACTATTATGTTTGGACGTATTCCAACATCTTTAGACAGGGGTCAAAGACCACCACTGTCGTTGTCTTATCGGACAACAAGTTTAGCCCGTAGGCACTTCATCACTAACGAATGTTTATAATATGATCATCTTATAGGATGATATAAGCCATGATTTCTAGATCATAAGGCAAATTAGGAAATTTTAAAAATTTCCAATATAGGGATGACTATTGTGATTTTCTCGAATCGCTTTTGTCAAGGATGCTAACACGTTCTTAGGTGTTAACAAGGATTTGAATCTTTTGAATAGGTTTTACCATCTTGGCCATGTCTGTAACGACATTTAGGCTAGGTTTTTACCTTTAAGATTCTTTTTAATATTTAACGCAGAGCAATCCTAATTTGAGATGTTAATATGGATCTGAATCTAATTATGGAACTACCATCTTGGCGCGGTCTTAAAATGACACGTGGCTAGGTCTTGTCCTTTTTAGATTTTGCCATTTTATTATAATGGTAGATCTTATAAAAGGAATGTTATTTTTCATTTATTTCATATTTCATGTTTAGGATGAAAATTTAAATTTAGTCATTCCACTATAAAATTAAAAAGTTCAGGTTTGCCCTAAACGGGACTTGAAAGGAATAATGTTGTCCTCGAAGGGACTGAAAGATAAATATGTCCTTATAAGGACTATTAAGGAAACGATCTTCAGCAAAAGGAGTTTCTTCTTCATTTTATTTCTTAATGCTTTCTCCTTGGTTGCACGTTTCATCCTGGCCGCGGTATGATGCTCAGCATTTCAAGCTCCGGGTGTGGAGAATTCCTATTACGGCTTCTTCGCTTGGCGATGTATCCAATATATATAAAAATTGGAAGCAAAAATTTCCAGATTAGGATTGAGAATATTCCTATGTTAAGTCTAGACTCAGAAGGTCAAGGAATGTGCTACTGCGTCATTGAGATTAAACACAAAAGGCTAGTGTTTAATTCACTCAATGTTGGCTCTGATACCATCGTGTCACACCCCGATATTTCCACGTATTACCGGTGGGCCCGGTGGGGAGTATCGTGACGTAGTTGATATCATCATAGTCAAACAACACAATTTAAATGCACAGCGGAAGTCTTGAAATACAAAATATTATTACAAACCCAAATGTCTGATAATATAAAAGTATTCCGTACAGACTAGCTTGTAATAATCCACAGGCGGATCAAAACAACAAAAGAAGTTATCAGACTAATGGCTTATGTGAAGGAGTTGCAAGTCCTCAACTAACAAGTCCTGAGCAGCTTCCAGCCTATTACGTACTTGTACCTGTCACTTAGACTTTGGAAAATACGTCAGTTTTCACTGGTAAATACACTCAACCGACTCATTTGAAAATGTTTATGAATATTGGTTTAGGTGCACAAGGCACGAAAATATTTTGACACTTCGATTAAAATGCACAAGGAAAAATTAATCTTTTATACTTGGGACAAACTATATCTCATGTTATCAGTTTTACATAACTTGCTCTACATACGGGGCCCGGTTCTATGCCGGTTCAAGATTAACCGACACACCACTTATTCCCTTATTGGGAATCCCATATTGGGTATAATTAATTAATAAGCATATTGCATCTGTCAGGTGTATGCCTACACCCCGTGCTTAGGTCGTGGCCATTGCAATTAATGAGTCAAGGATATCCCGGACACGGTCGCATTAATCCCCAATGTTTCAGTCAAGCAATACGAATTAAAACAGGTTATTTAGATTTCCCGACTTATTGGTCTTTGAATCCCATACCTGACCATGCGGTATTTATATTACCGTATCCCAAGCCCGTATAAGGGAAAATAGGTTAAGAGTATTTACCTGAGCTAGCTCCTGTCTTAAATAGCAAGAATTATAATAACTCAGCCGTATTCACTTAAGTAAGCGTAGGTACAATTTACCGGAAGGCTCTAGTCTGGAATGATGGTATAAATAACCAATTAGAATACTAACGGGTCTTAATTATGTCATAGACTTAGACCGGCTAGTTTTTAAACAGAACAACGGTACGATACGCTAGATTAAGCGGAGGCCGGATTAGAATGTGATTTAGACCCGACAAGTTTGAAGACTTGTATAATATGAGTAAACTAATCACATTCTGGATTTTGAGGCAACAATGATAAGGTTTGACCCGTTTTGGTCAATTTATGCAAACTAGTTACATAAACCGAGCCGAACGCGAAATATGCGCGACGGGTAACCATAAGAGTCATATACATGTTTCCTAAGTTAATATTCCTTAGAGATGTTGTGATATCATTAAGATACCTTCCGTTATGCCCGAAATGATTTTAAACTCAAACTAGGCCCCGTAAGGGCATTTTGGTCATTTTAAGGGTTATAGAAGAGAATATTAACCTGGGTTACAGGTCTGATATAAGCAGTAAAAATACTTAATTTAATAAGTTATAACATTAGGGTATCATATATATGTGAAATTTATTAATTATAACCATATTATGCACCGTAGGGGAATTTTGGTAATTTCACATAAGCCTATAAGGTCAAAACTGGAAATCTGAGTTCAAAACTTTTGCTTACTGTTAAAATATAAAAATTTACTGAATAAATCAGTAGGCACCAAACCTTATATGTTTAAAATACTTTTAATACATACTATGCGTTAAAAACGCTTAAAAAGGCGATTTGGAGCCATTTCCGGGTTTTTAAAGGAAAGCTGATGTTTTTATTATTCCAGAAGGCTCAAAATAATTTATTTATCATATTGGATCAGTAGAAAAAGGTTTGGGGTCAAAAGGTTTTGTAAAACTCATTTTATAGGCCAAAAGGGCAAAACCGGCAATTACCGAATCAAGCTTAGAACCCTATGTTATGCTCTGCCTAAAAATAAATAAAAATCTTCAAAAATCCCTAAATATTATTTTATATCAGTAGGTAAAAAGTTTGATATCAAAAATTGGGTTTAGATAGGCTATACGCTAATTATGCCGTTAAATTAATAAAAAGCTTTTCGTTTACGCTAATGAGCATAACTCCTAATCTGGACCTCAAACTGAAGTCAAACTTTAGGGGCAAGTCTATAAGTCAAACTTTAGGACCTCAAACTGAAGTCAAACTTTAGGGGCAAGTCTAATCTGATTAGGATTGAGACAAGTGTTTGTATGGAATAGAGTAGTTACCAAGCAAAAATTTGTATCTAGCACATGCTTGAGGACCGTAAGGTCCAGTGTATACGGTCCGTAAGGACCTGGTCAGCAAACAACAACTTTCACCTGTTGACAGATTTAGCCCCTGCTCTTCCAAATGACATTTCCGACACATCTAAGGCCCGTTAAACCATTTTTAAGGCTCTACAATGATGCCTAAGTTTGGGGAACATGAAACATGCTCAAAAATATGCCTGATGTCGGTTCGTTTGGTCGTACGGTCACGTTGTTCGGTTAATAACGACGAAACACGGACGGACGCGAAAAACGATCCAAATTACGCGACGAATGGAATTTTGTCAAGCCAATCACTAAAATAAAATATTTTAGTGCTTACATAAATTTTTGGGTGTCCGGGTATATTCAGAATGTGAGATATGCGCGAAAGTGCAAACTTGTGCACTTTTTGACACTTTTAGTCCCTAAATGACTTAAAAGTTTATTTTTGCGCACCAAACACCTATAAGCCTATATCTAAGCTATGTAAAGGATAGTTAGGGTATGATTAAATCATGGTCATATTCCGGAAGGTCCGTTATCATACGAATCGGCATACTTTTGTAGTTTGACGCAATTTGTCCTTTAATTGCGCAAAGTAGCGCGAAATGTCGTTTACTGACATTCAAGCCTTCCATGGACCATAATGGGCATTCCCAAGCATATAATTAAATATTACTACACTCTCGTTCGCTTAAATGGTCACCGAAAGGCGTAGATTCAAAAGTTGACGCTTTAGGTCCCTCTATTGCGCAAACTTGCGCATCTCATCATTTAATAGCATCGAAGCCTCATCTAATCCACATTAGGCATTCTTGGAAGTATTATTAATCATCACGATGCTTCGGGTTCGCTAAAAGGTCATTCAGAGGTATAATTAAACATATTGACACTTTTAACCCCTTATATTTGCAAAGTTGTGCGTAACGTCACTTAAAGGCACAAAAGCCTTGGACGGCCAACGATTTGCATTCCCGAGAGTATAATAAAATATCATGAAGCTCTCGGTTTGTTAAAAGGTCACTCAGAGGTAAGAATTAACATGTTGACGCTTTTAACCCTTTATTGCGCAAACTTTCAATTAATTACACAAACGGCTACACTTGATTAACAAGCGGCTCATTTGTGAATATAAAACCGTAAAAGGTTATTTAGAAACTTATTTTAAGTTTGTTGATACTTCCAGTTCTTTTATAATTAATTTTTTTCGATTTTTCGAAAAATTAGTCCCTTAAATTCAAGGTTTGACTTTGTTAGGGTTTATTACACGTGTCAATACATCATTGGACGTGATTTTACGAGGTGTTACACATCGATCCTGATATATTGTTTTGTACTATGTGTAGTATGTGAACAGGTTGTTTGTTCATCACAAGATGCTGAATACGTGTCCTTCGTATCCTGTTGTGGTGCGGTCGGCTGGAAATCGTAAGTGGTTTGTTCGGATGGATGTGTTTGACAGTGAGCTTTATATTACAACAGGGTGGAGTAGAATTAAAAAGGAGATGTCTATAACGGATGAGCATTTGGTGGTTTTTGAAATGATTGATTTGAGGACGTTTGAGATGAGTGTTTTTAGCTGTAAGCCTGCCCTTTTAACTTTCCCACCTGAACTCTGTGTTACCAAAAAAAGAACCAGCTGATGATTTTATTGAAGTATCTGATGATGAAGTGCCTAATCCGATTCCTGCACTTGGTATTGCACAGAGTTATGATGACGAAGTACCGGTCTCTTTCTGTGTTGACAATCATTATGTAAGTGTCTATTATTTGCTTTTTGATACTGTTATTGTATTTTTTTCTTTTAAATTCCTTCTAATTGGATGACCTCTTTTTAACCACTTTAATTATTAAAATTTGTATTTTTATTTGTAGCGTCTGAAAAAGAAGTGGGCACAAACGCATGGTTTGGATCGGAAGCTGGATTTGACCATCAAGGAGAGCGAAGGTAGGACTTGGGACGTGGCCACTTCTGTGGAGTTCTCGCAAGGCTGTTGTCACACCCCGATATTTCCACGTATTACCGGTGGGCCCGGTGGGGAGTATCGTGACGTGGTTGATATCGTCATAGTCAATTATATACAGTTTAATACACAGCGGAAGTCTTGGATGAAAAATAATATTACAAACCGAAATTTAAAAGTATAATTAAACATTATACGAATGGTTGTATATGGATCCACAGGCGGATCTTAAGACAGAAATAAAATATTGTTCAACAGACTTTAGACGTAAGAACTTGCAAAATTCCTTAATAACGCCCCGAGCTCCCAGCCAATCATGTACGGTACCTGTCACTTAGTCTTTTTGGAAAAATACGCCAGTTTTCACTGGTAAATACAATTAACCGACTCTTTTTGAAAAAGTGTTTATAAAATTGATTTGAATGCGCAAGGCAAAATATTCTTTTATAACTTGGGACAATTATATTAATAAAAATCTTGTATCAGATTTACATGTTTGTCCAACATTTAGGGCCGGTATTAAATAAACCGAACAAGATTAAATAACACACTACAAGTATAAACTCACGGCGGGTTACCCAGCAAATGAGTCTATCTTTTATATATGCAGCGGACAGGTGTTATACCAACACCTCGTGCTTAAGTCGTGGCCATTTATAATTCTTAAATGAGCCGAGGATATCCAGGACACGGTCGTTAATCCCTAATGTTATTTGTTATCAAGAAATACTGATTTAAATGGGATTATACGATCTAATCATTTCCGATTAAAAGGTTTCTACACCTGACCAAGCGGTAATAATTTACCGTATCCCAAGCCCGTATAAGGGAAAATAAGTTAAAAGTATTTACCTGAGCTAAAAGTAATTTATTCTCAGCCGTATAATCAATTCAGCAAGTGCAAGTACTCTACCGGGTCTCTTAATCTGGAACGAAGGCTTTTAATAACCTATTAGATTCCTAATGGGTCTTATTTAAGTTTTAACTTAGACCGGTTAGTTTTAAGGAAAGGTTTACGGTTTAAAACGCGAGATTAAGCGATGACCGGATTGGAATTTGAATAAAGACCCAACAAGTATGAAGACTTGTATATAATGGGTAAACTAAACACATTCTGGATTTTGAAACAAAAATGATAAGGTTTGACCCGTTTCGGTTAATTTTATGCAAACTAGTTACATAAACCGTCCCGAACGCGAATATGCATAACGGGTAACCAAAATGAATCATATACAGGCTCCACAAGTTAATATGCTTTAAATATGTTGTGATATCAGTAGGATACCTTCCATTATGCCCAAAACGAATTTAAAACCAAATTAAGCCCCGTAAGGGTATTTTGGTCATTTTAAGTTTATAAAAGAGGTTAAATAATAATCTGAGTTTCTGGTCTAAAATAATCAGTAAAAATATTTATTTAATAAGTTATATCAGTAAGATAACATATATATGTGAAATTTATTACTTATGGCCAAACTATGCACCGTAGGGGCATTTTGGTCATTTCACATAAGCTATAAAGGTCAAATTTGGAAATCTAAGTTCAAAACTTTAACTTACTGTAAAAGTATAAAAATTTATTCATAACATCATAGGTAATGAGTCTTAGGTGCCAAATATGGTTTTAAACCATACTATGCGCCTAAATTGCATAAAAGTCGGTATTTGATGATGTTCGGGTCAATTAAGGAAATCTGAGATTTTGATCAGCCTTTGCTGTTTTAAATAACTTATTTAATATATAAAATCAGTAGAAAAAGGTTTGATATGTAAAGGATGTGTAAAACTCATTTTATTAGCAAAAAGGGCATTATCGTCAAATACCGAGTCATGCAAGAACTCTATGTTATGATCAGTTTAAAATTTAATAAAAATATTCAAAAATCCCTAAATATAATATTATATCAGTGGGTAAAAGGTTTGGTGTCAAAATTTGGTTTTAAATAGGATTCATGTAAAAAATGCCATTTAATTAACAAAAAGGCTTTCATTTACGATATCGCGCATAACTTCTATTTTAGACCATGAACTGATGTCAAACTTTTAGGACATGCTTAAATATTAGTAATAAAGGTTTTTGTCCACTCACATTTTCAAAAATCTCGTTTTAATATTAAAAGGGCATAATGGTCCATTTTAAGCATTTAACGGAAACATGCATTTGAATCAGATTTCTAAGGAACCATATAGTATAATCTCAGAGAGTTATACTAACATGTAATATGGTCCTAAAGGAACCCTAAGGCATATCTAAAATAAGCTAAATCGGGTCAGAACTGAAAGTCAAAGCAAAAGTCTTCTTTTGCGACTTTCGGTTGCGAACCGAGCCTAAACTCAGAATTGTCGGGATGAACATGCCTAAACATGTTCTTACATTAATTACCAAGTTATTTTAGTGTTAAAACATGTTTCATAACCTCTGCATTATCAGTTATGAATTTATTTGTAAAAACTGATTCTGTTGACTTTTTATAAATAAGTTTGACCCGACAATTGACCAAGTAAAAGTGATAATTAGTAAGCGCCCTTTTAAGGGTTTATTACCTACATAATTACCAACTCATAGCCACTTTCAAAACGAATAATGGCTGGACCGTTAGTGATTAATCACAAAGTCAAAGCGTAATTACGTTAACTTTGACTTTCGGTCATTATACTAATGAAAACTTAATTACAGAAGCTAAGGATGCTTACAAGAGTCCTTAGCACGAAAATTTCAACTAAGAGAGCTTCCTTCCAACTCAGGATGCTCCAGAAAATTCAGTTGTGAGTTTGCAAGTTGAGAAAGTTCAAGTGTGAGCTCAAATGAAGCAATGCAAGTCCCTTTATATAGTGTTTTGAATTTCCTAGGATCAATGCAGGTGTCCCCCAAGTGAAATCTGATGCATATAGGTGTCTAGAGGTTTTACAAAACCATTAGCATATAGCTGGTTTCAAGAAAAGGGGTGTAGAAGGAGACAACCCACATCTGTCCATTTTTACTGCCCAGTTACAAGTCTTACGGACCATAAGCCTTGGCCCTTACGGTCCGTAACCGATATTCAAATTTTGTCGCCCAGATAAGCCTCCTTACGAACCGTAAGGAGGAAGCCTTGCAGTCCGTAAGCCTTCGACCAGAGACAAAAACTTTGAGAACTTTTAGATTTTGACCATGCAATCTTTATAATTCGAATCTAAGGTCACTTTCAGCAGATGGGCCCTCATGTTCAGCTCTGAATTGTTTTAGAAAGTATTGCCATGCATTGGTGTTGTCTTGGAGTCTTTTGCAAAGGTTATTGAATGAGGAATTGTCGTGTTTGCACATAGGATACCATTTCTTTGAAAATTTGAATTATTTACCACAAGATTGAATCGGAATATATCATAAATCACTATTTGATTTTCATGAGGGTATTATTAATATTTTTCCAAAGGTTGGAAATGTTAAAAGGTCACTCAGAGGTAATAATTAACATGTTGACACTTTTAATCCCTTCAGTTATCTTTTAACATGATCCGAGTTGATAGCACCTTTAAAGTTCAAGACACGTGTTTTTATTATATTGGGCATGATTTTTGCGAGGTGTTACATCCTCACCCCCTTAAAAGAAATCTCGTGTCACACCCCGATATTTCCACGTAATACCGGTGGGCCCGGTGGGGAGTATCGTGACGTAGTTGATATCATCATAGTCAATAATCACAGTTTAAATGCACAGCGGAAGTCTAAAGTAAAATATATTACAAACCGATTTGAAAGTAACATAAAATATTACAACGGAATGTAATTGATCCACAGGTGGATCTTAAATAAAAGAGACATTGTTCAACAGATTTTTAAGTGACCGAGCTTGCAAGACTCTTTATTTATTCACTCTGGAGTAGCCAGCCTATTTCGCTTAGTACCGGCACTTTAACCTTTTGGAAAATACGTCAGTTTACACTGGTAAATACAATTAACCGACTCATTTTGAAAATGTTTAAGAAAATTGATTTAGATGCACAAGGCACAAATAATCTTTTATAACTTGGGATAATTATTTAAATATAAACTTGTAAAAGAATTACATGTTTGTTATACGTTCAGTAGCCCGGGCTGAATACCGGGTTAAAGATTAATAGACACACCACATGATATAATACCGCGGCGAGTTATTCTCGAACAGGCGGTTATATCTTTTTAGGTACGCACCGGCAGGTGTATGCCTACACCTCGTGCTTAGGTCGTGGCCATTTCAACGAATGATGCCAAGGATATCCGGGACATGGTCATTAACCCCCCAAAGGCCTTAAGTAAACAAAACAATTTAAATGGGTTATCTCAATTATTTAACCTCCATACGATTAAATATTCGATACCTGACCAAGCGGTATTTTATATACCGTACCCCAAGCCCGTATAAGGGAAAATAAGTTAAAAGTATTTACCTGAGCAAATTATATAAATTTATCCCAGCCGTATACCACAAGCAAGCACATATATCTTTTACTGGTCTCCTAAATCTGGAAATGAAGGTTTAATAACCTATTAGATTCCTCACGGGTCTTACTTAAGTTTTAAACTTAGACCGGTTAGTTTTAACGGAAGGTTTACGGTTCAAACGCACGATTAAGCGAAGACCGGATTAGAATGTGATTTAGACCCGACAAGTTTGAGGACTTGTATAATATGGGTAAACTAAACACATTCTGGATTTTGAGGTAAAAATGATAAGGTTTGACCCGTTTCGGTTAATTTATGCAAACTAGTTACATAAACCGCACCGAACGCGAAAAATGAATAACGGGTAAACAAATGAGTCATGAACAGGTTTCCTAAGCTAATATGCTTAAAATATGTTATGATATCAGTAAAATATCTTCCATTATGCCCAAAACGGATTTAAACTCAAATTAAGTCCCGTAGGGGTATTTTTGTCATTTTAAAGGTTATAAAAGAGATTAAATAATAATATGAGGTTTAGGTCTGAAATGATCAGTAAAAATATTTAATTTAATAAGTCATATCAGTAGGGTATTTCATATACGTGAAATTTATCATTTATAACCAAACTATGCACCGTAGGGGCATTTTGGTAATTTCACATAAGCTCTAAAGGTCAAATTTGGAAATCTGAGTTCAAAATTTTTGCTTACTGTTAAATTATAAAAAATTTACTTAAAACATCAGTAGGTATTAAGTCTTATATGTTAAAAATAGTTTTAACTCATACTATGCGTTTAAAACGCGTAAAAAGTCGTTTTAAGCGATTCTCAGGTTATAATAGGAAATCTGAGTTTTTGATCAGTTTGTAAAGTTCAAAATATTTTATTTATCATATAAAATCAGTAGCAAAAAGTTTGGTATTAAAAAAGTTATGTAAAACTCATTTTATTAGCAAAAAGGGTATAACCGGCAATTACCGAATCAAAGCAAGAACCCTATGCTATGATCAGTTTTAAAAATAAATAAAAATCTTCAAAAATCCCAAAATATTATATTACATCAGTGGGTAAAAGGTTTGGTGTCAAAATTTGGGTTTAGATAGGCTTTATGCTAATTATGTCGTTTAATTAATAAAAAGCTTTCAAATTACGCTATTGAGCATAACTCCTAATCTAGACCTCAAACTGATGTCAAATTTTTTAGGACATGTTTATAAATCAGTAACAAAGGTTTTTGTTATCTCACATTTTCAAAATCTCGCTTTAAGGTCAAAAGGGCATAATGGTCAACATTTAAGCAATTAACGGAAACATGCATGTGAATCGGATTAATTAGGAACCAAGTTGTATAACCTCAGAGGGTTATGATAACTTATAACCTGGTCCTAATGGAACTCTAAGGAATATCTAAAACAACCTAATTCGGGTCAGAACTGAAAGTCAAAGTAAAAGTCAACTTTTGCGACTTTTGGTTGCGAACCGGGTCTAAACTCAGAAGTGTCGGGTTGAACATGTCTAAACATGTTCTTACAATAATTACCAAGTTATATAAGTGTTAAAACATGTTTCATAGCTTCTACATTGTTAATTATGAATTTATTTGCAAAGATAGCATTCTGTTGACTTTTTATAATTAAGTTTGACCCGACATTTGACCAAGTTAGGGTGATAATCAGTAGGTGCCCTCTTAGGGGTTTATTACCTACATAATTACCAACTTATAGGTACTTTTAATTTGACTAATGACTGGACCATTAGTGATTAATCACTAAGTCAAACTTTAATTACGATAAGTTTGACTTTTGGTCATTAAACTAATTAAAACTGAAATTAGGAGGTTAAGGACACTTACAATAGTCCTTAGCACGAAAATGAAACTTAAGAAATCTTGATTGAGGACCAGGAAGCTCTAGAGAGTAGCCTTGAAGTGATTTTTGAAATGAACAAGAAATGTTGCAACTTCAAGTTCTATATATAGTTAAAAATAGCTCACAAGATTGCTCCACACAAGTCTACAAATGAATTATGATCATCCCAGGTGTCCCCTATGCATGAAAAACCATTGGAGCAGCCCCTGGAATCGAAAACAAGGCTTCTAAGGCGGTGGAACATGCTGAACAGGCATCTGTCCAAGGAATTCTGTTGCTGGCACTTTTAGGCGGGCCGCGTAAGATCCCTTAGAGGGTCTACGTGGGCCGCGTGAAGGCTGATCTCCGGTCAATAAGTTTCAAATGTTGTAATTTTGGTCCCTGGTCCTTTAAAACATGTTTTAACTTTCATTTCTTGCACTTTTGACCCCCAACAAGTATATTGGTCGTGATTTTACGAGGTGTTACATCCTCACCCCTTTAAAAGAAATCTCGACCTTGAGATTTACTGAAATAAATGAGGGTACTTCTGTTTCATTGTGGATTCAACCTCCCACGTGTATTCGGGACCTCTACGGGCATCCCATTTAACCTTTACAATCGGCACATGCTTCTTTCGAAGCTTCTTTACCTGTCGATTTTCAATTGACAAAGGTTTTTCATCAAACCATAAATTTTCATTAGTCTACATATCATTATGTGACAATGCTGTCGACTTATTTGTGAAACATATCCTTAAATCACTAGTGTGGGACACCTTGATTTCCATCAAGCTCCTCAAGTAAGTTTTAGCTTATAGGTTACCAATCTTGATATATTCGATTTCCTCGAATTATTCCATATGTCAGAGCTTAACTGGCCTGATAAATTAGAAAATTCAGCACACCTTTCAAGGGTGATACCTTCAATTTGAACCTTATTCCTTATTAAGGACTTAAGAGGGTTGCGACTGTCATTGACCATAGATTTTTCTGCCGATTACTGGCAGCTTCCAGACGATCATAAATTTATATGATCTTATCCGTCGTTTCCAGGGTAACTTCCAGATCCTGTTGATTTGACTTACCAAAGTCCTATCCATCAAACAGATGTTTGTCATTCCGTTTATACAAGGTCTTATAAAGGAGCAGTCCTTGATACTTGTATAACAACCATTTGTTATAGGAGAGCTTATTTAAGGTGAGATAGTCGTTCCAACTACCACTTAAACCAATCTTAAAGAATAGCTAATCCTTATAGTTAGTCGAACAAGTCGACGATCCTGGGCAGCTGATGGCGATTCTTAATTATTGCCTAAATAGGGTTGCGGTAACCAATGCATAAGCATAACGAACCGTCTTTCCGAAAATAGTAAGGTCGGAGCTCTTAAAATGAAGCTTTATCTTGAAACTCATATGATTAGGGTCTCAATCCCTCCATTAATATTGGTACTAACCGATATGGAGCTTTTACAATAATGTTGCCCTAAGTGGGGTGTTATCCTTAACTCTACTAGTCTCTCAGGAGATAACCAGAGTGGTTCCTTGGAGAAGATAACCAGGATACACCGAGATTACCGAGGTATTTCTAAATCTCAGGCTTCAGTTCATCTATCGATACACGTGTCAGATAAATGACACATTTACTTTACGAATGCAAGAATGCCTTAATTAGCGACACTTACTTGGACATTTCTAGATTGGATATCTTCTTTGAATACCATTAGCCGACTCTAGTACTATATGACCATCGGGATATCTCAGTGGTTCCATGCATTAAACCTCCATACTGATCAGGCATGGAAGCAATCTATGGAACACATTAAGATACACCAATCCTCATATGGCGCTTTTATCATACAGTCTGGTATTCGTGGTTGATAGAAATCAATGAGATAATAAAATAAAATAATATATATTGTCGTACTCGATCTGGAGAAAGTGTACTTTAGCTTTTTATGAATGAAGATTTCTGACAGGAAAAGAAGAAATGGTTCCTATGATTTCGCCTGTAAGTTTTACTTTACCCTTAACATCTGGGGTTCTTACAGGAAAAATTCTAAAAGTTTGTTAAGCCTATGGTCTTACGAGGGACTCAGTAGCACCTGAATCCAAACGTAACTCTTAGCAATAGAATCACAATATGAGATTTACCTGGTGTCATTATTGATGTGAACTGCCTCTAACATTCATCAGGAGGGTTTAGGGGCCTCCATTCTTAATCCTTCTATACTTAGCTATACCATCTCTACAGATTTTAGGGTCGTTAGCTCTGATGTGGCTCTTAACGCCACAGCCGAAACAGACTGCATTCCTTATGTTTCTATATTTGGGGAACTACAGATGCCACACGGCTTTGACCTTCAGTCTGTTAGACATTGTCCCAATGCCTTTTGTTGCAGGTCATGCATACAGGCTTCTCAGATTTCTGGGAGTTATCCTTCTCCCTTTTTCCTTTCTTCGGTAGTCTCAGCTTTGGCTGATTTACTTCTTAACCCATCTAATGTGAGTGGCTGAGATAGATCCATAATGGATTTATTAGAAGCAGGCTTCGAAGTCTTAACATGCCCTCTAATTTGCGATGCTAAACCACCAATAATTAATGCATTAAGCTTTGATTTTGGGTTAACCGAATAGGGTACTATCTCAGATAATAAACTAAAATCTGTAACGTTCTGTTGACAGTCTAGATCCATCATGGTGAGAGTCAGAAAATTCCTATTTCATGATTTCTATTCCGTGTTGCAGACAACCGGTTTTTCTAATGAGTCCATAAACTTGGACCATCCTATATTGTATGAGGGTATCTTTCCAGTGGACTTTATTAACGTCCTCACCAATTAAGGGCATCGCCCTTGAATGACTGTGATACATATCTCACCATGTCTTTCTCAGCACAATCGCTGATGTCCATAATGGTTTCCATTTCATTCAACAACCTTACGAAATCGATGGCTCCCTTTTTCGCCATTGAAATCTCTTGACTTGCAAGAGACAAAGTACTTTTAAGTACATCCTTTAGAGGAACGGGGCTCCTTGCTATATGTCATCTTATTTGGTTTGTCCTTCGCATTCGAAGTGTGAGCAGAACTCTTCTCATGAGCAAGGAATTATGATTTAGAGCAAGTAGCATTCGGCTTTTTGAACCTTTTCAGATCCTTTCTCATAGCCTTTCTAACAGCTGTATCAATCACAGCTTGGAGATTAACTCCATTAACCTTGAGATTCACCTTTGTTGCATCATTATCATTTGTCGCACCATCGGTATTGCGACTGTTATGTGTCTCATTCAAGTTTTCCATACTTGATGCTTGGCACTAAACACCAAAATTAAACAATTGCTTAATTGCATTTCTGTAGCTAGTCATCGTCCTGATGACCAATATACATTAGCCATGGTATCCTTAAACCTTACCAGCTAATGGGTATGAACATTCCTAATGAATGTCATTTAAATGTATATCGATTTTTATCTAGCCTAGGTCGCAAAAGGCCCATAAATGGCAATTAAGGTTTGGACCGAGTCCATTACCTATTTGACAGGGGATCATAATGTCACAACTGTCTTTGTCAAAAGCTCGAAGGCTAGCCTTACATGACTTTTATTATATGTATATATACATATATGGCATAAAAGCCAATCGTGAGGGACGTAGAAAGATATGGCATAAAGCCTAGTCATGAAGGACATAAATGATTATATGGCACGAAGGCCTTGTCGCAAAGGACATTTATCAAATCTGGCACAAGAGGCCTGTTACAAAGGATGTTAACATTTAGTATGTTAACTTTTCACGAACGACAAAATTATAGCACATTGGCTTGTCACGAATGACTGTAAAAATGTAACTAGTTGGTTTTTCACGAAGGATATTTATTCATAGACCGCAATCTTGTTAGATCAGGAGCTTTAAGGCTTGATCATAGTTCTTCATTTTTGGACAGGGAGTCATAGACTACAACTGTCATCATCTTGAAAGACGATTCATTTGGCAGAAAGGTAAACCAATTAACATCACTAATGGATGTTCATATATATATATATATAACCATCCTATCTAATGATATTAGTCATGATCACATCGATCATATTGACTATTAGGTTTGGGTATAATCCCACCATTTTGAATAGGGGATCATAAAGATCACAATGTCTTTGTCACAAATGGATAATATAATATGTCCCGTAGGCGAAACATCACTAATGGATGTTTATAATAGGTTCATCATATTAGATGATATAAGTCATGATTGCATTAATCATATTGACTATTTGGCTTGAGCATAGCTCACCACCTTAGACAAGGAATCATAAAGATCACAATGTCAATGTCTCAAATAGACAATGTATTATAGCCCGTAGGCAAAACATCACTAAAGGATGTTAAATAACATGATCATCGTATTAGATGATATTAGTCATGATCGCATTGATCATATAGACTATTATTTTTGGACATAGTCCAACATCCTTAGACAGGGGGTCATAGACCACGACTGTCGTTGTCTTTATGGAAAACAAGTTTAGCCTGTAGGCACTTCATCACTAACGGATGTTTATATTTTGATCATCACATTGATGACACTTGCCATGATCTTATTCGATCATATAGGCTTTAAGGCTTAGACTTAGTCCAAATACCTTGACGGCTAGTGTGGTTTCTCAAGTCACACTGCCAGGAGTGTCAACATGTTCTTAGATGTTAACAAGGATTAATTTGTCTTAATGGTTACACAATATTACCATGATCGCATTGATCATATAGGCTTGGAGGCTTGAACATAGTTCACCACCTTTGGATAGGAGGGGTAACTCCCTTAACTATCATAGTAGAAGGAATAATTATCCTTAACTACTGAAAGTTTTGGCCAATTAATGTGGACTTGCCACTTGGCAGGGGTAAACCATTAAGAAGATCTTTTGAAATTATTTAGCTGATCGATAAAGTTCGAATAAAATTCATACTAATGATTGATTAAGGACGATATGAGTACCTATAAATTTTTTTCCAAAACCCCCAAATAAATCATTAGGAAGTTTACCATGGTGCCTCAAACAGGACCTTTAATATCATACTTGTCCATAGAGGACTAAAAGGAAATTATAAGTCCGTATGGGGACTATAAAAATATCATATGTCCGTATGGGGACTATATTAAAATAGTTTGCCCATGAAAAGACTATTTGAAGTATAATGTCCTCGAAGGGACTATTATTAAAAGATAATATCCTCAAAGGGATTTTCAATAGGTAGACGTATATATTTATGGGGTCTTATCAAAAGAGGTAAGTCTATAAGGATTTTGATGAATTAATATGTCCACGAAGGACTATAATAATTATATGCCCAAACAGGGACTTAAATGAAAAGAAGCATGATGGAAGGAGGGTCTTCTAATGTCTTCTTTCCTTTATTCTGATTGTTTCTTCATTTTTATTCATCATACGCAGTAGTGATTCTGAAGATTTTAGTGAATAAATAATATTTCAAATCAGGATCTATTGCAGAAATAGAATCCAAGGATTCAATGATTAAAGGAATGACATGGATCACGGATTAGGTTTTGACTAGTATAGTCTAAGTTTGAAATTTGAAAACTCGGAGGTAAGAAATAGGGTTTAATAACACCCACATGTATCATCTTCAATATGGGAGCCTCAGGGACCTTCTGGTATGGACTCCGTAGACTGGATAAGGGTTTAAACAAGTTTGGTTTTGGGAATAGGTTCACAAAGGTCCTTTCCTCCATCTGGTTGCACGCTTATCCTAGCCATGGTACGAGGCTTGGCATTTCTAGGCTTCGGATGTGGAGAATTTCCATCAACAGCTCCCGTGCCTGGCGACATATTCAAAATACATAAAATCGAAAGCAATGTTTACTTTATAGGGATGAGAGCATTCCTATGTTGAGTCTAGACTCAGAAGGTCTAAGGAATGTGCTACTGTGTCATTTGAGATTAAACACTAAAGCCTAGTGTTTAATTCACTCAAACGTTGGCTCTGATACCAACCTGTCACACCCCGATATTTCCACGTAATATCGGTGGGCCCGGTGGGGAGTATCGTGACGTAGTTGATATCATCATAGTCAATAATCACAGTTTAAATGCACAGCGGAAGTCTAAAGTAAAATATATTACAAACCGATTTGAAAGTAACATAAAATATTACAACGGAATGTAATTGATCCACAGGAGGATCTTAAATAAAAGAAACATTGTTCAACAGATTTTTAAGTGACCGAGCTTGCAAGACTCTTTATTTATTCACTCTGGAGTAGACAGCCTACTTCGCTTAGTACCGGCACTTTAACCTTTTGGAAAATACGTCAGTTTACACTGGTAAATACAATTAACCGACTCATTTTGAAAATTTTTAAGAAAATCGATTTAGATGCACAAGGCACAAATAAACTTTTATAACTTGGGATAATTATTTACATATAAACTTGTAAAAGAATTACATGTTTGTTATACGTTCAGTAGCCCGGGCTAAATACCGGTTTAAAAATTAATAGACACACCACATGATATAATCCCGCGGCGAGTTATTATCGAACAGGCGGTTATATCTTTTTAGGTACGCACCGGCAGGTGTATGCCTACACCCCGTGCTTAGGTCGTGGTCATTTCAACGAATGATGCCAAGGATATCCGGGACATGGTCATTAACCCCCCAAAGGCCTTAAGCAAACAAAACATTTTAAACGGGTTATCTCAATTATTTAACCTCCATACGATTAAATATTCGATACCCGACCAAGCGGTATTTTATATACCGTACCCCAAGCCCGTATAAGGGAAAATAAGTTAAAAGTATTTACATGAGCTAATTATATAAATTTATCCCAGCCGTATACCACAAGCAAGCACAGATATCTTTTACTGGTCTCCTAAATCTGGAAATGAAGGTTTAATAACCTATTAGATTTCTAACGGGTCTTACTTAAGTTTTAAACTTAGACCGGTTAGTTTTAACGGAAGGTTTACGGTTCAAACACACGATTAAGCGAAGATCAGATTAGAATGTGATTTAGACCCGAAAATTTTGAGGACTTTTATAATATGGGTAAACTAAACACATTCTGGATTTTGAGGTAAAAATGATAAGGTTTGACTCGTTTCGGTTAATTTATGCAAACTAGTTACATAAACCGCACCGAACGCGAAAAATGCATAACGGGTAAACAAATGAGTCATGAACAGGTTTCCTAAGCTAATATGCTTAAAATATGTTATGATATCAGTAGGATATCTTCCATTTTGCCCAAAACGGATTTAAACTCAAATTAAGCCCCATAGGGGTATTTTGGTCATTTTAAAGGTTATAAAGAGATTAAATATTAATCTGAGGTTTAGGTCTGAAATGATTAATAAAAATATTTAATTTAATAAGTCATATCAGTAGGGTATTGCATATATGTGAAATTTATGATTTATAACCAAACTATGCACCGTAGGGGCATTTTGGTAATTTCACATAAGCTCTAAAGGTCAAATTTGGAAATCCGAGTTCAAAACTTTTGCTTACTTTTAAATTATAAAAATTTACTTAAAAATTCAGTAGGTATTAAGTCTTATATGTTAAAAATAGTTTTAACTCATACTATGCGTTTAAAACGCGTAAAAAGTCGTTTTAAGCGATTTTCGGGTTATAATAGGAAATCTGAGTTTTTGATCAGTTTGTAAAGTTCAAAATATTTTATTTATCATATAAAATCAGTAGCAAAAAGTTTGGTATCAAAAAGTTATGTAAAACTCATTTTATTAGCAAAAAGGGTATAACCGGCAATTACCAAATCAAAGCAAGAACTCTATGCTATGATCAGTTTTAAAAATAAATAAAAATCTTCAAAAATTCCAAAATATTATATTACATCAGTGGGTAAATGGTTTGGTGTCAAAATTTGGGTTTAGATAGGCTTTATGCTAATTATGCCGATTAATAAAAAGCTTTCAAATTACGCTATTGAGCATAACTCCTAATCTAGACCTCAAACTGATGTCAAATTTTTAGGACATGTTTATAAATCAGTAACAAAGGTTTTTGTCCTCTCACATTTTCAAAAATCTCATTTTAAGGTTAAAAGGGTATAATGGTCAACATTTAAGCAATTAACGGAAACATGCATGTGAATCGGATTAATTAGGAACCAAGTTGTATAACCTCAGAGGGTTATGCTAACCTATAACCTGGTCCTAATGGAACTCTAAGGCATATCTAAAACAACCTAATTCGGGTCAGAACTGAAAGTCAAAGCAAAAGTCAACTTTTGCGACTTTCGGTTGCGAACCGGGTCTAAACTCAGAAGTGTCGGTTTGAACATGTCTAAACATGTTCTTACATTAATTACCAAGTTATATAAGTGTTAAAACAGGTTTCATAGCTTCTACATTGTTAATTATGAATTTATTTGCAAAGATAGCTTTCTGTTGACTTTTTATAATTAAGTTTGACCCGACATTTGACCAAGTTAGGGTGATAATCAGTAGGTGCCCTCTTAGGGGTTTATTACCTACATAATTACCAACTTATAGCTACTTTTAATTTGACTAATGACTGGACCATTAGTGATTAATCACTAAGTCAAACTTTAATTACGATAAGTTTGACTTTTGGTCATTAAACTAATTAAATCTGAAATTAGGATGTTAAGGACACTTACAATAGTCCTTAGCACGAAAATGAAACTTAAGAAATCTTGATTGAGGATCAGGAAGCTCTAGAGAGTAGCCTTGAAGTGATTTTTGAAATGAACAAGAAATGTTGCAACTTCAAGTTCTATATATAGTTAAAAATAGCTCACAAGATTGCTCCACACAAGTCTTCAAATGAATTCTGATCATCCCAGGTGTCCCCTATGCATGAAAAACCATTGGAGCAGCCCCTGGAATCGAAAACAAGGCTTCTATGGCGGTGGAACAGGCTAAACAGGCATCTGTCCAAGGAATTCTGTCACTGGCACTTTTAGGCAGGCCGCGTAAGATCCCTTAGAGGGTCTATGCGGGTCGCGTGAAGGCTGATCTCCGGTCAACAAGTTTCAAATGTTGCAATTTTGGTCCCTGGTCCTTTAAAACATGTTTTAACTTTCATTTCTTGCACTTTTGACCCCCAAACTTGACTTTTAAGGACTCTAAGTCATAAACAAACTTTGTTAAGTCACCGGTTAGTTATATGATTACCCGAAAAGTCATGAATTTCAACGTTGACACTTTTAACCCCTTATTTACGAATGTTAGCGTATTTTCCTCATACGATATCGAAACCTTGTGAAATTTTTATCACTTATTCTTGGAAGCATAATTAACCATTACAAAGCTTTGGGTTCGTTAAAAGGTCACTCAGAGGTATAAATTAAACATGTTGACACATTTAACCCTTGCGGCTTGTAAACTTTTACTTTCTTTCACAAACGGTTTCATACGCTTCATGAATCATTCGTTTAAGGGTATAAAAATCATGTAGGGTCGTTGAAAGATAAAATTATCAAATGTGACACTTTGAATCCTTTTACACACATACTTTCTTTGTTTGTCAACTTTAGTCCCTCAAATTTAATCCATTACACCTTTAAAGCTCATGACACGTGTCTTCAGTATATTGGTCGTGATTTTACGAGGTGTTACATCTCGACCTCGAGATTTACTGAAATAATTGAGGGTATTTCTGTTTCATTGTGGATTCAACCTCCCACGTGTATTCTGGGCCTTTACGGGCATCCCATTTTACCTTCACAATTGGCACATGCTTCTTTCGAAGCTTCTTAATCTGTCGATCTTCGATCGACAAAGGCTTTTCAACGAACTTCAAACTCTCGTCAATCTGCACGTCCTTATGTGACATTGCTAGCGATTCATCGGCTAGACATTTCTTTAGATTGCAGATGTGGAATACATCATGTATCCCAATGAGCTCTTCGGGTAGATTTAGCTTGTAAGCAACAGTCCCGACACATTCGATGATCTCGAATGGTCCAATATATCTTGGGCTCAACTTGCCCTTTTTACCAAAACGCATCACCCCTTTCCAGGGTGACACCTTGAGTAACACTTTATCACCTACCTCGAATTTCAGAGGTTTACGCCTTTTATCTGCGTAGCTCTTCTGCCTATCCCTGGCGGCTTTCAATCGGTCACGGATTTGAATAATCTTATCCGTTGTTTCCAGAACTATATCTGGTCCTGATAGTTGGGTTTATCCAACTTTCGCCCAACAAACTAGCGTTCTGCATTTCCTTCCATACAAGGTTTCAAAAGGTGCGGCTTGGATGCTCGAATGATAACTGTTGTTGTATGAAAATTCAATCAAAGGAAGATGGTTATCCCAACTCCCACCCAAATCAATAATACACGCCCTGAGCATATCCTCTAGTGTTTGAATAGTACGCTCGCTTTGACCATCTGTCCGAGGATGGTAAGCAGTGCTGAAATTTAAACAAGTGCCTAGTGATTGCTGAAAGCTCTTACAAAAGTGAGATGTGTATCTCGTATCCCTATCAGAGATAATAGATACTAGCACTCCGTGGAGAGATACTATCTCATCCATGTACATCTGAGCTAGCTTATCGGAGCTGTGTGTTTCTTTAATAGGCAAGAAGTGAGCCGACTTGGTCCGCCTGTCGACTATAACCCAAATAGTATCATTCCCACGTTTTGTCTTTGGTAACTTGGTAATAAAATCCATAGTTACCATTTCCCACTTCCAAGTGGGAAGTTCAGGTTGTTGTAGCAACCTTGACGACTTTTGATGCTCGGCTTTAACCTGTGCGCACGTCAGACATTTAGCCACATAAGTGGCTATAGATTTCTTCAAACCTATCCACCAATAATTTGCCCTCAAGTCTTGGTACATTTTATCACTGCCTGGATGGACTGAGTATTTGGAACTATGAGCTTCTTGGAGGATCACCTCTCTAAGTCCTCCCTGGATCAGAACCCAGATTCGACCATTTAGTCTTAGGATTCCATCCTTGCCACATGACAATTGATCGGCAGTACTACCTAACTTCTCATCCGGCAAGTTAGTTTCTAAGGTAGCTTCTTTCTGAGCAGCTAACAATCTTTCATTCAGACTGTTCCTTAATTCAATGCTTTTGGCGTTGATCCTTATTGGTTTAATCCTTTCCTTTCTGCTGATCGAATTGTCGCGCTCCGGTCAAAGATAATATTTATAAGCCCTAATTACCCTTAAAAAATAGCTAGTGGTAGCAAGGGGTCGAACCACGAAGAGTATGTGGTTTACGAATGGATTTGGATGAATTCTCAAAAGATGTCACAATTATGAAGCTTGCTATCTTGTTTTTGTGTATTTTTGTTTGATTGAAAAGATGTAAATTAAAATTACTAAAGTAATTGGGTTGAAAACTACTAATGATTAACAATTGCAAGAATGTAATTAAAGGTTTAAACAAGATAGAGAAAACAAGGCTCACACCCGGTTCAGTAATTGCAATCCTAGGGTTCTTACACGTTTTAAATTTGGTTTACTTAAATATGTTATTAACGGATTTCTATCATCAAAGCTTAGGTTCCAATTGCTATCAACGCATATCACGGACTACAATGCACTTCGTTACTTCGGACAAGTAAAACCTTTTGAATGACAAGGCATAATTGCACAAACTTGTTTCGCAAAGTCAAATTTCATAACTCACTCGACAATTCACAAATATAGTTCAAATGCAAGACAATTGTCAATCAATTCAAATACAATTCAAGTTGTCACAAAATCAAACTAAAACATTGTGCAAACCCTAGACTTACAATAACCTACACCGGGGTGAAACCTCCAAGAAATTAGCCGTTCATGGTCGAAGAGGCACGATCAACGGATGCTTGAACCTTGATTGAAATCATATTGAAGCTTGAAGGGTGGAGGAATGGTGGATGATTAGGGTTTGTGGAGTGATTGATGATGGTGAAGTGAATGATGAATGGAGTTAGGGTTGTGTGAATGAAAGTGATGATGATTCGAATCTTGATTCGGGTGATGAATATGATGGTAGGTGGATTGGTAGTGATAATGCCCCCCCCCCCCAAAATAGGCTCCAAGAATGATATTCAACTTCAAACATTGTGTAACTGACGAATTAATGGCTCCCCAAGTCTTTTTATTCGTTTCCAAAGCCAAAGAAAAAAAATATTTGCGTCCACATTTTGGGAGCCCGTCGCCGATGGCCTGAAGCCCTGTCGGCGACGCCCCATGCATTTCTTGATATGGCCGACGGCCAAATTCACTGTCTACGGACAATTTTCGCGACGGAGTGTTACACAAACCGTCGGCGACGGCCCATATGGGCGTCGGCGACGGTGCCCAGAAACTATATTCTCCGTTTTTCCACTATTTTGAGTCCGGTTGACCCGTTTCGCTTCCCGGTGGCTCGTTTTTCATCCCGGTGACCCGTAAAGTTCCCGAAAAGCTCCTTTAACTCTGCTAGACCTGCAAATTACATATCTAATCAAAATTAGGCTATTCGAAATTAAAACTTGTGTAAAAACATCAAATTAAGCAATTACGATCACCGGTTTTGGACCACGTATCACATCCCCACACTTGTCTTTTGCTTGCCCTCAAGCAAATCTGTTTTTCACTTTCACGTGAGTCGAACAAAGAATACACTCCCCATTCCCGAGACGAAGGTTAAGGTCAATTGTCATGCTAAAGTTCGAACTCTTTACAATTTTCAACATATTTAACGGTAAAGTGTATTTCACATATAAAATGGTTATCCAAGATTAACCCGCCCGTGAAACCAACAATTCATGCACATCCCTCACAATGTTCTCTCCACTCGGTTTATAAATTGGCTAATTTTTATAATGTATTAGCACCTCAAAGAATATTCGCTCAAAACCGATTAGAACATGTACCCGCATAGGCTTGCAACTCAATCATTCTCCACCACCGATCACGAATACTAAGCACAAGTCATAAGGTCTTTGTTAAGGTTGTAATGGGGCTAGGCTAAGGGTAGGAAATAGGATCTTTTAAAGTGGCTAAGGTGATGAAAATTCGATTTTTATTACAAATGACTACTCTAAACAAAACTAAACTATAAACATCACTACAAGGCAACAACTTTAGCCTTTTATTCAACAACTACCAACTTCATATTTTTGTTCTTTTCTCAACAATTTTCTCATCTTTTTCATAACATTTTATGATTTTTCTCTTTTTTTATATCTATGCAAACAATCAAATATAACTATACAAATTCGACTCCTATAATCGAATTTCCATCACACAGGTTTAAAAGAAAAAGGTTTAAGGTTATGGGCTATAGGGTGGTCAAATGAAAGGATTAGGCTCAAAGTTGGCTACTAGGGGATGATTTTTGGGTAAGGATATATAAATGGTGTAAAAGGAAAAGGTTTACCTAATACCTTAATCATTCTCGTGCTTGTATTCGGTCTATGGTCTCAAACGTATCAAAAGTTGCAAGTTCTACAATACATGACTAATGGTCCACTCAAACAAAGAAACATAAGCATGTGCTCTATAATGTAAAAGTGGCTCAAAACCACACATATGTAAAGGGTATGATATGTGATAGGCATAAAATGCTAGTTTCTTAAGCGGATTATTCCCAAATAACCACCCGCTAAATACCCGTCATGTTATTAATTTGAACTTGACCATGACAAAAGACCAAATGGGTTGTGACATCCCTCGTTGACTTAGTTACTTGTGCTTTAAGATCGCTTTCGAAACAAGACATTTTTGAAATTTTTTTGAAATTTTCCCCCATCCCCACACTTGAGGTAAACATTGTCCTCAATGTGTAGTGTTTAAATGAACGGTTCAAAATCGAAAACTTTTACTACTCCCCCATCCCCACACTTGAGGTAAACATTGTCCTCAATGTGTAAGAACTAGAGTTTTACAACGCACAAGGGATGTGACACGGCTAACTTCCCAAAAATTCCACCCCGAAAATAATATACAATTACAGTCCACTTATTACTAAACTAAGAATCAAGGTAAAAAGGAAACGCATGCACATGATTTTTGTCGCTTGATGCCCATATCTTCTTCTTCTCTTCACAAAACGGTCGTCCCTCGAACATAATGTACCTACAAATTCTAACCCTTGTGTAGAAGCATGCTTCTCACAACCATTGAAATTTGTTAGCTACTTAGTTCTACCATTTTTATGAAAGTGTTACCAAGTTATGCGTTAATTTACCCTGATTTATGTGGAAAAATAATTTACAATAATAACAATCCTAACTCACTTTCGTAGGAATCACGACGGCATTTAGCATATGCACGCAAGCCCTTTAAACCTCCCGATAGCTCGGGAAGACGAGTAGGTCTCGTGAGGGTTATATAGGGAACACACCCACAACGTTCATTTAACTAGGCAAAAAGAAATAATAACGAAATAAAAATAAAGAAAACCAAAATATACAACAACAACACAAAGCATACCTTGCCCTCACCGCTGATATCTCTCGTTGGGGTCAACTGGCGGATTTGGCTGGTATGGATAACCAGTGAGGGCCTCAAACATCTCCCTGTAGTTATCTAGGGGGCCCTGCTCTCCTTGGGGTGGCGGCTGGTAGGGTATCGGAATGAAACTGGACTCAACTGCCTCGGGCCAGTGAGGGGATGGATCAGAAGGGCCTCGCGGAACACGGAGGTTGGAGTAATCGGTCCACCCCGCATGTTCTACATATGGAAGGCCTGCCTCATAGTCTCTCCGATGTCTTTCCTGATCATGGAGGATCTTGGCGTTGTTTATCGCCATTTCATTTGAGACATATAAGGCACTCCAGCGGTGGTCTTGCAATGTGCTTCGCTCGTGCCGCTCTTTTTCTTCCCTTTCTTCCCATGCCCGTCTTCGGGCCATATCTTCCCCTTGCAATTGTAACAAGCGTTCCATTTGGGATCTTTGGAGCGCTTATTGTAATTGTTGCTCTTCCATATGTTTTTCCATCCTCTCACGATGGACTGCTTGGAGGGCCCACTGTTCTTGCATCTGGGCCCCATGCATCTCTTCCCATGCCTTTCTTCTCACCTCATATTCCCTTCCTTCTCCTATACATGCCGACACATTATCATAAACCGTCTGTTGCCCACGGTTAAAATCCCTGTACGACGGCCCTTTACTTTGATTCACAAAATCTGCTACATTGGCAGAAATTTCCCGATGTTGCCGTCTGTACCTCTGCCTTGGTCCCCGTGGACCGGGCGGCTCAGTCTCATCCTCCATATCAACCATCTCGTCATCATCATCACCCTCTTCAGCCTCAGTCGGATCAGTGTACATATAACTGTTTCCTTGATCATCCTCCACTGTATGAAGATGACCAAAGACTTTAACCGTTATCTTCCAATGCCGCTTCATTGAAGCGAGGTTAAACTGATCAATGGGTTTAGAAACCCATAGCTATTCCTGAGGTAACGCGTTTTGCTGCAAAATCATCGCGCTGATTAATCGCACGTAGGGGATCATCTTCCGTTTGAACGACTCCCTTGTGTCCCACGTGTTTATCATCACGATTTGGCGCCATGATAACCTTGGTGTCCCATACAACAAAGCGTGTAACACCCGGCAGTCGGGTGCCTTCACTGACCCGCGGTCTCCGAACTGCACCATTATGTTTTCCAACGAAATACCTTGTAATATCCTACCCTCCAAGGATAGATCGTTCCTAGATTCCCCCGCACCCCAGAACCGGGCAACATAGACGCTAACATTTGATCCGGATCAACAGTGTTTGTTTTGTTATCCAAAAAATGGTCATAGTCATAATAATCATATGATTCAACCCCCAATGAATCAAATCTCGCGATGGCATTCATATGTTCAAACGACATAATCATTTGATTCTTTCCAATATTGCCAATTAACTGCCATGTAGGAGCCGGCCCATCAGAATTTTCAAACCTTAAAGTTGACAACCATTTACAAACCGCAACCAAATAAACTCGTGTGGTGATATCCTCACACCAATCTAATACCCGTTCCCACCCGAGCTTCTCAAACCTTTGAGTTATGCCAATTGTGCGGAATTCTTCGACATTAACCGCACGTCCACATACTACTCTATCAGGTACAGCCTTTGAAACACCCGTGACCATTTTCATCTTCCACATTTTTGCCTCTAACCTCTTGTTGTTGTACCGGGAAAGAGCCTTCTGGTTTTCGTCTTTCCATGCTGAGGCCGACCGACTATTCTTGAACTCCTCCCAGCTCCAATCCTGCCGATATAGTTGCCCATCATCTTCTTCCACATTGCTTAACTGTTCCCATCATCTTTGAAAGTGACCCGAGCCTGAACCGGCTCCAGAAGATGAACCTTGTCCGGAAGTTTTTGACCTCTTTCTTCCTCTGAACATAGCTACAATAAAAAGACAAAAGAACAATTAGCATACCCAAATCTTCAAACAATCTCAAACTTTGAACATAATATGCGATGTTGAATTTCAATCAATAACTAGATGTAAAATCGCCTTTTTAAACTTCCAAAGTCGCACATTTTATCATCTACATATCAATTTTAACATGTTTATTAACAAAAATTTCTCAAAGTTTCATGGTTCCAACAATATTCAACAACACAACTACGTTCAATCATGCAACTAACTAGTGTAATCACATCACTAAGACTCGAGCATGTTCAAATCCCACCCAAATCAAACAATCATCCTTAAATTTGTGCTAAAGTATCATGCATTATGATAAACAACCTACTCTTAAACAAAAAGCTTAAAATTTCAGAAGAAATCAACACTTCATATGATAATCATACATAAATTGAATGAAATTCCATACCTTTGGTGTAGATGAACAAGAAAAACTAAGAAAAAGTGCAAAGCAAGAAACTTGATGAACACCCTTCAAAAACCCTAAAAATCACGCCCAGAAATCTTGCAAACAAGCAAGAATTGATGAAAACCGTGACGGGGGGTTTTGTTCCTCTCGAAAAAATACGTGAAATAGGCTCAAGAATCACTGGATTTGGCTGAGAATTGAAGAAGTTATGAGAAATTGAAGGATTAGGGTTCTTGGTGGAGTTGTGGGGAAGATGAAGTGAATGGGAGAGTTAGATGTGATGAATGCAGAGAATGAATGGATTCGAATGTCTCTTGGTCAGATGAGGGTCCCCAAATCGATTTGTGTGGCCTAAAACCCGTTACATATGTGTTTGGAAGGGTTTAAAGACTTTGGGTTCGAGCCTAAACATCTAATAAAATTTTTGCGTCGGCTGGAGATTTAAGCACCGTCGGCGACGGTAAGGAGTCCCGTCGGCGACAGTTTGTAGAATTTGGAGGGGGGGGGGCGACGGAATGACTCGCTGCCTACAGGCTTTTTGGGGCGACGGTTATTTTGGAGGACCGTGGGCGATGCCCACATCTACCGTCGGCGACGGTTTACCGAAACTCAATTTTTTTATTTTCAAATTTTTATTATTATTTTTTTATGGAAAATATGGAGAAAATTATGAATGTTTTATAAAAGGACTATATTCATTTAAAATTCCTAAAAATTATTAAAAATCTTTTTGTAAATTTTTATAGGTTTTAATTAAAAAATACAAAACCGTTTACGGTCCTACCACCCCCCAAAAACTCGTGTATTGTCCCTAATACACGCAAATAAGTCTAAAAACGTACCTTTTGTCTTCAAGACCCGTTCATGATATCCGGACTTCACACAATCAAGAGGGTTAGTAACAAACGAGAACGATTAATGCAAAAATACTCACACAGTTAAATAAATTATACATAACTTTACAAAACTCATTACTTGTCCTTTCAGTTGACCTCATAAGTTGGCACACTTACCACGAAGTTCACCAACTCCACATTCTCATCCTTTTTATCGTTGTTACCATCAAGGAACGGTTTAAGGCGTTGCCCATTAACCGTTTGCTTCGACCCATCCTTCGGGTCCTTGATTGTAACATCTCCAAGTTTCCCGACCCGTGTAATCACGTATGGGCCCATCCATTTGCTCTTGAGCTTACCGGGAAAGTATTTAAGCCGTGAATTGTAAAGCCAAACCTTTTGACCCACCTCGAACTCTTTCGGCTTCAATTTCGCGTCATGTGCCTTCTTCATATCATCTTTATATTTCAAAGCACACTCATACGCTTCTTCCTGAAGCTCCTCCAACTCGCAAAGCTTTAATTTTCGCTCCTTTCCTGCATCGTCATATTTCATGTTAACCTCTTTTATAGCCCACCAAGCACGATGCACAAGTTCGACCGGTAAATGGCAATTTCGCCCATAAACTAAGCGATAAGGTGTAGTTCCAATAGATGTTTTATGAGCCGTTCTATAAGCCCATAAAGCATCATTCAACTTCGTTGACCAATCCTTTCGGTCCGGTCGAACAGACTTTTGCAAAATTTCTTTTATTTACCTATTTGAAACTTCCACTTGACCGCTTGTTTGTGGGTGGTAAGGGGTAGCAATCCGATGGTCAACGCCATACCGTTTCAAGAGTTTGCCGAAGTTAAAATTCTTGAAGTGAGATCCCCCATCACTAATGATCACTCGGGGAATCCCAAATCTAGAAATTATGTTTGTTTGTACAAAGTTGCAAACAACGGTATGGTCATTCGTCCTGGTGGCAATCGCTTCAACCCACTTGGATACATAATCGACCGCCACCAAGATGTATAAGTTGCCATGCGAATTAGGGAATGGGCCCATGAAATCGATCCCCCACACATCAAAAATATCTACAATGAGGATCAGTTGCATGGGTATTTCATCCCTTTTAGAAATACCCCCTAACTTTTGACATTCAACACAATTTTTAGCGAAATTAAAAGCATCCTTGAAAATAGTCGGCCAATAAAGACCGCTATTGAGCACTTTGTGCCCGGTTTTGTGACCACTGAAATGGCCCCCACAAGCAAATGAATGCAAGTGCATCAAGAAACTAGGAATCTCCTCGTCGGGTATGCATCTTCGAACGACTTGATCCGGACATATCTTGAATAAGTCCGGTTCTTCCAACGTATAGTACTTGATTTGAGAAAGGAAGTGCAACCTCTTCCTTCTATCCCAATGAGCCGGCAAGTCACCTGTGACCAAATAATTAACAATATTAGCATACCATGGTAATATTGAAACTTTTAAAATTTGCTCATATGGGAAGTTCTCGTTAATCTCTTCACGGGAAGAATCCTCCTCCACAACCAATCGAGACAAGTGGTCCGCAACCACATTCTCACTCCCTTTCTTGTCCCTAATTTCCAAATCAAATTCTTGTAGCAAGAGAACCCATCGGATTAATCTCGGCTTTGCATCCTTCTTGTCCATAAGATATCTAACTGCAGAATGGTCAAAATATACAATGACCTTAGTACCCCATATATAAGCACGAAATTTATCCAACGCATATACCACCGCAAGTAGCTCTTTCTCGGTAGTTGTATAATTTAATTGTGCATCCGAGAGAGTCTTACTTGCGTAGTAAATGGCAACCAGTTTCTTGTCTACCCGTTGACCCAATACGACCCCCACCGCATAATCACTTGCATCACACATGATTTCGAATGGTAAGGACCAATTCGGTGACTGCAAGATTGGGGCTTCAACTAACTTTTGCTTCAAAATGTTAAAAGCGTTTTGGCAATTTTTATCAAAATCAAATGGTTTATCTTTTAACAATAAATTACATAGGGGTTTTGTTATATCACTAAAGCTTTTTATAAACCGCCTATAAAACCCCACATGTCCCAAGAACGACCTAATACCCTTAACACTTGTGGGATAAGGCAAAATGGATATGACTTGCACTTTTGCTCTATCCACCTCTATCCCACGACTCGAGACGACATGCCCCAACACAATCCCTTCTTGAACCATAAAATGGCTCTTTTCCCAACTCAAAACTAGATTTTTCTCAACACATCTTTTCAAAACTTTTTCGAGTTAATCAAGGCATGTATCAAATGATGACCCAAATATCGAGAAATCATCCATGAAGATTTCCAAAGACTCCCCCACCATATCTGAAAAGATACTCATCATACACCTTTGGAAGGTGGCGGGGGCATTACAAAGTCCAAAGGGCATTCGCCTAAATGCGAAGGTACCGTATGGACAAGTAAAGATAGTCTTTGCTTGGTCTTCCAGATGAATAGCAATCTGATTGTATCCGGAATAACCATCCAGAAAACAATAAAATTTTTGTCCGGCTAATTTCTTGACAATTTGGTCAAATGGTAAAGGGAAATGATCTTTGGAAGTTGCAGCATTTAACTTCCTATAGTTAATACAAATACGCCACCCGGTTACCGGCCGAGTGGCGACCTCTTCACCTGCGTCATTTGTGACGACTTGAATACCCGCTTTCTTAGGGACTGTTTGCGTTGGGCTTACCCATTGGCTATCAGAAATAGGGTATATGATACCCGCATCTAGCCACTTCAATACCTCCTTCTTAACCACTTCTCGCATGTTCGGATTTAGTCTCCGTTGTGTGTCGCGAGAAGGATTAATGCCATCTTCCGTGATAATCTTGTGCATCACCACCGAGGGACTATTTCCCTTCAAATCCGTAATGGTCCACCCAATAGCGGCTCTATGAGTGACCAACACCTTCATCAACTTATCTTCTTGCTCCCCGGTCAAGTTAGATGCAATAATGACCGGAAGCGTGCTACCCTCACCCACATAAGCATACTTAAGATGCTTGGGTAGCGCCTTCAACTCTACAACTGGAGGCTCTTCAAATGACGGCTTTAACTTCGTGTCGATGCTTTCCGGAAAGCTTTCCACTTGATGTGTCCAAGTGGGCCTTCCTTCTCTAGCCGCTAATACCTCCAATTCCTTCACTTCCTCATCCATGCTTCGATTCGTCTCTCCTTGTAACCTGTCAAACATGAAACATTCCTCTATTGTGTTTTCCTCTTCGACACTAATGTCGCATAGAGGTATACACTCGTCAACAATGTCCGCCATATAGCATTCATTGCCGACTAGAGGATCCGTCAATCTTGAAAAGACATTTAACCGCAACCGGCGGCTACCAAAAGTCATGTCGACCGTGCTCGACTTGCAATTAATTTGGGCATTTGATGTTGCCAAAAATGGTCGACCGAGGATCACTGTTGGTTGCTTGGTTCGGTCCAAAGAGACATAATCTAATACAAGAAAGTCCACCGGATAGTAAAAGTCCTCGACCTTGACTATTACATCCGTGACTATCCCACGGGGTAGTTTAGGGGTCAAGTCGGCTAACACCACGGTGGTATTCGACACTTGAAGTGGGCCAAAATCATATTGGTCATATAAACTACCCGGCAAGATACTCACACTTTCCCCAAGATCCAAAAGTGCCCGGGTCATTTTAAATTCACCGACTTGAATTGAAATAATGGGCGCCCCCGGATCTTAAAGTTTTGGTGGAAGTGCACCCGAAAGAATCGAACTCACATTTTCAGTTAAATCAAGTTTCTTAGGAAACTTGTGAGTCCGTTTTTGGGTTCATAAATCTTTCAAGTATTTAGCATATGAGGGTACTTGCTTAATTGCATCTAAGAGTGGTAAATTGATTTTAACTTGTTTAAAAATTTCCCACATCTCTTCTTGTTGTGGGCCTCGTTTATTTACCACTTTCTTAGATGATCCCAACAAAGCTTCGGGATAAGGGGCGGTATTAACCTCCACACCCTTGTCCTTAGCCTTTGGGATGGGGACGGTCACAACGGGTGTTTTTTTATTAATTTTTAAATCATTTTTATTTTGACCCGTTTGACCGTTATTGCCTTCATCATCACTAGCATCTTCCACCACCCCTTCAATAAACTTGGGTGGTGGTAGCTCAACACCATTATCTATCACTCGACCACTACGTAAAGAAATTTTATTTATTGGTACCTCACGTGTGTTTTTCGAGCTCGACCCTTGATGCTTAGGGTTCACCGTGGTGTCACTTGGAAGTCCTCCTCCACTTCCACGAATTTGAGCCATCTCTTGAGCAAGTTGTCCCACTTGCTTCTCCAATGCCTTATGGGATTTATCGCGTAGCTCAAACTCTTTCTTCATCTCTTGATTAGAATGATTGATAGCATTCATAATAGCATCAAGTTTAGAGTTTAATGAATCATCACTTTGAGAGTTTGAAGCACCACCCCCATTTCCACTTTGATTGTAACCGCGTTGATAATTGCTTTCTCGGTTTTGATACCCTTGGTTACCCCCTTGATTGCAATTCCTTTGGTAACCCCCTTGGTTACCACCTTGACGATTGTTATAAGAAGAGCCACCTTGATTGCCCGATTGAAAATTCAGGTTCATTTGATTCGAGGCATTACCATACCGGAAGTTAGGGTGATTTCTCAAACCCGGATGGTAAGTGTTGGAATTCATATCGTATTGCTTTCGATTCCCATACACTTGATTTACCTCCTCGGTGTAATCACTCGGTCCCGTTGGACATTGATTGGTCCTATGGCCGATATCCCCACAATCTTCGCACACCGTGAATTGTACCGCATTCACCTCCTTCTTTTTCATATGAGCCATCTCCCGTTCTAAAGTAGAAATTCGATCCTTAGAATCAAGATCGGGAAGTGACCGGGAAACGGGATGTTTCTTAGCTCTATCGGGCGATTCCTTTTCCTTTGACCGCTTGCTCATCCGCTCGAGAAATTCCCAATCATCATCTTCATGATTGCTCAATAGAGTTCCATTGCTCGTTAACTCGAGGCGATTCCATGTCTCATCATCCAATCCTCATACAAAACACTTAACTAATTCCCACTTCTCTATTTGGTGATGTGGGCATTTCCGAATCAATTCTTTGTATCGAGTGAACGCTTCATGTAACGGTTCACTTGATAATTGGCGAAAAGATCTAATTTCGTCTCTAGCGTCATCGGTCTTCGCCATCGAATAGTACTCATCAAGAAAAACTTGTTGCATCTCACCCCATGTCCGAATACTATTCGCCGGAAGTGTAAGAAACCATTGCTTCGCTTTATCTTTTAGCGAAAACTGAAATAACTGAAGCTTTGACTTCTTCCAAAGCGAAATTATGCCCCCCGATAGTGCTATAAATGGAGGAAAACTCCACCAAATGAGTGTACGGTTCATCATTAGACCTCCCATTGAAATGGGGAAGTATATTGATGTAGTGAGGCTTGCAATCGAACATCCTTCTTTCACACACTATTGGAGAGTCATTATCAGTAACCACCGATCTAAAACGGTCATTTACTCCCCGTGGAGGTTGTTAACGATGATGCGGACCATTAACTTCTTGATCCACCGGTCTTCGATTATCCCTTCTATCACCTCCCCTATCACCTCTTCGGTTTCCACCTTGATTAGCTCTTTGATTACCTCCTCCCACGAAACGAGGAATCCGGTTAGGGTTAGCATTGTTGTTATTATTGTTGTTATAAAACCCATCATTCCGGTTTCTTTGATTGTTGTTTCGTGGTTGACGGTTGTTTTCGTAACCATCATTTCTCACATTCCCATACCCGTAGTTATCGTTCCCCACAAAATTGGCGTTTTGGTAGCCAAATTCGTCATCTTCAAAACCTCTAGCATTGTAAACATTACCCCTATTCACAAACCCCCAATCTTCATCGTCGACCCGATCATCATAGTTACCCCCATCATCCGAATATTCCGTGTGAACACTCACATGTTCCGGCGATTGGTAACCGGGAAAACTAAACGGCTCATCATCGGGGATAGCGTTTCTTAAATCTTCTATATTAACGAACGGGTCTTCATTCGCGGGATTGCCACGATCTCGATTGCCTCTACGGTCGGAATTGACATTCCGGTCATCAAGGTGTATGGGTAAAGAATTTTGTCGGTGAAGGTTTTGTTGTTGGGGTGTTCTTTGGGTGTTGTTAGGATTTTGGTTTCAGAAGGGTGGTGTGGGTGGTCTAGAATTGTTATTACCACCTGGTTGTTCTTGAGGTATAGGTTGAACATTTTGGGCGGGATTGAAGTTGCTTCGGTATTGGAATTGGTTCGGATTTTGGTTTTGGTTGTGGTTGAGATTTTGGTTTGAATTTTGGTTTGCCATTGAATCAGTTTCAATGGATGGTGTGGATTGTGGTGTTTGGGTGACTTGGTTAGAAACAAGTGTTGCTTCCAACCGGCTTGCTAAATTCCTTCTTGCAACTCTTTCGATTTCCGGTTCGTAGACTAACGGTGAAGTCCTCCCGGAGTTCCATGTATGCATGCACTACCTGTAACCTGCACAAGTAACACACCTCACGTAACAAGGAAAAAGCAAGTACAAGAAAAGAAGTTATGCAAATTAAACAGTTAATCACGCAAATTCAAGCAATATCCAAACACAAAGCGCACGCACTCCCCGGCAACGGCGCCAAAATTTGATCGGATTGTCGCGCTCCGGTCGAAGATAATATTTATAAGCCCTAATTACCCTTAAAAAATAGCTAGTGGTAGCAAGGGGTCGAACCACGAAGAGTATGTGGTTTACGAATGGATTTGGATGAATTCTCAAAAGATGTCACAATTATGAAGCTTTCTATCTTGTTTTTGTGTATTTTTGTTTGATTGAAAAGATGTAAATTAAAATTACTAAAGTAATTGGGTTGAAAACTACTAATGATTAACAATTGCAAGAATGTAATTAAAGGTTTAAACAAGATAGAGAAAACAAGGCTCACACCTGGTTCAGTTGTCACACCCCGACCACGTAGAACATACAAAACGTGGCGGAAACGTCGGGGAGTGTTTTAACAGAATTAATTGTTTCAAATCCATGGCAATTAAAGTTTCGTTTTATTAATCAAACATGAAAGTTTACGTTGTATTAAACAGAAACAAAGAATACATGACATAAATTAACTAGTTCTTGTCTCGTTTAAGTCACTAAGGCACATGTCCGCCTAAGTATGTCTTGATAAGTCCTACGCATCATCTCCTGAAAACATATGTGAAAATAGGTACGTCAGCATAAAAATGCCTGTGAGATACATAGGTTTTGTGAAAACAGAATTCATGACTTATGTTTGAGAAAAATGTTTAGTCATGAACCTTGTAATTTGCTTTGTCTTGTCTTGTAAATCATTTGAAAAATGATAAGATCAGATGATATGTGTAAATAAGAGAATAATGTATGGTTAAATGAATAACCATGTAAATGGGTTTGTATAAGATAAGTTGTTTGTAAAACAATGTCGTGTGAAAAGTATGTTAATTGTATAAAATGTTATATGTCTCAAATTGAAATGATTCAAATAACGCTACAATATGTGATACCATACAAACACTTATATATAGGAAGTACCAGCGGCGTATCCACCATGTTTGTATCATATTACACACGCCTCGTTACTTAAATCACTTACTCAAACCAAACCACCAAAGTAAAAGGTTTAACAATTGTAGAAATGTTTATGTATAGTCAATTACGGGTCACACGGTGCAATAGCTATAAACGGTTCAAATGATCAAATGGTTACAATGGTTCACATAGTCAAATGGTTATAACGGTTCACATAGTCAAATGGTTACAACGGTTCACATAGTCAAATAGTTACAACGGTTCAAAATGTAGTATAATGTTTTCATATGCTGGATGAGCATATGTAACAGAAATGCAATGTAAAACAATGTACTAAGTATGCACACAATGGACATACATAGCATGAATTGTAATGTAGAAAGATGTACTAAGTACGCACACAATGGGCATACATAGCATGTAATGTAAAACAATGTACTAAGTACGCACACAATGGGCATACATAGCATGTAATGTAAAACGATGTACTAAGTACGCACACAATGGGCATACATAGCATGAAATGTAATGAAATCATGTACTATAATGTACTAACGAACATAGCAGGTATATGATGTGAAAGCATGGAAAGCATGAAAGTAACAAGTAGGCACATGTGTTTCACCCCAAAACAGTTTGGAAAACAGTAAAAGAGGGGTCTATGTACTCACATAAACACCTTGAAAACATTTAAAAGAGGGGGTTCTATGTACTCACTTGAGATTGCTTAGTAGTCCTTGAGTAACAACCAAACAATGCTAGAGATCGCGGATATCAAACGGCACCTAATATAGGTAACTATGTTAATATCCGGACCTAAATCGGATGATTGGATAGAATGAGGGTTCGTAAACCAAACGAGTATGGAGACTCGTGTAATATGGTTTAACAAAGCCTACATACTAAATGAAACCTAACATAAGTGCTTACGATCCATTACGACCCGTTTAGGCAGCTTATGCTACTTTAACGCGTCGTTCGCGTGAAATGCGTTTGGAACGTCTAACTAGTCCTATGACAAGTGTTATATGCCTAAACATGTTACATAATCAGTTATGCGACAAAAGTTTAGGTTACATATGCTTAATTACCGATTACACATGAAAAGGGTATTTTGGTAATTTACCTAAGGCATATATACTACCTATCATACAACTACTTAACGAAGCGACCATAAGGTATAACCTCGGAAGGTTATTCCCTATATACTATGGTCACCTAATGTGTTTGGTCGGGCCTAATGATCGACCAAATGGGTCGGGTTCGAAGGTATAAGCGATTTATCAGATCGCTTACCCTACGACCCTAGACAACGTGGTAATCAGTAGGCATAGTCCCAAGGGACTATGACCATCGTGATTACAATCACGTTGCGAAGTTCAAACGAACTTCGCATTGACCATAAACTGGTCAACGCAGAAAGTCAAACAAAGTTTGACTTTCAGACTCGAAAAGCAATAAAAGAACGAAGGAATACTTACGAAGGGTCCCCGAATGCTAATCGTGATCCAAGTAGCTCAGGTATGAAACAATGGTTTCAACTTAGAGCTTCTAAGATCAGATTCTTGTGGGTTTAGAAGTTGGGGGATGTGGGTATTTATAGGATTTCCCGAACCGTTAGGATCGTTTCTTGGAAAATGTGATCGAATCTAAGGCGTACACTTGTTGGAAAGTTGTGGTAGGTTAATTGGCCACCCACCATAAGAAATCAACAGGTGGAAAGGAGTTTGGGAGTGCACGACAGCTGGAAACAGGCTGTTCGGAAGCTTCTGATGTTCTGCAGACCCCTTACGGACCGTAAGGGTTAGGCTTACGGTCCGTAAGCCTTCAAGTTTGGCAGAATGGCAGATTTGGTCCCTGTAGTGTAATAAGCCCTTTTTCGACTCGTTTAAGGCCCGTTAACCCCATTTCAAAGCTCTAAATTGAAGTTAAAGTAAAGGGAACTTAAAATGTGCTAAAAAATATCTCGGATGTCGGTTCGTTTGGCCGTATGATCGCGATGTTCGGTTAATTACGACGGAATGCGCATAAGCGCGAAAAACGATCCAAATGACGCGACGAATGGATTTTTCTTATGCCAAACACTAAAATAATATATTTTAGTGCTTACATAAATTTTTGGATGTCCGGATGTATTCAGAACGTAAGTTATGCGCGAAAATGCAAACTTGTGCACTTTTTGACACTTTTAGTCCCTGAATGACCCAAAAGTTTATTTTAGCACACCGAACCCCTCAAAGCCTATTTCTAAGCTATGTAGAGGATATTTATGGTATGTTTAACTTATGGTCATGTTCCGGAATGTCTGTTACAGTTCAGATTGGCATACTTTCGCAGTTTGTCAAGTTTAGTCCCTGTAAGCGAATTAACTTGTTTTTGCCATACCAAAGCCTTCAAAACTTATTTATAAGTTATGTAAAGGTTATTTAAGGTATGTTGAGCCTATTTCACTATTCCAGAGTGTTTGTTGTGTTAAACTGGTTATATTTACGCATCAGTGCGCGTATAACCTTCCAGAAAGCGATTTAGAGCTTGAAATCGAACAAGAGTTGATATGTGCAAAAGATACACATATTTATACAAGTCCAAAGTATGAAATACAATATTTCAGTGGTTTGGTATTTGTTTGCTGGTCGCAGTGACACAGGTGTCACAGTCTCCCCTACTTTAGGAAATTTCGTCCCGAAATTTATTCGTAGGAGTCTATTTGTGACTTTGTGTTAAATAGCCATCAAAGATATGTAAAGCAAAATTTTGTTATTTTCCTCAATGGATATTTTTCAGAAGCGAAAATGAACGAACGGAGTCATTTTCTTCAACGGGTTCTTCGAAAATGGAAAATAAAGGATTTTTAACTAAACGGATATACATTTCCCTCAACGGATATTCTTCAGAAGTGAAAACGAATGGATGATTCATTCTTCCTCAACGGGTCCTTCGTCAGAAATGGGAATGAAGGAATAATCCACGGATATTCATTTCTCTCAATGGATATTCGTCAGAACGAAAATGAATTAACGGGGTCATTTTCCTCAACGGTTATTCTTCAGAATTTGAAATGAAGGAATAATCAACGGATATTCATTTCCTCAACGGATAATCTTCAGAAACGAAAATGAACAAACGGAGTCATTTTCAACGGTTGCTTCCTCAGGTACGGAAATGAAAGATTTAACAACGGATATTCATTTCCTCAACGGATAATCTTCAGAAACGAAAATGAACTAACGGAGTCATTTTCAACGGTTGCTTCCTCAGGTACGGAAATGAAAGATTTAACAACGGATATTCATTTCCTCAACGGATAATCTTCAGAAACGAAAATGAACTAACGGAGTCATTTTCAACGGTTGCTTCCTCAGGTACGGAAATGAAAGATTTAACAACGAATATTCATTTCCTCAACGGATAATCTTCAGAAACGAAAATGAACTAACGGAGTCATTTTCAACGGTTGCTTCCTCAGAGTTGGAAATGAAGGATAAACGGATATTCATTTCCTCAACGGATATTCCTCAGAAGTGAAAAATGAATAGCTAGTTCATTTTTCCTCAACGGATGCTTCATCAGAATTGGAAATGAATTGGGTTATCTTAGATACAAGATAGAACTTGCTGTGATTTCTGTGCACTAAATTCCATAATTATGTATGCATCCATAATTACGTAATTCCTTGCACAGTCCGCACAGTTCGTTTTGTAATGTTGTGGGGAAGGATATCAATCTTGTGATGAGGGTGACTAGACTACTATAGGGTCCTTTTTATTAGATCGACAGAGGATCTTCTTAATTAGGCCACCAAGGAGTCCTTTCATCACATAATATTCCTAACCAGATTTTGGATCGATCTGTTTAACTAGACCACTAAAGGGGTCTAATTATGAAGTAGTACTTTATAATCCAAGGGACTTAACTACAGCGTAGAAGTCCATTAAGGATTTTAGGTAGTACCTTTGGGTATCCTACTATGAATCTCTTGTACAAGGATATGTAAGATTCTACGACGATTTGGATAACATAATTTGGATCACATGACACATAAAAGGGAACACATAAGCACATAATCACATAATTGTTTAATTGTTATTATCTTGTTATTGATTGCTATTAACTTGGCACCTCGTACTTCGTTTCTCTTGGAAGAAACGGGTACTTAGGATTTTCGTGGAAAACGCAAGAGATCATACAATGGAAGAAATTTGGGGGTAGTCTGTTCTTCAAGGAATACAGTTCCTTGATTGTCGGTATTGTAAGAGATATGTTTGTTTATACATACAACCACATAATTACATTGCAATGTAAATAAAAGACTTATTTATAAACAATGATAACAACTGTTTCATGGACCTTGACAACAAAAGAAAATAATACATAAGACGTGATTATTTCTAAACGATGTTGTCTTCTGGTTGGTCAGATGCTCATCCCTGCGCTGGATTTGCATTAGCAAGCCTTGGGCAATTCCTACGAAAATGGCCCATCTCGCCGCAGTTGTAGCAAGACCCCGGTGGAAAACGAGCTTGAGCGGGATTGTTGTTAACTTGATTTGGTGCAGCTGCAGTTGGGCAGACTCTCGCTGTATGACCTATAAGTCCGCAAACTTGGCATGTGCGGCACTTCACACCAGCATGATGATGTAGGACACATTGATTGCACAAGGGTGCAGTTCCGTTGTAGGGTTTCCTGACAGGGGGTTGAGCTGGTTGGTTGGGGACGACTTGATCATTGTGAGCGACCACGGCGAAGTTCTGAGAAGCCTTTCGCTTCTTTGACTTCTTAGAGGATCTAGTCTGTTCATCCATGGTCTTTGATTCCTCGATTGGGTTCGATTCTTCGACCGGTTTCTTGTCACCTTTTCGGAAAAGTTTACCTTTCCTAATCTTTGATTCAGTCAAGGTTGTAGATAGCTCAATGGCCTGTCTAACTGTAGTAGGGTTGCTACCAGTCACAATGTCTTGTATTGAGTCAGGGAGGCCATCAATGTACTTTTCGATTGCCTTATCCAAAGGTGTGACCATGTTTGGGCATAACAGACTTAACTCCTCATAACGGTCCGTGTAGGCTCGATGCTCACCGCTGTCTTGTTCAAGATTGTCGAATTCCTTTTCCAAGGCCCTGATCTCATGACGAGGACAGAATTCCTTCATCATAAGGGCCCTAAGTTCAGCCCATGTCTGTGCTAGAGCAACTTCTGCACCACGGTCTCTCATAACCCCGTTCCACCATGTAAGGGCCCTCTTCTGAAACACACTCGAAGAAAACTCGACCTTGCGATTGTCAGGACACTGCACGTGGCGGAAAGTATTCTCAATGCTCTCGAACCATTGAAGAAGCCCAGTCGCTCCCTCAGAACCACTAAACTTGAGTGGTTTAGCCGAGTTAAAACTCTTGAAATTGCATGGACCATTGTTGTTGTTGTTGGCTTGGTTCCATTGAGCAAAGAGGTTTAGGAATTGAGCAGCCATTTGCTGCGCAATGATTTCTGCCAGTTCGGCAGTTGCTATCTGGTTTTCGCGTCGAGGAGGCATTCTAAAAGAGGAAACATGAAAGGAAACGAGTGAGAGTATTAGACGAAAAGAATGAGATGAAACAAATATGATGAAAGCAAGGATAGTGGTCATTTGTTTGTTACTACAAAGCAACAAACGACCCCGGGGACTAATCAAAGTAAATGGATCAAAAATAATGTATCGCGAAGACATGCTCGCCTATAAGTGAACACTCATCCCAAGAATTCCCAGGTAAGCACAACTGGTCTCGCGTCTGATGAGATATATACGAAGTGCTTGCCTAGACAGAAAACCCAGAATACAGGCATTTACCCTTCCAGTTTGCACGTGTTCACATTATTTAAAACCCAAAACCTTGACGAGATTTTGAAAACTCAAAGGGGTTCAAAACCTTATAACAGAGGGTTCAAAACCTTACAATAGGGGGTTCAAAACCTAGTAATCAATCATCCTAGAACAGATGATTAGTTTTCAAAGCGGTTTTGAAATTTATGTTCTCGTTGTGGTCGTCGCCTAAGGATAGGTGACGGTATTGTTTTATGACTAAACGCAAGTAAACTCGCGTTAGGGTCCTAGAAAGGTTATAGACTAGGTCAAATCATTACTAATAACCTAATTCCCTATAACCATTGGCTCTGATACCATCTTTTCTGTCACACCCCGACCACGTAGAACATACAAAACGTGGCGGAAACGTCGGGGAGTGTTTTAACAGAATTAATTGTTTCAAATCCATGGCAATTAAAGTTTCGTTTTATTAATCAAACATGAAAGTTTACATTGTTTTAAACAGAAACAAAGAATACATGACATAAATTAACTAGTTCTTGTCTCGTTTAAGTCACTAAGGCACAGGTCCGCCTAAGTATGTCTTGATAAGTCCCACGCATCATCTCCTGAAAACACATGTGAAAATAGGTACGTCAGCATAAAAATGCCTGTGAGATACATAGGTTTTATGAAAACAGAATTCATGACTTATGTTTGAGAAAAATGTTTAGTCATGAACCTTGTAATTTGCTTTGTCTTGTAAATCATTTGAAAAACGATAAGATCAGATGATATGTGTAAATAAGAGAATAATGTATGGTTAAATGAATAACCATGTAAATGGGTTTGTATAAGATAAGTTGTTTGTAAAACAATGTCGTGTGAAAAGTATGTTAATTGTATAAAATGTTATATGTCTCAAATTGAAATGATTCAAATAACGCTACAATATGTGATACCATACAAACACTTATATATAGGAAGTACCAGCAGCGTATCCACCATGTTTGTATCATATTACACACGCCTCGTTACTTAAATCACTTACTCAAACCAAACCACCAAAGTAAAAGGTTTAACAATTGTAGAAATGTTTATGTATAGTCAATTACGGGTCACACGGTTCAATAGCTATAAACGGTTCAAATGATCAAACGGTTACAACGGTTCACATAGTCAAATGGTTATAACGGTTCACATAGTCAAATGGTTACAACGGTTCACATAGTCAAATAGTTTCAACGGTTCAAAATGTAGTATAATGTTTTCATATGCTGGACGAGCATATGTAACAGAAATGCAATGTAAAACAATGTACTAAGTATGCACACAATGGACATACATAGCATGAATTGTAATGTAGAACGATGTACTAAGTACGCACACAATGGGCATACATAGCATGTAATGTAAAACGATGTACTAAGTACGCACACAATGGGCATACATAGCATGTAATGTAAAACGATGTACTAAGTACGCACACAATGGGCATACATAGCATGAAATGTAATGAAATCATGTACTATAATGTACTAACGAACATAGCAGGTATATGATGTGAAAGCATGGAAAGCATGAAAGTAACAAGTAGGCACATGTGTTTCACCCCAAAACAGTTTGGAAAACAGTAAAAGAGGGGTCTATGTACTCACATAAACACCTTGAAAACATTTAAAAGAGGGGGTTCTATGTACTCACTTGAGATTGCTTAGTAGTCCTTGAGTAACAACCAAACAATGCTAGAGATCGCGGATATCAAACGGCACCTAATATAGGTAACTATGTTAATATCCGGACCTAAATCGGATGATTGGATAGAATGAGGGTTCGTAAACCAAACGAGTATGGAGACTCGTGTAATATGGTTTAACAAAGCCTACATACTAAATGAAACCTAACATAAGTGCTTACGATCCATTACGACCCGTTTAGGCAGCTTATGCTACTTTAACGCGTCGTTCGCGTGAAATGCGTTTGGAACGTCTAACTAGTCCTATGACAAGTGTTATATGCCTAAACATGTTACATAATCAGTTATGAGACAAAAGTTTAGGTTACATATGCTTAATTACCGATTACACATGAAAAGGGTATTTTGGTAATTTACCTAAGGCATATATACTACCTATCATACAACTACTTAACGAAGCGACCATAAGGTATAACCTCGGAAGGTTATTCCCTATATACTATGGTCACCTAATGTGTTTGGTCGGGCCTAATGATCGACCAAATGGGTCGGGTTCGAAGGTATAAGCGATTTATCAGATCGCTTACCCTACGACCCTAGACAACGTGGTAATCAGTAGGCATAGTCCCAAGGGACTATGACCATCGTGATTACAATCACGTTGCGAAGTTCAAACGAACTTCGCATTGACCATAAACTGGTCAACGCAGAAAGTCAAACAAAGTTTGACTTTCAGACTCGAAAAGCAATAAAAGAACGAAGGAATACTTACGAAGGGTCCCCGAATGCTAATCGTGATCCAAGTAGCTCAGGTATGAAACAATGGTTTCAACTTAGAGCTTCTAAGATCAGATTCTTGTGGGTTTAGAAGTTGGGGGATGTGGGTATTTATAGGATTTCCCGAACCGTTAGGATCGTTTCTTGGAAAATGTGATCGAATCTAAGGCGTACACTTGTTGGAAAGTTGTGGTAGGTTAATTGGCCACCCACCATAAGAAATCAACAGGTGAAAAGGAGTTTGGGAGTGCACGACAGCTGGAAACAGGCTGTTCGGAAGCTTCTGATGTTCTGCAGACCCCTTACGGACCGTAAGGGTTAGGCTTACGGTCCGTAAGCCTTCAAGTTTGGCAGAATGGCAGATTTGGTCCCTGTAGTGTAATAAGCCCTTTTTCGACTCGTTTAAGGCCCGTTAACCCCATTTCAAAGCTCTAAATTGAAGTTAAAGTAAAGGGAACTTAAAATGTGCTAAAAAATATCTCGGATGTCGGTTCGTTTGGCCGTATGATCGCGATGTTCGGTTAATTACGACGGAATGCGCATAAGCGCGAAAAACGATCCAAATGACGCGACGAATGGATTTTTCTTATGCCAAACACTAAAATAATATATTTTAGTGCTTACATAAATTTTTGGATGTCCGGATGTATTCAGAACGTAAGTTATGCGCGAAAATGCAAACTTGTGCACTTTTTGACACTTTTAGTCCCTGAATGACCCAAAAGTTTATTTTAGCACACCGAACCCCTCAAAGCCTATTTCTAAGCTATGTAGAGGATATTTATGGTATGTTTAACTTATGGTCATGTTCCGGAATGTCTGTTACAGTTCAGATTGGCATACTTTCGCAGTTTGTCAAGTTTAGTCCCTGTAAGCGAATTAACTTCTTTTTGCCATACCAAAGCCTTCAAAACTTATTTATTAGTTATGTAAAGGTTATTTAAGGTATGTTGAGCCTATTTCACTATTCCGGAGTGTTTGTTGTGTTAAACTGGTTATATTTACGCATCAGTGCGCGTATAACCTTCCAGAAAGCGATTTAGAGCTTGAAATCGAACAAGAGTTGATATGTGCAAAAGATACACATATTTATACAAGTCCAAAGTATGAAATACAATATTTTAGTGGTTTGGTATTTGTTTGCTGGTCGCTGTGACACAGGTGCCACATCAGTAATTGCAATCCTAGGGTTCTTACACGTTTTAAATTTGGTTTACTTAAATATGTTATTAACGGATTTCTATCATCAAAGCTTAGGTTCCAATTGCTATCAACGCATATCACGAACTACAATGCACTTCGTTACTTCGGACAAGTAAAACCTTTTGAATGACAAGGCATAATTGCACAAACTTGTTTCGCAAAGTCAAATTTCATAACTCACTCGACAATTCACAAATATAGTTCAAATGCAAGACAATTGTCAATCAATTCAAATACAATTCAAGTTGTCACAAAATCAAACTAAAACATTGTGCAAACCCTAGACTTACAATAACTTACACCGGGGTGAAACCTCCAAGAAATTAGCCGCTCATGGTCGAAGAGGCACGATCAACGGATGCTTGAACCTTGATTGAAATCATATTGAAGCTTGAAGGGTGGAGGAATGGTGGATGATTAGGGTTTGTGGAGTGATTGATGATGGTGAAGTGAATGATGAATGGAGTTAGGGTTGTGTGAATGAAAGTGATGATGATTCGAATCTTGATTCGGGTGATGAATATGATGGTAGGTGGATTGGTAGTGATAATGCCCCCCCCCCAAAATAGGCTCCAAGAATGATATTCAACTTCAAACAATGTGTAACTGACGAATTAATGGCTCCCCAAGTCTTTTTATTCGTTTCCAAAGCCAAAGAAAAAAAATATTTGCGTCCACATTTTGGGAGCCCGTCGCCGATGGCCTGAAGCCCCGTCGGCGACGCCTCATGCATTTCTTGATATGGCCGACGGCCAAATTCACTGTCTACGGACAATTTTCGCGACGGAGTGTTACACAAACCGTCGGCGACGGACCATATGGGCGTCGGCGACGGCCCATATGGGCGTCGACGACGGTGCCCAGAAACTATATTCTCCGTTTTTCCACTATTTTGAGTCCGGTTGACCCGTTTCGCTTCCCGGTGGCTCGTTTTTCATCCCGGTGACCCATAAAGCTCCCGAAAAGCTCATTTAACCCCGCTAGACCTGTAAATTACATATCTAATCAAAAGTAGGCTATTTGAAATTAAAACTTGTGTAAAAACATCAAATTAAGCAATTACGATCACCGATTTTCGACCACGTATCATCTGCTCAAGGAATCAGCGACAACATTTGCTTTGCCTGGATGGTAACGGATTTAACAATCATAATCATTTAGTGTCTCCATCCAGCGACGCTGCCTCATGTTCAGATCTTTTTGGTTAAACAGATGTTGCAGGCTTTTATGGTCTGAATAAATCACACATTTGGTTCCATAAAGATAATGCCTCCAAAGCTTTAGTGCAAATACAACGGCACCCAACTCCAAATCGTGGGTGGTGTAATTCTTCTCGTGCACCTATAATTGACGTGAAGCGTAGGCAATAACCTTGCCTCTCTGCATAAGCACACAACCCATACCAGTGTGCAATGCGTCACAGTACACAACAAACTCTTCAATCCCTTCTGGAAACGTCAATACCGGAGCATTGCTCAACTTTTTTTTGAGAATCTCAAATGATTCTTGTTGCTTGGGACCCCAATCAAACTTTATATTTTTGCGAGTCAACGAAGTCAAGAGTGCAGCGATTCTTGAAAAGTTTTCAATGAAACGTCTGTAGTACCCTGCTAGGCCCAAAAAGCTGCGAATCTCTGTTGGTGTCTTCGGTGCTTGCCAATTCATAATGGCTTCAGTCTTAGTGGGATCCACCTGAATACCACGCTCACTCACTACATGTCCAAGGAATTGGACTTCAAGAAGCCAAAATTCACATTTAGAAAACTTGGCGTAGAGTTTCTCTTGCTATAGAAGTTTGAGGATACATCGTAGGTGTTTCTCGTGATCAGCTTGGCTTTTTAATAAATAAGTATATCATCGATAAAGACAATGACAAACTTGTCAAGATACGGCTTGCATACATGATTCATGAGATCCATGAATGCTGCAGGTGCATTAGTGAGTCCGAAAGGCATCACTAGGAACTCGTAGTGGCAGTATCTTGTCCTAAATGCGGTCTTGTGCACGTCTTCGGTCTTGACTTTCAGCTGATGATATCCTGACCTCAGATCGATCTTGGAGAAATAACTTGCTCCCTGGAGCTGATCGAACAGATCGTCGATCCTGGGCAACGGATATCTGTTCTTAATCGTAACTTTGTTCAGCTCGCGGTAATCGACGCATAGACGCATCGAGCCATCCTTTTTCTTCACAAATAAAATGGGCGCTCCCCAAGGAGATGAGCTAGGTTGGATAAAACCATTCTCTAACAGGTCATCCAATTGTGTTCTTAATTCCTTCATCTCTGTTGGAGCCAACTTGTATGGAGCTCGAGCTACAGGGGCCGCTCCTGGAATAATGTCGATCCTGAATTCTACTTGCCTGTCTGGAGGCAAACCAGGTAGTTCTTCAGGGAATACGTCTGGACATTCAGAAATAACAGGGATGTCTTCGATCTTGGGTTTCGGCTCATCTATGGTCACCTGTGCCATGTAAATGACACAACCTTTCTTTAAACATTTTGATGCCTTAAGCATAGACACTTTCTTAGGCAATCCATACTGTGTATCTCCTTGAATTGTAAGTGATTCACCATAAGGAGTCTTAATAATCACTTGCTTTTTATCACATGCAATTTGGGCTTGGTTATGAGATAACCAATCCATGCCTATAACTATGTCAAATCCTGCCAATTTCATTGGTAATAGGGACAACGGAAAAGAGTGATCCCTAATAGATATAAAGCATCCGTCTAAAATTGTTGAGGCAGTCTCTAAGGTACCATCGGCTAATTCTACCTCATATTTTATGCTTAGAGCTTTAACAGGCAGATTTAACAATTCACAAAATTTGTTGTCTACGAAAGATTTATCCACACCAGAATCAAACAGAACTCTAGCATAAATATCATTGATGAGGAATGTACCTGTTATAACATTGTCAGTTTGTACTGCTTCCATGGCACTCATCTGAAAAACTTGTGCATTAGTCTTTTTAGCCTCTTCAGGCTTCTTTGCGAACTTTGGGCAGTTGGTCTTGATATGCCCTTTCTCGTTACAATTGTAACAAGTTTCATTCTTCAAATATTTGCACTCTAAAGTTTTATGACCCTTGGTTTTTCAAATCCCACAAAGTTTGGCATGTGGGTCAATCGTGCGTTTTCCGGAATGGTGTTTTCTGCAATTCTTGCATACGGGTCTATCACCCGACTGATTCGAGTTTTTCCTAAACTCAGAACTTTTCTTCAACCCAAAATCACCTTTCTTTTTCTTATAAAAACGCCCCGCGTTATCGTCATCTCTCTTTCTCTTCCCATCGTCAGTATTTCTTGCAGCCCTACTCCCGATGATGTCTAAAGTTATTGACAAGGACAAATCTACTGCTGATCTGTATGTTGCAGGCCTTGAAGCTTTCACATGACCTTTCACTTCTGGAGCCAATCCACCAATAAAGCGTACAATACGCTTTGGCTCGGGTGTAACCAGATAAGGTACCATTCGAAACATAGAGTTGAAGCTGGTGACATAAGATGGGCAATCTAGGTTTTTCATAACCAGAGCTAGAAAATCAGCCTCGACTTTCTCTATTTTGTGCTGTGGACAAAAAGTATCTCTTATCAGATCAACAAACCTATTCCAAGACATACTGTAGAGTGGAATTTTCCCTGATGCCTGTAACAGCGCCTTCCACCAAACTAACGCTTCTCCTTTGAAAGACTGGGAAATGAACTTTACGATATCCCGCTCAGCACACCCACTGATGTCAACCACAGTCTCCATTTCTTCTAACCACTCCATACAGTCTATAGCACCTTTCTCACCAGTGAAGTTTCTGGGTTTGCATGAGACAAAATATTTGTAGGAACAAGTTTTAAGACGTGGTTCCTGATCATATACAATCTGTTTGGATGGTTGATCTTTCTGATTCGACGAATGATGAGAATCGTCCTTGTTTGACTCATGTGGTTTTGAAGGGGGATGCTATGAGCCACAGATTGAGTCTTCGTGCGGTTATTACTCGGCTCCTTGAATTGCCTGTCAATGGCCCTAGTGACGGCATTATCAATCATTGCTTGTAACTCCATAGCAGTTATGTTTATTCTGGTGTTATCATTTCTTGCCCTAGGGTGACTATTAACCTCGTCTGACTCAGCCATGCTGAAGCTTTGATTGCTATAAAATAATTTACAATAGTTTATTCAGAGGTTTACTATGGAATCTCCATTTTTGATGATTCATTAACCAGGGTAATATAAACCATAATTGGTTAATTTGATAGTCATGCTTATTTTATTCTTTCTATTATAGTCATTCCCAGTTATAAACCACTTAGGAATTTTAAGTTGGCATAAAAAGTCAAGTCACTAGGACAGTTTTTATTTTTTTTATAATTCATGATCTTATAGGATCGAGGCATTAAGGCTTGAACATAGTTCATTACCTTTTATTGACAGGGAGTCATAGACTACAACTGTCTCTTGTCTTATATGTCAATTATTATGGCCCGTAGGCACTTCATCACTAATGGATGATTAATATATGATCATCTTAATTGATGATTTGAACCAATGATTTCTAAATTATAAGGTTAAATAAGGAATTGGAAGAACCCAACATAAAGATGACAAATGTGACCTTATCGTATCACTATTGACAGGAGTGCTAACATGTTTTCAGATGTTAACAAAGATTTATCTTCCTAAAGGAATTATTATCATGGCCATGTCTCAAAATGACATATGGGCTATGTTTTTATCTTTAAGATTTCCTCTTAATTTTATTGGCAGTTCAATTATGAAATAGAATGATAGTTTTGTTTTGTTTTATATGATTTAGTCGTATATATAATGACAATGAAATTTTGAATTAAAACATTCCATAAATTTAAAAGAAATACATAACTCCCCTAAACGGGACTTTTAAATAAATATCATTGTCCACGTATGGACTAGAAGAAGAAATACAAGTCCTCGCAGGGACTAAATACATAAATAAAATTGTCCACGTAGGGACTTAATTGAAATAAACAACAATACAATAAATAAATAAGGATTTTAATAATCCCTCTTCTTCTTCCCTTTTATCAGATCTGCCAAACCCTTAAGAAATCCCCGGTGGCTTCTACGCTCCTCTTGAACCTCTCGTTCCACCTGGCTCAACCTCTGGAGAATCTCCTGCTGCTGCGGTAGTTGGATCTCTGGCGGCTGCGGCAGCTGCTACTACGGAGGTTGAGGAGGTGGCGGGTATTGATACCCATATGGTGGGTACCCGGTTTGGTATGAGGCTGCGTAGGGCCCTTCAGGATGAAGAGCATTGTAGTTGGTCGCCTCGAGGTACGGGTCGACGGCAGGGGCATTGTAGTAGTTGTAGCCAGGGTAAGCTGGCTGCTCAAAAGGGTTATACGCCACTGTACCGGCGTAAGAAGGAATTGGGTTATCATAACCCATGTGCGGCGGTGGTGGTGCGACTGGTGCAGAGTCGACTTCAGAAATTGGGTTTGAAAGCCCACCCAGTTGTGGGTCTTCATACAGTGGCGGGTAGTGGCTGCCACTAGAGTGTTGAGGGGTGCTGAAATGGAAATCCCCTCCTCGCACGGACATCCGTGCACCTGTTCTTCTTCGCCTCGGTGGTTCTGGAGGCAGTTGTTGCACTGGCGGCGGCGGTGGCGGTGGTGTGACCGCCTCAAAACGCGGGTCCTCGGAAGGGACCTGTTGCTGTGATGCTGGGTTGTGGGGAGGTGTGAACTCCCGCTTATAAGTACTCCACCTGAGGTCATACAGGTCAGGCCCTCTATACGGCGAACCATAATAAGATGATCCGTCAGAAATTTCGATGGGTTGCGTCGGCGTCCCAGATGGTGGCTCAGTAGGATCTGGATCTTCATCCATCTCCATATCCTGAGCTTCAGGAAAATGGTCTTCGGGTCCCAATGGGTTATAGCCCATTGGTTATTCATTCTGGTTTGTCGGGTTGAACCGGCATTGGAAGTATGGGGTAGGGTCATTGAAAGAATGGTGTGAGTTGGAGCGTTGAAGGGGAATGTAGGAGTGTTGTGAGTTGTCGAGCTCGTTCTCCGATTATGGCCCGAAAGAGTTGTGGTATGAAGGCGAGGAGCTAAGCGAGATAGAACGCCTCGCTGGCTCAAGATAAGTTCTCCAATCCTCCTGGGGACTAGAGCTATGGGTCGCTGAAGGAGTACGCTGGTGTGAAGGCCCGGCCTCGTGATCATTTCTTGCTGTCATTGGGGCTTTTCCCCTTCCAACTCTTCCTCTGATTCTTGGCGGTATTGTCTTTCGATCCTGTCAAAACAAAAGAAACAACAAAAAGGCAAAAACAAATTAAGATTAGGATTAATCCTAAGTCCTTTGCCTAGACTCGGAAGTCAAGAAATGTGCAAACTGTGTCATTGAGATTAAACACAAAAAGGCTAGTGTTTAATTCACTCAATGTTGGCTCTGATACCAACCTGTCACACCCCGATATTTCCACGTATTACAGGTGGGCCCGTTGGGGAGTATCGTGGCGTTGTTGATATCGTCATAGTCAATTATATACAGTTTAATACACAGCGGAAGTCTTGGATGAAAAATAATATTACAAACCGAAATTTAAAAGTATAATTAAACATTATACGAACGGTTGTATATGGATCCACAGGCGGATCTTAAGATAGAAATAAAATATTGTTCAACAGACTTTAGACGTAAGAACTTGCAAAATTCCTTAATAACGCCCCGAGCTCCCAGACAATCATGTACGGTACCTGTCACTTAGTCTTTTTGGAAAAATACGTCAGTTTTCACTGGTAAATACAATTAACCGACTCTTTTTGAAAAAGTGTTTATAAAATTGATTTGAATGTGCAAGGCACAATATTCTTTTATAACTTGGGACAATTATATTAATAAAAATCTTGTATCAGATTTACATGTTTGTCCAACATTTAGGGCCGGTATTAAATAAACCGAACAAGATTAAACAACACACCACAAGTATAAACTCACGGCGGGTTACCCAGCAAATGAGTCTATCTTTTATATATGCAGCGGACAGGTGTTATACCAACACCTCGTGCTTAAGTCGTGGCCATTTATAATTCTTAAATGAGCCGAGGATATCCAGGACACGGTCGTTAATCCCCAATGTTATTTGTTATCAAGCAATACGGATTTAAACGGGATTATACGATCTAATCATTTCCGATTAAAAGGTTTCTACACCCGACCAAGCGGTAATAATTTACCGTATCCCAAGCCCGTATAAGGGAAAATAAGTTAAAAGTATTTACCTGAGCTAAAAGTAATTTATTCTCAGCCGTATAATCAATTCAGCAAGTGCAAATACTCTACCGGGGCTCTTAATCTGGAACGAAGGTTTTTAATAACCTATTAGATTCCTAACGGGTCTTATTTAAGTTCTAACTTAGACCGGTTAGTTTTAAGGAAAGGTTTACGGTTCAAAACGCGAGATTAAGCGATGATCGGATTGGAATGTGATTTAGACCCTACAAGTATGAAGACTTGTATATAATGGGTAAACTAAACACATTCTGGATTTTGAAACAAAAATGATAAGGTTTGACCCGTTTCGGTTAATTTTATGCAAACTAGTTACATAAACCGTCCCGAACGCGAATATGCATAACGGGTAACCAAAATGAATCATATACAGGCTCCATAAGTTAATATGCTTTAAATATGTTGTGATATCAGTAGGATACCTTCCATTATGCCCAAAACGAATTTAAAACCAAATTAAGCCCTGTAAGGGTATTTTGGTCATTTTAAGTTTATAAAAGAGGTTAAATAATAATATGAGTTTCTGGTCTAAAATAATCAGTAAAAATATTTATTTTAATAAGTTATATCAGTAAGATATCATATATATGTGAAATTTATTACTTATGGCCAAACTATGCACCGTAGGGGCATTTTGGTCATTTCACATAAGCTATAAAGGTCAAATTTGGAAATATGAGTTCAAAGCTTTAAATTACTGTAAAAGTATAAAAATTTATTCATAACATCAGTAGGTAATGAGTCTTAGGTGCCAAATATGGTTTTAAACCATAATATGCGCCTAAATTGCATAAAAGTCGGTATTTGACAATGTTCGGGTCAATTAAGGAAATCTGAGATTTTGATCGGCGTTTACTGTTTTAGATAACTTATTTAATATATATAATCAGTATAAAAAGGTTTGATATGTAAAGGATGTGTAAAACTCATTTTATTAACAAAAATGACATTATCGTCAATTACCGAGTCATGCAAGAACTCTATGTTATGATCAGTTTAAAATTTAATAAAAATCTTCAAAAATCCCTAAATTTAATATTATATCAGTGGGTAAAAGGTTTGGTGTCAAAATTTGGGTTTAAATAGGATTCATGTAAAAAATGCCATTTAATTAACAAAAAGGCTTTCATTTACGATATCGCGCATAACTTCTATTTTAGACCATGAACTGATGTCAAAATTTTAGGACATGCTTAAATTTTAGGACATGCTTAAATCTCGTTTTAATATTAAAAGGGCATAATGGTCCATTTTAAGAATTTAACGGAAACATGCATATGAATCAGATTTCTAAGGAACCATATAGTATAATCTCAGAGAGTTATACTAACAAGTAATATGGTCCTAAAGAAACCCTAAGGCATATCTAAAATAAGCTAAATTGGCTCAGAACTGAAAGTCAAAGCAAAAGTCTTCTTTTGCGACTTTCGGTTGCGAACCGAGCCTAAACTCAGAATTGTCGGGTTGAACATGCCTAAACATGTTCTTACATTAATTACCAGGTTATTTTAGTGTTAAAGCATGTTTCATAACCTCTGCATTATCAGTTATGAATTTATTTGTAAAAACTGATTCTGTTGACTTTTTATAAATAAGTTTAACCCGACAATTGACCAAGTAAAAGTGATAATCAGTAATCGCCCTTTTAAGGGTTTATTATCTACATAATTACCAACTCATAGCCACTTTCAAAACGAATAATGGCTGGACCGTTAGTGATTAATCACAAAGTCAAAGCGTAATTACGCTAACTTTGACTTTCGGTCATTATACTAACGAAAACTTAATTACAGAAGCTAAGGATGCTTACAAGAGTCCTTAGCACAAAAATTTCAACTAAGAGAGCTTCCTTCCAACTCAGGATGCTCTAGAAAATTCAGTTGTGAGTTTGCAAGTTGAGAAAGTTCAAGTGTGAGCTCAAATGAAGCAATGCAAGTCCCTTTATATAGTGTTTTGAATTTCCTAGGATCAATGCAGGTGTCCCCCAGGTGAAATCTGATGCATACAGGTGTCTAGAGGTTTTACAAAACCATTAGCATGCAGCTGGTTTCGAGAAAAGGGGTGTAGAAGGAGACAACCCGCAGCTGTCCATTTTTACTGCCCAGTTACAGGTCTTACGGACCGTAAGCCTTGGCCCTTACGGTCCGTAACCGATATTCAAATTTTGTCGCCCAGATAAGCCTCCTTACGGACCGTAAGGAGGAAGCCTTGCTGTCCGTAAGCCTTCGATCAGAGACAAAAACTTTGAGAACTTTTAGATTTTGACCATGCAATCTTTATAATTCGAATCTAAGGTCACTTTCAGCAGATGTGTAGGTCCCTCGGAGGATGAGGTTAAACCTTATCCTTGTTATGTCTAACACACTAGCAAGTGCGGAATCCAAGCTAGCATGCAAACCGAGATCGAGAGAAGGAGATGAACAAGAAGACGTAAATAAACGACACACAAGACTCAACGATTAACACCTCTGTATTAATACTATGAAAGTCGGTTACAGCACAAGGTTTACAAATGTATTCTGTAAACTCTCTCTCGTGTGTGTTCTCTCTTGTCCCTGTCTCTCTCGTGTCTCTAAATGAAGTGAACACATTACATGGATATATATATCCATCACAGCACGTCTGGTCGAAGGATCAAATAGACTGATCGAAGGATCATCTATCGACCTGAAACCTATCGAAGGATCCACATATACATCGATGGATGATATCCTTCGTGGTCCATCCATCGAAGGTTTATCTTTCGAGCTCATCGAAGGATCTAAACAATCCTTCGATGACTCATCCTTCGACCCAGACATCTTACAAACAATGTGCTAACTGTTTGGCCAAGTCAAACCAGGAGGATGGTTGACTTGGTCAAACTTACATCGAATGCACATAATAACAAACCTAAGACGTAACACAGACTAACACAAGACATCGTTTTGTATCATGACAAAATACAGACAAAGTACAGACACAAGTGCACCAACAAGATGGGCCCTCATGTTCAGCTCTGAATTGTTTTAGAAAGTATTGCCATGCATTGGTGTTGTCTTGGAGTCTTTTGCAAAGGTTATTGAATGAGGAATTGTCATGTTTGCACATAGGATACCATTTCTTTGAAAATTTGAATTATTTACCACAAGATTGAATCGGAATATATCATAAATCATTATCTGATTTTCATGAGGGTATTATTAATATTTTTCCAAAGGTTGGAAATGTTAAAAGGTCACTCAGAGGTAATAATTAACATGTTGACACTTTTAATCCCTTCAGTTATCTTTTAACATGATCCGAGTTGATAGCACGTTTAAAGTTCAAGACACGTGTTTTTATTATATTGGGCATGATTTTTGCGAGATGTTACAGCTGTCCGCGCTACAATGTCTCCGGTATGAAATAGTTTGTTAGAGACAAACAGTTGGTCTATGGTTCCGAGTTTCAGATGATTTATGTGAAAAGTAAAGGTATGTTGCTTTACAACTGAGGTGGTGAAGGTATAGGGTATGTGTTGGTAGTAGTTCTTGCACAAACAGGTTCTGGTTAGACTATGGTTAGTGGAATTCTTTTGGTGCGGTCATTACGATGATCGTTATGACTTGATATATGTTGGTGATACTTTTTTTGTGGCCATTTTAATGTGTGGCTGAACCTGGTAGACTTAGCATACTTGTGTCCTGACTTTGATTTAGTTTTTTGGTACCTTTTGGTGTTTATATGAACTAACCTACAACTTGATTACTTATATATTGTAACAACCATAATTTAATTTAGCGATTTCCGTAAATAATCACAAATTACTGAGTATTTATATTTAAACATTCATGCTAAAATACGGGTTTATTAAAGCTTTTCTAAACTTGAAGCAAAACAACATAGTGTAATTTAATTCATCGTTTTAGAATAACGACGAAACAACTTGCGGAAGCTTCTTTTAACGTGTGTTCGGTTCTTGCTCGACGCTTGATCTTCATCCGGGACTCTCGACATTCACCTACGATCAATACCAGCTTAAATGTTAGTATTGATAGTTTAAATAACGGTACAAGACAATATATTAATAATGGAAGGAAATCCAAACGTTAATTTCTTGATCCAAAAACAGGGTCTACAAACTGGCCTCCAGCGTAACTTACGGTGGACACCGTAAGTTACGGTGGCTCCTGTATGAAAATTCCCCCACCGTAACTCAGTAGGCAACTACCGTAACAATTTCAGCCCCACCGTAACTTACGGTGGGCACCGTAAGTTACGGTGGCCCCTGTATCAGTCCTTTCCTTTTTGCCGTTTTTGACACGAAAACTTTCGTATCTTTCAATCCGCGTATCCGTTTGATCTCCCGTTTCTTCCTACATGATCGTAATTTGATTCCCCATCTAATGGAGTATATATCCGACATTCAAACTAAAAAAATCCTAAATTTTTAAGCATTCGACTTATTATTAAAAATCCACATTTTGACCCGTTTGTATTTAAGACCTCCAAACTTGGTTCTAGTTAATTATAATTCTTAGACCAAGGTATTTAACTCAAAATATCTATCTTGGATTCATAAGTTTTGTGAATTACGCGTCAAACACCCAAGTTACGCGCGTAATTCATTTTGACCCGATTAGGGGATCTTTTATGCATTTTGGTCTAAAACTAGCTCTTTTCTTTTCAATACTTCGTAATGTCACATCTAAATATCTACTTATGTTCCACCACAATTATTTTTGTGGTGGATTTAACATAACTAATCTATTATCCCAAATTTACTCATCGGTTGGTCATTTTACGCATATGACCATTTTTGTGCATTTGACCCGCAAATGTGTATTCCTATAACTTTTATTCATATTTAATGATTCTATAATCTTAATGCAAGTTCCAAAATAACCCCTATGTGTCGTTTGCCCCATTATACCCTTCAAGGGTGTTTTGGTCAACTATAGTCCCTCACTTTACGACGAAGGACTTTCGCTAAATATTTGACCAAGATTTGTATGTTTAACTAAAAGCTTATTTATGCGTACCTGGCTCGGGTCAAGGTATTGACCCGTTTACATAACTTTTTGCTTTAAATCTTTCTAGTTAAAGCAACGCACGTTTATGTTGTTTCCTGTGATTACAACACTCAACAAGCAATTGTCAAATGAAGTTGTCAAATGGTGTTAACAACACCATTCGACCTATTTAGCCTAAATGACTATTTATCCGTATGAGATGGTATTTAGTTACCATTTCATCCCTTTAAACCTATCCCGGTTTTCCCTTAAACTCGTTTTACTCAAAACCGTTTTTATTTGTTCGTCATTACATGACTAATTTACCTTTTACCCCTTTTTCCATAATTCATGATTTCCTAACTTTTATTCATTCCGACTTGCATTGTATCATGTCGGAACATCGTATTTCAATTACTTAACATTATTCACGATCAATTATCGCTAGTAAGTGTATAGTAATTAAAAAGGGGGGGGGGGGTGTAAGTTTAACTTACCTCGCATCCAAGCAACGTTTTCTCTTCGTACTTGCTCCGTTTGACCCGCTTCCTCCCAAGCCTTCATCTAGCTTGTCAAGAGTCAAACTATCATATAGTATTCACAAGGTGATTAGGTTAATCGTTCTAGATCATAACCTTTACGCCTTATGACACTTTATACTACTTCTCTTACCGAACTCTATTATAGGTCGGTTTGACTTTTAAGAGTCAAGCCGCCTTATAGCATATGAAATTGAGAAACTAAGTTTGACAAACTTATGTTGGCGTTCCGCCCTTTACTCGATGGCTCTATTTTTAGGCCACCAATCGAACTAATATTTAATCCGAGTTCATGCTATTTTTAACACTAAGTTATCTTAGCTCTCAATTGTTAACGTTACATTATTCTTTCTTTAGGCAAAATCTACGGGTGTTCATCTATAGATGAGACCCGTTTCATCATGTTATTAGGCATTTACCCAAATATCTATTTTAATCAAGTTCTATCTACAAACTTGTAGGTACCCAATTTCACTTAGGCATTACATCGAACACCTTATGGGCATGAAATTTTTTTTACTACTAGCAATCAAGCTCATGACTAACTACTTAGCCAAGATTAACATTATTTTCAAGTTCCTTACATCTAGCATGCATAACAACACCTAGATTCGTTCCAAAAATCAATAACACCCGTTTCATGATCAAGATTCTAGTATTCTTAATCTCTCTACAAGCCCCATCCAACACATATGTGGGTGATTCTCAAATTCATGTATATGTACATCAATACATTAATTTATTGATTAGGGTTCATTCCTAACCATGAATTTATCATAGTTTCATTCAAACATCTAACATTCAAGCTCCAATTTCGACTTCATATGTTCATCAAGAAATCAAAACATCTCCAAATTACAAAATTTAACATACCTTGAGATCCCCACGACTAGGTGATCACGAATTTGTAATCATGCAGACGATTTGGGCTTGATTCGAGCTTCAATTTGGGGTTTAAACTTGAACTAGGGTTTCACCCCTGTTTTCTCCCCCTGGTCGCACGCACACACACACACTCTTAGTGTGTGTTGTGTTTTTAATTGTTTATTTTTAATAAACATGTTTGCTTACTTAGCGATAATAGTCCCTCGTCTTTCATTTGTTTCAAAAGAAGCTTTAATTCATTATTTATCATTTAGTCACATATTACTAACTAGGTAAATTATTCCTAGTTAGCTTAATGAGTTCGGGAGGTCATAACCCGTTTTCATTTTAAGTCTCGTTAACTCGGGCCTTCTATATACTTTGTTTTCCTCAAAAGGACTTTGTTCAACTTTTATTTAATATTAAGTTTATTTATTTAAATCCTAATATTTACTGGATTAATTTTTTTTTGCTACTAACGACACTTTACCCGTCTTTTAGTATTAACGGGGTTTGATTACCAAACCCGTTTTCGGGGTGTTACAAGTCTACCCCCCTTAAAGAGGTTTCGTCCCCGAAACCTTTCTTACGTACTTTACTAGTTTAGATCATCCGAACCTTAGCTTTGGTGATCACTTGAGCCTTGCTCGCACATAATACTCCTACCAGGAAAGTATGATAATGTGCTTTTGGTTTCAAAGCGTATACGCCTTTTATGTGTATGGCCTCGCAGGCCGATACTTTCATTTTGTATTTCTTATTCTTGTCATTTATTTGACCGAGTTGTCATCTGATCGCTCGGTTATATTTATTTTCATTATGTTTACTTCAAGTTAGTCTTATTTCAACAGGCGCTTTATATATAAGTGATAAGTCGTAACACTACTCCGACTTTGAAGGGTTTTACCGGCCAGACTGATTAGTCGCCGTCTTTATACTCCCCGTCATTAGGGTATATCTTATTGCCAACCCGGCCTTTTATGATCTCTTCGCTTTTAACCCATTTAGTTAACTTAGTGAAACCCATCGCTTTTATACGAACTTTATCTCCCGTTATTATTTTACGCCGGAAGTTACAACCAGTTTCCTCGTCTTATACTATTGACCCGTAGGTTCTTTCACTTAGCCTCGTAGGCTATTTCTTTAGATTTTCACCTTTTTACCTTTTTAAGGTGAAACCCCGACAATTCGTTTCTTTCTATCTGTGACCCAAAGGTCTTCTTGGTCCCATAGATCTTAACACTACTTTTAACCCCGTAGATTATGATGATCCCGTAGATCATCTTTTATTCGTGTCTATATTCAAATGTATATATATACATATATAGCTCCAAGGCACCCCTTGTTATATCTGGAATCATTTATTTTCGCTTTTGAGCTTTAGTTGACCTTGACCGTGGTCAAAGGCTTCATTCGTTTACTTTCGGACAAATCTTCCGACTTTATGACTCCTTACATTATTTACACATCGGTTTGTTTTACGCTCCCCGTTTCCCGGTTCATAATTATACTTCTTTACAACCAATTAATCGGGTTCTTTTATCTCAATGTTTTTAACGCCTAAAATCCTTTGCCTAGGTTTATTAATATTTCTCACTTTTATTTACTCGGTTCGCGCTTACTTATTTTAGCAAGCGTTGTCCTTTATTAAATTCGTTTGATTTGTCGCGTGAAAATTCGTCACTTATGAATGTCAAACTTCATTCTTTGTTCGACCCATTCAACTTTAAAATATTTGAACACAAATTTATCAAAATTTCTATTTACTTCATCTTGTCGTCTTTTAGTCATGACTCAAAACCCGAGTCTTTTGACTTTCCATGCGAATTCCCGTTTCTCGGTCTACTCATGTGTTTAACTCCTTACCCATCAACCGGGTGTTTTACCGAAGTCGTTATTATTGCAACCCTTCCGGTATGCATTAAGACTTCGTTTCACTTTTATATTCCGACTTTGTCCTCAGGTTTGGCGTTTTACAAAAACGGCCCGTTAAGAGTCATATTTGCATTCTCCGGGTTCGAGTGTAAGTACACTACCTCCCAATGCATATCTTAGTTATTTTACATGTTTGGATTTTTCCAGGTTCGAGTGTAAGTACACTCCCTCCCGTTGCATATCTTAATCATTTTACATTAATCTTTGTCCCTTCACTCGGGCTCATTATCATAATGTAATACGCTTCCACCACCCGGCTGTGCGTTTACATTATTATCAAGTATTTTGCTCATTTGATTTATTTGGGTACTTTTAATTTGTCCCATTCACCCGTCCTTACTACATCAGATGTAAATGTGTCCGCCATAAGAAGCTCATGGTATCACATGCCACTACTTACTTGGCCAGAGTAAGCGATTAACACATGACACACACGACCTTTTTATAGTTTTCACACCCCGCCCTATGTAAGTAACACCTCTATTTAGTTTTCTTGGAAATAATATCCATGATAGGTATTCTATTCAGGTTTCTGAGTTTCTAATTCACATATGCAACAATCGTTCTCTACATGTTTGTTGCATATTGCTATTTGTGCGATTATATTTAAAAGCGCGCACCTGGTAATGCTTGCCCCGACGGGCGTTCCTTGCCATTAACCTTGTTCGCGGTCGTTACGCGATTTAGTCCTTGGTGAGCATGCTCCTCTTGTCATACTTCGGACCGTTCCTCTATCATATCTGTAATTTGTTTAACCCTTGTCATCTTTAAATACAAGTGTCCTTCAATTAATACATTCACAAAAGTTAGCCATGTCAACTTTACTAAACGCCCGTATCGTAATACAAGGCTTTTCTACTATATGTGTCAATGCACGAAATTTTGTTAGCTATATCTATCATTTAATTGGGGTAACGTGTATTACACGGTAACCCTATGTGTTGTTTACAACACTTTAATATGTTAAACCATTAGCATACATGCACTTACCGGATTTGCGATCAAGCCTCGAACCGAACACCATTCTTTATCAAGAGCGTAAGGTTTAAGTCCAAGCATGGTTTTTCCCACCATACTTGAATCCCTTAAACCAGGGCTCTGATACCAACTTGTAACAACCATAATTTAATTTAGCGATTTCCGTAAATAATCACAAATTACTGAGTATTTATATTTAAACATTCATGCTAAAATACGGGTTTATTAAAGCTTTTCTAAACTTGAAGCAAAACAACATAGTGTAATTTAATTCATCGTTTTAGAATATCGACGAAACAACTTGCGGAAGCTTCTTTTAACGTGTGTTTGGTTCTTGCTCGACGCTTGATCTTCATCCTGGACTCTCGACATTCACCTACGATCAATACCAGCTTAAATGTTAGTATTGATAGTTTAAATAACGGTACAAGACAATACATTAATAATGGAAGGAAATCCAAACGTTAATTTCTTGATCCAAAAACAAGGTCTACAAACTGGCCTCCACCGTAAGTTACGGTGGACACCGTAAGTTACGGTGGCTCCTGTATGAAAATTCCCCCACCGTAACTCAGTAGGCAACTACCGTAACAATTTCAGCCCCACCGTAAGTTACGGTGGGCACCGTAAGTTACGGTGGGCACCGTAAGTTACGGTGGCCCCTGTATCAGTCCTTTCCTTTTGGCAGTTTTTGACACGAAAACTTTCGTATCTTTCAATCCGCGTATCCGTTTGATCTCCCGTTTCTTCCTACATGATTGTAATTTGATTCCCCATCTCATGGAGTTTATATCCGACATTCAAACTAATAAAATCCTAAATTTTTAAGCATTCGACTTATTATTAAAAATCCACATTTTGACCCGTTTGTATTTAAGACCTCCAAACTTGGTTCTAGTTAATCATAATTCTTAGACCAAGGTATTTAACTCAAAATATCTATCTTGGATTCATAAGTTTTGTGAATTACGCGTCAAACACCCAAGTTACGCGCGTAATTCATTTTGACCCGTTTAGGGGATCTTTTATGCATTTTGGTCTAAAACTAGCTCTTTTCTTTTCAATACTTCGTAATGTCACATCTAAATATCTGCTTATGTTCCACCACAATTATTTTTGTGGTGGATTTAACATAACTAATCTATTATCCCAAATTTACTCATCGGTTGGTCATTTTACGCAAATGACCATTTTTGTGCATTTGACCTGCAAATGTGTATTCCTATAACTTTTATTCATATTTAATGATTCTATAATCTTAATGCAAGTTCCAAAATAACCCCTATGTGTCGTTTGCCCCATTATACCCTTCAAGGGTGTTTTGGTCAACTATAGTCCCTCACTTTACGACGAAGGACTTTCGCTAAATATTTGACCAAGATTTGTATGTTTAACTAAAAGCTTATTTATGCGTACCTGGCTCGGGTCAAGGTATTGACCCATTTACATAACTTTTTGCTTTAAATCTTTCTAGTTAAAGCAACGCACGTTTATGTTGTTTCCTGTGATTACAACACTCAACAAGCAATTGTCAAATGAAGTTGTCAAATGGTGTTAACAACACCATTCGACCCATTTAGCCTAAATGACTATTTATCCGTATGAGATGGTATTTAGTTACCATTTCATCCCTTTAAACCTATCCCGGTTTTCCCTTAAACTCGTTTTACTCAAAACCGTTTTTATTTGTTCGTCATTACATGACTAATTTACCTTTTACCCCTTTTTCCATAATTCATGATTTCCTAACTTTTATTCATTCCGACTTGCATTGTATCATGTCGGAACATCGTATTTCAATTATTTAACATTATTCACGATCAATTATCGCTAGTAAGTGTATAGTAATTAAAAAGGGGGGTGTAAGTTTAACTTACCTCGCATCCAAGCAACGTTTTCTCTTCGTACTTGCTCCGTTTGACCCGCTTCCTCCCAAGCCTCCATCTAGCTTGTCAAGAGTCAAACTATCATATAGTATTCACAAAGTGATTAGGTTAATCGTTCTAGATCATAACCTTTACGCCTTATGACACTTTATACTACTTCTCTTACCGAACTCTATTATAGGTCGGTTTGAGTTTTAAGAGTCAAGCCGCCTTATAGCATATGAAATTAAGATACTAAGTTTGACAAACTTATGTTGGCGTTCCGCCCTTTACTCGATGGGTCTATTTTTAGGCCACCAATCGAACTAATATTTAATCCGAGTTCATGCTATTTTTAATACTAAGTTATCTTAGCTCTCAATTGTTAACGTTACATTATTCTTTTTTACGCAAAATCTACGGGTGTTCATCTATAGATGAGACCCGTTTCATCATGTTATTAGGCATTTACCCAAATATCTATTCTAATCAAGTTCTATCTACAAACTAGTAGGTACCTAATTTCACTTAGGCATTACATCGAACACCTTATGGGCATGAATTTTTTTTTTACTACTAGCAATCAAGCTCATGACTAACTACTTAGCCAAGATTAACATTATTTTCAAGTTCCTTACATCTAGCATGCATAACAACACCTAGATCCGTTCCAAAAATCAATAACACCCGTTTCATGATTAAGATTCTAGTATTCTTAATCTCTCTACAAGACCCATCCAACACATATGTGGGTGATTCTCAAATTCATGTATATGTACATCAATACATCAATTTATTGATTAGGGTTCATTCCTAACCATGAATTTATCATAGTTTCATTCAAACATCTAACATTCAAGCTCCAATTTCGACTTCATATGTTCATCAAGAAATCAAAACATCTCCAAATTACAAAATTTAACATACCTTGAGATCCCCACGACTAGGTGATCACGAATTTGTAATCATGCAGACGATTCGGGCTTGATTCGAGCTTCAATTTGGGGTTTAAACTTGAACTAGGGTTTCACCCCTGTTTTCTCCCCCTGGTCGCACGCACACACACACACACACACACTCTTAGTGTGTGTTGTGTTTTTAATTGTTTATTTTTAATAAACATGTTTGCTTACTTAACGATAATAGTCCCTCATCTTTCATTTGTTTCAAAAGAAGCTTTAATTCATTATTTATCATTTAGTCACATATTACTAACTAGGTAAATTATTCATAGTTAGCTTAATGAGTTCGGGAGGTCATAACCCGTTTTCATTTTAAGTCTCGTTAACTCGGGCCTTCTATATACTTTGGTTTCCTCAAAAGGATTTTGTTCAACTTTTATTTAATATTAAGTTTATTTATTTAAATCCTAATATTTATTGGATTAATTTTTTTTTTGCTACTAACGATACTTTACCCGTCTTTTAGTATTAACGGGGTTTGATTACCAAACCCGTTTTCGGGGTGTTACATATATTTAACAATATCATGTGAATATTCTATTTGAAAATGAAATGATTACTGATTGAAATTGTGTGTATGTTAGATTATGGTACAATTAAATCATTGAACATATGGAACAAAACTTTTGGATTATGTTTGGTTAAATTCAACTATTTAAATCAACGAATGACATTGCTAAATAATATAATTTATGAAAATCAATCTTTTAAATGATCTTAACAGACAAATCTGATCCAAGTAAATATTTTTTTTTAAGTTTCAAATATCTCCTTTAATCAAATATTGGTTTTGTAAATTTTAATATAGTAACTGATTTTCGTTTCAATATGCAGATTAGTAACTGATTTTCCTTTCAATATGTTTCTTAATTGTGACGTTTCAGTTTTCGAATTCTAAAAAGGCTGTTTTATATGAATTTTAATCAAAATTCTTAACACTATTTTATTTACTTTTGGAAACTAAAAACATATATTCAAACTTTTATATGGAAGTTTTTTAAAAACCGCAGGTTGACCTGTTATATTTTTTAGGTAAACAGTGATTTTTAAAACCATTAAAATCATGCCACATTTAATTAATCCATTAACTTTACTAAAAAAAATTCAAATTAAACCAAAATATTACATTCATATATTACCAAACCGTATCATAATTTAAACTAATTCTTAAATTTTCATTATTAAAAGATCCAACGTAATGTGACCTTGATTAATAAATTTAAAAAAAGTTATAAAGTAAAATTTCGAATTTACTTTTTTAATACTTAATTTGATTTATCGTATGTGTTTATTGTTTTCGGTGGTACTGCATTTATGTGTCTTTTTCATGCACGGCTGTAGAATGTAGTTTTAGGTTTCTTTTAAATAAACGTTGCATATGTTTTTAGATAGGTTTTGTATGTATATGTGAATACTACAGTATTACATATTTTGTAATACTGAGTAAATATCTCCTAAATTTTTTATGATTTGTAGTTTTTTAAGAAATGTCGATTCATTTCTATAAATAAAAGTATATAATAACGGTAATAATTTATTCTACTAATAAAGTTAATTTTCAACTTTACATAAATAAATAAACGAATTTCTTATATATATTTACTTACTAATTACAATTTCAATTAAATTCAAAGCAGTTTATCATCAATCATCTATATTCTGGTACTATTTCATCGAAATGGATGAAAATAATGTTACTATGTTAAACAATCTTGATTGGAGATCGAAGTTGTTTACCATCAAGGTCAAGGTTTTAAGACTTTGGATGCGTGTGAATCCAAAGAGAGAAGGCGAAACCCTTGCTATTGAAATGGCGATGATGGATGAGTAGGTTAGAGTTTGAATGACATTTTTATTTTAAAATGTAGTTTATTTTTTATTTTGTTGTTTATATTAACGACTTTCATTTTGTGTTTTTGATTAGGGGACGAAGATGCAGGCTACTATTTGGAACAAGTTTATGAAAAAACATGAAATTTTGCTTAATGAAAATGAGTCTTATTACATATATAAATCTCAACTTTCTGTGATTAAGTCAAATTTCAAACACTTTGAGAAGGAACATGCTATTAGCTTAAACTTTGATACATCTGTTAAAAAGTGTGAGAACTTTGATGGAAGTGTATACGGTATTCGGTTAGCATCGTTTGAGTCCATTAAAGCCGGTGAAGTCGATGTTAAGTATCGAGTTGGTTTGTACTTCATCATATATAACAACCACATCGGAAATTAATATAATATATAAATATAGATTTTTTTTTAAAAATGTTTGTTTTTGTGCTAAGTAAATTTGGTTTTAATCATTTTTTTACAGATTTTATTGGATTTGTAGATGAGTGGTCTGAACCAGAAGTGACCAAAACGAAGATGGGAAAAGATAGCAAATACATGAACTTGCAATTGCTGGATGAAGAGTCTGTTTATTAAATTGATAATTTAAATTCATTGAAACTTTAGTATTATATATTTATTTTTTCATGATATCCTCTGATTTTTTTAATTTCTATTTATGTAGGGGTATCAAGTTAAACTGCACCTTATGGGACGAGTACTGCGATGAGATGTTTGGTTACATTCAGAGCCATAAAGAGGAAGTCCATGTTGTTCTTCTTGTGCAGTTTGGTAGTTTCAACAAGTATAAAGGTATTCGTTGTTTATAATCCGTGTTAATTTTACATAATTTTTTATATGATTTACAAAATTCAATATCCATTAACTGATATTAATTTTTTACACAGGGAAGACAACGCTCTCTAATGCTTTCCATATAACAAGATTGTTTATCAATGCTGACATAGAGGAGATTCGGTCATTCAAAACCAAGTAAATACACTTTTAATTAACATGAACTACTTATTGATGTTGTTAAACTTTTCATTGCTTATTTTATTATGAACAGGTTTGTTGAGAAGATATGTAAAACATCATCTAATGGTCAGAAATCAATTGGTTCATCTGGAAGCATAAGTGTTGCGGATGACTTTTTAGTCAAGCATCCGTTTTCCAATTTCTGTGATATTACGCTGTTGGAAAAGGTATGTGTCTAATTTTTAATATTTTAAATAAATACATTAAAGACAAATTTTTCATCAATTTATATTTACAATTTTTATTTTCCTACATTTAATTTCAGCCTTGTGAGGTCATAGTTGTTGGTACAGTCTTGGGTATTGATGATAAAGATGACTGGTACTACCTCGGATGTGAAGAGTGCAATCGGAAGGTGGAGACAACTTTGGTCATTGAGGAGGCTGAAGTCGGTGCCGAGGAACCCAAGTTTAAACAGGTTTTGGTTTGCTCATATCCTGAATGTCCTAAAGAGGTTGTCAGTGCGACACCAATGAAATACTTTTTGTGCATTTAGTTTTAGGATTCCGATGGTCATCCGATCGGACGGTCATCCGATCGGACGGTCATCCGATCGGACGGTCATCCGGTCAATCCCATCCCTTTGCCATTTTCCATCTTTGATTCGTTTTGCGAGTTAGATTAAGCGTTGCGTTGCGTATTATTGTGTAATAGTATCATATATCTAGGTTACATCATTAACACAAAGTTTCCAAGTTTCATAGTTTCCGCCAGTGACAAGTCTCCAGTATCTCGTTCAACCAAGTCTCAAGTTTCATGAGTCTCAAGAGTCAAGCACCAAGTATCAAGTATCAAGAATCAAGCCTCAAGAATCAAGTATCAGGTCTCATAGTATTAAGTATTAAGTATCAATAATATTCAAGTATCATAGCTTCAAGATTCACAAGTATCAAAAGTGTTGAGAGTCACATAGTATAAGGACTAAAATTGACAATAGCTAAAAGTTCAGGGACGCAGGCGTTACAGTCTCCCCACCTTTAGGAGATTTCGTCCCCGAAATCTAAGAGGAAGACTCTGGAAACAAATGTAGGTACTTGGTCTTCATTTCACTCTTAAGTTCCCAAGTGAACTCAGCGCCACGCTTTCCTTCCCATCGAACCTTGACAATGGGAATTTTGATGCGCCTTAATCGCTTGGCACTTTGATCCATGATTTCGACCGGTTTCTCCACAATGTGTAAAGCCTCATTTATTTGCAAGTCCTCGAGAGGAACCTGAAGTTCCTCGTCGACTAGGCATTTACGAAGATTAGATACGTGGAACACCGGATGTACGTTGTTTAGTTCTTGTGGCAAGTCGAGTCGGTATGCCACTTTGCCAATCCTTTTGAGTATCTTGAAAGGAACCACATAGCGAGGAGCGAGCTTTCCCTTCTTACCAAAATGAACTACTCCCTTCCAGGGAGATACCTTGAGAAGAACCCGATCACCAACATCAAATTCCAAAGGCCTGTGCCTTTTATCAGCATAGCTCTTTTGTCTGCTCCTAGCCTTGATCAAGTTATCACGGATCTGAAGAATCTTATCCGTTGTCTCTTGAATGATTTCAGGGCTAGTAAATTGCTTGTCACCAACCTCATGCCAGCTGAGAGGAGATCGATACTTGCGACAATATAAAGCTTCGAAAGGAGCCATCTGAATACTGGAATGATAGCTGTTGTTGTATGAGAACTCAATCAATGGTAAATGTACATCCCAGTTACCACCAAAGTCGATTACACAAGAACGGAGCATATCCTCTAGGGTTTGAATAGTACGTTCGGTCTGTCCATCCGTTTGGGGATGAAAGGCCGTACTAAGATTCAAATGAGAACCCATAGCGGATTGAAACGTTTGCCAAAGACGTGAAGTAAAACGACCATCACGGTCAGAAATGATGTCCAGAGGTAAGCCATGACGACATATAATCTCATCTGTATAAATACGAGCAAGTCTCTCCACTTTGAAATCCTCAAGAATAGGGAGGAAGTGAGCTGACTTGGTCAAACGATCAACGATCACCCATATACTGTCATGACCTGAAGGTGTACGCCAGAAGGCCAGAAGGACGCTGATGCTCAGCCTTAACCTTTGAGCAAGTGAGACACTTTGAAACGTACACAGCTTTGTCCCTCTTCATACCGGGCCACCAATAAGACATACGCAAGTCATGGTACATCTTATCAGCGCCAGGATGAATCGAGTATTTGGATTTGTGAGCCTCTTCCATAATGAGCTCACGGAGGTTGTCGCGATCTGGCACCCAGATGCGATTGAGATAGTACTAAAGTCCATCAGGTTTAGTTATAAGCTGGTAAATAGAAGCACCTCGTATTTCAACGAATATACTACCTTCGTTTGCTGATGAATACTGAGCGTCACAAATACAAGCATGAAGATCACTAGAGATTTGAAAACAATGGATGCTACTAGTATGAATCTTATGACTAAGAGCGTCGGCCACGACATTCGCCTTTCCAGGATGATAGCGAATTTCGCAGTCGTAGTCGTTCAACAATTCCACCCAACGCCTCTATCGCATGTTCAGTTCCTTTTGGTCAAAGATATGTTGAAGGCTCTTCTGGTCAGTGAAAACCACACACTTAGTTCCATATAGATAGTGTCGCCAAATCTTTAGCGCAAACACGACTGCACCAAGCTCCAGATCATGAGTAGTATAGTTCTTCTCATGTATCTTGAGTTGTCGGGAGGCATAGGCGATGACCTTGTCTCGCTGCATGAGCACACAGCCCAAGCCATGGTTCGAGGCATCGCAATATACCACAAAATCGTCATTCCCATCAGGGAGAATAAGAGCAGGAGTGTTACAAAGTAGATCCTTAAGAGTCTGAAAAGATTCCTCTTGCTCAGGACCCCAAGCAAAAGGTTTCTCTTTCCGAGTCAAGGAAGTAAAAGGAACGGCGATCTTTGAAAAATCCGAGATGAATCGATGGTAATAACCCGCCAATCCCAAGAAAGAACGAATCTCAGATGCAGATTAGGTGTACTCCAATTCTTCACAGCCTCGATTTTAGTAGGGTCAACATGAATACCTTGCTTACTAACCACGTGACCGAGGAATTGCACTTCCTTGATCCAGAATTCGCACTTAGAAAACTTAGCGTATAAGCGTTGACTACGTAAAATTTCAAGTATCAAGCGTAAGTGTCGTTCATGATCAGCTTGGGTTCTAGAATAAACGAGAATATCATCAATAAAGACTATCACAAAACGATCCAGATAAGGCTTGTAGACACGGTTCATAAGATCCATGAACATAGCGGGTGCGTTGGTCAACCCAAAAGGCATAACCACGAACTCGTAGTGTCCATAGCGAGTGCGAAAAGCTGTCTTAGGAATGTCTTCTTCGAGCACACGTAGCTGATGGTAACCAGATCGAAGATCGATCTTAGAGAAATAACTTACGCCTTGTAGGTGGTCAAATAGATCATCTATACGAGGAAGAGGATAACGATTCTTAATGGTGAGTTTGTTAAGTTCACGGTAGTCGATACACATACGAAACGAACCGTCTTTCTTCTTGACGAACAATACGGGAGCACCCCAAGGTGAGGTACTTGGACGAATAAAACCTTTGTCGAGTAGTTCCTAAAGTTGACTAGATAATTCTTGCATCTCGGAAGGTGCAAGTCGATAGGGAGCCCTGGCTACAGGAGTTGCGCTAGGTACGAGATCAATACGAAAATCGACAGGTCGAGGAGGAGGAAGACCAGGAAGATCTTCAGGGAAGACGTCAGGGAAATCACACACTACTGGAACTTCACTTATGCTCTTTCCCTTGCCTTTCTTTTCCACAATGTGGGCCAAAAAGGCAAGGTACGGTTTACGTAAGTATTTATTCGCTTGAGTGCATGACATCAACTTCAGTCCTCTCGAAGGTCGGTCTCCATATACGTGCAAAGTTTCGCCAGACGGAAGAGGCAAACAAACAAACTTCTCATGAGAAGCAATCTCGGCATGATTCTTACGTAACCAATCCATGCCTATTATGACATCAAAACTACCCAATTGCATGGGTATAAGATCAATAGTAAATACGTGGTCGTTAAGAGTCAGGGAACAACCACTGAGAATAGAATCAACTAGAATCGATTTACCATCGGCAACCTCAACCGAAAACGACTTAGGTAACTTAGAGCGTGCACAGTTTAACAAAGATTCAAATTCTACGGACACAAAGCTTCTGTCGGCACCAGTATCAAATAGTATCAAAGCGTAAAGGTTATTAACTAGAAACGTACCATTAACGACATCATTGTCGTTACGAGCTTGGTTAGCATTGATGTTGAACGCTCGTCCATGAGCGGCTGGCTGTTGCTCCTGGTTTAGCTGAGGACACAGATTACGAAGATGAGTAGTGTCTCCACACTTGTAGCATGCACGAACACTGTTGATTGGTCTGGGGTTCTGTGGAGGAGCTGGAAGTGCTGGTAGAGCTGCCTGAGCTGGTGCTTGCTGAGATGGTTGGGCCGGGTTAACTTGACGGAAGTATGGAGTCGTGTGACCATAGCGATTGCAGTTGGTACACAGGCGACATGCAGAAGTAGCGGGATGATGATAGTTACAAGTAGCACACTTAGGATGAGGCCCAGTGTACTGCTTTTTGACTTCAGGAGCAGGAGGGTTTGGAACAACAGCAACAGGAGCAGGCTTAGTAGCAGGGTTTGCAGCAGGGGTAATCGCATTGCACCCTGAACCCTAAGACTTTCTCTTCCTGTTTTTGCTGCCACTAGGCTGCTGGGTAACTTGGTTCGCAGATTTCGAGGGAGCATAGTTTCCAAACTGTTTATCACAAACTCGGTTGTTGTTTAAGCTTGCTGCAAGATGATAGACTTCCTCAATAGCACTGAGCTGAGCTGCTTCAATCGAATACACATCGCAGGAGGTAACCCATTGATGTACTTGGTTATCATTCGCTTCGGAGTAGAAACCAAGTGAGTAACAATCAAGCTGAGTTGCTTGAAACGAGTTGTATAAGCCAGATTGTCATCACCAATCTGCTTTAAATGCCAAAACTCTTCTTCAAGCTTTAGTTGTTCATGGGGAGGGCAGAATTCGAGCATCATCAATTCTCGCACCTCGGGCCATGGAAGAGCATAGGCTTCTTCATTAGTACGGATGTTTCTCTCATTTGACCACCACTCCAGAGCTCTTCCTTGAAACATTCCCGTTGCACTCCTAGTCTTTAAATGTTCTGGGCACTCACTGTTAATGAAGGTAACCTCGATACTGTCGAACCACTCCAGCATCGCGGTCACCGCATCACTGCCCGTGAAGGACTTAGGGTTGCAAGAGACAAAGTGTTTGTAGCTGAACCTAGTAGGCTTCTCCTTCTCTGTCTTGGAATCAGCAGAGGATGGAGGAGTGTTTGAACCTTGGATCTCAGAGATGATCTTTGGCACGACGCGAGAGATCTGGTCGGCCATAAAGGACATCATCTTTTTCTGAGACTTCTCCCTGGATCTCTTGAGAGTATCAGACATCTTACTGGAAGACATCTAAAGAAAAGGATCGTATAAGTCTAGATCACAAAGTCTCACAGTATATAGATTCATACACGATAGATTAAAGACCCAAGATTCAACAAGATTCACATAGATTCAACACCGCAAACCCACGACCTTCGCATGGAACGTTGTACGAATTTTGGCAACATGTCAGAAACGCTTATATATAGGAAGTACCAGCGGCGCATCCACCACGTTTCGGGCACATCGCTTCCGCCTCGTACTCGGTGTCATGTTACGTGTCGCAATTGCCAAACATAACAACACACTCATCATCATCATCATCATACACACATAGATTAACCCGATAGATTCACATAGATTAACCCAATAGATTTACATAGATTAGCCCAATAGATTCACATAGATTAGCCCAATCGATTCTCATAGATTAGTGTTAACAATCTCTCCACAAAACAACGAACTCCTGCATGGCACATGCTACAAAAGTTCGGCAACATGATGGAAGCACTTATATATAGGAAGTACCAGTGGTGTATCCACCATGCTTCAATCATGCCACGTCCGTCTCGTCATCGGTGTCATGCTTCGCTAACCACAACATTAGATTTCATCTCAAAACTCCCACATAGATTAACCAAATAGTTTCAACAACTTGAACCCGAGTCTACAAAACTACGAACTTCACTTAGCGCGTGGTACGAAGGTTCGGTAACATGCCAGAAACACTTATATATAGGAAGTACCAGCGGCGTATCCACCATGCTTCGGACATGCCACGTCCTCCTCGTCTTCGGCGCTAGGCTACATTTCGTATTTTGTTACTCAAAACTACACATACCTAGATCACACATAGATTACGCTAGAGTATACATAGATTACACATAGATTACACATGTAGCCTCCCATAGTTTATATAGATTGAATCACGTTAATAGTCAGACAAACCACTTCCGTGAGCTACAAAACACAGAATCTCCCATGGCACGTGATACAAAGGTTCGGCAACATGATAGAAACATTTATATATAGGAAGTACCAGCGGCGTATCCACCATGTCTCGATCATGTCACGTCCACCCCGTACTTCGGTGTCATGCATCGTGTTTTGCCACTCACATAACACACTCCACATAGATTACCCAAGTAGTTTCACATAGCATACCAAAAGTCTCTTATAGAATGAATCAAGTCTAATCAAACAAATTATCTCCGTGTATCACCGAAACACCGATTCTTCATGGCACGTGGTACGAAACTTGGCAACATGGCAGAAACATTTATTTATAGGAAGTACCAGTGGCGTATCCACCATGCTTCGGATATGTCACTTCCATCTCGTACTTTGGTGTCATGCACCGTGTTTCATGACAGCACAATTTTTCACATAGATTAAGGGATCATATTCCCATGATTCCACATAGTTTTGACACAATGAGTAAAGCTTCATAAATTTAGTTTGATCCCGAAAGATTATGATTAGAGTTTTAGATTGCGGACATACGTGCGATTCGTGTAAACAACCTCAAAATAACCGAAGAATCAAGTTTAAAACCACACATAAAAATCAAGATACCACAAAAGATAGGCTCATAAAACATAGGATTATTCCGGGTAGAGGAATGGTGACTAACCAGAGTGAATCGAACCCCTTTCGAATTGAGGCAACATGTCTTGACTTACTTAGACAAATACGTCATCGATGTTAGGCCTACGATAGTCGTCCTTTTGGTCATTTCACGCCCCTAATTGATTGGAATTTCGAGACTTTGACGAGACAAAATAGCAAGGAGTGGGACTAGTCATCAAGATGTGAGTTTCACCTCTAACTTGACAACATCGTACCCAAAATGCGTTTCCCATCAAGATTCGGACGTCACTCCTGGCTTGAGGGTAAATCTCGTGCAAAATACAAACACCGGCTAGCAGTGTTTTCAAAGTATCCAAGTGTATATTGTGTCAGCCTTAGGAAAGGCATGTAAGTTTAACAGGAATATGTGTTGCTAGGAAGCAGATACGGTAGAATGCATAAGTCTTAAACAACAGATAAGAGTCATGATTCCTAGAACTATAGACTAGGCAAGGCATTCCTACTTTACCTAATTCCCTATAGTTATGGCTCTGATACCAATCTGTCACACCCCAACCGATGGCGGAAACATCGAGGTGCGGCACTAAGCGTTCAGATTGCTCATGAGATTCCATAACACTATCGTTTCATTATAGATTAAGTAGATTCAAACATTGTCTAAACATCAAATGTCACAACCATAGAATATCGAATACAACCATTTCAAATAATGTTCAAAAGATTCTAGATTATCTAGGCGTGTGTTTCTAGCAGCCACCTAGCTTGTTTCTTGATTCAGCATCCTATCAGCCTGTAACATGTATTAAAATATCAATACAAAAGTATTGGCGAGTATACAAGTTTGAGTATATAGCATAGTAGATTAAAAGACTCATATCCATCATGTAAATGATAAAAAATAGTTTCAGCCATGCAAGTGTTCGCAGTCCAAGTGATAGCCCAAGTGTCCCGATGCTTTGGTGTTTTCCCAAGACTCAAGGAAGACTAGAATCCTCCTAACAATACCCCCGAGAATAATGGGGAGGTGCATCTTCCTATAGCGCTACAATTGTTAAGGCGGAACTACACACAGGGATTAAACGTTCACATAGCATAAAGAATCAAAAATCAAGAATCACGAGTTTCACATACACGTATGATAGAGTTTAGATTCCAAAAGTATCAAGTTTCAAGTTTCATAGAATACATGTTGCATCCCAAAAGTTTAAAACAAAAAGGGATCGAGTATACTCACAGTGATTGCTTAACAATATAAACTCTTATTGGATCAAAGGGATCTCTTTAGGTCTAGCCTAATTAGATTACAATAGACAAGTCTCGGACAGAATAACGAGAATTCGCAAAGTGTCGGATCAGTCACCTGATCGAATGGCCATCCGTTCAGGTGGTCATCCGGTCGGATGACTTTGTGAGTTGGGACGGACCGCCATCCGATCTAATGGTCATCCGGGCGGATGGCCATTCGGTCGAATGGTTATTCGATCCCTAAGTGTAAGTTTCCCAAGTTTCAAAGTTTCTGATTGGAAATGGTTTAAGTGCTTGAAGGTTGTAAGTCACATTGCCACTCCGATTGGATGGCCGGTCGATCGGATGACAGTCCGATCGGATCGCCATTCGTTCGCAGTGATCTTGTTCCTTTTTGCAACCTCGTAAAGTCTCTAAGTTTCTAGTATAACGGTGACGACATGGTAGGTATTGGGACAGTGGTAAACACATCAATGTTCCGCCACTCTGATCGGATGGGAATCGCCCCAGTCCATTTAGGTGTCTGTTCTTGAAGGTGTCTACGTCAGAATCCGTACTCCGGCCATCTTCTCCGGTAATAATCCAGTTCTAAGCCGACTCCAGACTAATCATCAAGTCTACAGGCCGTTTGGATCCAGATTTCACCGTTTCGAGTAAGAGTTTAAGAAAAGATGAGGAAAACATGAGTTTTAGCTGAAAAATCTAGATTTAGTAAGGACTTGGTGTGAAAACACATGAAATTCGTTAGATCTGAGCTATATCTTGACTAGAATGGCATCACACAATAGTTTGTACAAACCGTCATGATAACGTCATCCTCAAGAGTTCAAATCTGAGAGATTTCACGGTGTAATGTGTGATTTCGAAGAAGATTCATGTAGAGAGTAGTGTATAGATCGAAGTTGTACAAGAATATAAGAGAAAACTTACAAGAATCGGCCTAGAATCGAAGAAAAGTGTCCAAGAATGAGAGTGCGTGCGTCTGGATCGGAGGAGGCTGTCTCATCAATGAAGAATGATGTGACAGGTCCTATTTATAATGTCAGAGAGGAGTTAAGGCGGTGTGGCATTTGGTTCGGATGGCGGTTCGATCGAGTGGCCCTCCGATCGGACGGTCATCCGATCGGACGGTCATCTGATCGGATTGTCATTCGGTCAATCCCATTCTTTTGCCATTTTTCATCTTTGATTCGTTTTGCGAGGTAGATTAAGCGTTGCGTTGCATATTATTGTGTAATAGTATCACATATCTAGGTTACATCATTAACACAAAGTTTTCAAGTTTCATAGTTTCCGCCAGTGACAAGTCTCTAGTATCTCGTTCAACCAAGTCTCAAGTTTCACGAGCCTCAAGAGTCAAGCACCAAGTATCAAGTATCAATAATTAAGCCTCAAGAATCAAGTATCAAAAATCAAGCCTCAAGAATCAAGTATCAAGTATCAATAAGATTCAAGTATCATAGCTTCAAGATTCATAAGTATCAAAAGTGTCGAGAGTCACATAGTATAAGGACTAAAATTGACAATAGCTAAAAGTTCAGGGACGCAGGCGTTACAAATTCAATATTGACAACCATACTGATGGTTATGCTGTTCATAAGTTGGTGAATGATCCAGCCATAATTGAATCTCTGGAGAGCCGAATTCCAGCTGATCAGGTTAAGTCATACCAACCTTTTAAGTTTATAACCGATAATCTTTAATTTTTTACCAAAAAATCTTCCAGATTTTTATAGATTTACCTCCAAAAAATTTTGATTTAAATTGTTTCCTTTTTTAAATTTTTAACCGATTTTTTTTTAAATTTTAAAGTTTCCTTTTTTACAATAAACTCCAATACTATAAGAACCTCTCTTCTTATTGCATAATACACACTCAATGTTTTAGACTAAAGGTTCAACAATTCTAAAACAAAACACCCTCTCACGACATTCATGCATTTTTTAAGTTTGAGGTTTGGTCATTTCTCATACACGTAAGTGTTATCTTTCTGTATTATACTTTTTACATTTAAGTTATTCTAATACCTATTTTAATGCATTTGCATGTTCTATATCATACAATATTAGGATATGCCTAAACATGCAAAGCCTCAAACGTTACCTTCATTTCCACTTCCTACTGGTGCTCAACCTTCTAATAGTACGTATTTTATTCTTATTTTTGTTTACAAAGATAATAAAAATTCATATAATATGTAAAAATGTTACGTACTGTTAATTTTACTTAAATTGTTGCAGGTGGTGTTGGTAGAAGTCCTTTGTTTAACATTACGAATGGTAATGTTTCAATTTTTTTTTGACATAAACTAATTTTGTTTTTATAAATTGTTTTATTTTTTATATGCATTTTATTTTTCAGTTGATCCTAATCAAGTTCAGCATCAAGACTATGTTGAACGCAAAAAATTAAGGAAACTATATTTGGAAAATAAAAGACGAAATGCAAATAATAAATCTTCCACTTCACAAAACGTCATTCGGTCATCCAACGTTTCAGTATCCGATACAAATGATTGTCGTGTCGTAACACCAATTCGATCATTCTCTTAAATCAATACCATGAATCGATGTATTTTGCCAACCACACCTTTAACAAGTCCGTACGAGGCGTATACATCAGGTTGGTCTTATTTAATTACATATATAAATTTTGTTTATTATTAATATGAGTTTGTTTTGCTTAAAATAACTAATTATATAAAACATAAACATCTTTCATACCGTAAGTTGATATTTTTTTGTTGCAGTTGAATATAGAAGAAGTCCATTGTCTAATATTACAAATGGTAAATTCTATTATTTTTTACACATGAATATAATTTTTCATTTATAGTTTTATATTTTATGGACATGCATCATTTTTTTTTCAGTTTCTCATAATCATGTTGAGCATTAAGAATCTGTTGAACGGAAAAAATTTAGGAAAGTATATTCGGATATTAAAAGCCGTGATGCCAATAATAAATCTTCCACTTCAGAGAACGTTACTCGGTCAACCAACGTTTCAGTATCTAATACTAATGAATGTCGTGTCGTAACACCAATTCGTTCATCTCCTTATATTAACACCATGGATCGACGTGTTTTCCCAAGGACACCTATAACACGTATGTCTGAGGCGTATACATCAGGTTGGTCTTATTTACTTATATATTTAAATTTTGTTTATTATGATTATGAGTTTGTTTTGCTTAAAATAACTAATTATATAAAACATAAACATCTTTCATACCGTAAGTTGATCTTTTTTTGTTGCAGTTGAAAGTAGAAGATGTCCATTATCTAATATTACAAATGGAAAATTCTATTATTCTTTACACATGAATACAATTTTTCATTTATAATTTGATATTTTATGGACATGCATCCTTTTTTTTCAGTTTCTCATAATCATGTTGAGCATCAACAATCTGTTGAACGGAAAAAAATTAGCAAAGTATATTCGGATAACAAAACCCGTAATGCCAATAATAAATCTTCCACTTCAGATATAACAACCCTCCTAAATTATTTCCGACACCTCTAAAATATTTAGAAAATCCCTGTATGTCTTAAAATGCACCCTTATACGAAATTTGACCCTAAATACCTTTACATAATTAGAAATAAAATAAAAACAAAATCCTGGTGTCGCTCGCGGGCCGTGAAGACCCTCTCTTCGGCTTACGCGGGGCGCGACAACTAGGCTACGCAGCCTCACCCGGAGCCGCCACGTGGCACGATCGTGGCAGACCTACACTTGTGAGTCTATCAAGCTAGGCCCTACTCCCCCTATGTCGCGGGCCGCGAAGGACCCTTGCTTATCATACGTGGTCGCGAGGAAGTGTCGATCAGACACTATAAATAGAGGTCATCGGCCTCAGTTCACAATTCGCTTAAAAACGAAAACTCTCTCTCAATTCTAAAATATTAGAAAGTAGTATCGGGTATTATACCTACTAAAGTAGCAAAGCTTTGCCTCGTTGTAAGTATTTTAACCCCCGGTTACGTATTGGATACGCTGCCCGATTGATCTAGTGTTCCGTAACGGCTGTCGAGGCTCTGCCCGACGTAGTCGTTGGAGTTCTGTCTCGGGGAGGGTATAACTAATGTAAATATTGGGTTATTATACTAACGCGTGTGCATTGTTTAATTAATAGATTATAACCAGGAAAACACCAAGGAAAACCCTAAAGTAGCAATGTGAGTAATCTCCTTTTTGTAAACTGTTTTTACAAAACCTTTATTATTTTAAATTATAATTAGCAGTGGTTGAGTCTTTGTAATTCTTCAATTACTACCGGTATGTTGGAGTTTTGTATACAAAATGTGGAAGACGTTACTATTGGACAACGAGATAGCCAATGAGTAATATGACCCACCAGTCAGGATTGACAGTACTGAATGAGTAATTGTGTAGATGTAAACATTGTAATCACTCTCAATACTGTGAAATGATAAAATATATTTTGATTAAACTGGGATTCACTCACCAGTATTTCCCACTAACAAATGTTTTTAAACGCGTTTCAGGTAACAAAATGTGAAAGCCAAAATAGAAGCCAGCTAGAGAGCACTGAAGGCTTGGAAAAATGTGGCTATAAAAGTTACCTAAATAAAGAGAAATGTTTTATTCAATAAAATATGATTTATTCCTATAAACATGTTGTAATGAAAACTTGGGTTTTATCCCAATATGTTTATTAATATAAAGTGTGGTTTTTACTCTGATAAAATATTTCCTAACTACGGTCCTGATGAAAATTCCGCTGACAAATAATGATAAACACCGATACCACCATCTCTGAGTAGGCCGCGGCCGCCCGCCTCCCGAGGCAGGGGTCGGGGGTTGCGACAGAAGGTGGTATCAGAGCTTAGCCACTAATTTCAGCCAAAGAGGTGTTCTGCTGACATTGAAATTATAAATTTTGTTTGGAAATAATCAATGAAACTATGTGCATACGTGTAGATTATTATTTTGTGTTAATTGACAATTTGTTAGTTTACAGTATGAGTGATCAAGGACCTTCGGACGCATACCGTCAACTGTCCAACTCTCCTAGGGACGGAGGAACCTCTTCTCAGCCTACCCCCTCGGGGTATTCGGCTGATACCGAAGAAGGGATTTTCGTGTTCAAAGCACAATCTGAAGAGTCATTCCCTCCCAAGAAGAGAGGATGGTTCAGCAGAGGAGCTCATGAGCTTAGAAAGAGGATGTGAAAATTACAGCAGCAAAGGGCCTTAGCAGCGGCCAATAGGGAAATGAACACTCAAACACATGATATAATCAATATGAGACTGGCAAACTTCCACATACTAGCAACCACAGCCACTGCAGTTGTTCCCAACACAATCCATGGAAGTAGAAATTGACCCAGCTGACCAGAATCCACTACCTGACTTAGACCCAGCTGAAATCCCTAGAGTTCCAGCACCCCATCCCCCAGACTATGACCCATGGTTTGACGACCATAAGGATTACCAGCAACGTTACCCAATCCGTACTTTTGGTGAAGAAATTTTAGAAGGAAGTGAAAGAATGAGACAGATAGGGGAAAAACTCGTCTGGGAATATGACGAGCGCAACATGCAATATTGGATGAACCCCTATCAGTAGTAATAGTAATAGTAGTAATAATAATAATAATAATAATATATAATATATAAATATATATGTGTGTATGTTTGAAAAAAAAATTCCAAACTAGGATAGATAATCTTATAATTACTAATGCATACTAGTATTGTATTTTCATTTCCAGTTATGGTTTGTAATAGATATAGATGCATAATATAAAATAGAGTAAAGGTCGCAATGACGACGATTTTGGATCAATGTGTTGTTATGTGATTATTCGCATTCAATATTGTTTCGTGATATTAATACTTGGTAAATGTTTAAAATCCAGACGGCCAACGATGCAAATCGGGAAAACCAGAATAATGAAAACCAGATAAATAACAGTGCCATTCGACACATAGTAACACAGGGAATTAGAGATGCTCTGCCATCTATTATCCAACATGTTAGAAGCGGATAATAATAACAGTAATAGCGGAAGTAAGCGAACACATACTGAACCTGATCACAGCGTAAACAATGGACCAATACTTCATGTGCCCATTCCAAAAAGAAGAAGAACCATGTCTTATGGTTGTTCTTATAAAGAATTCTGGTCTTGTAAACCAATGGAATTCTTAGGCAATGAAGGAGCCATTGCAGCTCTACGCTGGATAGAAAAGACGGAAGCAGTCTTAAAAATAAGTAAGTGTGCAGAAGAGGATAAAATAATGTTTGCTTCCAATCTATTTAAGAATACAGCTCTAGAATGGTGGAACACTATCCTCCAGGCTAGGGGAAGTGACAAAACATATAATATGGAATGGACTGAGTTTAAGAATATGGTGGAAAGGAAATTTTGTCCTCCTAATGAAAAGGAGCAGATAACCAATAAATTCTTAAACCTTAGAATGACTGGAGTAGACAGCAAGGGTTACACTACTACATTCTTTGAATATGCTAGAATAGTACCAACCCTAGCATCACTAGAGCAAGTATTAATCTCTCGTTATATTTGGGGATTAATTGGTGAAATTAGGCATGTAGTCAAGGCAGCTAGACCACCAACCATAGAAGAAACTGTAGAACTAGCAAACACCTTGACTGATGATCTGGTGCGTACTCAAGAAGAAAACCAGAGGAGGAACCTAGCCCAAAGGCTTACCCAATAATTTTGCTACGGAAATTCCAATCGTGGGAAAAATATAGGTTCTACCTCTGCTCGTTACTGCAAATATTGCAAAAGAAAGCATTCGGGAATATGCTCTATATATTGCAATTTTTGCAAAATATCGGGACACAAGGAAGAAGACTGCAGGAAGAAACCTAATAATAGGATATGCTACAACTGTGAAGAACAAGGTCATATCAAGCTGAACTGTCCGAAACTAGCTCCGGCCACAAACAACAAGACTACTAAAAATGCTAGAGCATTTGTTTTAACTGCAGAAGAAGCAAAGATGATCCCGGACGTGATTGCCGGTACGTTTTTAGTTAATGATATTTTTGCTAAAGTATTATTTGACTCTAGTGCGAACCAAAGTTTTATTAATACTTCATTTTGCAAACTTCTCAACCAACCATTAACTAAACTCCAACAAGAATGTTTGGTAGAAACAGAAAATGGAGAAACCATTAAGATTTCTGAACTCTTGTAGGGAGCAAGAATAGAAATGTTAAATCAAAAGTTTATTGCAAATCTTTACCCAATGAATCTGGTAGGATTTGAAATTGTATTAGGAATGGATTGGTTAGTAGCTAATAAAGCCAGTATTCTATGTGATCAAAAGTCAATCCAAGTAAATTCACCAAAGGGTAAAAAAATCACAATTAAAGGAGATAAGCTAACCAGATCCACAAAATTCATCTCTGTGATGAAAACTGCAAGATGTGCAAGAAAAGGGTCAATAGTGTATATGATTTCCATAATCATTAATACTAATGGAAAGGAATTAAAAGATATCCCCGTCGTATCTCAATTTTCAGATGTATTTCCAGAAGAACTACCAGGACCAGGACTACCGCCAGACAGAGAAGTCGAATTCAGAATTCATCTGCTACCAGGATGTCACACCCCGAACTTTCCACGTATTACCGGTGAGCCCGGTGGGGAGTATCGTGACGTAGTTGATATCATCATAGACAATTTATCACAGTTTAATACACAGCGGAAGTCGAAAGATATAATCAGCACAAACCGAATGAAAGTAATATCAATTATTACAAAAACGATTGTAAGGGATCCACAGGCGGATCAAGTAAAAAGGAACATTGTTCAACAGATTTATAAACATCAAAGCTTGCAAGACTCTTTGTTGATCCTCGGAGTAGCCAACCCATTTCGATTAGTACCTGCACTTAACCTTTTGGGAAAATACGTCAGTTTTCACTGGTAAATACAATTAACCGACTCATTTTAAAAATGTTTAAGAAAATTGATTTGAATGCACAAGGCACAAAATATCTTTTATAACTTGGGATAATTATTAAAAATAAACTTGTTAAAGAATTACATGTTTATTATATGTTCAGTAGCCCATGCTGAAAACCGGGTTAAAGATTAATAGACACACCACATAATATATCCCACGGCGAGTTATTCTCGAACAGGTGGGTACATTATTTTACATACGCACCGGCAGGTGTATGCCTACACGCCGTGCTTAAGTCGTGGCCATTTCAATGAATGAACCGAGAATATCCAGGACATGGTCATTAACCCCCCAAAGGCTTAGAATAAACAAAACAGATTAAACGGGTTATCTCAATGATTTAACCTTCATACGATTAAAATTCAATACCCGACCAAGCGGTATTTTATATGCCGTACCCCAAGCCCGTATAAGGGAAAATAAGTTAAAAGTATTTACCTGAGCAAATTATATAAATTTATCCCAGCCGTACAAATCAGCAAGTGCAAGTATCTTTTACTGGTCTCCTAAATCTGGAACGAAGGTTTAATTAACCTATTAGATTCCTAACGGGTCTTACTTAAGTTTAAACTTAGACTGGTTAGTTTTAAAGAAAGGTTTACGGTTCAAAACGCAAGATTAAGAGAAGACCGGATTAGAATGTGAGTTAGACCCGACAAGTTTGAAGACTTGTATAATATGGGTAAATTAAACACATTCTGGATTTTGAGATAAAAAATGATAAGGTTTGACCCGTTTCGGTTAATTTATGCAAACTAGTTACATAAACCGCACCGAATGCGAACAATGCATAACGGGTAAACAAAAGAGTCATGAACAGGTTTCCTAAGTTAATATTCCTTAAATATGTTATGATATCAGTAGGATACCTTCCATTATGCCCAAAATGGATTCAAACTCAAATCAAGCCCCGTAGGGGTATTTTGGTCATTTTAAGGGTTATAAAAGAGGTTAATATAAATCTGAGGTTCTGGTCTGAAGTGATTAGTAAAAATAATTATTTTCGCAGGTCATATCAGTAGGGTATTGCATATATGTGAAATTTATTATTTATAACCAAACTATGCACCGTAGGGGCATTTTCGTAATTTCACATAAGCTTTAAAGGTCAAATTTAGAAATCTGAGTTCAAAACTTTTTCTTACTGTTAAAGTATAAAATGTTACTTAAAACATCAGTAGGTGTTAAGTCTTGTATGTCAAAAATAGTTTTAATCCATACTATGCGTTTAAAACGCGTAAAAAGTCGTTTTAAGCGATTTTCGGGTTATTTAAGGAAAGCTGAGATTTTTATCAGCCCAGAAGGCTTAAAATATTTTATTTAACTTATAAAATCAGTAGCAAAAGATTTGGTATCAAAATGTTATGTAAAACTCATTTTATTAGCAAAAAGGGTATAACTGACAATTACCGAATCAAAGTAAGAACCCCTTGTTATGATCAGTTTAAAAATAATTAAAAATCTTCAAAAATCCCAAAATATTATATTACATCAGTGGATAAAAGGTTTGGTGTCAAAATTTGGGTTTAAATAAGCTTTATGCTAATAATGTCGTTTAATTAATAAAAAGCTTTCAAATTACGCTATTGAGCATAACTTCTAATTTAGACCTCAAACTGATGTCAAATTTTTTTAGGACATGTTTATAAATCAGTAACAAAGGTTTTTGTCCTCTCATATTTTCAAAAATCTCGTTTTAAGGTCAAAAGGGCATAATGGTCAACATTTAAGCAATTAACGGAAACATGCAAATGAATCGGATAAATTAGGAACCAAGTTGTATAACCTCAGAGAGTTATACTAACCTATAACCTGGTCCTAATGGAACTCTAAGGCATGTCTAAACTAAGCTAGAATGGGTCAGAACTGAAAGTCAAAGCAAAAGTCTACTTTTGCGACTTTCGGTTCCGAACCGAGCCTAAATTCAAATTTGTCGGGTTGAACATGCTTAGACATGTTCTTATATTAATTATCAAGTTATACAAGTGTTAAAACAGGTTTCATAGCTTCTACATTGTTAATTATGAGTTTATTTGCAAAATAGCTTTCTGTTGACTTTTTATAATAAAGTTTGACCCGACAATTGACCTAGTTAGAGTGGAAATCAGAGGGTGCCCTTTTAAGGGTTTATTACCCACATAATTACCAACTCATAGCCACCTTCAAATCGAAAAATGACTGGACCATTAGTGATTAATCACTAAGTCAAAGTTTAATTACGACGACTTTGACTTTTGGTCATTAAGCTAATAAAACATGAACTAGGAAGGCTAAGAACACTCACAATGGTCCTTAGCACGAATTAAGAGCTGATGGAAGCTTGCTTGAAGTCCAGAGAGCTCCAGAGAGTGTATGAGAATGACTTTGAAATGAGCAAGTTTAATGTTGCAACTTATGGTTCTTATATAGGAAATTTAATTGCACAAGATCACTCCACATAAGTCTAAGATTGATTCCCCCCTGAATTCAGAAACCATGCATCTAAGGCGGTGGAACAGGCTGAACAGGCACCTGTCCATTTTTCTGCCCAGCTACAGGTCTTACGGACCGTAAGCTTAGGGCCTTACGGTCCGTATCCGCTTTTTAATCTTTATCGCCCAGATCAACCACCTTACGGTCCATAAGGGGTTCTCTTTGCGGTCCGTAAGACTTGGTCAGAAGACAAAAATTTGAGAACTTCTAACCTTTGACCATGCAACTTATCATATTCGAATCTAAGGTCATTATCAGCTGGAAGGGACCATATGATCAGGTCTGAATTACTAAGAATGCATTGCTATGCATTTGTGTTGTTTTGGAATTTTGAAAGAAGCTAAGAATGGAGAAATTCTCGTATAAATACATAGGATCCCATATCTTGAAATTTTGAATTAGTTATTATGAGGCCTAACCGGATACATGTGAAATCCTCATCAGATATTTATGAAAGTTTATAATTATTTTACCAAGGTTTGGTAACATTAAAAAGGTCACTCAGAGGTAATAATTAACATGTTGACATTTTTAATCTCCTTAGTTATCTTTCAATATGATCTGGGTTTATAACACGTTTAACATTCATGGCACGTGTCTTTATTACGTTGGACGGAATTTTTACGAGGTGTTACATGCTCACCCCCTTAAAAGAAATCTCGACCTCGAGATTTACTGAAATAAATGAGGGTACCTCTGTTTCATTGTGGATTCAACCTCCCACGTATATTCGGGACCTCTACGGGCATCCCATTTAACCTTCACAATAGGTATGTGCTTCTTTCGAAGCTTCTTAACCTGTCGATCCTCAATCGACAAAGGTTTTTAACAAAATTTAAGCTCTCATCAATATGCACATCTTTATGTGACATGGCCAGCGATTCATCAGCTATACACTTTTTTAAGTTTCAGATGTGAAACACATTATGGATTCCACTGAGCTCTTCAGGCAGGTTCCGACACATTCGATGATCTCGAATGGTCCTATGTATCTTGGGCTTAATTTTCCTTTCTTGCCAAAACGCATTACCCCTTTCCAGGGTGATACCTTCAGTAACACTTTGTCACCTACCTCGAATTTAAGAGGTTTACGCCTTTTGTCTGCGTAGCTTTTCTACCTATCCCTGGCAGCTTTGAGACGATCACGTATCTGCACAATCTTATCTGTCGTTTCCAGGACTATATTAGGTCCTGTTAGTTGGACATCTCCAACTTCTGCCCAACAAACGGGCGTCCTGCACTTTCTTCCATACAAAGCTTCAAAAGGTGCAGCTTGAATGCAGGAAGGATAGCTATTATTATATGAGAATTCTATCAATGGAATATGATCATCCCAACTTCCACCTAAATCAATAACACAAGCTCTTAACATATCCTCCAGCGTTTGAATCGTACGCTCGCTTTGGCCATCCGTCTGAGGATGATATGCAGTGCTGAAGTTTAATCGAGTGCCTAGGGATTGCTGAAAGCTTTTCCAAAAATGCGATGCATATCTCGTATCCCTATCAGAGATGATAGACACTGGCACTCCGTGAAGAGATACAATCTCGTCCACGTACAGCTGAGCTAACTTATCTGAGATGTGTGTTTCTATAATAGGCAAGAAGTGGGCTGACTTAGTCAGTCTATCTACGATAACCCAAATAGTATCATTTCCTCGCTTTGTCTTTGGTAACTTAGTGATAAAATCCATAGTTACCATCTCCCATTTCCAGGTGGGAAGTTCAGGCTGTTGTAGCAAACCTGACGGCTTTTGGTGTTCAACTTTAACTTGCGCGCATGTCAGACATTTAGCCACATAAGTGGCTATAGACTTCTTCAAGCCTATCCACCAATAATTTTCCTTTAAATCCTGGTACATCTTATCACCTCCAAGATAGACATAATATTTGGAGCTATGGGCTTCCTGAAGAATCACATCCCGAAGTCCTCCATAGATTGGAACCCATATTCGTCCATTCAATCTTAAAATTCCATCTTTGCCATATGATAACTGTTCAGCAGTTACTCCCAACTTTTCATTCGGGTAGTTAGCTTCTAATACAGCTTCCTTCTGAGCGGCTAACAATCTTTTATTTAAACTATTCTTTAATTCAATGCTCTTGGCATTTATCCTAATGGGCTTAACCCTTTCCTTTTCTGCTCAATGCGTCGGCGACCACATTCACCTTGCCTGGATGATATCGGATTTCACAATCATAATCATTTAAAGTCTCCATCCATCGACGCTATCTCATGTTTAGATCCTTTTTATTGAACAAGTGTTGAAGGCTTTTATGATCGGAATAAATCACACATTTGGTACCATATAAATAATGCCTCCAAAGTTTTAGAGCAAACACAACTGCACCCAACTCCAAGTCGTGGGTGGTGTAATTCTTTTCATGCACTTTTAATTGTCGGGAAGCATAGGCAATAACTTTGCCTTTCTGCATTAGCACACATCCCATTCCAGTGTGTGATGCATCGCAGTAGACCACAAATTCTTCAATACCTTCTGGCAATGTCAACACAGGTGCGTTGCTTAACTTCTGTTTAAGCATATCAAAGGATTCTTGTTGCTTCGGTTCCCAGTCAAACTTTATATTCTTGCGAGTCAACGAAGTTAGGGGTGCAGCAATCCTTGAGAAATTTTCAATAAAACGCCTATAATATCCTGCCAATCCCAAGAAGCTGCGAATCTCTGTGGGCGTCTTCGGCTTTTGCCAATTCATGATAACTTCAATCTTAGCGGGATCCACTTGGATACCACGCTCACTTACAACATGCCCGAGAAACTGGACTTCTCAGAGCCAAAACTCACACTTTTCTTGTTGTAAGAGTTTAAGAATACATCGAAGATGCTTTTCATGATCGACCTGAATCTTCGAATATATAAGTATGTCATCAATGAAAACGATGACAAACTTGTCCAAGTAGGGTTTGCATACGCGATTCATGAGATCCATGAACGCTGCTGGTGCATTAGTGAGCCCAAAAGGCATCACTAAGAACTCGTAATGATCGTATCGAGTCCTGAACGCGGTCTTATCCACGTCTTCATTTTTGACCTTCAGTTGATGGTAACCTGATCTCAAGTCGATCTTGGAGAAGTAACTTGCCCCCTGCAGTTGATCGAACAGATCGTCGATCCTGGGCAACGGATATCTATTCTTGATTGTAACTTTGTTAAGCTCGCGATAATCGATGCATAGACGCATCGACCCATCCTTTTTCTTCACAAATAGTATCGGTGCTCCCCAAGGAGATGAGCTAGTTCTAATAAATCCCTTTGCTAATAAATCATCCAGTTGAGTTCTCAGCTCCTTCATCTCAGTTGGTGCTCACCTGTAAGGTGCTCTTACAACAGGTGCTGCTCCAGGAATAATGCCAATTCTGAACTCCACTTGCCTATCTAGAGGCAAACCAGGTAGTTCTTCAGGGAATACGCCTGGATATTCAGAAATGATAGGGAGGTCTTCGATCTTGGGTTTTGGTTCATCAATAGTTACTTGTGCCATGTAGATGACACAACCCTTCCTCATACACCTTGATGCCTTAAGCATGGATGCTTGCTTGGGCAATCCATACTGAGTATCTCCTTGAATTGTGAGTGGTTCACCATGAGGAGTCTTAATAACCACTTGTTTCTTATCACAAACAATTTGGGCTTGGTTATGAGATAACCAATCCATGCCTATCACTATGTCGAAACCAGCTAGTTTCAAAGGAATCAAACGAACAAACTTCTCATGAGAAGCAATCTCGGCATGATTCTTACGCAACCAATCCATGCCGATTATGACATCAAAACTACCCAATTGCATGGGTATAAGATCAATAGTAAATACGTGGTCGTTAAGAGTCAGGGAATAACCACTGAGAATAGAATCAACTAGAATCGATTTACCATCGGCAACCTCAACCGAAAACGACTTAGGTAACTTAGAGCGTGCACAGTTTAACAAAGATTCAAATTCTACGGACACAAAGCTTCTGTCGGCACCAGTATCAAATAGTATCGAAGCGTAAAGGTTATTAACTAGAAACGTACCATTAACGACATCATTGTCGTTACGAGCTTGGTTAGCATTGATGTTGAACGCTCGTCCACGAGCGGATGGCTGTTGCTCCTGGTTTAGCTGAGGACACGGATTCCGAAGATGAGTAGTGTCTCCACACTTGTAGCATGCACGAACACTGTTGATTAGTCTGGGGTTCTGTGGAGGAGCTGGAAGTGCTGGTAGAGCTACCTGAGCTGGTGCTTGCTGAGATGGTTGGGCCGGGTTAACTTGACGGCAGTATGGAGTCGTGTGACCATAGCGATTGCAGTTGGTACACAGGCGACATGCAGAAGTAGCGGGATGATGATAGTTGCAAGTAGCACACTTAGGATGAGGCCTAGTGTACTGCTTTTTGACTTCAGGAGCAGGAGGGTTTGGAACAGCAGCAACAGGAGCAGGATTAGTAGCAGGTTCGCAGCAGGGTAATCGCATTGCACCCTGAACCCTAAGACTTTCTCTTCCTGTTTTTGCTGCCACTAGGCTGCTGGGTAACTTGGTTCGCAGATTTCGAGGGAGCATAGTTTCCAAACTGTTTATCACAAACTCGGTTGTTGTTTAAGCTTGCTGCAAGATGATAGACTTCCTCAATAGCACTGAGCTGAGCTGCTTCAATCAAATACACATCGCAGGAAGTAACCCATTGATGTACTTGGTTATCATGCGCTTCGGAGTAGAAACCAAGTGAGGAACAATCAAGCTAAGTTGCTTGAAACGAGTTGTATAAGCCAGATTGTCATCACCAATCTGCTTTAAATGCCAAAACTCTTCTTCAAGATTTAGTTGTTCATGGGGAGGGCAGAATTCGAGCATCATCAATTCTCGCACCTCGGGCCATGGAAGAGCATAGGCTTCTTCATTAGTACGGATGTTTCTCTCATTTGACCACCACCCCAGAGCTCTGCCTTGAAACATTCCCGTTGCACTCCTAGTCTTTAAATGTTCTGGGCACTCGCTGTTAATGAAGGTAACCTCGATACTGTCGAACCACTCCAACATCGCGGTCACCCCATCACTGCCCGTGAAGGACTTAGGGTTGCAAGAGACAAAGTGTTTGTAGCTGAACCTAGTAGGCTTCTCATTCTCTGTCTTAGAATCAGCAGAGTATGGAGGAGTGTTTGATCCTTGGATCTCAGAGATGATCTTTGGCACGACGCGAGCGATCTGGTTGGCCATAAAGGACATCATCTTTTTCTGAGACTTCTCCCTGGATCTCTTGAGAGTATCAGACATCTTACTGGAAGACATCTAAAGAAAAGGATCGTATAAGTCTAGATCACAAAGTCTCACAGTATATAGATTCATACACGATAGATTAAAGACCCAAGATTCAACAAGATTCACATAGATTCAAAGATTTAATTTTCCAACTAGTTTCACGTAGATTCCCATAGATTCCAATAGATTCAACACCGCAAACCCACGACCTTCGCATGGAATGTTGTACGAAGTTTGGCAACATGTCATAAACGCTTATATATAGGAAGTACCAGCGGCGTATCCACCGCGCTTCGGGTACATCGCTTCCGCCTCGTACTCGGTGTCATGTTACGTGTCGCAATTGCCAAACATAACAACACACTCATCATCATCATCATCATCATCATACACACGTAGATTAACCCGATAGATTCACATAGATTAACCCAATAGATTCACATAGATTAGCCCAATAGATTCACATAGATTAACCCAATCGATTCTCATAGATTAGTGTTAACAATCTCTCCACAAAACAACGAACTTCTGCATGGCACGTGCTACGAAAGTTCGGTAACATGATGGAAGCACTTATATATAGGAAGTACCAGTGGTGTATCCACCATGTTTCAATCATGCCACGTCCGTCTCGTCATCGGTGTCATGCTTCGCTAACCACAACATTAGATTTCATCTCAAAACTCCCACATAGATTAACCAAATAGTTTCAACAACTTGAACCCGAGTCTACAAAACTATGAACTTCACTTAGCGCGTGGTACGAAGGTTCGGTAACATGCCAGAAAGACTTATATATAGGAAGTACCAGCGGCGTATCCACCATGCTTTGGACATGCCACGTCCTCCTCGTCTTCGGCGCTAGGCTACATTTCGTATTTTGTTACTCAAAACTACACATACCTAGATCACACATAGATTACGCTAGAGTATACATAGATTACACATAGATTACACAAGTAGCCTCCCATAGTTTATATAGATTGAATCACGTTAATAGTCAGACAAACCACTTCCGTGAGCTACAAAACACAGAATCTCCCATGGCACGTGATACAAAGGTTCGGCAACATGATAGAAACATTTATATATAGGAAGTACCAGCGGCGTATCCACCATGTCTCGATCATGTCACGTCCACCCCGTACTTCGATGTCATGCATCGTGTTTTGCCACTCACATAACACACTCCACATAGATTACCCAAGTAGTTTCACATAGCATACCAAAAGTCTCTTATAGAATGAATCAAGTCTAATCAAACAAATTATCTCCGTGTATCACCGAAACACCGACTCTTCATGGCACGTGGTACAAAACTTGGCAACATGGCAGAAACATTTATATATAGGAAGTACCAGCGGCGTATCCACCATGCTTCGGATATGTCACTTCCATCTCGTACTTTGGTGTCATGCACCGTGTTTCGTGACAGCACAATTTTTCACATAGATTAAGGGATCATATTCCCATGATTCCACATAGTTTTGACACAATGAGTAAAGCTTCATAAATTTAGTTTGATCCTGAAAGATTATGATTAGAGTTTTAGATTGCGGACATACGTGCGATTCGTGTAAACAGCCTCAAAATAACCGAAGAATCAAGTTTAAAACCACACATAAAAATCAAGATACCACAAAAGATAGGCTCATAAAACATAGGATTATTCCGGGTAGAGGAATGGTGACTAACCAGAGTGAATCGAACCCCTTTCGAATTGAGGCAACATGTCTTGACTTACTTAGACAAATACGTCATCGATGTTAGGCCTACGATATTCGTCCTTTTGGTCATTTCACGCCCCTAAATGATTGGAATTTCGAGACTTTGACGAGACAAAATAGCAAGGAGTGGGACTAGTCATCAAGATGTGAGTTTCACCTCTAACTTGACAACATCGTACCCTAAATGCGTTGGTACTTATCATCAGATAAGACCTACTAGAATATAGTATGGAAATTTCCCATCAAGATTCGGACGTCACTCCTGGCTTGAGGGTAAATCTCGTGCAAAATACAAACACCGGCTAGCAGTGTTTTCAAAGTATCCAAGTGTATATTGTGTCAGCCTTAGGAAAGGCATGTAAGTTTAACAGGAATATGTGTTGCTAGGAAGCAGATACGGTAGAATGCATAAATCTTAAACAATAGATAAGAGTCAAGATTCCTAGAACTATAGACTAGGCAAGGCATTCCTACTTTACCTAATTCCCTATAGTTATGGCTCTGATACCAATCTGTCACACCCTAACCGATGGCGGAAACATCGAGGTGCGGCACTAAGCGTTCAGATTGCTCATGAGATTCCATAACACTATCGTTTCATTATAGATTAAGTAGATTCAAACATTGTCTAAACATCAAATGTCACAACCATAGAATATCGAATACAACCATTTCAAATAATGTTCAAAAGATTCTAGATTATCTAGGTGTGTGTTTCTAGCAGCCACCTAGCTTGTTTCTTGATTCAGCATCCTATCAGCCTGCAACATGTATTAAAATATCAATACAAAAGTATTGGCGAGTATACAAGTTTGAGTATATAGCATAGTAGATTAAAAGACTCATATCCATCATGTAAATGATAAAAAATAGTTTCAGCCATGCTAGTGTTCGCAGTCCAAGTGATAGCCCAAGTGTCCCGATGCTTTGGTGTTTTCCCAAGACTCAAGGAAGACTAGAATCCTCCTAACAATACCCCCGAGAATAATGGGGAGGTGCATCTTCCTATAGCGCTACAATTGTTAAGGCGGAACTACACACAGGGATTAAACGTTCACATAGCATAAAGAATCAAAAATCAAGAATCACGAGTTTCACATACACGTATGATAGAGTTTAGATTCCAAAAGTATCAAGTTTCAAGTTTCATAGAATACATGTTGCATCCCAAAAGTTTAAAACAAAAAGGGATCGAGTATACTCACAATGATTGCTTAACAATATAATCTGTTATTGGATCAAAGGGATCTCTTTAGGTCTAGCCTGATTAGATTACAATAGATAAGTCTCGGACAGAATAACGAGAATTCGCAAAGTGTCGGATCAGTCACCTGATCGGATGGCCATCCGTTCAGGTGGTCATCCGGTCGGATGACTTTGTGAGTTGGGATGGACCGCCATCTGATCTAATGGTCATCCGGGCGGATGGCCATTCGGTCGAATGGTCATTCGATCCCTAAGTGTAATTTTCCCAAGTCTCAAAGTTTCTGATTGGAAATGGTTTAAGTGCTTGAAGGTTGTAAGTCACATTGCCACTCCGATTGGATGGCCGGTCGATCGGATGACAGTCTGATTGGATCGCCATTCGTTCGCAGTGATCTTGTTCCTTTTTGCAACCTCGTAAAGTCTCTAAGTTTCTAGTTTAACGGTGACGACATGGTACGTATTGGGACAGTGGTAAACACATCAATGTTCTGCCACTCTGATCAGATGGGAATCGCCCCAGTCTGTTCAGGTGTCTGTTCTTGAAGGTGTCTACGTCGGAATCCGTACTCCGGCCATTTTCTCCGGTAATAATCCAGTTCTAAGCCGACTCCAGACTAATCATCAAGTCTACAGCCCGTTTGGATCCAGATTTCACCGTTTCGAGTAAGAGTTTAAGAAAAGATGAGGAAAACATGAGTTTTAGCTGAAAAATCTAGATTTAGTAAGGACTTGGTGTGAAAACACATGAAATTCGTTAGATCTGAGCTATATCTTGACTAGAATGGCATCACACAACAGTTTGTACAAACCGTCATGATGACGTCATCCTCAAGAGTTCAAATCTGAGAGATTTCACGGTGTAATGTGTGATTTCGAAGAAGATTCATGTAGAGAGTAGTGTATAGATCGAAGTTGTACAAGAATATAAGAGAAAACTTACAAGAATCGGCCTAGAATCGAAGAAAAGTGTCCAAGAACGAGAGTGCATGCGTCTGGATCAGAGGAGGCTGTCTCATCAATGAAAAATGATGTGACAGATCCTATTTATAGTGTCAGAGAGGAGTTAAGGCGGTGTGGCATTTAGTTTGGATGGCGGTTCGATCGAGTGGCCCTCCGATCGGACGGTCATCCGATCGGACGGTCATCCGATCGGACGGTCATCCGATCGGACGGTCATCCGATCGGATTGTCATTCGGTCAATCCCATCCTTTTGCCATTTTCCGTCTTTGATTCGTTTTGCGAGGTAGATTAAGCGTTGCGTTGCATATTATTGTGTAATAGTATCACATATCTAGGTTACATCATTAACACAAAATTTTCAAGTTTCATAGTTTCCGCCAGTGACAAGTCTCCAGTATCTCGTTCAACCAAGTCTCAAGTTTCACGAGCCTCAAGAGTCAAGCACCAAGTATCAAGTATCAATAATTAAGCCTCAAGAATCAAGTATCAAGAATCAAGCCTCAAGAATCAAGTATCAAGTATCAATAAGATTCAAGTATCATAGCTTCAAGATTCATAAGTATCAAAAGTGTTGAGAGTCACATAGTATAAGGACTAAAATTGACAATAGCTAAAAGTTCAGGGACGCAGGCGTTACAAATTCAATATTGACAACCATACTGATGGTTATGCTGTTCATAAGTTGGTGAATGATCCAGCCATAATTGAATCTCTAGAGAGCCGAATTCCAGCTGATCAGGTTAAGTCATACCAACCTTTTAAGTAAAGACATGATAGGAAATTTATTATTTTTGTTTTCTCTAGCCTTATTATTTTATGAATTGTAGGGTGTGGACGAGCCGGCTGCTGATGTTTCACTTAGTGATTTATCAACTCAGAATCCTTTTGCTCTAAAGGTATGAAGTTTAATTTAATTTTATAAAATACCAAACTTCCAAAACATTTTTTTTTAGTTTCTAATGTTGAATATATCATACAGGAGGCTGTGGATTCTGTTGGGGATAACTTCACACCCAATTGCACATCTAAAGATTGTTCAAAGACTTTGTCTACGGAACTGAAGCGTAACCTTGCAGACGTGTATGAAGTTGAAGAAACCACCTCTCTATCATCAACAAAGGTTAAAAAGGCTGGTGTCGCAGATGTCGCAATTGATGATGAGGAAACCATCATGCTGGTTCCAAAGATTGAAAAGTAGTTCATGTTTGAGTATGTGTTGCAAAAACAATTTATCTGTTTTCTGAATTTTGATGCTTTGGTTTGGTTTTCATGTTTGATTGGTTTGGACATTTTTGTTATGGTTGGTTGTTTTTAATGTTTGGTTTTTGAACAAAGAACTGTTTGTGTTTGGAATATTGCATATGAGTTATACTCCTTTAAGGTTTATCTTTTGGTTAATTTATCTTTGTTTTATTGTTTTGCATGTATAAACTATTTCCTACAACATTTGTTTATGTTTTTTTTATTTACAAATTTGTCAAGTTTTATTATAAAGACAAAAAAAGGTTATGCATGTATAAATTTTTGGTTTTACAAAGTTAATTTTTTAAAACTATTATTACTTTTTTTTATCTTTAAATAGCAATTAAAGATTTCAATTACTTAATTTAACTAATTTAATTACTTTATTAATTATATAATTATTAGAACTATATTTTTTGACAATCCTCAATAATTTCAAACGTAGAATATCAAATTTTTAAGAAACCGCCAATTTTTTAACAATTTACCAACAAATAAAATTGGCATGAATTTGTTTCCTCTTTTAAGTTTATAACCGATAATCTTTAATTTTTTACCAAAAAATCTTCGAGATTTTTATAGATTTACCGCCAAAAATTTTTGATTTAAATTGTTTCATTTTTTAAATTTTTAACTGAGTTTTTTTTAAATTTTAAAGTTTCCTTTTTTACAATAAACTCCAATACTATAAGAACCTCTCTTCTTATTGCATAATACACACTCAATGTTTTAGACTAAAGGTTCAACAATTCTAAAACAAAACACCCTCTCACGACATTCATGCATTTTTTAAGTTTGAGGTTTGGTCATTTCTCATACATGTAAGTGTTATCTTTCTGTATTATACTTATACATTTAAGTTATTCTAATACCTATTTTAATGCTTTTGCATGTTCTATATCATACAATATTAGGATATGCCTAAACATGCAAAGCCTCAAACGTTACCTTCATTTCCACTTCCTACTGGTGCTCAACCTTCTAATAGTACGTATTTTATTCTTATTTATGTTTACAAAGATAATAAAAAAATCATATAATATGTAAAAATGTTACGTACTGTTAATTTTACTTAAATTGTTGCAGGTGGTGTTGGTAGAAGTCCTTTGTTTAACATTACGAATGGTAATGTTTCAATTTTTTTTGACATAAACTAATTTTGTTTTTATAAATTGTTTTATTTTTTATATGCATTTTATTTTTCAGTTGATCCTAATCAAGTTCAGCATCAAGACTATGTTGAACGCAAAAAATTAAGGAAACTATATTTGGATAATAAAAGACGAAATGCAAATAATAAATCTTCCACTTCACAAAACGTCATTCGGTCATCCAACGTTTCAGTATTCGATACAAATGATTGTCGTGTCGTAACACCAATTCGATCATTCTCTTAAATCAATACCATGGATCGATGTATTTTGCCAACCACACCTTTAACAAGTCCGTACGAGGCGTATACATCAGGTTGGTCTTATTTAATTACATATATAAATTTTGTTTATTATTAACATGAGTTTGTTTTGCTTAAAATAACTAATTATATAAAACATAAACATCTTTCATACCGTAAGTTGATATTTTTTTGTTGCAGTTGAATATAGAAGAAGTCCATTGTCTAATATTACAAATGGTAAATTCTATTATTTTTTACACATGAATACAATTTTTCATTTATGGTTTTATATTTTATGGACATGCATCATTTTTTTTCCGTTTCTCATAATCATGTTGTGCATTAAGAATCTGTTGAACGGAAAAAATTTAGGAAAGTATAATCGGATAATAAAAGCCGTGATGCCAATAATAAATCTTCCACTTCAGAGAACGTTATTCGGTCAACCAACGTTTCAGTATCTAATACTAATGAATGTCGTGTCGTAACACCAATTCGTTCATCTCCTTATATTAACACCATGGATCGACGTGTTTTCCCAACGACACCTATAACACGTATGTCTGAGGCGTATACATCAGGTTGGTCTTACTTACTTATATATTTAAATTTTGTTTATTATGATTATGAGTTTGTTTTGCTTAAAATAACTAATTATATAAAACATAAACATCTTTCATACCGTAAGTTGATCTTTTTTTGTTGCAGTTGAAAGTAGAAGATGTCCATTATCTAATATTACAAATGGAAAATTCTATTATTCTTTACACATGAATACAATTTTTCATTTATAATTTGATATTTTATGGACATACATCCTTTTTTTTTTCAGTTTCTCATAATCATGTTGAGCATCAACAATCTGTTGAACGGAAAAAAATTAGCAAAGTATATTCGGATAACAAAACCCGTAATGCCAATAATAAATATTCCACTTCAGATATAACAACCCTCCTAAATTATTTCCGACACCTCTAAAATATTTAGAAAATCCCTGTATGTCTTAAAATGCACCCCGTATACGAAATTTGACCCTAAATACCTTTACATAATTAGAAATAAAATAAAAACAAAATCCTGGTGTCGCTCGAGGACCGTGAAGACCCTCTCTTCGGCTTATGCGGGGCGCGACAACTAGGCTACGCAGCCTCACCCGGAGCCGCCAAGTGGCACGATCGTGGCAGACCTACACTTGTGAGTCTATCAAGCTAGGCCCTACTCCCCCTATGTCGCGGGCCGCGAAGGACCCTTGCTTATCATACGTGGCCGCGAGGAAGTGTCGATCAGACACTATAAATAGAGGTCATCGACCTCAGTTCACAATTCGCTTAAAATCGAAAACTCTCTCTCAATTCTAAAATATTAGAAAGTAGTATCGTGTATTATACCTACTAAAGTAGCAAAGCTTTGCCTCGTTGTAAGTATTTTAACCCCCGGTTACGTATTAGATACACTGCCCGATTGATCTAGTGTTCCGTAACGGCTGTCGAGGCTCTGCCCGACGTAGTCGTTGGAGTTCTGTCTCGGGGAGGGTATAACTAATGTAAATATTGGGTTATTATACTAACGCGTGTGCATTGTTTAATTAATAGATTATAACCAGGAAAACACCAAGGAAAACCCTAAAGTAGCAATGTGAGTAATCTCCTTTTTGTAAACCTTTTTGTAAACTGTTTTTACAAAACCTTTATTATTTTAAATTATAATTAGCAGTGATTGAGTCTTTGTAATTCTTCAATTACTGCCGGTATGTTGGGGTTTTGTATACAAAATGTGGAAGACGTTACTATTGGACAACGAGATAGCCAATGAGTAATATGACCCACCAGTGAGGATTATTACATCTTTCAACTTCTATACTCGTCCTAAGTATTTATCAAATCATAAAAACTCATTTCCAAACAACCTTTAAGGGTTGTTTGTTCAATTTAGCCTACAAGGGCAGTTTAGTCAATTTTAGTCCTTCTTTTGTACGATGAATGACTTTTAGATACTTGTTTGACCCAAAATCCGATCTTTTAACTATAATTCTGATTAGAAACCATTATTTTTCTAAAACACCACAATTATAACTTAAATCATTCGGTTTGCCTTTAAGATAACCGAATATCAACTTTTGACTTTGTTTAACTCTTAGAGAGCCTCAAGTTCTAAATGATGAGTTAAACCATTTCACATACCTGCCTCGGATCAATATTTTGACCCGTTTTGATACCTTTCCTTAATTGCTGCTAAGAAATAGCGATTTATATATATCCATTTGATATTCATCCCTATAATCATATAACTCAACAAACCATTAGTCGATATTGTCAAAGGGTGATAATTTCACCTTTTGACCCGTTTATCTATTTAGTGATCTTCGTCACTTCAACTAAATACCAATTTCATCTATAATACCAATTTAAAGTCTACTAGCGAAAATACGTAATCAAGCATAACGTAACGAAACCGTAGTTACGTACCTTTAAAGCACACCTTTTCCGTGTATATCTCCTCCGGCGTGTCCGCTTGACGTTCCGGATCCCTTTCCTAAAGAGTTCAATTCATAATAAATTTAGAACTCTTTCGTAAGCTTTAACGCATTATTTCTTAACATATTCAAATCTGCGTTTTACCCAACCTTCAACATTTTAACCCTCATTTAGGCGTTTTATCGAACACCTGGCGGGTCAGATTTCTACATGATCTAAACCAAGTTCATGACTTGAGTTTATCACTCTAATTAACTTCAATTAGACAATATACACATATTTTTAACATCAATAATTTAAGGATTATCTCATAATTTCAGTTTACACTAGAACAAGAGTTTTAACCCTAGTGTTTATCAAGTTCTACTAACATATTAATCACCCACTATGGTGATTTTGATCCATACCATCATCATGCAAGAATTTGACAAGAAATCATCTAGGGTTTGCCCCTAAACCTTATATCACTACCAATTTCATGTTTGCTACACATAATTAAGCTCAACACTCGATTTCAATCACATGCAAGAACTTAGGTTGAATCGAAATACCCTAATTCGACATACCTTATGATCATCTTGACGAGGTGATCACGATTCCATGTTCAGATTTTGATTTCGACTTGAATTGAGCCTTCAATTTGTGAGTTTAGTGAATTTTAGGGTTTTGAGGATGAGGGAGGTCGCCCTCTCCTGTTCTTGATTGACCAGACATCCAAATGGGGTGTTTGGTTTTGTTTTTTTTTAATCAAAACTAATAATATAAGTTTCAATTTAACAACATAGGCCCCTCCACTTTTGTTAATCATATAGTTTGGTTATTTTAACCATATTTGTTCTATTATGTCAAGACACCAACTAACTAGGTTAATATTCCTAGTTACTTGGTGGGTCCCGGGAGTTATAACCCGTTTTTATTTTAAGTCCCGTTAACTCGGGCTCTTATAAACTCAATTCCTTAAAACTTTGATTCGCTTGTATTTGATATTAGGATTTCTTATTTAAATCCAAATATTTACCGGGTTATTTTTACTACTAACGGTACTTTACCCGTCTTTTAGTATTAACAGAGTTTGATTACCAAACCCGTTTTCGGGGTGTTACATCATCGGCCTCTGTTCACAATTCACTTAAAATCGAAAACTCTCTCTCAATTCTAAAATATTAGAAAGTAGTATCGGGTATTATACCTACTAAAGTAGCAAAGCTTTGCCTCGTTGTAAGTATTTTAACCCCCGGTTACGTATTAGATACGCTGCCCGATTGATCTAGTGTTCCGTAACGGCTGTCGAGGCTCTGCCCGACGTAGTCGTTGGAGTTCTGTCTCGGGGAGGGTATAACTAATGTAAATATTGGGTTATTATACTAACGCGTGTGCATTGTTTAATTAATAGATTATAACCAGGAAAACACCAAGGAAAACCCTAAAGTAGCAATGTGAGTAATCTCCTTTTTGTAAACTGTTTTTACAAAACCTTTATTATTTTAAATTATAATTAGCAGTGATTGAGTCTTTGTAATTCTTCAATTACTGCCGGTATGTTGGGGTTTTGTATACAAAATGTGGAAGACGTTACTATTGGACAACGAGATAGCCAATGAGTAATATGACCCACCAGTCAGGATTGACAGTACTGAATGAGTAATTGTGTAGATGTAAACATTGTAATCACTCTCAATACTGTGAAATGATAAAATATGTTTTGATTAAACTGGGATTCACTCACCAGTATTTCCCACTAACAAATGTTTTTAAACGCGTTTCAGGTAACAAAATGTGAAAGCCAAAATAGAAGCCAGCTGGAGAGCACTGAAGGCTTGGAAAAATGTGGCTATAAAAGTTACCTAAATAAAGAGAAATGTTTTATTCAATAAAATATGATTTATTCCTATAAACATGTTGTAATGAAAACTTGGGTTTTATCCCAATATGTTTATTAATATAAAGTGTGGTGTTTTACTCTGATAAAATTTTTCCTAACTACAGTCCTGATGAAAATTCCGCTGCCAAATAATGATAAACACCGATACCACCATCTCTGAGTAGGCCGCGGCCGCCCGCCTCCCGAGGCAGGGGTCGGGGGTTGCGACAGAAGGTGGTATCAGAGCTTAGCCACTAATTTCAGCCAAAGAGCTGACATTGAAATTATAAATTTTGTTTGGAAATAATCAATGAAACTATGTGCATATGTGTAGATTATTATTTTGTGTTAATTGACAATTTGTTAGTTTACAGTATGAGTGATCAAGGACCTTCGGACGCTTACCGTCAACTGTCCAACTCTCCTAGGGATGGAGGAACCTCTTCTCAGCCTACCCCCTTGGGGTATTCGGCTGATACCGAAGAAGGGATTTTTGTGTTCAAAGCACAATCTGAAGAGTCATTCCCTCCCAAGAAGAGAGGATGGTTCAGCAGAGGAGCTCATGAGCTTAGAAAGAGGATGAGAAAATTACAGCAGCAAAGGGCCTTAGCAGCGGCCAATAGGGAAATGAACACTCAAACACATGATATAATCAATAGGAGACTGGCAAACTTCCACATACTAGCAACCACAGCCGCCGACCCAAACCTAGAACAACTCATAGCACCACAGCCACTGCAGTTGTTCCCAACACAATCCATGGAAGTAGAAATTGACCCAGCTGACCAGAATCCACTACCTGACTTAGACCCAGCTGAAATCCCTAGAGTTCCAGCACCCCATCCCCCAGACTATGACCCATGGTTTGACGACCATAAGGATTACCAGCAACGTTACCCAATCCGTACTTTTGGTGAAGAAATTTTAGAAGGAAGTGAAAGAATGAGACAGATAGGGGAAAAACTCGTCTGGGAATATGACGAGCGCAACATGCAATATTGGATGAACCCCTATCAGTAGTAATAGTAATAATAATAATAATAATAACATATAAATATATATGTGTGTATGTTTGAAAAAAAAAATCCAAACTAGGATAGATAATCTTATAATTACTAATGCATACTAGTATTGTATTTTCATTTCCAGTTATGGTTTGTAATAGATATAGATGCATAATATAAAATAGAGTAAAGGTCGCAATGACGACGATTTTGGATCAATGTGTTGTTATGTGATTATTCGCATTCAATATTGTTTCGTGATATTAATACTTGGTAAATGTTTAAAATCCAGACGGCCAACAATGCAAATCGGGAAAACCAGAATAATGAAAACCAGATAAATAACAGTGCCATTCGACACATAGTAACACAGGGAATTAGAGATGCTCTGCCATCTATTATCCAACATGTTAGAAGCGGATAATAATAACAGTAATAGCGGAAGTAAGCGAACACATACTGAACCTGATCACAGCGTAAACAATGGACCAATACTTCATGTGCCCATTCCAAAAAGAAGAAGAACCATGTCTTATGGTTGTTCTTATAAAGAATTCTGGTCTTGTAAACCAATGGAATTCTTGGGCAATGAAGGAGCCATTGCAGCTCTACGCTGGATAGAAAAGACGGAAGCAGTCTTAAAAATAAGTAAGTGTGCAGAAGAGGATAAGAAAATGTTTGCTTCCAATCTATTTAAGAATGCAGCTCTAGAATGGTGGAACACTATCCTCCAGGCTAGGGGAAGTGATAGAACATATAATATGGAATTGACTGAGTTTAAGAATATGGTGGAAAGGAAATTTTGTCCTCCTAATGAAAAGGAGCAGATAACCAATAAATTCTTAAACCTTAGAATGACTGGAGTAGACAGCAAGGGTTACACTACTACATTCTTTGAATATGCTAGAATAGTACCAACCCTAGCATCACTAGAGCAAGTATTAATCTCTCGTTATATCTAGGGATTAATTGGTGAAATTAGGCATGTAGTAAAGGCAGCTAGACCACCAACCATAGAAGAAACTGTAGAACTAGCAAACACCTTGACTGATGATCTGGTGCGTACTCAAGAAGAAAACCAGAGGAGGAACCTAGCCCAAAGGCTTACCCAAGAATTTCGCTACGGAAATTCCAATCGTGGGAAAAATATAGGTTCTACCTCTGCTCGTTACTGCAAATATTGCAAAAGAAAGCATTCGGGAAGATGCTCTATATATTGCAATTTTTGCAAAATATCGGGACACAAGGAAGAAGACTGCAGGAAGAAACCTAATAATAGGATATGCTACAACTGTGAAGAACAAGGTCATATCAAGCTGAACTGTCCGAAACTAGCTCCGGCCACAAACAACAAGACTACTAAAAATGCTAGAGCATTTGTTTTAACTACAGAAGAAGCAAAGATGATCCCGGACGTGATTGCCGGTACGTTTTTAGTTAATGATATTTTTGCTAAAGTATTATTTGACTCTAGTGCGAACCAAAGTTTTATTAATACTTCATTTTGCAAACTTCTCAACCAACCATTAACTAAACTCCAACAAGAATGTTTGGTAGAAACAGCAAATGGAGAAACCATTAAGATTTCTGAACTCTTGTAGGGAGCAAGAATAGAAATGTTAAATCAAAAGTTTATTGCAAATCTTTACCCTATGAATCTGGCAGGATTTGAAATTGTATTAGGAATGGATTGGTTAGTAGCTAATAAAGCCAGTATTCTATGTGATCAAAAGTCAATCCAAGTAAATTCACCAAAGGGTAAAAAAATCACAATTAAAGGAGATAAGCCAACCAGATCCACAAAATTCATCTCTGTGATGAAAACTGCAAGATGTGCAAGAAAAGGGTCAATAATGTATATGATTTCCATAATCATTAATACTAAAGGAAAGGAATTAAAAGATATCCCCGTCGTATCTCAATTTTCAGATGTATTTCCAGAAGAACTACCAGGACTACCGCCAGACAGAGAAGTCGAATTCAGAATTCATCTGCTACCAGGATGTCACACCCCGAACTTTCCACGTATTACCGGTGAGCCCGGTGGGGAGTATCGTGACGTAGTTGATATCATCATAGACAATTTATCACAGTTTAATACACAGCGGAAGTCGAAAGATAAAATCATCACAAACCGAATGAAAGTAATATCAATTATTACAAAAACGGTTGTAAGGGATCCACAGGCGGATCAAGTAAAAAGGAACATTGTTCAACAGATTTATAAACATCTAAGCTTGCAAGACTCTTTGTTGATCCTAGGAGTAGCCAGCCCATTTCGATTAGTACCTGCACTTAACCTTTTTGGAAAATACGTCAGTTTTCACTGGTAAATACAATTAACCGACTCATTTTAAAAATGTTTAAGAAAATTGATTTGAATGCACAAGGCACAAAATATCTTTTATAACTTGGGATAATTATTAAAAATAAACTTGTTAAAGAATTACATGTTTATTATACGTTCAGTAGCCCGTGCTGAAAACCGGGTTAAAGATTAATAGACACACCACATAATATATCCCACGGAGAGTTATTCTCGAACAGGTGGGTACATTATTTTACATACGCACCGGCAGGTGTATGCCTACACCCCGTGCTTAAGTCGTGGCCATTTCAATGAATGAGCCGAGGATATCCAGAACATGGTCATTAACCCCCCAAAGGCTTAGAATAAACAAAACAGATTAAACGGGTTATCTCAATGATTTAACCTTCATACGATTAATATTCAATACCCGACCAAGCGGTATTTTATATACCGTACACAAGCCCGTATAAGGGAAAATAAGTTAAAAGTATTTACCTGAGCAAATTATATAAATTTATCCCAGCCGTACAAATCAGCAAGTGCAAGTATCTTTTACTGGTCTCCTAAATCTGGAACGAAGGTTTTAATTAACCTATTAGATTCCTAACGGGTCTTACTTAAGTTTAAACTTAGACCGGTTAGTTTTAAAGAAAGGTTTACGGTTCAAAACGCAAGATTAAGAGAAGACCGGATTAGAATGTGAGTTAGACCCGACAAGTTTGAAGACTTGTATAATATGGGTAAACTAAACACATTCTGGATTTTGAGATAAAAAATGATAAGGTTTGACCCGTTTCGGTTAATTTATGCAAACTAGTTACATAAACCGCACCGAATGCGAACAATGCATAACGGGTAAACAAAAGAGTCATGAACAGGTTTCCTAAGTTAATATTCCTTAAATATGTTGTGATATCAGTAGGATACCTTCCATTATGCCCAAAACGGATTCAAACTCAAATCAAGCCCCGTAGGGGTATTTTGGTCATTTTAAGGGTTATAAAAGAGGTTAAATATAAATCTGAGGTTCTGGTCTGAAGTGATTAGTAAAAATAATTATTTTCTCAGGTCATATCAGTAGGGTATTGCATATATGTGAAATTTATTATTTATAACCAAACTATGCACCGTAGGGGCATTTTGGTAATTTCACATAAGCTTTAAAGGTCAAATTTAGAAATCTGAGTTCAAAAATTTTGCTTACAGTTAAAGTATAAAACGTAACTTAAAACATCAGTAGGTGTTAATTCTTGTATGTCAAAAATAGTTTTAATCCATACTAAGCGTTTAAAACGCGTAAAAAGTCGTTTTAAGCGATTTTTGGGTTATTTAAGGAAAGCTGAGATTTTTATCAGCCCAGAAGGCTTAAAATATTTTATTTAACTTATAAAATCAGTAGCAAAATATTTGGTATCAAAATGTTATGTAAAACTCATTTTATTAGAAAAAAGGTATAACCGACAATTACCGAATCAAAGCAAGAACCCCTTGTTATGATCAGTTTAAAAATAATTAAAAATCTTCAAAAATCCCAAAATATTATATTACATCAGTGGGTAAAAGGTTTGGTGTCAAAATTTGGGTTTAAATAGGCTTTATGCTAATAATGCCGTTTAATTAATAAAAAGATTTCAAATTACGCTATTGAGCATAACTCCTAATTTAGACCTCAAACTGATGTCAAATTTTTTTAGGACATGTTTATAAATTAGTAACAAAGGTTTTTGTCCTCTCATATTTTCAAAAATCTCGTTTTAAGGTCAAAAGGGCATAATGGTCAACATTTAAGCAATTAACGGAAACATGCAAATGAATCGGATAAATTAGGAACCAAGTTGTATAACCTCAGAGAGTTATACTAACCTATAACCTGGTCCTAATGGAACTCTAAGGCATGTCTAAACTAAGCTAGAATGGGTCAGAACTGAAAGTCAAAGCAAAAGTCTACTTTTGCGACTTTCGGTTCCGAACCGAGCCTAAATTCAAATTTGTCGGGTTGAACATGCTTAGACATGTTCTTATATTAATTATCAAGTTATACAAGTGTTAAAACAGGTTTCATAGCTTCTACATTGTTAATTATGAGTTTATTTGCAAAATAGCTTTCTGTTGACTTTTTATAATAAAGTTTGACCCGACAATTGACCTAGTTAGAGTGGAAATCAGAGGGTGCCCTTTTAAGGGTTTATTACCCACATAATTACCAACTCATAGCCACCTTCAAATCGAAAAATGACTGGACCATTAGTGATTAATCACTAAGTCAAAGTTTAATTACGACGACTTTGACTTTTGGTCATTAAGCTAATAAAACATGAACTAGGAAGGCTAAGAACACTCACAATGGTCCTTAGCACGAATTAAGAGCTGATGGAAGCTTGCTTGAAGTCCAGAGAGCTCCAGAGAGTGTATGAGAATGACTTTGAAATGAGCAAGTTTAATGTTGCAACTTATGGTTCTTATATAGGAAATTTAATTGCACAAGATCACTCCACATAAGTCTAAGATTGATTCCTGATCATCCCAGGTGTCCCCTATGCATGAAAAACCACTGGTGCAGCCCCTGAATTTGGAAACCATGCATCTAAGGCGGTGGAACAGGCTGAACAGGCACCTGTCCATTTTTCTGCCCAGCTACAGGTCTTACGGACCGTAAACTTAGGGCCTTACGGTCCGTATCCGCTTTTTAATCTTTATCGCCCAGATCAACCACCTTACGGTCCATAAGGGGTTCTCTTTGCGGTTCGTAAGACTTGGTCAGAAGACAAAAATTTGAGAACTTCTAACCTTTGACCATGCAACTTATCATATTCGAATCTAAGGTCATTATCAGCTGGAAGGGACCATATGACCAGGTCTGAATTACTAAGAATGCATTGCTATGCATTTGTGTTGTTTTGGAATTTTGAAAGAAGCTAAGAATGGAGAAATTCTCGTATAAATACATAGGATCCCATATCTTGAAATTTTGAATTAGTTATTATGAGACCTAATCGGATACATGTTAAATCCGCATCAGATATTTATGAAAGTTTATAATTATTTTACCAAGGTTTGGTAACGTTAAAAAGGTCACTCAGAGGTAATAATTAACATGTTGACATTTTTAATCTCCTTAGTTATCTTTCAATATGATCCGGGTTTATAACACGTTTAACGTTCATGGCACGTGTCTTTATTACGTTGGACGGGATTTTTACGAGGTGTTACATGCTCACCCCCTTAAAAGAAATATCGACCTCGAGATTTATTGAAATAAATGAGGGTAGCTCTGTTTCATTGTGGATTCAACCTCCCACGTATATTCGGGACCTCTACGGGCATCCCATTTAACCTTCACAATAGGTACGTGCTTCTTTCGAAGCTTCTTAACCTGTCGATTCTCAATCGACAAAGGTTTTTCAACAAAATTTAAGCTCTCATCAATATGCACATCTTTATGTGACATGGCCAGCGATTCATCAGCTAGACACTTTTTTAAGTTGCAGATGTGAAACACATTATGGATTCCACTGAGCTCTTCAGGCAGGTTCCGACACATTCGATGATCTCGAATGGTCCTATGTATCTTGGGCTTAATTTTCCTTTCTTGCCAAAACGCATTACCCCTTTCCAGGGTGATACCTTCAGTAACACTTTGTCACCTACCTCGAATTTCAGAGGTTTACGCCTTTTGTCTGCGTAGCTTTTCTGCCTATCCCTGGCAGCTTTGAGACGATCACGTATCTGCACAATCTTTTCTGTCATTTCCAGGACTATATTAGGTCCTGTTAGTTGGACATCTCCAACTTCTGCCCAACAAACGGGCGTCCTGCACTTTCTTCCACACAAAGCTTCAAAAGGTGCAGCTTGAATGCTGGAAGGATAGCTATTATTATATGAGAATTCTATCAATGGAAGATGATCATCCCAACTTCCACCTAAATCAATAACACAAGCTCTTAACATATCCTCCAGCGTTTGAATCGTACGCTCGCTTTGGCCATCCGTCTGAGGATGATATGCAGTGCTGAAGTTTAATCGAGTGCCTAGGGATTGCTGAAAGCTTTTCCAAAAATGCGATGCATATCTCGTATCCCTATCAGAGATGATAGACACTGGCACTCCGTGAAGAGATACAATCTCGTCCACGTACAGCTGAGCTAACTTATCTGAGATGTGTGTTTCTTTAATAGGCAAGAAGTGGGCTGACTTAGTCAGTCTATCTACTATAACCCAAATAGTATCATTTCCTCGCTTTGTCTTTGGTAACTTAGTGATAAAATCCATAGTTACCATCTCCCATTTCCAGGTGGGAAGTTCAGGCTGTTGTAGCAAACCTGACGGCTTTTGGTGTTCAGCTTTAACTTGCGCGCATGTCAGACATTTAGCCACATAAGTGGCTATAGACTTCTTCAAGCCTATCCACCAATAATTTTCCTTTAAATCCTGGTACATCTTATCACTTCCAAGATAGACAGAATATTTGGAGCTATGGGCTTCCTGAAGAATCACATCCCGAAGTCCTCCATAGATTGGAACCCATATTCGTCCATTCAATCTTAAAATTCCATCTTTGCCATATGATAACTGTTCAGCAGTTACTCCCAACTTTTCATTCGGGTAGTTAGCTTCTAATACAGCTTCCTTCTGAGCGGCTAACAATCTTTTATTTAAACTATTCTTTAATTCAATGCTCTTGGCATTTATCGTAATGGGCTTAACCCTTTCCTTTTCTGCTCAATGCGTCGGCGACCACATTCACCTTGCCTGGATGATATCGGATTTCACAATCATAATCATTTAAAGTCTCCATCCATCGATGCTATCTCATGTTTAGATCCTTTTTATTGAACAAGTGTTGAAGGCTTTTATGATCGGAATAAATCACACATTTGGTACCATATAAATAATGCCTCCAAAGTTTTAGAGCAAACACAACTGCACCCAACTCCAAGTCGTGGGTGGTGTAATTCTTTTCATGCACTTTTAATTGTCGGGAAGCATAGGCAATAACTTTACCTTTCTGCATTAGCACACATCCCATTCCAGTGTGTGATTCATCACAGTAGATCACAAATTCTTCAATACCTTCTGGCAATGTCAACACAGGTGCGTTGCTTAACTTCTGTTTAAGCATATCAAAGGATTCTTGTTGCTTCGGTTCCCAGTCAAACTTTATATTCTTGCGAATCAACGAAGTTAGGGGTGCAGCAATCCTTGAGAAATTTTCAATAAAACGCCTATAATATCCTGCCAATCCCAAGAAGCTGCGAATCTATGTGGGTGTCTTCGGCTTTTGCCAATTTATGATAACTTCAATCTTAGCGGGATCCACTTGGATACCACGCTCACTTACAACATGCCCGAGAAACTGGACTTCTCGGAGCCAAAACTCACATTTAGAGAACTTAGCATAAAGCTTTTCTTGTTGTAAGAGTTTAAGAATACATCGAAGATGCTTTTCCTGATCGACCTGACTCTTCGAATATATAAGTATGTCATCAATAAAAACGATGACAAACTTGTCCAAGTAGGGTTTGCATACGCGATTCATGAGATCCATGAACGCTGCTGGTGCATTAGTGAGCCCAAAAGGCATCACTAAGAACTCGTAATGATCGTATCGAGTCCTGAATGCGGTCTTATCCACGTCTTCATTTTTGACCTTCAGTTGATGGTAACCTGATCTCAAGTCGATCTTGGAGAAGTAACTTGCCCCCTGCAGTTGATCGAACAGATCGTCGATCCTGGGCAACAGATATCTATTCTTGATTGTAACTTTGTTAAGCTCGCGATAATTGATGCATAGACGCATCGACCCATCCTTTTTCTTCACAAATAGTATCGGTGCTCCCTAAGGAGATGAGCTAGTTCTAATAAATCCCTTTGCTAATAAATCATCCAGTTGAGTTCTCAGCTCCTTCATCTCAGTTGGTGCTCACCTGTAAGGTGCTCTTACAACAGGTGCTGCTCCAGGAATAATGCCAATTCTGAACTCCACTTGCCTATCTAGAGGCAAACCAGGTAGTTCTTCAGGGAATACGTCTGGATATTCAGAAATGATAGGGAGGTCTTCGATCTTGGGTTTTGGTTCATCAATAGTTACTTGTGCCATGTAGATGACACAACCCTTCCTCATACACCTTGATGCCTTAAGCATGGATGCTTGCTTGGGCAATCCATACTGAGTATCTCCTTGAATTGTGAGTGGTCCACCATGAGGAGTCTTAATAACCACTTGTTTCTTATAACAAACAATCTGGGCTTGGTTATGAGATAACCAATCCATGCCTATCACTATGTCGAAACCAGCTAGTTTCAAAGGAATCAAACGAACAAACTTCTCATGAGAAGCAATCTCGGCATGATTCTTACGCAACCAATCCATGCTGATTATGACATCAAAACTACCCAATTGCATGGGTATAAGATCAATAGTAAATACGTGGTCGTTAAGAGTCAGGGAACAACCACTGAGAATAGAATCAACTAGAATCGATTTACCATCGGCAACCTCAACTGAAAACGACTTAGGTAACTTAGAGCGTGCACAGTTTAACAAATATTCAAATTCTACGGACACAAAGCTTCTGTCGGCACCAGTATCAAATAGTATCGAAGCGTAAAGGTTATTAACTAGAAACGTACCATTAACGACATCATTGTCGTTACGAGCTTGGTTAGCATTGATGTTGAACGCTCGTCCACGAGCGGATGGCTGTTGCTCCTGGTTTAGCTGAGGACACGGATTCCGAAGATGAGTAATGTCTCCACACTTGTAGCATGTACGAACACTGTTGATTGGTCTGGGGTTCTGTGGAGGAGCTGGAAGTGCTGGTAGAGCTGCCTGAGCTGGTGCTTGTTGAGATGGTTGGGCCGGGTTAACTTGACGGCAGTATGGAGTCGTGTGACCATAGCGATTGCAGTTGGTACACAGGCGACATGCAGAAGTAGCGGGATGATGATAGTTGCAAGTAGCACACTTAGGATGAGGCCCAGTGTACTGCTTTTTGACTTCAGGAGCAGGAGGGTTTGGAACAGCAGCAACAGGAGCAAGCTTAGTAGCAGGTTCGCAGCAGGGGTAATCGCATTGCATCCTGAACCCTAAGACTTTCTCTTCCTGTTTTTGCTGCCACTAGGCTGCTGGGTAACTTGGTTCGCAGATTTCGAGGAAGCATAGTTTCCAAACTGTTTATCACAAACTCGGTTGTTGTTTAAGCTTGCTGCAAGATGATAGACTTCCTCAATAACACTGAGCTGAGCTGCTTCAATCGAATACACATCGCAGGAAGTAACCCATTGATGTACTTGGTTATCATGCGCTTCGGAGTAGAAACCAAGTGAGGAACAATCAAGCTGAGTTGCTTGAAACGAGTTGTATAAGCCAGATTGTCATCACCAATCTGCTTTAAATGCCAAAACTCTTCTTCAAGCTTTAGTTGTTCATGGGGAGGGCAGAATTCGAGCATCATCAATTCTCGCACCTCGGGCCATGGAAGAGCATAGGCTTCTTCATTAGTACGGATGTTTCTCTCATTTGACCACCACTCCAGAGCTCTGCCTTGAAACATTCCCGTTGCACTCCTAGTCTTTAAATGTTCTGGGCACTCGCTGTTAATGAAGGTAACCTCGATACTGTCGAACCACTCCAACATCGCGGTCACCCCATCACTGCCCGTGAAGGACTTAGGGTTGCAAGAGACAAAGTGTTTGTAGCTGAACCTAGTAGGCTTCTCCTTCTCTGTCTTAGAATCAGCAGAGGATGGAGGAGTGTTTGATCCTTGGATCTCAGAGATGATCTTTGGCACGACGCGAGCGATCTGGTTGGCCATAAAGGACATCATCTTTTTCTGAGACTTCTCCCTGGATCTCTTGAGAGTATCAGACATCTTACTGGAAGACATCTAAAGAAAAGGATCGTATAAGTCTAGATCACAAAGTCTCACAGTATATAGATTCATACATGATAGATTAAAGACCCAAGATTCAACAAGATTCACATAGATTCAAAGATTTAATTTTCCAACTAGTTTCACGTAGATTCCCATAGATTCCAATAGATTCAACACCGCAAACCCACGACCTTCGCATGGAACGTTGTACGAAGTTTGGCAACATGTCAGAAACGCTTATATATAGGAAGTACCAGCGGCGTATCCACCACGCTTCGGGCACATCGCTTCCGCCTCGTACTCGGTGTCATGTTACATGTCGCAATTGCCAAACATAACAACACACTCATCATCATCATCATCATCATCATCATCATCATCATCATACACACGTAGATTAACCCGATAGATTCACATAGATTAACCCAATAGATTCACATAGATTAGCCCAATAGATTCACATAGATTAACCCAATCGATTCTCATAGATTAGTGTTAACAATCTCTCCACAAAACAACGAACTCCTGCATGGCACGTGCTATGAAAGTTCGGAAACATGATGGAAGCACTTATATATAGGAAGTACCAGTGGTGTATCCACCATGCTTTAATCATGCCACGTCCGTCTCGTCATCGGTGTCATGCTTCGCTAACCACAACATTAGATTTCATCTCAAAACTCCCACATAGATTAACCAAATAGTTTCAACAACTTGAACCGGAGTCTACAAAACTACGAACTTCACTTAGCGCGTGGTACGAAGGTTCGGTAACATGCCAGAAACACTTATATATAGGAAGTACCAGCGGCGTATCCACCATGCTTCGGACATGCCACGTCCTCCTCGTCTTCGGCGCTAGGCTACATTTCGTATTTTGTTACTCAAAACTACACATACCTAGATCACACATAGATTACGCTAGAGTATACATAGATTACACAAGTAGCCTCCCATAGTTTATATAGATTGAATCACATTAATAGTCAGACAAACCACTTCCGTGAGCTACAAAACACAGAATCTCCCATGGCACGTGATACAAAGGTTCGGCAACATGATAGAAACATTTATATATAGGAAGTACCAGCGGCGTATCCACCATGTCTCGATCATGTCACGTCCACCCCGTACTTTGGTGTCATGCATCGTGTTTTGCCACTCACATAACACACTCCACATAGATTACCCAAGTAGTTTCACATAGCATACCAAAAGTCTCTTATAGAATGAATCAAGTCTAATCAAACAAATTATCTCCGTGTATCACCGAAACACCGATTCTTCATGGCACGTGGTACAAAACTTGGCAACATGGCAGAAACATTTATATATAGGAAGTACCAGCGGCGTATCCACCATGCTTCGGATATGTCACTTCCATCTCGTACTTTGGTGTCATGCACCGTGTTTCGTGACAGCATAATTTTTCACATAGATTAAGGGATCATATTCCCATGATTCCACATAGTTTTGACACAATGAGTAAAGCTTCATAAATTTAGTTTGATCCCGAAAGATTATGATTAGAGTTTTAGATTGCGGACATACGTGCGATTCATGTAAACAGCCTCAAAATAACCGAAGAATCAAGTTAAAACCACACATAAAAATCAAGATACCACAAAAGATAGGCTCATAAAACATAGGATTATTCCGGGTAGAGGAATGGTGACTAACCAGAGTGAATCGAACCCCTTTCAAATTGAGGCAACATGTCTTGACTTACTTAGACAAATACGTCATCGATGTTAGGCCTACGATATTCGTCCTTTTGGTCATTTCACGCCCCTAATTGATTGGAATTTCGAGACTTTGACGAGACAAAATAGCAAGGAGTGGGACTAGTCATCAAGATGTGAGTTTCACCTCTAACTTGACAACATCGTACCCTAAATGCATTGGTACTTATCATCAGATAAGACCTACTAGAATATAGTATGGAAATTTCCCATCAAGATTCGGACGTCACTCCTGGCTTGAGGGTAAATCTCGTGCAAAATACAAACACCGGCTAGCAGTGTTTTCAAAGTATCCAAGTGTATATTGTGTCAGCCTTAGGAAAGGCATGTAAGTTTAATAGGAATATGTGTTGCTAGGAAGCAGATACGGTAGAATGCATAAGTCTTAAACAATAGATAAGAGTCAAGATTCCTAGAACTATAGACTAGGCAAGGCATTCCTACTTTACCTAATTCCCTATAGTTATGGCTCTGATACCAATCTGTCACACCCTAACCGATGGCGGAAACATCGAGGTGCGGCACTAAGCGTTCAGATTGCTCATGAGATTCCATAACACTATCGTTTCATTATAGATTAAGTAGATTCAAACATTGTCTAAACATCAAATGTCACAACCATAGAATATCGAATACAACCATTTCAAATAATGTTCAAAAGATTCTAGATTATCTAGGCGTGTGTTTCTAGCAGCCACCTAGCTTGTTTCTTGATTCAGCATCCTATCAGCCTGCAACATGTATTAAAATATCAATACAAAAGTATTGGCGAGTATACAAGTTTGAGTATATAGCATAGTAGATTAAAAGACTCATATCCATCATGTAAATGATAAAAAATAGTTTCAGCCATGCTAGTGTTCGCAGTCCAAGTGATAGCCCAAGTGTCCCGATGCTTTGGTGTTTTCCCAAGACTCAAGGAAGACTAGAATCCTCTTAACAATACCCCCGAGAATAATGGGGAGGTGCATCTTCCTATAGCGCTACAATTGTTAAGGCGGAACTATACACAGAGATTAAACATTCACATAGCATAAAGAATCAAAAATCAAGAATCACGAGTTTCACATACACGCATGATAGAGTTTAGATTCCAAAAGTATCAAGTTTCATAGATTACATGTTGCATCCCAAAAGTTTAAAACAAAAACGGATCGAGTATACTCACAGTGATTGCTTAACAATATAATCTGTTATTGGATCAAAGGGAGCTCTTTAGGTCTAGCCTGATTAGATTACAATAGATAAGTCTCGGATAGAATAACGAGAATTCGCAAAGTGTCGGATCAGTCACCTGATCGGATGGCCATCCGTTCAGGTGGTAATCCGGTCGGATGACTTTGTGAGTTGGGACGGACCGCCATCTGATCTAATGGTCATCCGGGAGGATGGCCATTCGGTCGAATGGTCATTCGATCCCTAAGTGTAAGTTTCCCAAGTCTCAAAGTTTCTGATTGGAAATGGTTTAAGTGCTTGAAGGTTGTAAGTCACATTGCCACTCCGATTGGATGGCCGGTCGATCGGATGACAGTCTGATTGGATCGCCATTCATTCGCAGTGATCTTGTTCCTTTTTGCAACCTCGTAAAGTCTCTAAGTTTCTAGTTTAACGGTGACGACATGGTACGTATTGGGACAGTGGTAAACACATCAATGTTCCGCCACTCTGATCAGATGGGAATCGCCCCAGTCCGTTCAGGTGTCTGTTCTTGAAGGTGTCTACGTCGGAATCCGTACTCCGGCCATCTTCTCCGGTAATAATCCAGTTCTAAGCCGACTCCAGACTAATCATCAAGTCTACAGCCCGTTTGGATCCAGATTTCGCCGTTTCGAGTAAGAGTTTAAGAAAAGATGAGGAAAACAAGAGTTTTAGCTGAAAAATCTAGATTTAGTAAGGACTTGGTGTGAAAACACATGAAATTCGTTAGATCTGAGCTATATCTTGACTAGAATGGCATCACACAACAGTTTGTACAAACCGTCATGATGACGTCATCCTCAAGAGTTCAAATCTGAGAGATTTCACGGTGTAATGTGAGATTTCGAAGAAGATTCATGTAGAGAGTAGTGTATAGATCGAAGTTGTACAAGAATATAAGAGAAAACTTACAAGAATCGGCCTAGAATCGAAGAAAAGTGTCCAAGAATGAGAGTGCATGCGTCTGGATCGGAGGAGGCTGTCTCATCAATGAAGAATGATGTGACAGGTCCTATTTATAGTGTCAGAGAGGAGTTAAGGCGGTGTGGCATTTAGTTCGGATGGCGGTTCAATCGAGTGGCCCTCCGATCGGACGGTCATCCGATCGGACGGTCATCCGATCGGATTGTCATTCGGTCAATCCCATCCTTTTGCCATTTTCCGTCTTTGATTCGTTTTGCGAGGTAGATTAAGCGTTGCGTTGCATATTATTGTGTAATAGTATCACATATCTAGGTTACATCATTAACACAAAATTTTCAAGTTTCATAGTTTCCGCCAGTGACAACTCTCCAGTATCTCGTTCAACCAAGTCTCAAGTTTCACGAGCCTCAAGAGTCAAGCACCAAGTATCAAGTATCAATAATTAAGCCTCAAGAATCAAGTATCAAGAATCAAGCCTCAAGAATCAAGTATCAAGTATCAATAAGATTCAAGTATCATAGCTTCAAGATTCATAAGTATCAAAAGTGTTGAGAGTCACATAGTATAAGGACTAAAATTGACAATAGCTAAAAGTTCAGGGACACAGGCGTTACAAATTCAATATTGACAACCATACTGATGGTTATGCTGTTCATAAGTTGGTGAATGATCCAGCCATAATTGAATCTCTGGAGAGCCGAATTCCAGCTGATCAGGTTAAGTCATACCAACCTTTTAAGTAAAGACATGATAGGAAATTTATTATTTTTGTTTTCTCTAGCCTTATTATTTTATGAATTGCAGGGTGTGGACGAGCCGGCTGCTGATGTTTCACTTAGTGATTTATCAACTCAGAATCCTTTTGCTCTAAAGGTATGAAGTTTAATTTAATTTTATAAAATACCAAACTTCAAAAACATTTTTTTTAGTTTCTAATGTTGAATATATCATACAGGAGGCTGTGGATTCTGTTGGGGATAACTTCACACCCGATTGCACATCTAAAGATTTTTCAAAGACTTTGTCTACAGAACTGAAGCGTAACCTTGCAGACGTGTATGAAGTTGAAGAAACCACCTCTCTATCATCAACAAAGGTTAAAAAGGATGGTGTCGCAGATGTCGCAATTGATGATGAGGAAACCATCATGCTGGTTCCACAGATTGAAAAGTAGTTCATGTTTGAAGTATGTGTTGCAAAAACAATTTATTTGTTTTCCGAATTTTGATGCTTTGGTTTGGTTTGCATGTTTGATTGGTTTGGACATTTTTGTTATGGTTGGTTGTTTTTAATGTTTGGTTTTTGAACAAAGAACTGTTTGTGTTTGGAATATTGCATATGAGTTATACTCCTTTAAGGTTTATCTTTTGGTTAATTTATCTTTGTTTTATTGTTTTGCATGTATAAACTATTTCCTACAACATTTGTTTATGTTTTTTTTATTTACAAATTTGTCAAGTTTTATTATAAAGACAAAAAAAGGTTATGCATGTATAAATTTTTGGTTTCACAAAGTAAAATTTTTAAAACTATTATTACTTTTTTTTATCTTTAAATAGCAATTAAAGATTTCAATTACTTAATTTAACTAATTTAATTACTTTATTAATTATATAATTATTAGAACAATATTTTTTTGACAATCCTCAATAATTTCAAACGTAGAATATCAAATTTTTAAGAAACCGCCAATTTTTTAACAATTTACCAACAAATAAAATTGGCATGAATTTGTTTCCTTTTTTAAGTTTATAACTGAAAATCTTTAATTTTTTACCAATGTTTTAGACTAAAGGTTCAACAATTCTAAAACAAAACACCCTCTCACGACATTCATGCATTTTTTAAGTTTGAGGTTTGGTCATTTCTCATACATGTAAGTGTTATCTTTCTGTATTATACTTATACATTTAAGTTATTCTAATACCTATTTTAATGCATTTGCATGTTCTATATCATACAATATTAGGATATGCCTAAACATGCAAAGCCTCAAACGTTACATTCATTTCCACTTCCTACTGGTGCTCAACCTTCTAATAGTACGTATTTTATTCTAATTTCTGTTTACAAAGATAATAAAAAAATCATATAATATGTAAAAATGTTACGTACTGTTAATTTTACTTAAATTGTTGCAGGTGGTGTTGGTAGAAGTCCTTTGTTTAACATTACGAATGGTAATGTTTCAAATTTTTTTGACATAAACTAATTTTGTTTTTATAAATTGTTTTATTTTTTATATGCATTTTATTTTTCAGTTGATCCTAATCAAGTTCAGCATCAAGACTATGTTGAACGCAAAAAATTAAGGAAACTATATTTGGATAATAAAAGACGAAATGCAAATAATAAATCTTCCACTTCACAAAACGTCATTCGGTCATCCAACGTTTCAGTATCCGATACAAATGATTGTCGTGTCGTAACACCAATTCGATCATTCTCTTAAATCAATACCATGGATCGATGTATTTTGCCAACCACACCTTTAACAAGTCCGTACGAGGCGTATACATCAGGTTGGTCTTATTTAATTACATATATAAATTTTGTTTATTATTAACATGAGTTTGTTTTGCTTAAAATAACTAATTATATAAAACATAAACATCTTTCATACCGTAAGTTGATCTTTTTTTGTTGCAGTTGAATATAGAAGAAGTCCATTGTCTAATATTACAAATGGTAAATTCTATTATTTTTTACACATGAATACAATTTTTCATTTATAGTTTTATATTTTATGGACATGCATCATTTTTTTTCAGTTTCTCATAATCATGTTGAGCATTAAGAATCTGTTGAACGGAAAAAATTTAGGAAAGTATATTCGGATAATAAAAGCCGTGATGCCAATAATAAATCTTCCACTTCAGAGAACGTTATTCGGTCAACCAACGTTTCAGTATCTAATACTAATGAATGTCGTGTCGTAACACCAATTCGTTCATCTCCTTATATTAACACCATGGATCGACGTGTTTTCCCAACGACACCTATAACACGTATGTCTGAGGCGTATACATCAGGTTGGTCTTACTTACTTATATATTTAAATTTTGTTTATTATGATTATGAGTTTGTTTTGCTTAAAATAACTAATTATATAAAACATAAACATCTTTCATACCGTAAGTTGATCTTTTTTTGTTGCAGTTGAAAGTAGAAGATGTCCATTATCTAATATTACAAATGGAAAATTCTATTATTCTTTACACATGAATACAATTTTTCATTTATAATTTGATATTTTATGGACATGCATCCTTTTTTTTTCAGTTTCTCATAATCATGTTGAGCATCAACAATCTGTTGAACGGAAAAAAATTAGCAAAGTATATTCGGATAACAAAACCCGTAATGCCAATAATAAATATTCCACTTCAGATATAACAACCCTCCTAAATTATTTCCGACACCTCTAAAATATTTAGAAAATCCCTGTATGTCTTAAAATGCACCCCGTATACGAAATTTGACCCTAAATACCTTTACATAATTAGAAATAAAATAAAAACAAAATCCTGGTGTCGCTTGCGGGCCGTGAAGACCCTCTCTTCGGCTTACGCGGGGCGCGACAACTAGGCTACGCAGCCTCACCCGGAGCCGCCACGTGGCACGATCGTGGCAGACCTACACTTGTGAGTCTATCAAGCTAGGCCCTACTCCCCCTATGTCGCGGGCCGCGAAGGACCCTTGCTTATCATACGTGGCCGCGAGGAAGTGTCGATCAGACACTATAAATAGAGGTCATCTGTAACACCCTAGTTATTATTTAACGTTTATCGTATAATTTAAACTCATAATCATGTAATTATAGTCACAATTATAATGAAAATACGGGCTTGTTAAAAACTTTTACAATTTAAAGTGATACAACATAATGTGATTCAATTCGCCGTTTTAGAATAACGACGAAACAACATTGCGGAAGCTTTGTTTAACGTGTGTTCGGTTCTTGCTCGATGCTTGATCTTCATCCGGGACTCTCGACATTCACCTGTAATCAAAACCAACTTAAAGGTCAGTTTTGATAATTAAATAACCAATATAACAAGGAAATTAGGAAAATCCAACATTGATATCTTGATCTACAAATAACCCATTGAATTCTGGCCTCTACCGTAAATCAGGGGCATTCTACCGTAAACATTTTAGCTCCACCGTAACTTACGGTGGCACCGTAAGTTACGGTGGCCCCTGCATCCAACCTTTCCATTTTTTCCGTTGTTTGACACGAAAACTTTCGTATCTTTCAATCCGCTTATCCATTTGACCTACCGTTTCTTCCTACATGATTGTAATTTAATTTTCCATTATATGGAGTTAAAATCCAACATCCGGATTAACAAAATTTAAGACTTTTAAGTCTTCGGCTTATTACCCTTTTTACCAAATTTTGACCCGTTCGTAATCTATCAAGCAAACAAGTTTGTTTGACCCTTATTTCTCTTAAACCTATTAAATTCAATGATGTTTAACATATTAGGGTCCAATTACAAGTTCATATACCTTCTTAAACCCATTTTCACTCATATGCTTATTTTGACCCGTTAAGGGTATTTAAGCACATTTTAAGCACAAATCACTTTTGATTGTTCCTAACATTACTCTACCACATTTCTTATCATATAATTTTCCACCACAACTGTATTTATGGTGGGTTTACTATGGTAGTCTATATATACCGAGTTTACCCCTCAATTCATCATTTTACGGCAAAGACTCAATTAGAGCCATTTGACTAACATATTACATCTTTCAACTTCTATACTCGTCCTAAGTATTTATCAAATCATAAAAACTCATTTCCAAACAACCTTTAAGGGTTGTTTGTTCAATTTAGCCTACAAGGGCAGTTTAGTCAATTTTAGTCCTTCTTTTGTACGATGAATGACTTTTAGATACTTGTTTGACCCAAAATCCGATCTTTTAACTATAATTCTGATTAGAAACCATTATTTTTCTAAAACACCACAATTATAACTTAAATCATTCGGTTTGCCTTTAAGATAACCGAATATCAACTTTTGACTTTGTTTAACTCTTAGAGAGCCTCAAGTTCTAAATGATGAGTTAAACCATTTCACATACCTGCCTCGGATCAATGTTTTGACCCGTTTTGATACCTTTCCTTAATAGCTGCTAAGAAATAGCGATGTATATATATCCATTTGACATTCATCCCTATAATCATATAACTCAACAAACCATTAGTCGATATTGTCAAAGGGTGATAATTTCACCTTTTGACCCGTTTATCTATTTAGTGATCTTCGTCACTTCAACTAAATACCAATTTCATCTATAATACCAATTTAAAGTCTACTAGAGAAAATACGTAATCAAGCATAACGTAACGAAACCGTAGTTACGTACCTTTAAAGCACACCTTTTCCGCGTATATCTCCTCCGGCGTGTCCGCTTGACGTTCCGGATCCCTTGCCTAAAGAGTTCAATTCATAATAAATTTAGAACTCTTTCGTAAGCTTTAACGCATTATTTCTTAACATATTCAAATCTGCGTTTTACCCAACCTTCAACATTTTAACCCTCATTTAGGCGTTTTATCGAACACCTGGCGGGTCAGATTTCTACATGATCTAAACCAAGTTCATGACTTGAGTTTATCACTCTAATTAACTTCAATTAGACAATATACACATATTTTTAACATCAATAATTTAAGGATTATCTCATAATTTCAGTTTACACTAGAACAAGAGTTTTAACCCTAGTGTTTATCAAGTTCTACTAACATATTAATCACCCACTATGGTGATTTTGATCCATACCATCATCATGCAAGAATTTGACAAGAAATCATCTAGGGTTTGCCCCTAAACCTTATATCACTACCAATTTCATGTTTGCTACACATAATTAAGCTCAACACTCGATTTCAATCACATGCAAGAACTTAGGTTGAATCGAAATACCCTAATTCGACATACCTTATGATCATCTTGATGAGGTGATCACGATTCCATGTTCAGATTTTGATTTTGACTTGAATTGAGCCTTCAATTTGTGAGTTTAGTGAATTTTAGGGTTTTGAGGATGAGGGAGGTCGCCCTCTCCTGTTCTTGATTGACCAGACATCCAAATGGGGTGTTTGGTTTTGTTTTTTTTTAATCAAAACTAATAATATAAGTTTCAATTTAACAACATAGGCCCCTCCACTTTTGTTAATCATATAGTTTGGTTATTTTAACCATATTTGTTCTATTATGTCAAGACACCAACTAACTAGGTTAATATTCCTAGTTACTTGGTGGGTCCCGGGAGTTATAACCCGTTTTTATTTTAAGTCCCGTTAACTCGGGCTCTTATAAACTCAATTCCTTAAAACTTTGATTCGCTTGTATTTGATATTAGGATTTCTTATTTAAATCCAAATATTTACCGGGTTATTTTTACTACTAACGGTACTTTACCCGTCTTTTAGTATTAACAGAGTTTGATTACCAAACCCGTTTTCGGGGTGTTACATCATCGGCCTCAGTTCACAATTCGCTTAAAATCGAAAACTCTCTCTCAATTCTAAAATATTAGAAAGTAGTATCGGGTATTATACCTACTAAAGTAGCAAAGCTTTGCCTCGTTGTAAGTATTTTAACCCCCGGTTACGTATTAGATACGCTGCCCGATTGATCTAGTGTTCCGTAACGGCTGTCGAGGCTCTGCCCGACGTAGTCGTTGGAGTTCTGTCTCGGGGAGGGTATAACTAATGTAAATATTGGGTTATTATACTAACGCGTGTGCATTGTTTAATTAATAGATTATAACCAGGAAAACACCAAGGAAAACCCTAAAGTAGTAATGTGAGTAATCTCCTTTTTGTAAACCTTTTTGTAAACTGTTTTTACAAAACCTTTATTATTTTAAATTATAATTAGCAGTGATTGAGTCTTTGTAATTCTTCAATTACTGCCGGTATGTTGGGGTTTTGTATACAAAATGTGGAAGACGTTACTATTGGACAACGAGATAGCCAATGAGTAATATGACCCACCAGTCAGGATTGACAGTACTGAATGAGTAATTGTGTAGATGTAAACATTGTAATCACTCTCAATACTGTGAAATGATAAAATATATTTTGATTAAACTGGGATTCACTCACCAGTATTTCCCACTAACAAATGTTTTTAAACGCGTTTCAGGTAACAAAATGTGAAAGCCAAAATAGAAGCCAGCTGGAGAGCACTGAAGGCTTGGAAAAATGTGGCTATAAAAGTTACCTAAATAAAGAGAAATGTTTTATTCAATAAAATATGATTTATTCCTATAAACATGTTGTAATGAAAACTTGGGTTTTATCCCAATATGTTTATTAATATAAAGTGTGGTGTTTTACTCTGATAAAATATTTCCTAACTACGGTCCTGATGAAAATTCCGCTGCCAAATAATGATAAACACCGATACCACCATCTCTGAGTAGGCCGCGGCCGCCCGCCTCCCGAGGCAGGGGTCGGGGGTTGCGACAGAAGGTGGTATCAGAGCTTAGCCACTAATTTCAGCCAAAGAGCTGACATTGAAATTATAAATTTTGTTTGGAAATAATCAATGAAACTATGTGCATATGTGTAGATTATTATTTTGTGATAATTGACAATTTGTTAGTTTACAGTATGAGTGATCAAGGACCTTCGGACGCTTACCGTCAACTGTCCAACTCTCCTAGGGATGGAGGAACCTCTTCTCAGCCTACCCCCTTGGGGTATTCGGCTGATACCGAAGAAGGGATTTTTGTGTTCAAAGCACAATCTGAAGAGTCATTCCCTCCCAAGAAGAGAGGATGGTTCAGCAGAGGAGCTCATGAGCTTAGAAAGAGGATGAGAAAATTACAGCAGCAAAGGGCCTTAGCAGCGGCCAATAGGGAAATGAACACTCAAACACATGATATAATCAATAGGAGACTGGCAAACTTCCACATACTAGCAACCACAGCCGCCGACCCAAACCTAGAACAACTCATAGCACCACAGCCACTGCAGTTGTTCCCAACACAATCCATGGAAGTAGAAATTGACCCAGCTGACCAGAATCCACTACCTGACTTAGACCCAGCTGAAATCCCTAGAGTTCCAGCACCCCATCCCCCAGACTATGACCCATGGTTTGACGACCATAAGGATTACCAGCAACGTTACCCAATCCGTACTTTTGGTGAAGAAATTTTAGAAGGAAGTGAAAGAATGAGACAGATAGGGGAAAAACTCGTCTGGGAATATGACGAGCGCAACATGCAATATTGGATGAACCCCTATCAGTAGTAATAGTAATAATAATAATAATAATATATAAATATATATGTGTGTATGTTTGAAAAAAAATTCCAAACTAGGATAGATAATCTTATAATTACTAATGCATACTAGTATTGTATTTTCATTTCCAATTATGGTTTGTAATAGATATAGATGCATAATATAAAATAGAGTAAAGGTCGCAATGACGACGATTTTGGATCAATGTGTTGTTATGTGATTATTCGCATTCAATATTGTTTCGTGATATTAATACTTGGTAAATGTTTAAAATCCAGACGGCCAACAATGCAAATCGGGAAAACCAGAATAATGAAAACCAGATAAATAACAGTGCCATTCGACACATAGTAACACAGGGAATTAGAGATGCTCTGCCATCTATTATCCAACATGTTAGAAGCGGATAATAATAACAGTAATAGCGGAAGTAAGCGAACACATACTGAACCTGATCACAGCGTAAAAAATGGACCAATACTTCATGTGCCCATTCCAAAAAGAAGAAGAACCATGTCTTATGGTTGTTCTTATAAAGAATTCTGGTCTTGTAAACCAATGGAATTCTTGGGCAATGAAGGAGCCATTGCAGCTCTACGCTGGATAGAAAAGACGAAAGCAGTCTTAAAAATAAGTAAGTGTGCAGAAGAGGATAAGATAATGTTTGCTTCCAATCTATTTAAGAATGCAGCTCTAGAATGGTGGAACACTATCCTCCAGGCTAGGGGAAGTGACAGAACATATAATATGGAATGGACTGAGTTTAAGAATATGGTGGAAAGGAAATTTTGTCCTCCTAATGAAAAGGAGCAGATAACCAATAAATTCTTAAACCTTAGAATGACTGGAGTAGACAGCAAGGGTTACACTACTACATTCTTTGAATATGCTAGAATAGTACCAACCCTAGCATCACTAGAGCAAGTATTAATCCCTCGTTATATCTGGGGATTAATTGGTGAAATTAGGCATGTAGTCAAGGCAGCTAGACCACCAACCATAGAAGAAACTGTAGAACTAGCAAACACCTTGACTGATGATCTGGTGCGTACTCAAGAAGAAAACCAGAGGAGGAACCTAGCCCAAAGGCTTACCCAAGAATTTCGCTACGGAAATTCCAATCGTGGGAAAAATATAGGTTCTACCTCTGCTCGTTACTGCAAATATTGCAAAAGAAAGCATTCGGGAAGATGCTCTATATATTGCAATTTTTGCAAAATATCGGGACACAAGGAAGAAGACTGCAGGAAGAAACCTAATAATAGGATATGCTACAACTGTGAAGAACAAGGTCATATCAAGCTGAACTGTCCGAAACTAGCTCCGGCCACAAACAACAAGACTACTAAAAATGCTAGAGCATTTGTTTTAACTACAGAAGAAGCAAAGATGATCCCGGACGTGATTGCCGGTACGTTTTTAGTTAATGATATTTTTGCTAAAGTATTATTTGACTCTAGTGCGAACCAAAGTTTTATTAATACTTCATTTTGCAAACTTCTCAACCAACCATTAACTAAACTCCAACAAGAATGTTTGGTAGAAACAGCAAATGGAGAAACCATTAAGATTTCTGAACTCTTGTAGGGAGCAAGAATAGAAATGTTAAATCAAAAGTTTATTGCAAATCTTTACCCTATGAATCTGGCAGGATTTGAAATTGTATTAGGAATGGATTGGTTAGTAGCTAATAAAGCCAGTATTCTATGTGATCAAAAGTCAATCCAAGTAAATTCACCAAAGGGTAAAAAAATCACAATTAAAGGAGATAAGCCAACCAGATCCACAAAATTCATCTCTGTGATGAAAACTGCAAGATGTGCAAGAAAAGGGTCAATAATGTATATGATTTCCATAATCATTAATACTAAAGGAAAGGAATTAAAAGATATCCCCGTCGTATCTCAATTTTCAGATGTATTTCCAGAAGAACTACCAGGACTACCGCCAGACAGAGAAGTCGAATTCAGAATTCATCTGCTACCAGGATGTCACACTCCGAACTTTCCACGTATTACCGGTGAGCCCGGTGGGGAGTATCGTGACGTAGTTGATATCATCATAGACAATTTATCACAGTTTAATACACAGCGGAAGTCGAAAGATAAAATCATCACAAACCGAATGAAAGTAATATCAATTATTACAAAAACGGTTGTAAGGGATCCACAGGCGGATCAAGTAAAAAGGAACATTGTTCAACAGATTTATAAACATCTAAGCTTGCAAGACTCTTTGTTGATCCTAGGAGTAGCCAGCCCATTTCGATTAGTACCTGCACTTAACCTTTTTGGAAAATACGTCAGTTTTCACTGGTAAATACAATTAACCGACTCATTTTAAAAATGTTTAAGAAAATTGATTTGAATGCACAAGGCACAAAATATCTTTTATAACTTGGGATAATTATTAAAAATAAACTTGTTAAAGAATTACATGTTTATTATACGTTCAGTAGCCCGTGCTGAAAACCGGGTTAAAGATTAATAGACACACCACATAATATATCCCACGGAGAGTTATTCTCGAACAGGTGGGTACATTATTTTACATACGCACCGGCAGGTGTATGCCTACACCCCGTGCTTAAGTCGTGGCCATTTCAATGAATGAGCCGAGGATATCCAGAACATGGTCATTAACCCCCCAAAGGCTTAGAATAAACAAAACAGATTAAACGGGTTATCTCAATGATTTAACCTTCATACGATTAATATTCAATACCCGACCAAGCGGTATTTTATATACCGTACCCACGCCCGTATAAGGGAAAATAAGTTAAAAGTATTTACCTGAGCAAATTATATAAATTTATCCCAGCCGTACAAATCAGCAAGTGCAAGTATCTTTTACTGGTCTCCTAAATCTGGAACGAAGGTTTTAATTAACCTATTAGATTCCTAACGGGTCTTACTTAAGTTTAAACTTAGACCGGTTAGTTTTAAAGAAAGGTTTACGGTTCAAAACGCAAGATTAAGAGAAGACAGGATTAGAATGTGAGTTAGACCCGACAAGTTTGAAGACTTGTATAATATGGGTAAACTAAACACATTCTGGATTTTGAGATAAAAAATGATAAGGTTTGACCCGTTTCGGTTAATTTATGCAAACTAGTTACATAAACCGCACCGAATGCGAACAATGCATAACGGGTAAACAAAAGAGTCATGAACAGGTTTCCTAAGTTAATATTCCTTAAATATTTTGTGATATCAGTAGGATACCTTCCATTATGCCCAAAACGGATTCAAACTCAAATCAAGCCCCGTAAGGGTATTTTGGTCATTTTAAGGGTTATAAAAGAGGTTAAATATAAATCTGAGGTTCTGGTCTGAAGTGATTAGTAAAAATAATTATTTTCTCAGGTCATATCAGTAGGGTATTGCATATATGTGAAATTTATTATTTATAACCAAACTATGCACCGTAGGGGCATTTTGGTAATTTCACATAAGCTTTAAAGGTCAAATTTAGAAATCTGAGTTCAAAAATTTTGCTTACTGTTAAAGTATAAAACGTAACTTAAAACATCAGTAGGTGTTAATTCTTGTATGTCAAAAATAGTTTTAATCCATACTATGCGTTTAAAACGCGTAAAAAGTCGTTTTTAAGCGATTTTCGGGTTATTTAAGGAAAGCTGAGATTTTTATCAGCCCAGAAGGCTTAAAATATTATATTTAACTTATAAAATCAGTAGCAAAAGATTTGGTATCAAAATGTTATGTAAAACTCATTTTATTAGAAAAAGGGTATAACCGACAATTACCGAATCAAAGCAAGAACCCCATGTTATGATCTGTTTAAAAATAATTAAAATCTTCAAAAATCCCAAAATATTATATTACATCAGTGGGTAAAAGGTTTGGTGTCAAAATTTGGGTTTAAATAGGTTTTATGCTAATAATGTCGTTTAATTAATAAAAAGCTTTCAAATTACGCTATTGAGCATAACTCCTAATTTAGACCTCAAACTGATGTCAAATTTTCTTAGGACATGTTTATAAATCAGTAACAAAGGTTTTTGTCCTCTCATATTTTCAAAAATCTCGTTTTAAGGTCAAAAGGGCATAATGGTCAACATTTAAGCAATTAACGGAAACATGCAAATGAATCGGATTAATTAGGAACCAAGTTGTATAACCTTAGAGAGTTATACTAACCAATAACCTGGTCCTAATGGAACTCTAAGGCATGTCTAAACTAAGCTAGAATGGGTCAGAACTGAAAGTCAAAGCAAAAGTCTACTTTTGCGACTTTCGGTTCCGAACCGAGCCTAAATTCAAAATTGTCGGGTTGAACATGCTTAGACATGTTCTTATATTAATTATCAAGTTATACATGTGTTAAAACACGTTTCATAGCTTCTACATTGTTAATTATGAGTTTATTTGCAAAATAGATTTCTGTTGACTTTTTATAATAAAGTTTGACCCGGCAATTGACCTAGTTAGAGTGGAAATCAGAGGGTGCCCTTTTAAGGGTTTATTACCCACATAATTACCAACTCATAGCCACCTTCAAATCGAAAAATGACTGGACCATTAGTAATTAATCACTAAGTCAAAGTTTAATTACGACGACTTTGACTTTTGGTCATTAAGCTAATAAAACATGAACTAGGAAGGCTAAGAACACTCACAATGGTCCTTAGCACGAATTAAGAGCTGATGGAAGCTTGCTTGAAGTCCAGAGAGCTCCAGAGAGTGTATGAGAATGACTTTGAAATGAGCAAGTTTAATGTTGCAACTTATGGTTCTTATATAGGAAATTTAATTGCACAAGATCACTCCACATAAGTCTAAGATTGATTCCTGATCATCCCAGGTGTCCCCTATGCATGAAAAACCACTGGTGCAGCCCATGAATTCGGAAACCATGCATCTAAGGCGGTGGAACAGGCTGAACAGGCACCTGTCCATTTTTCTGCCCAGCTACAGGTCTTACGGACCGTAAGCTTAGGGCCTTACGGTCCGTATCCGCTTTTTAATCTTTATCGCCCAGATCAGCCACCTTACGGTCTGTAAGGGGTTCTCTTTGCGGTCCGTAAGACTTTGTCAGAAGACAAAAATTTGAGAACTTCTAACCTTTGACCATGCAACTTATCATATTCGAATCTAAGGTCATTATCAGCTGGAAGGGACCATATGATCAGGTCTGAATTACTAAGAATGCATTGCTATGCATTTGTGTTGTTTTGGAATTTTGAAAGAAGCTAAGAATGGAGAAATTCTCGTATAAATACATAGGATCACATATCTTGAAATTTTGAATTAGTTATTATGAGACCTAACCGGATACATGTGAAATCCTCATCAGATATTTATGAAAGTTTATAATTATTTTACCAAGGTTTGGTAACATTAAAAAGGTCACTCAGAGGTAATAATTAACATGTTGACATTTTTAATCTCCTTAGTTATCTTTCAATATGATCCGGGTTTATAACACGTTTAACGTTCATGGCACGTGTCTTTATTACGTTGGACGGGATTTTTAAGAGGTGTTACATCCTCACCCCCTTAAAAGAAATCTCGACCTCGAGATTTACTGAACTAAATGTGGGTACCTCTGTTTCATTGTGGATTCAACCTCCCACGTATATTCGGGACCTCTACGGGCATCCCATTTAACCTTCACAATAGGTACGTGCTTTTTTCGAAGCTTCTTAACCTGTCGATCCTCAATCGACAAAGGTTTTTCAACAAACTTTAAGCTCTTATCAATATGCACATCTTTATGTGACATGGTCAGCGATTCATCAGCTAGACACTTTTTTAAGTTGCAGATGTGAAACACATTATGGATTCCACTGAGCTCTTCAGGCAGGTTCCGACACATTCGATGATCTCGAATGGTCCTATGTATCTTGGGCTTAATTTGCCTTTCTTGCCAAAACGCATTACCCCTTTCCAGGGTGATACCTTCAGTAACACTTTGTCACCTACCTCGAATTTCAGAGGTTTACGCCTTTTATCTGCGTAGCTTTTCTGCCTATCCCTGGCAGCTTTGAGACGATCACGTATCTGCACAATCTTATCTGTCGTTTCCAGGACTATATCAGGTCCTGTTAGTTGGACATCTCCAACTTCTGCCCAACAAACGGGCGTCCTGCACTTTCTTCCATACAAAGCTTCAAAAGGTGCAGCTTGAATGCTGGAAGGATAGCTATTATTATATGAGAATTCTATCAATGGAAGATGATCATCCCAACTTCCACCTAAATCAATAACACAAGCTCTTAACATATCCTCCAGCGTTTGAATCGTACGCTCGCTTTGGCCATCCGTCTGAGGATGATATGCAGTGCTGAAGTTTAATCGAGTGCCTAGGGATTGCTGAAAGCTTTTCCAAAAATGCGATGTATATCTCGTATCCCTATCAGAGATGATAGACACTGGCACTCCGTGAAGAGATACAATCTCGTCCACGTACAGCTGAGCTAACTTATCTGAGATGTGTGTTTCCTTAATAGGCAAGAAGTGGGCTGACTTAGTTAGTCTATCTACTATAACCCAAATAGTATCATTTCCTCGCTTTGTCTTTGGTAACTTAGTGATAAAATCCATAGTTACCATCTCCCATTTCCAGGTGGAAAGTTCAGGCTGTTGTAGCAAACCTGACGGCTTTTGGTGTTCAGCTTTAACTTGCGCGCATGTCAGACATTTAGCCACATAAGTGGCCATAGACTTCTTCAAGCCTATCCACCAATAATTTGCCTTTAAATCCTGGTACATCTTATCACTTCCAAGATGGACAGAATATTTGGAGCTATGGGCTTCCTGAAGAATCACATCCCGAAGTCCTCCATAGATTGGAACCCATATTCGTCCATTCAATCTTAAAATTCCATCTTTGCCATATGATAACTGTTCAGCAGTTACTCCCAACTTTTCATTCGGGTAGTTAGCTTCTAATACAGCTTCCTTCTGAGCGGCTAACAATCTTTTATTTAAACTATTCTTTAATTCAATGCTCTTGGCATTTATCCTAATGGGCTTAACCCTTTCCTTTTCTGCTCAATGTGTCGGCGACCACATTCGCCTTGCCTGGATGATATCGGATTTCACAATCATAATCATTTAAAGTCTCCATCCATCGACGCTATCTCATGTTTAGATCCTTTTTATTGAACAAGTGTTGAAGGCTTTTATGATCGGAATAAATCACACATTTGGTACCATATAAATAATGCCTCCAAAGTTTTAGAGCAAACACAACTGCACCCAACTCCAAGCCATGGGTGGTGTAATTCTTTTCATGCACTTTTAATTATCGGGAAGCATAGGCAATAACTTTTCCTTTCTGCATTAGCACACATCCCATTCCAGTGTGTGATGCATCGCAGTAGACCACAAATTCTTCAATACCTTCTGGCAATGTCAACACAGGTGTGTTGCTTAACTTCTGTTTAAGCATATCAAAGGATTCTTGTTGCTTCGGTTCCCAGTCAAACTTTATATTCTTGCGAGTCAACGAAGTTAGGGGTGCAGCAATCCTTGAGAAATTTTCAATAAAATGCCTATAATATCCTGCCAATCCCAAGAAGCTACGAATCTCTGTGGGCGTCTTCGGCTTTTGCCAATTCATGATAACTTCAATCTTAGCGGGGTCCACTTGGATACCACGCTCACTTACAACATGCCCGAGAAACTGGACTTCTCGGAGCCAAAACTCACATTTAGAGAACTTAGCATAAAGCTTTTCTTGTTGTAAGAGTTTAAGAATACATCGAAGATGCTTTTCATGATCGACCTGACTCTTCGAATATATAAGTATGTCATCAATAAAAACGATGAGAAACTTGTCCAAGTAGGGTTTGCATACGCGATTCATGAGATCCATGAACGCTGCTGGTGCATTAGTGAGCCCAAAAGGCATCACTAAGAACTCGTAATGATCGTATCGAGTCCTGAATGCGGTCTTATCCACGTTTTCATTTTTGACCTTCAGTTGATGGTAACCTGATCTCAAGTCGATCTTGGAGAAGTAACTTGCCCCTGCAGTTGATCGAACAGATCGTCGATCCTGGGCAACAGATATCTATTCTTGATTGTAACTTTGTTAAGCTCGCGATAATCGATGCATAGACGCATCGACCCATCCTTTTTCTTCACAAATAGTATCGGTGCTCCCCAAGGAGATGAGCTAGTTCTAATAAATCCCTTTGCTAATAAATCATCCAGTTGAGTTCTCAGCTCCTTCATCTCAGTTGGTGCTAACCTGTAAGGTGCTCTTACAACAGGTGCTGCTCCAGGAATAATGCCAATTCTGAACTCCACTTGCCTATCTAGAGGCAAACCAGGTAGTTCTTCAGGGAATACGTCTGGATATTCAGAAATGATAGGGAGGTCTTCGATCTTGGGTTTTGGTTCATCAATAGTTACTTGTGCCATGTAGATGACACAACCCTTCCTCATACACCTTGATGCCTTAAGCATGGATGCTTGCTTGGGTAATCCATACTGAGTATCTCCTTGAATTGTGAGTGGTTCACCATGAGGAGTCTTAATAACCACTTGTTTCTTATCACAAACAATCTGGGCTTGGTTATGAGATAACCAATCCATGCCTATCACTATGTCGAAACCAGCTAGTTTCAAAGGAATCAAAGACAGTGGAAAAGAGTGGTTCCTAATGGATATGAAACATCCATCTAACACTGTTGAAGCGGATTCTATGGTTCCATCAGCTAATTCTACTTCATATTTTATGCTTAGGTTTCTAACCGGTAGATTTAATAACTTACAAAATTTATCATCCACAAATGACTTATCCGCACCCGAATCAAACAATACCCTTGCATATACATCATTGATAAGGAACGTACCGGTTATAACATTGTCATCTTGTATGGCCTCTTTTGCACCCATCTGGAATATCCTAGCGTTGGTCTTCTTAACTTCTTCCGGTTTCCTTGCATATTTTGGGCAATTGGACTTGATGTGCCCTTTTTCATTGCAGTTGTAGCATGTTGCATCCTTTATCTTCTTGCAATCCAATGTCTTATGCTCACTAGACTAACAAATCCCACAAGCTCTTGGTTGTGACTGGGACTTTGATTTATACCTGCATTTTCCCAGATGGCGCTTCTTGCAGGTCTTGCATTTGGGCTTTTCTCCCGACTGTTGATCATATATCTTGAACCCTGAACTCTTCTCGTGATCAGAGTTCCCTTTGTGCTTCTTGTCTGAACGGTGTGAGTTATCATCCTCACTTTTTCTCTTCCCAGCATCAAAATGCCTAAGCGATCTCTGTCTGACCGCATCAAGGGTGAGAGATAGTGACAAGTCAGCTACAGACCTAAAGGTAGTCGGTCGAGACGCTTTCACACTAGCTTTGATCTCTGGGGCTAAACCCCCAATGAAACGGGCTATACGTTTTGGTTCTGGTGTGACTAAGTATGGAACCAATCTAGACATGGTATTGAAGCTGGTGAGGTAAGCCTAGCAGTCCAAGTTTTTCATAACCAATGTCAGGAAATCGGTCTCAATCTTCTCAACCTCATGTTGAGGGCAGAAGGTATCTTTAATCAAGGTAACAAACTGATCCCAAGTCATATTATATAACGGGATCTTCCCAGTAGGTTGGATCAATGACCTCCACCAAGCTAGGGCTTCTCCTTTGAACGATTGTGACACAAACTTCATAATATCTGTATCATCGCAACCACTGATATCAACCACGGTATCCATCTCGTCTAACCACGTCATGCAATCGATGGCTCCTTTTTCCCCAGTGAAATCCCTTGGCTTGCAGGAGACTAAATACTTATAGGAGCAACCCCTAATACGTGGCTCTTGATCGAATACAATCTTCTTGGATGGAACACTATGCTGATTTGAGGAGTGTTGAGCATCATCCTTCTTTGACTCGTGATGTTTAGAAGGTGGCTTACTATGAGCCTCAGAGTGATTCTTAGGGTGTGATTTTGCACGTTGTACTGATAAGGTCCTGCTGTGGGTACCACTTGATTCATCATCTCGTATGTCCAGAGCTCGAGTAACGGCATTGTCTATCAATGCCTGCAGTTCTGTGCCTGTTACATTTACTCTGGTAGTATCATGATTTTCCTTTGGGTGACTGTTGACTTCATCTGAGCCAGCCATGTAGCTTGTTTGCTACATAAAATATTGACAATGATTTATTTAGGAATTTATTATGGAATTGTCTTTTATGGCAATTCATTAACCATGGTAACTATAAACCATATTGGTTAATTTAATTTATTCAAATTTTATTATATTTTACCCCAGTCACAAGCTATATAGGATATTAGGGTGGCATACAAAAGGCCTGGTCACAAGGACAGTTTTAATTCATAAGCCATGATTTTATAGAACCAAGGCATTTAGGTTTGAACATAGTTCATTACCTTTTCTTAACAGGGAGTCGTAGACTACAACTGTCTTCTATCTTATATGACAATGAATATGGCCCATAGGCATTACATCACTAATGGATGTTTAATATATGATCATCTTAATTGATGATTTGAACCCATGATTTATATATCATTAGGTTTGAAAAGGGGTTGGAAGGACCCAATATAAAGATGACATGTGTGAGCGTATCACTACTGCCAGGAGTACTAACATGTTTTCAGATGTTAACAAGGATTTGAATCTCTTTTTAAATAGGTTTTACCATCATTGTCAGGTCTATAATGACATGCAGGCTAGGTTATACATTTTAAGATTCTTTTTAATATATAATGGCAGATCATTTTAAAAGGAGTGATATTTTTTATTTATTTATACATATATATAATATTCATGCATATGATGGATTTAAATTTAAAACATTCCATAAAAATAAAAATAAAAGTACATAGGTGCCCTAAACGGGACTTTTACATAAATAACTTGCCCACGCAGGGGCTAAAATGAAAATACAAGTCCTCGCAGGGACTGAATACATAAATAGATAAATGTCCACGCAGGGACGAAATTGAAATAACAATAATACAAATAGGGATTTTAATGGTCCCTCTTCTTCTTCCCTTTTATTAAACTTGTCAGACCCTTGAGTAGCCCTTGGTGGCTCTTACGCTCTTCTCGAACTTCTTGTTCTACCCGGTTCAGTCTCTGGAGGATTTCCTCCTGTTCCGGCAGGGAAAACCGTGGCGGCTACGGCTGCTGCTGGTGCGGAGGTTGGTAAGGTATCGAGTATTGATACCCTTGCGGTAGGTACCCCGACTGGTATGAAGTCCCAAAAGGTCCTTCGGGGTGAAGGGCGTTGTAGTTGGCCGCCTCAACGTAAGGGTTGACGACAGGGGCATCATAGTAGTTATAGCCAGGATAAGCTGGCTGTTCAAAAGGGTTATACGCCGCTGTACCGGCGTAAGAAGGAATTGGGTTATTATAACCCATGTGTGGCGGTGGTGGTGCAACTGGTGCAAAATCCACCTCTGAAACTGGGTTTGAAGGCCCACCCATTTGTGGGTCTTCATGCAGTGGTGGGTAATGACTGCCACTTGAATGTTGAGGGGTGCTGAAATGAAAGTCCCCTCCTCGCACGGACATCCGTGCACCCGTTCTTCTTTGCCTCGGTGGCTCCAGAGGAAGTTGTTGCTCAAGCGGCGGTGGTGGCGGTGGCGTGACCGCTACAAAACGTGAATCCTCAGAAGGATCCTGCTGCTGTGGTTGGTTGTAAGAAGGTGTAAACTCCCAGTTATACTGGGCAAACCTTGCTTCATAGCTGTCTGGGCCCCGATAAGGTGACCCATGAAAAGATAACCCATCAGATATCTCGATGGGGTGAGTCGGCATCCCGGTTGGCGGCTGGGCAGGTTCCGGATCCTCGTCCATGTCCATGGAGAAGTGGTCCTCCGGTCCTAACGGGTTGTAACCCATTGGTTCATCGACTTGGTTTGCCGGGTTGAACCGGCTTTGGAAGTAGGGTGTTGGGTCGTTGAAGGAATGGTGTGAGTTGGAGCGTTGGAGGGGTATGAAAGAGTGATGTGAGTTGTGGGGCTCGTTCTCCGATTGTGGCCCGAAAGAGTTGAGGTAAGAGGGTGATGAACTTAGCGAGACAGATCGCCTCGCGGGCTCCAAACAGGTCCTCTTGAGTACTGGTGCTCATGGTAATAGATGGAGTTCGCTGGTGGGAAGGTACGGCCTCGTGATCGTTGGGGGCGTTGAATGGCCCCTTGCCTCGTCCTCCTCTTTGGAACCTTGGTGGCATTTTGTTGAATCTGTCAAAACAAACAAAAGAAACAACAAAGGAAAACAATAAAGGACAAAATAAAAAGAATTAAGATTAGTCCTAGGTTCTTTGCCTAGACTCAGAAGTCGAGGAATGTGCAAACTGTGTCATTGATATTAAACACAAAAGGCTAGTGTTTAATTCACTCAATGTTGGCTCTGATACCAACCTGTCACACCTCGAACTTTCCACGTATTGCCGGTGGGGAGTATCGAGACGTAGTTGATATCATCATAGACAATTTATCACAGTTTAATACACAGCGGAAGTCGAAAGATAAAATCATCACAAACCGAATGAAAGTAATATCAATTATTACAAAAACGGTTGTAAGGGATCCACAGGCGGATCAAGTAAAAAGGAACATTGTTCAACAGATTTATAAACATCTAAGCTTGCAAGACTCTTTATTGATGCTAGGAGTAGCCAGCCCATTTCGATTAGTACCTGTACTTAACCTTTTTGGAAAATACGTCAGTTTTCACTGGTAAATACAATTAACCGACTCATTTTAAAAATGTTTAAGAAAATTGATTTGAATGCACAAGGCACAAAATATCTTTTATAACTTGGGATAATTATTAAAAATAAACTTGTTAAAGAATTACATGTTTATTATACGTTCAGTAGCCCGGGCTGAAAACCGGGTTAAAGATTAATAGACACACCACATAATATATCCCACGGTGAGTTATTCTCGAACAGGTGAGTACATTATTTTACATACGCACCGGTAGGTGTATGCCTACACCCCGTGCTTAAGTCGTGGCCATTTCAATGAATGAGTCGAGGATATCCAGGACATGGTCATTAACCCCCCCCCCCCAAAGGCTTAGAATAAACAAAACAGATTAAACGGGTTATCTCAATGATTTAACCTTCATACGATTAAAATTCAATACCCGACCAAGCGGTATTTTATATACCGTACCCCAAGCCCGTATAAGGGAAAATAAGTTAAAAGTATTTACCTGAGCAAATTATAAAAATTTATCCTAGCCGTACAAATTAGCAAGTGCAAGTATCTTTTACTGGTCTCCTAAATCTGGAACGAAGGTTTTAATTAACCTATTAGATTACTAACGGGTCTTACTTAAGTTTAAACTTAGACCAGTTAGTTTTAAAGAAAGGTTTACGGTTCAAAACGCAAGATTAAGCGAAGACCGAATTAGAATGTGATTTAGACCCGACAAGTTTGAAGACTTGTATAATATGGGTAAACTAAACACATTCTGGATTTTGAGATAAAAAATGATAAGGTTTGACCCGTTTCGGTTAATTTATGCAAACTAGTTACATAAACCGCACCGAATGCGAACAATGCATAACGGGTAAACAAAAGAGTCATGAACAGGTTTCCTAAGTTAATATGCCTTAAATATGTTGTGATATCAGTAGGATACCTTCCATTATGCCCAAAACGGATTTAAACTCAAATCAAGCCCTGTAGGGGTATTTTGGTCATTTTAAGGGTTATAAAAGAGCTTAAATATAAATCTGAGGTTCTGATCTTAAGTGATCAGTAAAAATAATTATTTGCGCAGGTCATATCAGTAGGGTATTGCATATATGTGAAATTTATTATTTATAACCAAACTATGCACCGTATGGGCATTTTGGTAATTTCACATAAGCTTTAAAGGTCAAATTTAGAAATCTAAGTTCAAAACTTTTTCTTACTGTTAAAGTATAAAAAGTTACTTAAAACATCAGTAGGTGTTAAGTCTTATATGTCAAAAATAGTTTTAATCCATACTATACGTTTAAAACGCGTAAAAAGTCGTTTTTAAGCGATTTTCGGGTTATTTAAGGAAAGCTGAGATTTTTATCAGCCCAGAAGGCTTAAAATATTTTATTTAACTTATAAAATCAGTAGCAAAAGGTTTGGTATCAAAATGTTATGTAAAACTCATTTTATTAGCAAAAAGGGTATAACCGACAATTACCGAATCAAAGCAAGAACCCCTTGTTATGATCAGTTTAAAAATAATTAAAAATCTTCAAAAATCCCAAAATATTATATTACATCAGTGGGTAAAAGGTTTGGTGTCAAAATTTGGGTTTAAATAGGCTTTATGCTAATAATGCCGTTTAATTAATAAAAAGCTTTCAATTTACGCTATTGAGCATAACTCTTAATTTAGACCTCAAACTGATGTCAAATTTTTTTAGGACATGTTTATAAATCAGTAACAAAGGTTTTTGTCCTCTCATATTTTCAAAAATCTCGTTTTAAGGTCAAAAGGGCATAATGGTCAACATTTAAGCAATTAACGGAAACATGCAAATGAATCGGATTAATTAGGAACCAAGTTGTATAACCTCAGAGAGTTATACTAACCTATAACCTGGTCCTAATGGAACTCTAAGGCATGTCTAAACTAAGCTAGAATGGGTCAGAACTGAAAGTCAAAGAAAAAGTCTACTTTTGCGACTTTCGGTTCCGAACCGAGCCTAAATTCAAAATTGTCGGGTTGAACATGCTTAGACATGTTCTTATATTAATTATCAAGTTATACATGTGTTAAAACATGTATCATAGCTTCTACATTGTTAATTATGAGTTTATTTGCAAAATAGCTTTATGTTGACTTTTTATAATAAAGTTTGACCCGACAATTGACCTAGTTAGATTGGAAATCAGAGGGTGCCCTTTTAAGGGTTTATTACACACATAATTACCAACTCATAGCCACCTTCAAATCGAAAAATGTCTGGACCATTAGTGATTAATCACTAAGTCATAGCTTAATTACGACGGCTTTGACTTTTGGTCATTAAGCTAATAAAACTTAAACTAGGAAGGCTAAGAACACTCACAATGGTCCTTAGCACGAATTAAGAGCTGATGGAAGCTTGCTTGAAGTCCAGAGAGCTCAAGAGAGTGTATGAGAATGACTTTGAAATGAGCAAGTTTAATGTTGCAACTTATGGTTCTTATATAGGAAATTTAATTGCACAAGATCACTCCACATAAGTCTAAGATTGATTCCTGATCATCCCAGGTGTCCCCTATGCATGAAAAACCACTGGTGCAGCCCCTGAATTCGGAAACCATGCATCTAAGGCAGTGGAACAGGCTGAACAGACACCTGTCCATTTTTCTGCCCAGCTACAGGTCTTACGGACCGTAAGCTTAGGGCCTTACGGTCCTCATCCGCTTTTTAATCTTTATCGCCCAGATTAGCCATCTTACGGTCCGTAAGGGGTTCTATTTGCGGTCCGTAAGACTTGGTCAGAAGACAAAAATTTGAGAACTTCTAACCTTTGACCATGCAACTTATCATATTCTAATCTAAGGTCATTATCAGCTGGAAGGGACCATATGATCAGGTCTGAATTACTAAGAACGCATTGCTATGCATTTGTGTTGTTTTGGAATCTTGAAAGAAGCTAAGAATGGAGAAATTCTCGTATAAACACATAGGATCCCATATCTTGAAATTTTGAATTAGTTATTATGAGACCTAACCAGATACGTGTGAAATCCTCATCAGATATTTATGAAAGTTTATTATTATTTTACCAAGGTTTGGTAACGTTAAAAAGGTCACTCAGAGGTAATAATTAACATTTTGACATTTTTAATCTCCTTAGTTATCTTTCAATATGATCCGGGTTTATAACACGTTTAACGTTCATGACACGTGTCTTTATTACGTTGGACGAGATTTTTACGAGGTGTTACACAGGAACAACACCAATTGCCAAAGCACCTTACCGTTTGGCACCTGCAGAAATTCAAGAATTAAAGAAACAGTTAGACGAACTATTAGAAAAAGGATTCATACAACCAAGCTCGTCGCCATGGGGAGCACCGATCTTGTTCGTTAAAAAGAAAGACGGATCAATGGGCATGTGCATTGATTACTGTGAATTGAATATGGTCACGATTAAAAATCGGTACCCATTACCGAGAATCGACGATCTGTTTGATCAATTTCAAGGAGCTCGATTTTTCTCAAAGATCAATTTACGCTCAGGATATCATCAATTAAAGCTACAGGAAGAGGACATTCCTAAGACTGCTTTCAGAACAAAGTATGGCCATTATGAATTTACTGTCATGCCATTTGGGTTAACCAATGCCCCAGCCGCATTTATGGACATGATGAACCGAATATGTAAGCCATATTTGGATAAATTCATAATTGTCTTTATAGATGATATTCTAATTTACTCTCAGAGTCAAGAGGAACATGCAGCACATCTGCATGCACTTTTAAATTTACTGAGAAAAGAAAAGCTTTACGCTAAATTTTCAAAATGTGAATTTTGGTTAGAAGAAGTGCAATTTCTTGGACATTTAGTCAATCATGAAGGAATTCATGTGTCACACCCCGATATTTCCACATATTCCGGTGGGCCCGGTGGGGAGTATCGTGAAGTAGTTGATATCATCATAGACAATTAAACACAGATATAGCACAGCGGAAGTCTTGGAATATAAAATATTATTACAAACCCAAAAGTCTAAAAATATCAAAGTATTATTTATAGACGAGCTTGTAATATCAAATCCACAGGCGGATCAATACAGAATGTATACAATGGAGTTTAGCAGACTTTAAGGCATCTTTAAGGATTTGCAAGATCCTCTATTTCGACACCGAGCAACCCCCAGCCTATTACGAGTAGTACCTGTCACTTAGTATTTGGAAAATACGTCAGTTTTCACTGGTAAATACAATTAACCGACTCATTTGAAAATAGTTTATGAAAATTGGTTTAGGTGCACCAGGCATTAAAATCTTTATAACTTGGGACAATTCTTAATAAAATCTTGTATACTGAATTACATGTTTACCATACATATGGGGCCCGGTACAGAGACTGAGACGTGATTAACTGACACACCACTTATAAAACCCATAAATGAGTTATCCCCAACTTGTGGGTAATTAAAATTTTAATATTGGCATCTTTTTGGTGTATGCCTACACCTTGCGCATCGGTCTTGGCCATTTACAAATGAAATGAGCTGAGGATATATCCAGGACATGGTCGTTAACCCCCAATGGCTAGCCACAATCCGGAATTTGATTGATCCCATACCCGACCAAGCGGTATTAATTTACCGTATCCCAAGCCCGTATAAGGGAAAATAAGTTAAAAGTATTTACCTGAGCTAATACTTGATTCACAGCAAAATAACTCAATCGTATCCAATCTATCTAAATGCAGGTAGCTTAAAGTATCTAAAGCGGTACGATACGCTAGATTAAGCGATGACCGGAATAGAGTGTTATTTATACCCAACAAGTATGAAGACTTGTATAATATGGGTAAACTAAGTACATTATGGATTTGGAAGCAAAAACGATAAGGTTAAACCCGTTTCGGCATACTTACGTAAACTAGTTACATAAACCGATCCGAACGCGTAAATGCATAACGGGCAACCAAATGAACCATATACCAGTCCCTTATGTTATTATGCTTAAAATATGTTAATACATCAGTAGGATGTTAACATATATGCCCAAAAAGTATTTAAAACCAAATTAAGTCCCGTAAGGGCATTTTGGTCATTTTAATATTTATAAAAGATGTTTTATAGTAAACAGATATTCTGGTCTTAAATAATTTTCAAAAATATTTATTTTATGTTGTTATAACAGTAAGATATCATCCATATGTGAGGCTTACCATTTATGGCCAAACTATGCCCCGAAAGGGTATTTTGGTCATTTCACATATGCTTTTAAGGACATATTTGGAAGTCTGAGTTCATGACTTATACCTACTATAATAATATTAAAATTTATTTAAAAATTCAGTAGGTAACAAGTCTTAGGTGTTAAATATGGTTTTAAACCATACTATGTACCTAATTAGCGTAAAAGTCGATAATTGACGATATTTGAGATGTTTATGTGATTCTCAGATTTTGGGCAGCCTTGAATGTTTAAAATATTTTATTTTTCATATCAAGTCAGTAGAAAAAGGTTTGGCATGTTAATCTTATGTAAATCACATTTTATTAGCCAAAAGGGCATTATCGTCAATTAAGGAATTTATACAAGAACTCTAAGTTATGGTCAGTATCAAATCTGACCCAACATTCCAAAAATTCCTAAAAATTATATCTTAACAGTAGGTAATGAGTTTTGGGTCAAATTCTATGTTTAAACATATACTATGCACAAAAGCGTAATTTAATTAATAAAAAGTTCTAATTTACGATATCATGCATAACATTGTTTTGCGACCAGAGAATCATGTCAAATTAATTTAGACATGCTTATATATCAGTACTTAACCTATTTGAATGTTCACATATTCAGAAATCTCAAATTTTGACTAAAAGGGCATAATGGGCATTTATAAGCATAATAACGGAAACTAGCATAAAATTCAGAATACTAATGACCAGGTAATATAACCTCAGAGGTTTATACTACAACATAATGTGGTCCTAATGGAAGCTTAAAACATAGAAGAATTAAGCCTAATCGGGTCAGAACTGAAAGTCAAAGCAAAAGTCAAGCTTTTGCGACTTTCGGTTGCGAACCGACCCTAAACTCAGAATTGTCGGGTTGAACATACTTAAACATGTTCTAATAATAATTACCAAGTTATTAGAATGATAAAATATAATTTATAACCTCTGCACTATTAGTTTTGTTTATTATTTACAATTCTGTCCAGTTTGACTTTTTAATTAAATAGTTTGACCCGACAATTAACTAAGCAAACGAAATAATTAGGAGGTGCCCTTTTAAGGGATTAACACCTACCTAATTATGGTCACATAACCATATTCATTTTGAACAATGGCCGGACCATTTGAGTTTAAACGGAGAGTCAAAGCTAATTTACGTAACTTTGACTTTTCGGTTTTTAAATAAGAAAACTGAACTAAAGAGGGAGCTAAGACACTTACAAAGGGTCCTAGCAATATTTTCTACTAAGAATGAGCTCCCTTTTTTATCAGGAATCCCATAATTGAGAGAAGAAGATGATTTGAAAGAAATGGTGCAAAGAAAGAATGAGTAAACAAGGCTATTTATACTTGTGGAAGTGTTGTAGGATCATGATATGTGTGTTGTGTAGCCTCCAAGGAAACATCTTGGTCTTACAAGTGTGTGGTTGTGGCTTAAAGCCTTGCAAAGGTGGTAACTTGGTGCCAAAACAAAGGAAATTGCATGGAAAGTCCCTAAGAACCAAGCTAGTAGCAACAAACAACCATTCTGTCGACACCAGGGGGTCCCGTGGCGCGACAGAGAAGCCCCCTGGGCGTCGCGTGACGCGAGCACTAGGCTGCTACTTTCAGAAAATTACCATTTCAGTTCCTGCACACTCATTCATTCATATTTGACGTATTTAACCTCCGTTAAGCCATTTTCAAGGCTCTACAAGTACGTCAAATATTGGGGACTTGAAATATGCTTGGAAATATCACGGATGTCGGTTCGTTTGGTCGTACGGTCGCGTTATTCGGTTATTTACGTCGAAACTCGAACGGACGCGAAAACAATCCAAATTAAGCGACGAATGGTATTTTTTGCATTCCTATCACTAAAATAAAATATTTTAGTGACTACAAAAATCTTTGGATGTCCGGATATGGTCAGAACGTAAGATATGCGTGTAAATGCAAACTTACGCAGTTTTTGACGCTTTTAACCCTTCTTCTTGAAAGTTTGCGTAATTAACGCATAACGATAACGAAACACTGGGAATTTCTTATTACTTATTCTTGAGAGCATAATCGAACATTACGAAGCCCTGGGTTCGTTAAAAGGTCACTCAGAGGTAAGAATGAACATGTTGACACGTTTAACCCCTTTGTCTTGTAAACTTTCGTTTACTTTCACAAACGGCTACTTACGTCCGAATATTTACTCGTTTAAGAATTTATTCCTCGTGTGTGGTCAATCAGAGGCACAAGTTTGGCATGTTGACACTTTTAGTCCCTCTATATTCATAGTTTTCGTTTTTGACAAAATTAATCCCTCATAGTCAATGTTTGACTTTATTAGGGTTTATTACGCGTATCAACACATTATTGGACATGATTTTACGAGGTGTTACATCATGTGGATTCCACAAAGATTGAGGCAATTACTAAATGGAAAGTCCCTGAGCCACCAACAGAGGTTAGAAGTTTTCTAGGATTGGCCGGTTATTATAGACGATTTATCCGAGATTTTTCCAGAATAGCCATTCCCTTAACTAAGCTAACCTGTAAATCTGTTAAGTTTGAATGGGGACCAAAACAAGAAGAATCCTTTAGAATTCTTAAGCAAAGATTAACCAACGCACCCATACTAGTGTAACAACCTGACCTTTTGAAGTCAAAGTCAAAGTCAAAGGAAGAAAAGATTGCTAATTGCGATCTGTCACTCCTTGCTTAATTATTGATTGTACTCTTTTACTTGTAATCAATACTCTATTTTAAATCGCTTTAGTTGTATTATGTGGAGTACTTGTTAATAAATCGCTATTTAATCGCAGTTTAATCACTAATCGAATTATCGCTAATCGCATCGCAACTCGAATTATGTGTTCTGCATATTGTTTTACGTGTGTATGCTATTATGTGATACTTGTGCATGTTATGTTTATGTTGAGGTATTTAAATCGCAAACGCAATCGCAACTCTATTGCAATGCAATCTCATCGCAAACTCGAGACTTAAGAATTGCATTTGTGATATTTAGTAGTTAGGTTATTTGTGTTACTATGGGTAACACTATCACATCGCGTACTCAAAACGCATCGCAATGCCCAACGCACGAAACGAAAACACGAAAACCAACTCGCGACAACCAGTCGATCGAACGACCATTCGATCGAATGGTCATCCGAACGGATGACCATACGATCGGATGGCCATCCGATCCCACACTTGTGCACCCCTTTCCTCTTTTGGAATCCTATAAATACCCCTGTCACATCACCAACAGTGATGTGACAGCTCTCTCGTTCGACCAGCGCCTCCAACCCTCTTTTTCTTCGATTTATCGCGATTCTTGTAAGTTTCTTCCTCAAATCTTGTACATATTTCATCTAGACACACTTCTTCGTCATTTTCTCCTTTGAATCTTAACTTCTAACCATGTAATCGCCGGATTTGAGGTGTTCTAGGATGATGTCATCATGGAGCTCTTATGAACTTCAAGTTTTGACCTCAACCCACCAAGAACTACTTCGATCTAAAGAATTTCAACATGATTTAACACTGTTTTCACAATAAATCTATACATTTTCAAGAGTAAAAGGATTGAAAGATGGTTTCATAACTTTCTTTCAACTCTTTTACACTCAGTGCACTCAAACCCGATAGAATCGGAGCTCGTTCAGGCCTTCTACTCGTTTCTAGTAAAGTGTCAGTCTGAGATCTGATTTCTATCAAAGAGACAAACGATTTCGGATTGAACATGAACTACCGTCAAGGAACAGTTAACTGATCAGATTGGTGTGATTCCCGTCCGATCGGATGGCTTGGGCTTGATGGAGTTCCTGTTGTTTAACTCGTTATCATACCATCTCGATCAAACCGCAAACTTTCAAACTCAAAATGACCCAGTCACCAAACGGACTGTCGTTCGATCGGATTGCCATCTGATCGAACGATAATCCGATCGGATGACATGTGGTCCCAACACTTGAACTTTTACAAAACATATCAGTTCCAGTAGATTGCCATCCGATCGGAAGACCATCCGATCGAATGACAATCCTTCTGTGAATTTGTTCTCTGAGTAATGTCTCGCTGGACGGATCGCCATCTGATCGAACGTCAGTTCGACCGGACGACCTGAAAGGTAGAGATACTTCTCTGTTTTCTAAATACTACAACGAAAACTTCAAAGCCATAATACACAAACACATCCATCCCAAGCGAATGGAGAACCGACCGAACGGCCATCCGAACGGATGACCATCCTTCTGGATTGCCATCCGTTCAGATGTCACTTCGTCACTCTGTCACTTCGCATCGTTAAACGCGTCGCTTATCGCTTATGCTATCGTCCTGTAACTAGGCTTACTCTAGCGCTCCTTTCAATCCAACCACAGATCGTGTTCAGTCGCTACCATCTCTGTGAGTATACTCGATCCCTTTTTGCTTTACGCACTTTTGGGTGTTACATACGTTACTTATATCAAATCACAACTATCACACAACGCTACTACTTTTATACGCTAACCGCTCTCTCATGTTATACGTGTTATTCGATGAATGCTTGTATGTTATGTTTACACAGTGATTGTTGCCTGACGCCTTAGCAACGATAGTACTATAGTTTGGACTCAGCACCTATCGTGGACAGGGGTTGTTAAGGTTATTTCTTCACGTGTCACAGTGGTGATATGTGTTGCGCATTCTACAACTCGCAGTCATGTCTGTGCATATTTCATTGTCGATAACCTACTAGCTTCACATTATTACGTGTTACATGCTGGTTATGCATAAACTCGCTTTCGCTACTATTATTACTATTAAACTTGTATGCTCACCTTTACACTATGTGTAATGACCTCTATTTTAACGAATGTGACAGGTGTTTGAGATGCTAGGATGCTTGCTATGTGGAATCAATATAGGAAGAGTCTAGAAACGAACAATTTAAATTCTGAGTTGTCGGAATAGTATCTTACTTGTCTTTGAGAACTACTTGTCTGTAATAACTATGCTACTTATTATGTCTTGGTATGGGACGTGATGCTTAAGTAATTGGTAATCGTAGTTGTTATGGAAACTCTTGGACAATCTGTTTCGCTCGGTGCCATGCCCCGATGTTTCCGCCATCGGTTGGGGTGTGACAACTAGCGTTACCAGAAGGAATTGAAGACTTTGAAGTCTATTGTGACGCTTCTAAGTTAGGTTATAGATGTGTTTTAATGTAACGCCAAAAGGTGATAGCCTACGCTTCTAGACAACTTAAGAATCATGAAGAAAATTATACAACAAATGATTTAGTGTTAGGAGCTATAACTTTTGCCCTTAAGATTTGGAGACACTATGTATATGGAAATAAATTCGTTGTCTTCATTGATCATAAGAGTTTAAGGTACATTTTTGGGCAAAAAGAGCTGAATATGAGACAGAGACGCTAGATGGAATTTCTTAGCGATTATAATTGAAATATCAAGTATCATGAAGGAAAGGCTAACATAGTAGCCGATGCTTTAAGTCGAAAGTATCATGAAAAGCCAAAAAGAGTACGTTCTCTTAAATTAAATATGCAGATAGATTTAAATGAACAGATTAGAAAAGCACAAAAATCAGTAATCAAGGATGATACTGAAAAATTAAAAGGTATGATTAAGGAATTAGAAGAAGGAACAGATGGAATTTGGAGATTCCATAAGAAAAGAATGTGGATACCTAAATTAGGAAACCTACGCCACCGTATATTAGAAGAAGCCCATAAGTCTAAGTGTACGATGCATCCTGGAAGAGATAAAATGTATCAAGACTTAAGAAAGAATTTCTGGTGGATAGGAATGAAAAAGGATATAGCAGCTTATGTTGCCAAATATCTAACCTGTTCACAGGTAAAAGCTGAACATAAAAAACCCTCAGGTTTGTTGCAACAATTGGAAATGCCTGTATGGAAATGGGAATTGATAACAATGGACATTGTTACCAAATTACCCAAAACAAGAAAAGGTAATGATACAATCTGGGTGATTGTAGATAGGCTAACCAAGTCTGTTCATTTCTTACCGATGAAGGAAACTTTCAGTATGGAACAGTTAGCCAAGTTATATGTAAATGAAATAGTTTCATTAAATGGTATTCCTTTATCAATTGTTTCTGATAGAGATAGCCGTTTTACCTCTCATTTTTGGACAAGTTTCCAAAAAGAAATGAGAATCAAGCTAAATCTACGCACCGCTTATCATCCACAAACGGATGGACAAAGCGAAAGGACAATTCAGACAATGGAAGATATGCTTAGAGCTTGTGTAATTGATTTCGGAGGAAATTGGGATGATCATTTGCCATTGATAGAATTTTCCTACAACAACAGTTATCATACCAATATCAAAACTGCACCATTCGAAGCACTTTATGGACGAAAGTGCCGAACTCCAGTCTGTTGGGCAGGAATCAGAGAAAACAAACTATCTGGACCAGAAATAAGACAAGAAACAACAGACAAAATTATTCAAGTCAAGGAAAGACTAAAAGCAGCACGCGATCGACAAAAGAGTTATGCTGACAACAGGTGAAAGCCATTGGAGTTTCAAGTAGGAGACAAAGTTTTATTAAAAGTCTCTCCTTGGAAAGGAGTGGTCAGATTCATAAAAAGGGGAAAGCTAAGCCCCAGGTATGTTGGACCTTTTGAGATTATTAAAAGAATAGGACCTGTAGCTTATCAGCTACAACTGCCAGAGGAAATGGCAGGAATACATGATGTATTTCATGTATGCAATCTCAAAAAGTGCTTAGCTGATGAATCACTAATAGTACCTCTTAAAGATATAGAGGTAAACGAAAAGCTTAAGTTTGTAGAAAAGCCTCTACAGATTAAAGACAGGAAAGTCATGAACCTCAAACACAAGAGATTGGTATTAGTCAAAGTAAAATGGGATTCCAAGAGAGGACCAGAATACACGTGGGAGCTTTAATCAGAAATGCAAAAGAAATATCCACACTTGTTCTAGTAGACCTCGAGGAGGAGTTCTAAATTAAGGTGGGGAGGATATAACAACCCTCCTAAATTATTTCTGACACCTCTAAAATATTTAGAAAATCCCTGTATGTCTTAAAATGCACCCCGTATACGAAATTTAACACTAAATACCTTTACATAATTAGAAATAAAATAAAAACAAAATCTTGGTGTCGCTCGCGGGCCGTGAAGACCCTCTATTCGGCTTACGCGGGGCGCGACAACTAGGATACGCAGCCTCACCCGGAGCCGCCACGTGGCACGATCGTGGCACGATCGTGGCAGACCTACACTTGTGAGTATATCAAGCTAGGCCCTACTCCCCCTATGTCAGGGGCCGCGAAGGACCCTTCCTTATCTTACGCGGGCCGCGAGGAAGTGCCGATCAGACACTATAAATAGAGGTCATCGGCCTCAGTTCACAATTCGCTCAAAAACGAAAACTCTCTCTCAATTCTAAAATATTAGAAAGTAGTATCGGGTATTATACCTACTAAAGTAGCAAAGATTTGCCTCGTTGTAAGTATTTTAACCCCCGGTTACGTATTAGATACGCTGCCCGATTGATCTAGTGCTCCGTAACGGCTGTCTTGGCTCTGCCTGACGTAGTCGTTGGAGTTCTGTCTCGGGGAGGGTATAACTAATGTAAATATTGGGTTATTATACTAACGCGTGTGCATTGTTTAATTAATAGATTATAACCAGGAAAACACCAAGGAGAACCCTAAAGTAGCAATGTGAGTAATCTCCTTTTTGTAAACCTTTTTGTAAACTACTTTTACAAAACCTTTATTATTTTAAATTATAATTAGCAGTGATTGAGTCTTTGTAATTCTTCAATTACTGCCGGTATGTTGGGGTTTTGTATACAAAAAGTGGAACACGTTACTATTGGATAACGAGATAGCCAATGAATAATATGACCCACCAGCCAGGATTGACAGTACTGAATGAGTAATTGTGTAGATGTAAACATTGTAATCGCTCTCAATACTGTGAAATGATAAAATCTGTTTTGATTTAACTGGGATTCACTCACCAGTATTTCCCACTGACAAATGTTTTTAAACGTGTTTCAGGTAACAAAATGTGAAAGCCAAAATAGAAGCCAGCTGGAGAGCACTGAAGGCTTGGAAAAATGTGGCTATAAAAGTTACCTAAATAAAGAGAAATGTTTTATTCAATAAAATATGATTTATTCCTATAAACATGTTGTAATGAAAACTTGGGTTTTATCCCAATATGTTTATTAATATAAAGTGTGGTGTTTTACTCTGATAAAATATTTCCTAACTACGATCCTGATGAAAATTCAGCTATCAAATAATGATAAACACCGATACCACCATCTCCGAGTAGGCCGCGGCCGCCCGCCTCCCGAGGCAGGGGTCGGGGGTTGCGACATCAGAGAACGTGATTCGGTCAACCAACGTTGCTGTTGAATCTGGAGGAATTCCTTTATCTAACATTACAAATGGTAAACTCTTTAGTTTTTTACACAGGAATAAAATTTTTAATGTATGATTTGATTTTTTATGGATATCCATATTTTTTTAGTTGCTCCTAATGATGTTGATCATCAACAATCAGCTGAACGAAGAAAATTTAGGAAATTACATTTGGATAATAAAAGACGTAAAGTGAATAACAAATCTTCCACTTCAAAAAACGTTACTCGGTTATCCAATGTTTCAGCATCAAATACAAATGAATGCCGGATCATAACACCAATTCGTTCATCGTCTTATATCATACCATCGATCGACGTTTTTGGCCAACCTCACCTTCAACAAGTCCGTCTGAAGCATCTACTTCAGGTTGGTGGTATTTTTTTACGGATTTCAGATTTGTTTATTTTGATTTTCACATTTTTATTTTATTTCGTTGCTATCAATATATAGGTGTCAAAGACAATGTCAATATTCATATGAGTCCATGTTTTACATTCCAAATAAAAAGAACTTCATCAACTCCACATTCAATAAATCAACCTTCGCTCTCAACTGAAAGATCAAATGTGAAGACGATACGAAGAGGTAAAGAAAGGTTGTCTACTTAACGTCGTTGCGTATATGCTATTCCAATGGTTGACTTATCTTCCGACGATCCTATTATTCCTCAACAATTAGCTGAAGATCCATATAAAGGGGTTTCTAACAGTAAGTACCTTACACACTCACTACTTTAAATTTCATTTGAAGAACCTCATTATATTATTTTCGTAAAAATGATCACAATTTGATATTTATATTTTTGTAAAATAGATTATTTGGATCATGGAGATCAAGTAGTTGTATGTGACGTATGTAACGCTAAGCTGTGGAAATTTGAAGCCGGAAAAGGGAAGGGTTCACTCAGGAAGAACAAGTTACACGCTTTGTTGTGGTTATGGAAAAGTACATCTTCCAAATTTTAAAGAGACGTGTAAGGAATATCAAAATCTTTTCAAGAGTTTAGACGACAAGAGCAAGCATTTCTTACTGAATATTCGTCGTTTTAATTCTATGTTTGCGTTCACTTCAATGGGTGGTAAAGTTGATTCAAAAATCAATAGAGGAAATGCTCCGTATGTATACCGAATTAGTGGCGTGAATTATCATTCATTGAGAAGTCTTCTTCCTAAAGAAGATAGTGAACCAAAATTTGCGTAGCTTTACATTTACGACACAGATAATGAAGTATGTAATCGGAAAACCGTATTTAGGTATCCCTAGAAACCATTTCATTATTTCTTTATTTGATTTATTATTGGTTTTATGTTATATAAACACTTATTGATACTTTCCCTTTTGTCTTACAATTGCATTACAGTAACTCAAAGAAACCAGCATTCGAAACTTCTGATTTGCTTGACACTGAACTCATAGGGTATCTTAAGGTGGTTTTAGATTCAAATAATCAGCTGGTGAAACTTATAGGCGTGTACGAGATCGGTTGGTTGATAATCCTCATGTTGAACTAAAATTACGGCTTAAGGTAAATAGGTCTAAAGATGGTCGTACATACAACCTACCGACGTCGTCCGAAGTTGCTGCGCTTTTAGTTGGAGACATTGAGGATGCTCTTGATAATCGTGATGTAGTTGTTGAGTCAAAGAAAGATGGTCTACAGCGTATTAGCGAGCTTCATCCATCGTATCTCGCGCTTCAGTATCCATTGCTTTTCCCTTTTGGTGAAGATGGTTACCGAATTGATATTCTTCAAAGAGAAGGAAGGGCATCAACGAAGAAGAAAGAGTCAAAATGTTCAATGAGAGAGTATTTTGCTTACCATGTTCAAGATAGAGTCAATCATTTCTCTTTGATTCTCAATGCTCGAAGACTTTTGCAACAGTTCTTGGTTGACGTGTATACGATGATTGAAAGTGAACGATTACTATTCATACGTCTACAGCAAAATAATTTGAGATCTAAGACATATGAGAACCTTAGAAAACTTTGTTAGGATCGGAGGCCCACATGATTGTGTTTGTTTGTAATACTTGAACAATAAATGAATGTAAAACAGAGATCTAATGCAGCGGAATTTAAAACAAACTTTGTAAACACAATCAAGGGAAATAGTTTTGGTAAACACATGTTTCTCATTAGTAGAAAGATTTACAATACAAAAATGATTACATATATGCTTACAAACTAAAGCTCCCCCTCAGCATGATGCTCACTGGTTGATCGCTCAAGATGAAAGGATTGGAGGAGATAAACTCACTCAGTCAATCAAATGTAACAGTACAGGATACTGTTCCATTTATAGGCAAATCAAACCACTGAAGCATCTAAGCTGACGTCACCATGAAAGTGACATCTAACAACCTTTAACCACTGTTCTTATACAAACACTGCTAACCTAACCACTGATTCTACACAATACAAGTGACAAACTAAACTACTGCTTTCTCCTTCCATTATTGCTTGCCAAGCACTGATGTTTGACTTATCAGTGCTTTCCTCAAAGTTGATCAGTCCTTGAGTGGGCATTTCTTTAATCAACAACAGTACTTAGATAGCATCAATAGATTGATCCAGCAGTGTTTAATCTTTAACAGTCTTTAGGGCTTTATCAGCAGTTTGAAGGGCAGCAGCTGTTGTATACGGACAATGGATAGAGGACATCAGATGTTATAAACACTTTCAAGGGGAAAGCCTGGTGTAAACTACTGCTTATGATGAATCCACTGTTGTGAACCGGTTTTGGCTCTAATTATCTGTTCCTCTGATAGGGTTCAATCCCAACAATCTCCCCCCTGGAACGGATAATGCCAAAACCTTTCATTATTCAGGATCTTTATTGTCTCATCAGAAGTTCCCTAACTTGTCCTTTAAATTGTAGTTCAAAATCCATAGAACTTGTATCATCCTCATCCCTACACAGTATAATCTCAAGGAGATCTTGTAGATCTTCAACACCCAGGCCCAGTGCTTGTTCCCTTGATATGTGCTTTACTTCTCCATTGGATCTGAATAGTGTCAATACATGGGTCTTTTGATCAGACATCCGTTTTAGTATTTTTGAACCCAATGGGTTTCTTGGGAGAGGTTTATTTACTGATGAGTTGGGAGATTGTGGCCTTGTGAAAATTTGTTGAGCAGTACCTTGAGCTTTTGCTAGTTCAGAATTTTCAGCTGTCATTTGTTTAAAAGCCATTTTTATGATGTCATTTGCTGCAGCTATGTCTTCTGCAGTTTCTTTTTCAATCTGCTCTTGTCTCTTTCTTTGATCTAACTCAGTGACTGAGACATCTGCTGATGTGAACAGTGGTTCAGAGGTATTGACCTGTTTTGGCTCTTTGTATTCAGCTTCTGTGGTAAGCTAGGATCTGTCATCCTTCTTTTCCTTAGCCTTTCATAAGCCTCATCTGTGTATTTCCTTGTCCATTTTGCTATGGCTTTGGCAGGTCCAACCTTTGCATCCACCAGCTCTTGTTTCTTCCTCTTGTATTCCAAGGTAAGTTCATCAATAGCCTTTTTGTATTTGCTCCAGTTTGGAGCTGTCCTTTTCTTACTTGGATCATTCTTGATCCTCTGGATTCTGTTTACCTCATGCTTTAGTGCAATGAGTGGCCATTCACTGAATTGTTCTTCTTTAGCTGGATAAAACTTTTCTTTCATGATGAATGCAAGATAATCCTTTCTCATTTCCTTTTGTAGGTTAGCTTTAGGTGGCATATTTGACATATCTTTGCTCAGCTCTCTTGCATAATCTTCCATTTGTTTGACCTTAGTGAGCAAAAATTCCATTCTCTCAGAAATGGCTTTATCACCTTGATCTTTACATTCAATTCTAGCTCTTATATCTGCTTGCCTGGCTTTGAGTTTCAGATACTCATCCATATTTGCTGGGTTCCTGAAGCCCATGAGAGAAGGAAATTTTCTTTTTGAAGGATCATCCACCGTATAGAATTGTCTCATCTCATCCTTTACAGCTTCCAATTCCAGTGGATAACTTGCAGCAATGGATACAATGTTAGCAGGGTTTATTGGTTTGGCTAGAGTTGGTGTAATGGATGGTTGTGGCTTGATAACATTGTATGGTGTGGAGGATAAAAGAATAGGTGCTGGTATATCATCATTATTCTCCTGAGATTTCCTTTTCCTTGTGTAAAGCTTTTTGGGTGGAGAGGGTTTTGGTTGTGATGTGACAATGGGTTGTATGGTGAGGGCAGTGGTAGATGGTTGGCAAACAGCTGTTGAACCAACTGGTGTTTAAACCTCTGTTGTCATTACAACTACTGATGTGTCAGTAGATGTCTTCTGCTTTTTAGCAGGTGGTGATTTGGTGGGTGGTAATGTAGTTGAAGTGATTTTGGGTGACGGTGGTGGTAGGACAGTGGTTGTGGTGTGTGTTGAAGTGGTGTGTGTTGAAGTGATGGTTTTAGTTTTAACAACTGCTGAACCCACTGATGTACCAACAGTTGTTGATACAGCAGGAGTTACAACAGCTATTTGGGTAGAGGTTTGATGCTTGGAGCCTTTGGGAGGTGGTTTGGAGGCATGCTTTATAGGTCTGGATGGTGTGTGTTTGGGCTGCCTCACTTGTCTAGTGGGCTTCTTTTTTTCATCCTTAGGATTTTTATCATCCATTGGTTCAGAAGGACCCTGTGCATTCAGCTCCATATAAGCTCTCTTCTCCTTTTCCCACCTGCCTTTATCCTTAGCCCCTCTATCCCTTTTCACCTCAGCTAATGCTTCAGCAATAGCATTAGTGGTAACATCAATCTTTTTGGATCCATCTGGCAAAGGGATGTTTTTGAGCATACTATCTTGTTGAGGCTCAATGTAGATACCATCTTCAATTCCCTTCTTCTTCCACTGCATGATTTTCTCCCCCTTTTTGGCATTATCTGGAGGGGCGTTATCAATAAAGAGAACAGTAGGAGGAGCAGTGCAAGTGGTGTTTAGAAAATGGGCCTTTATTGCCTTGATATCAGCCTGAGTATCTTTGAATCTTGCTTCCATAGTATTTCTGATCTTTTGAACCTGTATTTCATGTTTCTAATCAGCTACTTGGTTTTGATGGATGAGCAGTGGTTGAAACAAATTCCAGAGCTCATTTGCAGCAGGTGCAGGTTGTGGTGCAAATGCTTGAGCTGGAGCAGCTGTGGTTGAGACGTTTTGAGCTTTCAACAACTGTTGTAACATATCCTTTATTTCAGCAACAGATGTATCAAGATTATCAATTGTACCCGTCAATTCTTGATATTTTAAATCATCACCCAACTTAATGGGATCATCTGATTCCCCACCAGCAGTGGTTGTATCAATGTGTGACTTAGGAAATGAATTCAAAAAATCACCCATTGATGCCCCTTGTTCTTGGTTCTAGGGTCTTCTTTCTTCAACACTTGATAACCTTTTGATGGTACTAGTGGTCAAAACAAACTCACTAGTGGTTACCAGAGGTGTTATAGAAGAAATTTCCTTCAAGGGAGTCTGATTGATGAAACAACTGGCCAAATGTAGATCTGTTGATCCAACACTTGTAGTTGCTGCTCCACTTGAACTACTGTCAGGAATTACTTGTAACTCCTGCAGTGTAACCTCCTCAAATGTTGCTGGGATAGCAGAGGTATAAGCATCAGACCCAGTCACTTGTGGGAGTGTACTCTCAGTGACAGGTGATTGAGAGGAACTGGTTTGTGTCTGAGCTATAGCAACTGCATGCAACAAGGGTATTATGGATTGTGGTAATGAGAGGGGTGAAGACATGGGTGTTGAAAGAGACATGTCCTTGGGATCAGGACTGAGGAAGATGGATCCAATTGGATCCAGAGCTTCATAATGTGGGGTCCCTGTGCTTACAACCTGATCCTTTTGTGAGGATGCAGGAGGAGTTTGAGGCAAGGGTGGAGATCTTTCTTCCATCTGCTGTGAGGAAGTAGCAGCAGTGGTTTTTGGTGACATTTGTGTTATCACTGGCAGTGGCTCTGGGATCTCATCTTCCAGAGTCTCCTTTTTAGTGGGTTTGGGGGGCTTTTTGGATGATCTCTTTTTAGGGTTTTTTGGTAATGGCAGGTGTGGGTTTCATAGCAGTGGGTGTGCTACTATGATCACCTGGAGCAGTAGGCTCAGCAGCAGATACCTGAGGAGCAGTGGTAGCTGCTAAAGTCTGCTCAGGCACCTCTGCTTATGTTTTTGCAGGTGTTAACATTCTAGTGAATGTTTCAGATGTTAAACCATGTATTTGAAAATATTTACCTTGGATGAGCAAATTTTCATTTTCCTTTCCGAATTTTTGTTTAAAATAGTAGCTTAAGAACCTTAGAAAAAGTAGAAATGATTTGCTATCAACATTTTTTTTACCAAATCATCAAAGATCTCCTGGGAATAGTTAAAATTTTCATTGTGTAAAATAGCAAAGCCCAGGCATTGGATCTTTAATGGTATTTCGTTAAAAGCAGTTGTTTTATTTGAGACACACATCAAAAGGGTATGGAATAAAAACCTTGTTGCTGAAGGGAAGAAACCTTTTTGTAAGGTGTCCCTTTTCATTTCCGCACCATATCCTCTTTCAAGAAAATCATTTTTCAACTCGTTTTTGGGAAAAGAAGTTTTACCATGCTGATCATCGAGTGCAAAGACTTCCGAAATAGCTTGTGGAGTGATTTGAATCTTTTTGCCCTTTATGGAAGAATTAATGGCTATAACTGCGTCACCTTGATACTCAAGTGTGGCATTTTTCCAAAATTCTCTCTGGGTTTGTTCGTAAATAGGAGCATCAGCAGTCAACAATGTTTTGTACTTTGAAGCTACGAGTGTGTCAATAATGGAATAGAAGGTTTTGGTGGAGGTGGGTTTTGTGAGTAAACCCAAGTAGTTGTGAGGTGCTTTGTATGGGATTTCAATGGGTTCAGCGGCCTTTTGAGCGACCTTTTTGGAAGATGAGGATGATTTTGATTTTGATTTTGTCATTTTGATAAAGAAGAATGAAGAATGATTTGAGACGGAAAAATGGAAACTGCTTTGAGAAAGGAATTTTGGAATTCAATTCGACAGTGTAAAACCCTATTTGGGGGTTTTGATCAGGGTTTTATAATAGAAAAAGTGAATGCTGACGTGGCATCGGTTACAAATATCTGATGGCTAAGAACTGACCACGTGCCAACCTCTGATGGAAAGATGAATAATGGAGGACAGTTGTTTAGGAACCACTGATGAAGCAAATATCAGTAGTTACAACGGTCAAAGTGAAGACAGTGGATGATTTTAACTATCAGTGGATAGTTTTATCAGTGGATAAAACACTGATTTTGAACAACAGTGATTACCAGGAAAATTAAAAGGAATAGGGGTTGACTTTCAGCAGTGGACAGTACTTAGGAAACAGATGTTTGAACAAAACAGTGGTTAGGGGTAAGGTAATGGTAAGGATTTGAAAGGCTATTATGTCAGCAACTGCTAGTGCAACAGTGGATAAATGTTTTGGGCATCTGCTGCTCTAATGAAAGGAATGATTTTGTCTTGTGATACCACAATATCATGTCCAACATCTGTTGATGGTGATTATGAAATATCTGCAAGATTGCTATCCTCAACAAAATACATTTTAGATGCAAATTGTCAATTTTAATGTGTCAGTAGCTTTTACAGGAATTTGCATTCAAGGTTTTGCCACATATCTATTACAAGTTTTGAAGCTTTTGTAGATTTCTGACATTGGTTTAGTACCCCAGATGATGGAAACTGTTTACTATGGCTACTCATTTTGTGTCATAATTCTTGAATTAATACATGAGTACCCAAGTATTATAAGGTCTGTTAGCAATCAATTTTTGATATGTGTTAAAACAAACTTGAGGTTGTCATGACCTTGACACTTGCACCATTTCCTTTTGATCTATTTTCAAGGATGATATTACCAAAAATAAGGGTTCTACATCCTAACAGGTGATTGAAACTTTTGCTATTAAAAACAAATAAAAGTCCAAAATATATCATTCTTAAAGAAAAATAAAGAATAATATATCCTGTTTTATTTGAGAAAAACCTTTTCATGAAAAATAATTAAAGGTTTTCTGAAAACAGCACCAAAAAGAATCTGGTATATTTTCCAATTTAGCTCATAACCACATCACTCTTCAAGTTTTATGAAAATGGTCAGTGGTTTGAAAGACATTGTAATAACCACTGTTTGGAACCATTTCCTTGTTAATTGATTGCAATAATGAGGAGACATGTTCACATAAGTTTTGAAAGTCCTGTTATAGACTTTGTTACCATATGATGTTTTTGAAAAACTTGTCTAGTCCTCTTATAAGTTTAATCACTGGTGATACTATTGTTACCTGAACTTCCCTGAATCAATGAGTGCACACAGTTGCTTGATGACCATTGTTAACCCTATTTTGGACTCTTAAGTGTTTTGCATTTATACTATTTTCTTTTGACTTCAACAGTTTTGAGATAAACACACTTTTGAGTTTTTCTGATTTTTCTTTTTCCCTTTTTACCCTTCCCATTCACAGGTACTGAAATACTTACTGGGAGGTTTTTATTGAAGGAATACTTAATCCAGAATCATTTTGCAGCAATGTTTTGAGAGATCTGGCCATATTTGTACAATACTTATTTCAAATCTCACATTACATATGATTTGGACTATTTTTAACACCTGATTTTCTTAATGTATTTTTAACAAAGTTGATTCGGTCCTGTTTTGAGGATTCGGTCCTGTTTTTCAACACATAAGATCTAATAACTAAGGTTTTAATTTCCCTCTTATTATGTTAACAAAAACACTAGTGTTTTTAACGAACATAGGTTTTTGTTGACCAGAGGTACACACCTTAGCAGCAAACATGATGGAAACAGCACAAACTTCATAACAATTGAAATCAATTTTGTAAAGAGAATAATTATACCATAGTTATCAGACATATTTTCAGATCCCAAAACTATAGGTGGTTTATGCATAACGTCACTTGTTATGTGAATTTTGTGTGTCTTATGACATCTTGGTTGTTTGACAGAGTTTTTGAATAAACATCTTTTGAACATGGTTACTCGTTACTCTGTTTTTCAACTAGATACGATCAACCTTAGCATCAATGAATTTTGAGCTGAACTGTTATGTCAAATTGATTGTTAGATCGAATTTGACTGTCCAAGCTCTGATACCAATTGTTAGGATCGGAGGCCCACATGATTGTGTTTGTTTATAATACTTGAACAATAAATGAATGTAAAACAGAGATCTAATGCAGCGGAATTTAAAACAAACTTTGTAAACACAATCAAGGGAAATAGTTTTGGTAAACACATGTTTCTCATTAGTCGAAAGATTTACAATACAGAAATGATTACAGATATGCTTACAAACTAAAGCTCCCCCTCAGCATGATGCTCACTGGTTGATCGCTCAAGATGAAAGGATTGGAGGAGATAAACTCACTCAGTCAATCAAATGTAACAGTACAGGATACTGTTCCATTTATAGGCAAATCAAACCACTGAAGCATCTAAGCTGACGTCACCATGAAAGTGACATCTAACAACCTAACAACCTTTAACCACTGTTCTTATACAAACACTGCTAACCTAACCACTGATTCTACACAATACAAGTGACAAACTAAACTACTGCTTTCTCCTTCCATTATTGCTTGCCAAGCACTGATGTTTGACTTATCAGTGCTTTCCTCAAAGTTGATCAGTCCTTGAGTGGGCAGTTATTTAATCAACAACAGTACTTAGATAGCATCAGTAGATTGATCCAGCAGTGTTTAATCTTTAACAGTCTTTAGGGCTTTATCAACAGTTTGAAGGGCAGCAACTGTTGTATACGGACAGTGGATAGAGGACATCAGATGTTATAAACACTTTCAAGGGGAAAGCCTGGTGTAAACTACTGCTTATGATGAATCCACTATTGTGAACCGGTTTTGGCTCTAATTATCTGTTCCTCTGATAGGGTTCAATCCCAACAATCTTGGACAAAATGGTAATCCAGATATGTCAAACGTTGGAACACGCGTACTACTACCGTCTTCGTTTACCGATGGATCGCGTTATATGAGGGAGAATTATTATGATGCGATGGCCATTTGTAAATGGTTTGGTTACCCCGATTTTTTCATTACGATAATGTGTAATCCTAAATGGCCGGAGATTAAAATATTTCTGAAGGACAAGAACATTAATCCGGAGGATAGACCGGACATTTTATGCCGATTGTTCAAAATTAAGCTTGACACAATAATGATAGATTTGCGCGAGAAATCTTTATTCGGCAACGCATCGGCAGGTAAGCATCCATTTAATTGAATTGCTTTATTATAGTTTTTGTGGTCTGCTATGTTGATAACCATAACTTAAAAAGTAAGTATTTTAATATTAATTATCCAATTGCAGTTGTGTATACGATAGAGTTTCAAAAACGAGGTCTACCGCATGCCCATATCTGTTTGTTCTTAAATGACGAAAGTAAGCTTCCTTCGGTTGAGCATGTTGACAAGTTTATTTCTGCCGAGATACCTGACAAAAACTTAGATCCAGATCTGTATACTCTTGTCAGCGACTATATGATTCACGGACCTTGTGGTGTTGCAAAACCAAATTGTCCGTGTATGGTAGAAGGTAACTGTTCGAAGAAATTTCCTAAGAAGTTCTCTGAGCCGACTACTCTAGATTCGAATGGTTATCCGGTATATAGACAAGTAGATTCAGGATTTTTTGTTGAGAAATCTGGTATTCAGCTTGACAACAGAAGTGTGGTTCCGTATAGTAAAACCCTTTTGAGACGTTATCAGGCACACATGAACGTTGAATGGTGTAACCAGGCTGTGTCCATAAAGTATTTGTTTAAATACATTAACAAAGGACCAGATAGGGCAGAATTTGGTTTTGTACAAAATTCCGATGAAGGTCAGCGTGAAGATGGTAAAGATGAAATCAAAGAGTATTACGATTGCAGATATCTATCGGCTTGCAAAGCTTCATGGCGCATCTTTGCATTTGATGTTCATTACCGCTATCCATCCGTAATCAGGCTTCCGTTTCATCTACCAGATAAACAAAACGTTGTATACGGCCCTGATGACGATCTTGATAGTGTTCTTCAAAAACCATCTGTTGTTTCTACGATGTTTTTGGGGTGGATGGAAAAGAACCAACAAGATCCGTTGGCGCGCAGCCTTAGTTACATTGAGTTCCCAACTAAATTTGTTTGGAAGCTGAAGGAAAGGATATGGGATAAACGGATAATAGGCAAAACCATTGGTCGAATTCATTGTGTTAATCCTTCTATGGGCGAGCTTACTTTTTAAGAATCCTTCTTAATAAGGTAAAAGGTCCTAAGTCTTTTGAAGAGATTCGTACTGTGAATGGACAAGTCTTCCCAACATTTAGAGATGCGTGCTACGCTAGAGGCCTTTTAGACGATGACAAGGAGTATATAGAAGCTATCAAATAGGCGTACTACACAGATTCAGGATACTATCTTCGTAATCTCTTTGTACAATGTTGGCATCTAATACATTATCAAGGCCTGAACATGTTTGGGAAAACACATGGGAGTACCTTGCGGATGGTATTTTATACAATCTTCAAAAGCTTTTGAGGATCGAAGGTACCTAAATTGTTATTTAATATTTTCACAGTTTTGTCTTATATAATACTGTTTATTAATTTCATTTTTTATTTATACGAATTTCAATAATTTATTTATATAATTTTAATAGGTGTGTCTCTTCCACAAGAACAAATAAGGAACCTAACGTTGCTTGAAATTGAGCGTTACTTATTACGTAACAACTCAAGTCTAAGTCGGTTTCCGTCTATGCCTCAACTCGACAGTGAGTCAATATATTCAGCGGACAACCGTTTAATTGCTGACGAGCTTGGGTACGATGTAAGCGCTACTGCCATTGAATTTAATAATAATTTAAGCAGCCTAACCGATGAGCAGCGTTTAGTATTTGATGAGATAATTCAAGCAGTTAATAGTAATGCGGGTGGTATGTTCTTCGTCTATGGCTACGGAGGGACTGATAAGACGTTTCTCTGGAAGACATTATCTGCATCCATCAGATGTAAAGGAGATATTGTATTAAATGTTGCATCAAGTGGAATCGCATCTCTTTTGTTACCTGGTGGACGTACTGCACATTCAAGGTTTCATATACCTTTAAATTTAACAGAAAGCTCGATGTGTTTTATTAAACCGGATGATGACGTTGCTGATTTATTAAAGAAAACGAAATTGATAATTTGGGATGAAGCACCGATGAATCATAAACATGCGTTTGAAGCACTTGACCGAACAATGAAAGATATTTTTCAAATGTGAGATGACTTTTGGTGGTAAAGTTATGGTCTTCGGTGGTGACTTTAGACAGATACTTCCGGTTGTACCAAATGGCAGTAGGCGAAAAATAGTTAATGCTTCAATCACGTTGTCGTATATTTGGAGTACTTGCAAGGTCCTTACGTTAACTAAAAACATGAGGTTAACTGTAGGAGCCAATGCATCTGATATAGAGGAGATTAAAGCTTTTGCAAATTGGTTGCTCGAGTTGGGGGTGGGAAAAATTGGTGGCAGTGACGATTGTGAGGTGGTTATAGATATTCCTAAAGATTTGTTAATCAAGTGCTCTGTGGACCCTATGTCAGATTTGATCGACTTTGTATACCCTTCACTTCTTCAACTGTACAAAGATAAAGATTATTTTGCTGAAAGAGTTATACTGGCACCAACAAATGAGGTTGTTTAAGAAATTGATGAAAGATTGCTTGTTTCATTTCCTAGTGATGAAGTGGAGTATCTGAGTTCTGATAGTATTTGTAAAACTGATCAAGCAAAGAACGAAGCACATGCGAGACTATATTCTCCCGATGTTCTCAATGGTCTTAAAATATCTGGTCTGCCTAATCATCGATCAGTCCTTAAAGTCGGTGTACCTGTAATGTTGCTTCGTAATATCGATCAACAAAATGGTTAATGCAACGGTACGAGACTACGAATTACTAAAATTTATAAACGTGTTATAGAGGCTGAGATTATATCCGGAGGAAACATAGGGACAAGAACATTTATTCCACGAATCAGTTTGTCACCGTCGGATAAACGAATTCCTATTAAGTTTCAACGACGACAATTACCCTTAAATGTATGTTTCGCAATGACTATAAACAAAAGTCAAGGACAATCTCTATCAAGGGTTGGATTATATTTGAAATCTCCAGTTTTTTCACATGGTCAGCTTTATGTTGCGTTATCAAGAGTCAAAAGCAGAGCCGGTATGAAGTTGCTTATACTAGACAAAGATGAGAATGTAACGAGTAAAACAACAAATGTAGTCTACAAGGAAGTTTTTTCCGGGATTTAATAATTTTCTGTTTGTTTCTTCCAATGTATGCGTTTGTACAGAATATTACATTTCCAAGTAAATAATATGGTTTTGGTTGAAGCCGCGTATTACGCGGGCATTAACCTAGTTATTATCTATACTTTCTATAAAAGAACAAATCCCAGTGACATAAGAAAAGCTGAGGTGTCAGCTAGAGAGCATGTCCAACAAGGCTTTTCTTATGTCATTTTTACATCATAAACCTTAATATTAAAAGACTTTAAATTTCAAAGTTGGCCCACATTCAAATTATCAAACCACTGATGTTCAATCAAAAGGGAAAACCACTGCCCCACTTTCAAATTTCAAAGGTCTGGCCCACATTCAATTATCAAATCACTGATATTCATTCAAAAAGGCAAACCACTGCCCAGCAAAACCACTAAACCACTGCCCATGTTCAATAATGCATAAGTTTTGGCTCCATTTTCAAAATTCAAACGTGTCTCTCTCTCCCTCTCTCAAATAAATATAGTTCTGACTCAATTTTCAAAATTTAAACCATAATTTCAATCCCACTCTCTCTCACTCTCAAATCCAGAGCCTCATCTTTCAATCCCAATTTTCTAAAAATGATGTTTTATTCAGTTTTCATGATTTTCTTGCTTATGCTAACCTGTGAAGTGTTGTGATCAATAGGTTGAGCTTTGATGATGATGAGTTAGAAGATGCTGGTGTAGGAACCGATCTTTCATTGAAAGACCTGTGATTCAGCTTCGAAATCCAGCAGCGATTCCGACGGACATGTGACAGAGGTGAATCGGAGGAGGAGACGGCGGCGGAGAACAGAGGTGAATCGGAGGAGGAACGAAGGTGAATCGGAGGAGAAAGTGTTACAAACTTTTCATAGTAATGATGGTTGTAAGTTTATGGTTGATAGGGTTGAGTAACGGAGAAAGTTATGGATCGGCTCAAGAGTTATGTACGTGTAATATACTTTCTCTAAGCTTATAAGTTTTCAGCTTTCCTGGTGAGTAATCTCGTCTTCTTATACCATTTGATCGGATATTAATTTCATTTCAATTGTTTAATCTCTGCACACATATATCCTTTATGTATTTCAGTGTCTGGGTTCAGATTCATCATCTGATTATTAAGAAGAAATTCCAACAAATTTTCCCCAAATTATTTTATTTTACGAAGAAACCATTTGAGTTTGATTTTCATATTAATATTTATACATTAGGAATAATAAAAATTAGGTTTCGTTGGTATTTATTTAGTATAAAACTATAAATCCCTTTACCCTTTGATAATTTATAAAAAAAAAGTGAGCATCTTGCATGTTCAATCGATCGGTATTTGTTCTAACATATAAGTGTGAATTTGAAAATCAAGATCATCAAGTAACTCTTGTAATCACCTTTAAATGGCATAATTTGGTATTCAACAATGCTTTGTTGGTATGATTTCTGAACCAATGTGTATATAGTTGCAAATAAACCCTCAATCATGGGGAAAAAAAGAAAAGAAACAGAAGTTATCGCTAAAGCCGAGCAGCTGATTAACGATGTCCTTGCCGAGGTATATATAAAGTCAAGTTTTTTCTTTACTATTTTATTCGTAACTTTCAAATATTAACTGTTTCTTGTAGTAAAGTTGTTGGTACAGAGGCTGGTATCTCTATCTTTCTCTGAATTATTAACTGTTTCTTGCTTGCTGATGTTTTTTTTACGGCCGTTGCAGTGCAAGGTTTATATACTGAAGATATCATGTAGCCCCTGGTTGCCTGTTAAGCAGGACTCCAACCAGACCACTTCTCAAGGTATGTGTGTATATGTGCTTTTAACATAATCGCTTCCAAAATATAAAAGGAGTCATCTTCATGTGTGTGCCTACAGAATAAACTTGTGTTTTATTTTTTAAACTTAATGGTAACCGGTGACAGCAAATGAGCCATGGAGATGATGATGAATCACACAATAAAAAAAGCTCATAATCAAGACTTTCAACAGCAAATGAGCCATAGAGCTTTCAATTTTTCGGCGAATTTGGACTTCTTGACTGCTTGCATCCAGAAAACAAATGGTATGAGCTCCGGTGTGAATTTGTATTAGCTTAATGACGTTTTGTAAATTTTTGAATATGTTTATAGTTTGTTCAGTGGCTTTGATATATGACACTTCCCGTATAAATTGATTAATATTTTCGGTTTTGTAAATTTGTGAACCCGTTAACAGTTCGTTTAGTAGCTTTGATTATTTGACATTTCGCGTATCAGTTGGTTAATGCTTTCTGTTTAGTGGCTTTGCTGACCCGGTTAAATCTGTTTACACTTTGTTCAGCGGCTTTCAGGTTCTTTTGAATGGCATGTATCGTACTGGTAGCCAACATCCGGCAACTGTTGCTTCCTGAACTCCATCCCTTTTGAAACTTAATGGCAACCGGCAACAACAAATGAGCCATGGAGATGATGATGAATCACACAATAAAAAAAGCTCATAATCAAGACTTTCAACAGCAAATGAGCCATAGAGCTTTCAATTTTTCGGCCAATTTGGACTTCTTGACTGCTTGCATCCAGAAAACAAATGGTATGAGCTCCGGTGTGAATTTATTAGCTTAATTATGTTTTGTAGATTTTTGAATCTGATTATAGTTTGTTCAGTGGCTTTGATATATGACACTTCCCAGATTAATATTTTCGGTTTTATAAATTTGTTAACCCATTAATAGTTCGTTTAGCGGCTTTGATTATTTGACATTTCACGTATCAGTTGATTAATGCTTTCTGTTTAGTGGCTTTGCTAACCCTGTTAAATCTGTTAATTTGTTTACAGTTTGTTCAACGGCTTTCAGGTTCTTTTGAATGGCATGTATCATACTGGTAGCCAACATCCGGCAACTGTTGCTTCCTGAACTCCATCCCTTTTGAAACTTAATGGCAACCGGCGACAGCAAATGAGCCGTGGAGATGATGATGAATCACACAATATAAAAAAGCTCATAATCAAGACTTTCAACAGCAAATGAGCTATAGAGCTTTCAATTTTTCGGATAATTTGGACTTCTTGACTGCTTGCATCCAGAAAACAAATGGTATGAGCTCCGGTGTGAATTTGTATTAGCTTAATAATGTTTTGTAAATTTTTGAATCTGTTTATAGTTTGTTCAGTGGCTTTGATATGTGACACTTCCCGTATCAATTGATTAATATTTTTGGTTTTGTAAATTTGTGAACCCGTTAACAGTTCGTTTAGTGGCTTTGATTATTTGACATTTCACGTATCAGTTGATTAATGCTTTCTGTTTGGTGGCTTTGCTGACCCGGTTAAGTTTTTATGCGTCAGTGATCGACTTCAATGTGTTCTGGATCGAAATGAAAGGGTTTATATCGAAAACGAGCCATTGATTGTTGCTAAGCTCTATAAGTTGTTGATGATGTCGAAAGATAATGTTCAGTGAACATGCTGGTCAATCCATCCTTAAAAGGTTTTAAATCCTATTTGTTTAATAATTTGCAAGTTGTTATGCAGTCAGAACGAGATAATTTGCAACTTGTTATGCCGAAGACGACTTTCTTTCACTTATTCAGATGCCACAACAAGATCAAGAAAACTCTTGAAAAACAACAGTCAGGTTAGTTCATTTGTGTAAAAGCTATGGCTCTTAAAAAGATTATATTTAGAAAGATTATATATTACAAATTTACTTTTTGATTGTGTCTTGATTTGACTTTATGAAATTAGGTAAAAGCTATGACTTGATTCGACAGTAGACCTGTTGATGAACACAGGAAGTGTTCCTTTTGGGTGGGTAAAGAATCCAGGAAGACCAAAGGTAATTACCATTACCAGTTTTCTTTATTTATGAAATTCCCAATTGATTGTCAGTTAGAATTATCTAACTATTTAGAATTTTATGTAACTGTTCAGTATCAATACAAAGTTTCAATTTTTATTTTTTATATCATTTGATTCAGCTGGTTAAAGAAACACATGACTTCGGTTGGTCATTCCAGTTTAGTCGCCTTCGATGGCTAAAGCTTTAGTTTGCACTCAAGATTGGCTATACGAGTCAATAAAACAAATCAAAAGGAATGAAGATTCACCTAATCTTAACAAATTTGTGAAAGGTAGCACTAACTTTTCTTCTGTTTATAACGCTTACTATCATCCTTTTGGATAACTTCCAACTTTAACTTCATTTATGTTTAATACAGTTACCGGATGAGCATGCTTAAAAGGTTATAAAGGATATCTGGAGCATATATTCAATTCAATTTATTGTCACCTACACCATGCACATACACACAAACAGTTGAAACTTGAAAGCATCTTTCACGTTCATTTGGCGAGAGATCTAAATCTCTTTTATTTTATTTGAATGCAAACAGAGGTACAAAGAAGCTAGACTCGACACAATCGTTTTGGCTGGAGCTGAATATGGAAGTGGAAGTTCACGAGACTGGGCTGGTAAAGGTCCAATGCTACAGGTAAGTATTTGTGTAACAGTTTCATTATTTATGTTTGAAAAGAGGTTTTTAAGTTTTAATTTGTGATGATTTGTTAGGGGGTGAAAGTGGTGATAGCCAAGAGTTTCCAGAGGATCCATAGGAGCAACTTGGTTGGAATGAGTATCATTCCACTTTGTTTCAAGGCTGGTGAAGATGTAGATACTCAGGGTTTGACCGGCCATGAACGATACACCATTGACCTACCATCAAAAGCCGGTGACATAAAACCCGGTCAAGATGTTACTGTTACTGTTGCCACTGACAATGGTAAATCCAACACATGTACAATCAGATTTGACACACAGGTATGATGTATTTCTATTTTGATGGTTCATTAGAAAATCAAGTAGAAGATATGATTCAATGATTCATACTTATTTTTTTCATGTATGTGTTCATTTTTGTAACGGGTTGTGTTGGTTTTTTATTAGAGTTTGGAACTGGTGAAGCAAGTTATGGATCAACATAAGATTAACAAGAATGAGCTAGCTGCTGTCCCTCCATGTTGCTTGAAAGCATCAAAGAAGAAGAAGTTGTTGAGGATGTTGTCACGATCCTGTCCCAAAAATTATCAGAGGCTCTTATGAAGATTAGCATCAAAGAAGACTTGGTGAAGGAGCATTCTAAAGTAGCTGAGGAAGCAGTTGAAGGTATACGCTTTTATTAGCTTTTTTAATTAGAAATCAATATATACGTTCCACAGGCTGGGCAGGTAATATCAATAAGTTGAAGTTTGAATTTTAAAAGCAATTTATATGTGATGAATAATGATGATATTGAATTTGTAGTAGGAAGAAGATGAAGATGAATACGCTTCCCTTTCCTTCCCAAATGATTACCCCTTCAAGCCTCCAAAGGTGAAGTTCGAGACCGCTTGCTTTCATCTTAATGTCGATGCTTTCGGAAATATATGTTTCGATATTCTCTAGGTATGTATATAGGTCTACATATTGTTTTAACTATAATTTAAAACTGATTATGATTATTTGAACACAATAATCAACTTGTAGGACAAATGGTCAGCTGCTTATGATGTGAGAAGTATACAAGCAGATAAAATCGATCAATGGCCTTATCTTAATGACGCTTTAACCAAGTTTCAGGTATATTTCCCTATCTTGTCATAATTTTTTAACTTGATGGAATTATTTTTGAACTATTCAGTATCATGATCAGGTACAAGAAGAAGATGAAGATGAATACGCTTCACAAGTACAACCTGTTTTCATCAGTTGTTCATGTATATAGATAGTTCATGTATATAGATTCACACTTTCTCACGTGTCTCTACCCTTTCGTTCTCTCTCTCCCTCTCAAAATCTCAAAATCACAGGCTTTGAGACCTACAAAATAATCCTATTTTACGCACAAAACCAATTATCTCAACGTCTTCCACAACAATTCCATCCACTTCTTACCCAATTAGCAGGTATGTTTCTTCACTAACTGATGATTATATTTCTTTTTGCCATTGATTTGTGAAATTGTTAAGATGGTTTTCATTAGTAGTTCATGTATATAGATAGTTCATGAAATTGTTACAGAGGACAACTAACATTCAGTTTTCAAGTATTCTTGATAACAAGCCTGTGTACAGGGGTTATGAAATCATATGAACTGAAGAGTTGTTTTCTTTTTGTTGTAGTTTACTGAGGTATAAAGTTGATGATTGTTGTAAAGGCCTAAGGTCATCTTCTGGTATGGATCTGAACCCTAAATTGTTTCTTCTTTATTTGCAATCTATGCATTAACTGAGTTAATTATTTGAAATACATTTACTTTTAGTGGTTTTGGGTGTCATCAAGTTATATACCAATTTCAACTAACGGTTTTCGTCGTATGCTGAATTTAGGCTCCGAAGAAGGACTCTTCATCTTCATATGAAGAGTCCTTTTTATCTGGTTTTAATTCAAACACCATACATAAACCTCTGTTTGTTGTGAAACATGTATTTGGCAAAGGTCTTTTTTATGTTTTGAAACCTCTGTTTATTGTGAACAGATATTAGAAAATAAAACAGTGGTTGATACATGTCACACCCCGATATTTCCACGTTTTACCGGTGGGCCCGGTGGGGAGTATCGTGACGTAGTTGATATCGTCATAGTCAAATGTATACAGTTTAATGCACAGCGGAAGACTAAAATAATAATACAAACCGAATATGAAAAGTATAATAAAATATTATACAAACGGTCGATAATGGATGCACAGGCGGATCTTAAAACAGAAATATAAGTATTGTTCAACAGACTTCAGACATTTAGAACTTGCAAGATTCCTTATTAACGCCCCGAGCTCCCAGCCAATTACGTACAGTACCTGTCACTTAGTCTTTTTGGAAAATACGTCAGTTTACACTTGTAAATACAATTAACCGACTCTTTTGAAAAGTGTTTATAAAATTGGTTTGGATGCACAAGGCATAAATCTTTTATAACTTGGGACAATTATATTAATAACAATCTTGTATCAGATTTACATGTTTGTCTAACATTTAGGGACGGTATAAAATCCGAACAAGATTAATCGACACACCACAAATAACATTGGGGGTTAACGACCGTGTCCTGGATATCCTTGGCTCATTCAAAAAGCGTGAATGGCCACGAATTAAGCACGGGATTATACAATTTAAACATATTCGAATAAAAGGTTTCTACACCCGACCAAGCGGTAATAATTTACCGTATCCCAAGCCCGTATAAGGGAAAATAAGTTAAAAGTATTTACCTGAGCTAAATGTAAATTATACTCAGTCGTATATCCTAATCAGCAAGTGCAAGTACTTCTACCGGGGCTCTCAATCTGGAATGAAGGTTTTTATTAACCTATTAGATTCCTAACGGGTCTTATTTAAGTTTTAACTTAGACCGGTTAGTTTTAAAGAAAGGTTTACGGTACGAAACGCTAGATTAAGCGGTGACCGGATTGGAATGTGATTTAGACCCGACAAGTATGAAGACTTGTATTTAATGGGTAAACTAAACACATTCTGGATTTTGAAGTAAAAATGATTAGGTTTGACCCATTTCGGCTAATTCATGCAAACTAGTTACATAAATCGTACCGAACGCGTGCGTATATGCATAACGGGTAACCGGATGAGTCATATACAAGTTCCAATAGTTATTATTCTTAAAATATGTTGTGATATCAGTAGGATATCTTCCATTATGCCCAAAATGAATTTAAAACCAATTTAAGCCTCGAAAGGGTATTTTGGTCATTTTAAAGTTTATAAAAGAGGTTTAATAGCAAACTGAGATTCTGGTCTAAAATGTTTAGTAAAAATATTTATGTTATGTTGTTATATCAGTAAGATATCTTACATATGTGTGTTTATTCGTTTATGGCCAAACTATGCACCGTAGGGGTATTTTGGTCATTTCACATAAGCTTTAAGGTCAAATTTGGAAATCTGAGTTCGAAACTTATACTTACTGTTAAAGTATAAAAATTTATTTTTAAAATCAGTAGGTAATAAGTCTTAGGCGTTAAATATGATTTTAAACCATACTATGCGCCTAATAAGCGTAAAAGTCGGTAATTAACGGTATTTAAGATGTTTATAAAATTCTGAAGTTTTGATTAGTCTCTACTGTTAAAAATATTTTATTTCACATATGACATCAGTAGGAAAATGTTTGGTATCAAAATGATATGTAAAACTCATTTTATTAATGAAAAGGGCATTACCGTAATTTACCGAATTTATGTTAGAACTCTTTGTTATGGTTAGTATAAAATTTGACAAAAAATTCTAAAAATTCCTAAATATTATATCATATCAGTGGGTAGCAAGTTCGGTTTAAATATGATTTATGCTAAAAATGCAATTTAATTAACAAAAAGCTTTTGTTTTACGATATCTTGCATAACTCTTATTTGAGACCAGAAACGGATGTTAAATTTTTAGGACATACTTATAAATCAGTAATGAAGATTTTTATCCACTCACATTTCCAAAATTTTCGTTTTTATATCAAAAGGGCATAATGGTCAACTTTTAAGCATTTAACGGAAACATGCAATGCACTAGGATTTCTATGAACCACGTTGTATAACCTCAGAGGGTTATACTAACCTATAATATGGTCCTAAAGGAACCATAAGGCATAACTAAACTAAGCTAAATCGGGTCAGAACTGAGCCTAAACTTGGAATTTTCGGGTTGAACATGCCTAAACATGTTCTTATATTATTTACCAAGTTATTTAAGTGTTAAAACATGTTCCATAACTTCTGTATTATCAGTTATGAATTATTTTGTAAAAACTGGCTCGTTTGACTTTTTGTTAAGTAGTTTGACCCGACAATTGACCAAGTAAATGTGATAATTAGGAGGTGCCCTTTTAAGGGTTTAACACCTACATAATTACCAACATAAAGCCACTTTCAATTCGAATAATGGCTGGACCGTTAGTGATTAATCACAAAGTCAAAGCGTAATTACGATATCTTTGACTTTCGGTCATTAAGCTAATGAAAACTTAACTATAGAGGCTAAGAACACTTACAATAGTCCTTAGCATGAATTTTAGACTAGAGAAAGCTTCCTTGAACACCAGGATGCTTCAGGGAAGGAGTTGTGAAGTGAAAACTTCAAGTGTGCATGAGCAATGAACATCAAGGCCCTTTATATAGGAAGTTTGGATGTCTTAAGATCATTGCAGTTGTGCCTAGGAGGTTATCAGATGTTCACAAGTGTCCCTAGGGCAGTAAAAACCAGTTGCTCAGTCCCTGGTATCAAAAACAAGCATGAAATGGCGGTGGAACAGGCTGCAACATGCAGTTGTTCATTTTTGGTCGCTGGTAGTCCCCTCGCGGCCCTCGAAGACATCAAGGGGTGGTCTTCGCGGCCCGCGACAACTCCTGATTCCAGTAAAAACTTTATCAACTTTGCATTTTCAGTCCCTGGTCCAATTTAAGTTTAATAAACTTTCATTTATTGCACTTGTGACCCCCATAGTTAACTTTTAAGAGTTTTGGGTCCTAAAACAAACACCGTTAATCTCCCGGTTAGTTACGAGATCACCCGAAATGTACTTACGTGCATCGAAACTCCACGAAATCATTATCCGATATACATGAGAGTATAATGAAGTATTACAAAGTCTCGGGATCGTTAAAGGTCACTCAGAGGTAAGAATTAACATGTTGACACGTTTAACCCCTGTGTTTTGTAAACTTTTGATCTTTAAGCACAAACGGCTTTCCACGTTCGATAATTTATTTATGAAAGAATACGAACGTCGTGTGAGGTCATTCAGAGGCTCAAGTTTGGCATGTTGACACTTTGGATCCTTCTACACACATAATTTCTTTGTTTGTCAACTTTAGTCCCTCGAATTCAACTTACTACACGTTTAAAGTTCATGACACGTGTCTTTATTATATTGGATATGATTTTTGCGAGGTGTTACATCCTCACCCCCTTAAAAGAAATCTCGACCTCGAGATTTACTAAAACAAATGAGGGTATTTCTGTTTCATCATGGATTCAACTTCCCACGTATATTCTGGGCCTCTACGGGCATCCCATTTTACCTTCACAATCGGCACATTCTTTCTTTGAAGCTTCTTGACCTATCTATCTTCGATCGATAAAGGTCTTTCAACAAATTTCATGCTCTCTTCTATCTGCACATCCTTATGAGACATTGCTAGCGATTCATCAGCTAGACATTTCTTTAAATTGCAGACGTGGAACACATTATGTATTCCACTAAGCTCTTCCGGTAGATTTAGCATGTAGGTCACAGTTCCGACACATTCGATGATCTCGAATGGTCCTATGTATCTTGGGCTCAGCTTACCCTTTTTGCCAAAACACATCACCCCTTTCAAGGGTGACACCTTGAGTAGCACTTTGTCACCAACATCAAACTCTAGAGGTTTGCACCTCTTATCAGCGTAGTTTTTCTGCCTATCCCTGGCAGTTTTCAGACGATCATGGATTTGAACAATCTTATCCGTTTTCTCGAGGACTATATCAGGTCCTGACAGTTGGGTTTCTCCAACTTCCGCCCAACAAACTGGCGTTCTATACTTTCTTCCATACAAAGCTTCAAAAGGCGCGGCTTGGATACTCGAAGGATAGCTATTATTGTATGAAAATTCAATCAAAGGAAGATGGTCATCCCAACTTCCACCCAAGTCAATAACACAAGCACGCAACATGTCTTCCAAGGTTTGAATCGTACGCTCACTTTGCCCATCCGTCTGAGGATGGTAAGCAGTACTGAAATTCAAACGAGTGCCTAAGGATTGCTGAACGCTTTTCCAAAATGAGATGTGTATCTTGTATCCCTATCAGAGATAATAGATACGGACACTCCATGGAGAGATACAAACTCATCCACATATAGCTGGGCTAGTTTATCGGAGCTATGTGTCTCCTTTATGGGTATAAAATGAGATGACTTCGTCAGTCTGTCGACTATAACCCATATTGTATCATTCCCACATTTTGTCTTTGGTAACTTAGTGATAAAATCCATTGTTACCATTTCCCACTTCCAAGTGGGGAGTTCAGGCTGTTGTAGTAAACCTGACGGCTTTTGATGCTCGGCTTTAACCTGTGCGCATGTAAGACATTTAGCCACATAAGTGGCTATAGATTTCTTTAAACCTATCCACCAATAATTTGCCTTTAGATCTTGGTACATTTTATCACTGCCCAGATGTACTAAATATTTAGAACTATGAGCTTCTTGGAGGATCACATCTCTAAGTCCTCCATGGATTAGAACCCAAATTCGACCATTCAGTCTAAGGATTCCATCTTTTCCACATGACAATTGATCGGCAGTTATGCCTAACTTCTCATTCGGATAGTTAGCTTCCAATATAGCTTCCTTTTGTGTTGCTAACAGTTTTTCATTCAAGCTGTTCCTTTGTTCAATGCTCTTAGCATTGATCGGTATAGGTTTTACCCTTTCTTTTCTGCTTAAAGCGTCAGCAACAACATTCGCTTTGCCCGGATGGTAGCGAATTTCGCAATCATAGTCGTTCAATGTTTCCATCCAACGACGCTGCCTCATGTTCAGATCTTTCTGGTTAAACAGATGTTGAAGGCTTTTATGATCTGAATAAATCACACACTTGGTTCATTATAGGTAATGCCTCCAAAGTTTTAGTGCAAATACAACGGCACCCAATTCCAAATCATGGGTGGTGTAGTTCTTTTCGTGCACTTTTAATTGACGTGAGGCATAGGCAATAACCTTGCCTCTCTGCATAAGCACACAACCCATACCTGTGTGTGATGTGTCACAGTACACAACAAACTCTTCAATCCCTTCTGGTAATGTCAACACAGGAGCATTGCTCAACTTTTGTTTAAGAATCTCGAAGGATTCTTGTTGCTTGGGACACCAATCAAACTTTATATTCTTGCGAGTTAGCGAACTCAAAGGTGCAGCAATTCTTGAAAAGTTTTCAATGAAACGTCTGTAGTATCTTGCTAGACCCAAGAAGCTGCGAATCTCTGTAGGTGTTTTTGGTGCTTGCCAGTTCATGATCGCTTCAATTTTAGCGGGATCCGCCTGGATACCGCGCTCGCTAACCACATGTCCAAGAAATTGGACTTCTCGAAGCCAGAATTCACATTTAGTGAACTTTGCATAGAGCTTCTCTTGTTGCAGAAGTTTAAGAATACACCGCAGATGTTTTTCATGATCAGCTTGATTCTTTGAATAAATGAGTATGTCATCAATAAAGACAATAACAAACTTGTCTAGATACGACTTGCAAACGCGATTCATGAGATCCATGAATGCTATAGGCGCATTAGTGAGCCCGAAAGGCATCACCAAGAACTCGTAGTGGCCATATCTTGTTCTGAATGCAGTCTTGTGCACAACTTCGGTTCTGACCTTCAACTGATGATATCCTGACCTTAGATCGATCTTTGAGAAATAACTTGCTCCTTGCAGCTGATCGAACAAACCGTCGATCCTGGGCAATGGATACCTATTCTTGATTGTAACTTTGTTCAGCTCGCGATAATCGATGCAGAGACGCATCGAGCCATCCTTCTTCTTCACAAATAAAATAGGCGCTCCCCAAGGGGACGAGCTAGGTTGAATAAAACCTTTCTTCAACAAATCATCCAATTGTGTTCTTGATTCTTTCATCTCTGTCGGTGCCAACCGATAAGGAGCTCGTGCAACTGGTGCAGCTCCTGGAATGATATCAATTCTAAACTCCACCTGTCTGTCTGGAGGTAAACCAGGTAGTTCTTCAGGGAATACGTCTGGATATTCAGAGATAACAGGGATGTCTTCGATCTTGGGCTTTGGCTCATCAATGGTCACCTGTGCCATGTAAATGACACAACCTTTCTTCAAACACTTTGATGCCTTAAGCATAGACACTTGCTTAGGCAATCCATACTGTGTATCTCCCTGAATTGTTAGTGGCTCACCATAAGGGGTCTTGATAACCACTTGCTTCTTATCACATACAATTTGGGCTTAGTTATGAGATAACCAATCCATACCTATCACTATATCAAATCCTGCCAATTTCAATGGAAGCAAGGACAGTGGAAAGGAATGATTCCTAATGGATATGAAACATCCATCTAATATTGTTGACGCATTCTCTATGGTACCATCGGCCAATTCTACTTCATATTTTATGCGTAGAGTTTTAACAGGCAGATTTAGCAGTTTACAAAATTTATTGTCTACGAAAGACTTGTCTGCACCAGAATCAAACAACACTTTAGCATAAACATCATTGATAAGGAAAGTACCTGTTATAACGTTATCATTCGGTACCGCTTCTTGGGCGTTCATCTGGAAGACTCGTACGTTTGTCTTTTTGGCCTCTTCAGGCTTCTTTGCAAATTTTGGGCAATTGGTTTTGATGTGCCCTTTCTCGTTACAGTTGTAACAAGTCGCGTTTTTCAACTCCTTGCATTCTAAAGTCTTGTGACCCTTGGTCTTGCAAATCCCACAAAGCTTAGCATGTGGGTCGATAGTACATTTTCCAGAATAATGCTTTTTGCAGTTCCTGCACTTGGGTCTGTTATCAGACTGACTCGAGTTTTTCTTGAACTTGGAACCTTTCTTATGATTGAAAGTTCCCTTTTTCTTCTTGTCAAAATGATGAGAGGTCTCCTCTTCTCTTTTCCTCTTTCCCTCGTCAGAAGTCTTAACAGACCTATTCCTGATTGCATCTAAAGTGAGGGATAAGGATAAGTCCACCATGGACCTATAAGTGGTAGGCCTAGATGCTTTAACATTTCCTTTTATTTCTGGTGCTAGGCCTCCAATAAAACGCGCTATGCGCTTTGGTTCCGGTGTGACCAAATAGGGAACCAAACGGGACATGGTATTGAAACTCGTCACATATGCTTGACAATCTAAATTCTTCATGACCATAGTCAAGAAGTCTGTTTCAATCTTTTCTACCTCATGTTAAGGACAGAAGTTTTCCTTGATCAGTGCAACAAACTGGTCCCAAGACAAGTTATACAATGGAATCTTCCCTGTGGCTTCGATTATCGACCTCCACCAAGCCAATGCTTCCCCTTTGAATGATTGTGAAACAAACTTCACAATATCTTGCTCCGCACAACCATTGATATCTACTACAGTATCCATTTCATCAAGCCATGTCATACAGTCAATGGCTCCTTTTTCTCCTGTAAAGTCCCTTGGATTGCAAGAGACGAAGTATTTGTAAGAGCAAGTCTTGACACGTGGCTCCTGATTAAGCACAATTTGCCTGGATGGCTGGCTCTTCTGATTTGATGAGTGACGGGAATCGTCTTTCTTTGTCTCATATGTTTTAGAAGGGGGCTTACTATGAGCCACAGATTGGGTCTTTGTACGGGTATTACTGGGTTCCTTGAACCGTCGGTCGATAGCTCTAGTAACAGCATTGTCTATCATTGCTTGTAGGTCCGCACCCGTGATATTCATTCTTGCACTGTCATTCCTCATATTGGGATGACTGTTTACCTTGTCTGATTCAGGCATGCTGAAGCTTGTTTTCTATAAGACAATTGACAATAATTTTGTTTAGGGGTCTATTATGGAATCATCATTTTCGATGATTCATTAACCATGGTATAAATAGACCATATCGGGTTAATTTGATAATCAGATTTATTTTCATCTTTTCATTATAGTTAATCCAGCTATAAACTATTAAGGATATTAAAATGGCACAAAAGGCCTTGTCACAAGGACAGTTTTGGATTTATGAGCCATGATCTTATAGGATCGAGGCATTAAGGTTTTGAACATAGTTCATTACCTTTTCTCGACAGGGAGTTATAGACTACCACTGTCATTTATCTTTTAGGACAATAGGTATAGCCCGTAGGCACTTCATCACTAATGGATGTTTATAATATGATCATCTTTTTGGATGATATAAGTTATGATTTCTAGACCATTGGCTGAATAAGGAATTGGAAGAATCCAATAATAGAATGACTAGTGTGATTTTCTCGAACCACTTACGTCAAGAGTGCTAACACGTTCTTAGGTGTTAACAAAGATTTATTATCTTAAAAAGGACTTACCATCGTGGCCATGTCTAAAATGACATATAGACTAGGTTATACCTTTAAGATTTTCTTTTAAGATTTAATTTCAGATCAATTTAAATGGAAATGATATTTCGATTTGTTTCATATAGTATATGCATATGTAATATGACAATTAAATTTTAAAATGAAACATTCCATAAATTGTCTTAAGAAGTACAATAGTTGCCCTAAATGGGACTTTAAATAAATAACTTGTCCACACTGGGACTAAAATAAGAAATACAAGTCCACGCAGGGACCAAATGCATAAATAAAATGTCCACACAGGGACTTGATTGAAATAAATAACAAAATAAATAAATGAGGGTTTTTAATAATCCCTCTTCTTCTTCCCCTTTATAAGGTTTGCCAACCCCTTTAGAAGACCGCGGCGACTCCTACGCTCCTCGTTTACCTGTTGCTCCACCTCATGCAACCGCTGAAGGATTTCCTGCTGCTGCGGTGGTTGGACTTGTGGCGGCTGCTGCTGCTGTGGTTGAGGAAGTGGTGGGTATTGATACCCATATGCAGGGTACCCGGTTGGGTACGTAGCTGGATAGGGTCCAGGGTAGAAAGCATTGTAGTTTGCCGCTTCAAGGTACGGGTCAACGGCAGGGGCATTGTTGTAATTATAACCCGAGTAAGCTTGCGGCTCAAACGGGTTGTACCCGGCTGCACCTGGGTACGATGGGATTGGGTTATCATAACCCATGTGTGGTGCTGGTGCGACTGGTGCAGAGTCGACTTCAGAAACTGGATTTGAAGGCCCACCCAATTGCGGGTCTTCATACAGCGGCAGGTAGTTGCTGTTGCTGGAGTGTTGTGGGGTGTTGAAATGGAAATCCCCACGCACGGACATCTGTGCACCTCTTCTTCGTCTCGGTGGTTCTTGTTATGGGCGGTTTTCTACTCATATATCCGGAATAATATTCTGACTGTGTTTCTTTTGTTGTGATCAGGATACCGGATTAGGATATTGGTAACATCCTGATGCAGTATCCTGGTAGTGACTAATTAATTCACGTGCAGATTAAATGGTGCAAGTCTCTACCGTTCAAGTGGACTTCTTCTCCACAAGACTCGGGCAAATCTGTTAGATTAAGGACGTTGAAGCCGGAAGACGTAGACTACAACGTTCACATAAGGAATATTCGTTAAATCCTGGAATAATAGGCTAGTTAGTTAGTTTCTTTTACTATAAAAAGGATTGATCGGATCAGATTAGAACACACAATCTCTCGAGCTCTCTTTCTCTCTAGCTGCAAACACTCACAACACACTTACACTTGTATCGAAATCACATTGTAACACTTAGTTGATCCGCATCATATCCTGCACTGTATCCTGATATTTGAAGCAATAAGAAGAATAAGGCAGCTGCGATTGTCAGCTCCCGAGGTTTTGTGTCGGCAATCTAGATTGATCAAGGGCTTTCCTCGTACATCCTGTGTCACCCTTTACATTTTTTCTCATTGTTTGATTGTAGATACAGCTCGATATCCTGAGCCTTATCCTGAAAACTGTTTTTACAAACAACTTAATCAGCATATTTTCGATACACATTCTTAGCACACTACCTCACTTACTAATTTGATCACTTAATTGCTTCGGTAATTTTTGACCAAAATAATTTGGCGCCCACCGTGGGGCAAGTGGTGATATTTCTACTAAAAGCTTTTGCAAAATCGTTACTTGGTTTTTTATTTTCAAAACTTTTTGCTACACTATTTCTATTGGCCTCGAGATCAAACATGATCTCTTCTACCGTGTCTGCTACAACCTCTGCAACAATTGGTTCGGTGCTTCCACCACCTCCTCCGAGAACGCAAGCCTCTTCACAAGGAACTAAAATTCATGTGGCTCGGGATGTTATCCCCGCTCGCAATATTCAGGGATCCGCTCCTATTTTGGCCTCTAATGAAGAAATTCTAACTTTGTTTGGTAGTGTACAGGAACATATGAGGCAAAAGCAGGAGACCAACCAAATGCTAATGAGAGAGATACAACTCTTGAAATCCAGCTCAAGCAGGCCTGCTGAGGATACTGTCACCCCCCTGCAACCCAGAGCTTTGAACTTCAGTAAAGCAGTGTATACTAAAGATAACAGGGGGAATATTGTGCCTAGCCATTCTTAGAATCATACTCCTGAGATACCCTCTTCAGTTAGGGTGTCAACTGTGAGAAGTTCAGGATATGCTTCAGGATATGGCCAGAATCCTCAGACTGGTAACGTATCTAATAATAATAATACTCTTGCTACTAATGGTATTGGATCTTTGCAGGATGCAGATATGACATCAGCATTTTCTAGGGAGCTTCAGAAATTGAAGGACATGATATCCAGTGTATCTGGGGTGGTCCAGCCAATTCCAGAAGTGTCCCAAGACAGCCACAGGATATCCCGGTTTGCATATCCTATTTGTGATGCTGAAATCCCAAGAAGATTTCAAACCCCCAACATGAAGCTCTATGACGGAACTACAGATCCTGAAGAGCATATTGCCTAGTATAAGGAAAGGATGGAAATCAATCCTATCCCTCCAGATCTCAAGGAAGCTTGCCTCTGCAAGGGTTTTGGTTCTACCTTAATAGGATCAGCCTTAAAATGGCTCTTAAATGTTCCTCCTCATTCGATTACATTATTTGCTCATTTAGTGAATTTATTTAATAGTCAATTTTCTTGTAGTCGAAGTTTTGAAAAACTAACCAGTGATCTCTACAGGATAACTCAAGGACCTCAGGAATCCTTGAGAGATTATATGAATAAGTTTAGTCGGGAATCCTTAGATATCCCACATCTTGATGCTACAACAGCTGTGCAGGCTTTCAAGATGGGATTGCAAAAAGATTCTCAATTATACCAGGATCTTGTAATGAATCCCTGCAGGAACCTGGATGAAGCTCGGAACAGGGCTTTAAGATATATTCGACTGGAGGATGATAAAAAGATGCAAGAGAGGATGAATTCATCCACAACCTATGAGTCAACCAACAGGAAATCAGAATCCTCGTACAAACCATATCGCTCTAAGCCATATGGCAGGAATGACAGCAAGAAAGTGAATGTTGTTAAAGACGAGGATCCTGAGGAGTATCCTGAGTTGTCAGAATATTGTTTCTCTGTTAACATACCTGAACTAATGTATGATATGCAGTGTTTAGGAGACAAAGCAAGGTGGCCTAGGAATAACCAACAGAAAGCTGATTGGAAGGATAAATCCAAGTGGTGTGCCTTCCATGAGGATTTTGGACATGTTACAGAAGATTGCATTGCCCTGAGGAAAGAAATAAGCTATTTGCTGAGCAAAGGATACCTGAAGGATCTCCTGGGAAGAAAGAAGAATAAGGGTCAGGATACTGAGAAGGATCCTGAACGAGCGGCATCACCTCCTGCGGATGCCAAGATAATTAACTTTATTTCAGGAGGATCTGATATCTGTGGGACCTCTTATTCTGCAGCGAAAAGACATGCAAAGGAAGCTAAGGCGGAAAGGAGAGATAAGCCAACCAGGATGTCAACCCTCTCAACTGATAAAGTGATCACGTTCGACAATGATGACAGGGATACTGTCCAGGATCCTCATCACGATGCTTTGGTAATAACTTTATATGTTGCTAATCATTTTGTGCGCATGATACTGGTGGATAATGGCAGCTCCGTCAACATAGTTCAGCTGGAGACACTGAAGAGGATGAACGTATCCCCGATGGATATTACTTTGAAATCCACTGTGCTTGTTGGGTTCAGTGGAGAAGCCAGGAATACCGTGGGAGAAATAAAGTTGCCTGTGTATGTTGAAGGGGTCAACTCAATGCAATGCTTCTGTGTCATGAACTCCTTATCCTGCTATAATATTATATTGGGTAGGCCATGGATACATAATATGAAAGTTGTGCCATTTACCTATCACCGGTGTATCAAAATACCTACCCCTTGGGGGGTTGTCAAAGTGGAAAGTGATCAACAAGAAGCGAAGGAGTGTTATTCTTCTTCGATGAAATCCTCCACAAAGCACAATACAGCATAGCAATTAAAGATGCGAGCCCAGGATATCTTGGAGGCTTCGTAGCAGGATGTTAAGAAGATTATCCTATATCAGGATAATCCAGATATCTCGGTGCTCGTTGGGACCAATATCCCGCAGGATATTGAAAATCAATTGACTAACTTTTTGAAATGCAGAATGTCAACATTCGTGTGGAAACACGAGGATATGACAGGTATCTCCAAGGATATCATAAATCACAAGCTCGGAATAGATAGGTCTTTCAAGCCTGTCCAATAGAAAAGAAGGAAATTTGCTCCTGAACGGAACGCAATAATTCAGGAAGAGGTTGAAAGATTGTTGAAAAGCATGATGATTAGGGAAGTTAAATTTCCCAAGTGGCTAGCAAATGTAGTTGTGGTTCAGAAGAAAAATGGCAAATAGAGAGTTTGTGTAGATTACACAGACTTGAACAAAGCATGTCCTAAAGACCCATTTCCTTTGCCTCATATAGACTCGATGGTGGACGCAACTGCCGGTTATGAGATGCTAACCTTTATGGATGCATCCTCAGGATTCCAACAGATACAAATGGAACCCTCCGATCAGGAGGATACTGCTTTCATGACACCAACAGGTATTTATTGTTATACTGCCATGCCTTTTGGTTTGAAAAATGCAGGTGCAACATACCAGAGATTGGTAAACATGATGTTTAAAGACAAACTGGGGGACACCATGGAGGTATACATTGATGATATGGTGGTAAAATCCAAGAAAGCTGAGGATCATCTCCGGGATATTGAAGGAGCATTCGATATCCTGGACCAGTACAATATGAAGCTAAATCCTGCCAAATGCCATTTTGGAGTGGGGGCAGGAAAGTTTCTAGGATACATGGTGACTAAAAGAGGGATTGAAGCAAGCCCAGAACAGATTAAAGCTATATTGGATATCAAGTCACCCTCAAACATGAAAGATGTACAAAGATTAACAGGGCGTGTAGCAGCATTGAACAGGTTTATATCAAGATCCTCGGAAAAATGCAAAGAATTCTATGATATCCTGAAGAAGAATAAGAAATTCGAGTGGGGAGAGAAACATGAAGTAGCCTTGCAGGAACTAAAGCAGTATCTCTCAACTGCACCCCTATTGATGAAGCCCGAGGATGGTGAACCATTATCCCTGTATCTTGCAGTATCAGGGAATGCGGTAAGTGTTGTCTTAGTAAAGGATCACGAAGGTCAGCAATATCCTGTCTACTATGTTAGCAAAAGTCTATTAGATGCTGAAACTAGATATTCTCATTTAGAAAAATTGATATTGGCCCTAGTTATGGCATCGACAAAACTTAGACACTATTTTGAGACACATATGATACATGTTAAAACTAATTATCCTGTTAAGAATGTGCTTAGGAAACCTGAGATGTCGGGTAGGATGGCTAAGTGGTCAGTGAAATTAAGTGCCTATGATTTAGTGTATGAACCTAGAAATGCTATAAAGTCTCAGGCTCTAGCAGACTTTGTGGCTGATTTCAGTAGTGATATTTAAAATGAAGTAGACCTAGAAGTACAACAGCTAGGAGAAAATCTAGAATCCTGGACATTATATACTGACGGTGCATCTAATGTAAGAGGTGTAGGATTGGCTATACTACTAAAATCGCCACAGGGGGACATATTACCCCAGGCTATTAGGTGTGAATTTCCTGCTACTAATAATGAAGCAGAATATGAAGCCTTGATTGCAGGATTAGAATTGGCCAGGAATATGAGTATTAAAAGTTTACAAGTATTTGTTGATTCCTTGTTAATTACTAATCAGTTAGTAAGGTGAGAAGTTAATCGAATATCTCAAAATTCTCAAAAAACTAGCAGGATATTTCGATGTTTTTACACTTGAACAGGTACCAAGAGAGGATAATGCTGAAGCAAATGGCTTGGCAAATCTAGGATCATCAATCAGGATACCGGAGGGAACCCAAATACCAATATTACATATCCTGTATCCTGCGACGGATCTTCTCAAATCTCAGGATAAGGAAGTAGCAAGTATCCAGGATCCTGATGATGAGTATCCCGAGGAGGATCCTAAGTCCTGGATGGCTCCAATCATAAGATATCTCAAGGAAGGACACATTCCAAAGGATGAGAATCCTAAGGCCTTTAGGATGAAGGTATCACGATTCACTATTATAAATAATGTTTTGTATAAGAAATCTCTTGCAGGACCATATCTGAGGTGCTTGGAGGATCCCGAAACTAAAGCAGTGCTTCAGGATATACACGAAGGAGATTGTGGTAACCATACTGGGGGCAGATCAATATTCTCAAAGGTGTTAAGAATAGGATATTATTGGCTAAGGATGAGGAAAGATGCTGCAGAATATGCTCGAAGATGTGATGCATGTCAAAGGCACAACAACATATTACATCAACCTGCTGAGCCACTATATCCTATTACTTCCCCTTGGCCATTCATGAAATGGGGGATGGACATAGTAGGAAATTTGCCCAAAGCTCCAGGAGGAAAGGTCTTTATGCTGGCAATGACGGATTGTTTCTCTAAATGGGTTGAGGCTGAGGCATTTGTTCAAGCTAGAGACCAAGAAGTAGTATCCTTCATAAAAAGGAATATCCTAACTAGGTTTGGGGTACCAGCTGAGATAATTTGTGACAATGGTTCTCAGTTTATCAGTAAGAGGACAACCGATTTTTGTAAGAGTTGGGGAATCAAAATGATCACGTCTACTCCAGTACATCCTCAAGCAAATGGACAAGCAGAATCCTCAAATAAGATAATTGTCAACAATTTGAAGAAAAGACTTGGAGCCAAGAAAGGAAGATGGGCAGAAGAATTACCCTTTGTTTTATGGGCTGATAGAATGACAGTAAAAGGTGCAACTGGCCAAACCCCATTTTCCTTAGTATTTGGAGTAGAAGCGGTGATCCCAATAGAAATGGTGATACCCATAGCGAGATCCAATCTCCGGGATCCTGAGCAAAATCCTAAAGCCCTATGTCGAGAATTGGATATTGTGGATGAAATAAGAGATGCGGCCAAGCTAAGGATGGCAGCATATCAACAGAGGATATCCAGAGCATATAATAAGGATATAAGGACTAGAAGGTTTCAAGTTGGAGACTGGGTGTTAAGAAAAGCCTTTCAGAATACTATTAATCCTGCCGATGAAAAGTTAGCTCCAAAGTGGGAAGGACCTTATGAGATTGAATCGGAATCCGGAAAAGGAGCATACCGGCTTAAAAATATGGAGGGGGATATATTACCAAGATCCTGGAATGCTATACATCTCAAAGCCTATTTCAAGTAAGTTTAGAACTCAATTTCTAACTCAGGACGGTATGAATTCTATCCCTTTTAAATATGATTCTATTTTGTTTGAACCCAGTACTAACTTAAGCATCGGAGGGGTGTTAGCCAGGCTAACACCCACCTTAGTTTAAAGTTGTCTTGTAGTATATGCTTCGGGATATAGCTCCAGGATACACACTTAGGATACTTCGAAAGATTAGAGGATTGGCCCCCTCTCTCACGTTTAAGGGATCCTGATCCCTTCACAGGTTTAAAGGTATTCACCTTTCTTTCGAATTGGGTTTAAACACCCCGCCTGGAGCGCAAGTTATCCAGGAATAGTTCAAGATAGCGGGACCAGTCCATGTAAAAGTGGCTGACAATTTCGTTATTATTGGGTATATCCTGGATCCTAAAGGTATATGAGGATTGATCACCCTCTCTCGCGAAAGGGTATTTTCATACTCTCTAAGGTTTAAAGGTTTTCACCTTTCTAAGTCTTGGAGTTTATACACTCCCGCCTGCAGCGCACGAAAATTTGAGATTTTCCCCAGAATACCTATGGGTTTATCCCCAGTGCACTAAGGATTTATCTCCAGGATATCTTAGGGTTTATCCCCCGTAACACATAAATTATACAAATGGTTGCAATTGATGTCCAGGAAGTTTCTAAGAATTCAAAGACATGATACACAGGGGACATTCCTACTAAAGCAGTGTAAAAACTCAAGGGATCAAGCTTAGGCTTACTCCACTAAGTGTCCCGGACTGGGGACATCTTCGATGAAAAGGTTGCATAAGGATTGAAGTCTAAGGATAAGGATATACTCTGTATCTGGTATATTCTTTCCTTTTTGTTCCTTGAAAAAGGCCTTATCTAAATTGTCTAAATTTCTGAAACTATATGAATACAACACTTAGATTGATCAGGATATTTCCTCAGGATATGTTTCAGGATATATTTTAGGGTAATTGCTCAAAATGTTTATTAAATTGGAAAATTAAAACTATACTTAAATCAAACAACGGTTATCAAAACATGCTTTGCAAAATAAACTATCCTTTCTTCACATTGTTTGAATTGTAAAAACCCTATTTGACAAAAGTTTTAATAGGATATTTGCGAGTATTCTGATCAAGATATTTTTATTACACTAAGTTTAGAAGGTTGAAATTGTATTCAAACTAAGCAATATAAGAATTGAAAAAAGACAACAATAAATAAGGCCAAAAGAAGGTTATATTATTAACATAGCAAAAGTTTGTGCTTTTGGTTTTATCTTAAACTAAGATCCATCCACCAAAAGCACAATTAGTTTTGACCATATTTACATAACAGTTGAGGGTTTCATCTCAAACCGAGACCCATCCACCTCCAACTGTTATATTCAAAAAGCATGCAGGAAATATAAATTGTTCGAGTGTAGGAAAAGTAAAGTGCAGGAAAAGTAAATTGTTTTGGGGTTACAGACCAACATTCAAATTTAAAAAAAAAATGGGCTCCGGCCTCTGCGTCAACATCCTTCATCGCCCATTTGGCTGCTTTCAAGGGGCAGCACCCTTTTCTACCATGGCTTCATCAGCAGCATCCTTCCCAGCATCCTTCCCGGTATCGCCACCACCATCCTTTGAAGCATCAGCATCATCCGCCTTCTCGACCACCTTAGCAGGCTCCTCCGTAGCAGACTTCACATGAGGCTCTACAGGGTTACCACCAAGATCCTTCAACTTCATCTCCCAAGCCTCAACGTTCCACGAAAGGCATTCGCAGTCCAGGGGCCTTAGCCTCATAGGCCATCTTCAGTCTAGCCTGAAGGAGGGAGATGATGACAGAACTCTTGAGGCCTTCCCGGTACGAAGCCATATCCTGCTCGTGTTGAACCTGGGCAGCATCGAACTTGGTTTGGGTCTCGTGGGTGATCTTCTTGATGGCAAACTGGTGCTCTTGGATCATCGCTTTGTACTTGGCTTTGTAGTGCTCTGATTTGGCGGTGGCAATCACTGCTTGGTCCGCGATGGTGGCTTCAGCCTTTTTCAGCTTGCTCTCTAGCATTGTGTTTAGGCCACATGCGTCTTCATAAAGGAACACCAGACGTTCCAAACCCTACGATCAAAAGGACATGTATCAATATATAGATATGTATATTGAATATGTGTGTGCAGGATATAGAATAAGGATATTAACCTGATTAAGGAAGCCGGTCATGAATTTGCTAGACTCGGTGAACCCGTGATTCTCGAAGGGAAACACGTCGAATGAGGTTGGAGGATCTGCTTCCTTCCTCTTACGAGAGCTCGATGCTCGAGTCCTGGATGCTGGGGGAGCTTTGGGTGCAGTAGGGGTTTTTGAACCAGTAGGCTTTGATGTGACTGCTGGCTTAGGATTGGTTTCTTTCTTAACAGGTACGAGGTCAGAGTAACTGTCCAACTCATCAAGCTGGAAGCCTTCAAGATTGATAACTGGCACTGCATGAAGGGGAGAAACACTCAGTCTTATTATATACTTTTAAAATATAATTGGTTTGATAAATGAAAATAACTTGTGAAATCATGCTTACCAGACATGTTGGAACTTGATCTTTGACTTGGGCTTGTGAATAGCGGGGTAAAAGTCCTCTCACTTTCCGGGAGCTTGTAGATTTCCTTTATTCTTCCTTCTGATTCAGCACTTGGAGGAGCCAATTCCTTGAAGTTTGCTACAAAAAATGAATATATCAGGATATCAGTTCAAGATGTAGTCTCGGGATACGATTGGGGATATTCCTAAAGCCCTAAATCCTACCGGAAGTCAACCATTTCTTAGGAAGGTCAAAACCCTTGTCGATGGAATCCCTTTTTACAAAAAAGAATCTTCGTCTCCATTTATCCTCGTTCTTGGTAGCTTTAAGAATGAGAGGATCTTTGGAGATAGAAAAAAGGAGGAACCGGCTGGAACCATGGGACCTTAGACGATAGGCCATCGGAAGATCTTCGATGCACAGGTTAGGCATGTGACGAGCTTTGATCTGATCCAGGGTGACTAACACACGCCAAACCATGGGCATGGTTTGGGAAAAACTAAGGCCAGTAAGTTCGAAAAAGCAGGATATGAAGGCTGAGAATGGATATCGGAGCCCTATTGAGAAAGGATAAGCAAAAAAGCATACCCACTCATCGGAACAAAAATCCGATCGGACCTCTAGGTCAAACGGACGGAAGATTGCTCCGGCGGGGAAGGCACCGGAAGCACGTAAGGCCGTGATATCAGCATTATCGAATGAACACACCTCTTTTGAGGGTTCTTTTAGCAGGTTCTGGTTATGGAAGGTAGGAACGGAGTCTGCCGTTTGGGATCTAGTTCGGGCAGCCATGGAAGATCTCAATCACTTCACTTTAATTGCCTCGATTTACGAGATAAGCTTTAAAATATATCCGTTGGAATTGGTATGCCAACAGATATATTTTGGGGACAATTGTTATGGGCGGTTTTCTACTCATATATCCTAAATAATATTCTGACTGTGTTTCTTTTGTTGTGATCAGGATACCGGATCAGGATATTGGTAACATCCTGATGCAGTATCCTGGTAGTGACTAATTAATTCACGTGCAGATTAAATGGTGCAAGTCTCTAACGTTCAAGTGGACTTTTTCTCCACAAGACTCGGGCAAATCTGTTAGATTATGGACATTGAAGCCGGAAGACGTGGACTACAACGTTCACATAAGGAATATTAGTTAAATCCCGGAATAATGGGCTAGTTAGTTAGTTTCTTTTACTATAAAAAGGATTGATCGGATCAGATTAGAACACACAATCTCTCGAGCTCTCTTTCTCTCTAGCTGCAAACACTCACAACACACTTACACTTGTATCGAAATCACATTGTAACACTTAGTTGATCCGCATCATATCCTGAACTGTATCCTGATATTTGAAGCAATAAGAAGAACAAAGCAGCTGCGATTGTCAGCTCCCGAGGTTTTGTGCCGGCGATCTAGATTGATCAAGGGCTTTCCTCGTACATCCTATGTCACCCTTTACATTTTTGCTCATTGTTTGATTGTAGATACAGCTCGATATCCTAAGCCGTATCCTGAAAACTGTTTTTACAAACAACTTAATCAGCATATTTTCGATACACATTATTAGCACACTACCTCACTTAACTAATTTGATCACTTTTGCTTCGGTAATTTTTGACCAAAACAGTTCTGGAGGCAGTTGCTGCTCTAGCGCTGGTGGTGGCGGCGGCGTAACCGCCTCAAAATGTGGGTCCTCAGAGGGGACCTGTTGGTGTGGTGGTGGGTAGCGATGAGGGGGGAGTATACTCCCACTTGTATGTAGCCCATCTTTCAGCAAAAATATCTGGGCCCCTGTAAGGCGAACCATGAAAGGATGATCCGCTAGAAATCTCAATGGGATGTGTGGGCGTCCCAGATGGTGGCATTTCTGGATCTGGATCTTCGTCCACATCCATATCCTGCATCTCAGGATAGTGGTCAGCCGGTCCCAAAGGGTTTGGACCCTCTGGTTCTTATACCTGGTTCATCGGGTTGAACCGGCTTTGGAAATAGGGAGTTGGGTTCTGGAAAGAACTGTGAGAACTCGAACGCTGCAACGGGATAAAATAATGATGCGAATCATGGGGCTCCTCGTCTTGTTGTGGCCCGAACGCATGGTGGTAGGACGGTGAGGAACTAAGTGAGACTGAGCATCTCGCAGGTTCCAAGTAAGTTCTCCAGTCTTCGTGAGGACTAGAGCTAAGTGTTGCTGATGGAGTACGCCGGTGTGATGGTCCGGCTTCATGGTCGTTTCTAGCAGTCACTGGAGCTTTTCCTCTTCCTCCTCGGCCTCTAACTCTCGGTGGCATCTTGTTTTTTATCCTGTCAAATCAAACAAAAGAAACAAACCAAAGAGAACAATTAAGATTAAGATTAATCCTAGGTCATTTGCCTAGACTCGGAAGTCAAGGAATGTGCAACTGTGACATTGAGATTAAACACAAAAGGCTAGTGCTTAATTCCCTCAATGTTGGCTCTGATACCAACCTGTCACACCCCGATATTTCCACGTATTACCGGTGGGCCCGGTGGGGAGTATCGTGACGTAGTTGATATCGTCATAGTCAAATGTATACAGTTTAATGCACAACGGAAGACTAAAATAATAATACAAACCGAAAATGAAAAGTATAATAAAATATTATACAAACGGTCGATAATGGATCCACAGGTGGATCTTAAAACAGAAATATAAGTATTGTTCAACAGACTTCAGACGTTTAGAACTTGCAAGATTCCTTATTAACGCCCCGAGCTCCTAGCCAATTATGTACAGTACCTGTCACTTAGTCTTTTTGGAAAATACGTTAGTTTACACTTGTAAATACAATTAACCGACTCTTTTGAAAAGTGTTTATAAAATTGGTTTGGATGCACAAGGCATAAATCTCTTATAACTTGGGATAATTATATTAATAACAATCTTGTATCAGATTTACATGTTTGTCTAACATTTAGGGCCGGTATAAAAGCTGAACAAGATTAATCGCCACACCACAAATATAAACTCACAAGAAGTTTCCTCACGAGTGAGTATATATTTTACATACGCAACAGACAGGTGTATGCCTACACCCCGTGCTTAAGTCGTGGCCATTCACGCTTTTTGAATGAGCCAAGGATATCCAGGACACGGTCGTTAACCCCCAATGGTATTTGTTATCAAGGGCACTGATTAAAACGGGATTATACAATTTAAACATATTCGAATAAAAGGTTTCTACACCCGACCAAGCGGTAATAATTTACCGTATCCCAAGCCCGTATAAGGGAAAATAAGTTAAAAGTATTTACCTGAGCTAAATGTAAATTATACTCAGTCGTATATCCTAATCAGCAAGTGCAAGTACTTCTACCGGTACTCTCAATCTGAAAAGAAGGTTTTTATTAACCTATTAGATTCCTAACGGGTCTTATTTAAGTTTTAACTTAGACCGGTTAGTTTTAAAGAAAGGTTTACGGTACGAAACGCTAGATTAAGCGGTGACCGGATTGGAATGTGATTTAGACCCGACAAGTATGAAGACTTGTATATAATGGGTAAACTAAACACATTCTGGATTTTGAAGTAAAAATGATAAGGTTTGACCCGTTTCGGCTAATTCATGCAAACTAGTTACATAAATCGTATCGAACGCGTATATGCATAACGGGTAACCAGATGAGTCATATACAAGTTCCAATAGTTATTATGCTTAAAATATGTTGTGATATCAGTAGGATATCTTCCATTATGCCCAAAATGAATTTAAAACCAATTTAAGCCTGGAAAGGGTATTTTGGTCATTTTAAAGTTTATAAAAGAGGTTTAATAGAAAACTGAGATTCTGGTCTAAAATGTTTAGTAAAAAAAATTATTTTATGTTGTTATATCAGCAAGATATCTTACATATGTGTGTTTATTCGTTTATGGCCAAACTATGCACCGTAGGGGCATTTTGGTCATTTCACATAAGCTTTAAGGTCAAATTTGGAAATCTGAGTTCAAGACTTATACTTAGTGTTAAAGTATAAAAATTTATTTTTAAAATCAGTAGGTAATAAGTCTTAGGCGTTAAATATGGTTTTAAACCATACTATGCGCCTAATAAGCGTAAAAGTCGGTAATTAACGGTATTCAAGACGTTTATAAAATTCTGAAGTTTTGATTAGTCTCTACTGTTAAAAATATTTTATTTAACATATGACATCAGTAGGAAAAGGTTTGGGATCAAAACGATATGTAAAACTCATTTTATTAATGAAAATGGCATTACCGTAATTTACCGAATTTATGCTAGAACTCTTTGTTATGGTCAGTATAAAATTTGACAAAAATTTCTAAAAAATTCCTAAATATTATATCATATCAGTGGGTAGCAAGTTTGGTTCCAAAAATTGGGTTTAAATATGATTTATGCTAAAAATGCAATTTAATTAACAGAAAGCTTTTGTTTTACGATATCTTGCATAACTCTTATTTGAGACCAGAAACGGATGTTAAATTTTTAGGACATACTTATAAATCAGTAATGAATATTTTTGTCCACTCACATTTCCAAAAATTTTGTTTTTATATCAAAAGGGCATAATGGTCAACTTTTAAGCATTTAACGGAAACATGCAATGCACTAGGATTTCTATGGAACCATATTGTATAACCTCAGAGGGTTATACTAACCTATAATATGGTCCTAATTAAGGAACCCTAAGGCATAACTAAACTAAGCTAAATCGGGTCACAACTGAAAGTCAAAGCAAAAGTCTACTTTTGCGAATTTCGGTTGCGAACCGAGCCTAAACTCTGAATTGTCAGGTTGAACATGCCTAAACATGTTCCATAACTTCTGTATTATCAGTTATGAATTATTTTATAAAAACTGACTCGTTTGACTTTTTGTTAAGTAGTTTGACCCGACAATTGACCAAGTAAATGTGATAATTAGGAGGTGCCCTTTTAAGGGTTTAACACCTACATAATTACCAACATAAAGCCACTTTCAATTCGAATAATGGCTGGACCGTTAGTGATTAATCACAAAGTCAAAGCGTAATTACGATATCTTTGACTTTCGGTCATTAAGCTAATGAAAACTTAACTATAGAGGCTAAGAACACTTACAATGGTCCTTAGCACGAATTTTAGACTAGAGAAAGCTTCCTTGAACACCATGATGCTTCAGGGAAGGAGTTGTGAAGTGAAAACTTCAAGTGTGCATGAGCAATGAACATCAAGGCCCTTTATATAGGAAGTTTGGATGTCTTAAGATCATTGCAGCTGTGCCTAGGAGGTTATCGGATATTCACAAGTGTCCCTAGGGCAGTAAAAACCAGTTGCTCAGTCCCTGGTATAAAAAACAAGCATGCAATGGTGGTGGAACAGGCTGCAACATGCAGCTGTCCATTTTTGGTCGCTGGTAGTCCCCTCGCGGCCCGCGAAGACATCAGGGGGTGGTCTTCACGGCCCGCGACAACCCCTTATTCCGGTAAAAACTTTGCCAACTTTTCATTTTCAGTCCCTGGTCCAATTTAAGTTTAATAAACTTTCATTTATTGCACTTGTAACCCCTATAGTTAACTTTTAAGAGTTTTGGGTCCTAAAACAAACACCGTTAATCTCCCGGTTAGTTACGAGATCACCCGAAATGTACTTACATGCAACGAAACTCCACGAAATCATTATCCGATATACATGGGAGTATAATGAAGTATTACAAAGTCTCAGGATCGTTAAAGGTCACTCAGAGGTAAGAATTAACATGTTGACACGTTTAACCCCTGTGCTTTGTAAACTTTTGATCTTTAAGCACAAACGGCTTTCCACGTTTGATAATTTATTTATGAAAGAATACGAACGTCGGGTGAGGTCATTCAGAGGCTCAAGTTTGGCATGTTGATACTTTGGATCCTTCTACACACATACTTTCTTTGTTTGTCAACTTTAGTCCCTCGAATTCAACTTACTACACATTTAAAGTTCATGACACGTGTCTTTATTATATTGGATATGATTTTTGCGAGGTGTTACAATACATCTGTGGACTTTGGTCAACAGATGGATGAAAACAGATGTTTGGAACCACTATTGGGTTAAAACAGTGTTTTTGTGGAGAAAACAGTGGTTCTTTTTTTGCAAACAGTAGTTTGACTTTGGTCAAACAGACTTTTGTCAAACAGTGTTTTAAAAAAGGGTTAGGCAACAGAGGTTAAAAAGGTTAAACAGATGTTAGAACGGATTAGTCAACAGAGGTTAAAATAGGGTTAGTCAACTAAATCATAAAAGTTTTTAATACAAATTGGTTTACAGGTGGAACAATTGGGTTAAAACAATTGGGTTAAAACGGTGGTTTGAAACCTCTGTTGAGTTAAAACAGTGGTTTCAACCACTGTTTCTACACAAAAACACTGTTTTAACCCAGCAGTGGTTTCAAACCAACGTTCCAACCCAACAGTGGTTTCAACCATTGTTTCTCCACAAAAACACTGTTTTAATGATAACTCTATAGCAGAATCTCCAACACTATAATCTTCTTCGGATAAACTTCGACCAACAGTGGTTTCAAACCATCATTTTAAATTATAAATTATCCATTACATCTACAATACGTTATCTAAAGTATTTGATAAAAGGTTTATTGTGTTTACTGTATAGGGATTGTATATCTGACCCGACTAAACCTTTAATTTAGTGTATATATCTTTGGACAGACTACAAAAAGAAAGAATTGAAATGATGCGTGAAGTTATCGATCTACAAGATCAAACAGTGGTTTCAAGCACTGGTTTTACTTTCAAGTTGAGTTAAAACAATGGTTTCAAACCACTGTTGGGTTAAAACAATTGTTCTTCTTCTGCTCCTTTGCACTTTCAATTTCAATCTCAGTTGAAGCATGATCAAATCACACACTGTCTACAACTCCGGTGGTGTGTGCGTAGTGACGATGTGAGTTCAAGGTTAGCCTAATGGGTTATCAGATCCTCCTAGCAGCTCTATAGAGCAGGAAGGTACTACTGATTAATAAACATAATGTTGATGTAACTAATAATCCAAGGCTTCAGAAAATTCCTCTTTTTATGTTTTAGGTTCAGGGGAATACAATGAAACTCAAGGGAAGTCATCCAATTCATCAGAGTACTAACTAACTACCTTCCTTTATTACTACAGGCTATTGTATGCTTTTTTCAATTTATATATTTCTGTTAGATATTACCGTCCACTGACACATAGTTGAGTTGTTTGAAAAGGTGGGTGGTGATTGTGCATTAAATCAGGTAACTGTTCGACAAAATGCTTCAATGAGTATACACTTTGCTGATTTATTCATGACAGGTATGTATACTATACCCTTTGTGAAGCTCTTCTTTAGTGTAGTAATTTTAGATGATTATTCTGATTTTATGTTTTCTTATGCTTCTGAACTTCTGAAAGAAAGTTGAGATTTTTTTTTCATTTTTGTTATCATCACAAGTGGTTTCAGTTGAATTAGAAGCGTAAATGAGCCGAGCCTGAACCCAAGTAGGCTCGATATCGGCTCGTAAGCTCGAGCTCGATTCGAGACTACTATTTTGAGATCAAGCTCTACTTGAAAGTAAAACCAAGAGCTCGAGTTCGGCTTGGCTCAAGTATTGCAGAACACAGTTCTGACCGAGCAGAATTCTTGAAGCTTTGCAAGAGAGTTGAGTACACAATTCGAGCATGGTACCTTCTTCAGTTTGAAGATCTCATGGTATTTAATAATCTACCCTTTTTAATGAACTTATTCCATAAAACAATGACCGTTCGTTAAAAAAGAAAGCAACTTATAAAAGTGCTGTTAATTTATGCGGTTCTCATACTTGCAGCAACTGTATTCACCTCATTTATGATAGGAAACCTTTGTTTTTAAACCACTGTTTTTAAAACATCTGCTTGGGTAAAAATTCATCCACTGCTGAAATGTATCCTCTCTTCTCATAACCTATATTGATCCGATCAAAAGATTCTTGCATAATTTGATGGGGAAAGTTTTATAGAAAGTTTATTAAATTTGGGCTTATGTCTTTGAGCTAATATGATTGAGTTCTTGGTTAATCTGGTACTTAACTTGAAGCCAACAATTTCGACAACTATTCAAATCCGTTTAGGGTTAATGAAGCAGAAGATGAGGTTAGGTTTTTTCCTGGATGTTTGTTGTTGAAATGTTTGTTGTTGATAGATCGTTTTGTTGATTTGAATTATAGGTTGCTTTGTTAGATCATGTAGATGTCCCAGAGGTCTTCTTGTGACTCACGAGAGGACGAAAGAGATATATTTGGTATACTGTTTATTTTCACTTATTGCTTGATTACAAACATAAACCAGAACTGTTAACTTGATGCTTATTAATTGTTTTATGCTTTTTTCCTCATTTCAATGAGATTAAACAAAGACAAGAAGCCTTACTGGATTTTATGAAGACATCAGAAACAAAGACAAGACCGACTGACTGGAAAAAATTAACACTTGAGAGCTCTGGTAACCCTACTTTCTAATTATGCTATATAACAAATTAACTTGAAATAACAAATCTATTGTGGTTTTTTGTTTTCAGGCTATACTGGACAAAGTTTCAACTGTACCATTGCTACTATGTTTGAAGCTGAAATTTAGATGCATTTGAATAATGAGAGAAGAGTTTGCTTTGGTTTTGATCAGGAAAGATGATATTTTAGAATTTTTATTTCTTGCTTTCTACGTGTTGGCCGAATTTGAAGTCTAATGGAAGTTAGAGGTTAAGTTAATTGCATTTTAGATATAAGACATCAACTGGAAGGAGGAATTTGATGTTAAGGCTTCTCATTGTTTTTGTTACTTCTATAATATATAGTAATCTGATTCAGTTTTTAACTATTGTTGACTATATGGCAGAATATATTGAGCAGGGAAAGCCTTTAGGGGCATGCATGGTTTTCTAAGAAATGACCCGTGTTTGCACACGGGTCTTACCGCTAGTATATATAATAAATCAAGTTGTTAGCTATAACACTAACTTCACATGTTGTTGACTCACATTTCAACCATTAATTGCCACGTGTCTTTTTGCTTTTTTATCTTTTGAGATTTCACCATTACCCATGTATATTGGCTTCCATCAAACCCAGTAACATAGGAAATCAATAAAAACGAACATTACAAAACTAATATAGTTTGAACAGCTAAAAATTAAAATTCTAGTGAAAACCACATGAAATACTAATATGATATGTTTCAAAAGAACAAAAACATACACAGACATAAGTATAAAAAAAAGACTCGCTTCACCCCTCCCTCTTGATTTAGTTCATTCACCGGACCAAAAAATATCGATACAGGTATCAGTGCTACCGAAAAATTTACTGACATTCGTTTTTATAGTTTTAAATCGATTATAAAACGTGTCCACATCCCTTAAAGTCTATCACCACTTTTTCTTTTTGAATTCTATATCAGTTGTTATACTGAGTGCTGGTACCGTACGAAATACGGATACCGTAACAAAACGAATTGATACTGACCGTATTCCCACCGCATAGCGTGAGGAATTTTACTAGTTTCTTTAATAAGGTTTAATATATATTCCTTTGAATAATAAGATTTTGGTATCAAGGTTTTTCAAATTGCATTAATAAAAAGATAAAATCTTCTTTTACACTTTGTATATTATAATCTTTTTTTTATTTGATAAGTTATAATGTTGGAAGTGACAAGCGGATGATATGGATGCAACATGGTCGCTCTCTTTTGGTTTCCAAAAAAAGAATTCCAAAACAATCTTATACCACACAAAAGAATAAATATTACAAAAAAGTCAAACATCATTCAGATTATTTACAAAATCCTGAATTTTGATTCTCGTTCCTTAAAAAAAACAACAAATTGAGTGATTAACAGATTATATTTATGTGACTGTAGTTAGAAGTTAGAACACTATGCATATGACTATATAAGTAAAAGTACAAAAAATTGACTTCAATTAAAATGGGAATATTTCATTTTTCTAAATCATTTAACAAAAAGAGAAAAGAGGAAAAAGAAAGTGGATGCCGAATATCCAAAGTGTTGAAAGTTGAAACACATTCGTGTCCACTTCATGGTTTAAATGAAAACGAATCTGACGTAATTAATATTATTTTACTTTACAAAAAATAAAGGAATAATTATTATATATATTAAAACACCTCATGTTAACTACAGTTAACTTTTTATTTTTATATTTATATTTTGAACACTAGATTTCAAACAAGTAGGGCCTATATATACATATACTTTTTTTTATTTTTGTTTTGTTTTTAACACTAAATATTCACCTATAGGGCTGTAAACGAACCGAACGTTCAGCGAACAGTTCGTGAACCGTTCGGTGGGAAGTTCGTTTATGTTCGTTCGTTTAATAAATGAACGAACATGAACAAGAAATTTCGTTTGATTAGTTAAATGAACGAACATGAACAAAGGTCTCGTTCGTTCAATTGTGTTCGTGAACGTTCGGTAAGGTGTTCGTGAACATTCGTTCATTTGCGTTCGTTTATGTTCGTGTTTTAATTAAAGGTTTTTATACTTTCATATATTTTATCTATATTTTTTATACTATTAAACTTTTATTTATATCATTACCCTAACAATTAAACTAGAAAACCCTCTTTCACCTTGTTTATGCACCATTTCTCTTTCTTTTCTCATTATTTACATCGACGAATATGATTTACCTCCGTTCCACAATAAGGGATTCAAGTTCTAGTGCTACTCTCTGGGCCATCCACCTTTATCATTTATCGGGTTCGCCAAATTTATTTGTGTTCGCTTGTGTTCGTGAACTGTTCGTGAACACGCTCATTTCCTTAATGAACGGACACGAACATAAAATCTCGTTCGGTAAGTGTTCATGAACCGTTCGTGAACACATTTATTTCCTTAACGAACGAACACGAACAAGGCCTCGTTCGTGTTCGTTCGGTTCGTTTACAGCCCTATTCACCTACTTTTCATTTCAACCAATGTATAAAGAGATCATGTATCACATTTATTTCTTTTTTTAAGTAAATTTCATTAAAACACACATCTGCTCTAAACGGACAAAAAATCAAATAACAAACAACACATCTTACTCAAACAGGCAAAAACTGATACCGACTGATCGAATTCTTGCTAATTAGTTTCGCTATAAAGAAAATAAAGGTAAAATTGCCTAGTAATAAGTAATAACTAGTGGGATAACCCGCGCTACGCTGCGGGAATTAGCAAGAATTCGATCAGTCGGTATCAATTTTTGCCTGTTTGAGTCAGAGGTGTTGTTTGTTATTTGATTTTTTGTCCGTTTAGAGCAGAGGTGTGTTTTAATGAAATTTAAAAAAAGAAATAAATGTGATACATGATCTCTTTATACATTGGTTGAAATGAAAAGTAAGTGAATATTTAGTGTTAAAAACAAAACAAAACAAAAATAAAAAAAAGTATATGTATATATAGGCCCTACTTGTTTGAAATCTAGTGTTCAAAATATAAATATAAAAATAAAATGTTAACGGTAGTTAACATGAGGTGTTTTAATATATATAATAACTAGGTTAGAACCCCGTGTATTACACGGGTTGAATAAATGCAATTTTATATACCAAATAATAAAAAAAAATATCTTTAAAAATCTCGTTTATTACACGGGTTGAATAAATGCAACTTTATATACCAAATAATAAAACAATATATATTTAAAAATCTCGTTTATTACATTGGTTGAATAAATGTAATTTTATATATTAAATAATAAGAAAAGTTATATCTTTAAGAACCCCGTGTATTGTACGGGTTGAGTAAATTTAATTTTATATATTAAATAATAAAAAGTTACGGGTTGAACACATGTAATTTTATATACCAAACAATAAAAAGTTATATCTTTATAAATCCTATGTATTATATGTATTGAATAAATCTAATTTTATATGTTGTATAATAAAAAAAGTTATATTTTTAAAACCCCGAGGATTACACGAGTTGCATAAATGTAATTTTGTATAGTAAAAAATAAAAATGTTATATCTTAAAAAAAACTCGTTTATTACAAGGGAGTTGAATGAATCTAATAAAAATTTATATCTTAAAAAAAACTAACGGATATACTCGATATACGATGGATGGGGTGATTGCGGTGATTGTTCTTATAAATGTTACGTAAACATAGTGATTACCGTATTTGAGTTGAGAATTGTACACGAAAATATAAGTATAGAACCAATAAACACCTTTTAAACATTTTTGAAATAGGTTCTAATTTTAACTATTTTAGTTTAATAAAATAAATAAATCATTTAAATTAACTGAGTTAGGGCTAAAGGACATAACTTGCAAGAGTTTGCAAACATCGAGTACGTTTTCTGTAATTATTGAAGACAAATGACATAGTTTGTAATAAGTGACATACATAAAGGACGATTTTTGTAATTTACTCTATTTTAAAATATTATATATATTATCTTCTATATGAATTGTTTAAATTTATATTAAATTTAATTGTTTAATTATCTTTTAATTGATATTAATTATCTATAAAAATAGATGGAAACTCGGTCAATTTTGTGCACTCGCTATAACAAATGAAAGTAAAAACCCAGAAGCTATATCAAAACGTAAACTAATTTAAGCACATACTATAATTATATAACTTGAAGAAAATATATTATTTGGTTAAAAAAAGTTAAAAGACCATAGCGATGTCGTGAAAGTGATGCCACACTAAGTAAGATGTGATTTAATGGAGGGGCCAAAGTGAATATGTTTAAAAAGCTAAGTGGTCAAATTAAAAGACTGAAAACACTACAATTTTTCAATACATTATGAATTAATATATCCCTCCAATTTTAATATTATATATAAATATTTTTTCCAATTTCCAATTTTAATCATATAATATATATAAGTAGATAGATTTATTTATGCCAATGATTTAGAGTTGATAAGATTTATATTAATTTAATTAATATTTAACAATTTAAATTAAATAATAATTATCTATAATTAAAGGTGGTCTAAAATAATGACAAGTGTCCCTTTATTGGTTTCTTTTATTATATAGTATAGATGTCAACGATTTGAGTTTTCTTTGACGGCAAACCAAGCTACTTATAAGCACTTATAAACCTGAACATTATAGGATTACCTTTCACCCTATGAATAGAAGAGATGCAATTTACCATCACACCATGTCCTTTAAGGACATGTTAACGATTGAGTTAATAATATCTTCCAATAGTCATTATTCGATACGAGACGTGATAAGGAAAATAACGCATAATTTTAGAGTGTGATATGCGTAACCATACATATTCTACACCAGTATTCATAAAATGCATCACGTAAAGGCTAGACACATCAACGTTTAAAAAAAAAAACTTCTGTTATCAAAACTCATTACAAATCGAATCATAACTAAAAAGTTGGATGCGTCATATAATCAACGATGTCTCAAAACTCAATATACAAAAAAGGGATCAAAACTAAAATGTTGTACGTAGGGTCTTAATGAGTTATACACATCGTTGTAACGAGTTTAACGATCGATGTAACATAATTAGACACAGGGATGCCATAGCCGAGTAGAGCTAGAACCGGCTAATTTAATTTAAGAGAACTTGAGATTGCACATTTCGCATTCTTTATCCAAATCTCGAGCTCGATAAACGGTTATGATATTGTCTAACCGTCTTATGTATGCCACTAAAAGAAAACTAAATACACATGTTTATAAAGTTATCATACTTCTCTACTTAAAATTAGCAGTGTACATGAATGAAGAGATGTGTTAATGATTACTCCTATGTATGCATGTATCTAAAAGCGTTCAAGCATCACTCTGATTAGAAATAATCTTATTGGTATTGAAGGTGAATGATCAAAGTTGATGGTGACACCAAGTGACCATAAAAAAAGGAAAAATTACAAGTTTTGTCCTTTATCTATATACCTATTTTCAGGCGGTGTCTTTTTCAACGAATTTTAACAGGTTTTCCCTTTATAGGGAATTTTGTTGCAAGTTACGTCTTTTAAGCCTACCAAGTTAAATTTTTCTGCTAAATCTTATTACACATGGGAATTTAATCATTTTATACTTGTTTAAAGGACAAAACTTGCAACTCTCTTTCTTCTTCGATTACTTCGTTTTAACCAAATACCAACCTGTATTGTTTTTCTTTTCGTATACCACAACACCAATCAAGTCGACAACATTTAACAGAAGATCAATTGCAGCCTAACAACAGTATCAACAACTGTTATTAATCTGTTTTCTTCTTCAATAATACTTGGCAATCAGTGAATAAAACCACCAGCTTTTGATATCCTTTCTTTCTCAGTTTCTTATGCTGCTATTCAGATTCAAAACTTGATTCGAAACATACCAATTTTGATCGAAACAGTTTGTATAACTCCGAAAAGGTCCGAAACAAACTGAATATCAAGCTATAATTTGTTATTCTATTTCGTTGTTAAAGAACACCAACAAATCTTCTGTATATCAGTTTGGGGAAGAAGATGAAGTTAGGTTATTGAGGATGAATTGGGGATAATTAAGGAGGTGGTGAATGTTATACATATAAATTTTTTTTTGAAATATTTTTTTAAAGAATAAATTACAAGTTTTGTTCTTTAAATAAGTCAAATGACTAAATTACCCATGTGTAATAAGATTTAACAGAAAAATTTAACTGGGTTAGGTTCAAAGGATTTAACTTGCAACAAAATTCCTTATAAAGGGCAAAACCTGTCAAAATTCGTTAAAAAGGACACCGTATGAAAATAGATATATAGATAAAGGACAAAACTTATAATTTTTCCTAAACAAATTGTAAGTTTAAAAAGAAAAAAATCATGAGTAGTTATTTTATATATATCATCAAGTCACCTTTATACCTATGTCACATGTAACTTCATTAGTAGCGTACATTAATTATCTTAACGGCTGTTAAGAGTACACACAGCCATAAATTATGTGAAACTACATGAATAATAATAATAATAATAATAATAATAATAATAATATGTATGTATGTTTATTATCATATATTTTTTTTTGAACGGCGTATGGTTAGGATATCGCTAACCGGGTTAGTAGTTAGTATGTTAGTATCGCCAAGTTAGTATTAAAACCCCCTTGCCTGGACTTCTACTAACCCGTTGTCATCTATAAAATATATACTTATGTTATTGCCATATGAAATGTATATATTGGCAAACATATGAAAATGGTCCTGGTTAGAATGTCAGCTATTTAATGAGTGATTATATAATGTTGTTATCATCTCATAGAGTAGTACGGGTGCTTTAGAATGATATAAACCAATTCAAAGCAAATGAATTTTGTCACAAAATATGGTGTAAATCAAGACTTAACTACAATGTTATCTTATGATTAGGCAAAACCACAATGGGGGACCCCACGACCTGCGTTAGGCAAAACGCCGACACCATCTCGTTCCGGAGTACCATCTCCCAACGTTGGTGCCTCTAACACCCCCTCGCATGTTGACCTTACTCCCGAAGGGGTTGCTAATAACTTTCTTGAGTTAAGATCTCTTCTTAACCAATACGTGAGTAGGGAACGAGACAAGGGAGTTAGGATTCGTCTGGATTATGACGAGCCAGAACCATCACTATCTCCTGGACCTCCCGCCCCTCCTTTTGCAAGTTCTCAACCAGCTATGTCCAGGAATGAGGCTGGTCCCAGCAATCATCCTCCAAATCCTAACCCGTATCTGTATTTGAGGTCAGATCCGACACCTTTCCCCCTCTTTTCTTCCCAGCCCGTTGCAACCGGTGCTCCTTTGGGGCATGAGTTAACTTTAGATCAGCTCCTACAATCTCCGATAGTAAGCCTTCCACCCTCAGCAACAACTACATGGGAACAAGCTTTGTCTGTGCTTCCCTTGGCACGGAGTGCCGTTATGAGCACTCATTTGGGGGTAAACTGCCCAGTTGCACCTGGAAGCCTTAAAGGCTTCAACCCTATGCCTCAGATGATGGCCCAGATAATGGCAAGCTTCCCGTGGCAACACTTTATTAATCAAGTGTTGGCCACTCAAGGGAACAGCAATAACAACAACAACTCAGGTGTAAGAGCGGAAGAGGATTTGGCCAAACCCTACAAACCAAGCAATTTGTCATGCTTCTCTCAGCAAATTGCTGATTACGATTTTCAAACAAAGATCAAAATGTCATCCCACATCAAAACATACGATGGGACTGAAGATCCGGATGATCATCTTCAGATCCTCACTGGTGCTGCTAGGATTGAGAAATGGTCAAACGCTGAATGCTGCCTCATGTTTATGCAAACCTTCATAGGATCAGCCAGAATATGGTTCAACGATTTACCAGCCCGAAGCGTTCGAAGCTTCGATGATCTGAGCAAAGGGTTTAGCCAATTTCTCACAACAAAGGCGGTACGTTAAAGATGCCACAGTGATTTTTCAGATAAAACAAAGGGATGACGAGAGCCTTCGAGAGTTCATAGAAAGGTATAAAAAGGAAGGTCTAACGTATGTGGGGGCGGATGAAAATATGAGAGTGGCCGGTTTTATGAATGCCATTACCTCCAAATACCTTACAAGGGATTTCAACAAATCCCTACCCAAGACTTTGGAAGAAGCTCTCGAAAGGGCTGAAGCCCACATTAGAGAAGAAGAGGCTGTAGACATAAAGGAGTAGAGAAAAAGAGGTTCTAGCTGGCGAGGTAGCAGCCCTGCCAGAAAGAAAGGGAATTTCCACCCCTATGATAGGCGTCCCCGAGGTTCAGAGCAATGAAGGCATGAAGGTCGAAACCCTCCAAGCAGGGAAAAGACCATAAACTTCATAGCTCTTACAAAAACCCCGCAAGAGATCCTCGCTACAGAGGAAGTGAAACAAAGTTTCCGACCTCCTAGGCCTCTCCCTAAAAGCAAAAGGAATGAAAATTCCTCCCAATTTTGTGAATTTCATGAAAAGAAAGGTCACCATACTAATGATTGCTTCCAACTTAAAAAGAGGATTGAAGAGGCCGTCAAGTCCGGGGAGCTTGCCCACTTAGTGAAGGGGGTAAGAGACAAGATGGCCGAAGGAAAAAGCAAGGAAGTTAACATGGTGGATTTTGATGGAAATGTTCCCCACAAACGGCAGCGGTTGGAAGCTTTGGAGCTTCAGTGTGTCTGCTTTCCTCCAACGGAAAAGGACCCGCTCACGAACCCCCTTGTGGTTGAAGCAACTGTGGGTACATTAATGACAAGCAGAGCATACATTGACACTGGTGCAGCCACTGAAATTATGTTTGAAAAGTTCTTCAACCGCTTTAGTAATGAGGAACGTTCAAGGCTTCAACCCTCTGGAACTTCCATAAAAGGTATTGCTGACATACCCCTCAAGCCTTTGGGGCAGTTAACCCTTGATGTTCGTTTCAGTGAAGGCAAGATGGAGAGAGTTCAACCTCTCACTTTTGTGGTTATCAATATACCTTCAAACTATGATGTCATCATAGGAAGGCCGGGGCAGTGTGCATTCTACATGGCCGTCTCTGTTGGTCATGGCACTGTCAAGTTTCCTACCGAGAGAGGGATTGCAACCCTTCAACCTACTCAAGAGCCCTACATGGTTGAAGGGGAAAGCTCCAAGAGTGAAGAAGACAAGCAAGGGCTAATCATAAACCCTAAACATCCTGAACAAAAGATAAGGGTTAACCCAAGCCTTTCACAAGAAACTCTCTCGAATCTTGAAAAGCTACTAGTACATTATAGCGATGTCTTCGCTTGGTGCCTGGAAGATATGACGGGTATCCCTCGAATCATTGTTGAACACGAGCTGAAAATACCACCTGATGTCAAGCCTGTTGTCCAAAAGAAGCGAAGTCTAGCACCCGAAAGAAGCCTAGCTGCATGCCAAGAGGTTGAAAAGCTTGTATCAGCTGGAATTCTCCGAGAGGTCAAGTATCAGTCCTGGGTTGTGATGTGTGTGAAGTGTGGTATAGTTTTTTATGTATATTTTTAGCCCTTTTTACACTTTAGTCAAGTTTTAAATTTATAAAACACGATATTTTACTAACACCAAACACACATATGGGCAAGTGCACCCATCATGAGCGTAGTATAGTGTTAGTAAGATACTGAGGTCGTCCAAGGACACAAGAGCTTTTAGTACCGGTTTATCCTCAACGTCTAATCAAATCAAAAGTTTAGAAAATGGTTTTAAACTAGAAAATAAAAACTAAAATGCTGAAAATAAAAATAAAAGTAAAAACAGATAGACAAGATGAATCACTTGGATCCGACTTGCCTTTAGTGTAACCTTTGATTATTTCCGCACTTTTGCACTTTTTAAGAGATTATCTTAGTTATTGTAGTAGGCCCCACTTTTGAAGGTGACGTTACCCTCAACCCAGTAGTTTGAGTCAGCAATGATACAATCCTAAAGGGTTGGATTATTGAAAGATAATTAATTAAGTTATTAATGCATAATGTGGTAGGCCCCTCTTTTGAAGGTGACGTTACCCTCGGCTAAGTAGTCTGAGTCAGCAGGGATACAGTCCTAAGTAGCCCGGTTAAAGTTTTAAAAGTAGCTTACATATGAGGGGATCAAGGAGTTCGGACCCCCGCCATCCAATACCAGTGGGTATTGAAGGAGGTCCTACTAAAGTTGACCCAGGTCCTTGCAGGATCTATACACTGAACAAGGCAAGACTCGTACCAAACCATTCCCTTAACCCCCGACCAGGTAGCCAACATATCTCCATATAGACCATGGAGATATGAATGGTGAAAATCTTTTATTTTATATAGACAGTAAAATAATGCCAAGACACCACGGACAAATGATAAGGAAGAATCACCTTCAACATAAGAAACTAGTTATTAAAGTCATTAATACATAACCAAATAAAAAGTGTGAAAAGATTAAAAATAAAAAGTATTACACTACATGCTTGTCTTCACCAAGTGATGTAAGAGACTTAGGCAAACATGGCCTTTGATTGTCAAGAACTCTTACTATCAATCTTGGATCCCGAGACTACTACACACACTCTATGATGGATGATGGATGATGGATGATGGTGGTGGATGATGGTGTTGTGGTGGAGTGTGGGTGAAGTGTGAGAGAGGTGGTTTGTCAAGGGATGGTTTGCAAATGAGCCAAGCACCCCTATTTATAGCCTGCACAGAAGCCCGGACACGGCCCCGTGTCCATTGGGCATGGCCCTGTGTCCACCCGTCTTCTCTTTCTTCATTAAATGCAGTTTGTCTGCATTAGTTGACCACGCCCTCGTGTCCGCTGGGCACGACCCCGTGTGCAGAAGCGTATCTGTACTATCAAGATTTTCCTAGATTCTGCGAATCTTAGAGTTGACCACGGCCCCGTGTCCGCTGGACACGCCCCCGTGGTGTGTGATAGAAGCTTCTACAACTTTGTCTTTTCTGCAGACACTTGGGCACGCCCCCGTTCTCATTGAGCACGGGGCGTGTTCAGTCTTCTGTTCTCTTGTTTTTGCTTGGGGGGATGCTGTCGAGGGGTCGGGCATGCCACGTTTATTCCTTTTCTTGTATTTATGTTAGATTTAGCTGCCTTTTTGCTTCTTTTGTTCATTTGAGCTCGTTTAATCCTGAAAATACAAAAGGAAGACAAAAACACACTTTTTCCAACATTAGTACTAAAAAATGGTTAGTTTTATGCCACATTTGATGTAATTTATATGTTGCATTTTGCACACATCAAATACCCCCACACTTGAATCTTTGCTTGTCCTCAATCAAAACTCTTTATAATGTGGCTTACACTCCCAAATGGAATGGGTAGAAGAGAAGGTTTTTGGGCTTGTCATAGAGTGTCGGGATTTCCAAGATTCTTTATTAAGTTTTATTTTTATTTATTTACAATTCTATTCGTCATGATTTATTTAAAACATTACATAAGATAAATTACTTATTAGGGCATAACATGCCTCTTTAAAATTCAATTTATATACAAGTTCACATACCTCACTGGGGATCACTCAACACTCGGCCGAAGGTGTATTTTTGTGAAAACTCTCGAGATCGGCATGGAACTTACTTCTACCATAGGCTTGCCAAGCGATCAATCCTCCTCCTTTTTAACTATACACCTTTGTAAATATCAAGAGGACTTTTGGGAGAAGGGTTAGGCTTGGGTTAAAGGTAGGTGGTTGGGTTAGTAGTTAGTAGAAAAGGGCGAAAGGCGTAAAAAGCGTCGGTTTTCGCAAAACATTTTTGTGACTTTTTATTCCAATGAAGAATTATTCAAACAAGCCTTCTTTTGATGAGCTTTGTTTGTTTATTGCTAACTTCATTTTTTCTTTTCTTCTTTATGATTTTTTTTATAAGGAAGTCACAAGAAAACCGAGCTTTATTACTAAAATAAAGGGTTTAAAATGAAAAAGGGTTTTGGTGGGTAAAAAAGGTGTTTGTTTTGGGTTAAGAAATGAAAAGGTTTAGGCTCAAAGGGGTTAACTAGGGGGAATTTGGGTAGGTGGTAAAAAAGAAAAGAAAAATAATGGTGTAGAAATAAAAAAGGGTTAGTCCTAATGTCTCCATCATTTACTTACTCGGGTTTAAGTTGATAAGGACCGGGAATGCATCGTCCTGGAAAGTTCTAGAGTCGTAAGAAACCAAGCGGCTATTCACACAAGAAACGAAAGATGAGCATTTAGTTTAAATATGTGTATTTGTATGCTCAATAAAGGCTCAAAACTCACTTTTTGTGGGGATGGGTTTTTATGTGATCAAGTATATATAATCAAATTTTAACTAGATTTGTCATGCCGTTTCATAATTTCCTTATGTTGGTTCTTTTTATCACGACGCTATCGGTTGTAAATTTGTAAAAATATAACCTTTTTAGAACTTGTTATTCCCAAATTAAACCAAGACAAGTAAAAAACATGAAAAGTTTTTTTTAAAAAAATGGGGTGATTAGCGGTTCCAATAGAGTTTTGTGTAAGGCTTGTTATTAGGACTTGCAAAATTCAAGGTTTTAGTATAACAACCCTAAATTAAACCGACACTCTCCTGAATATTTTCTGATACCCTAATATATTTTAAAATACCCCTATATGTCGTAAAATACACCCCATACGTGAAAACGGGCCCCGAATACCTTAAATATTATTAAAAATAATTAAAAATTAAATTTTTGGGTTTGTGGCGGGCCGCGTAAGCTACCCCTCAACCCTTACGCGGGCCGCGAGAAGGTAAAAGCTGGCGAAACCCTGGGCCGCCACGTGGCCCAACACATGTCGACCCTATATGCTGACCCGGATCAGCTACGCTGTTGACTATCTTTGACGCGGGCCGCGTAGCCCCTTGGTTACACTTTACGCGGGTCGCGTAAAAGTGGAAATCAGGCCCTATAAATAGAGGGCCTTGGATATTCAGTCTGCTCGTTCATCTCTTTTCTCAATCTCGAATTTCTTAAAGTGTAGGCATAATCTCGGGAATAATACCCCCTAATTAACGAAGTTCTGCTCCGTTGTAAGTATCATAACCCCTGGATACGTATTAGATACGCTGCCCGATTGATCTAGGGTTCCGTAACGGCTGTCGTGGTTCTACCCGACGTATTCGTTGGAATGCCGTCTCGGGGAGGGTATTACTAATGTTAAAATGGTTATTATACTAACACGTGTGCAATTGTGTAAATTATAGATTGTCACCAGGAAACCCTAAAGGATAATCTAAGACAGCAATGTGAGTAATCCTTCTTTTATGTAAACCTTTTTGTGAGTAATCTCCTTTTTGTTAAATGTTTTTACAAAACCTCACACAATTAATTATATATTAAACAGTGATTGAGTATTTGTAAGGATACAATTATCGTTGGTATGTTGGGGTTTTGTATACAAAATTAGTTATTGCCTTGCGAGGAATAACTTTTCCACAAGTCGGGTTTGACAGTACCGCTGGTGATAATTAGTATAAACTTGGAAACAAATATAATTGCGAGATCGCCCTCAATACTGTACAATGGTTTTTATTTAAACTTGATTGAACTGGGATTCACTCACCAGTATTTCCCACTGACAAAATGTTTTAAACACGTTTCAGGTAACAAAATGTTAAAGCCAATTAGAAGCCAGTTGGACAGCACTGAAGGCTTGGAAAAGTGGCAATAAAGTTACCTAAAAATAAATAGATGTTTTTATTAAATAAAATAGGGTTTTATCCCTATGAAAATGTGTGTACTTAAACTTGGGATTTTCCCATTTGTTTAATATATTAAAAGCGGGTATTTTACTCTGATAAAATATTTCCTAACTACGGTCCTGATGTAATTTTCGCTGCCAAAAATTGAATAAACACACGATACCACCAAAACTGGCTCGCGGCCGCCCGTTCCCGAGGTAATAGGGATCGGGGGTTGCGACAGAAGGTGGTATCAGAGCTAAGCCACTGATTCAGCCACAGAAGCGTTCTGCTGACATCAAAATTCAAACTGTTAGGAAATAAATTATGGAAATACGTGTATAATTGTATTTTCTTGTTATGTGTTATTTGACTATTTGTTAGTTTACAGTATGAGCGACCAAGGACCATCTGACGCGTACCGTCAATTGTCTGGTTCGCCTAGAAGCGAAGGTGCCTCTTCTCAGCCTGCCCTCTTGGGGTACTCTGCTGATACTGAAGAAGGAATATTCGTGTTTAAGGCTCAGTCTGAAGAGTCATTTCCTACGAAAAAGAGGGGATGGTTCAGTAGAGGAGCACATGAACGTAGAAAACGTATGAAAAAGTTACAAGACCAGAGAGCACTAGCAGCAGTCAAAAGAGAGACATATGCCCATGCCCAGGACATGATCTATAGGGGTTTAGCCAATTTCCATATCTTAGCAACCACTACAGCTGACCCTAATCTAGAGCAAATAATAGCACCCCAACCACAACCACCATTACCTGACTAACCAATGGAAATAGAAAATCCTGAAAATCAAGTAGAAATACATGATTTTAACCCAGAGGAAATACCTAGGGTACCAGCACCAAATCCCTTAGACCCAAATTACGACCCGTGGTGGGATGACGTTAGGGATTATGTGCAACATTACCCGATACACGAAGACATGCCCATGCTGAATTTAGGAGCCTACCCAGGTTTGGATCCTCTAGATCCCTATTACGATAACGATGTATACATTAGGGAGATTTTAGAGAATCCTTACCAATTCCAGGCACCTACACCTCCATATCAGGAACCTGCACCCCAGATTCCGAACCAATTCCTAGAACCTGCACCCCAAATGAGTGCAGAAAATGTACAAGAACTTAGGACATTTGGTGAGGAAATTTTAGAGAATAGTGAAAGGATGAGACAGGTGGGAGAGCGACTCGTCTGGAAATACGACGAGCGCAATATGGATTTCTGGATGAATCCAAATCCATGAATGTGATGGTGAAAACGGTAGTAATAATAATATAATAATAATAATAATAATAATATATGTGTGTATGAAAAAAAAACTACGGATGCCTACTACTATTAGTGTAATTTTAAATTTCAAGTCGGTATTGTAATTTTAATTTCAGTATTGGTGTGTAATAGATGCATATTATATGAATAGAGTAAAAGTCGCAATGATCGACGCTTTTGACCAAAATGCGTGTTATGTGATTGGGTATATTACCTATTATTTTGTGATATTAATACGTGGTAACTGTTTAAAATTCATATGGCCGACGAAGGAAATCAAGAAAATCTGAATAACGATAACCAGAGTAACAATAACTTGGTTAATGAGAATCCGAACAACAATAACAATGGAAACCAAGTGGATAATAGTGCCATCCAACACATTGTGGCACAAGAAATCATAGATGCAATGCCATTTATTATCCAAATTGTTAAAGAAGCTGATAATAAAAGTAAGCATAGCAGTAAGCGACCGACTGAACCAGAAAACAGCGTAAACAATGGACCTGTACTTTAAGCGCCCATTTCCAAAAGAAGAAGAACCATGCCTTATGGTTGTTCTTACAAAGAATTCTGGTCCTGCAAACCAATAGAATTCTCGGGCAACGAAGAACCCATTGCAGTCCTATGCTGGATAGAAAAGACTGAGGCAGTCTTAAGAATAAGCAAGTGCGCAGAAGAAGATAAGATACTGTTTGCTTCTAATCTATTTAAGAATTCAGCCTTAGAATGGTGGAACACTATCCTCCAGTCAAGGGGAAGTGATAGAACTTACAATATGGAATGAGAGGAATTTAAGGATAAGGTGGAAAGGAAATTCTGCCCTCCCAATGAAAAAGAACAGATAGAAAACAAATTCTTAAACCTTAGGATGAATGGAGTGGATAGTAAGGGGTACACTAAGTTATTCTTTGAATGTGCTAGAATAGTACCTACCCTTGCATCACCAGAGCCGGTATTGATCTCCCGTTATATCTGGGGATTAATTGGAGAGATTAGGCATGTAGTCAAGGCAGCTAGACCTCAAACCATAGAAGAAGCTATAGAATTAACAGACACCTTGACTGATGAATTAGTATGTACACGAGAAGAAGACCAGAGAAGAAACCTAGCACAGAGGCTTACTCAGGAATTCCGCTATGGTAATTTCAACCGAATGAATGTAGGTTCTACCTCTGCACCTTACTGTAAGACCTGCAAGAAGAAGCATTCAGGAAAATGCTCCACTTACTGCAATTTTTGTAAGTTACCAGGACACAAGGAAGAAGATTCCAGGAGGAAATCTAGCAATGGACTATGTTTCAACTGTGGAGAAAAAGGTCACATCAAGCTCAACTGTTCGAAACTAGTTCCAGTCATGGGCAATAAAAACACTAAAAATGCTAGAGCATTTGTTCTGACAGCAGATGATGCCAAAATGATTCCGGACGTGATAGCCGGTACGTTTTTAGTTAATTATATTTTTGCTAAAGTATTATTTGACTCTGGTGCAAACCAAAGTTTTATTAATACTTCATTTTGCAAACTTCTTAATCAATCATTAACTAAACTTCCACAAGAATATCTAGTAGAGACAGCAACTGGAGAAACTGTTAAGATTTCTGAAATCTTGCAGGGAGCAAGAATAGAAATTTTAAATCAAAAGTTTATTACAAATCTTTACCCAATGAATCTGGCAGGATTCGATGTCGTTTTAGGAATGGATTGGTTAATAACCAATAAAGCCAGTATTTTATGTGATCAAAAGTCAATTCAAGTAAATTCACCAAAGGGTGAAAAGATCACAATTAAAGGTGATAAACCATCTAGGTCCACAAAATTCATCTCTGTGATGAAAACTGCAAGCTATATAAGAAAATGATCATTAGTATATTTGATTTCCATAATCACTAACACCAAAGGAAAAGAATTAAAAGACATTCCAGTAGTATCTTAGTTTTCAGATATATTTCCAGAAGAATTACCAGGACTACCGCCAGATAGAGAAGTTGAATTCAGAATTCACCTGCTACCAGGAACGGCACCGATTGCCAAAGCACCTTATCGTTTGGCACCCGCAGAAATGCAGGAACTAAAGAAACAATTAGACGAATTGCTGGAAAAAGGATTCATACAGCCAAGCTCATCGCCATGGGGAGCGCCAATTTTATTCGTTAAAAAGAAGGACGGATCAATGCGAATGTGCATTGATTACCGTGAATTGAACAAAGTTACAATTAAGAATCGGTATCCATTACCGAGAATCGATGATCTGTTCGATCAATTGCAAGGAGCTCGATTTTTCTCGAAAATCGATTTAAGATCAGGATATCATCAATTAAAGGTACAGGAAGAGGATATTCCTAAAACCGCGTTCAGAATGAGGTATGGCCATTATGAATTTACTGTCATGCCATTTGGTTTAACCAATGCCCCAGCTGCATTTATAGACATGATGAACCGAATATGTAAGCCATATTTGGATAAATTCATAATTCTCTTTATAGATGTGATATTCGCTAATTTGCACATATTTTAGTCCCCCATTTTATCCCCATTTTATGCGTTTTCGGCCGTAAAACCGTCATTCGGATACTTAATAATGTATACTTTTGTTTACAGGCCTAAAACAGCATACCAGACAAGATGATAGCGAAAACGAGGACTTTCCGAACAAAACGACGAAGCTGCGACCATTCTGTGAGAATTCTGACCTGGACATGTGGAACGGTCGTGCTACCTAATGAACGACCGTGCATCTCCGACTAATGCAGTCCAGTCCGGCAATGAACGAGGGTGCGACTTGGCGTGCAAGGCAATCCCGGTGACGCACGGTCGTGCGTCTGGTTGCACCCCGTGCGGATTCGATGACCAGCCAAACCCCGGAACTGAACGACCAGTGCAGTTGTCCGTGCAACAAGAAACCAGAAACGGACGGTCGTGCCTCAAGAAGAACGGTCGTGCGGGACCGAAGACCGGTCAAGATCTGATGACGTCATGCAGTATGGTGCACCATACCTCCAATAATGCATAAAGTGAACGGTCGTGCAACAGGACGCACGACCGTGCGAAATCGAAATTATATAAAAACTTGCAGAAACATTCTGCTCGGAACTCTGGACATTTTGGAAGCGATCCTGGCGATTTTCAGGCTCCGGAGGCTTCTGCTTTCACCCGGATTCAAGCCACATTGTGCCGATTAGCTTCGTTATCTTCCAGATTCTTAATCTTTTGCTTGTTTATGGTTTGGTTTTCTAATCTTTCCATGATTTTGTTAATCTTTCAAGCATTTAGATTAATGTTTATGTATTATTGTAGCCTTTGGGCAAAAACACAACAATCCCTTGCTTGATTATAGCCATTAGTATGTTAATCTTTGTTTGTAATGACATTTGGAAGTATTTTCTATGATTATCTTTGATGATTAGTTTGCAACCTTGTTATTGATATTGATTTCTTGATTATAAGTAATTGTGTTGGATGATTGGTGCTTGGTTAGTTAAGATAGTTGAGAAATGAAGCTTAATTAATCTTGTATTAGTAAACTTTAAACTTGGTTAACTAGTTTAGCTTGGTTAAAATGTGTGCATCATGATACTAGAAATGGTTAGTGATTTAATAAAATGTAATTATTGTTAATCAAGAAAGCTTGCCGTCACGGAAGGACCTTAACGGGTTAAATGGTGTCGTTATAAATTATTGCCATGATTTGTTAGCTTAGTTAGTAGTTTAGGCCAAAATTGCTATCTTGGTGAATTTATGTGCAAGATTTGTAAAATGAACTCGGTTGTGATTTAATCTAGTTTATGCTTGTCTCGGTGGTTGCATTGTGTTTATCGGTGTCGGTTTCCTTGTTTAAGTGAGGTTAGAAAACTCCTAACGGATGACTAACTTATTTTTAAGAGATTTTCATAGACATTTATCAATTGCACGTTAAAGAACAATTTTAGGTGGTTAAAGTGTGTTTATCGTTTTAACTTTCCGAATGATTGTCATGTTAGGATTCCCGAAAGGGATACTAATTGTCTCAAAATTGGAGAATTGACCGAATGCTTCTAGTGCCAAAACCGACTTAGTTGACATACTTTGGTTGTGTATTAAGCAAGGCTATTTATCTATAATCAATTATGTTTTTATAAGTAGTTGTTTATGCTTACTTTAGTTTATTAAAAATCAAACAACTTATGTTTTTACCGGTAGTTTAGTGACAAAGGTCTAGTATTATTCCTCCGCCCATTTCCTTGGATCGATACTTGGTTCTTACCGATACTTTACTACATATATGACGGGGTATACTTGCCTCTTTCGTGTGTGTTTTGATGTTAAAGTAATAATCACTTTTATAAATTTAAAACTGAATCGTGTGTAATTTCATTGCAAAATTATGTATATATACGCACACGTCAAGATGATATTCTCATTTACTCTAAGAGTAAAGAGGAACATGCAAAGCATTTGCACGCACTTTTAAGTCTACTAAGAAAGGAAAAGCTTTATGCTAAATTTTCAAAATGCGAGTTTTGGTTAGAACAGGTACAGTTTCTTGGACACTTAGTGAATCATGAAGGAATTCATGTGGATCCCACAAAAATCGAGGCAATTACTAAATGGAAGACCCCTGAATCACCAACCGAGGTTAGAAGTTTCTTAGGATTGGTCGGTTATTATAGAAGATTTATTCAAGATTTTTCTAGAATAGCCATTCCTTTAACTAAGTTAACCTGTAAATCCATTAAGTTTGAATAGGGACCAAAGCAAGAAGAAGCCTTTAGAATTCTTAAGCAAAGATTAACCCATGAACCCATATTAGCGTTACCAGAAGGAACTGAAGATTTTGTAATTTATTGTGACGCTTCTAAATTAGGTTATGGATGTGTGTTAATGCAACGTCAAAAGGTTATAGCTTACGCCTCTAGACAGCTTAAGAATCATGAAGAAAATTATTCAACCCATGATCTTGAATTAGGAGCAATAATTTTTGCTTTGAAAATTTGGAGACATTACCTTTATGGTAGTAAGTTTACCATATTTACCGATCATAAGAGTTTAAGATATGTTTTTGGACAAAAAGAGTTAAATATGAGACAAAGACGCTGGATGGAGATGCTTAGTGATTATGATTGTGATATCCAGTATCATGAAGGAAAAGCAAATGTAGTGGCAGATGCTTTAAGCCGAAAGTATCACGAAAAGCCAAAAAGGGTACGTTCTCTTAGATTAAATCTACAAGTAGATTTAAATGAACAAATTAAAAAGGCACAAGAATCAGTAATCAAGGATGATGCTGAAAAGCTAAAAGGTATAATTAAGGAATTACAACAGGGAACATATGGAATTTGGAGATTCCATGAAAAGAGAATGTGGATACCTAAATTAGGAAACCTACGTCATCGTATATTAGAAGAAGCCCATAAGTCTAAGTATACAATGCATCTAGGAAGTGATAAAATGTACCAGGATTTAAGGAAGAATTTCTGGTGGATAGGAATGAAAAAGGAGATAGCAGCCTATGTTTCTAAATGTTTAACTTGCTCACAAGTTAAAGCTGAACATCAGAAACCCTCAGGTTTGTTACAACAATTAGAAATGCCAGTATGGAAATGGGAATTGATAACAATGGATTTTGTTAGTAAATTACCCAAAACAAAGAAAGGTAATGATACAATCTGGGTGATTGTAGATAGGCTAACTAAGTCAGCTCATTTCTTACCAATGAAGGAAACTTTTAATATGGAACAGTTAGCTAAATTGTATGTAAATGAAATTGTTTCTTTACATGGAATTCCTTTATCAATTATTTCTGACAGAGATAGTCATTTTACCTCTCATTTTTGGACAGGTTTCCAAAAAGCCATGGGAACCAAGTTAAATTTAAGCATAGCTTATCATCCTCAAACGGACGGACAAAGTGAAAGGACAATTCAGACAATGGAAGACATGCTTAGAGCTTGTGTAATTGATTTCGGAGGTAATTGGGACGATCACTTACCATTGATAGAATTTTCTTATAATAATAGTTATCATACAAGTATAAATTCGGCACCATTCGAAGCACTTTACGGACGAAAGTGCCGAACCCCAGTCTGTTGGGCAGAAATTGGGGAAAAGCAACTATCTGGACCTGAGATAGTACAAGAAACGACCAACAAGATCATTCAAGTCAAAGAATGACTGAAAGCAGCACGTGATCGACAGAAAAGCTATGCGGACAATAGGCGGAAACCATTGGAATTTCAAGTAGGGGACCGAGTATTGTTAAAAGTCTCTCCTTAGAAATGAGTGGTAAGATTCATAAAAAGAGGAAAGCTAAGTCCCAGGTATGTTGGACCTTTTAAGATTATTAAAAGAATAGGACCTGTAGCCTATCAGCTACAACTGCCAGAGGAAATGGCAGGAATACATGATGTATTTCATGTATCCAATCTCAAGAAATGCTTAGTCAATGAATCACTTGTGATACCTCTTAAAGATATAGAGGTAAATGAACAACTCAAATTTGTAGAAAGGCCTCTACAGATTGAAGACAGGAAAGTCAAGAACCTCAAGCACAAGAGATTAGTTCTGGTCAAAGTGAAATGGGACTCCAAAAGAGGACCAGAGTATACATGGGAGCTTGAATCAGAAATGCAAAGGAAATATCCACACTTGTTCCAGTAGACCTCGAGGACGAACTCTAAAACAAGGTGGGGAGGATATAACAACCCTAAATTAAACCGACACTCTCCTGAATATTTTCTGATACCCTAATATATTTTAAAATACCCCTATATGTCATAAAATACACCCCATACGTGAAAACGGGCCCCGAATACCTTAAATATTATTAAAAATAATTAAAAATTAAATTTTTGGGTTTGTGGCGGGCCGCGTAAGCTACCCCTCAACCCTTACGCGGGCCGCGAGAAGGTAAAAGCTGGCGAAACCCTGGGCCGCCACGTGGCCCAACACATGTCGACCCTATATGCTGACCCGGATCAGCTACGCTGTTGACTATCTTCGACGCGGGCCGCATAGCCCCTTGGTTACACTTTACGCGGGCCGCGTAAAAGTGGAAATCAGGCCCTATAAGTAGAGGGCCTTGGATCTTCAGTCTGCTCGTTCATCTCTTTTCTCAATCTCGAATTTCTTAAAGTGTAGGCATAATCTCGGGTATAATACCCCCCCTAATTAACGAAGTTCTGCTCCGTTGTAAGTATCATAACCCCTGGATACGTATTAGATACGCTGCCCGATTGATCTAGGGTTCCGTAACGGCTGTCGTGGTTCTACCCGACGTAGTCGTTGGAATGCCTTCTCTGGGAGGGTATTACTAATGTTAAAATGGGTTATTATACTAACACGTGTGCACTTGTGTAAATTATAGATTGTCACCAGGAAACCCTAAAGGATAATCTAAGACAGCAATGTGAGTAATCCTTCTTTTATGTAAACGTTTTTGTGAGTAATCTCCTTTTTGTTAAATGTTTTTACAAAACCTCACACAATTAATTATATATTAAACAGTGATTGAGTATTTGTAAGGATACAATTATCGTTGGTATGTTGGGGTTTTGTATACAAAATTAGTTATTGCCTTGCGAGGAATAACTTTTCCACAAGTCGGGTTTGACAGTACTGCGGGTGATAATTAGTATAAACTTGGAAACAAATATAATTGCGAGATCTCCCTCAATACTGTACAATGGTTTTTATTTAAACTTGATTTAACTGGGATTCACTCACCAGTATTTCCCACTGACAAAATGTTTTAAACGCGTTTCAGGTAACAAAATGTGAAAGCCAATTAGAAGCCAGCTGGACTGCACTGAAGGCTTGGAAAAGTGGCAATAAAGTTACCTAAAAATAAATGAGTGTGCCTATTGGCACACTAAAGTATCTATTTGCACACCAAACCCTAGCAAAATCAGGGTTTATCTACGCTGCGTATAGGTCAATACGCATCGTAGATAAACCATAGATCTCAGTGCCTGATAACCAATCATTGCACAGAAAACTAGGGGAGTATACGCTGCGTATAGGTCAATACGCAACGTATATCTAACTAGTGTATATAAGGAATTAAGTTTCATATTCTAACAGCTCCTAGTAGGAGGATAAACTGGTTAAGGCGTTGCGGTTCTAAACGAGAGGTCACGAGTTCAATCCTTGAAATGGTCGGTTCTTTAAAGAAGACCCCCTTTTTACCGATTTTTGATATATTTACACTTTGGTCCCTGAAGTTTCAATTTTTACAAAAATAGTCCCTACAGTTTCGCAAATTGACACAAATGGTCCCTGTACTGTTCAGGGTTGACCCTATACGCTGCGTATTGACCTATACGCAGCGTAGATAAAACATCTGCAAATTTGGGGTCATTTTGGTAGGTTTGAAGTATCAAATTTTTGCCAGGTTTATATACGCTGCGTATAGGTCAATACGTAGCGTATATAACCTACCTGAATTTTTTATGCGCAATAGAACATGTTAAACTTCCAGAACTTTATATGTACAACAGAACATGTTAAACTTCCAGAATTTTATATGTACACCATAGTAATATACGCTGTCAGAATATGTTAAACCGTTTGATATATACAAGAAAAGTTTGTGCATACATAACAAAATGATAAAATGATAAAATACTACTGCTGCTGCTCCTGCTGCGGCTCCTACTGCTGCTCCTGTTGCGGCTCCTGCTGCTGCTGATGCTGATCCCATTCCACATCCGTAATGAAGGGTAGTGGAGGTAACCCGTCATGTTGTCGCTGCTGCTGCAGCGCCGCAGCCACCCACTCCAACAGATAGTTGTTCCTTTCAGCTAACCGAAGCTGCCGCTGATGTGATGGGTCAGGACCGGACCAAACATGGCGTGGGAACTAAGGTGCCCCTGGTGGTCCACGCGGCGGTGGTGGCTGCGAAGTGACGACGGCCGGCTCATGCGGCTCCGGATCGTGCGGGGGATATACCGGAGGGAACTGTTCCGGCAATTATGTAAGCTCGTATTGCGTGCCGTCCTGTTTCTTGAACCGCTTCCCGCATGGGAAGTCTTTGGTAATCTGCATTCCGTTTACTGTGTTCATCCCCATCCGCTTCGGCAGTGTCGCTGGACCTACACGGCCGCGGTCATTCCCCGGATTATAGCCCAACGAAAGGGCTATCTTGGTCACGTAGGCGCCGCCGAATAGCTGTCCGCGCTCCTGTCGATGATGCGCGAAGGCAAAGTACTCCGCCAACCCGTAGGCGAGAGCGCACGGCCTCTTGTATAAGAGGCAATAAAAGAAAAACAAGTCACCACTCCCGGCTTTTGTTTCGAGCAGTGATCGAAGTGGAAATCATTTTGTGCAAATACCTTCATAAATGGAAACCAGTCAGTAAATAATAATCAGACGACATCGACTAAATGAGGATAAAAAACACAATATATTTTTGACTCGTTACGGATTTTGACGCGCGTAACGGACCTACGCGCCTTACGAGCGTCGAAACTAAGATCGTCGTTAAATTATATTTTTTTTATTATTTAGTCCACGTCAAACCGTAAGTCGCGTAGGTCCCTAACGAGCGTCGAAATAAGTTCGTCGTTAAAACGCGTAGGTCCCTAACGAGCGTCGAAATAAGTTCGTCGTTAAAATTTAACGACGATCTTAGTTTCGACGCTCGTTAGGGACCTACACGCCTTACGGTTCGACGTGGACTAAATAATAAAAAAATATAATTTAAACAGAAAACTGTTTTTTTTAAACAGTTTTTTTTAAACATAATTTTTTTTTAAACAGAATTTCTTTTTAAACAGATTTTTTTTAAACAGAATTTTTTTTAATTATTTAGTCGAAGTCGAACCGTAAGGCGCGTAGGTCCCTAACGAGCGTCGAAATAAGATCGTCGTTAAAATATTTTAACGACGATCTTATTTCGAAACGACGATCTTATTTCGACGCTTGTTACGGATCTACGCGCCTTACGGTTCGACATGGACTAAATAATAAAAAAAAATATAATTTAACGACGATCTTAGTTTTGACGCTCGTAAGGCGCGTATGGTCCTAACAAGCGTCGAAACTAAGTTCGTCGTTAAAATATTTTTTTTATTTAGTCGAAGTCGAACCCTAAGGCGAGTAGGTCTCTAACGAGCGTCGAAATAAGATCGTCGTTAAAATATTTTAACGACGACGATCTTATTTCGACGCTCGTTAGGGACCTACGCGACTTACGGTTCGACGTGGACTAAATAATAAAAAAATAATAATTTAACGACGATCTTAGTTTCGACGCTCGTAAGGCGCGTACGGTCCTAACGAGCGTCGAAACTAAGTTCGTCGTTAAAATATTTTTTTTATTTAGTCGAAGTCGAACCGTAAGGCGCGTAAGTCTCTAACGAGCGTCGAAATAAGATCGTCGTTAAAATATTTTAACGACGATCTCACTTCGAAAAGACGATCTTATTTCGACGCTCGTTAGGGATCTACGCGCCTTACGGTTCGACATGGACTAAATAAAAAAAATATAATTTAACGACGATCTTAGTTTTGACGCTCGTAAGGCGCGTACGGTCCTAACGAGCGTCGAAACTAAGTTTGTCGTTAATTTTTTTTTATTTAGTCGAAGTCGAACCGTAAGGCGCGTAAGTCTCTAACGAGCGTCGAAATAAGATCGTCGTTAAAATATTTAACGACGATCTTATTTCGACGCTCGTTAGGGACTTACGCGACTTACGGTTCGACGTGGACTAAATAATAAAAAAAATATAATTTAACGACGATCTTAGTTTCGACGCTGGTAAGGCGCGTACGGTCCTAACGAGCGTCGAAACTAAGTTCGTCGTTAAAATATTTTTTTTATTTAGTCGAAGTCGAACCGTAAGGCGCGTAAGTCTCTAACGAGCATCGAAATAAGATCGTCGTTAAAAGATCGTCGTTAAAATATTTTAACGACGATCTTATTTCGACGCTCGTTAGGGACCTACGCGACTTACGGTTCGACGTGGACTAAATAATAAAAAAAAAATTCTTTTTAAAAAAAAATCTGCTTAAAAAGAAATTTTGTTTAAAAAAAATTTGTTTAAAAAAACAGTTTTCTGTTTAAATTATATTTTTTCTTATTTAGTCCATGTCGAACCGTAAGTCGCGTAGGTCCCTAACGAGCGTCAAAATAAGTTTGTCGTTAAAATATAAAACGACGAACTCAGTTTCGACGCTCGTTAGAGACCTACGCGCCTTACGGTTCGACTTCGACTAAATAAAAAAAATATTTTAACGACGAACTTAGTTTCGACGCTCGTTAGGACCGTACGCGCCTTACGAGCGTCCAAACTAAGATCGTCGTTAAATTATATTTTTTTTATTATTTAGTCGAAGTCGAACCGTAAGGCGCGTAGGTCCCTATCGAGCGTCAAAATAAGTTCGTCGTTAAAATATAAAACGACGAACTTAGTTTCGACGCTCGTTAGAGATCTACACGCCTTACTGTTCGACTTCGACTAAATAAAAAAATATATTTTAACGATGAACTTAGTTTCGACGCTCGTTAGGACCGTACGTGCCTTACGAGCGTCCAAACTAAGATCGTCGTTAAATTATATTTTTTTATTATTTAGTCGAAGTCGAACCGTAAGGCGTGTAGGTCCCTAACGAGCGTCGAAACTAAGATCGAAGTTAAAATATAAAACTTCGATCTTAGTTTCGACGCTCGTTAGGGACCTACGCGCCTTACGGTTCGACTTCGACTAAATAAAAAAAATATTTTAACGACGAACTTAGTTTCGACGCTCGTTAGGATCGTACGCGCCTTACGGACGACGTCGACTAAAATTATTATTTAGTCGACGTCGTCCGTAAGGCGCGTACGGTCCTAACGAGCGTCGAAACTAAGTTCGTCGTTAAATTTTTTTTTTATTATTTAGTCGAAGTCGAACCGTAAGGCCCGTAGGTCCCTAACGAGCGTCGAAACTAAGATCGAAGTTTTATATTTTAACGACGATCTTAGTTTCGACGCTCGTTAGGGACCTACACGCCTTACGGTTCGACTTCGACTAAATAATTAAAAAAAAACTTATGTTTAAAAAAAATTATGTTTAAAAAAAATTTGTTTAAAAATAAAATTCTGTTTAAAAAAAACTGTTTTCTGTTAAAAAAAAAACAGTTTTCTGTTTAGAAAAAAAAAACAATTTAGGTTTAAAAAAATATATTTTCTATTTAAATAATAATAACTATTATTAAAATAATAATAACTAACGTACCTGAAGAGCGGATATGCAATCGTCGTAACCCTCCCCTTGGATTGTCGGTGGTCCCATTGATTGATGTCCGCGATCGTCGCCCAAAACCCTAAAAGCGTGGGTTTATCAACTATTACCAACCCCTGTTTACACGAATGTTTATTAAACGTTAAATTAATATTAAATCTTATATGTTATATATTAAAATAATAATAATAACAATACAAAATTTGTGTTAAACGTACCGTCGTATAAAGATCCGTAGCGATCTCAGCCTCCGTATACAAACCGCTATGCACCGCAAACTGTGCAAGTGACATAGAACGCGCCTGGCCAGCCATGCGAAACGAAACCTCGGCCAGGGGAGGGGGCTGCGCGGGGTCCACAGCCTCATTTGGCCGACGAGGATGAAACTCGAACGACGACAGAAACTCGATCAGTATCTCCCTGTAGCTCGGCGTAAAGGATAGCTCAAACAGCCGATCCCACGGTGAATCAAGGGGAACAAACCCCCGTGCCCAATCTTCAACATCGAGCTTCTGGAGGGTTTTCCAAGAAACCGCAAAATGTTCACCGATATGCATCTTCCGAAGCTTCTCGCAACGGAGAGCAGCGTCGGACTCCGGAGGAAACTCCAAATACTGGTGATTCTCGAGAGGATCCGGCGGTGGACGCGCCCGCCGCTTCCGCTGCGCGGCCTGCGCCTGCTCCGGATTAGTTTCTTCTATATCCATTTCCTCCATTTTTCTGTTTAAAAAAAAAACAATTTAAGTTTTAAAAAAATATATATTTTCTGTTTAAAAAGGCATTTAAACGGCTGCAAACGCAGCCGCAAACGGCAGCGAAAAGCCTAAAATGCAGACGTGTCAAACAGACTATATGGGTCAAAATACGGCCAGAGTGCTATCAAATGCTTAAATCCATTTCAGTTTAAATAAGATTATTGTTTCACAAAATAACTTTTATAATCTTGTTTGGCGCATTATTTATTTACAAAACTAAAAAAAAAAGTGGACAAAAAAGTGTTGACAGGTCAGCAACCAACCCGACCCGTCTATCTTGCTTTCTCTAACATCAAATTTTTACATGTGTTGCAGGACTTTATCAACGTTGACCAAGTATGCTAACCCTGATGACCCAACAGACTGTTTCGATCAGTTTCTCGAGTTCCGTATCCAAATTGTTCAGGCCATAACCAACATGGTGTCAATCAAAGCAGCAACCGAAACAACTAACAAAGAGTTAAAAGACACCCATATCTTGCATGATATCAAGAACAACAACAAGAACAAACTACTGTTTGGTTCACCACTATTTGGTGTTTTGAACAATGAGAGCAATGAGCACCAGATTCTTAGACATGTAAAGCAACTAGACACAACAATCAAACGACCCCTAATTCACTGTAAACCCTAATTCACTGTAAACCCCTAATTCACTGTAAACCCTAGACATTTAAAGCAACTAGACACAACAATCAAACAAATCAAACAAACACCCCTAATTCACTGTAAACCCTAATTTACCTAAGATACACCCCTGATTTACGGATAAAATACTAAAAGAAATCAAAATTAGTTAAATAGGTTGAGTATATACCTCGTTTATACTTCGAATTCGCGTGTATAGGGTCGTAAATACGTAGTCGCCTTCGTATGTCTCTGTATTGTGTGTGTTTGCAATTTGGGGAAGAACAGAGCTGCGTAGGGGTTTTCCTGATTTAAATCAGAACCTATACGCATCGTAGAGGTCCCTACGAAGCGTATACAAAAGTCAAAAAGGTCGTTTGACTACTGAAATTACCATTTTGCCCTACTTCTAGGGCTATATGAGGCTTATTACAAGGGCAAAAAGGTCATTTACTGACCTTTATATACGATACGTATGGTTCTCTACGAATCGTATATACAGGTCAGGAGAATGACCTTTATACCCTACTTTTGAGCCTATACGAAGCATGGATAGAAGGGTATAAAGGTCATTCTCATGACCTTTATATATGCGTCGTAGAGAGCCGTACGCAGCGTATATAAAGGTCTGAAAATGACCTTTTTGCCCTTGTAGTCAGCACCGTATAGCCCTAAAAGAAGGGCCAAAAAGTAATTTAACATATTTATATTTTGAAACTTTGATTTGGGGGGAAAATAGTCCGCCTTTGACATACGCTGCGTATGGAGCAATACGCTGCGTAGTAGTGTAATAATTTTACCATTTTGCCCTTGTGTTGTGGCAATACGAAGCCAAAAACAGGGGTTATTTTGTCATTTGAATCTCATACGCTGCGTAGGGATCCCTACGCAGCGTATATAAAGCTACATTTTTAAAAAAAAATTTGTGTTTTCCTTTGTTTAAATTTATAGAAAACAATATTATTTGATAAATAATACAAATATAATTTAGAAAAGCTAAAAATAATACAAAAATTATGAATTATAAAAATAAAAAATGATACAAACTTTATAAATTAAAAAATTTCTACAATTTACAAAAATACAAGTTTCCGCTTAATCTTCGATAACATTTAAACTCGGTTCTCTGTCTTTGTCTGAGTTTGATTTAGGATGGATTAACTCGTAGTAGTGCTGTAACCGCGGTCTATACATTTCTTCCCACCGTTCCGCAGCTATTGATCGATGTGTCGACCACAACGGGATCGCTAAAGGCATGGGGTAGTCTCCTTCCAACTTAGCATGTATGAAGTGTCCCCCGTCAACATGTACGAGCGTTATCGCTTGAGGTCGTGGATCTAGTGGGGCATCCGTTAATGGGAAGATGGTAGTGCTCCATTCGATGCTTAGCACGTGGAGGACAATATTATACCTTTGCGCTACGAGAAGCCCTACCTGGGGCTTTTCCATCCAGTGACTTGGACCGCACCCTTTCACTGAATGCCAATTGATGCTGTTACGTATTCGTTTAAAGTCTCCTTTGTTATATGTTTCGAATACATGCTTCCAACGCGGCTCGTTATGGTCAATCTCCAGTAGTAAATCTCTTCGAATATTGGGCCATACGTGTTCCGTAAAACCTAACCCGACAGCCACAGACCTGTACCCACAATGACCGTCTGGGGTCACATCTTGTATACGCGATATGTAAGAGTGAAACTCTGTTGGAATTTGATTCTTAAACCTCTTAATGCTTAACAAGTGCTCGTCCCCCTTCATTAATGGAAAACCCTTATCATCCCGCGTCTCCTTCTTTTTAGAACTCGTTGAAATGTTTCGTTGCATTTTAGGTTTTTCAGACTTTACAACCGAACCAGTTCCATGAGAGCCCTCTGATGGTACGTACGAGTTGTGTCGGGGTAAATCGTACCTATGTTTGGGGGAAGCGGTATATACGTTGCTGTCCTCGCCATAGGAGCTGTATCTCGCAGCTTCGTCTAACCTCGCAGCTTCATCTAGCCTTTCTTGTACTTTATTTGATGTAGGCCGACCACGAGTATTTTGCTGGACGATCGGTGGTTTCTTAGTTGACGATTTCGGGGTGAAGACCGCTTTTATCTTTGAAAGCAAACTCTTTTGCTGAACGGGGGACTGCGCCTCTAAATGTTGCCGCACATTATTGAGCTCTGCTACAACATCGACCTCCTCGTCTACCAGTTTACACGGGAGCAAGTCAAGCTTACACCATAATACATCTATGTCGTCGAGTTGTATCATACGTCCTGCACAGTTAAGTTAATACGGTGTGAGAAACAGTTAAATCGTACAAAATAACAAAAGGTTTATAGTTTTAATATTTTTTACCTGTACGTTTGTAGTTTTCCAGCCTACAAGCACACGGCAATCCACAGCTAAGCCACATATGGCAACCACATGATGCGTTAAGTTTCCGCAACACCTCCATCTTCCTCAGTAGCTCTTTTGCCAGCAAATCAAGTGCTTCATGGGAAACCTTTCCACGTAGGTTGTCCAACAGTCGGTGTCTGTGGTGGTTCATCATTTTTTCGATGCTCTCAGTGAAACTTTTTTGTATTTCATCGTACTGAGTTTCAACTATATCAATGACGCATCTTGCTATTCGCTCCAATGAACTCCCCCGCGTAATGTATCTTTTTAAATTTGCGTGCTGGCTCTCAACTCTGTTGGTGGTGCGCTGACCAAAGTTGCGACACTTATCGGTCCACGCATAAACGAACATTTCTTTATAGTCTTTGAGCCAGTTTTCGTAGACGTAATCATAGACACCTGCAAAAATAAAATAATGAAATGTAAAAGCGTGTGTAAAATATAATAGATTGGGTGAGTCGTTTGTTGAAGGAACACTTACTTTCTCGGTTGGCAACCACGAGTCGGTTATACATTTTCTCCAAGTTGTACTTGTACATGGGCTCTGAAGAAGATTCGCACAATCTCCGCCAGTACGACATAAATTTCCCCCAATCTTCTTTATTGAACCCTTCCTTGCACTTTTTAGCTATATTTTGTTGGATGTGAAAGTGGCATAGAAGCCTGGTTGCGTTCGGGAATACTTTAGAACACACGTTAATTAGGGCAAGCTCCCTATCCGTGACTATCACACGCGGCATGTGCGATACAAAAAGACTTCCCAGTCGACGTCATACCCACAACCTGGACAAATGGCATGTTGTAGAGGTTTGTTTTGTAGGTCGCGTCGATCAACATCACGTGCGAGAATGCACGCCACATAGTGATTGAATAAGGATGAACAAAGAAAATCTCTGTTACGACATCTGTTTTGGGTTCCTGTCGGGTTTCGTAAATGAATCGGTGGTCATGCAGCAGGCTTTCCAGTGCCTGCATAGGAGTCTTTTCGTCCACTATTGTCGCTCTAATTTTTTGTACCGCATTTCGCACGTCTTTCTGAACATGCAGGCTGTCGGGGAACTGCTTTCTTAGGGTTTGAAATATGATACGTGGCTCCATGTTTTGAGCAGTTAGCTGCTCCACTAGATTGTATTCGGCTTCAGTAAATCTTCGCACAAAAGCGTGGCCCAACAGACTCGTCGTAGGTTCGTGGTTATGGTTCGCGTCTTCCACTTTTAACTCCCACGTGTCATTCGTCACGTCCCGGATGGCGAGTAATGAAAATGGGCAACCGATTTTTTTGCTACCAGCTTTCCTAACTGTTGCTTTACTACGGTGCTCACCACTACGGTCGCACACAAGCCATACCATCCCAGTAGTACCGCCAATATTTTTCGATCGGCGGGTAACAATTACGTAACCATACTCCTTTCCCGTTTCTTGTACCCAATTCTTCAAATCAGTTAGAGACATGAAACGCTAAAAAAAGTTACGTTAATAATAATAATAATAACTATAATTATAATTATAATATTTTTAACAATAATAATAATAATAATTTTAATGTGATACCTCATTTATTTGAAACGGATTGCCCGGGGTAGATGGTTCATAAAATGATGTGTTACGGGGCCCATAACCATATCCACCGTATCCACCTTCACCCCCAGATCTATCGTATCCACTGTATCCACCTTCACCCCCGTATCCACTGTAACCACCTTCACCCCCATATCTATCGTATCCACTGTATCCACCTTCACCCCCGTATCCACTATATCCACCTTCACCCCCGTATCCACTGTATCCACCTTCACCCCCGTATCCACTGTAACCTCCGTATCCACCTTCACCCCCGTAACCCGAATATGATTGCTGCGTCGGGTAATATGGTTCATCAACAGGTGCATTCTCAGCACCGTATCCACTTTCTTGCACGTACGGAGATTCATACCCGTATCCGTAATCCGGATACAATTGATGCGTCGGGTAATTTGGTTCATCAACAGGTGGAGTGGGAGTCTTGTTCAAGTCTGGCAACTGTGTTTTTTGATCAACAGGGACTCCAGACACAACCTCCTCCTCCTCATTGGCATCATTTGCTCCCCATATGTCGTTAGAATAGCGATTACCGAAATAATTCTCGTTCCAAAATGATGACATTTTAACAAGATTGAACAAAAAACAGAACAGATGATTTTGGTTTGGTGTGTAAATTGTTTACTGAAGAAGAATATGAAAAACAGAAGAAGAAATGAACCGATAATGGAAGAGAAAAGAAAGCAGTGCTAAATAGAAGAAGAAATGAACCAATAATGGAGCAATGAGAAAGCAGTGCTAAATCAAATTTCAAATTTACTGAAATAGGCAGTGTATAGCTCTCTACTCCCCGTATTACTTTATTCACGTGCCTGGACAACATCGTGTCAGTGTCAAATCAGTCTGACATACGCTGCGTATTGATCAATACACAGCGTATAGGGTTACCACTATACGTTGCGTATTGGTCAATACGCAGCGTATGGTAGACTGATTTGACATGATACTAGGTTTGACTGTCTGGTCGTGTACCTTCCCCTTACATACGCTGCGTAGAGACCTATACGCAGCGTATAGGGTTAGCCCTATACGCTGCGTAGAGGCCTCTACGCAGCGTATGTAAACCCTAAGTGTGCAGATAGCCTGCCAAAGTGTGCAAATAGTGAGAGCCAAATAAATAGATGTTTTTATTAAATAAAATAGGGTTTTATCCTTATGAAAATGTGTGTACTGAAACTTGGGATTTTCCCATTTGTTTAATATATTAAAAGCGTGGTATTTTACTCTGATAAAATATTTCCTAACTGCGGTCCTGATGTAATTTCCGCTGCCAAAAATTGAATAAACACACGATACCACCAAAACTGGCTCGCGGCAACCCGTTCCCGAGGTAATAGGGATCGGGGGTTGCGACAAATTAGCATCCCCCCCACACTTAAATTACACATTGTCCTCAATGTGTCCCAAAAATAAGTTTTTCGGTTGATTAAAATGTGTAAAAGTGGGTTAAAAACAAGATTTTATGTCACTGGGTAGCTGAACACGGGGTGTGTTGGGCTGAGCACGGCCCCGTGCTCAGGCTGCCAGTACCAAAAGTAAACAGAAGGCTAGGCACGGGGGCGTGTTCAGTGAGCACGGGCCCGTGTCCAGATACCTGAACGGGGCGTTTTTCCTGCAGACCATGAGCACGGGCCGTGTTGCCTGAGCACGGCCTCGTGCTGAACTTACTGTAATGAGAAAAAAAATGTCGGGAGGCTCTGTTTTTGTGCATGGGGTGTTGGTTCAAGCTTCCCTTAGTATCCTTCACCATCCAGAGTGTTTTTTATTCCTGAAAATTAAAACTAAACTAGAAAATATAAAAGTTAATCTAAACTAAAGCTAAGGATAGTTCCGCGGAACGCCTCCGTGGTGCGCCACGTTTATAAGAGTCCTTGGCTAGACCCTCCTTATCGGGTGGTTCTAGCTCATCTTCAATTAGGGGGTCGTCATTGCCGATTGAGTATTTCATTGATCGTTCAATATCGACACATCTTTTGAAGGCCCCTAATTGAATAGGTAGATTGTTGTACTTCCGATTTTTCAAAGCTTCGTGATTTTTCACAAAAGGTCGTCCCAACACTAGAGGAGCGTCATCAAGGATGACAAAGTCGGTTGGGATTACCATTTGATTTGTTTGAACCAAGACATCCTCAACTATACCGATTGATTTTATTACTTTCCGATTGGATAGAAAAATGGGTATTTGAAGTGGAGAAAAATCACTAATACTTAATTTTTCGAAAATGTAGTTTGGCATTATATTAACACAAAGATTTTTATCAATTGTAATATTACTAATAAAGGAGTTTTGAAAAAAACATGGAACCGGTGTAATGTTAATTTCAAATGGGTCTTCTTTTATTAGCGAAGTTTGATCATTTGTTAATCTAACGCTTACCGTCTCGTCAATTTTAGTGTTAGTGTTTAGCTCTTTTAAAAACTTGGCATGAGTGGGTACTAAACAATGATTTTCGAAAGAAGGTGACACGAGATTAATTTTTTCAAAATTAGACTCTTCTAGAATTTTAACGTTATCGGACTCACCTTTTTCGTTGTTTAACTCATGTGTCGGTTTTTCACTTACTTGTTCTTCAATTTTTACATTTTCAACTATCTCTTCTTTATTACGAGTTAATTCTTCTCTTGCGCGGGACTCCTTTTCCCTTGTGCGAGATTCTTTTATGTAACGTTTGATAGTTTAATTTTTTCTATTATCCTCTCGGCTATGTCGGTGATAGAGTAAGGATCGGGATCCTCAAAGCTTGAATTCGGATGTTCGATCCTTTGTTCCTCATAATACTCATAAGAAGTAGATGGTTCACACCATTGTTCTTCATTGTAAGTATATGATGGATAAGGGTCGTAATTTTGTTCTTCATAATACTCATATGAGGTGGGTTGTTCACGCCATGGTTCCTCATAATAAGCATATGAAGGTGGTGGCTCATATCTTGGTTCCTCAAAGTATGAGAATGAAGGCTCATACCTTGGTTCATCAAAATATGAGTATGAGGGAGGGGGTTCATACCTTTGGTCTTCATATGATGTGTATGAAGTTGATGGCTCGTACCTGGGCTCCTCATAGTAGGTGTATGAAGTGGATGGTTGAAATAAGTCACAATACTGTACCGAGTGCGGGTCACCATAAATGGTGCAATAGTCTTCCCTATAATCATCCTCCTCATAGGTGTAGTTGTAATCTCCTGAGTATTGATCCATAAGAATCACTCAGCAGACCACAACAGAGTCTCGGAACCAGAAAACAAAAATTAAACAGAGACAGAGGCTGGACACGGCCCTGTGTTCAGTGGACACGGCCCATGTTCAGGATCTGTATCTTGGCATTTGAATAAAAGTTACTGGTTTTGTGCAGCACGCGGGCGTGTTCAGTGAGCACGACCCCGTGTTCAGACTCTGTATCTGGGTGTTTTAAAAAAATTATGCAGCACGGCCCCGTGTTCAGTGAGCACGGCCCGTGTTCAACCTACTGTAATATGCAAAACTAACTAAAATGCAGAAAAATGTGCGCGTGTTTTGAAAAAGTTTTGAAAAACTGATTAGGCCGTCGATTTTAAGCTTTCTTAAAATCCTTGTGTCCCCGGCAACGGCGCCAAAAACTTGATGCGTGTGAAGTGTCGTATAGTTTTTGATGTATATTTTTAGCCCTTTTTACACTTTAGTCAAGTTTTAAATTTATAAAACATGATATTTTAGTAACACCAAACACACATATGGGCAAGTGCACCCATCGTGAGCGTAGTATAGTTTTGGTAAGATACCGAGGTCGTCCAAGGACACAAGAGCTTTTAGTACCGGTTTATCCTCAACGTCTAATCAAATCAAAAGTTTAGAAAATGGTTTTAAACTAGAAAATAAAAACTAAAATGCTGAAAATAAAAATAAAAGTAAAAACAGATAGACAAGATGAATCACTTGGATTCGACTTTCCTTTAGTGTAACCTTTGATTATTTCCGAACTTTTGCACTTTTTAAGAGATTATCTTAGTTATTGTAGTAGGCCCCTCTTTTGAAGGTGACGTTACCCTTAACCCAGTAGTTTGAGTCAGCAAGGATACAATCCTAAAGGGTTGGATTATTGAAAGATAATTAATTAAGTTATTAATGCATAATGTGGTAGGCACCTCTTTTGAAGGTGACGTTACCCTTGGCTAAGTAGTCTGAGTCAGCAGGGATACAGTCCTAAGTAGCCGGGTTAAAGTTTTAATAGTAGCTTACATATGAGGGGATCGAGGAGTTCGGACCCCCGCCATCCAATACCAGTGGGTATTGAAGTAGGTCATACTAAAGTTGACCCAGATCCTTGCAGGATCTATGCACTGAACAAGGCAAGACTCTTACCAAACCATTCCCTTAACCCCCAACCAGGTAGCCAACATATCTCCATATAGACCGTGGAGATATGAATGGTGAAAATCTTTTATTTTATATAGACAGTAAAATAATGCCAAGACACCACGGACAAATGATAAGGAAGAATCACCTTCAACATAAGAAACTAGTTATTAAAGTCATTAATACATAACCAAATAAAAAGTGCGAAAAGATTAAAAATAAAAAGTATTACACTAAATGCTTGTCTTCACCAAGTGATGTAAGAGACTTAGGCAAACATGGTCTTTGATTGTCAAGAACTCTTACTATCAATCTTGGATTCCGAGACTACTATACACACTCTATGATGGATGATGGATGATGGTGGTGGATGATGGTGTTGTGGTGGTGGTGGAGTGTGGGTGAAGTGTGAGAGAGATGGTTTGTCAAGGGATGGTTTGCAAATGAGCCAAGCACCCCTATTTATAGCCTGCAAAGAAGCCCGGTGTCCATTGGGCACGACCCCGTGTCCACCCATCTTCTCTTTCTTCATTAAATGCAGTTTGTTTGCATTAGTTGACCACGCCCCCGTGTCCGCTGGGCACGACCCCGTGTGCAGAAGCGTATCTGTACTATCAAGATGTTCCTAGATTATGCGAATCTTAGAGTTGACCACAGCCCCGTGTCCACTGGACACGCCCCCGTGGTGGGTGATAGAAGCTTCTATAACTTTGTCTTTTCTGCAGACACTTGGGCACGCCCCCATGCTCATTGAGCACGGGGCGTGTTCAGTCTTCTGTTCTCTTGTTTTTGCTTGGGAGGATGCTGTCGAGGGGTCGGGCATGCCACGTTTATTCATTTTCTTGTATTTATGTTAGATTTAGCTGCCTTTTTGCTTCTTTTGTTCATTTGAGCTCATTTAATCATGAAAATACAAAAGGAAGACAAAAACACACTTTTTCCAACATTAGTACTAAAAAGGGTTAGTTTTATGCCACATTTGATGTAATTTATATGTTGCATTTTGCACACATCAGTTGCAAACCCAGTCATGGTTCGAAAGCCCGATAACTCTTGGAGAATGTGCATAGACTCCAAGAACTTGAACAAGGCTTGTCCTAAAGATTGTTACCCGTTGCCAGAAATTGATCTCACGGTTGATTCCCTCACTGGTTACCCTTTCAAGTGTTTTCTCGATGCCTACAAGGGTTACCATCAAATTCTCATGAAAGAAGAAGACGAAGAGAAAACCGCCTTTCACACGGACAAAGGAATCTTTTGTTACCAAAAGATGCCTTTTGGCCTCAAAAACGCGGGTGCAACCTACCAACGCCTAGTTGACAAGGCTTTTTCTAGTCAAATTGGTAGAAACATGGAAGCATATGTCGATGATTTGGTAATCAAAAGCAAGACATAATACCAAATGCTTGATGACATCCAAGAAACCTTCAAGAACCTAAGGAAGGTCAACATGAAGCTCAACCCTGAAAAATGTTCGTTTGGGTTTGAAGAAGGAAAATTTCTGGGGCATATTGTGGGAAAACAAAGTATTAAAGCCAATCCAAAAAAAGTCAAAGCTGTTCTTGAAACCAAACCACCACGAAGCAAAAAGGAGGTGGAAAGCCTGAACGGAAAGCTTGCTGCACTGAAGCGTTTTACCTCGAAGTTGGCTGAAAAATCTTTGCCTTTCTTTAAAACGCTTAAAAGGTGTTCTGACAAGAAAGATTTCAAGTGGACCGAGGAGACAGAGTAAGCCTTTGAACAAATGAAACTACACCTGGCTTCCCTACCCGATATTGCAGTCCCGGAAACAGGAGAACTGATCTCTGTGTACCTCTCCGTTGCTGAAGAAGCAATAAGTGCGGTTCTAACCATCGAACGAGACAAAGTTCAGATACCCGTTTATTTCTTCAGCAAAACTTTAAAATTAGCAGAGATCAAATACCCTCCTCTGGAAAAACTTGCTCTAGCCCTAGTCTAAACGGCTAGAAGGCTTCGAAGGTATTTCCAAGCACACCCGATACAAGTGGTCACCGACCAACCCATCAAGAGTGTGCTTGAAAAACCAGAAAATTCAGGGCGGCTGGCCAAATGGGCTATAGAACTAGGTGAACACAAAATCACCTATGTTCCAAGAAAAGCCATCAAAGCCCAAGTCTTGGCCGACTTCATTGTGGAAGTTCCAAAGCAAGATGTCACAGAAGTTAACACAACTGCCACTGAACCTTCTGACCCTGAAGCCTGGAAGCTCTTCACCGATGGAGCTTCAAACGTTGAGGGGTCAGGAGCTGGGCTCATTTTAATCAACCCTGAAGGGTTAGAATTCACGTATGCTCTTCGATTTCAATTTCAGACCACCAACAACGAAGCTGAATACGAAGCATTGACAGCTGGCTTAAGGTTAGCCAAGGAAATGAAGGTTCAAAAGCTTCAAGTTCACACAGACTCGTTGCTTGTGTCAAGTCAAGTCAACGACAGTTACATTGCAAAAGAGCCCAACATGAAGAGATACAAAGAAAAATCTAAAGAACTGATGAACACATTTCAAACATGTACCATCAGGCAAATTCCCAGGTCTCAAAACAAGAAAGCCGATGCCTTGAGAAAACTCGCCTCTCTCACCTTTGCCCACCTTACCAAAAAGGTATTGGTAGAGGTGCTGAAAAATCCATCGATCGAAGAATTGGAAGTTCAAGATGTAATCACCGAAGAAGGCCCCAATTGGATGACTCCAATTAAAAAGTTCCTTAAAAACGGTGAGTTACCTGCTGATCAAACAGAGGCTGAAAGGGTTAAAATCAAGTCCAGACAGTATGTGCTGCAAGGTGAAACCCTCTACAAAAAGGGTTACCTTGCACCCTTACTGAGATGTGTTGGTCCTGAACAAAGCCAGTACATGATCAAAGAGGTTCATGAAGGGATTTGCGGAGCCCATTTTGGAGCAAGAACGGTGGTTGCTAAATTAATGAACCTCGGGTATTTTTGGCCTTCCATGCACCGAGAAACCGCTGAACAACTGAGAAAATGTGATTCTTCTCAAATTCATGCACCGGTCCCAAAGAGCCCCAAGCATGACCTTGTCCCAATATCCTCAGCCTGGCCATTCTATAAATGGGGAATGGACATTGTCGGTCCATTCCCACTAGCCAAGGGTAGAGTGAAGTTCTTATTAGTGGCCATAGACTACTTCACCAAGTGGCCTGAGGTTAAACCACTTGCAAAAATCACGGGCAAGCAGGTCATCGATTTCGTTTGGGAAAACATCATATGTCGCTATGGGTTGCCGGGAGTGCTGGTCACCGATAATGGGAAGCAATTCACTGAGAAGCCTTTTAGCCTTTGGTGCAAAGAATTCAGAATAGCTCAGGTTTTCAGCTCAGTAGCATACCCGTAATCAAACGGCCAAGTTGAAAGAATGAATCGAAGCATAGTTGAAGGAATCAAAACCAGATTGGGAAGGCATGAAAGCAATTGGCTCGAAGAATTGCCAAGTGTTCTATGGGCTATAAGAACAACCGAAAAACAAGCCACAAAAGAACACCTTACAGCTTGGTATTTGGATTTGAAGCCGTGATTCCAGCTGAAGTAGGAGTTGTAACTCAAAGAACAATCAACATGGATCCCGAAACAAACAGAAAAAAGACCATGTTGAACTTACAACTCCTAGAGGAAACACGAGACCAAGCTGCAATTCAAGAAGCCAAGTACAAACAAATGATGGAAGCTTACTACAACAAAAGAGTCAAGCATGAACGCTTCAAGCCAGGAGACCTCGTGCTTAGAAACAATGAGGCTAGTAAAAAAGAAAACCAAGGAAAACTCAGCCCAAAATGAGAAGGGCCATACACAATCCTTGAAGCACATAAGGGCGGATCCTATAAACTAGCCGATGCAGAGGGTAAAAAGCTTCCCAGACATTGGAATGGCAAAACCCTTAAAAGGTTCCATGTCTGATCGAGAAAGTTTGGTTTGTATTTCAAGAAGTTGTATTTCAAGAGTTGTCTCATGCTTAGTTTTTGTAAAACAATATCTCTTGAATGGATAATGATGTTTTATCAAATTTGTCTTTCTATCCTAAAATCAGGTTGAGAACCTAGCAAAAAACTCCATGGCAAGGGCTATGTAAGGGGATGAGCTCCCAGGCCACATCGCTCAATAGGTTCAAGGGTTGAATGAACCTATATAAGGGGTGAGTTCCTAAATCAATACAACTCCACGAGACTTAGGCAATTATCAAAAATAAAGATGTCTCGTAGACGGGTTTGAACAGCCCACACCAAATGTTCCTTAAGCCTTGTAAAAAATCCTAGAAAACAAATCATTATTAACAGGCTTACGAACCAGAAATCAAACTTAGGAAAATAATAAATAGGATAGGTGCTATGTCTGCTTGTTAAAAATACTAAGGCTAAGTGACTGCAGCACTGAACCCTTTAAAGTATAAAAAACATAAAGACAACACAAACCCAACAAAGACAATGACATAAAAATAAAGAATGATTGAAGGAGCAACATAACAACATAACAAAAGGTTGCATACAATCCAAACTCAGAAATACAAGCTAAAGAACCAAGCAACAAAGAATAGAGTAGCAACCGGAAGCCTCGAAGGCTTCAGGGTACAAACATTCAAACAGCCAGAATCCTTGAAGGCTTGAAGCCAATCAAGTTGCCTTGCAAAAACGAGCACCAACCCAAGAAATCATAACACAAGGCAAATAGTAGCAACTTGGTAACATAAGAAAAGAAGCCTCAAAAGGCTTTCAAGCATCCAAACAAGTTAAAACAAACCTTAACTGTTTGTAAACCTAAGAATTGTTCAAATGGCCACCAAGGCCAAACCACAACCACAAAACAGGAACCTTAAGGGTTCCTGCAAAACCTAAAATTGTTTAAAGTAACATACAAACCATTAAATTGTTTAGTAGTGCTAAGAAAGCTACGAATATTGTTCAAGCATCAACAGGAGGCTTAGAAGCCCCGGAACCATCACCCTTAACCTTCTTGGCCTTCTTTGACTTCTTAGCTTTCGACCCACCATCACTCCCAACAGCTGAACCTTGGAGGCTTGCTTCCTTAGAAACATCGGCACCTTCTGAAAAATTTTCATCACTATCTCCTGAACGAGAACGTTTCTTGGACAGGGAATTAAACACTTCAGCACAAACTTTTTCATTAACCCCAGCCGGTTTCAGTTCCTGCAAGACAGATAGAGGTTTACCAAAGCAATTTACAACTTGACTTACATACGGGTAAGTCAGCCTCTCCATCTGCTGAACGGATGCCTTAAACACTTCGGAAGCATCAGGACGAAAAATGGGAGATTGATCCAAGGCCTGGCCAGATTCATGAAGTTTAAAACCAGCAATAAGGCCTTGATGTTTCCTTAGATTCAGCAACTTCGTATAGACCTCTCCAAGGGCAGAGTTGAACTCATTGGAATGAAGGAGGTAGGTAACAACCTGGTGAAAGTCTTGCTCAATGAGCCACTGATTATCACCAGTGGCTTGAACAACCGAAGCCTTCAGACCTTCTTTCTCTTCATCAAAGGCCTTCTGTTGAACAGTTAAGGCCTCCCTATCAGCTTTCAACTTCAACTGGTCAGCCTCGAAACTTTTCTTGAGATCACTTATCTCAGTTTCGTGCCTCCTTGTCAATTCACCTACCTTCTTGACCCAAGCCTCTTCCTTCTTTGAAAAACCATCAATTTCTTTCTTCATGGCAGTCATAAAGGCTTTCATCTTATCATTCTTCTTAGAAGCTTCCTCATACTCCTGCATACCTTTTGTAAAATGGGTAACACCTTCAGCCAGCAAGGCCGAAAGGTTACAGGAGCTCAGCATCAATCTGGAAATAAAATGATCAGCTTCCATCTCAGAAATCGCACTCCGAACACCAAGAGGAGCAAAATGGGCAATCACCTCGGCACAAACAACTGGATCCTTGAAGCTGTCTCCAACCTTAACATCCCAGTTTGGAACATAAACCTCTTCAGCTTTGGGACCCTCCAAGCTTTCAATGCTTTTGTCTGATGAACCCTGGATGGTAGGAGTAGAACCTTTCTTAACAAACTTCTTTTTCTTCCCGATTGGCCTTATCCCACAACTTGCTAACACCTAACAGAGCTAGCAAATGTTCAGGAAAAGGACGAACCCTTGAAGGGCACTCTCGAATGGCTTTAAGAAAAACTTCATTCAAATCAGACTCGGAAGGTTCTGGTTCATTGAGAACGGCATCTGGGTGTCTCCACACCATTTTAAAGGGGACAATAGAATCAGAAACCCAGAAAAATCGATCCTTCCAAGTACCAAGCGTGGTAACCATGGAAGAGATTAGGCAAGTGTCAACCTTGGATGTCTCAAAGGTGAACCAATCGCCGTTTTTCGCCAAACGAAAAAATCGACGGAATAACAATAACGAAGGGTCATATCCACAAGCCCGGCATAAAACCTCTAAGTGCAAAACCCTAGCCATGCCCTTCAGATGAATTTGACCAAAGGAAACTCGATAGTACTTCAAAACATTCAATACAAAAAGAGAAAAAGGATGACGGAGGTTGGAAAATTCAAAATGACGACAGTACAGGGCAATAGAACCAGAGGGACATTGATCAACAGATTTATCATAAGCCCGTGCAACTGGTTTAAACTTCATCCCAATCCCCCATTCCATACAAAACAATTCTACTTCCTCTTGGGTTAATCGAGAAAATGATTTCGCCAAATCTTTTCGAGCACCCATTCTACAGGAAAATAAACAGAGATGTGGAATTGAAACTAACCTGGAAAGAAAATCGGAAGGAAAACTTGAGAGAGATATGGAAATTTGATTATCACCTTGTTAATAAATGAAAAATAAAAGCCCATTTAGGGATATGATTACACGACAGTTAATAATCTGCCCCCTGCAGAAACCGCCGTCAGTTAAATCAACTGTCTTGTCAAAATTCAAATTTCAAAAAACTCAGCGGTAACGAACCCTTCAAGCCTTGAAGCCTTTAAGCAATACAAATAAATGTGTAAAAGTCAGAAGTCTTTGAGCTTATTTCCCAAAAACCTCTGACTTGGGGGGCTGATAACGGGGGTAGCCCAAGACCAAATAAAATGATTTAGACACATAAATGCTTAAAGGGTTGAAAGGTTAAAAGGTTCAAAGCCCGCGAACTCGGGTGAGCAGCAAAAGGGATGTGAACAGTGAACCGTCACTTCTCTGATTACTTGTCCAGCCTCTCGCAGCCGTAAAAGAAGACATGTGCACAGAGTGTAGTCTTTTACCCGCAGGTCCAAACGGGTTTAACCCCTAAAAGGGTAAGTCCCCCACTGCAAGCATGTTTCACTAGTCAATGGTTTCTTCTTTGGGCGATGTCCTTCCCTATAAATTGACACTTCATTTAGTGCTGAAGGACATTCCGATCAGCCTTGATTCCATTGGGATCTCTGGTCTTTTCTCTTGAGTACTTGTTCCATGCAAATCTCTCTTCCTTACATTCAATACACACAATTCCATTGCTTTCACATCCGGAGCTGAACACACTTCAGCAAAGGATTTCAAGCAAACAACAAAAGCTAACTAGTGAATCTCTCTCCACGTCTTGCAAACGTGGAGGGACCCCACGACCTGCGTTAGGCAAAACTCGAACTTTCCAAGCCTTTTGCCTAACCGGCTTGGCTACTATCAACGGTCTAGTATTTATTGCATCAACATCTTACAAAACGTATATTTTTAATCATTTAATAGATATATTGAATAGTGATGACATTTCAATGTTTTCAATAGATCATCTTCAAAACTCTACAAGAATTGATGACATTAAACGGTTACTTTTCAAAATAAACTATTTCATATGTGAAAACAATAGAAGAGTTTTTAGATCAGTGAATTTCAAGGATTGTCCTTTATCTTTATATCAATTTTCAGGCGCTGTCCTTTATGTTTAAAATTGACGAGTTTTGTCCTTTATGTTTTCATATCATATACGTTTTGTCCTTTAGGCCTAACCCAGTTAGTTTTTCAGTTAAATTTGGTCATGTGCTTTGCACATGAGGACATTTTTGTCAATTCAACTGAAAAAACTAACTGGGTTAGGGTTAAAGGACAAAACGTGTATGATATGAAAACATAAATGACAAAACTCGTCAATTTTGAACATAAAGGACAGCGTCTGAAAATGGGTATAAAGATAAAGTACAATTCTTGAAATTCACTCTTTTAGTAATTACCCGTCTAAGATTCACATTGATTAGATATATATTCGACCAAATTTGTGAGGTTATGTTTATACTTTTTAGGCAATATGTGAGTATATAGCAAATAACCTAATACGTTTCCCGATTTATCTGAAGCAAATCCTCTATGAGAATTAAATTAAAGTAAATTATAAATATAAACCTTAATATGCTTCCCGATTTATCTAAAGCAAATCCTTGATGAGAAATAATTAAAGTAAATTATAAACATAGACCTTTTCTTTACTAAAAGTGCATAATAAACCATAAAAATAATTATTTTAAGATTTTCTTTGTAACGGTTTATTTACCAACTCATAATAATATTAATGAAAAATTAATACAAAATAGTTTAGATTCATTGTACCTTGTTGTATTATTCTACAAATGTGATTTGTAAGCTATTTATTCTTTCACACACACACACACTATTATTTTCTCTTCTTTTATAGTAAAAAACTATTAATACAAAATAGTTTAGATTCATTGTACCTTGTTGTATTATTCTACAAATGTGATTTGTAAGCTATTTATTCTTTTTCACACACACACACACATTATTATTTTCTCTTCTTTTATAGTAAAAAACTATATTGTCATCGATACAATTTTTTAATTAAAGTCCAATTCAAAAGTTATTCTCTATGTTTTTAGTTTGAGGGTGCAAAAAGAAAAAAAAAATATCACGTAACCATACTCCTTTCCCGTTTCTTGTACCAAATTCTTCAAATCAGTTAGAGACATGAAACGCTAAAAAAAAGTTACGTTAATAATAATAATAATTATTATAATTATAATTATAATATTTTTAACAATAATAATAATAATAATTTTAATGTGATACCTCATTTATTTGAAACGGATTGCCCGGGGTAGATGGTTCATAAAATGATGTGTTACGGGGCCCATAACCATATCCACCGTATCCACCTTCACCCCCAGATCTATCGTATCCACTGTATCCACCTTCACCCCCGTATCCACTGTAACCACCTTCACCCCCATATCTATCGTATCCACTGTATCCACCTTCACCCCCGTATCCACTGTATCCACCTTCACCCCCGTATCCACCTTCACCTCCGTATCCACCTTCACCCCCGTAACCCGGATATGATTGCTGCGTCGGGTAATATGGTTCATCAACAGGTGCATTCTCAGCACCGTATCCACTTTCTTGCACGTATGGAGATTCATACCCGTATCCGTAATCCGGATACACTTGATGCGTCGGGTAATTTGGTTCATCAACAGGTGGAGTGGGAGTCTTGTTCAAGTCTGGCAACTGTGTTTTTTGATCAACAGGGACTCCAGACACAACCTCCTCCTCCTCATTGGCATCATTTGCTCCCCATATGTCGTTAGAATAGCGATTACCGAAATAATTCTCGTTCCAAAATGATGACATTTTAACAAGATTGAACAAAAAACAGAACAGATGATTTTGGTTTGGTGTGTAAATTGTTTACTGAAGAAGAATATGAAAAACAGAAGAAGAAATGAACCGATAATGGAAGAGAAAAGAAAGCAGTGCTAAATAGAAGAAGAAATGAACCAATAATGGAGCAATGAGAAAGCAGTGCTAAATCAACATTCAAATTTACTGAAATAGGCAGCTTATAGCTCTCTACTCCCCATATTACTTTATTCACGTGCCTGGACAACATCGTGTCAGTGTCAAATCAGTCTGACATACGCTGCGTATTGATCAATACGCAGCGTATAGGGTTACCACTATACGCTGCGTATTGGTCAATACGCAGCGTATGGCAGACTGATTTGACATGATACTAGGTTTGACTGTCTGGTCGTGTACCTTCCCCTTACATACGCTGCGTAGAGGCCTCTACGCAGCGTATGTAAACCCTAAGTGTGCAGATAGCCTGCCAAAGTGTGCAAATAGTGAGAGCCAAATAAATAGATGTTTTTATTAAATAAAATAGGGTTTTATCCCTATGAAAATGTGTGTACTGAAACTTAGGATTTTCCCATTTGTTTAATATATTAAAAGCGTGGTATTTTACTCTGATAAAATATTTCCTAACTACGGTCCTGATGTAATTTCCGCTGCCAAAAATTGAATAAACACACGATACCACCAAAACTGGCTCGCGGCCACTCGTTCCCGAGGTAATAGGGATATGGGGTTGCGACAAATTAGCATCCCCCCACACTTAAATAACACATTGTCCTCAATGTGTCCCAAAAATAAGTTTTTCGGTTGATTAAAATGTGTAAAAGTGGGTTAAAAACAAGATTTTATGTCAGTGGGTAGCTGAACACGGGGTGTGTTGGGCTGAGCACGGCCCCGTGCTCAGGCTGCCAGTACCAAAAGTAAACAGAAGGCTAGGCACGGGGGCGTGTTCAGTGAGCACGGGCCCGTGTCCAGATACCTGAACTGGGCGTTTTTCATGCAGACCATGAGCACGGGCCGTGTTGCCTGAGCACGGCCCCGTGCTGAACTTGCTGTAATGAGAAAAAAAATGTCGGGAGGCCCTGTTTTTGTGCATGGGGTGTTGGTTCAAGCTTCCCTTAGTATCCTTCACCATCCAGAGTGTTTTTTATTCCTGAAAATTAAAACTAAACTAGAAAATATAAAAGTTAATCTAAACTAAAGCTAAGGATAGTTTCGCGGAATGCCTCCGTGGTGCGCCACGTTTATAAGGGTCCTTGGCTAGACCCTCCTTATCGGGTGGTTCTGGCTCATCTTCAATTAGGGGGTCGTCATTGCCGATTGAGTATTTCATTTATCGTTCAATATCGACACATCTTTTGAAGGCCCCTAATTGAATAGGTAGATTGTTGTACTTCCGATTTTTCAAAGCTTCGTGATTTTTCACAAAAGGTCATCCCAACACTAGAGGAGCGTCATCAAGGATGACAAAGTCGGTTGGGATTACCATTTGATTTGTTTGAACCAAGACATCCTCAACTATACCGATTGATTTTATTACTTTCCGATTGGATAGAAAAATGGGTATTTGAAGTGGAGAAAAATCACTAATACTTAATTTTTCGAAAATGTAGTTTGGCATTATATTAACACAAAGATCTTTATCAATTGTAATATTACTAATAAATGAGTTTTGAAAAAAACATGGAACCGGTGTAATGTTAATTTCAAATGGGTCTTCTTTTATTAGCGAAGTTTGATCATTTGTTAATCTAACGCTTACCGTCTCGTCAATTTTAGTGTTAGTGTTTAGCTCTTTTAAAAACTTGGCATGAGTGGGTACTAAACAATGATTTTCAAAAGAAGGTGACACGAGATTAATTTTATCAAAATTAGACTCTTCTTTAATTTTAACGTTATCGGACTCACCTTTTTCGTTGTTTAACTCATGTGTCGGTTTTTCACTTACTTGTTCTTCAATTTTTACATTTTCAACTATCTCTTCTTTATTACGAGTTAATTCTTCTCTTGCGCGGGACTCCTCTTCCCTTGCGCGAGATTCTTTTTTGTAACGTTTGATAGTTTTAATTTTTTCTATTATCCTATCGGCTATGTCGGTGATAGAGTAAGGATCGGGATCCTCAAAGCTTGAATTCGGATGTTCGATCCTTTGTTCCTCATAATACTCATAAGAAGTAGATGGTTCACACCATTGTTCTTCATTGTAAGTATATGATGGATAAGGGTCGTAATTTTATTCTTCATAATACTCATATGAGGTGGGTTGTTCACGCCATGGTTCCTCATAATAAGCATATGAAGGTGGTGGCTCATATCTTGGTTCCTCAAAGTATGAGTATGAAGGCTCATACATTGGTTCATCAAAATATGAGTATGAGGGAGGGGGTTCATACCTTTGGTCTTCATAGGATGTGTATGAAGTTGATGGCTCGTACCTGGGCTCCTCATAGTAGGTGTATGAAGTGGATGGTTGAAATAAGTCACAATACTGTACCGAGTGCGGGTCACCATAAATGGTGCAATAGTCTTCCCTATAACCATCCTCCTCATAGGTGCAGTTGTAATCTCCTGAGTATTGATCCATAAGAATCACTCAGCAGACCACAACAGAGTCTCGGAACCAGAAAACAAAAATTAAACAGAGACAGAGGCTGGACACGGCCCTGTGTTCAGTGGACACGACTCGTGTTCAGGATCTGTATCTGTATCCTGGCATTTGAATAAAAATTACTGGTTTTGTGCAGCACGCGGGTGTGTTCAGTGAGCACGACCCCGTGTTCAGACTCTGTATCTGGGTGTTTTAAAAAAATTATGCAGCACGGCCCCGTGTTCAGTGAGCACGGCCCGTGTTCAACCTACTGTAATATGCAAAACTAACTAAAATGCAGAAAAATGTGGCGTGTTTTGAAAAAGTTTTGAAAAACTGATTAGGCCGTCTATTTTAAGCTTTATTAAAATCCTTGTGTCCCCGGCAACGGCGCCAAAAACTTGATGCGTGTGAAGTGTCGTATAGTTTTTGATGTATATTTTTAGCCCTTTTTACACTTTAGTCAAGTTTTAAATTTATAAAACACGATATTTTAGTAACACCAAACACACATATGGGCAAGTGCACCCATCGTGAGCGTAGTATAGTGTTGGTAAGATACCGAGGTCGTCCAAGGACACAAGAGCTTTTAGTACCGGTTTATCCTCAACGTCTAATCAAATCAAAAGTTTAGAAAATGGTTTTAAACTAGAAAATAAAAACTAAAATGCTGAAAATAAAAATAAAAGTAAAAACAGATAGACAAGATGAATCACTTGGATCCGACTTGCCTTTAGTGTAACCTTTGATTATTTCCGAACTTTTGCACTTTTTAAGAGATTATCTTAGTTATTGTAGTAGGCCCCTCTTTTGAAGGTGACGTTACCCTTAACCCAATAGTTTGAGTCAGCAAGGATACAATCCTAAAGGGTTGGATTATTGAAAGATAATTAATTAAGTTATTAATGCATAATGTGGTAGGCACCTCTTTTGAAGGTGACGTTACCCTTGGATAAGTAGTCTGAGTCAGCAGGGACACAGTCCTAAGTTGCCGGGTTAAAGTTTTAATAGTAGCTTACATATGAGGGGATCAAGGAGTTCGGACCCCCGCCATCCAATACCAGTGGGTATTGAAGTAGGTCATACTAAAGTTGACCCAGATCCTTGCAGGATCTATACACTGAACAAGGCAAGACTCTTACCAAACCATTCCCTTAACCCCCGACCAGGTAGCCAACATATCTCCATATAGACCGTGGAGATATGAATGGTGAAAATCTTTTATTTTATATAGACAGTAAAATAATGCCAAGACACCACAGACAAATAATAAGGAAGAATCACCTTCAACATAAGAAACTAGTTATTAAAGTCATTAATACATAACCAAATAAAAAGTGCGAAAAGATTAAAAATAAAAAGTATTACACTAAATGCTTGTCTTCACCAAGTGATGTAAGAAACTTAGGCAAACATGGTCTTTGATTGTCAAGAACTCTTACTATCAATCTTGGATTCCGAGACTACTACACACACTCTATGATGGATGATGGATGATGGTGGTGGATGATGGTGTTGTGGTGGTGGTGGAGTGTGGGTGAAGTGTGAGAGAGGTGGTTTGTCAAGGGATGGTTTGCAAATGAGCCAAGCACCCCTATTTATAGCCTGCACAGAAGCCCGGTGTCCATTGGGCACGACCCCGTGTCCACCCGTCTTCTCTTTCTTCATTAAATGCAGTTTGTTTGCATTAGTTGACCACGCCCCCGTGTCCGCTGGGCACGACCTCGTGTGCAGAAGCGTATCTGTACTATCAAGATGTTCCTAGATTCTGTGAATCTTAGAGTTGACCACAGCCCCGTGTCCACTGGACACGCCCCCATGGTGGGTGATAGAAGCTTCTATAACTTTGTCTTTTCTGCAGACACTTGGGCACGCCCCCATGCTCATTGAGCACGGGGCGTGTTCAGTCTTCTGTTCTCTTGTTTTTGCTTGGGAGGATGCTGTCGAGGGGTCGGGCATGCCACGTTTATTCATTTTCTTGTATTTATGTTAGATTTAGCTGCCTTTTTGCTTCTTTTGTTCATTTGAGCTCATTTAATCATGAAAATACAAAAGGAAGACAAAAACACACTTTTCCAACATTAGTACTAAAAAGGGTTAGTTTTATGCCACATTTGATGTAATTTATATGTTGCATTTTGCACACATCAGTTGCAAACCCAGTCATGGTTCGAAAGCCCGATAACTCTTGGAGAATGTGCATAGACTCCAAGAACTTGAACAAGGCTTGTCCTAAAGATTGTTACCCGTTGCCAGAAATTGATCTCACGGTTGATTCCCTCACTGGTTACCCTTTCAAGTGTTTTCTCGATGCCTACAAGGGTTACCATCAAATTCTCATGAAAGAAGAAGACGAAGAGAAAACCGCCTTTCACACGGACAAAGGAATCTTTTGTTACCAAAAGATGCCTTTTGGCCTCAAAAACGCGGGTGCAACCTACCAACGCCTAGTTGACAAGGCTTTTTCTAGTCAAATTGGTAGAAACATGGAAGCATATGTCGACGATTTGGTAATCAAAAGCAAGACATAATACCAAATGCTTGATGACATCCAAGAAACCTTCAAGAACCTAAGGAAGGTCAACATGAAGCTCAACCCTGAAAAATGTTCGTTTGGGTTTGAAGAAGGAAAATTTCTGGGGCATATTGTGGGAAAACAAAGTATTAAAGCCAATCCAAAAAAAGTCAAAGCTGTTCTTGAAACCAAACCACCACGAAGCAAAAAGGAGGTGGAAAGCCTGAACGGAAAGCTTGCTGCACTGAAGCGTTTTACCTCGAAGTTGGCTGAAAAATCTTTGCCTTTCTTTAAAACGCTTAAAAGGTGTTCTGACAAGAAAGATTTCAAGTGGACCGAGGAGACAGAGTAAGCCTTTGAACAAATGAAACTACACCTGGCTTCCCTACCCGATATTGCAGTCCCGGAAACAGGAGAACTGATCTCTGTGTACCTCTCCGTTGCTGAAGAAGCAATAAGTGCGGTTCTAACCATCGAACGAGACAAAGTTCAGATACCCGTTTATTTCTTCAGCAAAACTTTAAAATTAGCAGAGATCAAATACCCTCCTCTGGAAAAACTTGCTCTAGCCCTAGTCTAAACGGCTAGAAGGCTTCGAAGGTATTTCCAAGCACTCCCGATACAAGTGGTCACCGACCAACCCATCAAGAGTGTGCTTGAAAAACCAGAAAATTCAGGGCGGCTGGCCAAATGGGCTGTAGAACTAGGTGAACACAAAATCACCTATGTTCCAAGAAAAGCCATCAAAGCCCAAGTCTTGGCCGACTTCATTGTGGAAGTTCCAAAGCAAGATGTCACAGAAGTTAACACAACTGCCACTGAACCTTCTGACCCTGAAGCCTGGAAGCTCTTCACCGATGGAGCTTCAAACGTTGAGGGGTCAGGAGCTGGGCTCATTTTAATCAACCCTGAAGGGTTAGAATTCACGTATGCTCTTCGATTTCAATTTCAGACCACCAACAACGAAGCTGAATACGAAGCATTGACAGCTGGCTTAAGGTTAGCCAAGGAAATGAAGGTTCAAAAGCTTCAAGTTCACACAGACTCGTTGCTTGTGTCAAGTAAAGTCAACGACAGTTACATTGCAAAAGAGCCCAACATGAAGAGATACAAAGAAAAATCTAAAGAACTGATGAACACATTTCAAACATGTACCATCAGGCAAATTCCCAGGTCTCAAAACAAGAAAGCCGATGCCTTGAGAAAACTCGCCTCTCTCACCTTTGCCCACCTTACCAAAAAGGTATTGGTAGAGGTGCTGAAAAATCCATCGATCGAAGAATTGGAAGTTCAAGATGTAATCACCGAAGAAGGCCCCAATTGGATGACTCCAATTAAAAAGTTCCTTAAAAACGGTGAGTTACCTGCTGATCAAACAGAGGCTGAAAGGGTTAAAATCAAGTCCAGACAGTATGTGCTGCAAGGTGAAACCCTCTACAAAAAGGGTTACCTTGCACCCTTACTGAGATGTGTTGGTCCTGAACAAAGCCAGTACATGATCAAAGAGGTTCATGAAGGGATTTGCGGAGCCCATTTTGGAGCAAGAACGGTGGTTGCTAAATTAATGAACCTCGGGTATTTTTGGCCTTCCATGCACCGAGACACCGCTGAACAACTGAGAAAATGTGATTCTTGTCAAATTCATGCACCGGTCCCAAAGAGCCCCAAGCATGACCTTGTCCCAATATCCTCAGCCTGGCCATTCTATAAATGGGGAATGGACATTGTCGGTCCATTCCCACCAGCCAAGGGTAGAGTGAAGTTCTTATTAGTGGCCATAGACTACTTCACAAAGTGGTCTGAGGTTAAACCACTTGCAAAAATCACGGGCAAGTAGGTCATCGATTTCATTTGGGAAAACATCATATGTCGCTATGGGTTGCCGGGAGTGCTGGTCACCGATAATGGGAAGCAATTAACTGAGAAGCCTTTTAGCCTTTGGTGCAAAGAATTCAGAATAGCTCAGGTTTTCAGCTCAGTAGCATACCCGTAATCAAACGGCCAAGTTGAAAGAATGAATCGAAGCATAGTTGAAGGAATCAAAACCAGATTGGGAAGGCATGAAAGCAATTGGCTCGAAGAATTGCCAAGTGTTCTATGGGCTATAAGAACAACCGAAAAAACAAGCCACAAAAGAACACCTTACAGCTTGGTATTTGGATCTGAATCCGTGATTCCAGCTGAAGTAGGAGTTGTAACTCAAAGAACAATCAACATGGATCCTGAAACAAACAGAAAAAAGACCATGTTGAACTTACAACTCCTAGAGGAAACACGAGACCAAGCTGCAATTCAAGAAGCCAAGTACAAACAAATGATGGAAGCTTACTACAACAAAAGAGTCAAGCATGAACGCTTCAAGCCAGGAGACCTCGTGCTTAGAAACAATAAGGCTAGTAAAAAAGAAAACCAAGGAAAACTCAGCCCAAAATGAGAAGGGCCATACACAATCCTTGAAGCACATAAGGGCGGATCCTATAAACTAGCCGATGCAGAGGGTAAAAGGCTTCCCAGACATTGGAATGGTAAAACCCTTAAAAGGTTCCATGTCTGATCGAGAAAGTTTGGTTTGTATTTCAAGAAGTTGTATTTCAAGAGTTGTCTCATGCTTAGTTTTTGTAAAACAATATCTCTTGAATGGATAATGATGTTTTATCAAATTTGTCTTTCTATCCTAAAATCAGGTTGAGAACCTAGCAAAAAACTCCATGGCAAGGGCCATGTAAGGGGATGAGCTCCCAGGCCACATCGCTCAATAGGTTCAAGGGTTGAATGAACCTATATAAGGGGTGAGTTCCTAAATCAATACAACTCCACGAGACTTAGGCAATTATCAAAAATAAAGATGTCTCATAGACGGGTTTGAACAGCCCACACCAAATGTTCCTTAAGCCTTGTAAAAAATCCTAGAAAACAAATCATTATTAACAGGCTTACGAACCAGAAATCAAACTTAGGAAAATAATAAATAGGATAGGTGCTATGTCTGCTTGTTAAAAATACTAAGGCTAAGTGACTGCAGCACTGAACCCTTTAAAGTATAAAAAACATAAAGACAACACAAACCCAACAAAGACAATGACATAAAAATAAAGAATGATTGAAGGAGCAACATAACAACATAACAAAAGATTGCATACAATCCAAACTCAGAAATACAAGCCAAAGAACCAAGCAACAAAGAATAGAGTAGCAACCGGAAGCCTCGAAGGCTTCAGGGTACAAACATTCAAACAGCCAGAATCCTTGAAGGCTTGAAGCCAATCAAGTTGCCTTGCAAAAACGAGCACCAACACAAGAAATCATAACACAAGGCAAATAGTAGCAACTTGGTAACATAAGAAAAGAAGCCTCAAAAGGCTTTCAAGCATCCAAACAAGTTAAAATAAACCTTAACTGTTTGTAAACCTAAGAATTGTTCAAATGGCCACCAAGGCCAAACCACAACCACAAAACAGGAACCTTAAGGGTTCCTGCAAAACCTAAAATTGTTTAAAGTAACATACAAACCATTAAATTGTTTAGTAGTGCTAAGAAAGCTACGAATATTGTTCAAGCATCAACAGGAGGCTTAGAAGCCCCGGAACCATCACCCTTAACCTTCTTGGCCTTCTTTGACTTCTTAGCTTTCGACCCACCATCACTCCCAACAGCTGAACCTTGGAGGCTTGCTTCCTTAGAAACATCGGCACCTTCTGAAAAAGTTTCATCACTATCTCCTGAACGAGAACGTTTCTTGGACAGGGAATTAAACACTTCAGCACAAACTTTTTCATTAACCCCAGCCGGTTTCAGTTCCTGCAAGACAGATAGAGGTTTACCAAAGCAATTTACAACTTGACTTACATACGGGTAAGTCAGCCTCTCCATCTGCTGAACGGATGCCTTAAACACTTCGGAAGCATCAGGACGAAAAATGGGAGATTGATCCAAGGCCTGGCCAGATTCATGAAGTTTAAAACCAGCAATAAGGCCTTGATGTTTCCTTAGATTCAGCAACTTCGTATAGACCTCTCCAAGGGCAGAGTTGAACTCATTGGAATGAAGGAGGTAGGTAACAACCTGGTGAAAGTCTTGCTCAATGAGCCACTGATTATCACCAGTGGCTTGAACAACCGAAGCCTTCAGACCTTCTTTCTTTTCATCAAAGGCCTTCTGTTGAACAGTTAAGGCCTCCCTATCAGCTTTCAACTTCAACTGGTCAGCCTCGAAACTTTTCTTGAGATCACTTATCTCAGTTTCGTGCCTCCTTGTCAATTCACCTACCTTCTTGACCCAAGCCTCTTCCTTCTTTGAAAAACCATCAATTTCTTTCTTCATGGCAGTCATAAAGGCTTTCATCTTATCATTCTTCTTAGAAGCCTCCTCATACTCCTGCATACCTTTTGTAAAATGGGTAACACCTTCAGCCAGCAAGGCCGAAAGGTTACAGGAGCTCAACATCAATCTGGAAATAAAATGATCAGCTTCCATCTCAGAAATCGCACTCCGAACACCAGGAGGAGCAAAATGTGCAATCACCTCGGCACAAACAACTGGATCCTTGAAGCTGTCTCCAACCTTAACATCCCAGTTTGGAACATAAACCTCTTCAGCTTTGGGACCCTCCAAGCTTTCAATGCTTTTGTCCGATGAACCCTGGATGGTAGGAGTAGAACCTTTCTTAACAAACTTCTTTTTCTTCCCGATTGGCCTTATCCCACAACTTGCTAACACCTAATAGAGCTAGCAAATGTTCAGGAAAAGGACGAACCCTTGAAGGGCACTCTCGAATGGCTTTAAGAAAAACTTCATTCAAATCAGACTCGGAAGGTTCCGGTTCATTGAGAACGGCATCTGGGTGTCTCCACACCATTTTAAAGGGGACAATAGAATCAGAAACCCAGAAAAATCGATCCTTCCAAGTACCAAGCGTGGTAACCATGGAAGAGATTAGGCAAGTGTCAACCTTGGATGTCTCAAAGGTGAACCAATCGCCGTTTTTCGCCAAACGAAAAAATCGACGGAATAACAACAACGAAGGGTCATATCCACAAGCCCGGCATAAAACCTCTAAGTGCAAAACCCTAGCCATGCCCTTCAGATGAATTTGACCAAAGGAAACTCGATAGTACTTCAAAACATTCAATACAAAAAGAGAAAAAGGATGACGGAGGTTGGAAAATTCAAAATGACGACAATACAGGGCAATAGAACCAGAGGGACATTGATCAACAGATTTATCACAAGCCCGTGCAACTGGTTTAAACTTCATCCCAATCCCCCATTCCATACAAAACAATTCTACTTCCTCTTGGGTTAATCGAGAAAATGATTTCGCCAAATCTTTTCGAGCACCCATTCTACAGGAAAATAAACAGAGATGTGGAATTGAAACTAACCTGGAAAGAAAATCGGAAGGAAAACTTGAGAGAGATATGGAAATTTGATTATCACCTTGTTAATAAATGAAAAATAAAAGCCCATTTAGGGATATGATTACACGACAGTTAATAATCTGCCCCCTGCAGAAACCGCCGTCAGTTAAATCAATTGTGTTGTCAAAATTCAAATTTCAAAAAACTCAGCGGTAACGAACCCTTCAAGCCTTGAAGCTTTTAAGCAATACAAATAAATGTGTAAAAGTCAGAAGTCTTTGAGCTTATTTCCCAAAAACCTCTGACTTGGGGGGCTGATAACGGGGGTAGCCCAAGACCAAATAAAATGATTTAGACACATAAATGCTTAAAGGGTTGAAAGGTTAAAAGGTTCAAAGCCCGCAAACTCGGGTGAGCAGCAAAAGGGATGTGAACAGTGAACCGTCACTTCTCTGATTACTTGTCCAGCCTCTCGCAGCCGTAAAAGAAGACATGTGCACAGAGTGTAGTCTTTTACCCGCAGGTCCAAACGGTTTAACCCCTAAAAGGGTAAGTCCCCCACTGCAAGCATGTTTCACTAGTCAATGGTTTCTTCTTTGGGCGATGTCCTTCCCTATAAATTGACACTTCATTTAGTGCTGAAGGACATTCCGATCAGCCTTGATTCCATTGGGATCTCTAGTCTTTTCTCTTGAGTACTTGTTCCATGCAAATCTCTCTTCCTTACATTCAATACACACAATTCCATTGCTTTCACATCCGGAGCTGAACACACTTCAGCAAAGGATTTCAAGCAAACAACAAAAGCTAACTAGTGAATCTCTCTCCACGTCTTGCAAACGTGGAGGGACCCCACGACCTGCGTTAGGCAAAACTCGAACTTTCCAAGCCTTTTGCCTAACCGGCTTGGCTACTATCAACGGTCTAGTATTTGTTGCATCAACATCTTACAAAACGTATATTTTTAATCATTTAATAGATATATTGAATAGTGATGACATTTCAATGTTTTCAATAGATCATCTTCAAAACTCTACAAGAATTGATGACATTAAACGGTTACTTTTCAAAATAAACTATTTCATATGTGAAAACAATAGAAGAGTTTTTAGATCAGTGAATTTCAAGGATTGTCCTTTATCTTTATATCAATTTTCAGGCGCTGTCCTTTATGTTTAAAATTGACGAGTTTTGTCCTTTATGTTTTCATATCATATACGTTTTGTCCTTTAGGCCTAACCCAGTTAGTTTTTCAGTTAAATTTAGTCATGTGCTTTGCACATGAGGGCATTTTTGTCAATTCAACTGAAAAAACTTACTGGGCTAGGGTTAAAGGACAAAACGTGTATGATATGAAAACATAAATGACAAAACTCGTCAATTTTGAACATAAAGGACAGCGTCTGAAAATGGGTATAAAGATAAAGTACAATTCTTGAAATTCACTCTTTTAGTAATTACCCGTCTAAGATTCACATTGATTAGATATATATTCGACCAAATTTGTGAGGTTATGTTTTTACTTTTTAGGCAATATGTGAGTATATAGCAAATAACCTAATACGTTTCCCGATTTATCTGAAGCAAATCCTCTATGAGAATTAAATTAAAGTAAATTATAAATATAAACCTTAATATGCTTCCCGATTTATCTAAAGCAAATCCTTGATGAGAAATAATTAAAGTAAATTATAAACATAGACCTTTTCTTTACTAAAAGTGCATAATAAACCATAAAAATAATTATTTTAAGATTTTCTTTGTAACGGTTTATTTACCAACTCATAATAATATTAATGAAAAATTAATACAAAATAGTTTAGATTCATTGTACCTTGTTGTATTATTCTACAAATGTGATTTTAAGCTATTTATTCTTTCACACACACACACACACACATTATTATTTTCTCTTCTTTTATAGTAAAAAACTATTAATACAAAATAGTTTAGATTCATTGTACCTTGTTGTATTATTCTACAAATGTGATTTGTAAGCTATTTATTCTTTCACACACACACACACACATTATTATTTTCTCTTCTTTTATAGTAAAAAACTATATTGTCATCGATACAATTTTTTAATTAAAGTCCAATTCAAAAGTTATTCTCTATGTTTTTAGTTTGAGGGTGCAAAAAGAAAAAAAAAACAAATATCACTTTCCAATTCACAAGCCTTAATAATAAATTATAAAAAAAATAATCAACAACATCAAAAATAACACATATGCATATGCATATGTAATCCATTAATTTGGTCAAAATGGAGTGTGAATGATACGACGACGTGTCGTTGATGAAAGACGCATCTCGACTTAACATATACTCCCTCTTCTCGTTTCTTGATTTCTTTCTTCTTTCAATTTCTTGCTCTCAACTCTCAATCAATCGATAATATTCTCATCATTTGGATTCAAGATTAGATTTTTCCATCTGGGTTTCATTCAAGATTGATTCTTGTGCATTCAGAAATCCAAAAAACTGTTGATTTGAAATCATTTGATTACAAATTAATAATCTTTAATCTGGGGTTTTGAAGATAGAAACAGAGATAAAGATTATTCAATTCATGGGTTGTTTTTCTTGTTTTGATTCGAGGGTAGAAGAAAAAAAGATTCCTCAAAAAGTTGGGGCTGCTGATCAACCTCAAGTCCACTCACCTGCTTCTTCCAACATCTCCAGATTACCTTCTGGTATGTATGTGTGTTTGTTTAATAATTATGTTTATAATTTGAAGTATGAATGTATATTAGATAGATAGATAGATAGATATACAATATTGGTTGTTTGATCTGATCTATGTTTGTATGTATTAGGATTTAGGAATCCCCTTTTGTGTCTTACTTGTTATGACTAGTTGATTATTCTTTTTTTGATTGATGTAGACCCCATTAGGTTATATGATAAAAACATCATTTTCATTTCTTTATGTTATTGGAAATTTGACTGACTGTTGTACTGTGCGTTTTTAGTTTTGAGAGATCTAATTGAATTGTGCAGTTATTAATCATTTAATCTTATGTAATTTGAATTGGTTTTATTGGTATTGAATGATTGGATTTGCAGGTGTGGATAGATTGAAAAACAAAAATAATGTGAGTTTGAGGAGGGAATCGTCGGGCCCGAAAGATGGCCCGTATAGTCAAATTCCTGCTCATACTTTCACATTCCGTGAACTTGCGGCTGCAACGCGTAATTTTAGCCCCGATTGCTTTTTAGGGGAGGGTGGGTTTGGATCTGTGTATAGAGGGCGTCTTCAGGGCAGCGGTCAGGTATTTTCCGTTAATTTTTTTTTTATGAATTTTATGGTATTTGTAATCTTGATTACATGAAGGAAACTAATTTACTGAAGTGTATTGTTTTGGGTATTGTGTGTGCTCTTCAAAGATCCCGTTGACTGATAAGTTCTTCGAGCTTTAGTAAAAACAGTTTGGGGATTTAGCGCTTAGAGATATTTGACCATTGTATTTAGGGTAGTTTATTAAAAACCGATTAAAGATTAGTGCCATGGGTTGTCTTCATGATTACAAAAACATTACCATTCCAATAAAAGCTTAAATCTTTTCGTAAAACCGAGTTAGGGCGGCAGGTTGTATTGGGTTGGCCTGTAAACATTTTTGTTTCCATATGTATAGTTTTATTTGTGGATAGTTAATATATTTCTTATGATTACAAAAACATTATCATTTCAATAAAAAAGTTTAAATTCTTGCACAAAACCGAGCTAGGAAGACATATGCATAAAACATACCCTTTGACCCGCTGACCCATTTGGACCCGTTCATAAGTAAACGAACCGAAAATGACAGTTGTGATCCATCATTGAATCTAAAGTCTAAGATCAAGTGGGGGAGCCATGATTTCTGGGTATGGTCATCATAACAAATATTTTTCAGATGATGCACCACGATAACTTTTTTTATTTCTTATTATCTTTTCCCGTAACAAATTACAACTATTTTTCAGGTCATGCACTTTTTTTATATCGAATTGGACTAGTCATAATCGTTTCTTAAATTAAAATCTAACTCTGTTTTACAGATTGTAGCGGTCAAACAATTGGACAGAAATGGACTCCAGGGTAACCGTGAATTCCTTGTGGAAGTTCTTATGCTCAGTCTTTTACATCATCCCAATTTAGTGAACTTAATTGGGTACTGTGCGGACGGTGACCAAAGACTTCTTGTTTATGAATTCATGCCATTGGGATCATTAGAAGATCATCTTCTAGGTAACCATCTTTGCGTATTAGAACCGGTTATGTTGATAACTTGATATATAATAATAATTCGACTAATTTATTTATATACTCTTTGCAGATCTTCCATCAGATAGAGAAGCGTTAGATTGGAACACGAGAATGAAGATAGCGGCAGGTGCAGCGAAAGGTTTGGAGTTTCTGCACGACAAGGCTAACCCTCCGGTTATTTATCGGGATTTCAAATCGTCAAACATTTTGCTTGGTGAGGGGTTTCAGCCGAAGCTTTCTGACTTTGGGCTGGCTAAGTTGGGCCCCACTGGAGATAAGTCTCATGTATCCACACGGGTCATGGGAACATATGGTTATTGTGCTCCTGAATATGCTATGACCGGTCAACTCACAGTTAAGTCCGATGTATACAGCTTTGGAGTGGTGTTTTTAGAACTTATTACGGGTCGAAAAGCCATTGACAGTGCTGCACCACAAGGACAACAGAATCTGGTCACTTGGGTAACCCCTTTGTTTCCATCATATGGAGTTTTCATTTTATTTTGAGTAAAATGCCATTTTCGTCCCTGAGGTTTGGCCAGTTTTGCGACTTTCGTCTAAAGGTTTGTGTTTTCACATCTGGATCCAAAAGGTTTAAAATCTTGCCATTTTCATCTGGCTAGTTAACTCCATCCATTTTTCTTCGCTAAGTCAGGGGTATTTCCGTCTTTTTGGTTAACTTAAACGGCAATTTTTTCTAACGAATTCGCTCAGGGGTATTTTAAATGCTTGTAAATAAATTAAAAAGCCCGAATTGCCCTTTAAGTTAATAAAAAAGACGAAAATACCTCTGACTCAACAGAGAAAAATGGATGGAGTGAACGAGCCGGATGAAAATGGCTAGATTTCAAACCTTTTGGATTCAGATGCGGAAAAACAAACCTTTGGACGAAAGTCGCAAAACTGGTCAAACCTCAGGGATGGAAATGGCATTTTACTCTTTATTTTAATTAAGATAATGTTTTGTTCTCGAGTGTCTAAAGGTTCTTACTGCATTCAGTAATGGGTCAAAATGAGCTAATAATTATATTTAAATAAATGTTCACCGTGTGTCCGTGTCAAAAATTATTCATAATCCTATTTTCCAATTTGTGAATAAAATTAATTTCACTGTTTGTAATTACAGGCCCGACCCTTATTCAACAATAGAAGGAAGTTCGCAACGTTAGTGGACCCCAGGCTCGAAGGTCGTTATCCAATGAGGGGTCTCTACCAGGCTCTAGCCGTTGCATCGATGTGCATTCAAGAACAGGCTGCGGCTCGACCTCTAATTGGAGACGTGGTGACGGCCTTATCTTATCTCGCGAACCACACCTATGACCCTGGTGAGAGGAACGGTAGAGTTTCGAAGAATGAAGAAGGTGGCGGGTCGGGTCGTAGCAGATGGGGGGATCTAGAAGGTTCGGATAAAGGAGATTCACCTCGAGAAACACAACCTCCAAAAATAGTGAACCGAGATCTTGATCGAGAACGAGCTGTTGCCGAGGCTAAAATGTGGGTGGAAAAAAGACGACAAAGTGCACAAGGAAGTTTTGACGGGAATCATAACGGTTAGGAGACGAGTATCTGTGAGTTGTTGTACGTTGTTTTTTGGTCAGGTTTTCGTCGTTTTCCCAATACCAGATTTAGGCAAAAGAGGCGTTTATGTATGTATGTATACTAAATGAAGAGAATGGGAAAACTTTAAACATGTTTTATGGTAAATTTTGGTTTGTTTTTCTGTATCATATTGGCTGATGATACATAACATGGTTTTAGACTTTTAGCAACTTATTAAATGTGTCAATTTAGAGTTTTTTTATTGAAAAATTTGATTTTTGTTGGGTATGTCTACAGTTAAGAATATTCATATATTTCAAGAATTAGCAATTTAAAATTTATATTTGATTTTTTGAAGACAAAAAAGACATTGAAAGGGACAGTTTGATCATTCAGTTTCTTAACTACCACTAATACAACAGTTGGTGTCATATTCGACAACATTACCTGTACGAGAATCTTTCTTTGTAGTTCTTGTAATTCTGTTCCTTTTTTATTTCTGTACTGTACTTCAAAGCTTCTTGCTTTTTTATCTATGAAATTCCGCCTTTTTCAAAAAAAAAAAAAAAAAAAAAAAAATATAGTTGGTCATGAATAAACATACTGTTTAATCATTATTATATTTTTTTAATCAAAATTTATCATTAAATTACAAACTAATTTGTATCTTAGTTCATCCAAACTTAGAGAAAGGGAAAACTCATTTTTAAGGTCTTTTTTTCAAAACCCTTTGTACAAACTTATATTATTTATCGTTACAGGATTTAAATACCGGCAATTTATTCATCTACCTTTTTTTTTCAGATTTAACAAAATAGCTAATCTATATGTGACATTGTTGGCTTGGGTAAATAATTCTTTAATAGACACTTGTTTTTATTTTTGAGGCTTTCTATTTTCCAGGATCTATAGATTTAGAAGATAGGAGTCGACTAGCCCCTGCTTAGACTGCTTGGAGAGAAGGGGCGTGGAGCGATACATGGATGTCACGTCAGCAGATGGGGCTTTGCTCTTCAAGCCCCAAAAACCATGGGGTGGTTGTGGGCTTTTTTGGGACCCACTTTTTTTTTTGTTTAAAAAAAACTAACCACACCAATCACCAAACCTCTCAAACAACAATGCCGTCATGTCACCATCAACAATTGCCCCACGCCGGGTGAAGATACCCACACCATGTCCATGCCCCTCCATGGGGTGGTGTTGCAGGCGCGGATGGGGCTCCCACGCCACCTCCATGCTTCAATGCTGCCACTATGTATAGTCTTTGGTCCGGGAGTGGCTTCGGGACGGAGGGTGTAACATCTGCGTCCCTAGACTTTTACCTATTTGACACTTTTAGCCCCTAGACTATGTGATAGTTGCTACTTTTAAATACTTGGTGAATCTTATGCTATGATTACTTAATACTATGATTACTTAATACTATGATTCTACGATACTATGATTCTATGAGACTTGATTCTATGATTCTTGACTCTTGATACTTTGGTGCTTGACTCTTGAGGCTCATGAAACTCGAGACTTGGTTGAACGAGGGACTAGAGTCCTGTCACTGGCGGAAACTATGAAACTACGGAAACTATGGAAACTTTTGTGTTAATGCTATAATCTAGTTATACTATTACCCAATGATACGCAACGCTTAATGTCACACCCCCAAAATAGCACGTGCGGAAACACCGCGGGGCGTGTGACGTACCAGGATCCAGCCACCAATCACATTGAACTATATCAAGATATTAAATAAAAGTTTCCAATTATTTCATAAGTAAGTTCAAATCACTACTTGAAGCAAATGCGTTCAGTGGAAGCATAATGTAAATCGTTATTCAAGTGTATCAAAACAAATGTGCAAAAACAATGAACATGTATCCAAGAGCCACGACCCATGACCACTCCAGCACTCCCAGATAGCAAGTTCCATAACCATGAATCTAACGACCTGCAAGCATGCAGACAAGTGTATCAGACAACGCTGGTGAGTTCAAAGTTTGTTTACGCGTTTAGTTACCAGTTATATGTTTAAAGCATTTCAGAAATACAATGTTGTTAATAACTCGAGTACCGCGGGACGGCTCTAGATTATTTGCCCTTCCCCAATGCTCTATCAAACATTGGTCGAGTGGTTAAGGTAATTAGTTCACGCCCGTCCTCCCCGGTACGGTGTGAGGGTGCCAAACCTAATAGCGCTATCAACTAATAACCCCGTTGCCTCCCCGGTAACTAATTCGGTATAGGATGGGACTTAAATGATAGATATGAGTGTATTAACCAACATCCCAAGTTTAACATTCCAGTTAAACCCATTTACCCGACATTCCTCCCCGGAATGTTTACCAGATGTCCCTCCCCGGGACGCATGCTTGAAAAAGACAGTGAACTCACCTTAGATTTGCTCGGTAAGACAAATTACACGTTCAAGTTAATTAGCCAAATCCTATAACGTTCACACATATCCAAATCAGTTAGTATACAAACTACCTATCTATACACATAGTCTAGTATTTGCATCCAGTACACATTATTCACATTCCGTTCACTTGTACAGAAACAGATAACATATAATCTTGGCCAAACACTATACGACCCATTTAGGTACATCAGGCTCGTACAACATGAGGCCTAAAAAGGGCTTGTGCGATTGGATTGGTCTTGTGCGATCAAGGCTTGATACGCGGCCCAAGACCATCCAAGCCCACTGTACTTGTGCGACTGGCCATTTAGGCCCAAAACACTTGTGCGACTGAGTGACTGTTGTGCGATTGGGATCCCTTGTGTGACTCATGTGTGGGCTGGCCCAAACAACTCGGGGGCCCAAGTCCTTGTGCGATTCAATAACTATTGTGCGATTGATCTTGTGTTGTGCGATTGAGGTGAGCTTGTGCGATCAGACTAGTCAACCAATCCCCCCCATGATTTACGTAAACATGACTCCATTCCCCAATCATAGATCAAACAGTTACAATTCTTAATTTATTCAAACCCTAATCATTCCATTTATGATTAACAATCACAATAACACTTTTACTCAATTAAGCATCATCATCATCATCGCACAAAACAACATTCATTAACACAATCATCATGAGCAAATGATCTCTAAACCTTTACAATCTCGCATCAACCACCATGAATCCTAGTTTGACAACACAATATTTAAGCATGGTATATTTTACTTAACATCATCGGCCCACATCATCAACATATTTTATCCCTAGTCACTTTCATTAGTCATTCTAACACATAACTCTAAGAACAACATCCAATACACATCAATTCACATATGGCCGGGGACAAGGGGATTAGCGGAAACAAAAGTGAATACAAACACTAACCAGATTACAAGATGTCGAAGGAGGTGCTAGGGCCGAGAGAATGCTCCGATCGAGTGAAGAGGACTGCCGTCGATTTTTTTGGGAAGATGAGGAAGTAGGGTTTGCTAAAATTTAGCAAAGGAATACTATGCACCCCTATATACATATGCGCATGCCACGAGGGGTGGGTTTGGGTTTAAAGACATTTGGGCTCGAAGGAGCCCACATGGTCCGGGGATTGTGCGATCGATTAATGGGTTTACGACCCAAGATCCATGTGCAAATCCATTCTAACACACACACAAAAATATAACTTATAACATTCATGCAAAACACAAACTCGTCATCATTCACATTTAAACAGACAATTCATTTAGCGTACACATATTACATCGAAGTATCATACGTAAATAAGACCAATCACAAGGAAAAGCTCTCTAGATTACGGGTTGTCACATTATCCCCGACTTGAAAGAAATTTAGTCCTGAAATTTGATAAGCCAACTCAGAGGAGTGTTGTGATAGATTAGGGTGACTGTGGATTTTCCCCAGGTGCCACATCATCTCCAACTTGAAAGGGAATTTCGTCCCGAAATTCACCAGTTGCATCAGAATTAGCTTGGTCAGTTGGGAATAGTTGAGAATACTTGAGCTTCATCTGATCTTCACGTTCCCACGTGAACTCTGGTCCACGTCTTGAGTTCCAACGAACCCTTACGATTGGGATTCGACTGTGCTTACGAACCTTAACTTCACGATCCATGATTTCAATAGGTTCTTCGACAAACTGCAATTTGTCGTCGATTTTCAGTTCTTTGAATGGTACCACAAGTGTCTCATCGGACAAACACTTCTTTAGTTGAGAGACATGGAAGACATCGTGAACGTTACCCAATTCAGCAGGCAACTCGAACTTGTACGCCACTTTGCCAATTCGTTCCAGAATTTTAAATGGTCCAACGTATCGTGGATTAAGTTTGCCTCGCTTTCCAAAGCGCACCACACCCTTCCAGGGTGAGACTTTCAACATAACACGATCGCCTACAGCGAACTCCAAAGGTTTCCTACGCTTATCAGCGTAGCTTTTCTGGCAGTCACGCGCTGCCGCCATGCGATTCCTGATTTGGACAATTTTCTCAGAAGTTTCAAGTACAAGTTCTGGACCTATGATCTGGCTGTCACCCACCTCAGCCCAACAGAGAGGAGAACGGCATTTCCGTCCGTACAATGCTTCGAACGGAGCTGCCTGGATGCTGGTATGGTAGCTATTGTTATAAGAGAACTCTATCAACGACAAGTGTTTCTCCCAACCCTTACCAAAATCAATCACACATGCTCGCAGCATGTCTTCAAGTGTTTGGATGGTCCGTTCACTTTGACCATCCTTCTGTGGGTGATAAGCAGTACTCATGTCGAGACGTGAGCCGAATGATTTGTGCATCGACTGCCACAAATCTGAAATGAAACGCGGGTTACGATCAGAAATAATAGAGGTTGGCACCCCGTGCCTAGAAACCACTTCCTTAAGATAAACAGCTGCAAGTTGTGAGAACTTATTAGTTTCCTTGATCGCAAGAAAGTGCGCTGACTTCATGAGACGGTCAACGATCACCCAGATGGTATCGTTCCCGTTTGAGTTCTTGGCAAACCTCTGAAGAAATCCATAGCAATTTGCTCCCATTTCCACATGGGTATCTCTGGTTGCTGGAGCAGGCCTGAGGGTTTCTGATACCCTACCTTGACTTTCGCGCAAGTCAAACACTTACTCACATAAGTCGTGATGTGGGCCTTCATCTTCGGCCACCAGTACAAAACTTTGAGGTCCTGATACATCTTATCCGAACCCGGATGAACAAAGTATCGAGACTTGTGCGCTTCGTCCATAACAAGCTATCTAATATTTCCAAATAAAGGAATCCATATTCGTTCCATGAAATAGTAAATGTCGTTAGATCTCTCTACGAGTCGTTTCTCCATGCCCCACAAATACTCAACTTTGATGTTTTCCTCTTTCAGCGCTTCAGTTTGAGCATTACGGATCTAGTCAGGTAAGTTAGAGTAGATAGTGAGCTGCAAGGCGTGAACACATTTGGGTTTCGTTTCCTTTCGACTAAGGGCATCAGCTACGACGTTAGCCTTCCCTGGATGATACTTGATTGCACAATCGTAGTCATTTAAGAGTTCTACCCAGCGACGCTGTCACATATTTAATTCCTTCTGGTCAAAGATGTGTTGAAGGCTCTTGTGGTCGGTATAAATAGTGCATTTAGTACCATACAAGTTATGCCTCCAGATTTTGAGTGCAAACACCACGGCCCCCAACTCTAAGTCGCGAGTCGTGTAATTCTTCTCATGAACCTTCAACTGCCTAGAAGCGTAAGCTATCACCTTTTCGCGTTGCATTAGCACACAACCGAGACCTTGAATAGAAGCATCACAATATACCACAAAATCCTCGGTACCTTCGGGTATAGACAGGATCGGTGCACTGCAGAGTTTTTGCTTCAAGAGTTGGAAAGCATCCTCCTGTTTCGTTCCCCAAGAATATACGACGCCCTTCTGTGTTAAAGCAGTGAGGGGTTGTGCAATCTTTGAGAAGTCCTTGATAAATCTACGATAGTATCCAGCTAGACCAAGAAATTGTCGCACCTCCGAAGGGTTCTTCGGTGTCGCCCAATTTCTGATAGCATCGATCTTTGCAGAATCCACGTGTATCCCCGATTCATTCACAATGTGGCCAAGGAAGTGTACCTCTCGAATCCAGAAGTCACACTTAGAGAATTTCGCGTAGAGTTGCTCCTTCCTCAGGAGCTCCAAGATAAGACGCAAGTGTCGCTCGTGATCCTCTTTGCTCTTTGAATAGATCAGAATGCCATCGATAAACACGATGATGAAATCGTCAAGATACGGTTTGCACGCGCGGTTCATGAGATCCATGAACACTGCTGGTGCGTTAGTTAACCCGAATGACATAACCAAAAACTCATAGTGGCCATATCGCGTTCGAAAAGCCGTTTTAGGAACATCCTCCTCTCGGACTCTCATCTGATGATAGCCCGATCTTAAGTCAATTTTCGAGTAAAAACTTGACCCTTGCAATTGGTCAAACAGATCATCGATGCGTGGCAAAGGATAACGGTTCTTGACTGTCACTTTGTTGAGCTCTCGATAATCTATGCACATACGAAAAGACCCGTCTTTCTTCTTCACAAACAGGACTGGGGCTCCCCATGGCGAAGAACTGGGTCGGATAAAACCTCTATCCAACAGTTCTTGGAGTTGATTAGACAGTTCCTGAAGCTCTCCTGGTGCAAGACGATAAGGGGCGCGAGCAATAGGGGCTGCCCCGAGTGTGAGGTCAATCTGAAACTCCACCTGACGGTGTGGAGGTAAACCAGGAAGTTCTTTAGGAAATACATCAGGAAATTCATGGACAACAGGCAGATCCTCGATTTTCCTTTCTTCAGGCTGAGTGTCAGTAACAAGTGCTAAAATAGCAGGATAGCCCTTACGTAAACACTTCTGGGCTTTCATAGCTGAGATGATGCCAACCATTGCACCACTACAGTGACCTTGAACCAACAAAGGCTCTCCACCAGGGAAAGGAATACGCACGATTTTCTCTTTACAGAGAATTTCCGCTTGATGCTTAGACAACCAATCCATACCAATCACTACGTCGAAACTACCAAGAGTAACAGGAAGAAGGTCGATGTCGAACACTTGACCCACAAGATTGAGTTTGCATCCCATAATGATGTGTGAGGCTTCAATTGTCTTACCATCAGCTAATTCTACTACATGCTTAGCTTCTAGAGGTGTTGGAGCTAACCCTAATCGTTGATTGAACTCTAAGGACACATAACTCCAATCGGCACCAGAATCAAATATCACAGAAGCAAAAAGATTGTTAACAGAAAACGTACCAGTCATGACATTGCCGTCGTTCCTAGCATCACCAGCACCAATCGTAAATACCCTTCCACGAGCACCATTGCCCCCATTGTTGTCGTTATTGTTGTTCCCAGCATTGTTATTCTGACGGTTGTTGTTATCATTGGCATTTTGATTCAGCTGAGGGCAATCCCGCTTAATGTGACCCTCGTCCCCACACTGGAAACACCCCTTCCTATTGCCTTGGTTCTGATGGGGCTGCTGCCTTTGCTGTTGCTGATGTTGCTGTGGTTGCTGCTGATTATGCTGCTGCTATTGCTTTGGGAACGGAGCTCTACAGTCCTTTGCCATATGGCCCACCTTATCACACCTATGGCACGCTCGGACACATGGTCCATGATGATGATAACCACACTTGTTGCACTTTGGCTGCCTACCAGCGTAGGAGCCTTGGTTTGGATTGCTGCTCTGACCTTGATTCACAGAGGATGACTGACTGAAACTACGAGTGTTGTTGTGGTCTGGCTTTTTCTGCGACTGGTTCGAGTTGGACGCCTTGTCCGTTTCATTCCACTTGCGCTTATTATCACTAGCAGGTGTAGTAGCAGCAGTAGGGGTAGCAGAAACGCGAGGCGGTAGCGAACCGCGCTCGACCTCTTGGTCCGTAATCTTGTGTGCTAAACGGATGATCTGAGGCAAGTTGTTAAGATTTGCAGCAGTGACCAAACTCTTAACTTGCGATGCTAATCCTTTAATGTACAATTTGATTCTTTGAGGTGGTGGTCGTGACAAGTTAGGGCACGTGTTTGCTAGCTCATGAGATCGTTTCGTGTAAGCCTCGATCTATGATCCCTCCATCTTCAGGTTATAGTACTCGTTCTCGAGCTTCTGAATCTCGTCACGGGGACAGTACTCCTCTCGCATCAACTCCTTGAAATCATCCCAAGTAGTTGCATTAGCCATTTCGATGCCCAACATTTGCACCTGGGCATTCCACCAAGTTAAGGCACCATCCTCCAATGTGCCTGTAGCATACTTCACCCGGTCCCCCACGGGACAGTTACACATAGCAAACACTGACTCAACTTTCTCAAACCAATGAAGTAGCCCCACAACTCCTTCAGTCCCACTGAATGTCTGTGGCTTAAAATCCATGAACGTCTTAAACGTGCAAACAGGCGGGTTGTTTTGATTCTGATTCACTTGTTGACCTAAAGACGAAAGAAAATATAACACACGAGTAAGAGTCGAGTACGCGACACAAGAATAAAGAGTATTTGGCACACATCGTACCAGCCTGATAAGCCGCTAGGGCTTCAGCCACACGAGTGTTGATCAGGTCGGTTAATTCGGCCTGAGTCATAGCAATGTTGCCACGTCCACCGCCGCAGCCACCACCAGGTCCACCATTACGTCCACTCATGATTCTATATAAGAGAAGGGAAAATGTTAAGGGTCGGAATTGAGTAGGAGTCAAACATCACGATGACTTCTATAGGCTACCAAGTTTACATCAGACAATAGAGCGGAACCCCTTTCACACTCGTTAAGCCTCGCTGGGACTCACATGCACCCCACATTATTATTATTATGTGTGCACCCATAATAACAATGCAATTTGCATGTTTATCTCAGCTCCTCCCAACTCGTGCAAAAAGGTTCCTCAACTTCGAGTAACAAGACAAAAGACATCACAAATACTCTTTATTCTTGTGTCGCGTACTCGACCAGACGCACACACTCCTCTTTTCTTCCATTTCTCGGTGATTTCGGTACGTTTTACACTAGATTCTTGTACATCTTTAATCTACACGTCATTCTCTACATGATTCTACTTTGAAATCTCACTTTTCACCGTGAAATCTCTGAGATTTAAGCCCTTGAGGGTGACGTCACCATGGCGGTTTGTACAAACTATTGAGTGATGTCATTCTGTTTAAGATCTAGCTCAGATATAAGGAATTTCATGTGTTTTCACACTGAATCTTAACTAAATCTAAACTTTTTGGCTAAAACTTATGTTTATCTTCATCTTTCTTAACTTTTTACTTAAAAACGGTGGAATCCGGATCTAAACGGGCTGTAGACTTGATTATTAGTCTAAAGTCGGCTTGGAAATGGATTATTGCCGGAGAAGTCGACCAGAGTGCGGATTCCGACATAAATACTGTCAAAGACAGACGACTGAGCGGACTGGGGTGATTCCCATCCGATCAGATCGGCTGTACATTGATGGGTTTACCGTTGTCTCAATACGTACCAAGTCGTCGCCGTTTAATCAGAAACTTAGAAACTTTACAAGTTTAGGAACGGGACAAGAACAACCCGGTTGAGTGGCAATCCGATCGGATAGCCATCCGATCGAACAACCATCCGATTAGGTGACACTTACCTCGTAACCTTAGATCTTTTTTGAAACTTAGAATCTTTTTGAAAACTTGGAACCCTGGATCGAATGGCAATCCGATCGGATAGCCATGCGTTCGAACAACCATCCGATCAAGGTAACCTGAGTTGACACTTGATTTGACAATTGGAATCTTAACACTTGGATCAGATGACCATTCGATCGAATGGCCATCCGTCCCATTCACATACATGCCATCTCAATCGAATGGCAATCCATCGGACAGCCCTCCGGTCAAGATGACTGATCCGACACTTGGTTTGAATCTCGTTATTCTGCCCGACTCTTATCCGTTGTAATCTAATCAGGCTAAACCTAGAGAGCTCCCTTTGATCCAATAACAGTTAATCTGTTAAGCAATCACTGTGAGTATACTCGATCCCCTTTTTGCTTTAAACTTTGGGGTGCAACATGTATTCTATTAAACTATGATACTTGAGACTTCTGGAAACTAAACTCTATCCTATGTGTATGTGAAACTTGTGATTCTTGTATTCGATTTGTGCTATGTGGACGTTTAATCCAGAGTGTGTAGTTCCACCTTAACAATAGTAGCACTATAAGAGATGCACCTCCCCATTATTCTCGGGGGTATTGTTAGGAGGATTCTAGTTTTCCTTGACACTTGGGAAAACAACAAGGCATCAGGATACTTGGGCTATCACTTGTTGGACTGCGAATACTAGCATGGCTGAAACTATTTTGTTACATTTACATATGGATATGAGACTTTTAATCTATTATGCTATTATTCAAACTTGTATACTCGTCGGTACATTTTTGTACTGACCCTATTTTAATACATGTTGCAGGCTGACAGGATGCTAGGATTCTTGGAATCAAGCTAGGATGATGCTTAGAAACTCATCTAGATAAATAAGTTATTAACAATATTTGAGACTTGATGTACTATGATACTTGATGATGATTGTTTGGTTTTAGACAATGTTTGAATCAATCTAATTTATAATGAAATTATTTAGTGTTATGGAATCTCATGAGCAATCTGAACGCTTAGTGCTCGCACCCCGATGTTTTCGCCATCGGTTGAGGTGTGACAGAGGGTGTGGCAAGGCAATGCCACAACTATTAATAAATTTTGGTGATTCTAGGGTCATTAAGCTATTTAAGGTAATTGCAATTTACATGATGACCCAATGAGAAATCAAATATTGATTCAAGTTAAGAGTTTTGGAGTACACACTCCATCAAAACTATTATGACTTCAAGCACTACAAAACCTCAAAGGTTCTAAGAAGCCTTGGACCATGCGGATTCCAAGGGGGCACCGCCGGTGGAAAAATGGTTGCTACAAATGTAACTACAACAATTATGTTGGAAGTTTTGGGTGTGAATGAAAGTCTCAATTGGTAATCCACTTTGTCCCACATTGGAGTGGGAACAAAAGGAAAGGTTACTTATAAGGAAAAACCTTGACCACAAGCCTTTGAAGCTTTATGACATGTTTTACCAAAAGTCCTACTCGCGCGCGCGCAGAGGGGGGGGGGGGTGCAAAAAATGGCTTTATGACATGTTTTAAAAAGGATTGATAATCCTGAAACAACAAAGGCCAATATTGTTGAACATTGCCAATCTTCGAAGGGAAACAAGAATGGTGGAAAGGGTGGAAAGAAAGCTCATGGGAAACGCTCCAACCTTGGTCCTAAGGGGGGAGTTGGGAAAAAGAAGTTCCAAGGAACTTGCTATAATTGTAAAAAACAAGGCCATAAGGCCAACGAATGCAAGCTTCCAAAGAAGGAAAATGCTCGGCAAGTTAACATGGTTCATGAGGTTGATAACCTCATTGCTATGATCACAGACCTCTCGATTTTGGTCACGAAAGTTAACTTGGTTGGGCAAAACCACAACGATTGGTGGATTGATACGGGGGCTACCCGTCATGTGTGCTTTGACAAGAACCTGTTTAGCACCTTCAAGGAGGTGACTAATGGTGAAAAGGTTTATATGGGAAATTCCGCCACAGCCGAAATCAAAGGCGAAGGGAATGTGGTTTTGAAAATGACTTCTGGAAAGGAACTCACCTTGTCCAACGTGTTGTATATTCCAGAAATTCGTAAGAACCTTGTGTCAGGGTGGCAATTGAACAAGTTTGGTTTCAAAATGGTGATTGAGTCGGATAAGGTCGTGTTGACAAAAAATGGTATGTACGTTGGTAAGGGCTACGCCCTCAACGGTATGTTTAAGTTGAATGTAATTGTTGTGAAAGGAATGAATGAAAATGCTACTAGTTCTGCTTACTTGCTTGAGTCTCCTAATCTTTGGCATGGTAGACTAGGTCATGTTAATTTAATTCCATTCGTCATTTGATTAAACTTAATTGCATACCAACTTTCGATATCGACTCAAATAATAAATGTGAAACTTGCGTAGAAGCAAAACAAACGAGATCATCATTCAAAAAGGTTGAATGAATCACCGAACCCCTCGAGGTGATCCACACGGATGTGTGTGATCTAAAAGCAATTCCTACTCGTGGTGGGAACAAGTACTTCATCACGTTCATTGATGATAGTACAAGGTATTGCTATGTGTACTTACTTAAGAGTAAGGACGAGGCTATTGATAAATTTATCTTGTTCAAAGCCAAAGTTGAGAATCAACTAAATCGGAAAATCAAAATCGTAAGGAGCGACCGATGAGGTGAATATGTTTCACTTTTTATTGATGTGTATGAAAAAAATGGAATCATATATGAACTCACGGCTCCTTACTCCCCTCAATCAAATGGCATAGCGGAACGGAAAAACCGCACTTTGAAAGAAATGATGAATGCCGGGGTAAGCCAAAACATGTGGGGGGAAGCAATCTTATCGGAAAATTATGTGTTGAACATGATACTCAATAAGAAGAAAGATGTAACGCCATACAAATTATGGACGGGAAAGAAACCACCATATAAATACTTGAAAGTGTGGGGTTGTCTAACCAAGGTGGTGGTCACACCACCAAAGCGCCTACTAATAGGGCCCAAAACAGTGGATTGTGTATTTATAGGGTACACTCGTCCTTATGGTCCATATCGTTTTTTTTGTGCATGATCGTAAGAACCCTGGAATATGCAATGGCACCATAATAGAATCTAAGGATGCATCATGGTTTGAACATGTGTTCCCATGCTTAGGTAAAAGTGAACCAAGTTTCGCTAGACCGGTTGAGGAAATTGTTCCAGAGAATGAGGTTGCAAATAATGAACCTCGAGAACAATCTAAGACTGAGGAAGTTGAAATTAGAAAGGGTAAACGGTAAAGGACTGAAAAATCCTTTGGACCTGACTTTCTTACCTATATGGTAGAAGAGGAACCTCAAATGTACCAACAAGCGGTGAATTCCTCAGAAGGACCTCAGTGGAGGGAGGCCATCAAAAGTGAGATAGACTCTATCTTACAAAATCATACCTGGGAACTAGTGGATCTTCCTCAAGGATGTAAACCACTAGGATATCGATGGATCTTCAAGAAGAAGATGAAACCAGATGGGACCATCGATAAGTACAAGGCAAGGTTGGTGATCAAAGCATAGAAACAACAAGAAGGTTTAGTTTACTTTGATACATATTCGCCAGTTACACGGATAACATCCATCAGGTTGGTGCTTGCCATTGCCGCCATTAGAAATTTGGAAGTTCACCAAATGGATGTGAAAACAGTTTTCTTGAATGGAAATCTAGAAGAAGAAATTTACATCGAACAACCTGAAGGCTTCACAGCCATTGGGCAAGAAAAGAAAGTGTGTAAACTTGTGAAATCCTTGTATGGATTAAAACAAACTCCAAAACAATGACACCAAAAGTTTGATCATGTCATATGCGTTTTGTTTATTTTTGTTAACTTTAGCGTTTAGGATATTTATCGTAAATTGACGTCTCACGCCGCAACGCGAAAGGCTTAATACTATTTTTATGTAATCATATCAAAATATTGGGCTTAAAAGTTCACACGCAATTTAAAAAGGCTTAATACTATTTTTATGTAATCATATCACAATATTGGGCTTAAAAGTTCACACACAATTTAAATTTCGGCTTCACGTGTGTTCTTTCAACTTTGAGGGCATAACTTGATGGATACTTCTGTTAAACAAAACTTGATGGATACTTATCTAAAAGGTATGACGCTAGGGAACAATCTTAAAACAAGTCGAAAAGCATGCATATAAATTTTAATAGGGTTTTGGATAGTAAACGTGGCTTAAAGATGTGCTTTATAGAAAAAAGGGCTAAATAATAGGATTTTAGTTAGTTTTCTTATTTAATTTGTTTTTGTGTTTGCTTAACTTTAATATGTCACGTTTCCTTAACTTTAATATTTTTTTTAACGGTTAACAAAATTTCCATTATACAAATAGGGTTTTAGTCCACCAAAATACAATATTTACACCAACTACATACAAAAAATAAGCAGAATTACTATAGAAAAACACAAAACATTACAACCCCATAGCGACCATGTTAAACTCGCACCACTGAATCCATTCCACGCTACGCCATTTCGCTCGATTTTTCAGCCACTAGAAACCATAGTGTTTCAGTTCCTCAATCAATTTAACCCTGTACCAGGTTGAAGAAAGCCTCATTTCTTATCCTCCAGATTCACCATGACAATCATTTTATATATTTTCTTAGTTGTAGAATTATTAGAATCTTTTTTTGTAAAAAGGCATCTTTAGCAAATTGTTTTAAAGAACTTTTTGAAAATTTAAAATTTTTATTTTGCTTTTCACAAATGTATAGAACACAACAAAACACTTACTAATCATTTTTATATAACTTTAAGTAAAATATTTTCTATTAAACTAAAATTATAATTTTGTTAATATTTGTCATGTATTTATTTAATCAGTGTATATTTGTACTTATAGCAAAAGGGATTAGCAAGTTTAAAATACTAAATAAGTTATGCAACAAGAAATAGTTAACTAATGATATTTAAAGTGTCGTTTGCAGTGCATAAATTGTAAATACAACGATATTGTAGGATTTTTATCATCTAAACGAAATTTTTAATCTTAGTTTTGTAATCATCACTTAAGCACAAAAATTTAAAAATAATTTTTTTTTCTTATATGTGTCATTTAACTGACTCCTAATCTTGTATTGTGTGTTTTAAAAAATCTTTATATTTTTATTAAAAAAATATTTCTGAAATCTACTGTTTATTTGTCTAAATGAGTTTACCAGTTTACAGTTTACGAGTTGCATGTTCATGGGATTACATGTTTATTGATTTACGAATTTACAAGTTTATGAATGTACATCTATATAAGTTACACGTTTACTTGTTTTACAGTCTTACAAGTATGCTTGTGCTCGAATCTGGTTTATATACCCATACGCATTATTTTACAAGTATGCTTGTGCTCGAATTTGGTTTATATATGCATATGCATTATTTTCCCGTATGTTAAATGATTTGGTGCAGAACGTGAGTGCGAGTTAATCATGGCGGGTTGCATATTTCACTCTATAGAATGTGTGTTTCACGCTATGGAGTATGTGTTTCATTAGATGCTTGTTTTGCTATACGGAGTGCCTGTTTTACACTTTGAGGCGTACGGTTAGTTCTACGATAAAATTTATAAACTCTACTGATTATTATTATAATTTGCAAAGGTACTTTTAAAATAATAATTTTTTCTACAACTTTAAAACATGATTTTTTTATTAATTTTAAATGCCCTAATTTATTAAAAAACTAACAATAATTGTAATATTTTATATATTTAAATAGTAATCTAATTAAATAAAAAAAATTTAAAATCTTACTTCTAATAATTCCAAAGAATATATATCTTTATGTTGATTGGTATTTTTTTGTTAGATTAGATCTTCTAAACCTTTTACTAAAGGCGTAATTACTTCAAATATAGCTTTAATTTATAATGATAATGATAATTTTGAATTAAATTACCAAAAAATTATAAAAATCTATGAATTTTTAAATATTATGATAGGCAATATGATATGTTTAAAACAAGCTTTGAGATACTATGGAGAATGATTAATTGTAAAACCACTACTAGAAAACTACATATTTTCCTACAAAAGTTTCCCACAAATTTTCCACAACTCAAATTTTGTTACAAGTTTTCTACAGTTTTCTAACAAAAAAGAAAACAAAAAAAAAAACCAAAACTTTTTTTACAATTTTCCAGCAAAATTTCCACACAACAAACATTTGTAGCAATTTCATCACAACATTTATTAGTTTTTCGACAAAATTCAGACAAAATAAATTAAAATTTTATATAACTTGTAACCACAACAGAATAAATAATAAAAAAAATAAAATTTGAAAATTTGTCGGAAAGTTGTAACAAATTGATACCGTTTGCTACATATTTTCGACAAAAAAAGTTAATCTATTTTTCATTTCTTAATTTTTGAATCTTTCTGAGGACATGGTCCAAGATAGGACTTCGTGGAAGCGTAGGATTAGGGTTAAAGACGTCTAGAGGATACTGCAGTAAGGTCTTAGGTGTATTTTAGGGAAGTAGGTTTTCTTATTCTTTTAAGTGACTTTACCGACGATTGACTTCTTGTGTATATGCCCAAATGATGTTGTATGCCATTATACATGATTTACATTATACTGTGCCACTCTGATCACTTGCTTCGTATATGTGACTTATTTTTTCTCTAGTCTATTTTTCTATTTTCCTATATTCTTGGACTTTATGTGTTGGTTTGCTGTTCGTTTTGGAGCCGAGGGTCTCTTCTGGAAGCAGCCTCTCTATCCCTAGGGATAGAGGCAAGGTCTGTCTACATCCCACCCTCCCCAGACCCTATGAGTAGCTTTGCTATTTGTGGGATTTACTGGGTATGGTTGTTGTTGTTGTTGTATTTCTTAATTTTTGAAAAGTAAATAATTTAATAAAAAAAAATTAATTTGTAGGAAACTCGTAGCAAATTGACAGTTGCTACGGATTTCCTACAAAAAAAAACTTAATTTATTTGTAATTGTTCATTTTTAGAAAAATAAATAATTTTAAAATAAAATGTCAAGTTTGTCGAAAATTTGTAGCCAAGTTACACCATTTACTACATATTTTCTACAAAACAAAGTTATTTTATTTGTTATTTATCAATTTTAGAAAAATAAATAATTTTTAAAAATAAAATGTCAAATTTGTCGAAAATTTGTAGCAAACTAATACCATTTACTACAGATTTCCTACAAACGAAGTTAATTTATTTTTTATTTATCAATTTTAGAAAAAATAAAAATTTTAAAAAATATAACGTCAAATTTGTTGAAAATTTGTAGCAAACTAACACCATTTACTACAGATTTCCTACAAAAAAAAAGTTAATTTATTTGTTACTTATCAAATTTAGAAAAAAAAATAATTTAAAAAAATAAAATGTTAAAGTTGTCAAAAATTTGTAGCAAACTGATCCCACTTGTTACAAATTTCCTACAAAAACCGTTATTTATTTTTTATTTATAAATTTTAACAAAATAAATAATTTTAAAAATAAAAATGTTAAATTTGTCGTAAATTTGTAGCAAACTAACACCATTTACTACAGATTTCCTACAAAAAAAAATTAATTTATTTGTTACTTATCAAATTTAGAAAAAAAAAAATGTTACATTTGTCAAAATTTTGTAGGAAACTGTTCCCACTTCCTACAAATTTCCTACAGATTTCCTACAAACTAACACCATTTACTACAATTTTAGAAAATAAATAATTTTAAAAAATAAAATGTTAAATTTCTCGTAAATTTGTAGTAAACTAAATGTTGATATACTATGCCATACTATATGATACAGCATACTATATTATATTGTACGATACCATAGATTCATATACTATACTATACTATATGTACGATACCATAGAATCCTACACTATATTATACTATACTATGCTATGCTATATCCTATACTATATTATATACTATACAATACCATACAATGCGTTACAATACTATACGACACGACACGACACTATACTATACTATACGATCCTATACTACACAACACGACACTACAGTATACTATACGATAGCGTACCATACCATACCATACCGTACCATACCATACCATACCGTACCGTACCATACCATACCGTATCATACCGTACCATACCGTACCACACTATACGATATAGTATACTATACTGTACACGATACTATATTGTACGATGCGATACGATCATATACTATACAACACAACACTATACTTTACCATACGATCCTATACTATACAATATGCCACAACACTATACTATACGATACTATATTGTACGATGCGATCCCATAGTATACTATACGATGCCATACCATACCGCACCGAACCATACCATACCGTACCATACCATACCGTACCATACTATACCATATCGTACCATGCTATACAATATAGTATACTATGCTGATGTGCTATGCTATGCTGATGTTGTACGATATGATACATTACAATACAATACTATATTATAGAAAATAATAATAATATCAAAATGAATATGGTTACATGATAGAAAATGATTGTGTATATATCTATTATTATATGCAGTGGCGGAACCAGCCAAAAAGGTTAGGGGTATCCTAATTTTTTTTAGGATCAGGGGTATCCTTTATATAACAGAAACGATGTTGAGTGGTATTTTTACACTACCGAAATAAAGTTAAGGGGTATTTTTACACTACGTAGACGAGGTTGAGGGGTAGCCGGTGCTACCCCTACTAACACTTTAAGTCCGCCACTAATTATATGTCTATATATACTAGTACCTATACTATACGATACGCTATGATATTATACTATACTACATTATACTATATTAGACTATAGTGTCGTATACCATACCATAGTATATACCATATTAGACTTTATTATACTAGACTATATCATACTATAATATACTATACAACACGATGCGATGCGATATTATCGTATACCATACCTGACGTCTTTTTTTTCTAACACTTTTGGCCCCTAACATTGGGCCAAAAGGGTTAGAAAAAAAAAAACGTTGGGGGCTCAGATGTTAATATTTTTTTTTTTTTTTGACTAAAAGGGTAAAAGCGATATAAACAAATAAGCCAAAATCGAAATTTACTCTTAATTATATAACTAAAATTTATACGGATAGATGCTCCATGTTTTGAGTTTACTGAATATAACTAAATCACGTTTTATATGAAACTTGGCCCTTCAATCCGTGTCCAACCTTTAAAACAGATCATTGGCCGTTCGATCATCACACAATCCGACGGTTGAACTTATAGTAAAGCATAAAGGTTATCAAAACCTTTGGCGGGCTAGACACTTTTTCGTTCCCCCCAAATCACACACCAGTTGCCTCCCCAAATCCTCTATTGACGCCGCCTCCTCTCTGCCAGTCGCCGGACAACCTCCTCAGCAACGCCGAACCACTAGGTAATTTCTTCTTCCTCTTTAGTCTTGAGACTAAATTGTGGGTTGGGGATGAATTGGGTGTTTCGAAACGGTACGTACCCTCTGCGTTTCTTTGTAATTTGAGTGGATATGTTGATAATTGAGTAGATCTGTGTCGTTGAAACCCTAGAATAGTTTGACTTGAAAGAAGAAAATAGCCATATTAGGTAGATGGGAGATTGAGTATGCATAGAATCGAAAGATGAGTTGTTGTAGTATAGGTTCTTTATCAAAAATACATGTCAACTGGGTGGTTTAAAGTGTATGCAGATGTTTTATAATCTCCAACATTGCTTTATCAAAAATACATTTGGATTATTTTTGTAATCATATTTAGCACTTCATTTAGTATAATAATTTCAAAAAAAAAAAAAAAACTTGATGAAGTGTGTGTGTGTGGCAACATTGCCTATAACTCAAACGTTAATAGTGGGTCAAATAGGTCACAAATACATTTGGATTGTTCCGCCTTGTTTTGACTCGTTAACCAACCTGTCCCAACCTTTGTTTTACCTCTATCCCTTCAAACTGTATTATGGTGAGACCTGTTTGCCCTTGTTTTCTATCCCATAAATCATGAGTTTCCTGTTTCTTTGCTAACTTTTGATCACTTTACAGAAAGTTAAAATGTTCTGGAACCCACAACAGGAAAATAATTTTTTTACAGCACAAGAATTGCTTGAGTCCCTGTGGTTTACGCTAACTGACACTTTGCAATCGTATTTTGAAAATTTGTCATTTTAACACCTGACGTTTCCAAAAGTCATCAATCTACCCCCCCCCCCCCCAAGCGGTCAAAGCTAGTTTGACTGTTAGAGCCAGGGTTATTTTTGTAACATACCAATTTCTTTGTGTATTACCTATGTAAAAATCAATTTTGATTCTAATAAATGCTTTGCAATACTAATAACTGTCACTAAAATGAATTACACGAACTCATAAAGGACCTGCAACTAATATATATACAAAACTAAATGCTACACCCAATCTCTACCACTAATAAACATAGTAAAATCAAAATTTCAGTAATTACTTAATCTAAATGTTTCATGAACCATACCACCCATGTTAACACACAATATTAATTCAGCAATTACTGAATTTTTATTGTGTTTTGTATTATTAGAGTAGTGCTCATTTTTTACTCTGAAGTTAAACAAGTGGTACCTTGATTTCAAACTTATTATGTATTTCCTTATATTTAAAGAAAGAAAGGTTTGCTATTTCATTATCAAATTATTAAAACCAAAACGAAACGAATAGTGCCAGCTACCACATGTTCTGTTTTTATTAGGTGCTATTGGTGGTGAGGATACGTGTTTAGGTATAGGCTATCAAGAACAGAGAGGCGCGAGGGCAAAGGAGTTCGACTTAAGCTAGCAATGTGATGACTGATGACCGAGACGTGGCTTACTGTTCTTCATCGTTATATAACGAGGTCTCTAAACTCTCAGATGACATCACCGGCACGATATCCACAGGGAGTTATTAAGGGTCAGGGATTGAAGCACAGCGCCATTCGTCCGCTATACTCAAGAAATTTTCCATACTAGGATCCAGTTAGAAAAAAAGATTTTACAGGAGATAGAGATGGAGAGCTTGGCACCAGTTTTAAAAATGGCAGGTTAATAATTTTTAATAGAATTTATGTTCTGTATACTTTTGATTTTGAATTTTAGTGAAAACTAGGTAAATTATTGAAGATATTTGGCTGGAGTTGGGAAGTTACTGGCTTCTTCAGTTCGTTGGCAGTCATGTCGATAGGGTCGGGATGTATTTTAAGTAGGTTTTTATGCATTTCATTTATTTCTTTTAAAATATGTATGGAAATGTAATACTTCATATCATCCCCAAAAACGTTCCTTTCTCGCTGACCGCCTTTTTTTCCGGTTATTGTCGTAGGACGGAAGAACGATGGTTTTAGGCGACACATCAAACCGGTAAGCAGCTCGGGGGGCCGCTACTGGTGGTTTCAGGCGAAGTTCTAAATTGGTAAGTAATTCTGTATTTCATGTAGCAGAGCCATTGCTCTGCTTTATGTGTATGCAAATTATATGTTTCTGTGTTGCCTGCTAATAGTTAGGGCTTTTGAATTTCAGGTCATGGAAAGTTATTGCTAGGGCATTCGGTTATTATATATTTATTATGAAAGTGATTATAACAGTTCATTTGCTTTACTTTTGAACTTTCTTACATTACTTGACGAATTAGTAGACGTTTTCTTTGATTTTGAATCTGGAATTTGAGCTCTTCTTTTACTGATATTACTTCATGGAATGGTAAAAGTTTTCTTTGAATTTTGAATTAGTAGGCTTCTTTAATATGTATTGACACTTAATCTGAGTCATTGCTGCTTTTTTTTAATGCCAGTTACATGTTTCATTAACTTCTGTTGATGTTGTTATTAGTTACATTAATCAAATGCTTCTTCGTTGGATTGTTTCATGTTATTTTCGTTAATTGTACTTGAAACATAAGAACCAAACAGTAACGCTTAGATAGCATGCCAGGAGGTGAAGCGATATGCTTCAGATTAGATTGAACGGTATCAATTAGGTCATATCGAGAACAAAGAGCATTTCAATATGCTAGATTTCTATAGGTTCTTTTAGATATCACAAAGAATTTTTAGATCGACCCGTTAAGTTAACATATGTCCATTAATAGGTTACAATTTTTATGTTAATATGTATTAATTATTCTTTTTTTAGCTCCAAAAACTTCAAGTGGGATTCGAAAAAGAAAAAGAACGAGAGGCTCGACTAAACATAGAAGCCAGGTTGAAACAATTTGAACAAGATCGGGTCAAACGTGAACGTGAACGAGAGCGAGAGCGGGCCGGAGATGCGACATGGAAATTGAAGGTGGAAAAATGATGAAAAAGTTAGGATAAGAGTAAAAAACTTTTGTTTTGTATACAATGAAATGTTAACGATCGTATTAGTTTTTAATTTTGATTAGGATTTCTTGGAAATTTTATTTTATGATTTAAACAGGTTTTTATGAATCATTTGTAACTTTTTATGTAGAAAATTTTGGTTATTTTTATAATTTTTTTTTATAAATTTTTGTAATTTTGTAGCAATATTAATATCACTTTTATTTCTTAAAATGTGGCAAATTTGTCGAAACAAAAACAAATTGTAGCAAACTTTGTCCAAACAATTTGTAGCAAATATGTGGAAATGAGTTGTGGCAAACTTGTCGAAAAAATTTGTAGCAAACTTGTCGAAAAACTTTGTAGCAAACTTGTCGAAAAAAATTGTAGCAAATTTGTCGAAATGAGTCGTGGCCAATTTGTTAGACCAAGTTGTAGAAAATTTGCCGAAACCAATTGTGGCAAATTTGTCGAAGTATTTATTCTTTGTTAGTGCTTTTATTTTTATTGTTATTAAAAATAAATAAAATATAAAAATAAAAAATAAATTAAAAAACTAGATTTTGTCACAAATTTGTCGAAACGTTGTGTGTAAAGGTTTAAAAAAGATTTGTTGGAATTTTGTAGCAAAATGTGCGTCAAAATATTTTTGTCGGCATTTTGTAGCAAATTTTGTCGATTTTTTGTCGCTAGCTCACTTTTCGACAAGCTTATTTCGCACAAATTTTTTTGTCGGAAATTTGTGGGTAACGCCAGTTTTCCACAGATTTGCTACAAATTTGGCTGTCACAAAGGTGGCTGTTTTCTAGTAGTGAACCAAATATACGTTTAAATACTTTTCATATTATACCATATAACTTGATCAAGTTTAATCTTTTTATTTGAAAACATATATCTTAATCAATAGAGCCTAACAGTTTATTAATATAGTCCAACAATTTTTGAAATTATACGTGAAGCAAGATGTGTTAATTGTATAACAAAATGGCGAATAAATTTATTGGTTATCCAAATGGTTTTTCAATGTTTAATTAGACGATGTAAATATAATTAAAAAGGTTCGTAAAGAATTGATGATTAAGCATTTTAGAAGTGAGTTGCGTATTGATTACGATAAAGAAGAGATTGCAAGCTTGTGGGATTATTATCAGATGCACCTACTTGACTACTTGTCTTATTGTGCTCTACAAACAAATAATTTTCATTATTCAACCCGTAATAATAATAAATAAAAATATATAGTTTTTTGACGCTAAAAATTTATAATATAGTAATTATAGATTAATTATATCATATAATAAAGTAGCAGTTGTTATAATAAACTAATGATACTCGGTTAAAATTTACTTCTAATTTCAAAAATGTTTCTTACTCTTTTTTATGAATTATATGTGAAAGTAGTAAATCTATAATTATATATAGTATTAATAAAAGTAATACCATTCTAATAATAACTAGAGCAAATTGCTAAAATTGTCTCTTAGGGGTTTGGGTAATATTTACCATTTTCATCTAAAATATATTTTTTTTTTGTATCTTATAGTTCTTCACTTTTTGGATTTTTTGTCATTTTCATCCAAACGTTTAACTTTTTTTTTTTCCATAATCGTCCATGAGATTTGAGATTTGGGATTTTTTTGCTATTTTCATCCAAATGTTTGATATAAAAATAAAACAAATTAGATGTTTTGATGAAAATGGCAAAAAATCACAAAAGTGAATGATTATGTTGTACAAAAAAGTTGTTTTGAATGAAAATAACAAATATGCCCAAACCTTAGAGACGATTTTGACAATTTACTCTAATAACTATAACACAATAATTCAATGCAAGAATGTAATATAGTTGTATAAAGTAATTTGATGTAATACAATAACGTAATATAATATAATATACATAATATGATGTAAAGTAACATTTTCAACAACTACAAATGAAAGTGTCGGCGGTAATAGTTCCGCCCCCTATTAGTTTAAATGGGCGACATAGTCAACAGTGCCAGGCAGCTGCCTGACACTTTCTTATTGGCCTAACAAATTTACGATTTTATCCCGCCTTAAAATTACGATTTTGCCATCAGTATAAAATTATGTTTTTGCCCCCACTTAAAAATAAATTTGCGCTTTTACTCCCAGCTAAAAATTTCGATTTTGCCCTCTGTTAAAAATTACGATTTTGCCCCGTTTAAATTTACACTTTTGCCATTAGTTTTTTTCCCTTAAAATTATGATTTTGCCATCAGTTCAAAATTATGTTTTTACCCCCACTTAAAAATAAATTTGCGCTTTTGCTCTCAGCTAAAAATTTCGATTTTGCCCTAGGTTAAAAATTACGATTTTGTCCCATTTAAATTTACACTTTTACCTTTAGTTTTTTACCTTAAAATTACGATTTTGCCATCAGTTCAAAATTATGTTTTTACCCCCCACTTAAAAATAAATGTACGCTTTTGCTCTCAGCTACAAATTTCAATTTTGACATCGGTTAAAAATTACGATTTTGCCCCAATTTAAATTTAGAGTTTTGCCATTAGTTTTTTTTTTTCTCACAGCCAAATTATGATTTTCCCCCAACTTAAATTTACATTTTCTCCATCATTTTTGTTTGTTTTCCTGGTTAAATTACAATTTTGCCCCTAGTGTAGATTTGCAGTCATGCCGGCAGGTGCCTGGCACTCCCCCGTTGGTCCTTTTAATTTACGATTTCATCCCTGAATTAAAATTATCATGTCATCTCGCCCTTGGTTCAAAATTACGCTTTTCCCATCGTTTTATTTTTTTAGCAAAACTATAAAAGTTTTTTGTTTTAATTGGTTTACTCCATTTAATTTTTTTTTCGTGTCAAAGAGCTGCCTAACACCCGCTAATTAGTCCTGAAAAATTACATTTTTGGCATGTGCCGAAAATTACAGTCTTATCATCGTTTTAAATTTTTTCCCTAGCAAAATTATAGTTATGTTTTTTTAATTAATTGAGAATTATTCGACCATCGCCCCGCAACGCGGGTGGGGCATCAACTAGTTATATATATAACTAACATTTTCAAAGAGGTTAACCAGTAAATTTATAAATATATTTTATTTAAGTTTTATTACTAACAATAAATTAGTATTACCACTATTTTTTATTATTTTTGTTCTTTTACTTTTACTAATATTTTTTATTTCTTTTATTTTACTTTAAAATTTTCTTTATTGTATTATTATTACTACTACTATTGCTATTATGTATATTTTGTTTTTCGTTGATAACTTTATATATTCGAACGAATCAAATATAGCAGATTTTGTTTCTTTATCGTGAGAAATTGAGCCGATATCATCTAAACTACATCAGTATTGGTACCGTATAATTTTTTATAGTTTTCTTGACGTGACGGTATAAAGTTTGTTGAAAATGGAGTTTTATTCGCAATAGAGTATTTTTTGCTTGTATGATAACATTAGCGTGACGAACCGAACCATTACCAGCTGAAGAACATCGGTACCGATACTGGTATTCATTTTTATGGTTTATAACGATGTAAAACACGTGTCGATATCTTCTTGTGCGTATCACTTTTAGTTGCTATTCTGAGTGTTGGTATCGTATCAAACTGAACTAATACTGACCGAAACCCGCTGCGAAGCGCGGATAATCCCACTAGTTACAATTACGTAATATAATATAACATAATATATATGATATGATGTAATGTAACATTGTAATATATTGTAATTTGCTGTAATAATAAGACCATTCACACACGTATCTTATAAACGTCATGATGGCGGTGAAAGATGAGGATGTCCAAAGACTCCATTGCATGATTTAGGAATGACAGTCGACGAGTTTTGGTAGACTTAGTCTCATCTATACTATATAATAAAATAAACTATTTATGGGACACATTTCACTAATTGAAGGCATCTATTTTTTAGTTTTCTCACCTATTTATTCTACCAAATTATCAATAATTAATTTAATTAAAAGATAATTATACAACTGAATTTAATATAAATTTAGTTATTAATTTTACACTCATATCTTATCTCCATGAAAACAATTCGTATAGGAGATAATATAATATTTTGAAAATTTCACCAGATTTAATTATTTATCCTTGAAATTTAATATTATGTTATTCAATTAACATAAAAATAATATAATCACAAATTTCAAATCACCGTTTAGCAATCCTTCGATATTATTATTATTATTATTGTTATTATTATCTAATCTAATATTTTGTTAAAATAATATAAATATAATATTCAAACATAGATCATTGTGTAATTTTATCATCATACACATGAATATTAGCCATAAACTCTAAAAAAAATTAATACCATAGTCCCATGTTAACATAAACATTGTGTATCCTCATTATTATTAATTTAGTTTTGAGAAAGTGTAATGACATATAAATATAAAAAAAATTCAAGAAGTATTCTCGCAATCACTTAGCCTTAAACTAAAAAAAAATTTAATACCATAGACCCATGTTAACATAAACATTGTGTATCTTCATTATTATTAATTTAGTTTTGAGAAAGTGTAATGACATATAAATATAAAAAAATCAAGAACTACCTTCGCAATCACTATATCTATCTTGTATCGAGTATATCCATTAGTTTTTTTTAAGATATAACTTTTTTTATTATCTTATCTGGTATATAAAATTAGATTTATTCAACATGTGTAACGCACGAAGTTTTTTTAAAGATATAACTTCTTTTATTATTTATTACACAAAATTACATATATTCAACCCGTGTAATACATGGGGGTTTTAAAAATAATACTTTTTATGATTATTATTTGGTGTATAAAATTAGTTTTATTCAACTTGTGAAATATACGATGTTTTTAATTATTTAATATATAAAATTATATTTATTCAACCCGTGTAATACACGAGGTTCTAACCTAGTACCCTTACATTTTATAACAATATGGTGTCTTATTCTGATCGAATACTTGTTGGTACGAAGCATATCTGTGAATTTCAGGTGTATCCAATAATTTGTGAAAAAACAAAAATTCTCAGATGAGATTTCCAAACACGCATTTTTCTTACCAATACAACTTTTATATAATTTTATGTTTTTAAAATAAAAGTATGATAAATTACATTTATCATCACCATTGTAATAATGTTTAAATATCTAAAACATGTAAAATTTATGGTGATATAACTTTCAAAAGATTTTTTTTAACGGCAAATTTGGATCACTGACGGACCACTGGAGTATCATCGTGCCACCAGCGGAACCACCCGATCATATCCATCTCCACTAGGCATAATGCCTATACACAAATTCAGGAGGAAACCCAATAAATATGGGAAACCCCCCTTTGTGAGAATCGAACCCAGGACCTATTGGTCCAAAGCCTTATCTCAACCCCAAGATTCCACTAGGCTATAAAGCCATGGGCATAACTTTCAAAAGATAGATTCATATTTATACAATATCTATATTTGTACTATCTTCTATCTATACTTTCTATAAAAGGAGAAATCCCAATGACATAAGAAAAGTTGATGTGTCAGCAGGAGAGGCTGTCCAATAATGTTTTTCTTATGTCATTATTACATCATACAGCCTAATATATAAATCACTTTAAAATTCAAACTTGGCCCACATTCAAAATCCAAACGTCTGCTGAGGAAAGGTCTGCCCACATAAAGCCTAATCTATAATATCATTTAAACTTTTGTTTAAACATCTGCCCTCAACATTTTATAATCAAACATCAGTTCCCAATAAACATCTGTCGAGATTCAAAATTCTGGCTCCACATTCAAAATTCAAAATTCAAACTATATATTCTAATCCTATAAATAAGGGTTAATAATCTGGCTCCACATTCAAATCATTATCGCTCATATCTGTGAGAGTATCTCTCTCTCTCAAATGCATCTTTCTCGTGATTCAGCCGCTAATCTCCGATTACACTTCTTTGTTCGAATGTTTGTTGATTATGTTTACATGTTATCGTTCCAGTATCATTGTTCCAACATCGTCGTTTCAATGAAGCTTCCCATCACATATCAACCTTTCAATATCGACGTTGCAGTATCATTGTTGCAACATCGTGAAAAGTTGCATGTGCTACCTTCTTTGATGGGAGAGTTGCATTGTTCGATTTTCGTTAAATCGAAAGTCAGGTTTTCTTGCGTCAGGAAGATTTTCTCCTTTTATAGAAAGTATAGATTCGTGCAATATCGTGAAAAGTCAGATGTGCTACAACAGTTGAGAAGAGACCTTTGCATTTTAGGTTTGTTTCTTATTTTGATTAACTGTTGATGATGTTGAGAGTTTTTATTTACACTGACATTTTGGAATATGTTAAGATGCATGTTTATATTATTAAAATGAACTACTACATAGAAAAATAGAAATTTAATGAAATATTTATAAAGTATTACACGCTAGAGTTAACACTTGTGTCACACCCCGATATTTCCACGTATTACCGCTGGGCCCGGTGGGGAGTATCGTGACGTAGTTGATATCATCATAGTCAAACAACACAATTTTAAATGCACAGCGGAAGCAAAAGATAGATTCATTTCAACCGAATAAATTGTAATATCAAGTATCACAAAATAGTTGAAAAAGATCCACAGGCGGATCAAAAAAAGATGAAAAGAAACTTAGTTCAACAGACTTTAAGGCATCTAAGCTTGCGAGACTTTTATTTGATGCTAGGAGAGGCCAGCCTATTTCGATTAGTACCTGCACTTAGCCTTTTTGGGAAAATACGTCAGTTTGCACTGGTAAATACAATTTAACTGACTCATTTTGAAAACGTTTAATAAAATTGATTTGAATGCACATGGCATAAAACTTTTTATAACTTGGGATAATTATTTATATATAAACTTGTAAAAGAATTACATGTTTCTTATACGTTCAGTACCCCGGGCTGAATACCGGGTTAAAGATTAATAGACACACCACATGATATAGTCACGCGGCGAGTTATTCCCGAAACCGTCGGTTATACCTTATTATTTATATATGCACTGTCGGGTGTACGCCTACACCCCGTGCTTAGGTCGTGGCATTTCTTAAAATGATGCCAAGGATATCCGGGACATGGTCATTAACCCCCCAAAGGCTTTAAGCAAACAAAACAATTTAAACGGGTCATATCAATAAATTAACCTTCATACGATCAAAAATTCAATGCCCGACCAAGCGGTATTTTATATACCGTACCCCAAGCCCGTATAGGGAAAATAAGTTAAAAGTATTTACCTGAGCAAGTATAATTCACAAACAACAAATGCAAGTAGCTTTTACCGGGTCTCCTAATATGGAATGAAGGTTTTTAATAACCTATTAGATTCCTAACGGGTCTTTAATTAAGCCTAAACTTAGACCGGTTAGTTTTAAAGGAAGATACGGTTCAAAACGCACGATTAAGCGAAGACCAGAATAGAATGTGATTTAGACCCGACAAGTTTGAAGACTTGTATAATATGGGTAAACTAAACACATTCTGGATTTTGAGACAAATATGATAAGGTTTGACCCGTTTCGGTCAATTTATGCAAACTAGTTACATAAACCGAACCGAACGCGAAATATGCGTAACGGGTAACCATAAGAGTCATATACAGGTTTCCTAAGTTAATATGCCTTAAATATGTTGTGACATCAGTAAGATATCTCCTATTATGCCCAAAACGAATTTAAACTCAAATTACGCCCCGTAGGGGTATTTTGGTCATTTTAAAGGTTATAAAAGAGTTTAAACATTAATCTGAGCTACAGGTCTGATATAATCAGTAAAAATATTTATTTTTATAAGTCATAACAGTAGGGTATTGTATATATGTGAAATTTATCTTTTATAACTAAACTATGCACCGTAGGGGCATTTTGGTAATTTCACTTAAGCCTAAAAGGTCAAAACTGGAAATCTGAGTTTAAAACTTTTGCTTACTATTAGAATATAAAAACTTACTAAAAATATCAGTAGGTATCAAGTCTTATATTTATAAAATAGTTTTTATACATACAATGCGCTTAAAATGCGTAAAAAGGCGGTTTTAAGCGATTTTCGGGTTTTTAAAGAAAAACTGATATTTTTATCATTCCAGAAAGCTTAAAATATTTTATTTATCATATAAAATCAGTAGCAAAAGGTTTGGGGTCAAAATGTTTTGTAAAACTCATTTTATAGGCCAAAAGGGCAAAACCGGCAATTACCGAATCAAGCTTAGAACCCTATGTTATGCTCAGCCTAAAAATAAATAAAAATCTTCAAAAATCCCAAAATATTATTTACATCAGTGGGTAATAATTTTGGTATAAAAAAATTGGGTTTAGATAGGCGTTATGCTAATTACGCCGTTTAATTAATAAAAAACTTTCTAATTACGCTATTGAACATAACTCCTAATCTTGACCTCAAACTGATGTCAAATTTTAGGGACAAGTCTATAAATCAGAAATGAAGGTTTTCATTCTTTTACTTTTTCAAAAATCACGTTTTAAGGTCAAAAGGGCATAATAGTCAACATTTAAGCATTTAACGGAAACATGTATATGAATCGGATAACTTAGGATCCAAGTTGTATAACCTCAGAGGGTTATACTAATTTATTTAAAACTAACCCGTTTGACTTTTATTTGACCTGACAATTTAACTAAGTAAACGTGGTAATTAGGAGGTGCCCTTTTGAGGGTTTAACACCTACCTAATTACGCTCACGTAGCCATGTTTTATGCGAACAATGGCTCAACCGTTTAAAAGTCAAAGCGTTTATTGCAAACGCTTGACTTTTCGGCTATAAACGCTAAACAATTAAACTAAGCACGGATGAACACTTACAAAGGGTCCAAAGGACTGAATGGAGGTTCCCACAAGCTTGGAATCCTCCTTGAATCAGAGAACAAGATCAGAATGGAAGAGGTGCAAATGAAAGCTAAGATCAATGGGGTATTTATAGGATTTAGAGGACCGTTAAGATCGTTCCTCGTTAAACGTGATTAAATCTGGACCGTACACCTCTTACCCATTGTTTTTCAATACTATGGGTGCCCAAAATGGCCCATAGTATTGATTAAAACCATGTGCAAACAAGAAACCCAGCTGCTGAAATGAAAACAGCTGGTTTTACTGGTCTGATGGGCTCACGCGGCCAGCGTAGACCCAGGAGGATCTTTACGCGGCCCGCCTCACAGATCAGATCAGCAAACAGGTTTTAAAGTTGTTGTTTTGGCCCCTTCACTTGATTAATGTCGTTTCTGACCCATTTAAGGCCCTTCAACCTCAAATAAAGGCTCTACTATGATGCCTAAACATAATGGACTTGAAACATGCTCAAAAACATGTCGGATGTCGGTTCGTTTGGCCGTACGGTCGCGTTGTTCGACTAATTACGACGAAACACGAACGGATGCGAAAACGATCCAAACTACGCGACGAATGGAATTTTATCAAGCCAAACACTAAAATAAAATATTTTAGTGCTTACATAAATTTTTGGGTGTCCGGAGATATTCAGAATGTGAGATATGCGCGAAAATACAAACTTGTGCACTTTTTGACACTTTTAGTCCCTGCATGACTTAAAAGTTTATTTTTGCGCACGAAACACCTCTAAGCCTATTTCTAAGCTAGGTAAGGGATAATTAGGGCATTTTTAACTCATGGTCATATTCCGGAAGGTCCGATAACATACGAATCGACATACTTTTGCAGTTTGACGCAAATAGTCCTTTAATCGCACAAAGTGGCGCGAAATGTCGTTTAATGATATCCAAGCCTTCCATGACCCATAATGGTCATTCCCAAGCATATACTTAAATATTACTATGCTCCCGTTCGCTTAAATGGTCACCGAGAGGCGTAGATTCAAAAGTTGACGCTTTAGGTCCCTCTATTGCGCAAACTTGAGCATCTCATCATTTAATAGCATTGAAGCCTCATCTAGTCCATATTAGGCATTCTTGAAAGTATTATTAAACATTACGATGCTTCGGGTTCGCTAAAAGGTCATTCAGAGGTATAATTAAACATATTGACACTTTTAGTCCCTCTAACTTGCAAAGTTGCGCGTAACCTTACTTATAGGCATAAAAGCCTTAGACGGCCAATAATTGGCATTCCCTAGAGTATAATCAAATACCATGATGCTCCCGGTTTATTAAAAGGTCACTCAGAGGTAAGAATTAACATGTTGACGCTTTTAACCCTTCATTGCGCAAACTTTAATTAATTCCGCAAACGGCTACACTCGATCGCCAAGTGGCTCATTTGTGAATATAAATATCATCAGAGGTTATTTAGAACTTATTTTAGGGATGCTAACACTTCCAGTCCTTTCATAATCAAAGTTTTCGATTTTTCGAAAAATTAGTCCCTTAAATTCAATGTTTGACTTCATTAGGGTTTATTACACGTGTCAATACATCATTGGACGTGATTTTACGAGGTGTTACATCCTCACCCCCTTAAAAGAAATCTCGACCTCGAGATTTGCTAAAATGCTGGAAGTTCTTTTTGTCGCATAATGGACTTAACTTCTATAGCCTATCTGGAGCCTCTCCAAGCTCCCAAACTGACCTCTATAATATGTACATGTATTCTTTTTGGAGCTTCTTAACCTGTCGATCCTCAATCGATACAGGTTTCTCATCATATCATCCATCTGCATATCATTATGTGATAATGCTTCTCGACTTATTGGTGAAACACATCCTTAAATCATTAGTGTGTAATGTATTGCGAGCTCCGCCAAGCTCCTTAAATAGGTTTTAGCTTATAAGCTATTTGATCTTGATACATTAGATTCCCTCGAATGATTCTATATATTCAGAGCTTAACTAGCCTGATAATTAACAATTGGCACACCCTTCCAGGGTGATATCTTTTGTTGAACCTTATATCTTAACAAGAACTTAGGAGGGTTGCTACTTTCATTAATCCTTGATTTTCTGCCGAATACTGGCAACTTACAGATGATTATGGATTTGTTTGATCTTATTCGTTGTTTCCAAGGCAACTTTCAGATCCTGATAATTGGACTTTCTAATCTTCTGTCTAACAATAGACGTTTAACATCCCATCTATGCAAGGTCTCTAAAGAAGCAGCCTTGATATTTATATAACATCTATTATAAAAATGCATATTTATGGTGAGATGGTTATTCCAACTATAGCTTAAAACCAATCTTAAGGGATATCTAATCCTTACAGTTTGTCGAACAAATCGACGATCCTGGGCAGCTGATGGGGATTCTTAATTGTTGCCTAAATAGGGTTACGGTAATCATTGCATAAGTGAAATGAACCGTTTTTCTTAATTAACAATACCGAACTTCCCAAAATAATGAATTAGGCTTTATGAACCTCTATCTTAAATCTCACATAATCAGGGATTCGATTATTCAATAATCAACATGGAGTCTTTACAATACTGCAGCCCTAAGCGGGATGTTAATCTTAACTCTACTTGCCTCTCAGAAGGTAAACATGGTAATCTTTGGAGAAGATAACCAAGGTACAAGGAGGTTACAGTGATTTTCCAATTCTCAGGCTCCAGTTCATTTATCCTAGTCTGTGTCAGGTAAGTGACACATTTATGTTACGAGTCCACAAATTCCTTAATCGGAGACATTTACTTGGACAATTCCATTCTGGATATCTTCTTTGAATACCATTAGCTGACTTTAGTACCATATGACCATTGGAATATCCTTGCGGTTCCATGCATTAAACCACCATACTGATCAGGCATGGAAGCAATCTATGGAACTTATTAAGATACATCAATCCTCATGTGGTGCTTTTGTCATACCATCTGGTATTCGCAATTGATAGGGATCAAGGGAAATCAACTATATATGCCGACGCACTTCTTCTAGAGAGAGGATACTTCTAGAATTCTACGATTGGAGGTTTCTGACAGGAACAGAAGGAATGGTTCTTATGATTTCGCCTGTAAGTTTTACCTTACACTTAATATCTGGGGTTCTTACGGGAAAAAATTCTAAAAGTTTGCTAAGCTTATGGTCTTATGAGAGACTTAGCAGTACTTGAACCCAAACGTAACTCCTAGCAATAAAATCACAATAAGGGATTTATCTGGTGTCATTATTAATGTGAACTGCCTCTAATCATACATCAGGAGGGTTAAGTGCCTCCATTCTTAATCCTTTTAAACTTAGCTGCAAAATCTTTGACAAATTTTAGGGCAGTCTCAGCTTTGACTGGTTATTTCTTACTCTATAAAACGTGAGTAGCTGAGGTAGATCCATTATGGATTTATAATAAACAGACTTTGAAACCTTAATGTGCCATTTTATTTTCGATGCTAACCACCAATGATTATTTGCATTAAGCTTAGATTTTTGGGTAGATTGAATAGGGTACTATCTCAACCAATGAATTAAAATTTGTAACATACTGTCTACAGTCTAGAACTTTTATGGTGGGAGTTAGAAAATTTCTTATTCCATCTTTTTCCATTTCGTGACGCGGATGATAGGTTTTTCTAATAAGGTCCTTAAAACTTGGTCCATCCCATATTGTATAAGAGGATCTTTCTTGTGGACTTCATTAATGTCCTCACTAATCAAGGGTATTGCCATCGAATGACTGTGACGCATACCTCACCGTGTCCGTTCCAGCATAACCGCTGATACACCTAATGGTTTCTACTTCATCCAACAATTTCCTGCAATCGATGGCCCCTTTTTACTATTGAAGTCTCTTGACTTCCAAGAGACGAAGTACTTTTAAGTACATACTAAAAGGAATGGGTTCCTTGCCATATATGATTTTGTTTGGGTTATTCTTCGCATTTGAAGTATGAATAAAGCTCTTCTCATGAGCAGCGACATGTGTTTCAGAGCAAGCGGCATTCGGCTTCTTGAACCTTTTCATGACTTTTCTCATAGCCTTTCTAGCAGCTGCGTTAATTACAGTTTTGGAGATTAACTCCATTAACATTGAGGTTCACATTTGATGCACCATTAACATTTGTCGCATCTCTAGCATCGCGACTTTTGTTTGTCTGTTCTGAGTTTTCCATACTCAAAGCTTTGGTATTAAATACCAAATTCAGCAAGTGCTTAGGCAATCCGTACCATGTGTCTCCTTGAATTGTCAAAGGCTCACCATAAGGAGTCTTGATAACTACTTGCTTCTTATCACACACAATACGGGCTTGGTTACAAGATGACCAATCCATTCCTATCACTATATCGAGTCCCTCTAATTTTAACGGAAACAAGGACAACGGAAAAGAATGATTCCTAATGGATATAAAACATCCATCTAATATTGCTGAAGCAGTCTCTGAGGTACCATCGGCTAATTCTACTTCATACTTAACGCTTAGAGTTTTAACAGGCAGATTTAATAATTTACAAAATCTATTGTCTATGAAAGACTTATCTGTACCCGAATCAAATAATACTCTATCATAAACGTCATTGATAAGGAAAGTACCTGTTGTGATATTGCCATCCTGAACGGCCTCTTGAGCATTCATTTGAGAGCCCCCAGCTTTGGTCTTCTTAGCCTCCCCAGGCTTCTTGGTTTTATTTGGGCAATTTGTCTTGATGTGCCCTATTTCATTGCAACCATAGCAGGTTGCGTCCTTTATGTCTTGGCACTCCAAAGTCTTGTGCCCTTCCTTTTTACAAACCCCACAAGGCCTAGCTTGTGACTCTAAAGTGTATTTCCCTTTAGTTGCCTTCTTTGGGCAGCGGTTCTTTATGTGCCCCTTCTCGCCACAACCATAGCATGTGGCGTCCTTCAAGTCCTTGCATTCATGGGTCTTGTGATCCATCTCTTTACAGATGACACATCCCCTGGTCTGTTCATAGAAACATTTTCCGAAGTGCTTCTTCCCGCAGGTTTTACATTTGGGTTTTGCCTCCTTTGGCTCGGACTGGTTATAGTTTGAACCGATCTTACCCTTTTTGTAACCTTTATTTGGGGTATTATCGCACTTTCACTTATGATCCTTTAATGCTCGGTCCACGGCTGTATCTAACATAGCCTGTAACTCGGTGCCCGTTAAGTTCAGTCTTGCACCATTATTCTGATCAACTGGATGATTGTGAGCTTCAGATGAGTCTGCCATGGTGAAGCTTTGAAAGCTACAGACCAAGTAGTAATAATTTGTTTAATTATATAGTGAATTGTCGAATTTGATGATTAAATAGCCATGGTGCAAATAAACCATATACGCCAATAGATAGTATTTAATTTATTTGATTATGTTTTGCCTAGGTTTTTAAATAAACCATCTTTGGCGTTTAAACGGAATATAATCCTTTATGTTTATTAGACAGGGGCATAAGTCACGACTGTCAATGTCGTATCGACATTTTATATAGCACCAGGGCTTGTTCCAAAGGACTTTCTGATGGCACAAAGGCCTTGTCACTAGGGAAATTTTAAAACATAATCAATGATCCTTTGGGTCGGAAAATTTCACAGTTCATTGTCTTGACAAGAAGTTATGAAATAAAACTATCTTTTTTATGTATACATCTTTGCCCGTAGGTATACATCCCAAATGGATGTTTTGATGTGTACATCATGCTCGACGTTTATTAGCCATGATTCCTATTGATCATTTAGGCTAAAGAAGGGGTTTGGAAGTTCCTAATATAAAGATGACAAGTGTGATTTTCTCGCATCACCTGTTGTCAGGAGTGTTAACACGTTTTCAGATGTTAACAAGGATTGGAATCTTTTGAATAGGTTTTACCATCTTGGTCATGTCTGAAATGACATCTAGGCTAGGTTTTACTTTTAAGATTCTTTTTAATATTTAACGCATAACCATCCTAAATTGAGATGTTATTAAGGATCTGAATCTAATTGGGGAACTACCATCTTGGCCATGTCTTAAAATGACACATGGGCTAGGTCTTATCCTTTTTAGATTTTGCCATTTTATCATAATGGTAGATCTTATAAAAGGAATGTTATTATTCATATTTTATGTTCATATACAATGATGTAAATAACATTTAGATAAAACATTCCAAGGATTTTTTAAAAGAGGTACAGAATTGCCCTAAACGGGACTTGAAAGAAATAATGTTGTCCACGAAGGGATTGAAAGATACGCATGCCCTTATAAGGACTTACTAAGGAAACGAACTTCAGTAAAAGGAGTTTCTTCTTCATTTTATTTCTGAATGTTTTCTCCTTGGTTGCACGTTTATCCTAGTCGCAGTACAAAGCTCGGCCTTTCATAGGCTTCGAATGGGGAGAATTTCCATTACGGCTTCTTTGCTTGGCGACGTATTAAAAATATATAGAATTGAAAGCAATAATTTTCCGAATAGAGATGAGAGTATTCCTATGTTAAGTCTAGACTCAGAAGGTCAAGGAATGTGTTATTGTGTCATTGAGATTAAACACAAAAGGCTAGTGTTTAATTCACTCAATGTTGGCTCTGATACCAACCTGTCACACCCCGATATTTCCACGTATTACCGGTGGGCCCCGGTGGGGAGTATCGTGACGTAGTTGATATCATCATAGTCAAACAACACAATTTTAAATGCACAGCGGAAGCAAAAGATAGATTTATTTCAACCGAATAAATTGTAATATCAAGTATCACAAAATAGTTGAAAAAGATCCACAGGCAGATCAAAAAAAGATGAAAAGAAACTTAGTTCAACAGACTTTAAGGTATCTAAGCTTGCGAGACTTTTATTTGATGCTAGGAGAGGCCAGCCTATTCCGATTAGTACCTACACTTAGCCTTTTTGGGGAAATACGTCAGTTTGCACTGGTAAATACAATTTAACTGACTCATTTTGAAAACGTTTAATAAAATTGATTTGATTGCACATGGCATAAAACTTTTTATAACTTGGGATAATTATTTATATATAAACTTGTAAAAGAATTACATGTTTCTTATACGTTTAGTACCCCGGGCTGAATGCCGGGTTAAAGATTAATAGACACACCACATGATATAGTCCCGCGGTGAGTTATTCCCGAAACCGGCGGTTATACCTTATTATTTATATATGCACTGTCGGGTGTACGCCTACACCCCGTGCTTAGGTCGTGACCATTTCTTAAAATGATGCCAAGGATATCCAGGACATGGTCATTAACCACCCAAAGGCTTTAAGCAAACAAAACAATTTAAACGGGTCATATCGATAAAATAACCTTCATACGATCAAAAATTCTATGCCGACCAAGCGGTATTTTATATACCGTACCCCAAGCCCGTATAGGGAAAATAAGTTAAAAGTATTTACCTGAGCAAGTATAATTCACAAACAGCAAATGCAAGTAGCTTTTACCGGGTCTCCTAATCTGGAACGAAGGTTTTTAATAACCTATTAGATTCCTAACGGGTCTTTAATTAAGCCTAAACTTAGACTTGTTAGTTTTAAAGGAAGATACGGTTCAAAACGCACGATTAAGCGAAGACCGGAATAGAATGTGATTTAGACCCGACAAGTTTGAAGACTTGTATAATATGGGTAAACTAAACACATTCTGGATTTTGAGACAAATATGATAAGGTTTGACCCATTTCGGTCAATTTATGCAAACTAGTTACATAAACCGAACCGAACGCGAAATATGCGTAACGGGTAACCATAAGAGTCATATACAGGTTTCCTAAGTTAATATGCCTTAAATATGTTGTGACATCAGTAAGATATCTCCTATTATGCCCAAAACGAATTTAAACTCAAATTACGCCCCGTAGGGGTATTTTGGTCATTTTAAAGGTTATAAAAGAGTTTAAATATTAATCTGAGCTACAGGTCTGATATAATCAGTAAAAATATTTATTTTTATAATTCATAACAATAGGTTATTGTATATATGTGAAATTTATCTTTTATAACTAAACTATTCACCGTAGGGGCATTTTGGTAATTTCACTTAAGCCTAAAAGGTCAAAACTGGAAATCTGAGTTTAAAACTTTTGCTTACTGTTAGAATATAAAAACTTGCTAAAAATATCAGTAGGTATCAAGTCTTATATTTATAAAATAGTTTTTATATATACTATGCGCTTAAAACGCGTAAAAAGGCGGTTTTAAGCAATTTCCGGGTTTTTAAAGAAAAACTGATATTTTTATCATTCCAGAAAGCTTAAAATATTTTATTTATAATATAAAATCAGTAGCAAAAGGTTTGGGGTCAAAATGTTTTGTAAAACTCATTTTATAGGCCAAAAGGGCAAAACCGGCAATTACCGAATCAAGCTTAGAACCCTATGTTATGCTCAGCCTAAAAATAAATAAAAATCTTCAAAAATCCCAAAATAGTATTTTACATCAGTGGGTAAAAAGTTTGGTATCAAAAATTTGGGTTTAGATAGGCTTTATGCTAATTACGCCGTTTAATTAATAAAAAGCTTTCTAATTGTGCTATTGAGCATAACTCCTAATCTAGACCTCAAACTGATGTCAAATTTTAGGGACAAGTCTATAAATCAGTAATGAAGGTTTTCATTCTTTTACTTTTTCAAAAATCACGTTTTTAGGTCAAAAGGGCATAATAGTCAACATTTAAGCATTTAACGGAAACATGCATATGAATCGGATAACTTAGGATCCAAGTTGTATAACCTACTAATCTATAACATGGTCCTAAAGGAATCCTAAGGCATATCTAAACTAAGCTAAATCGGGTCAGAACTGAAAGTTAAAGCAAAAGTCAACTTTCGCGACTTTCGGTTCCGAACCGAGCCTAAACTTAGAATTGTCGGGTGGAACATGCTTAGATATGTTCAACTAATATTTACCAAGTTATTAAAGTGGGAAAACTGATTTTATGGCCTCTATATTAATAGTTATGAATTTTATTTAAAACTAACCCGTTTGACTTTTATTTGACCCGACAATTTAACTAAGTAAACGTGGTAATTAGGAGGTGCCCTTTTGAGGGTTTAACACCTACCTAATTACGGTCACGTAGCCATGTTTTATGCGAACAATGGCTCAACCGTTTAAAATTCAAAGCGTTTATCGCAAACGCTTGACTTTTCGGCTATAAACGCTAAACAATTAAACAAAGCACGGATGAACACTTACAAAGGGTCCAAAGGACTGAATGGAGGTTCCCACAAGCTTAGAATCCTTCTTGAATCAGAGAACAAGATCAGAATGGAAGAGGTGCAAATGAAAGCTAAGATCAATGGGGTATTTATAGGATTTAAAGGACCGTTAAGATCGTTCCTCGTTAAACGTAATTAAATCTGGACCGTACACCTCTTACCCATTGTTTTTCAATACTATGGGTGCCCAAAATGGCCCATAGTATTGATTAAAACCATGTGCAAACAAGAAACCCAGCTACTGAAATGAAAACAGCTGGTTTTACTGGTCTGATGGGCTCACGCGGCCAACGTAGAGCCAGGAGGATCTTTACGCGGCCCTCCTCACAGATCAGATCAGCTAACAGGTTTTAAAGTTGTTGTTTTTGGCCCCTGCACTTGATTAATGTCGTTTCTGACCCATTTAAGGCCCGCCAACCTCAAATCAAGGCTCTAATATGATGCCTAAACATAATGGACTTGAAACATGCTCAAAAACATGTCGGATGTCGGTTCGTTTGGCCGTACGGTCGCGTTGTTCGACTAATTACGACGAAACACGAACGGATGCGAAAACGATCCAAACTACGCGACGAATGGAATTTTATCAAGCCAAACACTAAAATAAAATATTTTAGTGCTTACATAAATTTTTGGGTGTCCGAAGATATTCAGAATGTGAGATATGCGCAAAAATGCAAACTTGTGAACTTTTTGACACTTTTAGTCCCTGCATGACTTAAAAGTTTATTTTTGCCCACGAAACACCTCTAAGCCTATTTCTAAGCTAGGTAAGGGATAATTAGGGCATGTTTAACTCATGGTCATATTCCGGAAGGTCCGATAACATATGAATCGACATACTTTTGCAGTTTGACGTAAATAGTCCTTTAATCACACAAAGTGGCGCGAAATGTCGTTTAATGATATACAAGCCTTCCATGGCCCATAATGGCCATTCCCAAGCATATACTTAAATATTACTACGCTCCCGTTCGCTTAAATGGTCACCGAGAGGCGTATATTCAAAAGTTGACGCTTTAGGTCCCTCTATTGCGCAAACTTGCGCATCTCATCATTTAATAGCATTGAAGCCTTATCTAGTCCATATTAGGCATTCTTGAAAGTATTATTAAACATCACGATGCTTCAGGTTCTCTAAAAGGTCATTCAGAGGTATAATTAAACATATTGACACTTTTAGTCCCTCTAACTTGCAAAGTTGCGCGTAACCTTACTTATAGGCATAAAAACCTTAGACGGCCAATAATTGGCATTCCCTAGAGTATAATCAAATACCATGATGCTCCCGGTTTGTTAAAAGGTCACTCAGTGGTAAGAATTAACATGTTGACGCTTTTAACCCTTCATTGCGCAAACTTTCAATTAATTCCGTAAACGGCTACACTCGATCGCCAAGTGGCTCATTTGTGAATATAAATATCGTCAGAGGTTATTTAGAACTTATTTTAGGTATGCCAACACTTCTAGTCCTTTCATAATCAAATTTTTCATTTTTTGAAAAATTAGTCTCTTAAATTCAATGTTTGACTTCATTAGGGTTTATTACACGTGTCAATACATGATTGGACGTGATTTTACGAGGTGTTACAACTTGCTAGGATTTCATAGACTCTGGTCTTTCTCCATGTGATTTCATGTTCTCTTTTGAATTTCATGTCAGTTAGCATGTTGAAGATTTTCTGATCCTGTTTCAGAAGTTGTGTCAGAAACTCTTCTGCATTCTTCTGGAACTCTGATGGAGGAGAGTGGAGGAATTCATCGAGCAATGCTATGCTGTTCCAGGTTTTGTTGTAATTAGTGTCATTTATTATGTCGACTTTCTTGTTTAGTTCTTCGTCTGTTCTTTTTTCTTTGAGTGACCACATGGAGAACTGTGTGTTAACATCGCTAGTGTCTGACCAGTGGTAGAAGCTGAAGTTTGCCATGTAGATTTTTTGTTGGTTTTCGAATTTGGAACAATTTTTGACAGAAAGTTATTTGTAGGACAATTTGTTGATGTTTTGAATCAAAAGTAATCATCGGTCTTTTATAGAGTTTAAAAACGCTTCTACATGGTAAATCAAGAGGTTAATTGTAATTGTGATAATCTGCTTTTGTTCTTTGAACTTCAAAATTTTGTCCCTTGGGTTTCTTGGTATTTAATTTTATAGTTTTCCCATAAAAGTTGGGGTTTGAAAAGGTTTTTGCATTAAAATATTGCTGTTTTGAAATATACATTAATATGTTTATATTAAATGTACACGTTTTCATAATTACAAATTTCAGTATATAAACTCATAGTCACTTCTTCTGTTTTTCATCACGTTTTCCTACGAAGATATCATACTTTCAGGAAAGTCGAGTAATATAGTTTATTCAAATGGCGTCAATCATAAATGCAAAATCAGATAATTTAAAGCAGCATTTTGTCAGGAAAGTCGAGGAACAGGTGTATGAAGATAGGGCTACTCTTCAAGAGTTGAATAGATGTTTTGATGGATTGCAAGTTGGCCTCTTCACTAGAGAGCAGGTTTCCAGAGATCTTATGTAGATGCCTTCAACTTCCGTTCGTGAGCTTTGTGTTGTCAGTAATATAGAGTGCGGTGATAGAGACGTGGAGTTCATGGCGATGTTGAAGGACATACATCGAGAAGTTCAGCAATCGATGGAGTTGAAGCTAAATTTTCTTAATTCTTGCTGTTATTGTTAGATTTGAACTTTAATGTTGTTCAGTATGTGATGTAATTATTGGAGTTTTAGTTTTAATGTCATGAATAAATTTTAATTTTATGAATCTATGTTGTGTTTTAGTTTTACTTATTTAGTGTTTGAGTAAGATTTAGATTATGTTGATGTTGAATTGTGTCTGAACATCTGTTTGGTAAGTCAACAGAGGTTTAATAGTGTCAAGGGTTGGTTTGATGGTGAACAGGTTATGTTGATGTTGAATTGTGTTTGAACACCTGTTTGGTAAGTCAACAGAGGTTTAATAGTATCAAGGGTTGGTTTGATGGTGAACAGATGAGTGCAAAGATAAAACAAATGTTTAGAATTTGATCATTGATAACAGTTTTTTGAAGAATCTGTGCTCCTGCAAATTACAGAGAGTCAATATTTGGAGTTGTAAAAGGTCTGTTGTAGTTAAAGTTTGGTAAAAGAGAACATCTGCTGATGATGAAACAACTGTGTATTCTAACGACTGTTGATTTACCACTGTTGACTAAAGTTTGACAAAAGAGAGCATCTGCTGATGAATAAATGTCCGAAGATGCAAAGGTCTGCTATGGGTCAATAGATGTTAACGAACAACAGATGATATTTAATCTTAAAATGCTTAACAGAGGATTGATACCAATACTAACAGTGGTTGGGCTAATGATGAATAAGTATTATTATATAATTTTGTTTATCAATAACAATTTTTTGGAAGAATTTTTGGTATATTTTGGTGTTATAAAATGTGTGTTGTAGCTAAATTCTGACAAAAGAGAGCATCTGCTGATTAATAAATGTCTAAAGATGCAAAGGTCTGCTATGGGTCAACAGATGTTAACGAACAACATATGATATTCAATTTTAAAATTCTTAACAGAGGATTTAATACTAACAGTGGTTGGGCTAATGATGAATAAGTATTATTATATAACGTCTGCTATAAGTATTATTATATAATTTTATTTATCAACAACAGTTTTTTGGAAGAATTTACGGTATATTTTTGTGTTATAGAAGGTTTGTTGTAGCTAAAGTCTGACAAAAGAGAGCATCTGCTGATGAATAAATGTCTGAAGATGCAAAGGTCTGCTATGGGTCAACAGATGTTAACGAACAACATATGATATTCAATTTTAAAATGCTTAACAGAGGATTTGATACTAACAGTGGTTGGGGTAATAACAGATGTTAGACTTACCACTGTTGAGTTACACCGATTGAAATAAACTGTTTTTGAAACTTCTGCTTGCCTAAAAATACATCCACTGTTAAAGGGTACCGTCTGTTGTCATAATTTCTGTTTATCCTAATGACTGTTGATTTACTATACTGCTGACTGTCATCCATTATGACAACAGAGGTTCTGACGTGGACAGATGTTAGCTAAAAATAAAACAACTGCTGAAAGTTATCATCTGTTTTCATAACTTCTATTTATCTAAAGACTGTTTGACTCACACTGTTCCCAACGACCAACTGAGGTTTCCAAACAACTGTCATCGGTTGTCGCAAGAGAGGTTCTGACGTGGACAGATCTTAGCCATCAAATATTTGTAACTACTGCCACGTCAGCATTCACTTCTTCTCTCTATATAAAAGCTGTTTCATCCCTAAATCGAGGTTCTACCACCGCATTCTCGAATTCAAAATTCTCAAAAACAGTTTCCAACGTATTAAAAACCCTCCAACTTAAACCCTGTTTCATCCCCAAATCACCTTCTTTTCCTATCATGTCTCTGAACATCAAAAACCCTCACAACTACCTCCCCATCTTCGAGAAAATCAACAAAAATATCAGCTATCACTCAATAATTGACCTTTTAACGTCATCGAAATACAAATCAATTCTTACTGCTGATGCTCCGGTTCATACAGAAACACTCCGACAATTTTGGTTTAATGCTGAAATAGAGGCTGAAGATAATAATCCAGTTGCCATCACATCTAAGGTCGGGGAAAGTGTGGTACGAATTTCTCCCTTTACAATTCCACTACATTTGCATTGGACGACTTGGGAGGTAAGAACAACTTTGAAAAACTTGAGCTTCATACAGAGTTCATTGAAAGAGGGTATGATGCACAATTAAAGGAAGTTACTATCTACAAACCAAACTTCCCACCGCCAATGAAATTTTTGTTTCATACTCTTTTAACTTGTCTCTCAGCCAAGACCACCGCATTTAATGAGATACCTTTGAAAATTTAGTATTTGGGTTATGCTATTTTAACAAAATCTAATTACAATTTATCACAAGCACTGTTTTCTGATTTGTTGAATAATGTGAAAAAATTGAAAAAAGGTGTTCGTAGTAATGCTTTTCTGTTGTATCCAAGACTTCTAAGCTACTACCTACGAAAACAAGTGTCATAAACAGATTTTGAACAAGGTGTAGCTTTTAAAATAAATAGTCTTACAAGTAAAACTTTTACTAAACTTATGGATAAAGAGTCAAAAGTTTCAACAACTGAAACAAAGGGGGATGAGCCTGTTTTAGATGCGTTCGCATCAGTTGCTCAAACTTCTGTTGTTGAGCGAACTGCTCCTGGTGATCATGACACCACAACCGGTGTTGTGAAACACACACCAGGAAAACGCAAAAAGAAAGCTGTCACATCCAAAAAGCCCATCAAAACCAAACAAAATAAAAGGTTCCTCTGGAAGATGAGATCCCAGAGGTTTATGCAGTGACAACACAAATGTCATTTGAAACCACTGCTGCTACTTCTTCTTCACAGTTGTTGGAAAGATCTCAACCCATCCAAACTCCTCATGTATCCTCACAAAAGGATCATGTTGTAAGCACAGGGACACCACAACATGAAGTAGACCTTTCATATGAAAGTATGTTTAAAAGTCCCTCTCCCAGGGCAATCACTCTTTCTACACCACAACCCTCGACTCAAGTTCCATCAACAATATTACCTCTGTTTGAAGCAATTGAATTTCAGAAAGAAAACAGTTCCTCTAATGCACACATTACTGAGAGTAGATCGCAACAAATGACTGTGTCTGAACCAATTCAATCTCCTATCCTACAAACAGTTGAGGATGTTATCCCCGTTGAGTATTACGAAACTCTTGGTGGTAGTTCAAGTGGAGCAGCCACTACAACTGTTGAACCCATTGGTGATCAGTTGGACAGTGGTTACATCATTAAGACTCCCTTGAAGGCAACTACTAATGAGGTTACAACTGTAATCTCTGCTTCAGTGGGAAGTCCCCAGAAGGAAGAAAAAGGGGCATCTGTTTATGATGATATGGAGACTTCTCCTATTATAAAAACAAATACAACCACTACAGGTGGGAATTCAGATGATCCTATTAAAGTAGGTGATGAATTAACTTATAAGGATTTGACGGTTAGAGTGTCTACCATTGAAACAGATGTTGCTGAAATGAAAGAATTGATTAAGCAGATGATAGAGCCTTTTAAAAGTCAACCTACCAGACAGGAAATTGCCAATGAGCTTTGGAATTCTATGCAACCCATCCTTCAAGCTCAGAGGAATTTGGCTGAAAGTAACCGCAATTTCAGTTTGTAATTTATCAGAAATTTGGTTGATGCCAGGTATAAAGACATACAAGCAGACATTATGAACATTAAGGAACATCTGTTGGAACTTACTGGCTCCACCTCTACATCAATCTTTGAGAAAGATGATGATGATGATAATGATGCCAAAAAAGGGGGATAAAGATTCACTGAGAAAGTTGCCACCAGATTCAAAAGCTAATCCTACAGAAATTGTATCCCCTACCTAACCTAAATCCCAACCTTCTCCAAAAAAACCATCACAAAAGAAGGAGAAAATACCTTCCACACCATCATCACCCATTTTGTCAATAGATGCTGGGAACACAAAAGTATCAGCAGATGTTTACCAAACAGCTGCTGAGACACCAGTTGTTTCAGCAGAAGTTTCTCAAACATCTGCCATGATCATTTTCACTACACCAACCACAATCCAACCATCTCCAACGTCACAAAGATTTCCCATACATTCATCTTCACTACCAAAACATTCTCCTTCACCAGAAATCATCTCCACACGTAAGAGAAAAACTCATATCGATAGAATCACAAAAATAAACAATGATCCTCTGGTAAAGCCAACTCAACCTAATTGGAAGAAAGTCAAAACAGTGGATTCAGATGAGGTATTGAAGTTTAAAAGAATGAGATCAGAGCTTGTGGCTGCTGATTATGGTCCAGTTAGATCCATTGCCAGATGGTCTAAACTGAAGATAGTTGAGACCTACAAAAAGATGGAAGAAGTTAGAGCTGAACATTCAAATGTTCTTCAAAACTCAGTCTATCCTACAACTGCTGCTCTGTCTCTAAAAATCGGTACTCCGAAAAACCTTCTCTCATCATCTGATTTGTCTGAATCAATTGCAAATTTAGTTAGCAGACCACAATCACCAAACTCATCTTCATTATAATTTTTGCCCAAGAAAACCAACTGATCCAAAAATAGTAAAGTGGAAGTCATGCTCAAAAACCCAAGTATTGACTTTGATCAGATCAGATGGTAGTGTTGAAGAGATTAAAATGGATAGTGCATATAATCTGAATGCATACGATCTCCAAGATTTGTTGGACCTTCAACTTGAGAGGGATGATGAAGAAGACATGTTCTCCCTGGACTTTGAACTACAATTCAAAGGACAAATCAGGGAGATGTTGATGAGAAATAAAAATCAGTAATAAAGAAGGGTTTTCGTATCATCTGTTGTATAGGGAGATTGTTGGATCAGCAGCTGTTACATTGTTTGCAGTAGCATATTTAACCAGATCACAACATGTAGCGAAGGACATGTTGCTGCGTAACAAATTCTTGAGTGAGGTTTGATGTGTGTTGTTTAGGCAGGTGATCGTATGTTCTTAGTTAATGTTTTTTAAAGTTAAGTTGTATTTGAATTTTTTTAAGTTTGTTAGACATCTTTCATATGTACTTATGTTTATAACAATTTATATTGTCAATGGATGGCTACTCTCTTTTTTGAATAAGAGAATGGAAATAATCATATGTAACTGATGAATTTTATTAGGTTTGTTAGACATCTTTTAGACATCTTTTATTAACTTTGTTAAATATCTTTTATATTTACTTATAGTTGTCTTTTAGCTATAATAGATAACACGTTTTGGTACAATATCTATAGACATATCTATATGTTCTATCCATATGTGTTATGCATGGTTTTCTAATAAACGACATGTGTTTGCACACGGGTCTTACCGCTATTATCTAATAAAAAAAGAAATCTAATTATCATGCGTCCCCTATCCAATGAAGAATTTGGAGGGAAAGTATTTAAGCGTATCGCGTGTTCTAAAAAATAATATTTCCAAAAAGTTACCAACTATTATTCAAATTATTAAATTTGATTTTCTTTTCATCTGATCTTTTATCTACAACCAACAAATTTTGCATGGATTGACTTTATTATCTAAGTTTTAACAAAAGATTCTACTTATTAATGATATGTGTAATTGGTATTATGACTACAAGAATATCGACCAATAGCGGCGACATCAATAGCGGCGACATGCCACAAGTCGCAGCTATAATTAGTCGATCCGGTACGCAATGTCCAATGTTAAACCCCAGCCATTCATCTGTTACCTTGATCTAACGGCTGGGGTTGAAAACACTCAATAGCGGCGACATCAATAGGTCAATAGCGGCGACATGTGTCGCCCCTATTGACTTTACGCAGACAGCAACTCTAAAAGCGGGAATTATCCTATTTTCACCCATTTTCCCACCAAGCTCTTCATCTCCTTCACGACTTTACCCCTAAAATCGATGATTCTTCATCAATTTCACCAAGATCTACACCAAATCGGTTAGTATTCTTTGTTTAAGTTGATTTTGTTCTTGATTTTGTTATAAATTTTGTTAATTTCTTGATTTTGGGTGTATGTATTTGTGTATGCTAGAGAATTCCGGTCACCCACCACGTCTCCTCCACCCCTTGTGTTAACATAAAGGGAAAGAGGTTTTGGAGGGTAGATTAGTAACTCTACCATTTTAACATTTCTGTTGAATAAAGTTAATCCAAGGAAAACCTAGATGCAATTATGCAAAGACAATATACAAGAACTTTTACTTCTGCATTTTTTACTTCTGCGTAAAGGGTATATTTGTAAATTTACCAACTTTTACTTATGCATTTTTTTAACAATCAACACCCAACAACTTTCACTCTTTGTTTTAGCAACAGCTAGCCAAATGTCAGTTGTACTCTTTATCAAAAACCAACTATTACTACAGCAACAATGAATTTCGACTTTGAAAAACTTGCAACTTTATACTTAAATCTGTATATACTTTCTTCTTCTTCTTCTTCGATCACCCTTCAACTTCAATTATTCTCTGACACAAAATTTCAATCATTAACACATTCGAAAGTCATACCAAAAAATTTAACCGATCGATTCAGAACTACTCTACTCGATTCGTGACTTCGATTCTTATCTTTGTTCACTCACAAAACAACCCAGACCTGCAACTCAACACTTTTCTTCTTTAATAAACCTGTGTTTTCGCTGCGTTTTCCCTGCTGTTTTCGCTCCTTTTTCGCTGCTGTTTTCACTGCTGTTTTCTCATCCATTTTAATAAAGAATTCACTTCGAAATCAATGTAATGTATCTGATATGTTCAAAAACGATTTGAAAACCAAACTGAAAATCACTGATTCTATCAGTGATACACAGACAAGACACTGAATCAAACTGTAAACAATGAAAAACTATTCGAAAACATCAGAATTTGATCCGAAACAAACCGAAACTTATCGAAAATCACCGAATTAAACTGAAAGTCGATCAAAACTAATTACTGTTTGAAAATGAAGAAGCTGCTGTTTTGGTGTGATTTTCGCTGAAGTTTCGACAAATTCAGAAAGTTTATATGTTTCTGAATATTGTTCGTTGATATATAATCTTTTTAACAACCGAAAATTGATGTTCATACAGTTCATAGATTTGAAAAACGAGTTTTAGATATGTTTTGAAGTTGTTGTTCAACAAAAATCAAGTCAAATAATTGCAGATTATAAGCCATTCCTCGTCCGATTTCGATCTTTTGATTACGGCTGCAAACGCAGCAGCAAACGGTTGCGTTTTTACACCCGTTTGCTGCTGCGTCTGCAGCCATAAACACGCCGTTAAACAGCTGCAAACACGGTAGCAAACGGGTGCAAAAACGCAGCCGTTTGCAGCCGTTTAACGGCGTGTTTACGGCTGCAAACGCAACAGCAAACGGGTGTAAAAAACGCAGGCGTTTACTGCCAAACGGCTGCGTTTTTACACCCGTTTGCTGCTGCGTTTGCAGCCATAAACGCGCCGTTAAACGGCTGCAAACGTGACAGCAAACGGGTGCAAAAACGCAGTCGTTTGCAGCCTTTTAACGGCGCGTTTACGGCTGCAAATGCAGCAACAAACGGGTATAAAAACGTCGTCGTTTGCTGCTGGGTTTGCAACCGTAAACACGCCGTTAATGTTTTAACGTTTTTATATAATGTTTAATTTTTTTATTTAATTCCTAGGAGAACTTCAAGTTCGATGAAGTTGAACAGGAATTGGACGCTCTGAACTTAAAAGGCGGCATTAAACATGTGCTCATGAATCGGTACTCCGGCCGCAAGCACGACGCTAAAGAAGAATTTCTTCGTAATGGAGGTTATGACGATGTCGAAAGAGCAAGGGCATACCACCCCAAGGATATGCCTTATGAAAACTGGCTGAGAACCATTGATCACTTCTTGGACCCCAAATATATTGCAAGATGTGAGGCAAACACAAGAGTCCGTGAGCTTCAACAATTCGCAAACCGTGGGGGTACAACATCATACAGTAGCACCGCCTACAAACATGTAATGTTTTATATGTGTGTGTTTGTATGTTTATGTTTATTTAATGTCTAATCTAAGTTTTAATGTTAAACAGGGTTTGAAACATCTCGATACGTACCGCAAAACTCACACCGATAATGATGGGAATTGGGTTGACGCGGTAGCCGAGCAGAATTATGTAAGTATCTATCTAAAGTATTATACTCTATAATATATATATATATATATATATATATATTTAATCATCTTCGTAAAATACAACTTAATTTAGAACACGAGATTATGGGCGGAGAAAGCGGCGATTCTCAACTGCCGAATGAGGTTGTCGTGTTTCAAATATGTCATCGAATGTGTTTGGTGCGCAACCTCAAACCCCACAAGCTATACAATTTGACTTTAAAAAGTTATACAAGTCGCTATGAGCGCATGTCACTTTGCTAAATATATGTTGGTAGTATGTTAAATGCTAATATTGGTTTTGATATGTATTAATGTAGGAATGTGTTTCAAGTTTGTTCCAAACCCCGGCATTTTTAAATCAACTTGATTCCTATCTTGCGGCGAAGGGAAAGCAAGCCGCAAATGACTTTGACGATGATGACCTTTTTGACAAGGACGATGAGGATGACGATGAGTATTAAGTATGTAAAGTATCATGTTTATTTAGTTTGTTTGTGTTGTGTAAAACTGGAAAATTGTACGGAGACGTTTTCGGATATTATTTTTTCGGATATTTTAGGATGTTATTGTACGGATACGTTTTATGCGATTTTAGTATGTAAAGTATTATGTTTATTTAGTTTGTTTGTGTTGCGTAAAACTGGAAAATTGGCAGGTTTGTTTATAACTGGAAATACTGAAAATGCAGCAAAAAATTTATAAAAAATCGACTTTTAGCGGCGACATGTGTCCCCGTTAATAATGTATACCTTTTAGCGAGGACTCTTTAGCGAAGACACGTGTCACCGCTAAAAGTCGATATCAATAGCGGCGACAAGAGGTAATAGCGGCGACAACAGGGCCTTTACCGGCTAACCTTTAGTGGCGACATGTCGCCCCTATTGACTTTAGCAGCGCAGACCATGACTTTTAGCGACGACATTTGTCCTCGCTATTGGTCGATTTTCTTGTAGTGTAGGGGTGTGAAAGAGTTTGATAATGCCCCCACACCATCCCTCATAATCATTATTTGGGTATTAGAAAGGAGAGACATTTATAGAATAATGCCCAATGAGGATGAAAAACATGGAAAGTAATGAATAAAACAACATTAAGGTGCCTTAACCATTATATGGGGTGTTATGGTGTTGACGTGACGAAAAATGCCTTTTAAAATACAAGTTTAACTCCGACCTCCAAATTACACGTTATAGAGGTTGAATTTTACACTATGTAATAATTTACCGTGTATTCCACAAGTTGAATAATAAAACAATCTCTGTAAGATATATATATATATATATACACTTTAATGAATTATACAGGTAAATTGAAATGATATTTCTTCTCCTTTGAATTATACATATACATATTGAGATTTCCTACCATTCTTAGGATCAATTCGTAAACATTCAGAGAGAGACTAAGATGATGTATCTTTCTTAGGGTCGATTTCTATGTCTCCACTCACATGTATACCACGTATTTCTCAAAAGCGAAACATATAAAACATTTAAATATGCGAGACAACTCTACACGCCTCAAAACATATATAAAAACTATTTGTGGCATCTTTTAAATTTGTATTACAATTATTAGTATATAGCATGTTTGGCAAGCATTTTATTTTCTTTAATTTCAGTATACTCTTTTTATACTTAAAAAAACTGACATTTTATTTAAAGTCAATGTGATGTGCATATAACATGCTTAAATATGAATATACGTAATTATAAATAGGTTGTGTTATTTTCATATAGGTTGCGTAATTATTATCATAGGATGTGTAATGATGTAATTATCGGTATAAGTTGCATAGCTATAAAGTTTTTTTTCCTTTCCTAATTTAATGTATATTCAACCTGTGTAGTACAGATGATTTTAACTTAGTTATTATTATATTTGGTTCCAAATATTCAAAATTACAAAATTACACGGGTTTTTTAACCTAGTATAAATAATATAATCAAATAAATATCCAAAAAGAAACATTAATGAAGCTACTAAAGTGAAACATTACTACACAAGGGTTAAAAGAAAATAAAAAAAAAAGTTATATTTTTTTTGGTTATGTGGTTTGGGTAAACGGGTATATGGTTTCTGGTAATGAGTCCGGTTATCACCTAGTACCATATTCATATTGAACCCACGATTTTTTGTTTCGGATGTTTTAGGTATTATCACCAACTTCAATTTTTTTTTGACATCCCTAAGGCGAGGTGGTATGGGCTAGACCCTCCTCCCTATTACCTGGGCGCCATTAACCATGTCACCAACACAATAACGACGAAAGAAAGATGTTTTGTGGGGCCACTTCACTTTATACTTTAAACCAAAAGAAAAATAGAGGGGACGGGGGCATTGTGAGGCTTTCACCCATTTCTTGGTTAGTGGAGTGTTCAAATGAGAATAAATTTTTTGTAAGAAGAAAAAAGAAGAAGTTTCAACCAATAAGAATGCTTAATTTCACTTATTTAATATTTGCATTTAATTTTAATGTAAGGGTATTTTTGTAAACTTACATAGATCATTAATTTCTAGTTTTCCTATTTAATAGCTAACTACATTAAATTTGTAACTTATTTTCAAGACATATATTATTTCAAAAAAATAAAAAAAATTAATTTAGAGTGTAGGGCAAATTACTAGGTGTGTAGGATAAATTGCGAGTTGTGTAGGATAAATTTAAATATGTGTAGGATAATTTTCGAAATGTGTAGGATAACTTTTTATGTGTGTAATAAAAAAAATTAGTGTACATAATAATAGTCTTTATGAGTAATTAATTATTTAAAGATAGTATTAAATGAGAAGAAAAAAATACTACTTAATATTTTACAATTGTACCCTTCGTTCCTTTTGTTCTCAATTAAATTTTCTTCTCAAATGAACCTCCCCCTTCTTAGTTATTAGGGGGGGAGGTTATTGCTTACATGTCGTTGATGTTGCTTATGTGACGTTGATGTGGCACAATAAAGTCTCTATTAGTTCCATTCCATACCTCGTAGGCTAATAGTTTATCTTTGTGTGTTTGTGACCTCGTCCTTTGTGAGGAAGGAGGTAAAAAGGGGAATAATGGGCCCGTTCAAGTTTTTTAGTTTTATATATGTAAAAATTCTATTTATATATAAACCTCTGAAAAGGTTAGTAAAAATTACAAATACGTAAATTTATTATATTATAACAAATTAATATATGACATTATAAATAAAATTAGGTTTAAATATTTTTAATGTAATTCAAATTTTTATAACTTTCATTTATGTTTAAACTTTTTTTTTGAAAAATTTCAATATTGGTAATTCAGTCATACATGATTATATAATTGTATCTTATACCTGGCCCAACATCATCGGGTAATTACCCTATCAGGCATTTCCACAAGTATGATATATACCCGTTAGTTTATTATTCCATATATAAATTATCAAGTTTTTTGTGCATTAGGAGTTGTACCCTAAGTTTGGAGAGTTTTTTTAAAAAAAACTTGTTTTTTCACTTTTAACCAAAACATTTCATATATTGTATTTTAACCTCTTTTTTTTTTTTTTTTTTTACTTTTAACCCAAAGTTTTCAATCTTTTATAATTTAACACAACACTTTATTATTTACAACTTTGGTCCCCCATACTTTTTATCTTTCGTAAGTTTTTCGTTTTACGTTTCGTTTTAGATTTTGCGAATTAACATGTCGTAGCGTGCATGTGAGGTTCAACGTTTTTTTGCTCTATTTTTTTTTCATATTTGACAGACCTGTCGTAACGCGTCCATTTTTTCCCTTTTGAAAAATTCGCCGCAACGGGCGGGTCTTAGATTGACTAAGTTATTATTTTCTACGTTTTACGTTTCTGGTTAATTTCTCCGCATTAACACACTGTAATGGGTGTGCGTGGTTCAACGATTTTAGTCTGCTTTTCGTTCAGTGTAATTTTTACCATTTTATCTATTTTATTTTTACGATGTTGAGAGTCAATGTCGTTGTGGCATTGGTGCTACTTGACACGCTTTTACGAACGTTTTTAACCTATTAAATTTTTTACTAATATTTTGTTTCGGATTACCCCTATACTTCCTTTACTTAAAGACTATTTTTTACGTGCATATTTTATGTACGGGTATGTATAAATATGATTTGTTCTACATTCCGACTTAAATTTTTTTTTATAGACGAGTCAGGTCAAATGTAATGCGTTTCCGTTTAAAGAAACCATTTTTACGTGCATATTTTGATGTACGTTTTGGTATAAATTCAAGTTGTTCTACGTTTGGACGTAAACTTTTTTGGGAAATGATTCAAGTCAAATATAATATGTTTTCGTGTTTATTTATGTATGTTTCGTAAAGTTGAGTGGAGTCAAATTATTGTTTCTTTTTCTCCCTTTTTTTCAAAAGCTCTAATTAATCCCTCTCGATTACATGTGCATATTTTCCTTCATACCCGTTACGTTTTCTATGTATGAGTTGGGTCACATATAATACGTTATGATTGTTCGATACGAAACAAACTTTACCTTTGATCCAATCACAATGCTTATACAGGTTACATTGAGTTCAACTGGATACGTCGAAATGTATGTTTTCATATGGTTAATGCATCATATAACGTTTGGACTAATCCATTCAATGTTTACGATGCACACGCGCCGCAACGCGGGCGAGTCTTAACCCTAGTTAAGGAGTAAATTACAAGTTTTGTCCTTTATGTTTACACCAAATTGCAGGCGCTGTCCTTTAGCGCAAAAGTTGACAAGTTATGTACTTAATGTTCCAAAATCTTGCACGTTATGTCCTTTAGCCCTAACCCAGTTAGATTTTTTAGTTAAATATGGTCATGTGCCTTGCACATGAGGGTATTATTGTCATTTTATATTCCCGTGGACTATTTGTGTAAAATATAAAAAATAAAAACCTTTAATCTCTCTCTCTCTAAACCCATCTATCTTCTTGTTCTCTCCCTCTCTTCACCGGCACCCCCAAACTTCACCAGCACCACCGGTCGATCGGTATATCTTTTTCTCAAATTTGTTCCACTCTAACCCATCCTCAAACCGACGAAACTTTTACACCAACACAAACACAAAAAAACCCATTTCATTCTTATTAATATTAATAACAATTCTCTCCCATGCAGAAGAAAACCCTAACCTTTATTCTCATTACTCAAATTAGTGTTTCAAATAACCTCTGGGGACTGTTCCATTTGCACATCGACAGAAACATCAGGTGCTACCCCTGAATTATCCATCGACAGAAACATCAGGGTCCCCTGATCCATATTTTGTACCCTGTTTTCGGAGATTTCTAGATCCTCTCTTAGGTGATCTTGATTTTGTCTTAGGGGAAGCACACATACCTGGTTCCACAACATCACACTCCTGGTTAATACCTAGGTCTTCATCAAGATGAGTAGGGGCTTAAACCTCAGTCGGAGACCTAATTGAGGTTTCAATCGTGCCTGAAACGGTTTGATTACACCCCAAATCAGGGTGTTGGGTTACCGATTTCTCTTGATTGGAGGCCGCACACTCCAAATGGCGACCGGATATTGGAGTCTTTCTGGGCCGAACACTCCAATTGTGGAGAAAATATGGGACTCTTGCTACTATCAGATGTAATGGGAGGTAAATCAGGGGGTATCGAGGTGGGGTGGGTGGTGGTGAAGGTTATGGGGAGGTGGGAGGTTGGTGAAGTCTGAGAGTAGGGGTGTTCATGAGCCGATCCGATCTGATCGAGGGTCTGCTCATGCTCGGATTGAATTACAACCGATCCGATCCGAGCGGATCAAATTTGTAAAACCGAGCGCAAAAGTGATGCTCATGCTCGGATTGAATTTGAATCGATCGGCTCGGTTTCACTCGGTTTTTATCAAATCCTAAAAAAAATCGAGCGGATCATTTTCGCTCGATTGAATGATAAGGCTTCGTTCAACAAAAACAAATTCTAACTTAATTAAAACATGTCCAATACTTTAGTAACAAAAGCAATACATAACTCAAATCATGATTCTAAAAATGTTCTTAACAATATCAAGAAACACAAAATAAAGTGCGAATACAAATTGTCATTTAGTTCAAAAGCCATAAACTTCTTCTTCTATAATATAAATATATATATTAATTATTATATAAAATATATATATTAATTATTAATAAAAATAATTCGAGCGAAACCGAGCGATCGACGAGCGAGCGGAGCTATGCTCATGCTCAGATTGAATTTGAATAGAACCGATCCGATCGGCTCATTTACAAACTGAGCGGGAATTGAACGAGCATTTTTTGAGCGATCGTTGAGCAGTTTGAAGAGCCCTATCTGAGAGTGAAAGAGAGAGAGAGAGTTCAGAGAGAGGGGGTAGAGAGAGATGGAGAGTGTATATATCATTTTGCTTTATTTTATTAAACAATATTAAAAAAAATTGAGTTAAATGACCAAATTACCCTTATGTAATATGATTTAACCAAAAAAATCTAACTGAGTTAGGGCTAAAGGACATAACGTGCAAGATTTTGGAACATTAAGTACATAACTTGTCAACTTTTGCGCTAAAGGACAACGCCTGCAATTTGATGTAAACATAAAGGACAAAACTTGTAATTTACTCGTTTATTAAGCAACACACGTTGAGCTTTTCAAGCACATTTTTTTCTTACCATTTTAATTTTTTGTGTAATTTTATGTTTTCAACAACCACACCAAATTAAATTTTTTTATGAATAACGTATATATCATCATCAACATAAAATGTTAGAAATGTCTAATATTTATATATTTCATTGTGATATAATTATCACAAAAATTTTTAATTCATAGCATACATTATATAAAAAGTATTATCAAATGCATATTATAAAAGGAAAGTTCATTTTTCACATAATGAAGTTACTATAATAAAGCATTATTAGATAAGGGTTAAAGAAATAAAAATAAAAATAAAAATAAAAATGTTTGAGTTAACAGGTGCATGCTTTTGGGTAATTACGTCAGGCATCACCTATTTGTCATACTTTTACCCGAACCTCCTATTTTTATTCATAAGCCTTTCTCAGTTGTTTTTGTCATCCCCGTTTGCTAAGGACTTGTGTTCCTTCTATTGAGGTAATCATGGATATTTTGATTCCTACCCTTTTGGGAACATAATAAGAAACCTTTGTTTTGCTAACTAAATAGACAATGGAATGAAATCCAAAAAAGGATTCGTATTTCATAGTGGTCTGGATCTTAATGACATGAACAATAATGCTGGTTGTACTTCCAACTCCTTAGATTATCCGTAATGGTTAATGCTTCCTAAGGGGCACTTTCCGTCACATTAGCATTATAACGTTTCTCTAAAAAATCTGTAATGGTTAACACCTCTTAAGACACTTTCAATCATTACTTTCCATTTTTTTCTTCTCATTAGGGATTATACTAGTAAACACCCCTCTCTCTTCAAGCCTCTACAATGCCCAGGCGGCGGTGTTGGGGACGTTATTTCACGCCCTTATGATGCCCATTACACATGGTCTCATTAGCCTATTCTAGTAACTGTCAACACATAGTGGTCTAAATGTTAACAGTCTTGATGTTACAATACTAATGGTTCAAACACGATAAAACCAATGCTCAAGAAGTTAAGATGCAGGACATTGATTGTCCGTGCCTTGGACCACACAACCTTGTGGGCCCGGGCTTTACACCATCGTACCTTGATGGCCCGGGCTTTACACAATGATATCTTAATGATTCTACAACGAGGCTTGAATGGTTTGAATGCAATAATTTGGAGAGTGCAAAGTCTTAAACTTTAGAACCATGGACCAGATAAAAGCATATATTAGGTATAAGGTGTTGACTCGTGGCCTTCAAACCCAAACCTCCCAGATCGTTCCCAACACACAGAATTGCTAAAACTTTTAGCAACACTTTTTATTAAATTGAGAGGATGCAGTTTACAATTAATAATGCCCTATTTATAAGCTACCACAAACAATACGAAACTTAGTGAACTAGGACTCCTAAATTGACTTTAACTCTATCTAAACTAATCAGATAAAAACTAAAAACTCAATTGTTAAAACTAAGTCCCTGGACTTTTAGATCTCCACCGAACCACCTCTCGAGATCCCCCGTACCTCCTTAGCATACGTTAATTGTCTTCGAATTTTGTGTTCTCTTAGGTACAGTGGCGGACCCAGGATTTTTTTCTATTGGGGTCCATTTGTTTGTGTTAGAATTTTTCGCAACGAAACATTGAATTTTCGGATCGGTCATCGTAGTCGGGTCGGGTTGGGGCTAGGAAATAATGTAGAAGCATTTAGTGGACATGAAACCACTACATTATTAAGAACCCTTTTTAAGAATCAAGTTATCAAATTGTGGTGATTAATAAGTTGTTTGAAACCAATAGCTAACTAAACAACACAACTACTTCACGTAACTTCAAAATTTTGTTTAAGCTTTTTTTTAACGCCACTATATGTTGGAAGTCTTATTTGGTAATCAAATGTGAAATAAAATCATTCGAAGACATTAAATTTATCATTTTAAAGAAGCAAATTAGAGGGTCAATGGGTGGTTGTGATATTTTAAAACACTAGTTTAATTTTGATGGAAAAAATAAACTAAAAAACAAGAGGTGTAAGACTTGAACTTAAGACCTATTTGTTGGAACACAAGGAGATTTACCACCATACCATCTTTTCTTTTAATACTATGGGGTCCAACTAATTTATTTTATGGGGTCCTTAAAAATTTAACATACCGGTTCTACTATTTTTTTTTTAAAACATTGGGGTCCGTGGACCCCGACCCGCACCATATTGTAGGACCGTTTTCGTGACCGAAACCGTGATTATCATGATTATGTTCATAGACGGGAAGATCATAGACGGATAAACGACTAACCTGTATTGATTTGATAACATAAGAGTACAAGCCGGCCCGATTAACAAGATAATCGAACCTTTACCAGAGCCGTTTGGTTCCGGGGAGAGATCAAGTGGTGATCTCTCCCTGGTGAGGTCTCAAACCTCCTACAATCTACCAGTGTTTGAAATGGCAAAGGGTTGCTATTTATAGCTACACCCCTTTGTCTTTCAAACACACACGGTCAACCGAATAACCCTCTCGTTTGACCACTTCAAACGAGCGGGTCTATACACGTTCGTTAGACCGTTTCACTAACTATTACAAATTCAGCATAAAATAAATCTAATCTATTCGACAAGCATCGGACACAAATCTGCATCAACAAATTCCCCCTTGTCCGTTGCTGTCGAATGCTGAAAATGCAACTGCAATCGATCTTCAGTCAAGTATTCATCTTCTCTGTGTTAACAAATTCCCCCTTGACCGATGATCCAGGTAAGTAGTATCTTGACGCTTCTTGTATAATAGTTCCCCCTCAAAGTACGCGTATCCGTGTTGAGCGTTGTGCAATTTCCTCAAAAGGATCAATTGACCGATCTTCCGCTGATCTTCCAATACTCCAACCGGCATTTGATAAGGGTTCCATTCTTTTAAAAACTGCATCAAGTCTTGATCTTCAAGCATACTACAATGATAGAGATTTCTGGTGAACTGTCTTCTGTAAACTGTCTTTGTGTCACTAGAAAATCACAAACTCTACCACCCTGTGATTGCGTTTAGAAATTTACCGAAGAAATTCAACATACGAAATTTTTATTCCCCCATTTCTTTGGTAAGATCTCTAAACCTTAACAGATTCCCTTCCACTTTAAAGGAACTGTCGTTAACTTTCAAATGTTCACCAGTTCCCTTCACTTAGCGGAACTGTCATCAATCTTTACTGAACAAACCCTCTCCACTGAGTAGAATCTTTCAAATGTTCTCGGTTTTTCGAAAAATCACGAAAACGGCTTTCTTCTTTGCATATTCTAGTTGAATAAGAACGTCCCCTAATACCCCGTAGGATCCGACTTGTATCCCCCCAAGGTTCTGCTAACACCTAATCTGAAAACTTTCATCATAGGCATATACTATTCGACCTTTTGGATTCGTTAGGACCGGTATTGACATTCTAGGTTCATACGTTCGTTTTCAAATGCGAAAATATGACAATAAACAAAATGCTTTCGAACATCTTCGAATAACTGATAACAAACATAAATACTGACGTGCGGAAGTGAACATACCGTTTTGTTTTTGGTTTTTGGCCCATAATAGTCGCGTCACCATTTTTGACATTTGCATCGGTAACCGTGACTACCCCACATTTTTCAAAAATCAAGTTTTCATCATCTCTTGTTTTCATCATGCCGCATCATCCCGCGCGCTCCCAAATTCGTATGAATTTGATGTTGAAATTTGGAAGCCCGGTTCAAATAATCTTCGCAAACACCCGACCCCACTTTGCAAACCATGTAAAATCCTTGGCCCAAATAATACATCCTTTAGCAATAAACCATTTGTTCATACTTGGATGTCTAGTCCAATATAGAAGCCCAAATCAATGAAACTTATGTGATTCTACATGGCCCAAACCACTAAACTTATGTGAGCCCAAATAAAAGTCAGACATATCGGCCTTTTTTTTTTTTATATTTGAGACATGTCTTGCAACACACAATAACCAACAAAAAAAAATTGCATCCGCCAACTACTCCACTTTCACTCTTTCTCTTGACTTCGATACCCAGCATCAAGCAACGAAGACATGTGTTAAGTATTTTGTCAAAGGTGGCCCATACTCAATTTATAATGCCCACAAAACAAAATTGTTCAGCCCTTTTAACCTCTTTAGAATCTTTAACATCAGCCCAAAAACATGTATTGTTTAACTTTGGCCCAAAAAAAAATGTCTATTTCATCATATGGTATTTTAATAAAAACCATAAGTCAACAACCCTAGCTGCAATACAATTTACCTCAGCCGACAGTGTCAAAGTCATACTTTATTTCTCTCTCTTCGATACACAGCAGGCTCATCTTCTTCGATACATCTGAAATACCCACATCCAATTTCATCATCTACACAGATGAAACCCCAAATCAGAACCTCCTTGAAAAAATTAACAGCCGCTATTAATCATGTCTGTGTCTGCGATGAACAAAGCTCCAAATGAAAAATCAGTTCAATCATCGATTCACAAACAACAACAAATCCAAAGTCATCTTCGATGAACAACCAGCAGCAACAACCTGATCATCTTTCTGCGATACAACATCTGATTCAGCCGACGAAACATATCTCTGGTCGACGAAAGTGATTTGATTAAAGTTGGATGACGAAACTGGATGATGATGTATCGACGAAACAGAAAGCTCTAGTTCGATGAAACAGATTGAAGTGTTGATAATCGACGAAACTGAAACAATTGAAGGTCCGACGAAACTGGTTGATGATTCAAACGACGAAACAGATTGTTAGATATTTGTGACGAAACAGATGTAAAAGATATCTTGCCGACGACGAAACTCATTGTTTTTGTTTCGTCATGGGAAGTGGGGTTTCGTCGGAAACCCTAAAATCTTTAACAGCCGCCACCATTTCTTCAAGAACACAGCCTCTGTTCTTATGCAGATCTTGACGAAAATCTTAAAAACTTGATATTTTATGATGAAAACTTGTTGATTTTGGTGTAAAACATAAAAACTAACCCACTGGTGTGTTCCGTTTCAGCACAGACCCGCATATACGGTCCAGATCTGGGTTTTCTTTGTGTTTCCCCATTTTTAACATCTTGAACAAAAATCACGAAAATCACAGATCTAGAGCACATGTGACTTAGTAAACGATTAGATTTACTAAATCGGGCACCATGGCTCTGATACCAATTGTAGGTCCCGTTTTTCCGGTGAGGATCGATAACGAAAACCTATTCCCTGTTTATCACGAACACGGTAACGGGTGCGGAATCCCCGTGACGGTGCAAACCAAACAAAGTGTAAAACACACGCGTATAATCAATGATACACACTCTATTGATTAAACGGGATGAAAACCGAGAACAAACATATACAAACAATGTTTAAAGACTCTCTCTTCAAAGTCTCACAGCTCATCATCAGTTTCACACAGAAACTGAGTGGGGTATTTATACTAAGACATAGACACAGACATGACGAAACTCAAATAACTCTCGGCGAAACAACTAAAGTCGACGAAACACACCTGTTTCGTCGACATACAAATTGATCCAATGTGTTTCGTCGATGTGTTGAAGCCCAAACGACCAAGTCAAAGGCCCAAACATGTCTTCGGCCCATATATGAATATAAACGGCCCAGACATGTTTCTGTTTACAATTGTTTGCACAATTTAACATATGAGACAAACTAAGTGACATTATCATGACATCATCATGATGATGTCATGATGATGTGTAAACGGGATAGGTTCGCGGCGCTCCGTGCTTCGCGTGTCGAACTCTGGGGCGCACGACGGAGGAATGTCGTGACGTCGGGCTTGAGCCGGACCTAACCGTGTCGAAACCAAGTCGAACCGAGCCGAGTCGAACCGAGCCGAGTCGAACCGAGCCGAGTCGCGTCCACATAAAGTGTACCAACAATCTCCCCCTTGGACGCTACTCGTGATGGTTCGTCTTCTGTGATGGTTCGTCTTCTGTGTCTTTCATGTCGGAGGATCTTCAAAGTCTTCACGCGTCGTAAGAAGAAAGTGTATCAACAAACTCCCTTTTGATTTAGGAAGTGTGTTAACAAACTCCCCCTTAGATTGAACTCTCCATTGAGTCATGCTCGTGAATCTTTTGACTTGTCAATTCTTCAGATCCTTGTGGTGTTGATGAAGGGTCAGCGGCAACTCGGTCATTTTATCCTTTGAGTGCCTCCACTTCGTGTCTTCATTCCAAAGCTTGTCATTGAACATGTTCTCCTCGCCTTTAGCATCTGCACATGCAAGAAAGCTAAACGCATAATGAGAATAACCGCTTGGAATATAGTTAACATTTAAACAAATGACACATATGAGATCAAATCTCAATCAAACACCGACCGACAATAGTTTGAAAGTTTAACAAATTATTCAATTTTAGTTCTTAACTTTCAAAACTTGTTAACTTCGACAGTTTATGAAGATGCAATTGTTTTCCGGCTTACGATCAGGATTTTGAGTAGGATAGACTCGAGTTCCAACATCAGTCAATCAAAAATAAATTAGAAGCAAAATCTTTTTGGCTTTTATAAAATTTAAATTAAAACACACCTAAAATCTTTTTGGAATTTTTCATTTTTCAAAAGTAAGGACGGAAAGCAATAAATAAATATATACAAAGATGCAGAAACTGTAAGCAGTAAATAAATATTTACAGACATTCTTTTTGCGAGTTTCGAGGGTAAGAGAATCATATCAGTGTACGGTCATGCAAAAACGCTCTTGTTGTTCAATTAGTTAACATTTAGATAAGCATCCTATAACAATTATCGGTATTGTTGTCCACATAAGCTCAACTTATCAGATGTAATCATGACGAGGGGATACGTTAAGGTATGATTTATACTTACCGACCGGTGTTCATCCACACACGACACATTCCCGTATCAAGGTATGCACGAGAGTTCATCTTACCGGTGAGTATACCGTTTATCATCTGTTTGGCCGTATAAAAGATTGTGAGAAACTCACTTATTTTGATTTGAAAACAAGCCCTATGTGATAGAATCACTTATTGATGAGGAACTTGATTTTCAGATGCATGAGGGCACAGGAGCAAGTCCGTGAACAGGTCAGTACTTCCGTACAGCAGAGAGACGAACTTGACTCCCGCAAAGAATCTGTGATATAATATCACTTATTTTGTTTGGACATGTGATTGTTGATCACTTATTGAGGTCAAATGCAGTATGTACACGTATGTATAGTATCATGGAAGATCTTAGACTTCGTCTCCGTTTTGATTCGGTTTGATACAACCATGATACCCAGATGATAAGCAGCATAAAGACCGAATATCTCAGAACCTCGGCAATCTCTCAAACGAAATTTCGGTACTAAGACCATATGCCAATGTGTGGTTCCCACCTGGTCTTCAGTCGATTTAGGTTTATATCGCCCTGCACACTTTAAAATGATTGTGAGCCTACCGATACATCTTATATAGAGCTGCTTATCGTTTTTCATTTTGCATTTTGCATTTCAGTTCGAAGAGGTTTAGACAGACCACTGATCTACTATCATTTTCTCTTTTGCTCGCCAGGAAACTCATTTTTGTTTTTCCAAATGTTTTTGAGTTTTGAAATTTTTCAATGTTTTTGAATTTTTCAAATTTGGATTTACTCCCCCTAAAATCAACAAACTAAGATAAATTTAAAAGACACAAAGGTATTTACAAAAACGATTTCCCGATGTCGGTTTAACTCATGGTTTTACCTCAATGCCGTTTACCAAAATTAATTTTGAATCACAAATGATTTAGCGAATTTTGGAAAAATCAGTTGGCACGTCAGTAAGCGGTGCGAACCATGACAACATTGACGAGTTTCATAGTGAAACAATCACGTGTGAGGTGATATTTGAGTTCAACGTGTCAGGCCAAAGAGTGCTACGAGATGATAACAATTTATAAAGCAACTTAAATATCGACAAGTATAGGAAAGATTAGAAATTTAAAACCGTATCCTGCAACTGCTTCGTGCATTGTAATGAATCTGAGTGCTCTCCTAAACTGGATATCCACCCGGTGTGGATTTCAAAGTCGATTCTTTGTAGCTACTTAGAAATCTCTTCACAGCAACAAGATCAGAAACCTTTGGGTCCGGCTGGTCTTCCACATTACAACAGCGAAGGTCTTTGTCTTTCTCTTTGAGAAGTAGTGTGCGGTTGTTCAATCCATACCAAGGCATCCGCACACCTGGTTGGTTTGTTTAGCAAACACATTTTCTTCAATCACACCGCGAAGAAATGTACACTGCACGTTCATCTTGTGGATTATGAATCTTCAGACGTGCTGCAGGTGCGTACATTTTGATTGAATCTATCCTGGGGACCCGATTAAAGCCTTGAACAATCATATTTTGAAATGATTTTCATTTTGTCGAAGCTTTCAATCTCTTTCGACAGACAATTCTGTCTTCTTTTCTTTTTCTCTCCATGAAAGGCAACCACTCCTAGAAATAACAATATCTTGGAGCTTTGAGTCGCCTATCTTGTGCATGGACACTCCACTATCAACAACGATGACTATCGATAGTTCCTCCTGGAACATCCTACACACTCACTCAGAGATTAGTTGGAGAGGGGGACCCAAGCCTTAATAGACTTGGGTCGTCCTTCATCATCGAGGATTGTGACATCCATTTCCCGATGATTCGGAATAGAATGAGCTCCCCCTGAAACATTTACCGATTTTGGTATCCAAATCTGTTTTTGTTTTTCATATTTAACATTTGATTCAACAGATTTTGTTAGGACAACCTCCGGTTTTAATGCCTTTTCAACCTTTTTGACGTTTTGACGTCGTTATTTTGTTTCTTGTTCTTTAACAGTTCTTTTATCATGTTTTGGTGAAACAGGACGACGTTGTGGGTGAACCTTTTCAGGTGGTGCTCTTTCTACAAAATTTGGTTTGGGCGAGTTTATGCAGTCTTTAATGATGTGCCCAAACTTCCCACATTTGAAACAAGTTCTCCTTTCAACAAACTTAGGAGATCCTGTTCGACTTTCACGTGTTGAACCTGTAGACCCAGAGGTACTTGTTCCTTCATCACACCCGTTTGTGTGTTGGGTGTAATTGTTTTGAGCGTTACGCTTTAAAATGTTGACTTTTTGAACAAAATCGGTGTTTGATTTGTTTTCAAAAGTCTCAATTTTATCAGTACCCTTGGATGCTACAAATTTAACATCATTGTTTTTCTTCTTGAAACGAGCTCCTTTGGTCTCAACCTTCGGTTGTGAACCTTTAGAATTTTGAGCTCGCTGCTGTTGCTGTTTACCCTTAAAAGCAATAGGTTGTTGCTTCGTTGGTGATTTTTGATTTCCAAATTTTCTTCTAACTTCAGCTTTTGGAATCGGATCACACTGAGTTACTGAAACTCTCGGGATCACTTTTCCCAAAAACTTAGTTGTAGGATCTTTAAACACTTTGTCAATCAAAGATTGATTGACATTTTTAATTGGAAAAGCTGTGTTTGAATAAATTTTGTCATCACCAACTAAAGTATACAACACGTTATCACTTTTAATGGTAGACACGGTCTCAGTGATAGGATCTATCTCTTGTTTAGCACCAGTTGAATGCACAGCAGGAGTAGTAGGATCACACAGAATGTGATTCTCAAAAGGCACTTCTACTCCTTTATTCTTCTCAAGAGATTTATCCTCATCACTCACATCTGGTTCATCATCGGACGAATCATAGTCCTCAATTGTGGGAGGACTTTGTTCCGTACCAACAGATGCTGAATTTTCGGTTGTTCCAGATGAGCCCTCCGAGGAACTGTCCGATTTGAACCCTAGACCAGTTGTAAACTCCTCATAATTAAGAGGAACAGTTGGTTTAAACCGAGGCATTTCCTCCTCATCGGGCATTTTGGTATAGTTGTGTCTCAAAGGAGGCGGACACGACTTATACCCAACGCCTTTCACGTTCCCTTTCAGTTGTTGAATGTCAATTATGTGATCGAGCACAAATCGGGAGTTAGAATAACTCTCCAATTTTTGCTTGATCGCATCGTGCTCGCATTTTGCAATGGCTAATTCCTTTTTGGTTTCCTCAACGATGTTAATGTAATTGTTAATACTAACTTGTTTATGATAAACAACTTTGTTCACTTCGGAAACACTTTTCTTTAAGGTTTCAATCACAGATTTAAATTCCTTTTCATTTCGAACTAAAGCCATGTTTGCCTCTTTGCACTTTGACATATCAACAACCAAATGTTGATTGTGACTATGAATTGTGTCACATTCAAGTTTCACTCTCTCACATTCCTGTTTCATATATGCACAATCACTACATATGCTAGGAGTTTCGGATTTTACCTGACTTGTAGAAGCTGTGACATTAGCCATAAAGGCAGTCTGAGAAGAGAAAGATCCATCTTCAGTGAGAATCTTCTCCATTTCTTCTGATGTAGCATCAGCTTTCTTGGTCAAGTCAGAATTTTGACATTTCATCTCCTTGGCACCATTCGACAAACTATCACTCACACCCGAACTATCTTCATCAGTGCTGCCACTATATCCTGAACTGTCATCATTTCCCGAAGATTCACCATCGCTGACATTCTTGATGATTTCGGCATAAAGCGCAGTTCTTGTTTGATCACTGTTTCCCAACTGTATGGCCGAACCACAATCGACAGTAGGTTTAGGAAAATAGGCACTTGGATCGAAGACCGGAGGAGGAGCTGATTGTGGAAACGGAAAAGAGTTTGTATTTGATACAAACGCCGTTTGTAACTTCGGTTGCTGAGCTGAACTGGAACTAGCTAACGGGTTAAAACCTCCTCCAAGATACATTTCGGTATTTTGAGGAGCAGGAATTCGTTTAGCTTTCCGAATTTCTTCTTCGTTCTTGTGCTCCAACTTCTGAATGAATTCATAGATATTAACATTGACATCATTTAGAACGCCCGTATCCTTTAAAAGTTCAATAAATGGGCTCCACTTTGGAGGTAGAGCATCAGCAAACCGTGCTACAATTTCCTGTTGAGATGTAAGAACACCAACATAATACATTTCCTTCATCAAATGATAATAACGAGTAATTATATCATTTAGGGTTTCATTCTCTAAGAAATGAAATGATTCTAATTTCTTCTTCAACAGATCATGACGTATCTTTCTAGTAGCTGCATATTCTTCTCCTCTCGCTACCAAAAGATTCTGTATGTTTTGATGATTCAACACCTTTTCCCATTGACTTGCACTTATTGACTGTTGTTGTCTTTGTTGATGCATTTTTAGTGTCTGTAACTAGTCTTGTTTTAACGATGTAATTTGTATGGTCTTTTATTAATTATCGAGTCTGTATGTTATGTTGACCAAGTCAGATATCCTCCTATCTACTTGTGTACAACTTATTTGTCTCTTTTGGTATGTAATGTATTATGAACAATGCATGTTGCATTAAAGGGTAGTTTTGTCATTACTATGTTTATGTGTTGCTGATTGTTGCTGTCTGATAACAGGAACAAACACAACAGTTGCAGTCCTCGACGAAACAGACTTCTGTTTCGTCGGAACACTTCATGGCGAAACAGACTTCTGTTTCGTTGAAGGTCATGACGAATCAGACTTTGATTCGTCATGTATTGGGCTGTTCCAGGCCCAATGTCTGGCCCATGTTCAGATTCGTCAAACACTTCTGTGTTTCGTCGATATCTGTGGCCCAGGGACTATATAAACAACACTTTGTGTTCATTTGAACTCAGAGATGAGATAATAACCTTAGTAACAAAACTCTGCCGAAATTCTGTCTGAACTGTGTTTGTATCAGTTTGTAATCGGTTCTCATCCCGTTAATCAATCGAGTGTGTTTCATTGATTAATCCGTTGTTATTATTGCTTTACGTGTTTGATTTGGCATAGTTACGTGGATTCCGCACGCGTAACCGTGTTTGCTATAAACAAGTGATTCGGTTCGTTATCGATCCTCAGATTACGGGACCTACAATTGATTCCTTGTCCTTGAGATTCGCAAAAAGGTTGCACTTGTACAGTTGTTTAGTGTTTTTAACAGTTTTCCGCATTTTCATTTAGTTTACCTTGCTTTAAATTTGTTTTTAGTATATTTGTGTAAAGTTCGTTTCTGATTAAGCCGAAGTTGTTGCTTGGTGTTTTCTACCGGAAGCCTGAAACCTTCTTCATAAAAACGTTCTTGCATTTGAAAATTCAAACTGAATGGAATTGTGTTCATAATCTGTTTTTGACTGCAAAATATTTCCAGCCTGGGTGTTGCTGTTTTGAAAAATCTGTTGGTGAAACAGACTTGTCAACGAATCACAAGCGTCGACGAATCACAAGCATCGACGAATCAGACCTTAGTCGGCGAATCAAATCTGATTCGTCATAACAGACGACGAATCACAGGAGCCCAATTCTGTTTCGTCATGGGCTAAAGTTTAGGCCCAAGTTCAAGCCCAAGTTTCTGATTCGCCGGGCCCATCTCAGTTTCGTCGAATCCTCTGATTCGTCGAGACAAGGTAGTGTATATATAGGTCCCACTTGTTCACTTTTTCAAAACATCACAGTTATCTTCCTCATCACACAACCAAACACCCAAACCTACGGTTACTCTCACAAATCGTTCAAAACATCAGTTTTTACTCAAAATTTTACAAACATCAAAGGTAGTAACATGTTCTAATTCTCATTCCGAACACTTTGAACTGACGGATTTTCATCCGAAACCTTCAAAAACTCCTTTGAGACCTTGTTTTTCTTTGATTAAATATGTTTTGATGGTGCATGTTTCATGTTTTTCTTCTAATCTTATAGATTTAGGGTTATCAATGTTTGTTTTGCTTTGATTTGGATGTGGGTTTTTATCACAAAAACAGGGGTTTGTTGTTGATAATGGTATTATCTGTTTTTACAAAGGTTTTTGTTCGGAAAAACATTTATGGGTGTTTATAAATGGTTTGGGTATAAACAAAGATGATTGAATGTGTTTGTGTTTATATTTGATGTTTGTTTAAACCCAATCCGGCGAAACTGATAAAACCCCCAAATTGACGAATCTGATTTAACCCTAATTTCGGCGAATCAACCATTCGACGAATCAGACGACAAATCAAAGATGACGAATCAGAAAGGAACGAAATAGACTCGACGAATCAAAAAGTCGACGAATCAAACCAGTCAATGGTCAACACTCTGTTTCGTCGTTCAATTTCTGTTTCATCGTTGATACTCTGTTTCGTCGTCAATGCCTTAGCAGTTTTCTGATGTTGCTGTTTGTTCACAGTAGACATGTGTAAATAGGTTATCTGATATGTGAATACATGAAAGTGTATTCATACATGTCTAAATGCTATGTTATATATATTGTGACTTATTCTGGACATTTTCATGTACAGATGGCTCCTAAAGCACAGCAAGAAAAGGGAAAACGCAAGAAGGCGATCAAGAAAGAAAACAAAACCGAAGAAGATATTATGTCAGAAAAACGCCATAATCAAGTTGCATATTTGGATCCGGAAGACAAGCTCGTTGAATTTAAAGATATGACGAAGTGGATCAGGGAGTCACGTATCAATTATGCTGTTACATACTCGACACCCGTCTACAAATCTCTCATTAAAGCGTTCTGGGATTCTGCAAACGTCGTTCAAATCGATGGAAAGGATATTATCAGAGGTCGTGTGAATGATCTGTATGTCGTTGTTACTCCGGAGATATTGAATCAAGTTCTTCAATTACAAGATCAACCGAATGCACCATATTCAATACCAATCATGTGTTCGCGAGGCTGTTTACTAAGGATGAAGTGTAAAGGAGATCTTTTCGTCAAACAAATCAACAAAGGTGATCTTCCATTAAGATACAAGTTTTTATTACATGTGCTTATTCAGTGTCTCAGCAATAGACGAGCTGGATATGATATGGCGGGAGATGATCTTGTTGGTTTCATGGTTGCTTTAGTGTTAAACAAACCGTTTAGCATCTCGAAGTACATTTTCAGCAACATGAAAGAGAACATGACAAGGACTGGTAGTAGAACCACAGGGAACAAGTTTTGGATGTATCCACGGTTTCTGCAAATGATAATGAATGTTCAGCATCCAGACCTTCCTAAAGCTGAAAATGATCTGTTGAAAATAGAGGCAATGAATTTCAACTCCTTACGACTAATCAAGACTATGGCTGCCAAAAGATACACAGAAAGTGTTCCTCCAAGGAAGCTTTTTGGCGCTCTAGTGAATCCTGATTATGTTGCTCCTGCAAATAACAAATGGCGTCATGAAGACAGCCAATCAGACAATGAAGAACCTGAGTTGGAAAGGTTAAGGATAGAAAAATTTGGTCCTGACCCAGTTGATTCAGATGAATCTGGTAGTGATGATGATGAAAGTGGTGGAGATAGTGATGCAGGTGATGCAGGTGCTGTTAGTACTGCTGTTGGAACATCAAGCAAGGGTGCTGTTTCTGGTACATCAGATAGTAGTTCATCAGCAAGTGGTGATGATGGAACTGATTCGAGTTCTAGTGATCATTTAGTTGAACCTGGTTATGAAATGTATATTGATATACGTGGAGTAAGTAGGTATAGAAAGATTAGAACAGAGGATGATCCAGAGTATGTTCCAGAAGATCCTGAAGGTGAAAGGAGAACAAAAAGAAGAGCAGAGAAAGCTGTTGAAGTACAAACGAAGAAACCTAGGAGATATCTGAGTACTTATACTCGGAAATCTGTGCCTCAGGAGTCTTCATCTATTGCTCAGGAGCCTGTACAATCTGTAGCTCAGGAGCGTGTGCAAGAAATTCCTACTGTAGTTACTTCAGCTACAGAAACTCCAGTTGCTCCAGTTGTTACACCAGCTACTGCTACTCCATCTGTTGTTCCTCAGGAAGTTCCTGTAAGATCTATGGCTTCAGCTATCAGGGCAACTACTTCGGAAATCAGTGCTGAACGTCATAGGACTTTTGCTGGATTTTCTAAAGATGAAAAGATCAATTATCTGTTTTCTACACTTGAAGCGGCTGCTGATCGTCTTCAAAGGCAATCTCATTTTGGAAATCTCACGAAGCATGACCAACTTAAACAATCTGTGGAAATCAACAAATTGAAGTCAATGGTTGGTCAACAGCAAACAGTTATAGAGCGACAACAAGGTGAAATTGATGCGCTTAAAGCTGAAAATGCTCGCTTGAAGGCTATTGATGAAGAGAAAGAGAGAAGGCTTGCCATTCTGTGGGACTATCATTGTAAACAACAAGAGGTGTTAAAGAAAAAGGATGATGATACAGAAGATCAAGGAAATCCTGATACCTCTGGTACATCACAGAAACAGCCTACCACACTTGCTTCTGAAGTTGTTACAGTTCAACCTACCGTTGTTGAATCATCTCAAGGAACATCTACTGGAAAAGTACAACAGATAGAAGGTACTTCTTCTATATTTAGCAGTGCTGATATTGCTCTACAAGCTGTTCATCCATTTACAGGAGAGTTGCTTGAAGAAGGGGAGTTGATAGAAGATCTTTCTCCGGAGCAATTGAGTATTTTACAGTCTATGAGAGAAGTAGATGATGCTGAAATAGACAAAATGTCTACTGAGACTGATACAACGAATGTTGAAGAGATTGATGAAATTGTGATTGAAGGTGACGCACCAAAATCAACCTATGTCAGAGAAGATGGTACTGAGTTTGCATCATTTGATGAAAATTGGATGAAAGAAAACATTGATGACATAGATGAGCACTTGAAGAATAGAAATTCTTCTGAAAAAGACACAAATGCTTTTGCTGAATGGAGAAAACAGTTTTTATCCAAAGTGTCCAAGCCGTTACCTGAAAAAGCTCAAGTAGACTATCTGCAATTTGAAAAGAAGCCTAGTGGAAGGATCTTATGCTGGATGTTTGTTCAAGATATTCACTGCATTGCTATTAAACGTGAATATGGGATTCTGTATTTCAATTCACTACTGAGCATTCTTTCCTTACCATTCTATGATGTTTCTGCGTTGACAAGGCTTCAGCTTATCAATCGTGAAAAATACGATGGCGCTACTTTATTTGAGTGTCTGGTGAAAGTAAACAAGAAGACAGGCTGGAAGGATGAATCCTATAAGCCACAGTTTCCTGTTTATCAACCGATCAAGTTTACTCTTGATCCGGACACCAACACTTGCAGATATAAACTTGTTTATCAGCCTCCGAGGGTAGTAGATAAAATCCCATTGATGCCAATGAAGCAGGATTTTCTGGAAGACATGGCATTGTGGTGCTACGACTCGGATACTCATGAAGCTGTAATCGTGTTTAGAGATGGTCGTGCTAATTACCGGATGTTGGATCCGATGTGGATCGTCAACATGTCTGAAGCTGATATTGGAAGATTATATCGTCATGATATTTTCTATGAAGACCAAGATGCACGTCAAGCGTTAAAGTTTCAGCGAGTAGCATGTTTTTGCTACTACAGGGGTATTCATTCGGGCAGTTCGTGGTCCGAACAACACTGATGGAAGATTAGAAGACCAAAGACGAGTAACAGACAAGGGGGAGTTTGTTGATGCATTTTTAGTTTCTGTAACTAGTCTTGTTTTAACGATGTAATTTGTATGGTCTTTTATTAATTATCGAGTCTGTATGTTATGTTGACCAAGTCAGATATCCTCCTATCTACTTGTGTACAACTTATTTGTCTCTTTTGGTATGTAATGTATTATGAACAATGCATGTTGCATTAAAGGGTAGTTTTGTCATTACTATGTTTATGTGTTGCTGATTGTTGCTGTCTGATAACAGGAACAAACACAACAGTTGCAGTCCTCGACGAAACAGACTTCTGTTTCGTCGGAACACTTCATGGCGAAACAGACTTCTGTTTCGTTGAAGGTCATGACGAATCAGACTTTGATTCGTCATGTATTGGGCTGTTCCAGGCCCAATGTCTGGCCCATGTTCAGATTCGTCAAACACTTCTGTGTTTCGTCGATATCTGTGGCCCAGGGACTATATAAACAACACTTTGTGTTCATTTGAACTCAGAGATGAGATAATAACCTTAGTAACAAAACTCTGCCGAAATTCTGTCTGAACTGTGTTTGTATCAGTTTGTAATCGGTTCTCATCCCGTTAATCAATCGAGTGTGTTTCATTGATTAATCCGTTGTTATTATTGCTTTACGTGTTTGATTTGGCATAGTTACGTGGATTCCGCACGCGTAACCGTGTTTGCTATAAACAAGTGATTCGGTTCGTTATCGATCCTCAGATTACGGGACCTACAATTGGCTCTGATATCATTTAACATCTTGAACAAAAATCACGAAAATCACAGATCTAGAGCACATGTGACTTAGTAAACGATTAGATTTACTAAATCGGGCACCATGGCTCTGATACCAATTGTAGGACCGTTTTCGTGACCGAAACCGTGATTATCATGATTATGTTCATAGACGGGAAGATCATAGACGGATAAACGACTAACCTGTATTGATTTGATAACATAAGAGTACAAGCCGGCCCGATTAACAAGATAATCGAACCTTTACCAGAGCCGTTTGGTTCCGGGGAGAGATCAAGTGGTGATCTCTCCCTGGTGAGGTCTCAAACCTCCTACAATCTACCAGTGTTTGAAATGGCAAAGGGTTGCTATTTATAGCTACACCCCTTTGTCTTTCAAACACACACGGTCAACCGAATAACCCTCTCGTTTGACCACTTCAAACGAGCGGGTCTATACACGTTCGTTAGACCGTTTCACTAACTATTACAAATTCAGCATAAAATAAATCTAATCTATTCGACAAGCATCGGACACAAATCTGCATCAACACATATGGGTCCGCCCGTGCTAAGGTATTTATCAAAATTGTGTGCTAATTACTCCCCTCCATTATCGGATAGTAGACACTGGATTTTATTACCGGTTTGTCGCTAGGCTTCTGCTTGGAATAACCACTAGTACACAAGTAACCATTAGACGGGGTTCAATTTTGTTTTTAGACGCGGTAATGCACATAACCCCGTCTAAATATACACACACAATCTCATCACATCAGGATACTAACGAAATATCCTTTAAACACTAATAAAATTCGTGTCTTTTGATATGGACCCCGACTTAAAATATGCTTAGATAGCTTTAGACGGTGTTTACAAACCCTAACTTAAAATATAATTGAACACTAATAAAATTCGTGTCTTTTGATACGAACCCCGACTTAAAATATGCTTACATAGCTTTAGACAATGTTTACAAACCCTGACTTAAAATATAATTATAAAACCCCTTTTAAGTATGATACAATGGAGATATATATATTATTTGAATTTTCTAAGTATGATATGGATAGAGATAAAAGGCATGCTTCCTACACTACTAGAAAAAATACCTTTAATGACACAAGAACAATGACACACATTAAATTTATGACACACAAACGCTTGTGTCATAGAAAAAATGTCATCATTGGTAAAATTTGAATGTTTTATGACACTTATTCTTGTGTGTCATCGTTTAAATGTCATTTTCAAAAAAATAAAACACATTAAAATATGTGTGTCATGATTTTGTGTCATCTTTTAACTTTTAATAGTTAAACAAAACGTATGTGTCATCGTTGTGTGTCATCAATATGTGTGTCATTGTTGTGTGTCATCGTTTAATTTTTAATTAATTTATTCACCAATCTATCATGGCACCATCTAAAAACTTATCAAAAAGTTTTATCCCCCAAAATTCCCTCTCAAAAACCCAAACCCTACGCTTCATCATCCCAAATCCCTCTCAAAATTCTACACACCAAATTCCCAATTCCCTCTCAAAAACCCAAATCTTCAGCCGCTTCATCATCCCAAATCCAAACAAGTTTCTTGCTGATCATCTCCTTCCAGGTAAAAAACCTCATCCAATAATCTATTAACAAAGCATCTTAAATTCTAGGGTTTATGTAACCGATAATCTGCTGAACATCTTCTTTCAGGTTTGAAATTTAGTTATACTTCATGAAATATCAATGTTATTTTAGACTGCGGGGTATGGGGCGGGAGTTTGGGCGTGGGTAGGGGGAAAATGCCCAAGCCACCATCCCGGGTGGGCTTGGGTTTGGGCGTGGCCCTTGGGGCTTGGGTTTCAAGCCGGGCGTGGGGTGGTATGGCCATCCTAGTTGGCTGAATCTCATTGGCTCACCCGCCACATCATAGCGGTCCATCCCAAAAGTTTTGAATTTTTAAATTCAAACCGTTGGCTTGGCCAAGCGGTCACCCCAACCGATCACCCCAACCCCAACATCCCCTATAAATAACCCCAAACCCCAACCATGTGGTCCATCCCAAACCCCACCGTGGTCCATCCCAAACATTCGCTATCCCCCCGCTGCCCCAACCGGTCACCCCAACCCCAACATCCCACGAACCCGCTATGGCATCCTGGACCCACGAAGAAGAACTTGCCCAAGTCACAAGCGTCGTTGACGCTATGAAGGGGCGGCCACCGGGCCAAACAAAATATTGGCCGGAAGCTTTTGCGGCCTACCGACTAAACGTCGGTAACGACCGCCACAACGTCAACGCGTGCCAACATAAATGGCGCGAGCTACGTCCCAAGCTCGAGCGTTTCAAGGCTTACTACGAAGCCGTACCCGGGGGGCGAGTTAAGCCACGAGGACCGGGTGGCGGTGGCGAACATAGAGTTTCGCGGCAAGGAAAAAAAGGCGTTCGACAAGATCGACCTTTTTGAAATTTATTTAACGCTTTAGGTTTCTTATTTTGTAATTTTTAGGTTTATGTAATTTTATAAATATTAATGAAGTTGTATGTTTTTTTTATAAATGTTTGTGTGATTTTTTAAAATTTTTTGTATTAATGAACTTGGATCCGTGTGTTTGTGGCTGGGTTAATACTGGCCGTTGATATTGAGTGTGATCAATGGCTAAGGTTTTATCAGAAAAGGCGGGGTTTTTCCCTCCCTCCCCATGGTCACTTTTGCTCAATCTCCCCCAAATTCACATTTACAGAGGTCGTTAATGGCGGTTCCCGTAGATAGTCTCGCAAAACCACCTCCTGCATCGTCAACTCTACGGTTCGCGTTTGGAAATGTTCTCGCGTTCTTCATTCTGTTGTTGATCGGAGTGCTTGCGTTCTCGATCCGTCTTTTTTCGGTAAAATTACTGGATCTGAACATCGGTTTATGTGTATATGATGATATAGTTTCGATTTGTGTATACTGATCTGTTTTTGTACGTTTTTTATGCGTTTTGATACGTTTTTGTTCCAGGTTATTAAGTATGAGAGTGTGATTCATGAATTCGATCCGTATTTCAATTACAGAGTCACTCAGGTTTTGATTTTTACGATTTGTTGATTTGGTTGAGTTTACTGGATTTGAGTATTTCTAGGATGTGTAATTTTACATGCAGGATGATTTTTTGTTCGTTTATTGTTTTAGTTTCATAATTTAGGGCAGTGGTTTCGGATACTTCGATCGTGGCATATCGTTGTTGTTGTAGTTGTTGTATTATCAGTTAGATGAGGATTTGAATCATACTCAAATGCAGAGATAATGACTGTAAAATAAGAATAGATTTATAGATTGATTGGCTAGGAAATCCATGGAGAAACTAATCATAGGTTTCTTAATGACCTTACTAGTTGAATTTTGTATATTATCAGTTGAATGAAAATTTGAACCATACTTTAATTGCAGAGACAATAACTGTAAAACAAGAATAGATAGATTTGGTTAGGAAATCTATGGAGAAGGTAATCATAGGTTATGGAGAAGGTAATCATAGGTTTCTTAGTGACCGCACTAATTGAATTTTTTATATTATCAGTTAAATGGGAATTTGAATCATACTCAATTGCAGAGACACTAACTGTAAAACAAGAATATTGATTTAGTTAGGAAACTCATGGAGAAGGTAATCATAGGTTTCTTAATGACTACACTAGTTGAATTTGAATTTTGTAGTGCAAATGAGAGTAAGTGGTGGAGTTTATGTAGTTGAGTGGTTTTCTCTTTCTTCATGTTTCTTCATTGGTACCTCTTGTAGTCATCTCAACGCATCCGTGTTAAAGGTTTTATCGAATTGAAGAACATATACTCTGGATATATGTGTATTAGAAGCTTCTTTATTTGGGTTGTATAGAGCCACAAATTGATGTGATTTCGGAAACCAAGATTCTGATGTTTCAATCTATATGATCCTGGAAGTTATGTTGATACATAATGACTGACCTGATTATTGTAATACTTGTATCCTCTCAAAAAACTAAAAAATGGCTACACTGAAATGGTTTGTTCATGTGTAGTGATAGACTTTGATAATCATCTACATGACTTTTGAATTTTCTTTTCAAACTCCTCAGCGTTTGTGCATATGATTTTTTTTTATGTCTCTTTTGATTGCAGTTCCTTACAAAGAATGGGATATATGACTTCTGGAATTGGTTTGATGATCGTACCTGGTATGTGGATATGTTTATGTTTCCTTTTACGATTGAGTTTATCACTCAATAAAGCAAACATAACACGTTATCTTTTACTTATTTTTAAGGTATCCTCTTGGACGAGTCATTGGTGGAACCGTTTACCCTGGGTTTACTTTGACTGCTGGAACAATATGGAAGTGTGTTTTTGCAAACATTATGATGTTTTGTGTGCAGATTATAAACTTCCCCATACCATTTAACTACTAGTTACATTTTAAGCTTTGGTTATGTATAGATTCATAACTAACTTGCTTTTTTACTACTTCCAAAACAGAAATTTCACTTAGTCGTTTTTTGTTTGTCTTGTTGATAGTTGATGCCGTGTTCATTATATATCATGAAATGTGAAAAGAGATTGAAGAGGAACATGCAAGGAAAAAAGAGTTGAGCTTAAAGCTATGTTAAAGATATTGACGGCCACCGACGAAACTTGGTGCAGACACGAAGTAGGCTACGAATGAAGAAATAGAAAAGACAAGGAAGGAGATGCCTTTTTTTAACGGGCTAGGTGTTTCTTGGTTTAATTGTAGTTTTTTTTATGGATAGTAATATAGTTTTGAATAGATAAGTAATGACTGTTATTTTACCCGTGTAAACTTTCGGGTTGAATGTGTATTGGGTCGATTTGAGTATGTTCGGCTTATTATGTTGAATATATATATGAATTGATTGTTTGAAATTTGGACTGCAGTTTTTTTATTTTTTACTACAAATTATTATTTTTATTTGTTTAAAATTTAATTGCATATTTTTTTACATAATTGCTTATAAGTCGCGGTTCCTCTAACACCGACTAAAAGCTGATATAAAATTATAAAGTGATTTTAAGTCACGGTTTAAAACACCGACTAAAACCATTTTCCAAAAAGTAGTAACAATTTTTAAGTCGCGGTGGTGTATTTTAAGACGGGGTTTATCAAACCGCGTCTGATAAACAATACATTTTTAGCCACGGCATTTTAAGTCGGGGTTAAAAACCGCGACTAAAAATTATTTTAACCGCGTCTAATGGTCACTTTTGTACTAGTGAACTTGAATTTTTCAAAAACTTTCGACTTTTCTTTCATGAAGTCTATCCAAACATATCTTGAAAAATCATCTATAAAGGTCACTATGTATCTTAGACCTTTAATTGAGGGATGGTTTACCGGACCGAAGACATCTGAATGAATTAACTCCAAGGGAACTCTAGCTTTATGACTTGATCTTCCATATGGCAATTGGTGTGCTTTTCCATATTGACACCCGGCGCAGACAGTTTCTTTCTTAACTTCGAAACTGGGTAACCCATCAACCAATTCATTCTTCATCATCAGTTCTAATTTATCAAAGCCAACATGACTTAACCTAACATGCCACAATTCTGTTGTTTGATTTGCTTTTGTTTTATCAACATAAGCAGACTCAGCCGATAAAACATAAATTGTATCAGTTCGCTTTCCTTGTAAAATAGGAATAGACGAAGTTTCAAACTTATCAAAAATAAGTACATCGTTAGGACCGAAAAGAATGTACTTACCAGTCGAAGTTATCTGTGGTACTGAAAACATGTTCTTCTTCACTCCTGGTACATGAAAAACCTCTTGCATCATGAACTCTTTCAGGTCTTTTTCAGCCGGAAACCGAACCTCGCCAATATTTGCAATCTGATGCTTCGAGTTGTCAGCAATAACCACAACTTGATTTCCGGTATATTTTTTGCATTTGCTTAGTTTTTCCTTCTTGCCAGTTAAATGGTTTGAACATCTGGAATCAACGATCCATTCTTCAAGCTTATTTGACTTAAGCTCGGTAGTTGTTGTGAGACCCGGAACTTCTTCAACCTGCGCCATGTACGCCTCCACATCCCATGGCTCTTCGTGTTCGGTTGTTGCTGTGTTTCCTTCGGCCTCTGGTTGTGTGCAATCTTTAGCCATATGTACTCGAACCCCACAATTGTAACATTTAAACGGAAATCTACGATTCTTTCCGTTTTTACCCTTTTTCTCGGACTCGGCTTCACCGGATTGTTTTCCCTTGCGATCCCCTTCATTCTGTTTGCTTCGATCTTGGGCTTTGGACCTGTTATGCCAAGGTTTAGAAGCTTGTCCTTTGTTTCTTTTCTTTTCAACAAACAAAGCCTTCTTGTCCTCCGTTTTTATTGAAACGCCACCTTGTTGAGCCGCATACGCTTCTTGTCCGGCAAGAAGATTTCCAATCTCGGTAATGTTCGGTTGGTTTGCCCAACCTTGAATAGCTACAACAAACGACCTGTACTCCGGTTTCAGGCCATGAACAAGAGTTCGCTTCATCCTTACTTCACTTACTTTTGATTGCGGGTCGAGGTCTCCAATTTCCCTGCACAGATTCTTGACTTTGCGGAAGTATTGAGCAATTGAGAGATCCCCTTGAGACACACTCATGAGTTCTCCTTCGATCAATTGTAGCCTCACCTCATTCTTTTTAGTGAACAAATATTGTAATAGGTCCCATGTTTGTTTCGAATATTCCAGATATTGAATATGATCCAGAATCTCCTCCTCCACAGTGGTTTTGATTACGAACATCGTGCGACCTGCCTTGACTTGCTACTTACCGACTGCACCATTAACATCGTTCGTGGGTTGCCTTGTTTCAGTCCCATTCGTAACCTGCCATAAGTCTTGTCCTTGCAAATAAGACTTAATACAAGTAGACCACTGCTTGTAATTTGACTGGTTGAGTTTCTTGATGCCACCAACTACTTGCAAATCAGCCATCTTGATCTTCTTCTTCGGTTATTCTTCGAATGGTTTCTGGTTCTAATGATTTGGTAGACAAACTACCAATCTTTGTTCTTCACTCGAGCCTAATCGGTTTCAGCAGGCTCTGATACCACTTGTTGACTAGTGGCCTTCAAACCCAAATGTAACACCTTGTAAAATCACGTCCAATGATGTATCGACACGTGTGCTAAACCTTAATAAAGTCAAACGTTGAATTTAAGGGACTAATTTTGCAAAAAATCAAAAACTTTGATTATAGAAGGACTGGGATTGTTAACATGCTTAATATAAGCCTCTGAATAATGTTACACGACAATCATATTCACAAATAAGCTACTTGTTGATTGAGAGTAGCCGTTTGCGTAATTAATTGAAAGTTTGCGCGTCGAAGGATTAAAAGCGTCAACATGTTAATTCTTGCCTCTGAGTGACCTTTTAATAAACCGAGAGCTTCATGATAATTGATTACACTCTCGGGAATGCCTAATATTGGCCATTAAGGGCTTTTATGCCTATAAGTGAAGTTACGCGCAACTTTGCAAGTTAGAGGGACTAAAAGTGTCAATATGTTTAATTATACCTCTGAATGACCTTGTTACGAACCCGAAGCATCGTGATGGTTAGTAATACTCTCGAGAATGCCTAATATGGATTAGATAAGGCTTCGATGCTATTAAACGATGATATGCGCAAGTTTGCGCATTAGAGGGACCAAAAGCGTCAACTATTAAATCTACGCCTTTGGGTGACCATTTAAGCGAATGGGAGCATTGTAATATTTAATTATATGCTCGGGAATACTCATTATGAGCCACGGAAGGCTTGGATATCATTAAACTACATTTCGCGCTATTTTATGCGATTAAGGGACTAAAAGCGACGACTTGTGAAACTATGCCTTAGAGGACCTTTTTAATCAAACCAAAGACTTCGCTATGCTCGGTCAAACTCCTGGATGTCTAAGAATGATTATTAGAGGTCCTTGTACCTCGTATTATCTCGACATGATAAATTAGAAAATATTGTGTCATTTATGTTAAGTTTGAAAGTTATATATAAGTGAAAGTGTCAAGGACTGCTCTTGTCAACCTTTAAAGTTGTTTTAAACTTGGGTACTTCTGATTTAAAAAGCTATAGGGACCATTTATGTCGTTGATATAAGATACATAGGCATATAAATGAAGACAGGGACCGAAAACAGCATTCAGCAAACTTTTAGAGCTGGGCAGACCTCGGTCGCGGGCCGCGTAAGCCGGGCTTGAGGCCTACGCGGGCCGCCAGCGACCAGATCTGCAGTTTATATTTTTTTTTTTTATTTTCTTGGCTGTTCTCCACTTATATCAAACCCATGTGCACATATCTGGCCTCTAGGGGCTGCCAACTGATTTTAAAGATGGTATTACACCTGTTTTAATCTGGTTAACCCACTTTAACACTTGGCATTCATCCGTGGCTTCCCGAAAACTATAAATAGTGGATGGTTTCATTTGATCAAGTCACACCATCTATTAAAATCTGGCTCTCTCTCAAATTCAAGAGGATCCTGAGTATTATGGAACCTCCTCTGGGTTGATTTCAGTCCATTGGACCCTTTGTAAGTGTCCTTTCGTGACTAGTTAATATTATTTGGTCTAAAAAGCTGAAAAGTCAAGCGTTTGCGATAAACGCTTTGATTTTTAAACGGTCGAGCCATCGTTCGCAACGAACATGGCTACGTGATCGTAATTAGGTAGGTATTAAACCCTCAAAAGGGCACCTCCTAATTATCACGTTTGCTTAGTTAAATGTCGGGTCAAAGTAATTAAAATAAAAGTCAAACGAATCGGTTTTTAAATAAAATTCATAACTAATGATGTAAAGGCAATAAAATCAGTTTTGTCATTTTAATAACTTGGTAAATATTAAATGAACATGTCCAGGCATGTTCAACCCGACAATTCTGAGTTTAGGCTCGGTTCGCAACCGAAAGTTGCAAAACTTAACTTTTGCTTTGACTTTTAGTTTTGACCCGATTTAGCTTATTTTAGATATGGCTTAGGGTTCCTTTAGGACCATAATATAGGTCAGTATAACCCTCTGAGGTTATACAACTTGGTTCCTTAGAAATCCTAGTTCATTGCTTGTTTCCGTTAATTGCTTAAAAGTCGACCATTATGCCCTTTTGATATAAAAACGAGATTTTTGAAAATGTGAGAGGACAAAGACCTTTATTACTGATTTATAAACATTTCCTAAAAATTTGACATCAGTTTGTGGTCTAAATTAGGAGTTATGCTCAATATCGTAAATTGAAGCTTTTTTATTAATTAAACGACATTTTTGGCATAAAACCTATTTAAACCCAAATTTTGACACCAAACCTTTTACCCACTGATGTAATATAATATTTAGGGATTTTTGAAATTTTTGTTGAATTTTAAACTGATCATAACATAGGGTTCTTGCATTGACTCGGTAATTGACGGTTATGACCTTTTTGCTAATAAAATGAGTTTACACATCCTTTACATACCAAACCTTTTGCTACTGATTTTATATATTAAATAAGTTATTTTAAACTGTAAAGGCTGTTTAAAATCTCAGATTTCCTTATTCAACCCAAATATTTTTGTTAAATACCGACTTTTATGCAATTTAGGCGAGTAGTATGGTTTAAAACCATATTTGGCACCAAAAGCATGTTACCTACTGATGTTATGGATAAATTTTTATACTTTAACAGTAAGTAAAAGTTTTAAACCCAGAATTCCCAATTTGACCTTAAGGCTTATGTGAAATGACCAAAATGCCCTTACGGTGCATAGTTTGGCCATAAATGATATATTTCACATATATGCAATATCTTACTGATATAACCTACTATAATAAATATTTTTACTGATCAGTTTAGACCAGAACCTCAGATTATTATTTAACCTATTTTATAAACTTTAAAATGACCAAAATACCTCTACGGGGCTTAAATTGGTTTTAAATCCGTTTTGGGCATAATGGAAGGTATCCTACTGATATCACAACATATTTAAGGCATATTAACTTGTGAAACCTGTACATGACTCATTTGGTTACCCGTTATGCATTTTTCGCGTTCGGTACGGTTTATGTGACTAGTTTGCATAAATTGACCGAAACGGGTCAAACCTTATCATTTTTGCTTCAGAATCCAGAATGTGTTTAGTTTACCCGTATTATACAAGTCTTCATACTTGTCGGGTCTAAATCACATTCTAATCCGGTCTTCGCTTAATCTTGCGTTTTGAACCGTATACCTTTCTTTAAAACTAACTGGTCTAAGTCTAAACTTAAATAAGACCCGTTAGGAATCTAATAGGTTATTAAAACCTTCGTTCCAGATTTAGGAGCCCAGTAAAAGATATTTGCACTTGCTGATTGATATACGGCTGAGATAAATTTGTATATATTGCTCAGGTAAATACTTTTAACTTATTTTCCGTTATACGGGCATGGGATACAGTATTATAATAATACCGCTTGGTCGGGTGTGTAGTTATTTAAATCAGATTGTGATTAATATATTTACATAACCCGTTTTAATCTGTTTTGTTTGGTGCAATGCCTTTGGGGGGTTAATGACCATGTCCTGGATATCCTCGGCTCATTTATTGAAATGGCCACAACTTAAGCACGGGGTGTAGGCATACACCTGACAGTTACGTATGTATAAATGGTATCCCACAATAAGGAGTTTTCCTTGTGGGCATTATACCTGTGGTGTGTCAGTTAATATTGTCCAGCTCTTCTAACCGGGCCCTGGCGGACGACAAACATATAAAACTGTATACAAGATTATTTTTATAATTGTCCCAAGTTATAAAAGATTATTTGTGCCTTGTGTATTTAAATCAATTTTCTTAAATATTTTCAAAAGAGTCGGTTAATTGTATTTACCAGTGTAAACTGACGTATTTTCAAAAAATGTTAAGTGCAGGTACTATGCGAAATAGGCTGGCTACTCCTAAGTGAATAAATAAAGAGTCTTGCAAGCTTATCACCTTAAAATCTGTTGAACAATATTTCCTTTGTTTTGATCCGCCTGTGGATCCTTTTACATTCCGTTTGTAATACTTATGTTACTTTCATTCGGTTTGTAATATTAATACTTTTAGACTTTCGCTGTGCATTGAACTGTAATAAATTGACTATGATGATATCAACTACGTCACGATACTCCCCACCGGGCCCACCGGTAATACGTGGAAATATCGGGGTGTGACACCAAACCTCCCAGATCGTTCCCAACACACATAATTGCTAAAACTTTTAGCGACACTTTTTATTAAATTGAGAGGATGCAGTTTACAATTAATAATTCCCTATTTATAAAGCTGCCAACAAACAATACGAAACTTACTGAACTAGGACTCCTAAATTGACTTTAACTCTATCTAAACTAATCAGATAAAAACTAAAAACTCAATTATTAAAACTAAGTCCCTGAACTTTTAGATCTCCACCGAACCACCCCTCGAGATCCCCCGTACCTCCTTAACGTGCAACATTGATTAATTTCAATATAAGGCACGTGCAAGTCGAATATTTTGCGTGACTAACACGTGCAAACAGAAATAACGGTAAAGCCACTCACATTAATTGTGGATATAGGCATCGTATGACCAAATTTGATCACACAATCTATCACAATATTTAGTATACTACATGCGGCACGTTGTTGGCATGGTAAGAGAAAAATACTACCGGAGAGTGGCTTACGTATGAAGCATTTAAAGCCTTGTCTCGTCTGACAAGACAATGGACTATAGATGAAACGTTTACTACCGGGTATGAGGGAACATACTCACTCTCACGAAGAACTTAGATTGTGGGTCCCCACAGCGAAGCTAACACTGTTGTTTTCTGAAAGTCATATAATCAAGATCTTAGCATGACATGTTAGTGATTTTCGTTGTAGTAACGTCGTTTATAACATATATTTAATGATTTGAACATGTTTGGATCTTAGTTCGAATATTAGACCCAACATTGGTTATGTCTAGATTTTGAAAAACCAAATATGTTATAGGATTTAGTAACACTTTCTAAAATTTAAATCTATATATATAATAAAAAGGAAAGTGAATGAATAGTAGTTCATCTAGGGTATATTAGAATATAAGGTATAGGGTGGGGGTTGTGGCGTGGGTTGAGTATAAACGCCCAAGTCACCATCCCGGGTGGGGGGTTTCGGTGTGGCCCCTTGGCCGGGGGTTTTAGCACGGGCGTTGGGCGGGGCTATCAAGATGACATGGCGGGATCGTTGGGCTAGCCGTTGGCCAACGACTATGTGTTTAAAAAAAAATATTTTTTCACTATAAATACTCACACTTCTATTCATTTTTTTACCACAACTACTCCACCTCTTCTATAATCATCTCTATCTTATTTTTTAAAAAAAATCCCATCCAACCACAATACGAAAAATGAATCCTCATAATCGTGGTTTTGACCCGAACAATCCGTGGGCATTCCAAGAAACACCAAGCCCAGCATCCAATCGTCCAATTGCTCCCTTTTTAATACACTCCACGATGCCGGATATGGTTGGTTACGCATCGTTTATCTCGAATCGTTTGAAGAATGATGTCGGTCGAAAACACCAATGTCTTTGGCGCAACGCGCGTCATTGAAAAACACTAGTTTTAATAAATCACAAGATCTCCGGTAACCTTGATTTCTTCCGATCACCATTAATTCGAATCACTCTACAGTTTTACGCAACCGCAGACCACATTGTGTCGTTTCCAATGGAAAAATCTGATGGTGAAGCAGGGGTGGCACCTTATGTGCATGACATTAAAGTTATGGAAACATGTCGAAAAATTATAGGGTTTAGAATTTAAAGTTTGAAAAAAAAACCTCACAAATTATCCTCACCAACCTCATCCTATGCCCTAACAATATATATTAGTTGAGTCAATGAGGTAGTGGTGGAGTGGTTGTGAAAAGACTTAGTGTTCCTTGTGACCAGGTTCGACTCCCACTCTTCCCATTATTTTCTGCGGCATGCAAGTGTAGGGCGAATACGGGTGGCGCCGGTTCGTCTTGGATGAGAGACGAGGTTTTACCGATTATTTCACTGTCGTGCCTTTGGGCGGGTGGAGGTCGGGTTTCCGCACATCTAGGAGAGCGAAGGGGCTGGCAGCGGTCGAGTAGTCGACCTTGGCCACAACATCCGGTGTCACAGTGGTTGGCATGTCGTTCCTTTCCGTTTAAAAAAAATATAAGTTGAGTCAAAAGGGGTAAAAATAGAAGATTGAGTCTGGTTCACGCAACATAAAGTCATCCTCTTCGCATCTCTTTCTTCTTCTTCTACCCTCATCACTCTATATATAGGACTTCCTCCTTTCTTCTTCTTCTTCTTCTTCTTCTTCTTTCTCAACTCTTTTAAGATGATGTTTTAACAGTTTAAGCACCCTAGCCCTAGAAACCCTTCACTTCTTCAAAACTGAGAAATGGAAAACCGCAAACCCCAATTGCTTCCAGGGTTTAGATTCCAGCCGACTGACGAAGAACTTGTTGTTCATTACCTAAAGCCCAAAATTCAATCCCTCCCTCTGCCTAATCATCCGATTCCTGAAGCGGATGTTTGCGGGTCTGATCCGTGGAACTTACCAGGTCCGTGTTCATGATATTCTTGTTTTCTCCTTTTTCTGAAAATAGTTAATGTGAGTTGCGTTTTAATAATAATAGGTTCTTTTTGTTTGTTTTAGGTGATTCCGAGGAAGAAAGGTACTTTTTTAGCACCGTGGAAAGCAAGTACCCTAATGGTAAACGAATCAATCGAACCGCTCCATCGGGTCACTGGAAACCAACTAGTTTAGACAAGCAAGTTGTTGATTCTCAAAACAAACATGTTGGAACAAAGAAAACTTTTGTTTTCCACAGATCCAAATCCGCAAACGTGTCTAAAACCGATTGGCTCATGCATGAGTACAAACTTGCTAACCCTATTCAAGTAAGAATATTAAAATTGAACTGGGACTTGTTGAAAAAAATGAAAATATTGAAAACTCGATTTCAAATTTTATGCAGGGTGTGCAAAACTGGATGATTTGTAGGGTGTTCACGAAGAAAAGAGCAAAGAAAGATACTATGGAGGATGTAGAGATGGTTCTAGTTCGAAACACAGGGACAATTTTCTATGTCCCAAGAAACTTTGATTTGAATCTGGATGGTGGTGGATCACCAGGTACTGGTTCAAGCGGTGTCACAGATGAAGATGAGGAGAACAATAAATAGATGATTAGAGGATGAGTTTGGTCTTTATGATAGTATTAATGGTGTTCTTAAGGTAGTGTATGTTAATCCAAAAAGCTATAAATGGTGTAAATGTATGGTAAGGATCAATGATAAATAAGACGTTTTCTTTTGTTTTTAAGTACTCATTTGCAATTGTTGTGGTTAAATAATATGATTAGTTATCAATTAACAAACAAAATACCAAAAAATCTAAAGAAATAACTTTCCACTTGTAAATCCATACAAACTAGGTTTATCACCCTAGCCGCGTTGCGGCGAACTTTTTTTGTTATTTAGTCTGTGTCTGCATGTGTTTTGAAATAAGCGCGTTGCACGCGGAACCACTAACAAGAATAAAAAGAAAATGTAAAAACAGTAAAAAATAATCGACAGAAAATCAACAAAAAAAGTTGTATGTTAATGATGTTATTTGTATGAAACCCGTGGTCAGATATGAGCAAATAATACCGGGTACCGGTATCGAATTTCCCAAACCGAAGGATCCTAAGTACCAATTCGGTACCGACTTTTGGCGTTCCTAGTACCGGTTCGCTACCGATTTTTACCTTCATATGCCGGTACCGTAACCGGTATTTTCAGTATCGGTTGCCACCGAGCTCATCCCTACCCCTGAAACTAAAAAAATAAATCATTAAAAGTTGAAGAAAATCAACAAGATAAAAAGTTGTACGATACCGTTGTTGTTTGTATGGCACCCGTGATCAGGGATGAGCAAATGGTACCGTGTAGAAGTACCGAATTTCCTGAAACAAAAGATTTTCAAACTCAATCCGGTACCGACTTTTGGGTTTTTCTGTATTAGGCTGATGCCGATTTTTACCTTCATACACTGATAATGAACCGGACCGTACCTATATTTTCGATACCAGTATTAGTTGACGCCAAGCTAATCCAATTGAGAAAGTAAAGAAAATAATAAAAATTATTATTATATTAGTACATTAATATAATATAATAAAACAACTGTTCATTTCAATTGTATTATTAATATATAGTAATATTAATATATAGTAATAATAATAATAATAATTGTATTATTAATATATAGTAATAGTAATAATATATAGTAATATATAGTAATGACTATTTAACCCTTTTAGTAATCTGAGTTATCATACAAGGATCATTTCTTGCAAAGGAAAAAAAATAACAAGTAACAATATGCAAGTCCTAACTCCATTAGCCTGATTGTAAAAACTGATCACAATTCACAGATAGTTAATTGGCACAAATTATATCAAATACCTCAATTCCCCTATATATTAAAAAGGAAACGTTTTGAAAAGTAAAACAATATAATAAGTATATTAAAAATGCCGCTAAGTAGAAAAGCAGGGGCGCAACTTTCTTGGGGCGGAAGGGGGCGTCCGCCCCCTGAACTTTTCGACACGTAGTGTTATGAACAGTACCTTCGTATAGAAATTTTTAGGTATATACGTTTTCGACTCCCCCCGAATTGGGAAAAATCGACCCCCCAAGCTTCGCCAATGTAGAAAAGGTTATAATATTAAATATAGTTTTTTTTAATTATTTTTATTATCTTCTTCACTTTTTAAGTTAGATAAATTTATGTCAACTGGTACTGGTATCAAAAATATCAATACGGTTATCGGTACATGAAGGTAAAAACCGACACCAGCCTGGTACAGAAAACACCATAAGTCGGTATCGAATTGATTTTGAAAATCTTTTAGTTCGGAAAATTCGGTACTGCTACCCGTTACCATTTGCTCATCCCTGATCACGGGTGTCGTACAAAAACAACGGTATCATGCAACTTTTTTTGTTGATTTTCTTCAACTTTTAATGATTTCTTTTTTTTTTTGTTTCAGGGGTCGGGATGAGCTCGGTGCCAACCAATACTGAATCGGTACTGGTACCGAAAATACCAGTTACGGTACCGGTATATGAAGGTGAAAACGGTAGCGAAACGGTACCAGGAACGCCAAAAGTCATACCGAATTGGTACTTAAGATATTTCGGTTCAGAAAATTCGGTACCGGTACCCAGTATTATTTGCTCATCTCTGACCACATGTTTCATACAAACAACATTATTACGATACAACTTTTTTGGTTGATTTTCTTTTGGTTATCTTTTAGTGTTTTTTCCTATATTTTCTTTTTATTCTTGTCAACGCTTTCCGTGCGCAATGCGCTTGTAGTGATTTCAAAGCACATGTAAACACATACTAAACAACAAAAGACGTTCGCCGCAACGCGGCAATAGTAAAAAAAACTAGTTGATGTTAAATATACAAATAAAACCAAGGCAGAAATAATATTACAGACGCATACACCTCAAATTAATGTTCATTTACAGATTCTACAAACAAATTAAAAAAATATTCTTTAGAAACAAATTACCAATGTAAGAACATTGAATGATATATATTCTGAATATACTATTATTTTTTTTTATTAAAAGGGTAGTTGGTCAAATCACATGTAATTACCAGGAAAAAATGGATGGAGTTTGTGAATTGGATGAAAATGACAAGAAAATACAAATTTGAAGGGTCCAGTTGTCCAAAAAACTTATTTTGGATGGAACTAACAAATGTGACCAAATCTCAGGGACAATTTTGACATTTTACTCCAAGGAAAATAATAAATAGTTGAGAAACAATAAGCGGAAATAGTTTCATTCGGTTACTTATTTATTACGTATTTGGGCTCACTAAAAAATAAGCGGGAAATTTTTCAGACGGTTAAAAGAATTTCGGGCACACAAAATTATGATACGTAGCCAACCAATTACTTGTTTATTAGATATAGCTTAATGTTAAATATGAGTAATAAAATATATTATTCTGATGACCAATGTTTTAAAATCCGGTTTTTTATACCTTACCGGATTTGGCTCAGAAACGGTTTAACCGGGTGTATCGACGATTCAAACGGGTGTATCGGGTGATTTAACTGGTTCTACCGGTACAACCGGCCGGTTTGAACCGTTTTTAAAACATTGTTGATGACAATATAATAACAATGTATCTAATTTAGGGTGACTCTCAACTGCCTACTTTCACATTTTAGACTACCTTTATTTAATTTTTAACCGTTGGCATACTAAAGATAAAACATAACTCAAATTAACCTATTCATACGAAAATAGGTTAAAGTTGTCACATCTGCAAAATATATATATAAATATAGACGAAGAGCTAAATTAAGCCATGATATAAATCAAAATGAGAATAAAAGAAAATAATTAACTGAATACTTTCTATTATATTATATTACTATTACTATTATTATATATTACTATTATATATATATATTGTTAAGGAGAGCTGATAAATAGTAACTTTATTTTTATAATAATATATAGTTTTTTTATTATTTAACATATTATAATCGTTTATTATTATATTTACATTTAATAAAATATTTTTCTTTTTTTTTAAAACATATATATCCTTTACCTTTTTTAATAATTGTATTTTTTTTTCTTTTTTTGAACTGCTTTATAACTTTTTCTAATTGATTTCGATGGACGATGAATAGTAACTTTATTTTTATACTAATATATAGTTTTTTATTATTTTATTATTTAATATATTATAATAGCTTATTATTATATTTACTTTTAATAAGATATTTTTCTTTTTTTTAAACATCTATTTCCTTTACCTTCTTTTAATAATTATTTTTCCTTTTTTAACATAAATTAATTTATCTATTAATTTAATACTTCTTTAATAAGTTACGTTTATAACTTTATTCTAAAAACTTAAGTACGTAGTTGTGTTTGATTTCTTTCCCTGACATTCCGTTACAAGTTTTGTTAAAAAGAGGTTATACTCAAAATAAAGTATTTATTTGGTATCATAAAACGGTACGATAATAAACTAAATCGTTCTAATGGTTTAACTTTCTAAACGACATACTTTATTTTCAAATCACGTTTATTTTACATTATCATTTGCTCGGTTTCGCCGCAACGCGCGATATGAAAAACTAGTATATATAAATAGAAAGTGAGCATGAATAGTGAGTTATGACATTTTGGTAATTTATGTAATTTTTTTTAAATCATTTGGTATAATTTATAATACCCCATTCTACCCCCAACTTGCAATAATATCAAAACTAACCCTTTAACTTTTAAATGTCACTTTGATCCCCTAAAAAAACGTAAATTTGGTTCGAAAACGAGTCAGGTTGATTGTAGTCTATATTTTATCATGTCGCGTAGGACCCCAACGTACCTGCTTATTTTATTTACGATTTGACTAGGTCTTCATTTAGACATAAATTTTGTAAGGAAACAAGTCGAGTCATATATAATATATTTTCATTCAACGGTATGAAGTTCAGATTACTCTACATTCCAACGTAACTTGTGACAACTGCCAAAAATTCATGTATCCGTACAATTAATTAATCTTGATTAGTGCCTAATGACTGTGCGGAATTACAATAAATTGCTTTCTGATTACAGCATCATACTTACATGTGCATCACATATTGCCTAATGTCATATCACTTTTACATGCAAACCATATTGACATAAATGATGCACAAAGCACAGTTAGCGGATAACTCAGAAAAATGCTGACGAAGTTCAGTACATAGACAGATAGTGTTTGAGACCTAGTATGAGCCAGAGACTAAGTACTACACTAGTATAGTGTGTAGGGAAGTAAGGACAACAGAACTGCATTTTTAAGAGATAGTTTAAGTGCCGGAAAGTGCCAAAAAACCCACATAAAGTGCTGAATTCAGCATAAATCAGCATTTTAACAAGCTTGTATCATGCAAAAATATGACTAAATGGTCCTGAATACTTTACTAAATGTCGGGAATTAAAAGTGTCACAAAAGGGTACATAAAGAACACTAAACGGTATAGTTTAGCACTTTAACGAACCGGTATCTAACCAAACAACCGGACACTACCCGAAACACCAAAATTACACTAGAAGCATTGTTTTAATATTTCTGAGCTAGTTATGATCCCCGAACACCCTAACACACTACATAACACATAATACACATAACACCTAACCAACACACTTAGAATCTAACTAGATTGCTTAATCATCCATTACAACCCAACCCTATACCCCCCCCCCCATGGTGGACGGTCACAAGGGTGTGGCCCACCATTGATTTTCCCTTGATTTCCTTGATCTTATTTGATTTGTTGAAAGTTCATGCTTAGTACTTAAGAGACATATTATCCAATGGTTAAAGGATTAACATGGTTATAAGATGATCTTGATCTCATATCTCACACACACTAAACACACACTACTCCCTCTCCTTCCTCCCTTCTTCTTCTCGGCCGAAACCATCCACCACACCACCACCTTCATCCAACATTGTTCATCCAATCCAAGTTCATCACAAGGTGCTAGAAGGTGTCTAAAGAAGCTTGGAGCTCTTGGAGATTGAAGGACCACTTCCATTTGCTTTTACCCATCACATTTGTCACCTTCATCTTCTTGTGTTCTTCCCTAGCCCTTGTGCTAGTAGTAAGCTTCTTTTCACTTGAATTTACTTCTCATTTAGTTGGTTAAAAGATTATATGTGATGAAAATCATGAAGAACATCAAGAACCATGAACTTAAAACTTTAACATAAGCTTAATAACATAAGAATACACATTGTTTAGTGTTGTTTTGCTTCTTGATGATTGATTATTTATGTTTATGATGTTAGACATCATATGAAGCCTACTAGATTGTGATTAAACACATGATCTAGTAAGTTAAGATGATGATCTTGTGAAAAACCAAGATGATCATACTTTGTGCATACATGAACTTGAATAATAAAATTTGCCTTCATATGTGATGATGATTTAAACACAATACAAGACTTGTAAGAGGATGATTTCCAAGATAGTTTTCTCAAGAAACTAAGTTAAATAACAAGATTTACAAAGACTTGGTTCTTACATAAACAAACACTATTTTTAAGGGTTAAACAAGTGTAGAAAGACTTGTGTAACAAAAAGATTACATAAAGAAGCATTTTTAGAAAATGTGTTTGGAAGTTGTAAACACCCAACTTCTTTAAAAATGAAGTTTTTAAAGAAGTAAATACATTTTAAAGGGTAACTAAACCTACTAAACACACTACCAAGTTACTACAAGTTTTTATGAAAGTTCAAGTTCATGTTGTTAGGTAAATTACATAATCTTGGCACTAGGTAAGTGTTGATTGAATTGTTGTTTGTTGGATGATTTTAAAAAGAAAATGATATGCTTTGATAGCATGGACACCTCCATTTTTAGGAGAAACTATGGCAAAAATTTTAAAAAATATAAACACTTAGAAAAATATTTTCAAACAAGTATTTACAAGTGTGTTTTAACCATGAGTTTCCATATAAACCTTGCCATAATTTTTGTTACAAAAATACAAATATTGGAGGTTGGTTTTTATAAATAAAAATGGCTAGATATATATTAAAGACACATGTGTGAATATTTGTATACTTTGTGCAATAATTATATTATTTTAGGGTTAAAATAATATGACATAACAAAATACCAAGAAATTACAATCCAAAATAATACCAAAAATATCATGGAATAAAAATAAAAGTTACACATGTAATATTGGGAAACCAAACTAGAAATGTAACTTACAAAAATATTCCGGAAAGTACATTTATAAATATATTTTGGACACAAGAAAGAAAAATATGATTTTTCCAATTATTACAAACTTATAACATATTTTTTACAAGGAGAAAATATATTATTTTTGTGAAGTAAAAATATATTTTCTTGGAATTTTTAGAAGAAATATGATTTTTGGGAAAAATATATATTTTCTTGGATAAACTGGAAACACATTATGTGGGATAAAAATAAGTTTATATATACTTTCTAAAGTAGACTAAAAAATATATTGTTTTGGAACTACAAATATTTTTGCCAAGAGAAAAATTAGGAATAATTTTTCTAAGAAATACTTCTTGAAATATATGTCTTAGAAATATATATTGGATACTTATTAAAGATAATACATGCCGGAATACTTAACAAATACAAGAATACGATTACATATGTATGAGATACCCCCATCCTTGGGAAGGAAATGAGAATAAAAATACTTGAAAAGTATTTTTACAAAATACTGTTTAACAATTATTCTAAAAATTTGTAAATATAATTTAAGTTGAAATATTAATTATTTTGACAATAATTATATAAATTGGAATAATATCAGAAGCGTAAAGAATCGTAACTCAAAAACATTAATACTAAGACAAGGCATGACCCGTTCGTCTAATAGACGTTAGTACATTGTAGGTAGTCGTGTTTGCTGAAGAAACGTGAGTTACGAGTATTGAAGACGCAAGACATTGAGTTCATGTCAAGCTTTTGTTGATGTTTTTAAACTACATGTATTTCAGGGAATTAAGTTGAAATATTAATTGTTTTTAAAGGTTACTCATATACACAAACACATGAACTCGCTCAACTTTTGTTGATGTTTTTAAACTACATGTATTTCAGGGAATTAAGTGGATCTGGCGGGTGTTTGCATGTTCAAGCTGCGTTATGAATAAAAAAAATATCCGAAGTCAATAGGGTTTAGGAGATGTATCTTAATCCTGGACGAGATACATGGTTCTAAACTTGGTTTCATTTAAGGTCTTTTGTCGAGTCTTCGTGAACTCATTTAAACATGTTGTGGTTGTAACTTAAATTTGGAGTCTACGTCTCAGACAAGTATGTTGTGGTATTTTCAAAACTTAATTTATGGATGAACGTCTTTTGATTTTATCATATAGTATTGTTATGATTGAATGTTATGGTATTAAGGAAGTCACACCATAATCACGCTTCCGCAAAAGTCAGGGTGTGACAGCTTGGTATCAGAGCTTCGATCGTAGCGAACTAGGATTCTTTCTCGAGTCTAGACTACGATCATTAGGGCTCTCACGAAAATGTTTTCACAACATATTTTCATTGCATACACGAAACGCCCAGATCCAGGAAACAAACATTTTTACAAATAAAAGACACAAAATACATTTCAAGGAATTCATTTATATTTCAGTCTGAGAGACTGGGTAGTGCAGTCTGAGAGACTGGGTAGTTCAGTCTGAGAGACTGGGTAGTTCAGTCTGAGAGACTGGGTAGTCTAAGAGACTGGGTAGTCTGAGAGACTAGTTGGGATAGTTTGAGAGACTGGGGAGTTTAGTCTGAGAGACTAAGTAGTTCAGTCTGAGAGGTTGGGTGGGATAGTCTGGGAAGACTAGGATGAATACGTGCTTACATTGTTATTGATTACATGCTTATTGATGATTGTTGATATATGTGCATATGTTGTGATTGTTTTGTTACAGACATTATGTCCTCATCTGAGAGTGGACTGTCAGACACTGTAGACCCCATGGCCATTGTTTCGGACGATGAGATTGTCCCAGACCCTGAGATTTTTACCTCTGACACTGAGAGTGACGATGACGATGACTTTCAGCCTTTTGCATTACCCGATTTTGGCGACGATGCACCGCATGCTGATGGTTTATTCGATGAGGATCCTTTTCTTTTTCCTATTCCTGACCAGGACCATCTCATCCTCAGACATCCCGATGATGAGCATGCCGTGGTTCCGATCCTCGCCCCTTTGCCTCTTGTTGCTTTTCCTTTCGAAGATTTGCCTTTTGATGAGCTGTCAGATGATGATGTCGATCTTTTTATTGATGGTCCCCCTGATGCTTCTCAAGGAGATGGAGTTCCAGCTGATGATGTTGTTGTTGTTCCACTTATTGAGATTCCTGTCGTTGAGATTTCATCTGACCATTCTGGTCCTGATTCTTTCGAGTCTGTGTCATCCACTACTTTGCATGCATTGGGATTGCAGCGTTACCCCACTGATTCTGTTTCTGACACAACCATGTCTGTTGCACCTGTTATTCCACATGACTTTGATCATGACTTTGAGTTTGATGATGAGCCTGGGCATGAGATTGACTTTGTTCCTTACGATCAGCCTTTCGATGCACCTGCTGATCATGTGATGGATCCCGCTGATCCTGAGATGATACCGGCCGATCCTGAGCCGATGTCTGCTGAGCCTGATCTGGCCCCAGTACCTGAGCCTTTACATGATATTGATCCCGTACCTTTTGGCGTACCTGACATCGCCCCACTTGTACCCGATCCGATCCCTGCACCCGCTGACCATGCGGCTTTTGCTGATCAGATAGACCCCAGATACGCATTCACCCGCAATGGGTGGATAGAGGAGGAGGATGATGATGATATGCCTCCTTTTGTTGAGCCTGTTACTCCCCCACCTGTACCTACACATGCACCTGTTGACGTTGCCCCGTTTCACTCACATGTGTCTGATATACACCGCACTGACTTACCGATCACATTCTTACAGGATATCCCTCCACCCCATCCAGGGGAAGGTCCGTCGATTCAGCAGCCCAGCCATATTCCACACGTGTCAGCCGCATTTCCTTTCATGCCACAGTTTACACCTGCTACTACTTCTGCACCATCAGGCGAGCCACTCATATTGTTTCCGCCGAACACTATGCCAGTTTTCGATCCATATCATCCTTCACATTTCACTGGTTACACAAGGGATGACTTACTCCTATAGTTATAGCTTCAGCAGGAGATTTTGTGTCGTAGAGTCATGGAGCTTGAGAGGATTCTACGTCCTCCACCTTGTACATGTCAGTCACCTTTCGCGACTCCACCTACTCCTCTTCTACCTTACCCAGATTTTGATGTTCGATTTCTTACTATGGAGCAGCAGATCAGCTATCTGTTGCGACTCACTTATAGCCTTGAGGATGAGCTAGCGCATCTGCGCAGCTTGCTTTTCATTCCTTCACCACCATCAGCATAACCGGTTTTTTGTTTTATGCAGGTAGCATGCCTTTTGATGAGAGTGTCGCTATTGAGCACAGCTTGCACAGCCTTTTGAAGACCACTTTTTGATGACTGTTGTAGTTTGATAGATATTTTGGACAAGGGTAATGTGACCCTGTAGTCCCTTTTGACGTGATATGATACATTTGTAGAACATGTAAAACTGTATTTGTGGTCCGTGATTTATACAAGCTTAATCGCAATATTCTCATTATATATGTTGTTGAATTATACATTGGTGATATGAATGTGATGTTATGTGTTTACTTGCATTGATAAATGTTATTACATACACGTACTACATACTATTATGCATAAGACCTGACCTATACAATCTTCTTCTAGAAGATGCCTCCTCGAAGAGACAACCAACTGCCCACAATAGAGGCCGAGTTACAAGAACGGATTTCACGAGCGATAGCACAACACGAGGCCTTACGCTCCGAACATAGCGGAGGTACCTCGGGAAGCAACCCACCTCTTGGTAATGATTAAGTCACTAAAGACACATTACGTCACTTTTGGATATTCCATGTGCGTTTGCTAATGCTTTATGTGAATGATGTTGCTTGTACAGGCTGCACCTATAAGCAATTTCTAGACTATAAGCCTCTGAATTTCGACGGCACCGGGGGTGCTGTAGATTTTGTTAGATGGACGGAGAAAACTGATTCTGTGATAAGAATGAGCAAGTGTGCGTCGGAGCACCAGGTCACCTACATCTCTGGATTGTTCTTAGACGGAGCGTTCTCATGGTGGAATCTCCAAGTTCAGACCTTGGGAGAAGAGGCTGCTTATGCCATGACATGGGATGATGTAACACCTCGAAAATTCACGTCCTATAATGTGTTGACACGTGTCATAAGTTTGAACGTGTGAAAGAATGTTCTGAAAGGACTAAAGTTGACAATCATGAAAAGTATGTGAATATACAAGTTCTTAATGTCAACAGTGAATAAATATATTGTACATTATCCCTACATGATGATCAAAACCTTCATACGAATAAATCACGGATCACACGAAGCTAAGTATGAAAGTAAGTGAGAGATTACAAACTACAGGGGTTAAATGTGTCAACATGTTTAAGTTATACCTCTGAGTGACCTTTTGACAAACCCGAAGCTTTGTAACGGTTAATTACGCTCACTAGAATGCACGATATAAATTTCATAAAGTTTCGTTATCGTATGAGCAAGTTGTGATCAAATTCGTGTGCGAGGGGTTAAATTGTCAACATTGAAAATTAGGCCTTTTCGGGTAACAATAAAGTTAACCGAGGACTAAACAAAGTGGGTGTATGTCTTGAAGCCCTTATACGTCAATTACGAGGGCTCAAAATGCAAGAAAATAAGGTCTCTACAAAGTTTGAAGAGCCAAGGACCAAAACTGCAATTAATGAAAATTTGTGTTGTCAGATCATACACGCTCGCGTAGCGCGAGCATGAGAACATTTGCCGTCGCGCTACGCGACGGCCCTATCTGATCAGCCATGACTTGGAGCTGGGTGCCATTGTATTCGCACTGAAGCTTTGGAGGCACTATCTATATGGTGTCAAGTGTGTGATTTATTCTGATCACAAGAGCCTCCAACATCTGTTTAATCAGAAGGAATTAAATATGAGGCAGCGCCGCTGGATGGAGACTTTAAATGATTATGATTGTGAAATCAGATACCATCCCGGCAAGGCGAATGTAGTCGCCGATGCCTTGAGTCGGAAGGAAAGGGTGAAACCCATTCGAATCAATGCCAAGCGCATGGAGATAAAGAACAGTTTAATTGAAAGGTTGTTAGCTGCACAGAAGGAAGCTGTGTTGGAAGCTAACTATCCTAATGAAAAGTTAGGAGTAACTGAGGAGCAGTTAACTCTTAGCAAGGACGGAATTCTAAGATTGAATGGACGAATATGGGTTCGAATTTATGGAGGACTTCGAGATGTCATCCTCCAGGAAGCCCATAGTTCCAAGTACTCCGTTCATCCTGGAGCTGATAAGATGTACCAGGATCTAAGGGCAAATTATTGGTGGATAGGCTTGAAAAAGTCTGTAGCCGCTTATGTAGCAAAATGCTTGACATGTGCACAAGTCAAAGCAGAACATCAGAAACCGTCAGGTTTGCTACAACAGCCTGAACTTCCTACGTGGAAGTGGGAAATGGTGACGATGGATTTCATCACCAAGTTGCCAAAGACAAGGAAAGGCAATGATACAATATGGGTTATAGTTGATAGACTGACTAAGTCAGCACATTTCTTACCCATCAAGGAGACTTATAGCTCCGACATGTTAGCCCAGTTATACGTGGATAAGATTGTAGCCTTACATGGCATACCTGTGTCTATTATCTCTGACAGAGATACTAGATACACGTCAAATTTTTGGAAGAGTTTCCAACAATCTTTGGGCACGCGTTTAAATTTCAGTACAGCTTACCATCCTCAGACAGACGGTCAGAGTGAGCGTACTACTCAAACGTTGGAAGACATGCTACGTGCATGTGTGATCGATTTGGGTGGTAGTTGGGATAAGCACCTACCACTAATTGAATTCTCCTACAACAATAGCTACCACACCAGCATAAAGGCTGCGCCTTTTGAGGCATTATACGGTAGAAAGTGTAGAACGTCAGTTTGTTGGGCGGAAGTTGGAGATGTCCAATTATCAGGACCAGAGATAGTGTTCGAAACGACGGACAAGATTGTCCAGATTCGTGACCGTCTCAAAGCTGCCCGGGATAGGCAGAAGAGTTACGCTGATCCAAAGCGTAAAGATTTTCACTTCGAAGTGGGTGACAAAGTCCTACTTAAAGTGTCACCCTGGAAGGGAGTGATGCGGTTTGGTAAGAAAGGCAAGCTAAGCCCGAGATACATAGGACCTTTCGAGGTTATCGAACGTGTCGGGTCAGTTGCCTATAAGTTAAACTTACCAGAAGAGCTCAGTGGAATTCACAATGTGTTCCACATCTGCAATCTGAAGAAGTGCTTCGCTGATGAATCACTGGTTATACCACACACAGATGTGCATATAGATGAGAGCTTAAAATTTGTGGAAAAACCTTTGTCGATTGAAGATCGACAGGTTAAGAAGCTTCGAAGGAAGCATGTACCTATTGTAAAGGTCAAATGGGATGCCCGTAGAGGTCCCGAATATACGTAGGAGGTTGAATCCACGATGAAAGAAAAGTACCCTTATTTATTTCAGTAAATCTCGGGGTCGAGATTTATTTTAAGGGGGTGAGGATGTAACACCTCGAAAATTCACGTCCTATAATGTGTTGACACGTGTCATAAGTTTGAACATGTGAAAGAATGTTCTGAAAGGACTAAAGTTGACAATCATGAAAAGTATGTGAATATACGAGTTCTTAATGTCAACAGTGAATAAATATATTGTACATTATCCCTACATGATGATCAAAACCTTCATACGAATAAATCACGGATCATACGAAGCTAAGTATGAAAGTAAGAGAGAGATTACAAACTACAGGGGTTAAATGTGTCAACATGTTTAAGTTATACATCTGAGTGACCTTTTGACAAACCCGAAGCTTTGTAACGGTTAATTACGCTCACTAGAATGCACGATATAAATTTCATAAAGTTTCGTTATCGTATGAGCAAGTTGTGATCAAATTCGTGTGCGAGGGGTTAAATCGTCAACATTGAAAATTAGGCCTTTTCGGGTAACAATAAAGTTAACCGAGGACTAAACAAAGTGGGTGTATGTCTTGAAGCCCTTATACGTCAATTACGAGGGCTCAAAATGCAAGAAAATAAGGTCTCTACAAAGTTTGAAGAGCCAAGGACCAAAACTGCAATTAATGAAAATTTGTGTTGTCAGATCATACACGCTCGCGTAGCGTGAGCATGAGAACATTTGCCGTCGCGCTACGCGACGGCCCTATCTGATCAGCCAGCTCCGATTTCCTTGGGTTCTTGTCTGCCTTTGCGCTTGTAGTCGACTTTAATCGATTTTTCACATCCTCCTTGGCCCCTAAACGACCCCTAAACATCTAGGACACTTGTTGGAAGGGTATGGTCAGTTGTAGACTTACTTGTCAACACATTGTGGTGTCTTTGTTCACTATATAAAGCACACAAGTGCAACACTTGATCATTCATCCCTCAAACAAACTTCTGATCAATTGTGGAGCACAAGAGCACTTTCCAGGCCTTCCTAATCAACCATTAGACACTTGTAAGTTTGCTTAACCTTCTTTAATTATGATTAGCTTAGTTATTTAGCTAAAAGTCAAACCGTCGTAATTACGGTTTGACTTAGAGATTAATGAATAATAGCTCAGTCAAATCTCGAATTAAAAGTAGTTATAAGTTGGTAATTATGTGGGTAATAAACCCTTAAAAGGGTTCCCCCTGATTACCACTCTAACTAGGTCAAAAGTCGGGTCAAACTTGCTAAGAAAAAGTCAACAGAATGTTTAAATTACAATTTATGCATGATTAGCAATGTAGAACATATACAACCTATTTGATCATTAATATAACTTGGTAATTAGTGTAAGAACATGTCTAAACATGTTCAACCCGACAATTTTCTGTTTAGACCCGGTTCGGAACCGAAAGTCGCATAGTTTGACTTATACTTTGACTTTCAGTTCTGACCCGTTTAGGCATGATTTAGAAATGCCTTAGAGCTTAATTTGGACCAGGTAACATGCTAGTATAACCCTCTATGATTATACACCATGGTTCATTAGTTAACCAATTAATTCGCATGATTCCGTTAATTGCTCATATGTTGACCATTATGCCCTTATCACCTTAAAACGTGATTTCTGAAAATGTAAAAGAGTAGAAACTTTAATTATTGATATTTAAACTTGCATACAAAATCTGACATCAGTTTGAAGTGTAGATTAAGAGTTATGCTCGTTAGCGTAAAATGAAAGCTTTATGTTAATAAAACGGCGTAATTAGCGTTTAGCCTAGTTAAGCCTACTTTTTGATATCAATCTCTTTACCCACTGATGTAATATATTATTTTGGGATTTTAAATATTTTTAATTAATTTTAGGCTGAGCATAACTCATAGTCGTAGGCTTAATCCGGTAATTGTCGGTTTTGCCCTTACGGGCCATAAAATGAGTTTTACATATCTAAACGACTCCAAACCTTTTGCCACTGATCACATATGATAAATAAATTATTTTAAGCCTTCTGGAATAATAAAAATATCAGCTTTAAGTATCAAACCCGGAAATGGCTTCTAATCGCCTTATTAAGCGTTTTTAACGCATAGTATGTGCTATAACCATATTAAACATACAAGGGTTGATACCTACTGATATTTGAGGCAAATTATAATATTTTAACAGTAAGCAAAGGATGTTAAACTCAGACTTCAGTTTTGAGCTCTTCGGCTTATGTGAAAATTTACCAAAATACCCCTACGGGGCATAGTTTGGTTAAAATTGATAAATTTCACATATATACTTTAACCTACTGGTATAACTTAGCAAATTGAATATATTTGCTGATTACATCAGGCCTATATCTCAGGTTAACACTTAAACCCTTTTACAACCTTTAAAATGACCAAACTACCCCTACGGGGCATAGTTTGCGTTTAAATTCATTTTGGGCATAATAAATGATATCTTACTGATGTCACAACATATATGGAGCATATTAACTTAGGAAACCTGTAAATGGCTCTCATTATTACCCGTTACGCTCATTACGCGTTCGGTGCGGTTTATGTAACAAGTTTACATAAATTAGCCGAAACGGGTCAAACCTTATCGGTTTTATCTCAAAATCCAGAATGTGCATGAAGGACCCATATTAAACAAGTCTCTGAACTTGTCGGGTCTAAATCACATTCTATCCGGTCTTCGTTTAATCGTGCGTACGAACCGTATCTTTGAAACTAACCGGTCTAAGCTTAAGCTTAACTAAAGACCCGTTAGGATTCTAATAGGTTATTATAAACCTTCGTTCCAGATTAGGAGAACCAGTAAAAGCTACTTGCAATTTGCTTATTGTGATTTATACATTGCTCAGGTAAATACTTTTAACTTATTTTCCCTATACGGGCTTGGGTTACGGTATATAGAATACTGCTTGATCGGGCATCAAATCCTCCACCATTGGGTGGGTAATTGAATAATTTGATCGGCTCGTTTAAACAGTCTTGTTACTTAAAGCCTTTGGGGGGTTAATGACCATGTCCCGGATATCCTTGGCATCATTTTACGAAATGGCCACGACTTAAGCGCGGGGAGTGCACAAAAGTATATTGTGGTGTGTCTATTGATCTTTAACCCGGACAAGATCCGGGCTACTGAACGCACAAGGAACATGTAATTCGTTCACAAGATTATAATATTAAATAATTCTCCCAAGTTAAATAAAATGTTTATGCCACGTGCATCCAAACCAATTTTCAATCATTTTCCAAAATGAGTCAGTTGATTGTATTTACCAGTGTAAACTGACGTATTTTCCCAAAAAGATTAAATGCAGGTACTAAGCGTAATTGGCTGGGATTTCTCCTTAGCATCACTAGAAGTCTCGCAAGCTTAAGATGGCCGAAGTCTGTTGAACTTTTAATACTATTTTATTTTCGATCCATCTGTGGATAAACTTCCGAATATTGTGACATTTGATATTACAATATTAAATTCGGCTGTATTATATCTTTTAAATTTGCTTCCGCTGTGCATATTGATTATTGTGTTGTTTGACTATTATGTTGCCAACCACGTCACGATACTCCCCCACCGGGCCCACCGGTGACACGTGGAAATCGGGGTGTGACAGATGAGATGAAGGAACTCATGTGTAAGAAATACTGTTCCAGGGCTGAAATCCAAAAGTTAGAAACTGAATTCTGGAACCTCAAGATGGATGGTCCGAAGATTTCCGAATATGTGCAGAGATTTCACGACTTATCTCGCGTCGTTCCTTACATGGTTGATCCGGAATTCAAGTGCATCAAGCGTTTTATTTGGGGATTGGCACCCTAAATCATGAGCATGGTGACAACATCAAAGCCTGCAACGATCACTAAGGCTATAGATCTGAGTGTGTCACTAACTGAAGAAGCTATCAAGTTGAACAAGTTCTCGATTTCTGACCAAAAGAAGAAGGAGACTCACGTTGAGTCATCAGGTGAGAGCAAAAGGAAGTTCTCAAACTTCAAGAAGGGTACCAGCAGTGTTAACAAGAAGAAAGAGGCGTACTCACTGATGTGTGCAAAATGCAACATATAAATTACATCAATTGTGGCATAAAACTAACCCTTTTTTAGTACTAATGTTGGAAAAAGTGTGCTTTTGTCTTCCTTTTGTATTTGCAGGATTAAATGAGCTCAAATTAACAAAAGAAGCAAAAAGACAACAAAATCTAACATAAATACAAGAAAAGGAACAAACGTGACATGCCCGACCCCACGACAGCATCTTCCCAAGCAAAACAAGAAGACAGAAGACTGAACACGCCCCGTGCTCAGCCAGCACGGGGGCGTGCCCAAGTGTCAGCAGAAAAGACAAAGTGGTAGAAGCTTCTATTGCCCACCACGGGGCCGTGCTCAGTGGACACGGGGCCGTGGTCAACTATAAGATTCGCACAATCCAGGCAAATCTTCATAGTACAAAGATTCTTCTGCACACGGGGTCGTGCTCAGCGGACACGGGGGCGTGGTCAACTAATAAAGACAACCTACATTAAATGAAGAAAGGGAGGATGTGGACACAGGGCCGTGCCCACTGGACACGGGGCCGTGCCCGAGCTTCTGTTCAGCCTATAAATAGGAGTGCTTGGCTCAAGCTCAAACCATCCCTTGGCACACCACCTCTCTCACACTTCACCCACCACCACCATAACACCATCATCCACCACCATCATCCATTGTCCATCATAGAGTGTGTGAGTCGTCTCGGAATCCAAGATTGATCGTAAGAGTTCTTGACAATCAAGGCCATGTTTGCCTAAGTCTCTTACATCACTTGGTGAAGACAAGTGTCTAGTGTAATACTTTTTATTTCTAATCTTTTCGCACTTTTTACTTGGTTTTGTATTAATGACTTTAATAACTAGTTTCTTATGTTGAAGGTGATTCTTCCTTATCGTTTGTCCGTGGTGTCTTGGCATTATTTTACTGTCTATATAAAATAAAAGATTTTCACCATTCATATCTCCACGGTCTATATGGAGGTATGTTGGCTACCTGGTCGGGGGTTAAGGGAACGGTTTGGTAAGAGTCTTGCCGTTGTTCAGCGTTTAGAGATCCTGCAAGGGACCTGGGTCAAATTTAGTAGGACCTCCTTCAATACTTAACGATATTGGATGGCGGGGGTCCAAACTCTTTGATCCCCTCATAAGTTAAACTACTATTAATACTATAACTCGGCTATTTAGGACTGTATCCCTGCTGACTCAGACTACTTAGTCGAGGGTAACGTCACCTTCAAAAGAGGGGCCTACCATAATTTGCATTAATAACTTAATTAATTATCTTTCAATAATCCGACCCTTTAGGATTGTATCCTTGCTGACTCAAACTACTGGGTTGAGGGTAACGTCACCTCCAAAAGAGGGGCCTACTACAATAACTAAGATAATCTCTTAAATAAGTGCAAAAGTGCGGAAATAATCAAAGGTTACACTATACACGAGTCGGAACCAAGTGATTCATCTTGTCTATCTGTTTTTCTTTTATTTTTATTTTCAGCATTTTAGTTAGTTTTTATTTTTCTTAGTTTAAAAACCTTTTTCTAAACTTTTTGATTTGATTAGACGTTGAGGATAAACCGGTACTAAAAGCTCTTGTGTCCTTGGACGGCCTCGGTATCTTACCAACGCTATACTACGCTCACGATGGGTGCACTTGCCCATATGTGTGTTTAGTGTTAGTAAATATCGTGTTTTATAAATTTAAAACTTGGCTAAAAAGTGTTAAAAAGGGCTTAATAAATACATTAAAAACTAACGACACTACACACGCATCAAGTTTTTGGCGCCGTTGCCGGGGACACAAGGATTTTAAGAAAGTTAGGAATCAACGGCCTAATCGTTTTTCTTATTTTTCATTTTTTTTAGGATTTTTCTTAGTTTTTCAGCTTCTGCAGAACTCAGCACGGGCCGTGCCCACTGAACACGCCCCGTGCCCAATCATTGGAATTGGCAATCCTGTTTTAAGTCAGACAGTAAGCTGAACACGGGGCCGTGCCCACTCAACACGCCCCCGTGCCCAAGATTCAGTTAATGAATACAGAACCGTAAGATCCCGACGGTTGGTAATTTCTGACACAAACATGAGTGATACTGATACTTTTTACTTTCGGCACTCTTATGGTACTAAGTGGTGTCAATTATGTGGTGGTACCCATGAGGAATTAGAATGTTATTTTCTAAATTATAAGCCCCACTATATAGACCCATCGTTTCCTTGTATCCTTAAGAGGGGTGAAAGTAAAAATAATCCCTATCTCTCCCTCGAATGCTCCCAACCAGATTTTCTAGGAGAAATGCTTCTTGATGAATTATTTCAATTAGAAGATCTAATTCTTAATTGGTTAAAAGAACTTAGGAAAGATTTCAATGATCTATCCCAAGACGATAACCAAGAAGAAGGGTTGGAATCGCATTCAAACAACTTCGTTGTTTCCGACGATACTTCTAACTCTAGTAAGGACTTGAGCGATAGTCGTCCCTGTGTCGATTGTGCCGTGAAGGACTCCCCATCGACTTCGTTCGATGCATACATAGACCTGAGCGATTCGGCATACACCTTCTTTAACGAGAGCCCGGAAAAGGGTTGGACTTGTCCACCTACATATAGCATAGGAATCACCCTCACCGACAACCTCCTGCGTTCTCGTCTTAATCTAGAACAATTAAGGTATCTTAGGCACTTTGGGGTTGTTCCATCCAGTAAGGAACCACCCGATCCAGAAAAGTTCCTTGAAAATGGACGAATTCCTTAAGACAACTTCTAGACACGGGGCCGTGTCCAGGTCAGCACGCCCCCGTGTCCACCCAAAGATTCCCTTCTGATTTTGTCAGAATACGGACAAAAATGTGTCAGGATTCCATCTGCACACGGGGCCGTGTCCAGCCGACACGGGGCCATGCGCAACGTACTGTCGTTTTCTATAAATGCAGCCAAGAATCCTGCACATTTGAACCATTCCAGGGACAGAGATTTGGGAAATATTCTCACATACCATCCTAGGTATTTTCTAAAAGAAGCTTCTCAACTATCTTCTTGTCCTTTCCTCTTTTATCCACTATCATTTTCTTCAATTTTTCTTTCCTTATACTTCCATTAAAGCTTGAAACTTGCATAATTTCAAGCTTTGATGAGATGTTTGTTAAATTTTTGTACTTGGAATCTTGTCCTACAACAATGTTTTAAGTTGTTTCTGTTAAAAAATGCTTCAAAAATCATGAAAACAATTTAAAACTCCAAGATTCCTTGTTCCTAAATCATGCAGATGTCTGAACACGGGGCCGTGTCCGAGGTACTGGTCCCATAGAATTGAACTCTTTTCGGTTTGTTTTCTCAGAATGGCAAGCAGAACAAGCGGAAACTCTTCGTCGCATTCCAGAAACAACCGGCAGGGGAGAAGATCATCAACGGTTGAAGATTCTCTTGTAAACTATGTTTACGCCTTAAGAGAGGCCCTTGATGAAGTGACAAGTGTGGAAGAGGCATTGGTTGACCGTATTAATCATTTGATGGTGAGACTAGAGGGATGTCTTCGAGAGGTCAACCTTTTGCACCAAAGGTTGAACATTCTCGCTTCTCCTCCTTTGGTACCAATCATTACCCAAAGGGCATGGAATGTGGTTCCTGAAATCATCATACCAGCCGAGTGGTACGCCATGCATCCGGAGCCCCCTCGAGACATACTACAAGGGGTTCCGATTGGTGTCGCTCCCCCTTCACAAGATGTTGAGGAACATGAAGCCGCCTCCCTTCTTCCGAGGGAGATAGAAGAATGGCTCTAGCAACATCTAAGGGACACCGCTCGGCTTGGAGTTCTACAAGACTTTTAGAAACCGGAAAACTATTTCCGGAATTTTGGTTCTTATTGTATAAGTAGAGCTCCTAGGGATGATTTTACTTATCACTTGACCTATCTAATATTAGGACTTTTAACTTTTATTTTCTGCTTTATTTTTCATTTTTAGGAGTATTATATAATTCTCTCTATAACTTAATGAATGATGGTTTTAGTTAATTTGGTGTTTGGATGGTGTTGAAATGAATAAAACACACTTGAGATGGCAAAGGATGCAAGGGAAACTTGAACCAGCACCCCATGCAGGAAAACGGGACCATCCGACAAAATTTCTTCATTACAGTAAGTTCGGCACGGGCCGTGTCCGCCCAACACGGCCCCGTCCTGCACATTCTGCGAAAATACCCAGTTCAGGTACATTGGACACGGGCCGTGTTCACCCAACACGCCCCCGTGTCCAAGCTTCTGTTTCTCTTGATTTAATTTTGTTACTGGCACTTGAACACGGGGCCGTGCCCGGACAACACGGGGCCGTGTTCAGCGCCCAGTAACACAAAATTTTTGCTTTTTCACACCTTTTTACACATTCAACCAACCTAAAAATTTATTTTTGGGACACATTGAGGACAATGTGTAATTTAAGTGTGGGGGGGATGCTAAAATCTTGAATCTTGCAAGTCCTAAATACAAGCCTTACACAAAACTCTATTGGAACCGCTAATCACCCCAAATTTTTTCAAAAAAAAAATTCATTTTTCTTACTTGTCTAGGTTTAATTCGGGAATTTCAAATTCTAAAAAGGTTATATTTTTACAAATTTACAACCGATAGCGTCGTGATAAAAAAAACCAATATAAGAAAATTATGAAAAGGCATGGCAAACTTAGTTAAAATTTGATTATATATACTTGATCACATAAAAACCCATTCCCACAAAAGTGAGTTTTGAGCCTTTATTGAGCATACAAATACATATCTTTAAATTAAATGCTCATTTTTCGTTTCTTGTGTGAATAGCCGCTTGGTTCTTACGACTCTAGAACTTGCCATGACGATACATTCCCGGTCCTTACCAACTTAAACCCGAGTAAGTAAATGATGGAGGCATTAGGACTAACCCTTTTTATTTCTACACCATTATTTTTCTTTTCTTTTTTACCACCTACCCAAAATCCCCCTAGTTAGCCCCTTTGAGCCTAAACCTTTTCATTTCATAACCCAAACCAAACACCCTTTCACCCACCAAAACCTTTTTCATTTTTAACCCTTTGTTTTAGTAACTAGCTCGGTTTTTCGTATGACTTTTGAAAAAAAAATGTATTGATGATGAAGCAAAAGAAATAAACAAACAAGTTCATCAAAAATAACTTTGTTTGAATAAAAGCTTCATTAAAATAAAAGTTACAAAAATAAAAAGTCTTTCGAAAACCGATGCTTGTTACGCTTTTTCGCCCTTTTCTACTAACCACTAACCACTAACCCAACCACCTACCTTTAACCCAAGCCTAACCATTCACCCAAAGGCCCTCTTGATATTTACAAAGGTATAAAGTTAAAAAGGAGGAGGATTGATTGCTTGGCAAGCCTATGGTAGGAGTAAGTTCCATGCCGCTATCGAGTGATCCACTAAAATACATTTTCGGCCGAGTGTTGAGTGATCCCCCGTGAGGTATGTGAACTTGTATATAAAGAGAATTTTAAAGAGGCATGTTATGCCCTAATAAGTAATTTATCTTATGAAAAGCTTTAAATAAATCATGACGAATAGGATTGTAAATAAATAAAAATAAAACTTAATAAAGAATCTTGGAAAACCCGACACTCTATGACAAGCCCGAAAACTTTCTCTTCTACCCATTCCATTTGGGTGTGTAAAGCCACATTATAAAGAGTTTTGCTTGAGGACAAGCAAAGATTCAAGTGTGGGGGTATTTGATGTGTGCAAAATGCAACATATAAATTACATCAATTGTGGCATAAAACTAACCCTTTTTTTAGTACTAATGTTGGAAAAAGTGTGTTTTTGTCTTCCTTTTGTATTTTCATGATTAAATGAGCTCAAATTAACAAAAGAAGCAAAAAGACAGCAAAATCTAACATAAATACAAGAAAAGGAACAAACGTGACATGCCCGACCCCACGACAACATCTTCCCAAGCAAAACAAGAAGACAGAAGACTGAACACGCCCCGTGCTCAGCCAGCACGGGGGCGTGCCCAAGTGTCAGCAGAAAAGACAAAGTGGTAGAAGCTTCTATTGCCCACCACGGGGCCGTGCTCAGCGGACACGGGGCCGTGGTCAAGTATAAGATTCGCACAATCCAGGCAAATCTTCATAGTACAAAGATTCTTATGCACACGGGGTCGTGCTCAGCGGACACGGGGGCGTGGTCAACTAATAAAGACAAGCTGCATTAAATGAAGAAAGGGAGGATGTGGACACAGGGCCGTGCCCACTGGACACGGGGCCGTGCCCGAGCTTCTGTTCAGCCTATAAATAGGAGTGCTTGGCTCAAGCTCAAACCATCCCTTGGCACACCACCTCTCTCACACTTCACCCACCACCACCATAACACCATCATCCACCACCATCATCCATTGTCCATCATAGAGTGTGTGAGTCGTCTCGGGATCCAAGATTGATCGTAAGAGTTCTTGACAATCAAGGCCATGTTTGCCTAAGTCTCTTACATCACTTGGTGAAGACAAGTGTCTAGTGTAATACTTTTTATTTCTAATCTTTTTGCACTTTTTACTTGGTTTTGTATTAATGACTTTAATAACTAGTTTCTTATGTTGAAGGTGATTCTTCCTTATCGTTTGTCTGTGGTGTCTTGGCATTATTTTACTGTCTATATAAAATAAAAGATTTTCACCATTCATATCTCCACGGTCTATATGGAGGTATGTTGGCTACCTGGTCGGGGGTTAAGGGGACGGTTTGGTAAGAGTCTTGTCGTTGTTCAGCGTTTAGAGATCCTGGAAGGGACCTGGGTCAAATTTAGTAGGACCTCCTTCAATACTTAACGGTATTGGATGGCGGGGGTCCAAACTCTTTGATCCCCTCATAAGTTAAACTACTATTAATACTATAACCCGGCTATTTAGGACTGTATCCCTGCTGACTCAGACTACTTAGTCGAGGGTAACGTCACCTTCAAAAGAGGGGCCTACCATAATTTGCATTAATAACTTAATTAACTATCTTTCAATAATCCGACCCTTTAGGATTGTATCCTTGCTGACTCAAACCACTGGGTTGAGGGTAACGTCACCTCCAAAAGAGGGGCCTACTACAATAACTAAGATAATCTCTTAAATAAGTGCAAAAGTGCGGAAATAATCAAAGGTTACACTATACACGAGTCGGAACCAAGTGATTCATCTTGTCTATCTGTTTTTCTTTTATTTTTATTCTCAGCATTTTAGTTAGTTTTTATTTTTCTTAGTTTAAAAACCTTTTTCTAAAATTTTTGATTTGATTAGACATTGAGGATAAACCGGTACTAAAATCTCTTGTGTCCTTGGACGACCTCGGTATCTTACCAATGCTATACTACGCTCACGATGGGTGCACTTGCCCATATGTGTGTTTAGTGTTAGTAAATATCGTGTTTTATAAATTTAAAACTTGGCTAAAAAGTGTTAAAAAGGGCTTAATAAATACATTAAAAACTAACGACACTACACACGCATCACTCACCAGTTGAAGTCAAGACTGGTGTTGAAAACAAAGGAAAAGGGTATATGGGCACTCTGCCCAAATGTGATGTGTGCCAGTACCATCATTCCGGCCAGTGCAGAGTTAGGAAATGTGAGTCTTGTGGGAAGGATGGTCATTCGAATGAGACGTGCTGGGCAGGTACAGGTCGTGGTAATGGTGGTCAGAGAGGTTATGGCAACGGGAATGGAAACTGTAACCGTGGTGGAAATGGGTATGGAAACCGCAACCAAGGAGGAAATGGTGGTAACAGAAACCGAGGAATGGCAATTATGATTGTGAAATCAAGTATCACCCAGGAATAGCGAATGTAGTCGCAGACGCCTTGAGTCGGAAAGAAAGAATCAAGCCCATAAGCGTTCGTGCTTTGGAAATGATTATACAGACAGGCCTCTCGTTGTGCATTCGTGCTGCGCAAAGAAAAGCTCTTAAAGAGGAGAATCTTGTGAACGAATATCTCCGTGGGATGGAGAAACAGTTAGTACCCAATAAGGAAGGAAGGTTGTGCTTCATGAAACGAATTTGGGTTCCCCTTTTTGGTGGCCTTAGAAACGTGATTTTTGATGAAGCTCACAAGTCAAGGTACTTGATCCATCCAGGATCGGATAAGATGTACCAAGATTTAAAGGATTTTTACTGGTGGCCGAGATTAAAAGGTGATGTTGCAACGTATGTTGGCAAATGTTTGACTTGTGCCAAGGTAAAGGCCGAATATTAGAAGCCTTCAGGTCTTCTGCAACAACCTGAAATACCCATGTGGAAAAGAGAGCAGATTTCAATGGATTTTATAAGAAGTTACCAAAGACACCCAGAGGTCATGATACGATTTGGGTAATCGTAGACCGTCTGACAAAATCTGCACACTTTTTGCCAATCAGAGAAAAGGATAACACAGGTAAGCTAGCCGAGCTGTACCTCAGAGAGATAGTTGCACGACATAGAGTACCTCTCTCGATTATTTCTGATAGAGACGGAAGATTCGTATCAAGGATTTGGCAATCCTTCCAAGAAGCCTTTGGTTCTCAGTTGAATCTGAGTACTGCATTCCATCCACAGACAGATGGCCAGAGCGAACGAACGATTCAAACGCTAGAAGATATGTTGCGAGCTTGTGTAATGGACTTGGGTTGTAGTTGGGACACTCACCTACCTTTGGTAGAATTATCGTATAACAACAACTACCATGTAAGCATTCAAGCTGCACCGTTTGAAGCTCTCTACGGACGCAAGTGTCAATCACCGTTATGCTGGGCAGATGCGGGTGATAGACAGCTTGTTGGTCCCGAATTGGTTCAAGAGACGACGGATAAGATTTTACAGATCCGAGAGCGCATCAAGGCGGCTCGAGACCGACAAAAGAGCTATGCGGACCGAAGAAGGAAACCATTGGAGTTTGAAGTAGGAGACATGGTTTTACTAAAAGTCTCACCTTGGATAGGGGTAGCACGCTTTGGGAGGCGTGGAAAGTTGAACCCGCGATATATTGGACCGTTCAAAATCCTGGAGAGGATTGGTCTTGTAGCTTACAAGTTGGATCTACCCGCAGAACTGAATGGAGTTCATGATACATTTCATGTATCTAATCTAAAAAAGAGTCCAACTCAAGAAACAGTTGTCATTCCTGCCGATGAAGTTCACATTGACGACACACTTCACTTTACCGAAGAACCTGTTGAGGTTACTGATTGGAAGGTTAACAAGACGCATAGGAGTAGTGTTAAACTCGTCAAAGTTCGTTGGAACGCGCGACACTGCCCAGAGTACACTTGGGAGCGTGCGGATCTCATGAAAGCAAAATACCCACATTTGTTCCCCAACTCCCATGCAGCTAGTAGCAGAGCTTAAATTTTGGGACGAAATTTTCTTAACAGGGGGAGAATGTGACAACTGCCAAAAATCCAGGTATCCGTATAATTAATTAATCTAGATTAGTGCCTAATGACTGTGCGGAATTACAATAAATTGCTTTCTGATTACAGCATCTTACTTACATGTGCATCACATATTTCATAATGTCATATCACTTTTACATGCAAACCATATTGACATAAATGATGCACAAAGCATTGTTAGCACAGTTAGCGGATAACTCAGAAAAATGCTGACGAAGTTCAGTACATAGACAGACAGTGTTTTGAGACCCAATATGAGCCAGTGACTAAGTACTACACTAGTATAGTGTGTAGGGAAGTAAGAACCACATAACTGCATTTTTAAGTGATAGTTTAAGTGCCGGAAAGTGCCAAAACCCACATAAAGTGCCGAATTAAGCAAAAATCAGCATTTTAACAAGTTTGTATCATGCAAAAATATGACTAAATGGTCCTGAATACTTTCCTAAATGTCGAGAATTAAAAGTGTCACAAAAAGGTAAATAAAGAACACTAAACGGTATAGTTTAGCACTTTAACGAACCGGTATCTAACCAAACAACCGCACACTACCCGAAACACCAAAATTACACTAAAAGCATTGTTTTAATATTTCTGAGCTAGTTATGATCCCTGAACACCCTAACACACTACATAACACATAATACACATAACACCTAACACCTAACCAACACACTTAGAATCTAACTAGATTGCTTAATCATCCATTACAACCCAACCCCATACCCCCCCCCCACATGGTGGACGGTCACAAGGGTGTGGCCCACCCTTGATTTTCCCTTGATTTCCTTGATCTTATTTGATTTGTTGAAAGATCATGCTTAGTACTTAAGAGACATATTATCCAATGGTTAAAGGATTAACATGGTTATAAGATGATCTTGATCTCATATCTCACACACACTAAACACACACTACTCCCTCTCCTTCCTCCATTCTTCTTCTCGGCCGAAACCATCCACCACACCACCACCTTCATCCAACATTTTTCATCCAATCCAAGTTCATCACAAGGTCCTAGAAGGTGTCTAAAGAAGCTTGGAGCTCTTGGAGATTGAAGGACCACTTCCATTTGCTTTTACCCATCACATTTGTCACCTTCATCTTCTTGTGTTCTTCCCTAGCCCTTGTGCTAGTAGTAAGCTTCTTGTCACTTGAATTTACTTCTCATTTAGTTGGTTAAAAGATTATATGTGATGAAAATCATGAAGAACATCAAGAACCATTGTCACACCCCCAAAATCCACCCTGCGGAGTATCACCGCTTGGAGGCGTGACGTGACCAGGATCAAGCCACCAATCATATTGAACAAGCATGTAAGTAGTATATAAAAATCCGACACAATACAATTGGTGTCTAAACAAAACATAGTTTAAGTTGCAAGCGGAAGCATAATGTTTAAAACCAAGTCATATATTTAAACGTTTCAAATGTTTAGCATGGCACACAGCTGTCCATGTCCCACAACGACTCTTCCCACTCCAATGCAAGCTCCATGAGTACCTAACGACCTGCAAGGCATGCAACAACGAGTCAACAACAAAGTTGAGCGAGTTCACAGTTGGTTGTTTAGTTACAGTGTTCGTAAATCATATGTTTATTTCGTAAACCAGGTACTGTATTAATCTGTATCGCGGTTTCCCAAACATGTGTGCAAAGATTAGTGGGGGCTTCCCATGTGTGTCGTATTAATCCGTATCGCGGTTTCCCAAACATGTTTGCGAAGATTAGTGGGGGCTTCCCATGTTGTATGTTACTAGACTAGTCGTATCCGTACGTGCCCTTCTTGATCCAAGGACCGTAGCAAGTATGAGTGTACGTAGGTTTTACGTACGTGCCCTTCAATCCGAGGACAGTGAAAAGTAGTTTAATAGTAATGATAGTACGAGTAGTTATTCAATCCCATTCCCAACCCACCGGGAATCCCATGCCTTAGGAGTGTGAACTCACCTCGGTTGCTCGGTTTGACTCTAAAAAATAGCTAACAGTCAAGGTCGGTCAATCACGTCCTAGTATGATTACCACTTAGTTTATTAGTGACTTCAAAATAGAGCACAAAGTTCCTACACGTATCTATCACATAACATGCATCACTTTAACCGTTCATGCCCATATAAACTTCCCATCTATTCCCCACTCATAAACAAACATACGACATTTCACATAACACTTTTATTGACATATAACATGTTATATCATTCTCAGATAACCTACCCGACATTTAGACACGCAAATCACTACTTATGTCGTTTCAGCTTTAATCTTCAAAACTGGGCTGTTTTCGGGGATTTTAATAAAATAGTTAACTTATTCCAAAAATTCCCAACTTTTTACAGAAAGTCTTAAACGATCCAATTATTATGGTGTAAAAATGTCGGGATCCAATTCATTACCAATATTTTATAAAAATTCATTTTCCGGACTGAACTCAGATTTATCTTTTTCTGACTGCAGTCCACGGAATAATTTATTTAAAATTCATCGAGTGTCTGATTTACGAAATTCCAGTGGGGTAATTACAAATACATCAGTTGTCATCTACTATACAAATTTCATGAGCTGATTCATCATAGATTTCCAGTTATGACCAAAAACACATCACCCGGTTACTGCAGCAAAAACTCAGCTTCAGCTGCTGTTTTTAAAAGGGTCTTTAAAAATAGTAAAAGAAGTCCAAAAATTATGATTCCAGTGCCATTAGAACCGTATTTCATAATACATAAATCTAGAGTTCAGAAAATACATTTTCTGCTTTATTAAGGTTCGGTTACAGCCAACTGAAGTTGGCTGTAATCACCAAACAACTTTCTGTTTTTCAGCTTTTACATTCTAATGCGAGTTATTTTGGTTCCGTTAACGTGTTCAGCGAATAACAACATTTCTAGTAATCAATATTAACAAGTAATCAGCAAGAAATCAGCAACATCTCAAGACAAACTCATACTAACATAAATACGTCATGTTTCATCTTCTTGTTTAAACCCTTTTTAGTGTTCTTGTAGATTTAACATATTACATCTTTTTTTTTCTACACAAAATGTGCATGAACAAGGGTTAAATAGAGGCTTACTACTAGCTTAAAGCTAGGGATGATTCTTAGTGAAGAAGATGATGAAGAAATGATGATGAAAAGCAAGAACAAAGCTCCTTGAATGCCCTTCAAGATGCAACCTCTATGGATAACCTTCAAGCTTGTATGGAACTTGAATATGATGAAGATGATGGTGGTTATGTGCTGGTGAGGATGGCGGTTTTGGGGTGAACCGAAAGTGAGAGAGAGGAGGGTAATGAGAGAGTGATCTAGGGAAGGTAAGATGAAGATATGAAGAGATTTCATGGTCTAGTAATCATACTTATAAGATTTGCAATATCTTGGCAAGATATGCAAGTAACCAATCTACACAAAATATAGCCATAAAATCTTGTAGTAGGATATGGTGAAGATTTTGGGTGGGGTCCATTGGGACCAAAAATGGGTTGGGGGGGGGGGTTAGTGTAACATTTTCAACTAAGTTGCAATTCCAAGTTAGATCTCAAGTGTATACTTATATGTGTTATTTACTAGAGAAGTTAGTGGGTGTTTGGGGATCATGCCTAGTCAAAAATAAATACAACAATGTATTTGGCAAATATTTGGTGTCCCGGGTAATGTCCGGTTGTCCGGTTAAATACCGTTTCGTTAAAGTGTTTAATTGTTCCGTAAGGTGTCTTATATATATATTTTTGTAACACAATTAATTCCTAACACATAGGAAAATATTCAGGACTATTTAGTCAAGTTTTCTGCATACTACTAGTATGCTAACACGCACATGTAAGTATAACACCGTAATCAGAGAGCAGTTAAATGATTCAACACAATCACCAATCACTTTAATTATCATCAAATAATCGTACAGATACATGAAATTTCGAGGGTTGTCACATTCTCCACCTGTTAAGAAAATTTCGTCCCGAAATTTAGCTCGTGGTTACTGAGGAAGCTAGTTAAGTTGCGGTGTTTACTGGTTTTCCTGGGGTGTCACAACCATGAACTTAAAACTTTAACATAAGCTTAATAACATAAGAATACATATTGTTTAGTGTTGTTTTGCTTCTTGATGATTGATTATTTGTGTTTATGATGCTAGACATCATATGAAGCCTACTAGATTGTGATTAAACACATGATCTAGTAAGTTAAGATGATGATCTTGTGAAAAACCAAGATGATCATACTTTGTGTTTGTGTATACATAAACTTGAATAATAAAATTTGTCTTCATATGTGATGATGATTAAAACACAATACAAGACTTGTAAGAGGATGATTTCCAAGATAGTTTTCTCAAGAAACTAAGTTAAATTACAAGATTTACATAGACTTGGTTCTTACATAAACAAACACTATTTTTAAGGATTAAACAAGTGTAGAAACACTTGTGTAACAAAAAGATTACAAAAAGAAGCATTTTTAGAAAATGTGTTTGGAAGTTGTAAACACCCAACTTCTTTAAAAATGAAGTTTTTAAAGAAGTAAATACATTTGAAAGGGTAACTAAACCTACTAAACACACTACCAAGTTACTACAAGTTTTTTATGAAAGTTCAAGTTCATGTTGTTAGGTAAATTACATAATTTTGGCACTAGGTAAGTGTTGATTGAATTGTTGTTTGTTGAAATGATTTTAAAAAGAAAATGATATGCTTTGATAGCATGGACACCTCCATTTTTAGGGGAAACTATGGCAAAATTTTCTAAAAATATAAACACTTAGAAAAATATTTTCAAACAAGTATTTACAAGTGTGTTTTAACCATGAGTTTCCATATAAACCTTGCCATAATTTTTGTTACAAAAATACAAATATTGTAGGTTGCTTTTTATAAATAAAAATGGCTAGATATATATTAAAGACACATGTGTGAATATTTGTATACTTTGTGCAATAATTATATTATTTTAGGGTTAAAATAATATGACATAACAAAACACCAAGAAATTACAATCCAAAATAATACCAAAAATATCATGGAATAAAAATACAAGTTACACATGTAATATTGGGAAACCAAACTAGAAATGTAACTTACAAAAATATTCCGGAAAGTACATTTATAAATATATTTTTGGTAAATAATATTTTGGACACAAGAAAGGAAAATATGATTTTTTTCAATTATTACAAAGTTATAACATATTTTTGACAAGGAGAAAATATATTATTTTTGGGAAGTAAAAATATATTTTCTTGGAATTTTTAGAAGACATATAATTTTTGGGAAAAATATATATTTTTCTTGCACATTATGTGGGATAAAAATAAGTTTATATATACTTTCTAAAGTAGACTCAAAAATATATTGTTTTGGAACTACAAATATTTTTGCCAAGAGAAAAATTAGGAATAATTTTTCTAAGAAATACTTCTTGAAACATATATCTTAGAAATATATATTGGATACTTATTAAAGATAATACACGCCGGAATACTTAACAAATACAAGAATATGATTACACATGTATGAGATACCCCCATCCTTGGGAAGGAAATGCGAATAAAAATACTTGAGAAGTATTGTTACAAAATACTGTTTAACAATTATTCCAAAAATTTGTAAATATAATTTAAGTTGAAATATTAATTATTTTGACAATAATTATATAGTAAGCTAGATATTCCGTACTCGATAGAGCTAGCTAATGGAAAGCTAGTAGAAACAAATGAGGTAATTAGAGGATGTGTAATAGAGCTCGGGAGCAAGATTTTACGCTTGATCTTCTGCCAATCGAGTTGGGAAGCTTTGACGTGGTGGTTGGAATGGATTGGTTTTCAAGCAACCGATCGGAGATCGTATGTCACGAGAAGATAATCCGAATCCCGTTGGCAAACGGAGAGACGATCGTAGTGCATGGAGAAAAACATGATACGCCTTTAAGGATCATCAGTTGTTTGAAAGCCCGAAGATGTTTGCAGAAAGGATGTGTTGCCTTCTTGGCACACGTCGTGGATAAAGAAGCCGCTGAGCCGAAGTTGGAAGATATCCCAGTTGTGAAGGAATATCCTAAAGTCTTTCCCGAAGACTTGCCAGGATTGCCGCCGCAGCGACAAGTCGAATTCCACATTGACTTAGTTCCAGGCACCGCGCCTGTAGCTAAGGCACCTTATCGACTGCGCCTTCCGAATTGCAAGAGTTGTCGACGCAGCTTCAGGAATTATTAGACAAGGGATTCATTAGACCAAGCTTCTCGCCTTGGGGAGCTCCAGTCTTGTTTGTCAAGAAGAACGACGGTAGTTTCCGTATGTGCATCGACTACCGAGAGCTTAATAAGTTAACCATCAAGAATCGGTATCCTTTGCCAAGGATTGATGACCTGTTTGATCAACTACAAGGTTCGAGTTTCTACTCCAAGATCGATCTTCGATCAGGTTATCACCAGTTGAGAATTCAAGAAGAGAGCATTCCAAAGACTGCCTTCCGAACTCGTTATGGACACTACGAGTTTCTAGTTATGCCGTTTGGGTTGACAAACGCGCCAGCAGTGTTTATGGATTTGATGAATAGAGTCTGCAAGCCATATCTCGATAAATTTGTGATTGTGTTTATCGACGATATTTTGATTTATTCATGGACAAAGGAAGAGCATGATCAACACCTAAGAGCTATTTTAAAGCTGCTCAAGAAAGAGAAATTGTACGCTAAGTTCTCAAAGTGAGAGTTCTGGTTGCGTGAGGTTCAGTTCCTCGGTCAATGTAGTAAATGGAGATGGAATCCATGTGGATCCAACTAAGATCGAAGCGATAAAGAATTGGGAAACTCCGAAGATGCCAACAGAGATCCATCAGTTTCTAGGTTTGGCAGGGTATTACCGCAGATTCATTGAGGATTTTTCGAAAATCGCTCAACCGTTGACCTCCCTTACGCAAAAGGACAAAAAGTATGAATGGGGAGACAAGCAAGAGGAAAACCCATCCTATCCCTACCCGAAGGCACTGATGACTTCGTGGTATATTGTGACGCCTCGCATCAGGGATTAGGGTGTGTATTGATGCAGCGTCAGAAGGTTATAGCTTATGCTTCACGCCAGTTGAAAATTCATGAGAAGAACTACACTACGCATGATTTGGAATTAGGCACAGTGGTGTTTGCATTAAAGATATGGCGACATTACCTGTATGGTACGCGCTGTACAGTCTTTACTGATCATAAGAGCCTGCAGCACATATTTGATCAAAAAGAGCTTAATATGAGACAGCGCCGATGGGTGGAGTTGTTAAACGATTATGATTGTGAAATCAAGTATCACCCAGGAATGGCGAATGTAGTCGCAGACGCCTTGAGTCGGAAAGAAAGAATCAAGCCCATAAGCGTTCGAGCTTTGGAAATGATTATACAGACAGACCTCTCGTTGCGCATTCGTGTTGCGCAAAGAGAAGCTCTTAAAGAGGAGAATCTTGTGAACGAATATCTCCGTGTGATGGAGAAACAGTTAGTACCCAATAAGGAAAGAAGGTTGTGCTTCATGAAACGAATTTGGGTTCCCGTTTTTGGTGGCCTTAGAAACATGATTTTTGATGAAGCTCACAAGTCAAGGTACTTGATCCATCCAAGATCGGATAAGATGTACCAAGATTTAAAGGATTTTTACTGGTGGCCGAGATTAAAATGTGATGTTGCAACGTATGTTGGCAAATGTTTGACTTGTGCCAAGGTAAATGTAACAACTCTCATAAAAAAGTATTATTTATTATTTGAATTTGACCAATAGAAAACCTTAATTGAGAAACCCAAGTGATTCTGTATAATCCCTAAAATTTTCAGAATAATTGGAATTAGAATCAGGGCCCCTAAAACTCAGGGGGGGTAAACCCTAATTGATAATTATCTTCGAAATACGCTGTCAAATTTGAGATACGTTCGAATAACAACTCACCAGGCCTACACCAGTGACTAACCTACCCTAACCTACTTTGACACGCCCCGCGACACGCGACAGGAACGGAGACACCCTTCGCGACACGCGGGGGAACCGATTTTCAAGTATAAATACAAGAGTCTGGGACTTGACATTCTGTGTTAATTCGACGTAAAAACTCAAAACGTACGCTGAGTTATAGTATAATCACTACAAAACACACACGATTCCCGAAGTGCTGCCACAATTCAGGGTAATAACTCGATCGCTGATACGATTTAATGTCCGATCGATTAAACTATCCAATGGATGTTTAAGTGCTGCCCACATTAGGGTTTATGCATTGTCATTCGTTGTTAATTCAATGGATGTTTAAGTATCGCACTTTGTCATTCATTGTGAGGGTTTTAATCTCGTGAGTTATCGTAAATGCTGTATTAAGTTACTAACCTAGTTTGGGTGCATGATTATTTAAACTAGGTTATCAAGGCAAATTAGTAGGCTAAGCTCTGTTCATAATAAATCTGCAATGTGAGTCATTATCTTTTTTATCAAAATGCTTTATAAATTCTTAAATGTTTTCAAAGTTATAATTACAGTGATTAAGTTTATGTAATCACCAAGTTACAGCCGGTATGTGGGGTTTTGTATACATTACTTGATAATCTTCACCATTGGACAACGAGTTAGCCAAGGGGTGATATGACCATAGTCACAGACACCATTGGACGAATGGGCCAATGGGTCAAGTGACAAATACTGTGGGTAGTTGGTTTGATATCTGAAACATTGTAATCTCTCTTAATACTGTAAATTATAACAAACGCGTCATTTTAGTAAATAGAATGATTCACTCAGTATTTCCCGCTGACAAAACCTTTTTCAAACATGTTTCAGGTGATCTGTTGTGATTCAGGAAAAGTGCCGAGTAGCACTACAAGCTTAAGGAAATGGCTCATTATAAAATAAAGAAACATGTTTTGTAAAATAAAAGATTTCTCCGTGAAATCTCAAGATTGTAAATTACCGGGTTTTATCCCGAGTTGTGAAATAAAATAATCGGGAAATATTTCAGTTTTTAAAATGATCCTGAAGAAACTTCCACTGTTAAATAAGTACCACGGGATTTTCTGTCCCGCGGCTCCTGAAACGGGTCAAACCGGGTCGGGGGCCGTGACAAAAAAAAGGTGGTATCAGAGCCACTGATTTAAGCCTATTAAGTATTTAGAAATACTTAATGATTGCCAATTATGTGATTATGTGTTTTATTAACTGATTATTTATTAGTTACAGTATGGGTAAACAAAAGCTGTCAAACATCTATCTTAAACTAGATAGGTCATCCAACGAGAAGGGAAGTTCATCCTAACCCAAATCCTCAAATCACTCAGTAATTCCTGAAGAAGGAATATTTGTGAGAAAGGCACATTATGATAAACCACTTTCTCCTAATAAAAGAAGTTTGATTATTAAGAAAAGTCAGGAGGAAATAAGGAAAATCCGAGAAAAGAAAGTTAAACAGGAAACCCAGGAATTAACCAATAAAACACCTTGGGAGGACAAGCTAGATGAGAAATTGGCAGATCTTTATATGCTAGCTACTGTAGCGGTTAATGCAAATCTTTAAATAATTTTTCCCAAGTATTAGCACCTTTATTATCTACAAGTCTAGAAACCTTATTCAGTAAATAAATAAATTTACAATAAAACCAAGTGTGTTTTAATTTTCAGTTATTTTGTCGTTACCCAGTCTGAAATAATATTTAAAAAAATTTTGTTATAATTTTTAATTATGGGTATTTTGCTAAACAGCATGAACAACTTGTCTGACGCCCTTCAAAACCTAAATCTCTATCCAGTAAAAATAGAGGTTTCCCGAGATTTCAATAGGTATATACCAGACATAGAAGAACCTATTGAATTCAATGCTTCACCACTTCCAGAGAAACCTAAACCCAAGAAGAGGAGGAGATTTGTGGGATGGAGACGTGTGCGTAGGAGGAAGCCTACAACCAGGAAAATTCCTAAAATAGAAAATCCTTTAGACAAAGGAAAAGGGCTCGAAGTCAGTGAAGGTTTTAGGTCACTAGAAATGGAATTGGGAAAAGATTCTAGGCCACCAGGAATGGAATATGGAGGAAGTTCTAGGCAAATCCAGAGGGAAGTCGGAGAAAGTTCTAGACAAGTGGAGGAATTACCTTTTCAGGAGGAATTAGATCGGGCATTGGCAAGCTGTAATGTTGTCAGGCCAATTAATAATAATCTGTACCCTACTATTGAAAATCAACTACCAATAAACTTAGAACCAGCAATTCCAGACCCTATAATCCATACTCAACCTCTGGGGATAGACGAATGGTGGACAAATGATTGGCAGTTTCAAAACCTAATCAATAGTCCTTATTCCTTTCTTCCTCAGTTCGACCCAGAACCATTACCAAATCCACCCATGAGTAACGAGAATTTAGCAGAACTCCGCCATTTTGGCGAAGAGTTATGGATGCGGGAAATAGAATCCGGGAGATAGGGGGACAAATTGCCTGGAAGTATGATGAAAGGGAACTTCGTTTTTAGAAAGCCAAGTGACGAGAGATAGTAGGATGGTGAAACTGTGGTTGTGTAATAGTAAAAGTAATAGTGAAATTAGTCTGTAAAATAACTACAAATAAAACTCTGTATGATATTGGTGTGTAGTGATAAATACTATAAAAGATATAAAATGAAATCGAGAAATCGATAATTTTGACTATACGTGTATTATTTGTTTTTGTGTATAATTGTTATTTATCAGATACTAATAAAATTATATATATTAATTATCAGATGGAAAACATTGGTAATGAACCAGTAAATGAGGTTAATCAGTCTGAGCAACAACCAGGGGATCAATATATGACTAGACAAGATATCGAAAATATTGTTGCTCAAGGGATAGCCAATGCTATTCCAGCAATCGTTGCTGCTGTAAAGAATCCAATCAAACCGCAACAAATCGTTCCTAGTAAACGTATTTCTGAAGATAACTTCAGTAATAGCGTAAACGGAGGCAATGATCATGTTAATCATGATAATGAACCACGACAAGCCCCGCTCCCTAAGAAAATGAAAGCTGCAACGCCTGGTTGCACTTTCAAAGAATTCCTTGCTTGTAAACCCACTGAATTTGCAGGCAATGAAGGAGCAACTGCATCACTGCGTTGGTTAGAGAAAACCGAGGCAGTAATTGCAATAAGTAAATGTGACAAAGACGACAAGGTCATGTATGCGTCAAATCTTTTTAAAGAAGGGGCGCTAGAATGGTGGAACACAGTATTACAAGCTAAAGGGAGAAATATGGCTTATGCCATGAACTGGGAAGAATTTAAGAATCTTGTAGAAAGAAAATTTTGTCCCGAGTACGAAAAAGAACAAATGACAAATAAGTTCCTAAATCATCGTATGATGGGTGTAGATTGTCGCGGTTATACTTCGACATTCTTTGAATATGCTAGAGTAGTACCAACGCTGGCTTCGCCAGAACCGGTACTCATTTCTCGCTATATTTGGCGACTAATTAGCGAAATCCGTAACATTGTTAAAGCTGCGAGACCTCGTACTATTGACGATGCTGTGGAATTAGCTAACACCCAAACCGACGAACTGGTGCGCACAAGAGATGAAGACAGAAAGAAAGAACTGGCTCAGAAAATTACCCAAGGATTTCGTACGGGTAATAATAGCAACTTCAAGAGAAGAGGAACAGGGCAACCCTCAAATCCGCCATTCTGCAGAAATTGCAAAAGGAAACATTTTGGAAGATGTAATGTAACTTGCAACTTTTGCAAAATGGTAGGACATCGTGAAGAAAACTGTAGGAAGAAATCCACAATTTGTTACAATTGTGGAGAAACTGGACATTTCAGGCCAGATTGCCCGAAATTGGTCAAACCAGCAGACAACAAAACTAAACCAGCAGACAACAAAGCTAAACCAGCAGATGGAGCTACAAAGAAGAATGTCAGAGCATTCCAGCTAACTACTCAGGAGGCAGAACTCATTCCTGACGTGATAGCTGGTACGTTCTTAGTTCACAACATTTACGCAAAAGTATTATTTGACTCTGGTGCAAACCAAAGTTTTATAAATACTTCATTTTGCCAAACTCTTCACTTACCTTTAACTCAACTTAGACAGATTTTTACAGTTGAAACGGCAGACGGAAATTCAGTTAAAATAGATAAAGTTTTGCAGGAAGAAAATATAGAACTTTTAGGACATAAATTCTCTGCAAACCTATTACCTATGAACTTAACCGAATTTGATGTTGTATTCGGAATGGATTGGTTAGTAGCCAACCATGCTCGAATCCTTTGTGATCAGAATTCCATAGAAATTCAATCACCCACCGGAGAAGTAATTAGGATTACAGGAGATAAACCACGTAAGCCCATGAAGTTCATATCAGTAATGAAAGTTGCTAATTATGAACGAAAGCAAGGAATAATGTATATGATTTCGGTAATCATTAGCACTAAGGGTAAAGAACTTAGGGAAATACCAGTAGTCTCAGAATACCCAGATGTATTTCCAGAAGAGTTACCAGGATTACCCTCAGATAGGGAAGTGGAATTTAGAATTCATCTAATTCCAGGAACTACACCGATAGCCAAGGCACCTTATCGGTTAGCACCCACAGAAATGTTAGAACTGAAAAAGCAATTAGATGAATTACTAAGTAAAGGATTCATACAACCCAGTTCATCCCCGTGGGGAGCACCAGTGCTATTTGTTAAGAAAAAGGATGGTTCAATGAGAATGTGTATCGATTATAGAGAATTAAATAAGGTTACAATTAAGAATCGATACCCATTACCTAGGATTGATGATCTGTTTGATCAACTTCAACGAGCTAGATATTTTTCTAAGATTGACTTACGCTCCGGATATCATCAATTGAAGGTACAAGAAGAAGACATACCTAAAACTGCTTTCCGAACTAGGTATGGTCATTACGAGTTTACAGTCATGCCCTTTGGGTTAACGAATGCACCTGCTGCATTCATGGACATGATGAATAGGATCTGTAAACCATATTTGGATAAATTTGTAATTGTTTTTATAGACGATATACTTATTTATTCCAAAAGTCAGACAGAGCATTGTGAACACCTTCATGCACTCTTAACTTTGTTAAGAAAAGAAAAGCTTTATGCCAAATTCTCGAAGTGTGAATTTTGGTTAAAAGAAGTGCAATTCCTAGGACACATGGTGAATCACGAAGGTATTCACGTAGATCTTGCTAAAATAGAGGCAATCACCAATTGGAAGGTTCCGCAAACCGCAATGGAAATTAGAATTTTTATAGGTTTAGCTGGATATTATCGACGGTTTATTAAGGATTTTTCCAAAATAGCAGTACCATTAACTAAGTTAACCTATAAAGCAGTTAAGTTTGAATGGGGACCTAAACAAGAAGAAGCCTTTAGGATTTTGAAACAGAAATTAACAAATGCACCGATCTTAGCCTTACCAGAAGGAACTGAAGATTTTGAAGTATATTGTGATGCTTCAAAATTAGGATTGGGATGCGTGCTTATGCAACGTAAGAAGGTAATTGCGTATGCATCAAGACAATTGAAAAAGCACTAGGAGAACTATACGACTCATGATTTAGAATTAGGAGCCGTAATTTTTGCCCTTAAAATTTGGAGACATTATCTGTACGGAAGTAAATTTACTGTCTATACGGATCATAAGAGTTTAAGATATATATTTGGGCAAAAAGAATTAAACATGAGACAAAGGAGATGGATGGAAATCCTAAGTGATTACGACTGTGATATTCAATATCACGAAGGAAAGGCAAATGTAGTTGCAGATGCTTTAAGTCGTAAGTACCATGAGAAACAACGACGGGTTCGTGCTCTCAGATTAAATCTACAAATAGATTTAATGGAACAATTGAAGAATGTTCAAGCTACAGCAATCAAGGATGATGCTGAAGGAATGAAAGGACGAATAAATGAATTAGAACAATGAGCAGATGGAATTTGGAGATTCCACAAAAGTAGAATTTGGATACCTAAGCAGGGAGACTTAAGACCTAAGATTTTAGAAGAAGCCCATAAATCTAGATATACTATGCATCCAGGAAACAATAAGATGTACCAAGATTTAAGAAAGAACTTCTGGTGGATAGGAATGAAAAAGGATATAGCGCGATATGTTTCTAAATGTCTTACTTGTTCACAAGTTAAGGCAGAACATCAGAAACCTTCAGGGTTACTACAACAACTAGAAATGCCTGTATGGAAATGGGAACTCATAACAATGGATTTTGTTACTAAGTTACCCAAAACAAGAAAAGGTAATGATGCGATTTGGGTAATTGTAGATCGATTAACCAAATCTGCTCACTTTCTACCAATGAAAGAAACCTTTAGCATGGAAAGATTGGCAAAGTTGTATGTAGATGAAGTTGTATCCTTACATGGAGTTCCACTCTCCATTGTTTCGGATAGGGATAGTCGTTTTACTTCTCATTTCTGGAAAAGCTTCCAGCAAGCTATGGGAACTCGACTAAATCTAAGTACTGCATATCATCCACAAACAGACGGACAAAGTGAAAGGACGATCCAAACTCTAGAAGACATGCTCAGAGCATATGTAATAGATTTTGGTGGAAATTGGGACGATCACTTACCATTAATTGAATTATCCTATAACAATAGTTATCATTCAAGTATTGAAACTGCCCCATTTGAAGCACTGTATGGAAGAAAGTGCAGAACTCCAGTTTGTTGGGCAGAAATAGGAGAAAATCAATTGTCAGGTCCTGAAATAGTGCAAGAGACGACTGATAAGATTACTCAAATCAAGGAAAGACTGAAGACGGCTCGCGATCATCAGAAGAGTTATGCAGATAATCGGCTCAAGCCACTTGAATTCCAAGTGGGAGACAAAGTACTATTAAAAGTTTCCCCTTGGAAAGGAGTTGTTAGATTTGATAAGAAAGGAAAGCTAAGTCCAAGGTACGTAGGACCATTTTCAGTGATCCAACGTATAGGACCAGTTGCTTATCGTTTACAACTACCAGAAGAATTAGCTGGAGTACATGATGTATTTCATGTATCCAATCTTAAGAAATGCTTATCAGACGAATCACTAGTAGTACCTCTTCGAGATATAGAGGTAAATGAAAAGCTGAAATTTGTTGAGAAACCTCTTCAAATTGAGGATCGAAAGATCAAGTTTCTCAAACACAAACGACTAGTTTTAGTCAAAGTCAGATGGGATTCAAAGAGAGGAGCTAAATACACTTGGGAACTGGAATCGGAAATGAAGCGAAAGTATCCTCATTTATTCCAGTAAATCTCGAGGACGAGATTTTTATTAAGGTGGGGAGAATGTAACAACTCTCATCAAAAAGTATTATTTATTATTTCAATTTGACCAATAGAAAACCTTAATTGAGAAACCCAAGTGATTCTGTATAATCCCTAAAATTTTCAGAATAATTGGAATTAGAATCAGGGCCCCTAAAACTCAGGGGGGGTAAACCCTAATTGATAATTATCTTCGAAATACGCTGTCAAATTTGAGATACGTTCGAATAACAACTTACCAGGCCTATACCAGTGACTAACCTACCCTACCCTACTTTGACACGCCCCGCGACACGCGACAGGAACGGAGACACCCTCCGCGACACGCGGGGGAACCGATTTTCAAGTATAAATACAAGAGTCTGGGACTTGACATTCTGTGTTAATTCGACGTAAAAACTCAAAACGTACGCTGAGTTATAGTATAATCACTACAAAACACACACGATTCACGAAGTGCTGCCACAATTCAGGGTAATAACTCGATCGCTGATACGATTTAATGTCCGATCGATTAAACTATCTAATGGATGTTTAAGTGCTGCCCACATTAGGGTTTATGCTTTGTCATTCGTTGTTAATTCAATGGATGTTTAAGTATCGCACTTTGTCATTCGTTGTGAGGGTTTTAATCTCGTGAGTTATCGTAAATGTTGTATTAAGTTACTAACCTAGTTTGGGTGCATGATTATTTAAACTAGGTTATCAAGGCAAATCAGTAGGCTAAGCTCTGTTCATAATAAATCTGCAATGTGAGTCATTCTCTTTTTATCAAAATGCTTTATAAATTCTTAAATGTTTTCAAAGTTATAATTACAGTGATTAAGTTTATGTAATCACCAAGTTACAGCCGGTATGTGGGGTTTTGTATACATTACTTGATAATCTTCACCATTGGACAACGAGTTAGCCAAGGGGTGATATGACCATAGTCACAGACACCATTGGACGAGTGACAAATACTGTGGGTAGTTGGTTTGATATCTGAAACATTGTAATCTCTCTTAATACTGTAAATTATAACAAACGAGTCATTTTAGTAAATAGAATGATTCACTCAGTATTTCCCGCTGACAAAACCTTTTTCAAACATGTTTCAGGTGATCTGTTGTGATCCAGGAAAAGTGCCGAGTAGCACTACAAGCTTAAGGAAGTGGCTCATTATAAAATAAAGAAACATGTTTTGTAAAATAAAAGATTTCTCCGTGAAATCTCAAGATTGTAAATTACCGGGTTTTATCCCGAGTTGTGAAATAAAATAATCGGGAAATATTTCAGTTTTTAAAATGATCCTGAAGAAACTTCCGCTGTTAAATAAGTACCACGGGATTTTCTGTCCCGCGGCTCCTGAAACGGGTCAAACCGGGTCGGGGGCCGTGACAGTAAAGGCCGAATATTAGAAGCCTTCAGGTCTTCTGCAACAACCTGAAATACCCATGTGGAAATGAGAGCAGATTTCAATGGATTTTATAACGAAGTTACCAAAGACACCCAGAGGTCATGATACGATTTGGGTAATCGTAGACCGTCTGACAAAATCTGCACACTTTTTGCCAATCAGAGAAAAGGATAACACAGGTAAGCTAGCCGAGCTGTACCTCAGAGAGATAGTTGCACGACATGGAGTACCTCTCTCTATTATTTCTGATAGAGACGGAAGATTCGTATCAAGGATTTGGCAATCCTTCCAAGAAGCCTTTGGTTCTCAGTTGAATCTGAGTACTGCATTCCATCCACAGACAGATGGCCAGAGCGAACGAACGATTCAAACGCTAGAAGATATGTTGCGAGCTTGCGTAATGGACTTGGGTGGTAGTTGGGACACTCACCTACCTTTGGTAGAATTCTCGTATAACAACAGCTACCATGCAAGCATTCAAGCTGCACCGTTTGAAGCTCTCTACGGACGCAAGTGTCGATCACCGTTATGATGGGCAGATGCGGGTGATAGACAGCTTGTTGGTCCCGAATTGGTTCAAGAGACGACGGATAAGATTTTATAGATCCGAGAGCGCATCAAGGCGGCTCGAGACCAACAAAAGAGCTATGCGGACCGAAGAAGGAAACCGTTGGAGTTTGAAGTATGAGACATGGTTTTACTAAAAGTCTCACCTTGGAAAGGGGTAGCACGCTTTGGGAAGCGTGGAAAGTTGAACCCGTGATATATTGGACCGTTCAAAATCCTGGAGAGGATTGGTCTTGTAGCTTACAAGTTGGATCTACCCGCAGAACTGAATGGAGTTCATGATACATTTCATGTATCTAATCTGAAAAAGAGTCCAACTCAAGAAACAGTTGTCATTCCTGCCGATGATGTTCACATTGACGACACACTCCACTTTACCGAAGAACCTGTTGAGGTTACTGATTGGAAGGTTAACAAGACGCATAGGAGTAGTGTTAAACTCGTCAAGGTTAGTTGGAACGCGCGACACGGCCCAGAGTACACTTGGGAGCGTGAGGATCTCATGAAAGCAAAATACCCACATTTGTTCCCCAACTCCCCTGCAGCTAGTAGCAGAGCTTAAATTTCGGGACGAAATTTTCTTAACAGGGGGAGAATGTGACAACTGCCAAAAATCCAGGTATCTGTATAATTAATTAATCTTGATTAGTGCCTAATGACTGTGCGGAATTACAATAAATTGCTTTTTGATTACAGCATCTTACTTACAGGTGCATCACATATTTCATAATGTCATATCACTTTTACATGCAAACCATATTGACATAAATGATGCACAAAGCACAGTTAGCGGATAACTCAGAAAAATGCTGACGAAGTTCAGTACATAGACAGACAGTGTTTTGAGACCCAGTATGAGCCAGAGACTAAGTACTACACTAGTATAGTGTGTAGGGAAGTAAGGACTACAGAACTGCATTTTTAAGTGATAGTTTAAGTGCCGGAAAGTGCCAAAACCCACATAAAGTGCTGAATTCAGCAAAAATCAGCATTTTAACAAGCTTGTATCATGCAAAAATATGACTAAATGGTCCTGAATACTTTCCTAAATGTCGGGAATTAAAAGTGTCACAAAAAGGTACATAAAGAACACTAAACGGTATAGTTTAGCACTTTAACGAACCGGTATCTAACCAAACAACCGCACACTACCCGAAACACCAAAATTACACTAAAAGCATTGTTTTAATATTTCTGAGCTAGTTATGATCCCTGAACACCCTAACACACTACATAACACATAATACACATAACACCTAACCAACACACTTAGAATCTAACTAGACTGCTTAATCATCCATTACAACCCAACCCTATACCCCCCCCCCCCACATGGTGGACGGTCACAAGGGTGTGGCCCACCCTTGATTTTCCCTTGATTTCCTTGATCTTATTTGATTTGTTGAAAGATCATGCTTAGTACATAAGAGACATATTATCCAATGGTTAAAGGATTAACATGGTTATAAGATGATCTTGATCTCATATCTCACACACACTAAACACACACTACTCCCTCTCCTTCCTCCCTTCTTCTTCTCGGCCGAAACCATCCACCACACCACCACCTTCATCCAACATTTTTCATCCAATCCAAGTTCATCACAAGGTGCTAGAAGGTGTCTAAAGAAGCTTGGAGCTCTTGGAGATTGAAGGACCACTTCCATTTGCTTTTACCCATCACATTTGTCACCTTCATCTTCTTGTGTTCTTCCCTAGCCCTTGTGCTAGTAGTAAGCTTCTTGTCACTTGAATTTACTTCTCATTTAGTTGGTTAAAAGATTACATGTGATGAAAATCATGAAGAACATCAAGAACCATGAACTTAAAACTTTAACATAAGCTTAATAACATAAGAATACATATTGTTTAGTGTTGTTTTGCTTCTTGATGATTGATTATTTGTGTTTATGATGCTAGACATCATATGAATCCTACTAGATTGTGATTAAACACATGATCTAGTAAGTTAAGATGATGATCTTGTGAAAAACCAAGATGATCATACTTTGTGTATACATGAACTTGAATAATAGAATTTGTCTTCATATGTGATGATGATTAAAACACAATACAAGACTTGTAAGAGGATGATTTCCAAGATAGTTTTCTTAAGAAACTAAGTTAAATAACAAGATTTACATAGACTTGGTTCTTACATAAACAAACACTATTTTTAAGGGTTAAACAAGTGTAGAAACACTTGTGTAACAAAAAGATTACATAAAGAAGCATTTTTAGAAAATGTGTTTAGAAGTTGTAAACACCCAACTTCTTTAAAAATGAAGTTTTTAAAGAAGTAAATACATTTTAAAGGGTAACTAAACCTACTAAACACACTACCAAGTTACTACAAGTTTTTATGAAAGTTCAAGTTCATGTTGTTAGGTAAATTACATAATTTTGGCACTAGGTAAGTGTTGATTGAATTGTTGTTTGTTGAAATGATTTTAAAAAGAAAATGATATGCTTTGATAGCATGGACACCTCCATTTTTAGGGGAAACTATGGCAAAATTTACTAAAAATATAAACACTTAGAAAAATATTTTCAAACAAGTATTTACAAGTGTGTTTTAACCATGAGTTTCCATATAAACCTTGCCATAATTTTTGTTACAAAAATACAAATATTGGAGGTTGGTTTTTATAAATAAAAATGGCTAGATATATATTAAAGACACATGTGTGAATATTTGTATACTTTGTGCAATAATTATATTATTTTAGGGTTAAAATAATATGACATAACAAAACACCAAGAAATTACAATCCAAAATAATACCAAAAATATCATGGAATAAAAATACAAGTTACACATGTAATATTGGGAAACCAAACTAGAAATGTAACTTACAAAAATATTCCGGAAAGTACATTTATAAATATATTTTTGGTAAATAATATTTTGGACACAAGAAAGGAAAATATGATTTTTTCAATTATTACAAAGTTATAACATATTTTTGACAAGGAGAAAATATATTATTTTTGGGAAGTAAAAATATATTTTCTTGGAATTTTTAGAAGACATGTAATTTTTAGGAAAAATATTTATTTTCTTAGATAAACTGGAAACACATTATGTGGGATAAAAATAAGTTTATATATACTTTCTAAAGTAGACTCAAAAATATATTGTTTTGGAACTACAAATATTTTTGCCAAGAGAAAAATTAGGAATAATTTTTCTAAGAAATACTTCTTGAAACATATATCTTAGAAATATATATTGGATACTTATTAAAGATAATACACGCCGGAATACTTAACAAATACAAGAATACGATTACACATGTATGAGATACCCCCATCCTTGGGAAGGAAATGCGAATAAAAATACTTGAGAAGTATTGTTACAAAATATTGTTTAACAATTATTCCAAAAATTTGTAAATATAATTTAAGTTGAAATATTAATTATTTTGACAACAATTATATAAATTGGAATAATATCAGACGCATAAAGAATCGTAACTCAAAAACATTAATACTTAGACAAGGCACGACCCGTTCGTCTAATAGACGTTAGTACATTGTAGGTAGTCGTGTTTGCTGAAGAAATGTGAGTTACGAGTACTGAAGACGCAAGACAGTGAGTTCATGTCCCCCTTTTCTTTTAACTGTTTTCAGTTTTATAACTTCGGGGGTGAAATACATGTTACAATTGTTTACATACGTTTATACATGGTATGGTTAGCTAAGGAAGGTTACTGCTTGATCATGTGAGTGGTGGGTACAACACTTAAGGCCATTAATCCTCGTCGTAGGACCGAGGGACATGAGTGATAGATCTATTTAGGTGTAGCGAGCCCACACCCATGAGGACCAGGGTGGCCCATAGGGTGGCTATGTCTTACAGCCGGAGGCCCGGTACAAATCTGCTAGGTTTGAGTTTTCCTGCATCACTTCACACATATCAATGCCCTTGCAAACCATTGGTGATCTGTTTTTCCTTATTGCTTTCATACCAGGATTTACATACATACAGACATACTTTAAAGGTTACTCATATACACAAACACATGAACTCGCTCAACTTTTGTTGATGTTTTTAAACTACATGTATTTCAGGGAATTAAGTGGATTTGGCGGGTGTTTGCATGTTCAAGCTGCGTTATGAATAAAAAAAAGATGTCATCCGAAGTCAATAGGGTTTAGGAGATGTATCTTAATCCTGGACGAGATACATGGTTCTAAACTCGGTTTCATTTAAGGTCTTTTGTCGAGTCTTCGTGAACTCATTTAAACATGTTGTGGTTGTAACTTAAATTTGGAGTCTACGTCTCAGACAAGTATGTTGTGGTATTTTCAAAACTTAATTTATGGATGAACATCTTATGGTTTTATCATATAATATTGTTATGATTGAATGCTATGGTATTAAGAAAGTCACACCATAATTACGGTTCCGCAAAAGTTAGGGTGTGACATAACTTTAGTTCGAAAACGAGTCGGGTTGATTGTGGTCTATAATATATCATGTATAGTGTTGCCGCAACGCACGACGGGTAACTAATGATGAATTCTCAAATGGGTCATGTATAGTTGATTTTTTTACCATCACAAACCAAACATATACCGACCAAACAACATCGGTAACGATACCGTATCCGTTTTTTTATAGAATTCTCAACACGGTGGTTTTAAAATTCATTGAACACAAAGTAATATTTGCAATAAAGTATTTTTTGGTATCGTAAGCTATATCGAGTGTCTGTATGATACTGGTATCGTAACAGACCGACACCCACCAAACAACACTGGTACCGATACGGGTATTCATTTTTATGGGTTTTAATCGATGTAAAAAACGTGTCGATTGGCAAAGATTGTTGGGCTAAGTGACGGTATCGTACTGGTAGTGTAATAAACCAGACCGATAATGACCAAAGACCAGCAGTGAAGCGCGCAAAAATCCTACTAGTTATTATAATAATAAAAACATTATTCATTGGTTTTGTTTAATAATATATAATAATAAAATAATATACATATATATATATATATATATATATATATAGAAAAAGTATATCGTACATTACGGCTTAACGTACTTCACGTACAACAGCGTGCGTGATTTGTTCTATAACATGCATGATTAAGGTTTTCAATATGCGTGATTATTGTGTTTCAACATGCGTGATTTTGGATTTTTGAGTTATAACGTGCGTGATTTTAAAATGAACGTGCGTAAGTACCTGTCGTACGTGATGTACGTTAAGCCGTAATGTACATTAAGCCGTAATGTACTTTAACCTTCCTCTCTCTCTATATATATATATATAATTTAGGCATTTTAGTAACCTATGTAGTTTTTTTAAAATCATTTTGTTTAATTTATAATACCCCATTCTACCCCCAACTTGCAATAATATCAAAACTAACCCTTTAACTTTTAAATGTCACTTTGATCCCCTAAAAACACATAAATTTGGTTCGGAAACGAGTCGGGTTGATTGTAGTCTATATTTTATCATGTCGCGTATGACCCCAACGTACATGCTTATTTTATTTACGGTTTGACTAGGTCTTCATTTAGACATAAATTTTGTTTGGAAACAAGTCGAGTCAAATATAATATAATATATTTTCATTCAACGGTATGAATTCGGATTACTCTAAGTTCCAACGTAACTTTAGTTCGAAAACGAGTCGGGTTGATTGAGGTCTATAATATATCAGGTACTGTGTCGCCGTAATGCGCGACGTGTAACTGATGATGAATTCTCAAACGGGTCATGTATAATTGATTTTTTACCATCACAAACCAAACATATACCGACCAAACAACATCGGTAACGATACCATATTCGTTTTTTTATAGAATTCTCAACGCGGTGGTAATTCATTGAAGACAAATTAATAATTGCAATAAAGTATTTTTTGGTATCGTAAGCTATATCGAGTGTCTGTATGATACTGGTATCATAACAGTCCGATACCGACCAAAAAGCACCGGTACCGATACGTGTATTTGTTTTTATGGGTTTTAATTGATGTAAAAAAACTTGTCGATTGGTAACGATTGTTGTGCCAAGTGTCGGTTTGTACTGATAGTGTAATAAACCAGACTGACAATGACCAAAGGCCCGCAGCGAAGCGCGTGGAAATCCTACTAGTATATATTGTTGATAAAGGACGATGAATAGTAACTTTATTTTTTAATACTATATAGTTTTTTATTATATTTACTTTTAATAAGATTTACGATGAATAGTAACTTTACTTTTATAATAAAGGGAATCTGATGCAAGGGGGTGTGCAATACCAGTTTCCCCCCGAGCTAATTTAACCTAATTTACATAATTAACTCAGTTTGCTTAAAAGGATATAAACGGTTGCATAACATGCTGATTTTAAACATAAAGTGAAATTAAATCTTCTAAAGGCACATATCATAATTCCTGATATACTTAAAGGACACAAAATGTAATTTACTCTAACAAGTAATATAACAATTGTATTCAGTTGTTTCAAATAACATGTAATATACCAAGTTGTATTCATTTCAACTCTAACTCTTATCTAGATTAGTTTAAATCATATATAAACTAGTTTATAGAATTTATTTCATTTTATATGATATCTTTTATTGTTATAGTCTGTAGTGTTCTTCTATAATAATAGTTATCAAATGATTAATATAAAGTAGTTGGATATCAAATGAAATTAAGAACGGAAATGACAACAACTAATGTAAACTATTTTATATCATGTGATGCTTGTCCTACAAAATATTATATAGTTTTAGTGAAAATTTTGTTAACCATATTCGGGACTTTCTTAAGACCACCCGTAGTGGGGCGTGGTTTTAAAAAAAATAAAAAAAAACGCCGGATAACGCCGCCCCCCCCCCCCCCATTACGCTAGGCGTTTTGGGGCGTTTTTTTTGAAAAAAAAATGAACATGGCGCTTTAAAAAAAACGCTGAATATTGCTTTGGGCCAAGAGATGACCGTTTGACAACGGTCAATTGTTTTATAATTTTGTTTTTAATCCATAATTTACCCACTATATATATATCACCATCTTTCTCCTATTTTTTATAAAAAAACCCTCACTTTCTCTCCTACTTCTTTTATATTTTATACAATCATGCATCCATTCCGACCCCCTTTTGGTGTCCCCGCAAGACCCATGAACCCGAACACAACCCAACCGCAACACCCGTATAACCTTCAAGACATGGACCCGAGCTTTTTAACGTACGCGGCTTACTTGAGTGGCGCCACTCCGTTCGTGCCTCCCACCTTCGGCTATGGTCAAGCCGGCGGGTCGCAACCGTCACAGCAACAAGCCGAATCCGAACCCGATGTCGATGTCGTGCCGGAGACGCAACCCGAACCGGTGCAAGAGAAATCGAAACGCGGCAGAAAGTCGCATAAGAAGAAGGAAGAGGACGAACCTCGACGTACAAAAACTACCATTAAATGGACGAAGGATGAGGAATTCACGTTGACTCGGGCGTGGCTCGACATTTCGGAGGACCACGAAACTGGTAACTTTTATATTTTTTTTACTTATTTTTTACTTATATTTTTACTTTTATTTTTAACATACAAGGACATTGAGTTTTTGTCCAAACCAAAAAGTTTAACGAGATGCAAGAGGCGAGACAAATGGAAAAGGACATTGAGTTTTTGTCCAAACCTATCGACCACCTCCAAGGCGATGCGTTGATCCTTGCGCAAATGCGTCGCCAAAAAATTCGAGAAAAATATGGACTCTAGATCATCTTTTTTTTTTAACTTTATTTTTTTTTCGGTTTTTTTATTATCTGTTTTTTCCAGGTCTTTTTTTTTTATTTTAAGTAGTGTAATTTTTATTTTAAATTAATGAAGATTTTTATGTTTTAAATTAAAAAAAAAATAATTGTGAAATGATTGCATGGGTGTTATTGGAATAATGCCCCACTACACCACTTTTGCAATAATGCCCATGCTGACTGAACTGACACGTGTCGAATAATGCCCCATGATAGGGACATTATTTTTAAAAACCACTACACATGGTCTAATAAAATTTGGTTTGGAAAAATAAAATCAGAGTGTCATAGGTCTCTATCCTAGGAGACACATACGTCCTAATAGTAGAGACAAAATCTATTTCATACAAACTTGTCAGACATAGGCCTCAACCATTCTACTCCTTACACGTTTTAGACTATGGGTATGGGGCATGAGTTGGGAATAAACGCAAACGTCACCACCCCGGGTGGACTTGGGTTTGGGCGTGGCCTCTTGGGCGGGGGTTTCAGCCCGGACGTTGGGCGTGGCTACCCACATGACATGGCAGAACCTCATTGGCCAAGAGCACTAACCCTTTGAAATTGGTTTTTTTCCACACCACCCAACCCATGCCCCACCATACCCCTTTGAAATTGGCTTTTGGTCTTAGGTGCCCCATAGTCCACGTGTCACACCATGCCCTCAACCCACGCCCCACCATACCCCACGGTCTTATGTTATATTCGTTCCAATTATATTATTATTATATTATTATATATATTATTATATATATTATTATTATTATATATATATATATATATATATATATTAATTAAGACTCATCATGAATAGTAACTTATTAAAATATTTAAGTATTTGTTTTTTTATTTTTATTGGTGTTGTATTTATTTGTTTTTTATAATAACTTAAAATGTTTAAGTATTTGTTTTTTTAAATGGTATTTTTTATAGTAACTTAAAATATTTAAGTATCTGTTTTTTTAATGGTATTTTATTTGTTTTTTTTTTTAATTTTTAGTGGTATTTGATTTTGTTATTTTAGTAGTATTTTATTTATCCAATGTTGGTCGAACTGTATCGGTGAATTCAGTTTGTCATGGTACTAATACCGGTATTCAATTAGCGTCACAAACAAAGTTGTATAAATGAAAAGTTTTTGAAAACGAAAAAGATGAATACAAGTACGAGTATTGATGTTGTTTGGTAAGATACGGTAGCGATATGGTGTCAGTTTATCGAAAAACACACTAAAAATAAATAATGGGTCTAAATCGATGTTGGTCGTTTGGTTTCGGTTGAGTTCACTACGATAGTGGCATAGTATATGTTATCAAACTGAAAACCATAAAAATAAATACATACCGATACCGATGTTATTCGATTCAGTTTGATATGGTATGGTAGCGAGATGGGTGTTAGTTTATCAAAAGCAATAACAATGAAAATAAATTCCGACACAGATGTTGTTCAATCGGCTTCAATTGAGTTTGGTACGATAGCGGCACAATATTCATTTTCAATAAAATTTATATCGCAATGTTGACAAAATAAACTTAGAACGCAATGAACCAAATTGATATCAACAAAACAATATTGGTCCCCATAAAGCAAACGAACTGAATCGTTATCAGCTAAACAACATCGGTACTATTATTGAAAATCGTTCTTATTGTTTTTGATCGATCTAAAGTTTTCTACTTCATTATTATAGCAAGTGTCGGAACTGTAACAAACCGAACTAATACCGATCGAGTTCTCGCCACGAAGCGCAGGTGAAGATCACTAGTTTAATTAGTAACTCATACCTAGGCTAGTTTTATAGAATTTATTTGTTATTATTAACGGTATTATCTTACATAATGTTTGTGAAAAAAAAAAAAGTTTGTAAACAACTCATGTTATTGAAACAATGACATATTTTGTTAAGAGGAAACTAAAACATAACAACAACTACATTATTAATAGTAATGAATCTGGTTTTGAATTTTTTAATGAAAAATTAGGTGTACTTCATAAGAAACAACCAACTATAAACAAGTAGTAGATAAACAAACAACAAATTACACTGCAACCCCTTTTTGAATATCAAAACTGATTTTATGAAAACAAAGTTATAGATGTTAGGGGTTGAGAAAAAAATGCATTCTTCCTGAATTTCAAAATGATTAGCTTTTTTCTTGAACTTTGTATAAAGTAGTTTTTTTTTACGTCGCGCGTTGTGGCGAAACCGAGCAAATGATAATGTAAAACAAACGTGATTCGAAAATAAAGCATGTTGTCTAGAAAGTCAAACCATTAGAACGGTTTAGTTTATCATTGTACCGTTTTGTGATACCAAATAAATACTTTATTTTGAGTACAACTTCATTTTTAACAAAACTTCTAATGGAATGTCGAGGAGAAAAATCAAGCACAACTACGTTCTTAAGTTTCTAGAAAAAAGTTATATAAATAAATTACTAAAGAACTATCAAATTAATTGATAAATTAATATATATTCTAAAAAAAGAATTATTGAAAAATAGAAAATGAAATGTATGTATTTAGAAAGAGAAAAAAATTAAAAATCTGTTATTAAAAGCAAATATAATAATAAACTATTATAATATACTAAATAAAAATAATAATAAAAAGCTATATATTATTATAAAAATAAAGTTACTATTCATCGAGCTTTATCAACAATATATATATAATAGTATGAAATCTACTATAATAATGATAACAATTAGTATTATGAAAAGTATCATTCTCGTAATCTATACTAATAAATTATTTCAGCTAATGACATATGAGATTCTTTCATTTAATTTATTGATATAATAAAGTGATATTATTAATATTTACATTGGTATTATTAATATTTTAGATTAATCTTTAATACTATTAATATATTTCTATACTAATAAATGAAAATATTTTTTTTGACACATGTCAATTTCTGGTGTCACCTTATCTTATTTTTCAATTTATTTTCCATATTAAACAATAATTTAACTAAATATAATTTAGATAAGATGATAACTTTTTTATTAAACTTTGAATTAATAATATCCTTATCTTATTTTTCAATTTCTTTTTCCTATTAAACAATAGATTAATTAAATATAATTTAGATAAGGATAATAACTTTTTTTTATCAAATTTTGAATTAATAATAATATGTAATTTGTATATTCTCCTTATCCGTAGGAGATAGAAGAAATTTTATTTTTTTTCTTTGTAGAAACAAACAAATATATAAAGTTTGTTCTCATTTAAATTAGATTCAGTTAAATATTTTTTTTAAACTATTATTATTTAATATTTAATAGGATACAGAAATAAGAAAATAATATTAAATCCAAAACTTCATGGATCTCTCTTATTTGTTTACTAGGTTAGAACCCCGTGTATTACACGGGTTTAATAAATGTAATTTTATATACTAAATAGAAAAACAATATATTTTTATAAACCTCATTTATTACACGTGTTGAGTAAATATAATTTTATACATTAAACAATAAAAAAAATGTTATTTTATATATCAAACAATAAAAAAATTATATTTAAAAAAAAACATGTGTATTCATGGGTGGAAGAAATGTACCTTTATATGCTAAATAATAAAAAAAGTTATATTTAAAAAACACTTTGTTTATTATACGGGTTTAATAAATTTAATTGTATATAGCAAATAATAAAAAATGTTATATCTTTAAAAATCCTGTGTATTATACGGGTTTATCTATTGTTACAAAAAATCTTTCTAAATCAAAATGGATTTTTTATTATTTTTTAAATTAGGTTAATACTATTTTAAATTTTTGGTTTGATTAATAAGTTGTTTAATATAATTTCTCATAGTTAACAATAATAACATAAACAATAAATAATATGCATGTTTATCTACTGTTAAGTGAAACAATGCTTTTTAATTTAGATAAGATTTTATGACTTGAAGTTTTAGTTTAGATAAGACTGTACTATTTGAAGTTAAGTTTATGCCAATGATTTAGAGTTGATAAGATTTATATTAATTTTTAATAATTTAAATTAAATAATAATTATATACAATTAAGAATGGTCTAAAAAAATGACAAATGTCCATTCATTGGTTTCTTTTATTATATTGTATAGATAGTATATATATAGATATATTTTATTAAAAATGAATTCATTTCAAATATTTACGACTATTGTTCCCTCATATTTATAATTTAATTCTTAAAACGTACACCACTCAATATATACATAACTAACTAACAATTTAACCAAACTAATCATACATGTGTGTTTTGAAAATTAGAATCTAGAAAAATCAAGACGATTGATTGTTACACAATCAACCATGAAGACGTGTTATATTATTCAAGACTTTACAATTTGAAGTTTTAGTTTAGATAACACTTTACTATTTGAAGTTAAGTTTATGTCACTAATTTAGAGTTTGATAAGATTTATATTAATTTAATTAATATTTAATAATTTAAATTAAATAATAATTATCTACAATTAAGGATGGTCTAGAAAAATGACAAGTGTCCCTTCATTGGTTTCTTTTATTATATAGTATAGATTTATGATTTCTTTTATTTTTTTCTATTTATTAATAATCATCTAATATTTCATTGGTTCTATCACGTGTACTACAGATGCTTCGAACCTAATAAAAAAATTAAACTTTTAATAAGTAAATAGTACATCGAATTTATCATTGAAATACATATCTTAACGACCGTATTTTTAATCGATTACATAATATTTGTTTAACTCGTGCAATACTTGAAGTATTTTAAAGATATAACTATATTGCTTATTACGTAAAATTAAATTTATTCAACCCGTGTAAAACACGAGGTTCTAAACTAGTATAATATAATTATAAATATAAACAACTGATATGCATCATTCCGTAACTTTTTGTAGAATTTCTTAACATGTATCTTTTGAAAATTATATGGATATTGTCTCTATCTTCTTATTTTTCCAATTAAAATATTTAAATTATAAATAAAAAATAAATAAATGAGTATTTAAATAAAATTTTATATAATACTTTATATTTAATTGTAAATAGTAAAATAAATAAATGTGTATTTAAATTAAATTTTATATAATCGTTAATTTATATTTTAATTTATGGTTGTATTTGAAGATCAATAATAGTTAAGTTATTTCTTATTATTGTAAAGGATATTTATATAGCATCTCCAGTTTACATTTAATCGGTTGGATACCAATAACAAATATATAACTTAAAGTAACGACTACTAAAATCCACCATGCAATTCAACAGGAATTCGGTTCGATCGATATCGGTTTAGTTTGTTACGGTAACAACACTCTTTATAACAACCAAAAAAAAGAAATACAATCGTTAAACCGAACTGAAAACCGTTAATCAAATTTGTGCTCAAGCTTATGTTTCAGATTTAGCAATACTAACATATTATTCATGTTAGCATTTCATTTCAAAATATTTATAATTCAAGTTGTGTAAATTATAAGTTTTAACTTATATATTTAGCTATAATTAGTAATAATTATTAGTTATATATTGGCCTCTTAATATGTGTAAATTTATTTCATAGTTATTCTTTTTTTTTTTCAAAATTTCATTTTTTTTTTTGACATTTTCCTGATTATGGATAGTTTTAAGCAATTTTTGTATTCTATTTATCATCTTTTACCTACATTGCATATTGTATTTATTCAACACGTGTAATACACGTGTCTATAATCTAGGAAGAGTAATATAATAATTTAATACAATAAACACACAAAGGTAGCCTTAAACTATACTTATTGAATGCTCTAGAAATCGTGAGATAGAGTAAAACTTTTATGCAACAAGATAAAGATGTTGCTCCTATAAGACCCGAAACCCTCCAAAAATACCTTATTTTTCCATTTGCCCCAAAGTGTAGTAAATCAAACCTAATTATAAGTAATATGATGTAATACAATAACGTAACCTAATTAGATACAATCATGTAATATAAGTAATATGATGTAATACAATAACGTAATATAGCGTAATTTGATATGATATCACCATCCATAAACGGTGTCTAAATCCACTATCTGATTGATAACAGTGTCCTATACTCGACTCAATATACCCGTGGAGTAAATGTCAGGTAGTTGCTCGTCGGGTATATAACATATTCGCAGATATCTACTATAAGCGTTAATTTGTTAAACAAAAAATACCTGTTGGGATTTCCATGTGCGTATCTTTTCTTACCATTTTAACTTTTTATATATACTTTTATGTTTTTAAAAACTACGATAAACTATAAATAATGATAAATTACATACATATTATCGTCACAATAATAAGATGTTTTAAATATTTAAAATGTGTTAAGTTTATTATCTTATCAATCCCAAAAGATAAATTCATGTTTTATAACATACAAAATATAAATAATATTATCAAATACATACCACAAAAGAAAAAGAAGCTTGAGTAAAAAATTAAAATTAAAATTAAAAATTACTAGGCATATGAAAATCACAACTTCTTTTTATCAATCTCATACTTAAATGTCCGTCCTGGATGTTTCATAATTTCCGCATTCCTGTTGGGCTCTTGTGCATTTTCCATCCCTAGCCCGGAGAATCTCCATTGCACGGCTTTATCCTTCTTCATATAAGGTCTTGCACGTGGTTTTTGTTATATATATATTCTAAATTTCATTATTAGTAAAGTTTTAACTTTATATATATATATATATATATATATTGCGTTCTCATTTAAACCCTCCCATATATATATATATATATATATATATATATATATATATATATATATATAGTAGGGATCCTAAGAGAAGTCCACCATATTTGAGAAACTTGAGAAGCAATCTGGACCACACATTTTTTCTAAGCAAAAAATGCAAAAAAAGGTAAAAAATGCAATTTTTTTTTTTGTGTGTGATTTATACACATGTGTATATTGTTAATCTTTTAACTATACATACATATATGTATATTGTCAATTATACATATATGTATATACATGTTTAAAATTAAAAAAAAATATGTGTTATAAATCCTAAACCTTATACCATAAACCCTAAAGCTAAACCCTAATTCTAAACCCTAATGCTAAACCCTAAAGCTAAACCCTAATTCTAAACCCTAATGCTAAACCCTAAAGCTAAAACTAAACCATAAAGCTAAACCCTTAATGCTAAACCATAATGCAAACCCTAAAGATAAAGCTAAACCCAAAAGTTAAAGCTAAACCCTAATGCTAAACCCAAAAGCTAAACCCTAATGCTAAACCCTAAATACTATTACTAAACCCTAATGCTAAACCCTAAATCTAAACCCTAAGCCATAAATCTAAACCCTAAACCCTAATGCTAAACCCTAAAACTAATGCTAAACCCTAAATAACACTTATTTTTCAATTTTAAACATGTATATACATATATGTATAGTTAGAAGATTAACAATATACACATGTGTATAAATCCCAAATAAAAAATTAAATCCTTAAAGAAAAAGCTGTGATTTTTTCAAAAAAAAAAAAAATTTGCATTTTTTTTACATTTTTTTTGCATTTTTTTGCTTAGGGAAAATGTGTGGTCCAGAATGCTTCTCAAGTTTCTCAAATAGCCTACTATTTCTCACATGATCCTTATCCTATATATATATATATAGGGGAGGGTTATCTTGAGAACGGTAAATATTGCGAGAACCGTGAGAACGAATAAAAAAACCAATCAAAACCAATTTTTTTAATACAAAGCTCATTGTAATTAAAATATAACATCAAAAACGAAATTTACAACATCAAATAATTTATTTCTCTTCTCAAAATCACTTTTATTAGAATTATTACACATGTGTAAATTAACAAATTTACACATATGTAAATGGCAAACTTACACATGTGTAAATTTTCTTTATTTACGAATTCACGTAAATTTAAACGTATAAATCAAATTTATAACATTGTATTCGAATAATAATGATAAGTTTAAAAAGAAATTTTGAATTTGAATTGTTTTTGACAAAGTTTTCGCGGTTTTTTGATTCGTTCTTACGGTTCTCGCGATATTTAGCGTTCTCATTTAAACCCTCCCCTATATATATATAGGAGGGTTTAAATGAGAACGCTAAATATTGTGAGAACTGTGAGAACAAATGAAAAAACCGCGAGAACTTGATAAAAAACGAATCAAATTCAATTTTTTTCTACACATATCATTATTATTCGAATACAATATTAGAAATTTAATTTACACGTTTAAATTTACGTGAATTCGTAAATAAAGAAAATTTACACATGTGTAAGTTTGCCATTTACACATGTGTAAATCTGTTATATTTACACATGTGTAAAAAATCTAAAAGAGTGATTTTGAAAGAAGAAATGAATTATTTGATTTTGTAATTTTTTTTATGTTATATCTTAATTACAATGAGGTTTGTATTAAAAAAATTGGTTTTGATTGGTTTTTTCATTCGTTCTCACGGTTCTCGCAATATTTAGTGTTCTTAAGATAACTCTCCCATATATATATATATATATATATATATATATATATATATATATATATAGGGAGCCACTAAAATGAAAACCACCTTCAGTTGTAAGAACCATGAGAACCATTCTCTACCAATCATATGTTGCCATAAAAAAGGGTAGTTTAGTCATTTACCCTAAATGTTTAATCCTACCCTCTCTCTTCATTTAAATCACACCCTCTCTCTTCCTTTTAAATCTCACTCTCTCTCTCTCTCGAATCTCACCCCCAATCTCTTCCTTTTAAATCAGTCTTCATCCTCATTTTTGTCTCCACCATATGAGAAACCTTTTCTGCTTTATAATTTCTCAGCCACACTCATAAAGCACAAACTCAAAAAATCATGTTTCATGGCTCTCTCTCTCCCTCTCGCAGCCCTGACCACCGAACTAAGCTCCGGCCGTGCACTCGCCGACAGCCCCCCTTCTCTGACAATGACGCACCTAACCAGCCTCTTCTTCTTCTTCGTCTTCGGTGAGACCACCGGCGACGGTGGTTATTTCCAGCAGACGACGGTGGTGGTGGCGTTGGGGATGGTGGGTGAGTGGAGAGGGTCGGTGGCGGCGATGGTGGTTGAGCCAGGGAAGGCGGTGGCTGATTTTGGGGGTTTGAGTTTTGGGGGTTTGATTTTGGGGGTAATTAATGGCGGCTAGATGTGCCACCAGATCATGTATGTTCACCACTAGAGAGTCGGAGAGAGAAAGAGGACGGAGGCGGGCCGGCGGCAGCGCCGCTGTGAGTGGCGGAGGTCCTGGTCTCCTCCCGACGAGTTGATGCTCTGGTCGACTTGAATGATTTGGTATGTTGTTTTTTATATTTTTTTTGATTTGGTATGTTGGGTATTTTGATCTATGTGTTTTTTAATGTTTGAATGTGTGAAAGTACAGTGATTTTGGTAGATTTTTCGATCAATGATTTTGCTGGGTTTTTGGTGGTGAGTTTGAATGTTTTGAACACTCATTTTGGTAGATTCGAACAGTGATGTTTGCTGGGTTTTTGCTGGGTGATTTTTGAATGTTTGAATCTGTGGGTGTTGCTGGGGTTTGCTGGTGCTTTGTTGGTAGATTTTCGAACAGTGAACTAGGTGGGTTTTGATCCGTTTAGATTGGGGCGGTGATGATGAAAAAAAAAACTCGCATATTTTGATGACGGTGGCGCGGCAAGGATGGTGGAGGGTAGGTTTTTTGAACCTGCAACCCCACTTTTGCAGCCTTTTGATTATCGGATATTCTGAGCCAAACGCCGTTTTTTTTTTCGAGATACACTTTGTTTTGATGTTGTTGGTTTTTATTTTTTTCCCCTAGTCGATGATGATAACAATAAATCTGAGACACCTCCCGAGTTTGCGATTTCTGGGTGAGTTCGTTTTTGCGTAAAAAAGTTTTTGTAAAAAAAAAAGTTAAACCGTAAACTTTTTATCGTAAACCGTAAACTTTTTTAATGTAAAACGCAAAAAGGTTTTACGTTTAACGTAAAACGTAAAACGTAAAAAGTTTTACGTAAAACGTAAAACGTAAATTTTTTAACGTAAAAAGTAAAACGGAAAAAGTTTTACGTGAAACGTAAAAAGTTTAACGTAAAACGTAAAAAGTCTAAAAAGTTTAACGTAAAACGTAAAGCGTAAACATTTTAACGTAAAACGTAAAATGTAAACTTTTTAACGTAAAACGAAAACTTTTATGTAACAACTTTTTAACGCAAAACGTAAAACTTTTTTACGTAAAAACTTTTTAACGTAAAACGTAAAAAAAATTATGTAACCTGTAAAACGTACAACGTAAAACGTAAACTTTAAACGTAAAACGTAAACTTCTATGTAAAACGTAAAACTTTTTTATGTTATTTGTAAAAACGGGACATAAAAACGGAACGCTAAAAAAACGGTGCGTGAAACCGGGAATAAAAAACCGCACGTAAAAACTTGGGCGCAAAAACGGCGTGAAAAAACGGGGCGTAAAATGGGTCGTATAAACGGCGCGTAAAAAACGGGACATAAAAACGGGACGTAAAAATGAGGCGTAAAAACGGCGTGCAAAAAACGGCGCGTTAAAACGGGACGTAAAAAACGCCACGTTAAAACGGGACGTAAAAAACGACGCGTTAAAAAAATGACGCTTGAAAAAGTCGAGCGTAAAAAACGGCGTGAAAAAAACGACCCATTTAAAAAACGATGCGTAAAAACAGCGTGCAACAACCGGCGCGCAAAAAAAATTGTCTTTTGTTAAAAAAACTGAATTTAAAAATGTTTTTAATAAAAAAATCTTTTTAAAAATTAAAAAGTAATATAATAAAACTAAAAATTAATATAATAAAACAAAAAAGTAATTAAAAATAAATAGAAAAAGACAAAAAAGTGTTATTTTACTAAACTACCCTTTTTGATTAAAATATTAAAGACATAATAAGACAAAATGTATTTAATATTAATTTTTGTTACTTTTAATCTCATCAATCCATCTTGTTGATCTAAAGGCTAGAAAGTGGTTCCTATAGTTCTTACAAGTAGAGGTGGTTTTCATTTTAGCGATCCCCTATATATATATATAGGCTAAGTATAGATAGAAAACCCTAAAAATTTGAGAAAACCCTAGAAAACCCAACTTTCCGACCTTTTTTTTTTTTTTTGCAAAAAATAACACATGTAATATACATGTTTTTAAGAGTTTTGGGCCAAAAAAAAAAAAAAAAGCGCCGAAGGATAATTTAAAAAACAAAAAACAAATTTCAGCAACTTTTGTGACTGACATGTGTTAGACAAAAAATGCTGAAACTTGTTTTTTTTTTTAATATTCCTTTGGCCCTTTTTTGTTTTTTTTTTGGCCCAAAACTCTTAAAAACATGTATATTACATGTGTTATTTTTTTTCAAAAAAAAAATGTCGGGAGGTTTGGTTTTCTAGGGTTTTCTCAAATTTTTAGGGTTTTCTATATAACCCTACCCTATATATATATATGTATATATATATTATAACTATATGGGAGATTCATTTGAAAAGAAAATTAAATTAAAAAGAAAATAATAAATGGTACAATTGTAAAACATTAAATAGTTTTTCTCATATCTCATTTATTATTATCTTTAACTAATTAGTTAGTTATAAAGACTATCATCTTCCACACCAAAATTTTTGCCTACACACATTAAAATTTATCCTAAACGTTTTGAAATTTATTTTACACAACTCGTAATTTATCCTACACTTTAAATTAATTTTTTTCTTCTTTGAAAAAATATTTTTTTTTAAATAAGTTACAAATTTAATGTAGTTAGCTATTAAAAAGGAAAACTACCAATTAATGATATATTTAAGTTTACCAATATACCCTCACACTAATACTAAATACAAAAATTAAATAAAGTAAAATGAACAATTCTTATTCTTACAAAACATTTCTTCTCATTTGAACCCTACACTATATATATATATTTATAGGGAGGAGCTCATGCGAGAACCACCATTATTGTGAGAACCGCGAGAACCAATGTGAACACAACTTAAAATAGCTAAAAAAACCTAAAAAAACCCAACCCCCCCCCCCAAAAAAACCTAAACCCCCCACCCCCCCCCCCCCAAGCTAAATGCTAAAAACTAAAACCCCCAAAAAACCTAACCCCCCCCCCCCCAAGCTAAAATGTTAAAAACTAAACCCCCAAAAAACCTAAAAAAATCTAAAAAAATAAAAAAAAAAATCTAATTTTTTTTATGTTAAAATCGCTACTTTTAGAAGCCAAAAAAAATATTTTTTTTTTTTGCTTCGAAAAGTAGCGATTTTTTTATAAAAAATATTTAAAAAAAATTGTGTGATTTTTAGCTATTTTTAGGCATTTTTGGTTGTGTTCACATTGGTTCTCGCGGTTCTCGCAATAAGAGGTGGTTCTCGCATGATCTTCTCCATATATATATATATATATATATATAGGGTCAGGTTAAAATTGAAAACTCATACGAGTTTAAAGAACTTAGAGAACGCGGCCTTACAATTTTTTTTTCCAAATTTCTTTTTACCGAAAAATCTAGTTTTTTTTTTTCATTTACGGGCATAAGTGGCCGAAAACACCACTTCGATTTTTACGGCCGTATTTGTAACATTTTAATTTAGGGGTGTGAAAAAATGGGGGCAAAACTCGCACGAGAAGGCCGAGTTCCCTAAGTTCTCATAACTCATAGGAGTCGCCCCTTGATCTGAATCCTATATATATAGGGAAGTGATAAATCGAAAAGTCACCTTAGTTAAATTAAAACTAAGAAAACTTCATCTCCATCATCCATCTCATATGATCAATGGTGAATATTAAAAAGGTAGAAAATGGGACTTTTTCAGACAACATAATAGTCTGACAAAAAGTGTAATAAATTTACACTTTTCTCCCTCATCTCTCATCTGACACAAAAGAAATGTAACAACTGCATTGTTACATAAAAATTTCGCTGTAAAAAATATTACATATTTTTATAAGCATTACAAAATAAAATAAAAAAATAAGTTCTAAAAACCATACACTTCATATAATCTAAAAAACTACTACAAAAAAGTGTAATAGGTGAGTTACAAAAAATGTGAACAGCTGAAAAATGTCACTCATTCTCTCTCATGTCGCTCTACTATTACGAAAAGTGTGTCAGTGTCAGTAAAATGTTGCAACGAAAAAATGTAACACGTGGTAACATGATATCCATCTATTCAGTTTTCGGAGTTTTGTAACTCACATGAGATTTCTCCCTATAATTCACACACAAACACACATATGGGGTGGGTTCATTGGGAAACAACAAAAAGTCGGGGAACCATACATTTATGACGTTAAAAATGATTTTTTCAGAGCTTTTACATATAAATACGTAAAAATTCAAAAACTAAAAAAATGCTTCAAAAACAGTAAAAAAAGGTTAAGTTTTTTTTTTTACAAAAATGATTTTTTTATTGAAATGACTTTCACACATCTTTATATGCAAAAACTACGAAAAAAATTTAAAAAAATAATGTTTAGCAATTTAAATTAAACGATTTTGCATTTTTTTAGTGTTCACCATTGAACCTCACACACACAGAGTCTAAAGTTGAATAACACTTGGACGGGATAAAAGCATATATCAAGTAAAAGGCACGTACATACAAATTTTACATGAGTTACACATGCAAGGAAAAATAACGATAGAACCGCTCACATTGATTATACATGTTGGCATCGTTTCACAATAACCGATATCAGTGACAATAATAAATATAGTATCTGTGTCACGTTGTTGGCATGGTAAGATAAAAAATACTTCATGGAGAGTGGCTTACGTAGGAAGTATTTAAAGCCTTGTCTCGTCCGACGACACATTGAACTATACACGCAACATTTCGACGAGATACAATGGAACATGCTCACTCTCTCGTCAATGTTAGATTACGGGAACAAATCCCCACGAGAAGCTAACGATGTTGTTTTCTCGAAGTCAGGTGATCTGGATCTTTGCATGACATTTTACTGATTTATGTTGCAACAATATTTAAACATATGTTCAATGATTTGAACATTATTCGGTCCGACTCCAAATGTTAGACCTAACGTATCTTATGTCTGGACCGTTAAAAAGTAAATCTATTATAGCATCTAGTAACGGGGTCTAAAATTAAAACATTATTGCACCACAATATCACTCGTAACCTAGATTTCTTTCCGATCACCATTAATTCGAATATTCTTTAGTTTAACGGAGCTGTTGTCTACAACGTGTTGTTGATGATTGTACGTAAAATCTGATGGTGGAGCGGTGGTGACACCTCGCGTGCACGACATTAAGGTGACGAAAAACGTCTAAAGTTACAGGGTTTAGAATTTAGAGTGTAAAGCAGAAAAAAATAAAACAACTAGCTATTGTATTCCTATGCCCTCACAAAATAAATGCCGTCAATGGGGAAAAACAAGAAGAGATTGAGTTCGGTTCACGCAAGTTACACTCATCCTTTTCACATCAGTTTTTTCCTCTTCTACCCTCATTACTCTCTATATATAGGACTCCCTTCTTTTCTTCTTACACCACACCTTCTTCTTCCTTAAATCCTTTTTCATAACTGAGAAATGGATTTCAGGCTAAACAACTTCCTCCAGAATCCAGGCTTCAGATTTGAACCAACCGACGAAGAACTTATGGTACATTACCTACAGCCCAAAATTCAATCCCTCCCTCTACCTTATCCGATTCCTGAAGAGGATGTTTGCGGGTCTGATCCATGGAACTTACCAGGTCCGTGTTCATGATTCTTGTTTTTTTCTTTTTTCCTGAAATAAGTAAAATGTGAGGTGGGTTCTTACTTTTTAATGATAAGGTTTTTTTTCTTTGTTTCAGGTGATCCTCAGGAAGAAAGGTACTTTTTATGCCCTGTGGAAACCAAATACCCGAATGGTAAACGAACCAATCGAACCACCCCATCAGGTCGCTGGAAATCAACTAGTGCAAACAAGCAAATTTTTGATTCTCAAAACAATCATGTTGGAACAAAGAAAACTTTTGTTTTCTACGTTTTCAGCCCTGGAAACGGGTTTAGAACTGATTGGTTCATGCATGAATACAAACTTGCTAACTCTATTCATGTAAGAATATTAAATTAAAGTTAAATCTAGACCAGTTGTGAAAAAAAAAATGATAACCAAAATTTGAGTTTTAATGTAGGGTGTGCAGAACTGGGTGGTTTGTAAGGTGTTTTTTAAAAATAGAGCAAGAAATGATGCTGTGGAGGATGTTGAGGAGGTTCAAGTTCAAAACACAGGAGCAGTTTATTATGTTCCAAGAGACTTTGATCTGAATTTGGATGGTGGTGGTTCATCCAGCCCAGAGTCAAGTGTAGTCACAGTAGCAGATGTAGATGAAATGAACAGTAAATAGGTAATTATTAGCGGATGAGTTTAATAGTTTTAATGGTGTTCTTAAGGTTGTTCATGTTAATCCATCCTGAAGCCAGTTAAAGATGAATGATGTGAATGTATGGTGGACATGCGAATAAATGAGAAGTTTTTCTTTTGTTTTTAAGTATTCAATCTGCAAGTTTAATGGTTAAATAATAATTGTCAATTAACAGATAAAATACCAAATTTAATGGTTTAATACTCTATAGTCATCATGATGTAATTAGAAAAGTAGATCAGATGTAATAAGATTACACTTTTTGAATGTAATATGATATACATTCATTAATATAAATTAATGCTGTATATGGTGTTAGGGTGTAAGGGGCACTCACCTATTAGGTGAGTCCCCTCTCTTACGCACACCCAATCCTCGTGTGCCACGTCAACTCCCTTCTTAAACTCCCCTAACACCCCAATTTGATGGCGCCACTCCCCTCTTAGGGGAATTGCTTTTTTTATTAAAAAAAAAAAAAAAAAGAAAACATTTCATTGGCTGAAATTGCGGCTGGCCCCACCATCTCTACTCTCCCTCTTCGGTGACTTCACCCCGACTTGGCTCCCCGATTAGGGTCCCCGCCTGGATGGCGGGGGTGTTCCCGCTCGGTAAAACTGGTCCCCGCACGGGGTCACCGCGAACGCCCCGGACACCCTTAGTATGTTGTGTCCATAGGCTCTCAAAACAATAAAAATTTTAAGGTTTCATTAAGTTTCACATTCGCCTCGATTATCCTCCAATTAGCCCCCCCCCCCCCCCCCCCGGCTACTTTTTAATTTGAAAATAAATTGTTATTGTGTTTTAAGTGATTGTGGTAGATTATTTGTTTTATAGAGTAATTTATAACTACACTAGGTTAGAATCTCGTGTATTACACGGGTTGAATAAATATAATTTTATATACTAAGTAATAAAATAGTTACATCTTTTAAAAACTCGTGTATTGCATGATTTGAATAAACACATATCTTACACGAATAACGTAATCCGTTAACATATTTAGTCATCAAGGTGTGTTTTCTAACAAAATAAACTTTGAGTTACTATTTACTTATTGTAACATCACACTTTATTTTTTATTAGGTTAGAGAGTTATGTATTACATGGTTTATAACATTTTACTTTGTTTTTTATTTATTATTAGGTTAGAAACTTACGTATTGCCTGATGTTGGATAATCAGCAGAAAAAAAAAGAAATATTTTAGTAAAAAATATTAAATATACAAGAGATAAGCTGGATATTATGATTTAGTATTATTATTTCATTGGAGTGTAAAACGGGATAATGAGATCCTTTATTAAAAGTATGATTCTAAATATACCACATGTATAAAAAAATATATATGTTCTACATGTATTGAATAAATCCTTTTAATGAAACAGTTAATTAAAATAAATATTTTTTATTTTAATATGTGATTATGAGTTATCCTTATCCTTGTCATCAAAATATAAAAACAATTAAAACTACCAATTAAATAAAATCTTTATCTTTATAAATATTTAAAACGCTAATATATTTTTTTAGATTTTAATAATTAATATATGATTATAATAACTAATATATTATTATTAGTTATCTTTATCTTTATCATTAAAATCTTCTCTACAAATTTTAAATTTTAAATTTTAAATTTAATATTATCAATAATTGAATTTCCATAATAAATATTTAGAAAAATAATTAAGACCGCCTCATAGAGCGACATGTGTCCCTAACATGGTTTCTTTTATTATATAGTATAGATCATTCATACTTTAAATTCACTATAATTATTTTTTAGGTTTATTTTTAAATTAGTTGTTTTTTGCTCCTCAACGTTTTCAATTATACCTTTACAACGTAATTTTTTTACTTTACGTTTCCATATAATCTTTTATTCATATACGACTAGCGAAAAAATCAATTAGATTTTGTGTAACTTTTTAACATAATATAGTATACATTCTCCGAGCGGTGTGGCGCCAAGTTGAACCTTACTAGATGTAAAGTGTTTTTTTTATGTGTAGGTATCTTTTTCAATTATATCACGACTTTATTTTTTGGGGGTTTTATCTTTCGTTTGCTGTACTTCCATCAAGAATCTATAGAAACCGAATTCCTGTCGCATAGCGCGGGGAAATTTTGCTAGTGGATGTATATACAAGTTCGAAAAGAATTGTAAAATTTATAAGTATATAAACTTATGAAATTTTAGAAAATTAATATATTAGTTTAAATAAAACAAAAATTAAGTTATGTTTAAATCTTTTTAATAAATTTAAGAATTCCATAAGATTTCAGTCATGTTGTAGGTCCCTAGAGGAGCAAAGGAGAAAATGATAGTACATCAGTGGTCTGTCGAAACCTCTTTGAACAAAAACATCGAACGATATCAAAAACACAAAAACAATAGAAAAACAAAAATGAGTTTCCTGGTGAGCAAAGGAGAAAATGATAGTACATCAGTGGTATGTCGAAACCTCTTTGAACTTAAAATGAAAAACGATAAGTAGCTCTATATAAGATGTATCGGTAGGCTGACAATCGTTTTAAAGTGTGCAGGGCGATATAAACATAATCGACTGAACTGAAGACCATGTGGGAACCGCTTATTGTCATATGGTCTTGGTACCGAAATTTCGTTTGATAGATTGCCGATGTTCTAAGATACGTGGTCTTTATGTTGTTTATCATCTGGGTATCATGGTTGTTTCTTTTACCGAAATCAACAGGGAAGCAAGTCTAGAACTTCCATGATACCATACATACGTGTACATACTATACATATTATACATACATGTATATAATTCATGTTGCATACGACCATCAATAAGTGATAAACTTATCACATCCACCTGTAAATAAGTGATTCTAAATCACATCTATCATCCGAGAGTCAAGTTCGTCTCTTTATTGGTACGAGGGTACTAACATGTTCACGGACTTGCTCTCGTGCCCTGCATGCATCCGAATATCAAGTTCCTCATTAATAAGTGATTTTATCACATAGGACTTGTATTCATCCTCGAATAAGTGAGTATCTCACATCATATACGTCGAAAACAGATGATAAATGGTATACTCACCAGTAAGATGAACTTCGCATACCTTGATACTGGAATGTGCCGTGAGTGCATGAACACAGGTCGGTAAGTATAAATCATATCTTAACGTATCCCCAAGTCATATAATTACATCTAATTGTTGAGTTTAAGTGGACAACAATACCGATAATCGTTATAGGATGCTTATCTAAATGTTAAATAATAGAACAACAAGTGTGTTTTGACATGACCGTACAGTGATATGATACTCTTACCCTCAAAACTAGCAAAAAGAATGTCTGTAAATATTTATTTACGTTTCTTTGTTTCTGCATGTCTGTATATATTTATTTACTGCTTTCCGCATTGACATTTGAAATATTCAAAAATACCAAAAAGATTTTAGGTATGTTTTAATATAAACTTTATAAAAACCAAAAAGATTTTATTTCTAATTTATTTTTGATTGCCCGATGTCGGAACTCGAATCTTTCCACCGAATTCTGATTGAAAACCGGAAAACAATTGCATTTTCATAAACGGTCGAAATTAACAAGTTTTGAAAGTTAAAAAAATCTAAAATTGATCCAATTTTAAAAACTTTCAAACTGTTGTCGGTTGGTAGTTGATTGAAATTTTGTCACATCCGTGTCCTTTGTTTTTATTGCAATCAACTCTTAGTGAGGTTTTCGTCTGAAAACTTTCTAAGATTGATTAAATTTATAGCAGTTGTTCTCATTACGCGTTTAGCTCTGTTGTGTGTGCAGATGCGACATTCAAACCAGCTAAAGGCAAAGAGAACGTGTCAGATGACAAGTTGTGGAATGACGACACGACATGGATGCAATCAGAGGATCAAGATGACCGAGTTGCAGCTGACCACTCATCAACACCAAGAGGATCTGAAGCTTTGAAGATCAATGATTCACGAGCAACATTCAAGGGGGAGTTTGTCGATGTGCCTCCCTGTTTGTGACGCGAAGACTTTAAAGATCCTGCCGTGTGAAGAACGAACCATCACCAGCAACATCCAAGGAGGAGTTTGTTGATGCGCTTCTTGTGGATGTAGCAAGGTTTGGTTCGTCGTGGTTCGTCAAGTATCAAGATAACATGCTTAAATTCCTCATGTTAAGCTATGACAACAAAATTCAAGAGTGATACAAGTTTGAAGACATCGAAACATAAATGCCTTGGAATGCAATACATGTCATCGAAACAAAAAGAATTGGATTGGGAGACACATCATCGAAACATACATGATATTACCGCAAGGCCTTAACATCGAAACATAGATAAAGTATTTTAACAGAATGAACTTGTTCATAACTTAGATTTTTATGCAACTTCTCAAATTGTGTCACATTCTGACTAAAATGCCATTATGGTGCATATTTTGGTTTTAAACCATAATGAACAAACAAACTTGATTACCTACTAATGTCATATCAAAATTAAAGTATTGGAAAAATTACAAGTTTTGTCCTTTATCTTTATACCACTTTTCAGGCGGTGTCCTTTTTAACGAATGTTGACAGGCGGTGTCCTTTACTAGGTATTTTGTTGCAAGTTTAGTCCTTTACACCCAACCCAGTTAAAAAACCCTGTTAATTGTTGGGTGTAAAGGACTAAACTTGCAACAAAATACCTAGGTAAAGGACTAAACTTGCAATAAAATACCTAGTAAAGGACACCGCCTGTCAACAATTAACAGGGTTTTTTAACTGGGTTGGGTGTAAAGGACTAAACTTGTAACAAAATACCTAGTAAAGGACACCGCCTGTCAATATTCGTTAAAAAGGACACCGCCTGAAAAGTGGTATAAAGATAAAGGACAAAACTTTTAATTTTTCCTAAAGTATTTTGGCATATGAAACTTGTTTATGACTCATCCGGTTACCCGATATCTCTTATATGCGTACGGTTGAGCTTATGTAACTAGTTTACGTAAGTTTACCGAAACGGGTCAATTCTTCTCAGTTTTATTTCAAATTCCAGAATGTATATTGTTTATCCATATTATACAAGTCTTAGTACTTGTGGGGTTTAAACTACATTCTATTCCGGTCATGGCTTAATCAAGCGTATCGTACCGTTTTCGTTAATTTAAGTTAACCTGTCCAAGTCTATGACTTGAATAGGACCGTTAACATTCTAATTGGTTATTATACCATTCATTCTAGACTAAGGCACTTCCGGTGGATTGCAACCAACCTTAGTTAATTGGTTACGACTGTGCTTACTTTATTATCTTGTATTGTAAGATATATTTAAGCCAGGTAAATACTCTTAACCTATTTTCCCTATATGGGCTTGGGATACGGTAAATTATTACCGCTTGGTCGGGTATGAGATCATATGTCGGATTGTGACTACAAAATTCGCATAACCCGTTTTAATTTGTTTTGTCTGATAACTTAAACATTGGGGGTTAACGCGACCGTGTCCTGGATATCCTCGACTCATTTAATTTGCTAATGGCCATGACTGAGCACGGGATGTAGGCATACACCTGACAGATGCTAATTCTATTATAAAATGTTTTCTTACCCATATTGGGGATACCCCTTTGTGGGTTAAAGTGGCGTGTCGGTTAATCATGTTATTCAGTTTTTGCACCGGACCCCATATGTATTGACATGCATGTAAAACTGTATACAAGATCATTATAAATTGTCCCAAGTTATTTATGAATATACATGTGCCTTGTGCACTTAAATTTTTTTTGAAATATTTCCAAAATGTGTCGGTTATTTATATTTACAAGTGTTAACTTACGTATCTTCAAAAGACTAAGTGACAGGTTGCAAGGTTACGAAATAGACTGGAAGCGCCGGTAAATGCTTTAAGAGGAATTTGCAACTCCTTTGCATTAGAAGCCTATAGTCTGTTATTTCATTTTTGTACATTTTCGATCCGCATGTGTATCTTTATTACAAGCAGTCTGTATTATTATTTTGGACAATTATGTTTGTAATAATATTTTAAATCCAAGACTTCCGCTGTGCTATTTGTGTATTTGGTATCAATCTCGTCACGTACAACTCAACCGGGGCCACCGGGTGATGTTGAAATACCGGGGTGTGACAATATAGCTTTTAAGTATGTTTATTATTTTAATATGATAATAGTTCATTATTATTTACTTTTAACCTTAAACATATTAAAGAATATTATTTTGGTAATGTAATACTGGTAGCGCAACGAACCGAACAGATATCGATCGAACAACACCGGTACCGGTACAGGTATTCGGTGTAACACCCCGTGTTTCGAAAGTCAAAGTCAAAGTCAAGATTGAAGTCAAAGGAAGACAAGATTGCTAATTGCGATCTGCTACTCCTTGCTCAATTCCTGTTTTGACTTCTTTGACTCGTAGATAGTCTATTTTGCGCTTTACGTTAGTTGTATTATGTGGAGTACTTAATAATAATCGAGGTTTATTCGATGTTTATCGCATGATTGATCGCCTTATCGCTTATTGCAATCATGCTCGCAACTCGAATTACGCGTTCTGGATATTGTTTTACGTGTGTGTGTGCCTTATGTGTTACTTGTGCATGTTTATTTATGTTATGTTGTGGTGATTAATCGAAACGCAATCGAAACTCAATCGCAATCAAATTGCAAACGCTAAACGTAAGTTAATTAAGGATGATTGGATGTTGATATAGTAGTTGTAATTAAAAGTAATTTGAATAGGAAACCCTATCGCATCGCAACGCTCAACACGCGAATCGAAATCGCAAAACTCGTCGCGCTGCGCCTCCAATCGAGTGGCCAGCCAATCGAGCTGCCACCCGATCGGGCTGCCATCCGATCGAGGTGCCACCCGATCGGGCTGCCACCCGACCAGGGTAGCCACTCGATCGACCAGCCCTTTCCTTTTATGGTAAGCCTATAAATACCCCTCATGTCAACATCATTTGATGTTGACAGCTCTTTCTCCACCCTACTCGCTCTAGCTCGCTTTTCTTCGGATTTCTCGCGATTCTTATAAGTTTTCCATCTAAATCTTGTACTTTCTTGATCTACACGCACTCCTACACCTTTCTATCTTTTGAATCTTAACTTTTAACCGTCAAATCACTAGACTTGAGGTGTTATAGGATGATGTCATCATGGTGTTCTTATGAACTTCATGTTTTGGCTTCAATCCACCAAGAACAACTTAGACCTAAACGATTTCCACACAAATAAACAAAGATCTTTCATAGATCTGAACATATTCAAGGCGAAAAGGATTGAAAGATGGTTTTCCAACTTTCTTTCAACTCTTTTACACTCAATGCACTCAAAATCGATAGAATCGGAGCTTGTTCTGATCTTCTACTCTTTCTTGTCGAAGTGTTGGTTCAAGATCTGGATTCTATCCACGAGATTACCGATTTCGGGTTGAACATGAAACACCGTCTCGAGTGACAGACTGCTGTGATTCAAGATCTGGTTTCTATCCACGAGATTACCGATCGAGTGACAGACTGCTGTGAACTTGTTCTCCCTAAAGTGTCCAACCAATCGGATTGTCGACCGATCGGACCACCGTTCGATCGACCGACCTGAATGGTAGAGATACTTCGCTGTTTTCAAAATGCTACAACGAAAACTTCAAAAGTCAAGCCATCATACACAAACACATACTTCCCAAAAGAAGTAACAATCCACTCGAAAGGTCACCCGATCGGATGACCATCCGAGCGGATTGTCACTCGAACGACCGGTCCCCCAATCAGATTGCCATCCGATCGGATTGCTGTTCGACCCACTGACACTTTGCTCAAATTTACGCGTCGCTTATCGCTTATACTCTCGTTCTGATCAGGCTAACCTTACTCTCTAGTGCTCCCTTCAATCCACCAATCGCTGTGAGTATACTCGATCCCTTTTTGCTTTACGCACTTTTGGGTGTTACATACGTTACTTATTCTAATTCACATCGAACACACTACACAATACTTTACACGTTAACCGTTACCGCATGTTATACGTGACTTAATGAATGCTTGTTTGTTATGTTTACACATGGAATGGTGTCTACCTGCCTTAGCAACGATAGTACTATTTGTTTGGATTCAGCACCTGTTCACTCAGGGGTTGTTAAGGACAATTTGTTACATGGCTCACAGTGGTGAGTGTGTATTACGAACTGCCTTAGGCAGTCAACCCGCAGTCATTGGTATCGATAGGTTCATGTCGATAACTAACATGCCTCATTTTACACTGTGTACGTGCTGGTTATGCGTAACAATTTCGAACTCTACTATATCTATTAAACTTGTATGCTCACCTTTACACTATGTGTATTGACTTTTACTTTAACGTATGTGACAGGTTCTTAGGATGCTTATATGCTTTGCTTGCTGTGAAATCGAGGCTAGGAAAGGTCTAGAAACAAATAAACAATTTTCTATATTATGAAATCTGAGTTGTCAGAACAGAACAATTTGACTAGATCTTGTCTGTAATAATTATGTTATCTTTTATGACATGGTATGGGACATGTTGATTTAAATAATTGGTAATTATAGTTGTTATGGAAACTTTTGGACAATCTGTTTTGCTCAGTGCCACGCCCCGATGATTCCGCCATTGGTTGGGGTGTGACAGATTGGTATCAGAGCCATAACTATAGGGAATTAGGCAAGACTCAACCTAGTTCGGGTCGATGTCTTAGAAACGACCTAGTTTATAGTTAGGTACCAACAGACCGACTTGTGCAATTCCTTAAGGGTTTTGTACGAACTTGCTTGCTATACCTAGCTATTCTCGCCTATGCTACACTAGCACTACACTCTAGTTTTCGAAAATGAACAGGTGATTAGGTTGAGATCAAGTGTGAAAACCACAGACTCTCGACTAAATTGCTTGTTCGACCCATAATTTTTATCTATAAACACTAAAATTTACGTTGAATCGGGAGTGAAATCCGTACTTTAACGCAGATTTTCGCCGCTATTTTATCAAAACAGGAACAAAGTTGTTAAGTTAGGGGTGAAACCCGAACCATGACGACTTAATTTGTTTTACAAAACTCTCACCAAAGTCTCGACGGACTCCAACGACTTGGGGTCACACTGTAACTGGAAGGACGCGTGCCATTCGCCCAGCTTCGAGGCGAGAGCACAGTCCCGAAGGTCGAAGTGTGTACTGCAGGTCCTTGTGAATAGTCGAATCACTTTGGATAGTCGATGTCTATCAGCCGCAGACAATCTACTTCTTGAATTTTTATGTGTTTCGATTCTAAGCTCGCTACTGCCGACTCTGATATTTGCCGATTTTATGTGGATTTTTATGTGTTTATGTGATTTATCTGTTTATATGTTACGATTTTGGTGGTTTATTAGCTTTTCTCTATCGCTTTGATCGACACACACGGCTCGCACTACACTTCTATCTCAATACGCTAACAAATCGCTACTACAGGAGGAACAACCTTACGCTATGCTGCTTGCTATGTTATTCGCTTACACTATACTACTCGATATGTTACTCGCGATCGCTATTCTCGAATGCTCGCGGACTTGAATGATAGGTTTCTGTATTCTGACTGCCTCTTGTGAATATATGCGTATGTGCTTCTGTGTTTCCGTGCCTTATGTGCTTCTGTGCTTACATGAATCTGTGATTATGTGCCTATGTGTTTACGTGATCGTGTTCCTGAGTTTTAGTAGTGTTAGACGTGTGAGGTGAGATTCGATATATTGTGGTTGAGTCCTGTGGCGATGTCTGTTGCTGTTGCAGACAATGTCGTCATCTGGATCTCGCGCTACTCAAGCTGCTCGTGGCGATGTCTGTTGCTGTTGCAGATAAATGCCTCGCCGCTATGGTTGTTGCAAATGGTGAAGGTTATACCTCAAGTCGTCAGTGAACTGTACGAAAATATGAGCAAATCGTCTGAAGAGTCAAGGACAGACTCTCCAAAATCTGGGTTCAGCTTCAAACAGTTCAAGGCATGCGGACCGAAAGAGTTCACTGGCGAAGACGGCCCTACGGCCTTATTTCAATGGTTTGACTCGGTTGAAGTCACCCTGCGTCAGAGTGGATGTCCTGACAATCTCCGCACCCTGAATGCTACCGGCGTCTTCCAGTTCCGCGCACTAGGCTGGTGGACGGCCGAGAGGAACAAGTGCGGAAATGATGCAGCCTATGGTCTGTCATGGGACGAGTTGAAGAACGTTATGCTCGAAGATTTCTGCCCTCCCCATGAGCGCCAAAAGCTGGAGGATGAATTCTGGCACATCAAGCAGAAAGATGGTGACAATGCTGCTTTGACTGCTTGCTTCAAGCAGCTCAGTATTATCTGCCCCGATCAAGTGAAGACTACTGATGTGCGTAAAATGCAACATATAAATTACATCAAATGAGGCATAAAACTAGCCCCTTTTTAGTACTGATGTTGGAAAAAGTGTGCTTTTGTCTTCCTTTTGTATTTTCAGGATCAAATGAGCTTAAACGAACAAAAGGAACAAATACACAGCCAAAACCAACATAAATACAAAGAAAAGGAAGAAACGTGGCATGCCTGACTCCTCGACAGCATCTCCCAAAGCAAAAACAAGAAGAAAGCTGAGCATGGGGTTGTGCCCAGCTGAGCACGGGGCGTGCTCAGCTCAACACGGGGCGTGTCCAGCGAACACGGGGCGTGCTCAACAAGCAGCAGAAAAGACAAACTTATAGAAGCTTCTATTGCCCACCACGAGGCCGTGTCCAGTGAACACGGGGGCGTGGCGAAAGTACAGCAGGCGCATTAATTGTAATTGCGAATTACAATTAATGAAGAGAGAGAGTGTCAGACAGGCACGGGGGCGTGTCCAGCGGACACGGGGCCGTGCCCAGTCTTCTGTTCAGCCTATAAATAGGAGTGCTTGGTTTCATTTCAACTCATCCCTTGGCACACCACCTCTCACACACTTCATCCACCACCCACCACCATCACAACACCATCATCCACCACCATCATCCATTGTCCATCGTAGAGTGTGTGAGTCGTCTCGGGATCCAAGATTGATCGTAAGAGTTCTTGACAATCAAGGCCATGTTTGCCTAAGTCTCTTACATCACTTGGTGAAGACAAAGTGTCTAGTATAATACTTTTTATGTCTAATCTTTTGCACTTTTTATTTGGTTTTGTATTAATGACTTTAATAACTAGTTACTTATGTTGAAGGTGATCTTTCCTTATCGTTTGTCCGTGGTGTCTTGGCATTATTTTACTGTCTATATAAAATAAAGGATTTTCACCATTCATATCTCCACGGTCTATATGGAGGTATGTTGGCTACCTGGTCGGGGGTTAAGGGAACGGTTTGGTAAAGGTCTTGCCATTGTTCAGCGTTTAGAGGTCCTGCAATGGACCTGGGTCAAATTTAGTAGGACCTCCTTCAATGCTTCACGGTATTGGATGGCGGGGGTCCAAACTCTTTGATCCCCTCATAAGTTAACTACTATTAATACTATAACCCGGCTATTTAGGACTGTATCCCTGCTGACTCAGACTACTTAGTCGAGGGTAACGTCACCGCCAAAAGCGGGGCCTACCATAATACTGCATTAATAACTTAATTCATTATCTTCCAATAATCCACCATTTTAGGATTGTATCCTTGCTGACTCAAACTACTGGGGTGAGGGTAACGTCACCTTCAAAAGAGGGGCCTACTACAATAACTAATATAATCTCTTAATTATGTGCAAAAGTGCGGAAATAATCAAAGGTTATACTAGATACGAGTCGGAACCAAGTGATTCATCTTGTCTATCTGTTTTTATTTTTATTTTTATTTTCAGCATTTTAGTTAGTTTTTATTTTCTTAGTTTAAAACCTTTTTCTAAACCTTTTATTTTGATTAGACGTTGAGGATAAACCGGTACTAAAAGCTCTTGTGTCATTGGACGACCTCGGTATCTTACCAACGCTATACTACGCTCACGATGGGTGCACTTGCCCATATGTGTGTTTAGTGTTAGTAAAATATCGTGTTTTATAAATTTAAAACTTGGCTAAAAATAAGTGTTAAAGGGGCTTAAAATATACACCTAATATATATAACACTCGACTACGCATCAAGTTTTTGGCGCCGTTGCCGGGGACACAAGGATTTTAGGAAAGCTTAAAATCGACGGCCTAATCAGTTTTTCAAAACCTTTTCAAAACGGGCCCACATTTTTCTGCATTTTAGTTTAGTTTAGTTTTGCATTTACAGTAGGTTGAACACGGGCCGTGCTCGCTGAACACGGGGCCGTGCTGCATATTTTTCATAAAACACCCAGTAACAAAAGCTTGAACACGGGCCGTGCTCACTGAACACGCCCCGTGCTCAACGAAATCAGTAAGTTTAATTAAAACGCCCAGATACAGATCCTGAACACGGGGCCGTGTCCACTGAACACGGGGCCGTGTCCAGCCTCTGTTTCCGTTTTTATTTTTGTTTTCTGATCTCGAGACTTGGTTGTGGTCTGCTGAGTGATTCTTATGGATCAATACTCAGGAGGTTACAACTACACCTATGATGAGGATGATTATAGGGGTAATTATTGCACTAATTGTCGTAACTCACGCTCGGTTCAATACAATCACTCATATCAACCATCCAATTCATACACCTACTATGAGGAGCCCAGGTACGAGCCATCAACTTCATACACATCCTATGAAGACCAAAGGTATGAACCTCCTCCCTCATACTCATATTTTGATGAACCAAGGTATGAGCCTTCATACTCATACTTTGAGGAACCAAGATATGAGCCACCACCTTCATATGCTTATTATGAGGAACCATGGCGTGAACAACCCACCTCATATGAGTATTACGAAGAACAAAATTACGACCCTTATCCATCATATACTTACAATGAAGAACAATGGTGCGAACCATCTACTTCATATGGGTATTATGAGGAACAAAGGATCGAACAACCGGATTCAAGCTTAGAAAATACCGATTCTTTTCCTATAACCGAAGTGACCGATAGGATATTAGAACACGTTAGAGTTATCGATCGATGTATAAAAGAAGCTCGCGCAAGGGAAGAGGAGTCCCGCGCAAGAGAAGAATTAAAAAGGGAAGAGATAACTGAAAGTGTTAAAATGGAAGAACAAATAAGTGAAAAACCGACACATGAGTTAAACAACGAAAAAGGTGAGTCCGACAACGTTAAAATTCAAGAAGAGTCTAATTTTGAAGAAATTAATCTCTTGTCACCTTCTTTTGAAAATCATTGTTTAGTACCCACTCATGCTAAGTTTTTAAAAGAGTTAAACACTAACACTAAAATTGACGAAACGGTAAGTGTTAAGTTAACTGATGATCAAACCTCACTAATAAAAGAAGACCCATTTAAAATTAACATTACACCGGTTCCATGTTTCTTTCAAAATTCGTTTATTAGTAATGTCACAATCGATAAAGATCTTTGTGTTAACATAATGCCTAACTACATTTTTGAAAAATTAAGTATTAGTGATTTTTCTCCACTTCAAATACCCATTTTTCTATCCAATCGGAAAGTAATAAAATCAATCGGTATAGTTGAGGATGTATTGGTTCAAACAAATCAAATGGTAATCCCGACCGATTTTGTCATCCTCGATGACGCTCCTCTAGTGTTGGGACGACCATTTGTAAAAACTCACGAAGCTTTGAAAAACCGGAAGTTCAACAATCTACCTCTTCAATTAGGGGCATTTAAAAGAAGTGTCGATCTTGAGCGATCAATGAAATATCCATTCGGCAATGACGACCCCCTAATTGAAGATGAGCCAGAACCACCCGATAAGGTGGGTCTAGCCAAGGACCCTTATAAACGTGGCGCACCACGGAGGCATTCCGCGGAACTATCCGTAGTTTTAGTTTAGATTAACTTTTACGTTTTCTAGTTTAGTTTTTTTTTCAGGAATAAAACACACTCGGGATGGTGAAGGATGATAAGGGAAGCTTGAACCAACACCCCATGCACAAAAACAGAGCCTCCCGACAATTTTTCTTCATTACAGCAAGTTCAGCACGGGGTCGTGCTCACCCCAACACGCCCCGTGCCCAAGGTTCTGTAGAAAATGCCCAGTTCAGGTACCTGGACACGGGGCCGTGCTCACTGGACACGCCCCCGTGCCCAGCCTTCTGTTTACTTTTGGTACTGGCAGTCTGGACACTGGGTCGTGCTCAGCCAACACCACCCCGTGTTCAGCTACCCAGTACCATAAAATCTTGTTTTTAACCCATTTTTACACATTTAATCAGCCTAAAAACTTATTTTTGGGACACATTGAGAACAATGTGTAATTTAAGTGTGGGGGGGATGCTAAAACCTTGAATCTTGCAAGTCCTAATAACAAGCCTTATACAAAACTCTATTGGAACCGCTAATCACCCCAATTTTTTTTTTCAAAAATTTTCAATTTTTTTTACTTGTCTAGGTTTAATTTGGGAATTTCAAAGTTCTAAAAAGGTTATATTTTTACGAATTTACAACCGATAGCATCGTGATAAAAAGAACCAACATAAGAAAATTATGAAAAGGCATGGCAAACTTAGTTAAAATTTGATTATATATACTTGATCACATAAAAACCCATTCCCACAAAAGTGAGTTTTGAGCCTTTATTGAGCATACAATTACATATCATTAGACTAAATGCTCATTTTTCGTTTCTTGTGTGAATAGCCGCTTGGTTCTTACAACTCTAGAACTTGCCATGACGATGCATTCCCGGTCCTTATCAACTTAAACCCGAGTAAGTAAATGATAGAGGCATTAGGACTAACCCTTTTTATTTCTACACCATTATTTTTCTTTTTTTTTACCACCTACCCAAAATCCCCCTAGTTAGCCCCTTTGAGCCTAAACCTTTTTATTTCATAACCCAAACCAAACACCCTTTTTACCCACCAAAACCTTTTTCATTTTTAACCCTTTATTTTAGTAACAAGTTCGGTTTTTCGTATGACTATTCAAAAAAAAAAAAAAAAAAAAAAAAAAAAAAGAGAAAAAGTTGATTATGAAGCAAAAGCAAATAAACAAACAAGTTTATCAAAAATGACTTTGTTTGAAAAATAGCTTCATAAAAAAATGAAAAAAAAAAGTCTTACGAAAACCGACGCTTGTTACGCTTTTCGCCCTTTTTCTACTAACCACCAACCCAACCACCTACCTTTAACCCAAGCCTAACCCTTCACCCAAAAAGTCCTCTTGATATTTACAAAGGTATATAAGTTAAAAAGGAGGAGGATTGATTGCTTGGCAAGCCTATGGTAGGAGTAAGTTCCATGCCGCTCTCGAGTGATCCACAAAAATACATTTTCGGCCGAGTGTTGAGTGATCCCCGTGAGGTATGTGAACTTGTATATAAATAGAATTTTAAAAAGGTATGTTATGCCCTAATAAGTAATTTATCTTATGAAAAGTTTTAAATAAATCATGACGAATAGGATTGTAAATAAATAAAAATAAAACTTAATAAAGAATCTTGGAAATCCCGACACTCTATGACAAGCCCTAAAACCTTCTCTTCTACACATTCCATTTGGGAGTGTAAGCCACATTATAAAGAGTTTTGCTTGAGGACAAGCAGAGATTCAAGTGTGGGGGTATTTGATGTGCGTAAAATGCAACATATAAATTACATCAAATGAGGCATAAAACTAACCCATTTTTAGTACTGATGTTGGAAAAAGTGTGCTTTTGTCTTCCTTTTGTATTTTCAGGATCAAATGAGCTTAAACGAACAAAAGGAACAAATACACAGCCAAAACCAACATAAATACAAAGAAAAGGAAGAAACGTGGCATGCCTGACTCCTCGACAGCATCTCCCAAAGCAAAAACAAGAAGAAAGCTGAGCATGGGGTTGTGCCCAGCTGAGCACGGGGCGTGCTCAGCTCAACACGGGGCGTGTCCAGCGAACACGGGGCGTGCTCAAGAAGCAGCAGAAAAGACAAACTTATAGAAGCTTCTATTGCCCACCACGAGGCCGTGTCCAGTGAACACGGGGGCGTGGCGAAAGTACAGCAGGCGCATTAATTGTAATTGCGAATTACAATTAATGAAGAGAGAGAGTGTCAGACAGGCACGGGGGCGTGTCCAGCGGACACGGGGCCGTGCCCAGTCTTCTGTTCAGCCTATAAATAGGAGTGCTTGGTTTCATTTCAACTCATCCCTTGGCACACCACCTCTCTCACACTTCATCCACCACCCACCACCATCACAACACCATCATCCACCACCATCATCCATTGTCCATCGTAGAGTGTGTGAGTCGTCTCTGGATCCAAGATTGATCGTAAGAGTTCTTGACAATCAAGGGGATGTTTGCCTAAGTCTCTTACATCACTTGGTGAAGACAAAGTGTCTAGTATAATACTTTTTATTTCTAATCTTTTGCACTTTTTATTTGGTTTTGTATTAATGACTTTAATAACTAGTTACTTATGTTGAAGGTGATCTTTCCTTATCGTTTGTCCGTGGTGTCTTGGCATTATTTTACTGTCTATATAAAATAAAGGATTTTCACCATTCATATCTCCACGGTCTATATGGAGGTATGTTGGCTACCTGGTCGGGGGTTAAGGGAACGGTTTGGTAAAGGTCTTGCCATTGTTCAGCGTTTAGAGGTCCTGCAATGGACCTGGGTCAAATTTAGTAGGACCTCCTTCAATGCTTCACGGTATTGGATGGCGGGGGTCCAAACTCTTTGATCCCCTCATAAGTTAACTACTATTAATACTATAACCCGGCTATTTAGGACTGTATCCCTGCTGACTCAGACTACTTAGTCGAGGGTAACGTCACCGCCAAAAGCGGGGCCTACCGTAATACTGCATTAATAACTTAATTCATTATCTTCCAATAATCCACCCTTTTAGGATTGTATCCTTGCTGACTCAAACTACTGGGGTGAGGGTAACGTCACCTTCAAAAGAGGGGCCTACTACAATAACTAAGATAATCTCTTAATTATGTGCAAAAGTGCGGAAATAATCAAAGGTTATACTAGATACGAGTCGGAACCAAGTGATTCATCTTGTCTATCTGTTTTTATTTTTATTTTTATTTTCAGCATTTTAGTTAGTTTTTATTTTTCTTAGTTTAAAACCTTTTTCTAAACCTTTTATTTTGATTAGATGTTGAGGATAAACCGGTACTAAAAGCTCTTGTGTCCTTGGACGACCACGGTATCTTACCAACGCTATACTACGCTCATGATGGGTGCACTTGCCCATATGTGTGTTTAGTGTTAGTAAAATATCGTGTTTTATAAATTTAAAACTTGGCTAAAAATAAGTGTTAAAGGGGCTTAAAATATACACCTAATATATATAACACTCGACTACGCATCAACTACTGACATGACAATCAAGAAGTACATCCGCGCTCTGCCAGATTATGTTGCAGATTTTGTGCATGCTTCAAAACCAGCAACGATCGAAGAAACTTACTTGCTTGCCGCTGAAATCAACGACAAGCGAGTAAAAGCTGGTTTTTGGGATAAAGCTACAAAGAACCTGCACCAAGCTACCGCCGCACCAACCGCTGACACCGCGGCCTCCTCTCAGACATCGAAGTCCTCTCGCCACAAGAGGAAGAACAACAACAGCAGCTCCAGCAACAAGAACTGTGCTGTCTCAACCACTTCTGCTCCACTCTAAGCCGTGCCTGCTCAGCAGCAACCCCAGCACCGATCAGCACCAGCACCAGTTACCTATACACCGCCTGCAAAGCGTGCATACACAGGCCCTCACCCTGCCTGCCCAACCTGTACTTATCATCACCCGGCGGGTATCGCCTGCCGATTCTGCGTGCATTGCAACATGTACGGCCACTTCACTGCTAACTGTCGTACTGGTCCCCGACAAGCACCAGCTCAAGCTACTGCCCATCAAGCTCTGCTCCCAGCCCCTCAAGGCCAACAAGCGGCTCAGGCACCCGCGATCAACGCCAGAGTCTGCTTCGCGTGTGGTGATCCCAACCACTTCGCGAACATGTGCCCGAACAGGGTTGTGAAACAAGAGCCCTAGAAGCAGTAGCGTCAGCAACAACAACAGCAGCAGCAACAGCCTCAACAGCAACAGCAACAAGCTGCCCGCGCGAGAACTTTCAACATCAATGCGCGCCAAGCCCAAGCCGACAACAATGTGGTTAATGGTACGTTTCCCGTAAACGGTATTTATGCTTCGTGTTTGTTTGATACTGGAGCCGATAACTGTTTTGTGTCGTTTGAATTCGAGAAGCTCCTTAATCGTAAGCGCTCCCATCTCCCCTCGACGTTCGATGTCGAAGTCGCCACCGGAAGAACCGTCGTCGTTAATTCTGTTCTTCGTGATTGTACTCTTGAACTCAACAATCACATCTTTCCGATTTATCTTATTCCAATGCAGCTCGGAAGTTTCGACATCATAGTAGGCATGGACTTTCTTCGCAAAAACCATGCTGAAGTTGTGTGCTTTGATAAGATGATTCGATTTTCGCTCGCTAATGCTGATTTGTTATATATTTATGGTGAAACTGCTTCGAAGAGTCTCAAGCTCATGTCATGTGTCCAAGCTAGCAAGTATCTCCGCATGGAATACAGAGCTTTCTTGGCTAACATTGTAGTAGCGGAGAAGGAAAAGAAAGGAAAGACCGAGGTGAAAGATGTTCCTGTTGTCTGTGAATTTCCTCAGGTATTCCCTAATGATCTTCCCGGACTTCCGCCAAGTCGTGATATCGACTTTCGAATCGACCTCATTCCTGGAGCAAACCCTATTGCTAGAGCTCCTTATCGACTCGCTCCATCCAAAATGCGTGAACTCTCGAGTCAGCTCCAGGAATTACTTGATAAAGGCTTCATACGCCCGAGCACCTCTCCATGGGGCGCTCCAGTCCTTTTCATCAAAAAGAAGGATGGGTCGTTCAGGATGTGCATCGACTATCGGGAGTTGAATAAATTGACAATCAAGAATCGCTATCCCCTGCCTCGAATTGATGATTTGTTTGATCAGCTACAAGGTGCTAAGTGTTTCTCAAAGATCGATCTACGCTCAGGCTATCACCAACTACGCATCCAAGAGGAAGATATACCTAAAACCGCTTTTCACACTAGATACGGCCACTACGAGTTCGTTGTTATGCCTTTTGGTCTAACCAACGCACCCGCGGCTTTCATGGATCTGATGAATCGGGTGTGTAAACCATTTCTTGACCGTTTCATCATCGTGTTCATCGATGATATCCTGATCTATTCCAAGTCGAAAGTCGAACACGCGCAGCATCTACGTTTGGTTCTCGAGCTACTCCAAGGGAATCGACTCTACGCCAAGTTCTCCAAGTGTGAATTTTGGCTAGAGGAGGTTCAATTCCTCGGTCATATTGTCAATAGTCAAGGTATTCATGTCGATCACGTGAAGATTGAAGCAGTTAAGAGTTGGGTTACGCCGAAGAACCCGTCTGAAGTCCGTTCTTTTCTCGGACTAGCGGGCTATTATCATCGATTTATCGAAGGATTCTCTAAAATCACGGTGCCGCTTACCGCTCTCACTCATAAAGACAAGCCTTTTGTTTGGGGAACTGAACAAGAGTCTGCTTTCCAAACTCTCAAGCATATGCTTTGCAATGCTCCGGTCCTCACTTTACCTGACGGAAACGAAGACTTTATCGTCTATTGCGATGCCTCAAACCTTGGTCTTGGATGTGTTCTCATGCAGCGAGACAAGGTTATCGCTTACGCATCTCGCCAGCTCAAGATCCACGAGAAGAACTATACAACCCACGACCTCGAGCTAGGCGCAGTTGTCATTGAGTTAAAGATTTGGCGACACTACCTGTATGGTACCAAGTGTACGATCTTCACCGATCATAGGAGCCTACAATATATCTTTGACCAGAGGGAACTTAATATGCGTCAACGCCGATGGGTAGAACTTCTCAACGATTACGACTGCGAGATTCGTTATCACTCAGGCAAAGCAAATGTCGTTTCCGACGCTCTCAGCAGACGAAGCTATCTGCATAGCATACCTAAGATTCCAGCCCAGCATCATCTCGAAACTCTCATCCGCGAAGCCCAGCATGCGTGTTTTACCGAACGCACTTTGAAGAAGGAAAGAATCCACCACGATGGAGCCCATCTTGTTAATAAGTCGAATGGGATATTCCATTATCTGGACCGAATTTGTATCCCTAAGCAGAATGATTTACGACAGATTTTGATGGACAAAGCCCACAAATCTCGGTATTCTATTCATCCCGGTGCCGATAAAATGTACCAGGACCTTCGCTACAAGTACTGGTGGCCGGGCATGAAGAGGGATATCGCTCTCTATGTCGGAAGATGCCTTACTTGCTTGAAAGTTAAGGCTGAACACCAAAGACCCTCTGGCTTACTCGAACAACCCCCGATTCCTATATAGAAGTGGGAGAGTATAGCCATGGACTTCATCACAAAACTCCCATGCACGCCATCAAGTCATGACATCATCTGGGTTATCGTTGACCGTTTGACCAAATCTGCTCATTTCCTGCCAATACGAGAAGACTACAAGGTAGAACGATTAGCCCGAATCTACACCGATGAGATCATTTGTCAACATGGGACGCCTCGTGACATCATCTCTGACCGTGATGCTCGATTTACCTCGCGACTGTGGGAAACGTTTCAAGCGGCTCTCGGTACCACACTTAATCTAAGTACCGCATTCCACCCTCAAACCGACGGTCAGACTGAGAGAACGATTCGAACCCTTGAAGACATGCTCCGTTCGTGTGTCATAGATTTCAGTGGTAATTGGGACGCTTACCTACCTCTAGATGAATTCTCGTATAATAACAGTTATCATTCCAGCATTCAAATGGCACCGTTCGAGGCTTTATACGGAAGAAGATGTCGATCGCCTATTGTATGGCACGAGATCGGGCACTCACAATTAACCGGTCCTGAGCTATTGTAAGAAACGACTGACAAAGTCCTCCAAATTCGAGACAATATGCTGAAAGCTCGAAGTCGTCAGAAAAGTTACGCCGATAGAAGACACAAGCCCCTTGAATTCGACGTTGGCGACTACGTACTACTAAAGGTATCACCTTGGAAGGGTGTGGTCAGATTCGGCAAGAAAGGGAAACTAGTGCCTCGATATGTGGGACCTTTTAAGATCCTGGAAAGGATCGGAAAAGTCGCCGACAGACTCGAACTATCGGAGGAACTTAGTAACATCCACCCGACTTTCCATGTTTCAAACCTCCGAAAGTGCCTGGCTGGGCATGATTTAATTGTACCCCTTGATGATCTTCAAATAAACGAAACACTACACTACGTGGAGAAGCCTGTCGAGATCATGGATAGCCAAACCAAGCAGCTCAGACGTTCGCGCATTCCTATTGTGAAAGTCCGATGGGAAGGCAAACGAGGCGCAGAGTTCACTTGGGAACTCGAAAGCGACATGAAGGCGAAGTACCCGCAATTGTTTGTTACGGCTTCGGCCTAATCTCGGGACGAAATTCCCTCAACTAGGGGAGGCTATAACACCCCATGTTTCGAAAGTCAAAGTCAAGATTGAAGTCAAAGGAAGACAAGATTGCTAATTGCGATCTGCCACTCCTTGCTCAATTCCTGTTTTGACATCTTTGACTCGTAGATAGTCTATTTTGCGCTTTACGTTAGTTGTATTATGTGGAGTACTTATTAATAATCGAGGTTTATTCGATGTTTATCGCATGATTGATCGCCTTATCGCTTATCGCAATCGCGCTCGTAACTCGAATTACGCGTTCTGGATATTGTTTTACGTTTATGTGTGCCTTATGTGTTACTTGTGCATTTTTATTTTTGTTATGTTGTGGTGATTAATCGAAACGCAATCGAAACTCAATCGCAATCAAATCGCAAACGCTAAACGTAAGTCAATTAAGGATGATTGTATGTTGATATAGTAGTTGGAATTAAAAGTAATTTGAATAGGAAACCCTATCGCATCGCAACGCTCAACATGCGAATCAAAATCGCAAAACTCGTCGCGCCGCGCCCTCCAATCGAGTGGCCAGCCGATCGAGCTACCATCCTATCGAGGTGCCACCCGATGGGGCTGCCACCCGACCAGGGTAGCCACTCAATCGACCAGCCCTTTCCTTTTATGGTAAGCCTATAAATACCCCTCATGTTAACATCATTTGATGTTGATAGCTCTTTCTCCACCCTACTCGCTCCAGCTCGCTTTTCTTTGGATTTCTCGCGATTCGTGTAAGTTTTCCATCTAAATCTTGTACTTTCTTGATCTACACGCACTCCTACACCTTTCTATCTTTTGAATCTTAACTTTTAACCGTGAAATCACTAGATTTGAGGTGTTCTAGGATGATGTTATCATGGTTTTCTTATGAACTTCATGTTTTGGCTTCAATCCACCAAGAACAACTTAGACCTAAATGATTTCCACACAAATAAACAAAGATCTTTCATAGATCTGAACATATTCAGGGTGAAAAGGATTGGAAGATGGTTTTCCAACTTTCTTTCAACTCTTTTACACTAAAAAACGATAGAATCAGAGCTTGTTCTTATCTTCTACTCTTTCTTGTCGAAGGGTTGGTTCAAGATCTGGATTCTATCCACGAGATTACCGATTTCGGGTTGAACATGAAACACCGTCTCGAAACAGTTCACTGAATGGATTTGGGTGGTTCCTGTCCGATCAGATTACCAAGTATGGACGAGGTTTCTGTTGTTCAGCACGTTATCAAATCATCTCGATAAAACTACAAACCATCGAAAAACAACCAAGTGTAAGACGATCAGGCCGACCAGGACAGAGTGCCGCCCGATCGGACTGATGTCCGATCGAATTGTCATCCGATCGGGTTGCCACCCGATCGGCTTGCACCTTGGGACACACACTTAACTTTTATTTTCAAACTTTGGGAGTTAAACATTGAACGAAATGATGTCCGATCGGTTTACCACCCGATCGGATTACCACTCGACCATGTGATGTGCTGACTTCCATACTTAAACAATTTTCAACATGTTCAATACCAACAGATTGCCACCCGATCGGACTACAACCCGATCGAGTGACAGACTGCTGTGAACTTGTTCTCCCTAAAGTGTCCAACCAATCGGATTGTCGACCGATCGGACCGCCGTTCGATCGACCGACCTGAACGGTAGAGATACTTCTCTGTTTTCAAAATGCTACAACAAAAACTTCAAAAGTCAAGCCATCATACACAAACACATCCTTCCCAAAACAAGTAACAATCCACTCGAAAGGTCACCCGATCGGATAACCATCCGAGCGGATTGTCACTCGAACGACCGGCCACCCGATCGGATTGCCATCCGATCGGATTGCTGTTCGACCCACTGACACTTTGCTCAAATTTACGCGTCGCTTATCGCTTATACTATCGTTCTGATCAGGCTAACCTTACTCTCTAGCGCTTCCTTCAATCCACCAATCGTTGTGAGTATACTCGATCCCTTTTTGCTTTACGCACTTTTGGGTGTTACATACGTTACTTATTCTAATTTACATCGAACACACTACGCAATACTTTACACGCTAACCGTTACCACATGTTATATGTGACTTAATGAATGCTTGTTTGTTATGTTTACACATGGAATGCTGTCTACATGCCTTAGCAACGATAGTACTATTTGTTGGACTCAGCACCTGTTCACTCAGGGGTTGTTAAGGACAATTTGTTACATGGCTCACAGTGGTGAGTGAGTATTACGAACTTCCTTGGGCAGTCAACCCGCAGTCATTGGTATCGATAGGTTCATGTCGATAACTAACATGTCTCATTTTACATTGTGTACGTGCTGGTTATGCGTAACAATTTCGAACTCTACTATATCTATTAAACTTGTATGCTCACCTTTACACTATGTGTATTGACTTTTACTTTAACGTATGTGACAGGTGCTTAGGATGCTTATATGCTATGCTTGCTGTGAAATCAAGGCTAGGAAAGGTCTAGAAACAAATAAACAATTGTCTGTATTATGAAATCTGAGTTGTCAGAACAGAACAATTTGACTAGATCTTGTCTGTAATAATTATGTTATCTTTTATGACATGGTATGGGACATGTTGATTTAAATAATTGGTAATTATAGTTGTTATGGAAACTTCTGGACAATCTGTTTCGCTCAGTGCCACGCCTCGATGATTCCGCCATCAGTTGGGGTGTGACATTCGGAAAGGCTTCATGAATAGTAAGTTTAGTTTTTTAATAATATATAGCTTTTTAGTATGTTTATTATTTTAATATGATAATAGTTTATTATCATTTTTACTTTTAACTTTAAACATATTAAAGACTATTATTTTTGTATCATAAGGTACCGTAACGAACTGAATCAATATTGATCGAACAACACCGGTACCGGTACGTGTATTCGTTTTTATGGATATTAATCGATGTAACCACCTGTTAATAGCTATACCGAGTGTCGGTGTCGTTATGGTACTGTAATCAACCGAACCAATTTTAACTAAAAGGCTGTTGCGAAGCACGGGGGAATCCAATTATTATCAAGCAAAAGGCACGTGCATACAAATTTTACATGAGTTACACATAATATGAGAAATAACGACAAATCCACTCACATTAATTGTAGATATAGGCATAATTTGACTTTAACTGATCACACTGTCTGTCAAAATGTTAAATATAATATTTGCGGCACGTTATTGACATTGTAAGAAAAAAATAACTACCTGGGAGTGGCTTATGTACCAAGCATTTAAAGCCTTATCTCGTCCGAAAACATGATGGACTATTAATTCAACGTTTACTAATGGTACGAAGGAACATGCTCACTTTCACGTCAAATTTAGATTGCGGAACACATTGCACAACAAAGCCAACGATGTTGTTTTGTTAAAGTCGGACGATCGGGATATTTGCTTAAGATGTTACAAAATTCCATCGTAGGAATATTTTACATATGATTAATAATTTGAACACATTTAGGTCCGAGTCCAAATGTTAGACCTAACATAGGTTATGTGTAGAGATTTAAAAACAAAATCTGTTGTAGCATTTATAAAAAGCTTTATGAATACTAAGTTTAGTTTTTTTAATAATATATATCTTTTTTAATATGTTTATTATATTGATATGATAATATATTATTATTATACTTACTTTTAACAAACAACATTATAAAGAATATTATTTTAGTATTGTAATATTGGTACCGTAACGAATCGAATCGATATTGATCGAACAACACCGATACCGGTACGGGTATTCGGAAAGGCTTCATGAATAGTAAGTTTAGTATTTTAATAATATTTAGCTTTTTTCAAATGTTTATTATTTTAATATGATAATAGTTTATTATTATATTTACTTTTAATCTAAAACATATTGAAAACTATTATTTTGGTATCATAACCCTAAAACCGAACCAATATCGATCGAGCAACACCAGTACCTGTATAGATATTCATTTTTATGGATCTCAATCGATGTAAACACGTGTAGTTGCTATAATGAGTGTCGGTATTGTTATGGTAATGTAATCAACCGAACTGATCCTGGCTGAAAACCTACTCCGAAGCGCGGAGGAATCCAACTAGCTAGTATCAAGTAAAAGGCACGTGCATACAAAAGTCTGCATGACTTACACGTGCAATGAGAAATAACGACGGATCAACTCAGATTAATTGTGGATATAGGCATTGTTTGACCTTAACTGATCACACGATCTGTCAAAATATTAAATATAATATTTATGGCACATTATTGACACGATAAGAAAAAAAATACTGACTGAGAATGGCTGACATATGAAGCATTTAAAGCCTTATCTTGTCCGACAACACAATAGACTATAAATTCAACGTTTACTACCGGGTAGGAAGGAACATGCTCACTCTCATATCAAAGTTAGTTTGCGGGAACAAATTGCACAACAAAGATAATGGTGTTGTTTTATTAAAGTCGGGCGATCGGGATCTTTGCATGACATGTACTAATTTCCGTTGTAGGAATATTTAAAACATATATTTATTGATCTGAACATGTTTGGTTCCGAGTCCAAATGTTAGATCCGACATAGGTTACGTGTAGAGCTTCAAAAACCATATTTGTTGTAGCATTTAGTAACGTTGTCTAAAATTTAAATAGTATTACATCTGAAGATCTCCGGCGACCAACATTCCTTTTCGATCACCATTAATCCAAATCATTCTTTAGTTTTACTAGACCGTAGACCACAACGAGTCGTTGCAGATGTTCAAGTCTGATGGTTAAGCGATGGTAACACAGATTTTTCGCTCATAGTGTTAATTTTAACGAAAATTTTCAAAAGAAAAAATTGTAGTGCAAAATATTAGATTTTTTTCGAGTCCGGCCCCCACCGATTTGGTTTTTGAGCGTCCGACCCCAGCTGAGTTTACGTAAACTCCGCCACTGCTCGTGTGCATGACATTAAAGAGATGGAAATCGTCAACAAAATACAGGTTTCAGAGTTATAATTACCGGGTTTAGAGTTTATAGTTCAGGAAAAATAAAACCACCAGCTATCGTATTTCTATCCCCTCACCAAATAAATGCCATCAACGGGAAAAAAACAAGAAGAGATTGAGTTCGGTTCACGCAAGTTACACTCATCCTTTTCACATCACTTTCTTCCTCTTCTACCCTCATTACTCTCTATATATAGGACTCCCACTTTCCTTCTTACACCACACCTTCTTCTTCCTTAAATCCTTTTTCATAACTGAGAAATGGATTTCAGGCTAAACGACTTCCTCCAAATGAATCCAGGCTTCAGATTTGAACCAACCGACCAAGAACTTATGGTACATTACCTACAGCCCAAAATTCAATCCCTCCCTCTGCCTTATCCGATTCCTGAAGCGGATGTTTGTGGGTCTGATCCATGGAACTTACCAGGTCCGTGTTCATGATTCTTGTTTTTTTCTTTATTCCTGAAATAAGTAAAATGTGAGGTGGGTTCTTACTTTGTAATGATAAGGGTTTTTTTCTTTGTTTCAGGTGATTCTCAGGAAGAAAGGTACTTTTTATGCCCCGTGGAAACCAAACACCTGAATGGTACACGAACCAATCGAACCACCCCATCGGGTCGCTGGAAACCAACAAATGCTAGCAAGCAAGTTGTTGATTCTGAAAACAAACATCTTGGAACAAAGAAAACTTTTGTTTTCTACATGTCCAAGCCCGGGTCTAAAACTGATTGGTTCATGCATGAGTACAAACTTGCTAACCCTATTCAAGTAAGAGTTTAAATTTAACGCTAAAGCAAGACCAGTTGTGAAAATAAAACGATAACCCAATTTCGAATCTTAAGCAGGGTGTGCAGAACTGGATGATCTGTAGGGTGTTTTTGAAGAACAAAGTTCGAAACACAGGGGCGGTTTTTGATGTTCCAAGAGACTTTGATCTGAATTTGGATGGCAGTGGTTCATCAAGCACCGGCTTCAGTGGAGTCACAGTAGCAGATGATGAAGATGAAATAAACAGTAAATAGATTATTAGCGGATGAGTTTAATGATGTTTATATATAGTAGTGTTAATGGTGTTCTTATGGTTGCTCATGTTAATCCGGAAGATGAATGCTATGAATGTATTGTGCAAATGTGAGACAAATGAGAACATTTTCTTTTGTTTTTAAGTACTCAATAGCAAATTTAATGTTTAAATAATAATTAATTGTCATTTTCTTTTGTTTTTAAGTACTCAATTTGCATACCAAGAAACCAGAATTGTGAGTTCAGAAGATTAATTATCAGTTTATTTTAATTTCTTAATATCAAAATTCCATCTACTGATGTTGCTTGAGAACCCAATAGTGGATAATACTCCATCATTGGCAAAAGCAGTTTGAATGTATCATAAATTCGATTATGTCAATTCAAATTGATGCTGAAAATAAACAGTTTTGTGGTGTTTGACAAATTGGATTTCAATTTTAAAATTCTATGGTCATTATGATGGTTAGAAAATTAGATCAGATGTAATAAGATTACAATTTGTGAAGTAGTATAAATTATGTAATTTTATAAAACCCGTGTATATAATAACTAGATTATAGACCCGCGACGGATTTAAAGATATAAATTATGTAATTTTATAAAAAGGCTTATACAAATTTACATAACTAAATTACTATTATTAAATACTTTAAACCATAGTGATTTAACTTGCATATTTAAATATATAAATATTTTCCCCTGCTTATTTCTTAAAACTAGAAACTGTTAATGATTGCAAAACAATCAGTATTAATAAACATAATAATTAAAATAAAATTCTTATTTCAGTGATTTAAAATTCTTGATAAATGTTACCTTTATAAGTTGTTACATAAATATATATATAATAATTTGATGAAAATAAAATACATAAGATATATATTTGTCTTAATTGTGATGATAAATAAGATTATACATTTACTTAGATGAAATTTTTTTCTATATCTGGAGATTCTAAAGATTATTAATGTTATGATGCCTAATCGTTATATATATATATTAATTTAAATTTAAATTATTATGAGACATAACGATTATATATTTATTTAGTTATATAAACAAAAAAATAAACATCTTGAATTAAGGAAAATGTTGAATGGTAATTGATCCATGAGAAAATATTACACATATTCATGAAATTATGTAAAGCTTATTAATGTAAATAGTTGTGAATAACAATAATATTTTGCAATCAAAGTGAATCATAAATTAAATTAATATGAAATTATATTTTTAAGGGAGGAGGAGAAATTACCATGTGGCATTAAGTGGAATAATTATATATTTCAGAGAGGAGAAATGTCATGTGTCATTAAGTGGAATGCTTTATTAGAATTAGATTAGATTAATACAATGTAATGATTTTCCTAAACTATAACGTAGATCGAACGATCTAAATCAAAGCAAAGCCGACCGCTTTGACAAGTTTTAGATTCAAATGATATGGTTGACGGTTTGATTTTGACGCTCTAACCATTTAGTCTGGATACTGGTAATTTACCATTTATATATACACATATATATAGAGTGGTAATTTACCATTTATATATATACACATATAGAGAGAGAGAGCGGTAGTCCTGGTAACATTTTTATGTGAATCATACAATGTACCCCTCCTACAAACATAACATACGTAAAAAAACAACACTTTATAAATAATAATGCAACCTCATATACATAATAATGCTAAATTACACACAACACGTATAAGTCATACTATATCCAATTTAAAGAAAATAAAACGCTCAATTTTAGTATAATGTTTTTATATTTAATGCATATAAAATCTATTTGCATTAAATAAATGTTGATACTAGATACACACGCATACCTTTTTTTCTTTTCTTAGTGTAAAAGTGGGGTGATGTGGAGGTTTAGTGTTAGAGGAAAAATATGGTTTGGAATTATTGATATTTAGAATGATGCAATAGATTAAAATTTTGGACTTTGACTAACGTTCTGTTGTGAATGCTCTAATAGATGCTAGTAATAACCCAATCACACGAAATTATTGTATACATGTTTATGGACTAATTAACTCACTTTGGAATCACATTTAGTTTATATAATCCTAAATAATAAAACAAATAGTTATTTCAAGTTTAAATTAATTATAACTATTTAAATATTAGAAAAAAATTTAATTTTTAGTTGGTAGTTAACTAGGTTATAACCCCGTGTATTACACAGATTGAATAATATATGTTATCGAAAACAAATAGTTTTAAGAAATATAATATCGTTAATTTGTTGCATATAATTATTATGAGATCAATAATTAAATAAGTAGATTACTATTTTTGTTACTAAAGACAAAAATAGATATTGATGTTTTATTTAGATAACGATATAATAATTAAGTTTAATTAAAAACAGTTATCCATAATTAAGTAGAAAATAAAAGCTTTAATTAAAAAGTAATTATTCATAATTAATTAGAAAAGAGAAGGCGGGAAAACAAAAAGAAATAGATAACTTCATTGAATACGTGTGTCTTTCATTGATTTATTTGATTATCTAAATTCTAATAAAAGACTCCTATTAATGTCATGTGTCATTTTCTCCTTCAATATTCAACTTTTTAATTATATTTTATTATATATCATTAATCCTTATCTTAATTCTAAAAAATAATTTCAATTTCCCCGTTTAAAAATTATAATATTGTCATCATTTTAGCTTTTTGACAAATTATGATTTCCTAGTTCAAAATTACGTTTTTGCCCACTGTTCAAAATAGTCTTGCCACCGTTTAAGTGTCTTTTTTTTTTGCATTAGTATAGAAGTTTTTTTAATTGGTTGACTTGAGGTAATTTTTGTTCGTGTCACACAACTGCTTAGCACTCACTTGATAAATTCTGTTTTGCTCCGGCTCAAAATTGCAGTCTTACTATCGTTTTAGCTTTTTTCTAACAAAACTATGCTAGTGTTTTTTAATTGATTGATAAATATTCGGCCTAACGCCCGGCAACCACGGGCGGGATAAAACTAGTATAGTATATAGAAGTTCATTATAGTGGTTCACGGATGATTAAAAGTTAATTTTTGTGTTTTTATCTTGTATATTTTTTGTTGATTCGACAATCAACGACTAAATTTGTCAGAAATTTTTATCTGTGAAAATAAAATTTGATAAAGTATATCCATAACTTTATTGTGTTTGAAACAACCAAAATATTTAAATTTTATGATGATAAATCATAAAAAATAAGTCATTACTTCTTCAAATACAAATATAAATACTAACATCATATGTATAACTTAAAAATGAAATGGTCTTTGGACTAAAGGTATTGGATAAGGCTTAGTCTTTTCAAGTAGTAAGGGTTCATTCCTAATCAATATGGTGAACATAAATGGAGTAGTTTAGTAATAGAATTGGAGTGTGAGTTGGCGTTCTAAATATATAAACATATACACAAACGTACAAAAAGAAAAGTACATTTTCCAAAAAGCATATAGATGTGTAGGTATATGGTTCGGGTATAAGGTTTCGAGTTATGCGTATCCGAACATGTAAAAATTTTGTTTGTCCATATTTATTTGCTAAACTAAAATCCATTTTATGAATATCTTTATACGTATCCGTTTTGGCTACAAAACATATTAAGAAAAGAGATTTAAATTTAAGTTTTCTTTGTTTTGCGAGCTAAATAGGCAGTTGAATGAATTCCAAAAAATGACTCACGTTTTATGACGGTCTGGATCTTAATGACATTGATGTTATGCTAGGCAATGCATGGACTTCTAACTTCACATTATAAGCCCTCCAAAACACGGTTAACACATAATGGTCTTGATCTTAATGGTATGGATGTTACAATATAATATCGAACCTTAATGGTTTAGACGTGATAACACTGGAACTCAATGCTCTAGAAGCTACACATAAACTTAATCCCTAATACAATCAGTAACTAATAATACTAGTTTTATTGAATTCGCGCGTTGCGGCGAAACAGAGTAAATGATAATGTAAAAAAGTTATTTTAGAATGAATTTTGTTGTTTAGATACCCAAACTGTCATAATCGGTTCAATTCATCATCGTACTATTTTATGATACCAAATATATACTCTAATTTGAATACAAATTCATTTTTGACAATATTTATACTTGAATGTCAAAAAAAACCAAGCAAAACTACGTATTTAGGTTTTTAGAAAAAAGTTAACGAATGTAATTTATTTAAGAAATATCGAATTAAATAATAAAAGACATATGATTTGAAAAAAAGGAAAAATGATGGTTTAAAAAAAAGAATCGTTATAAAGGAAATATGATTTAAGAAAAGGAAACATGATTTTAAAATAAAAAATATTCAAAAATTAAAAAAAGTTTACGAAAGTAAAGTATTAAAAATACAAATTAATAAATGATTAACAAATTAAACATTCATTAAAGAAAATATGATTTAATAAAGGAAAAACAATTATTATAAAGAAAATATCATTTAAAAAACAAAAAAAAATATTCGAGAAAAAAAATTAATAAAAAATGAAGGGCCATGTTACTAAGAAAAGGAAACATGATTTTAAAATAAAACAATATTAAAAAAATGTTTACGAAAGTAAGGCATTAAAAAATACAAAACTAATCGATAAAGAAAATATGATTTAATAAAGGAAAAAAATTATTATAAAGAAAATGTGATTTAAAAAGAAAAAAATACATTTGACAAAAAAACAATTATTAAAAAATGAAGGGCCATGTTACTATTCATGGCCCTTTTAAAAAATACAAAACTTATCGATAAAGAAAATATGATTTAATAAAGGAAAAAAAATTATTATAAAGAAAATGTGATTTAAAAAGAAAAAAAATACATTTGACAAAAAAACAATTATTAAAAAATAAGGGTCATGTTACTATTCATGGCCCTTCACCACTAATATATATATATAATAATAGTCTTATATATTAGGTATGTGAAGCACATCTGATACTTTACACTCTAATAGTTACCTTTTTTGTAGTTACTTTACGCCACTAGACCTTGATGTCATGGGTGTTTCATCATCAAATCTTAGATGGTGTTTGTTTTTCTAAAAAAGATTTATGCAGCCTCTTCTGTCTGCGCCGCGTAAACCACGCGTAGACATTGTTATCTGCAGACTGTTTGTTTTTCCAAAGACGTTCCATTAAAAAACATCTGTGTGATCTCTTCTTGGTGCAGACTTGGCCCAACCACTTCTAAGATCTTCTAAGGTCTACAGAGGGTTAAGCACCACCACCACCACCACCCACCACCATCCACGTCCACCACCACCACCTACCGTCCACGTCCACCACCTACCACCAACGTCCAACACCACCACCAACGTCCAACACCACCACCCACCATTACCGTCCGTACACCACCACCAGTTGATTTTAGAAGTCTACATACGTTAAAAAACAAATAGTCTTCTTCTTGCAGACTTCAGAGGTTTGGTCCACTTCTTCTACAGATATCTGCAGATGTGGTCCGCAGATTGCAGATATTTTACATCTTAAAAAACAAACAACATCTTAGTGATTTAGAGGTTACAATAACGGACCTTAATGGTCCCACTACTAGAAAACTTGGGATTTCCTACCAAAAACTCCGACCAAAAAAAATTTAGTCGGAAATTCCGACCACTTACCAACAAAGTTCCGACCAAAATAAAAGCCTAATATTAGCAACCAAACTCCGACCGTTTACCGACAAAAAAAAAAAGTCGTCGAAAATTTGAAGGAAAGTTCCGACTAAATTCCGACAATAAAAACAAAAAATAAAGAGAAAAAAAAGTGGTTGGAAAGTTCTCGGAAATTTCCGACCATTTTCCGACTAAAACCTTTATTCTTTTGTTATTTAATCATGTGGAGGTATATGTGTATTTGTAAATGTATTTGATTGTGTCTATATATATGTGTATTTGTGTATAAGTATGTATTTGTCTCGGTGTATACACACATAGATATATAAATATATATATATATATATGTGTGTGTATATGTATATATAATTATAGAATAATAAAAGTCTCCTTTAAGTAATGGCATTTCATATATAGTTAAAGTGTACAAATATGGAATGGAAAAAACGATGTTTAGATGATTGAAAAACAGAAAAATACGGAAATAATTTCAGACCATTTTCCGACTAAAACTTTTATTCTTTTGTTGTTTAATCATGTGGAGGTATATGTGTGTATGTTAATGTATTAGCTTGTGTCAATATGCATATGCATGTATAAGTATGTATTTGTCTCGGTGTACACACATATATAGATATATATACACATACTTATACAATAGTAAAAACTGTGTATAATATATATAAGTTGGTAAAGTAAAAGTATTTCATGTACAATTAATGTGTACAAAAGATACAATGGAAAAACGATGTTTAAAGGTTGAAAAACGGAAAAATGGAAATTGGTGTCGGAAATTTCCGACTACTTTCCGACGAAACAAAACATTTCGTCGGAAAGTTGTCAGAAATTTCCGACTAAAACATTTATTCTTTTATTATATAATCATGTGGGTGTATATGTGTGTTTGTAAATGTATTTGCTTGTGTCAATATGCATATGCATGTATAAGTATGTATTTGTCTCGGTGTACACACACACACACACATATATATATATATATATACACACACACACACATAGTTATACAATAGTATAAGCCTGGTTTAAGTAATGGGCCCCGATAATGTATACGCACGTATAAATGTGTATAATAGCCATAAATTGGTAAAGTAAAAGTATTTCATGTATAATTGATGTGTACAAAAGATACAATGGAAAAACGATGTTTAAAGGTTGAAAAACGGAAAAATGAAAATTGGTGTTGGAAAATGGTCGGAAATTTCTGACCATTTTCTGACTAAAACCTTTATTCTTTTGTTATATAATCATGTGGGTGTATATGTGTGTCTGTAAATGTATTTGCTTGTGTCAATATGCATATGCATGTATAAGTATGTATTTGTCTTGGTGTACACACAAATATAAATATATATATATATATACATACACACATACTTATACTATAGTAAAAGCCTGGTTTAATTAATGGGTCCCGAAAGTGTATATACACATATAAATGTGTATAATAGCCATAAATTGGTAAAGTAAAAAAAATCGTCACGGTCTTCGAGAGCAAGTGAAGAGTAGTTTGGCGTTTTTTGTAATTTTTTTTTTCAGAACACACACATATTGGCATTTGGCGTTTTATATATTTTTATATACCATTTTTTATTTTTTTCCCCCAAATTTTTCCACTTTGGCATAACATGGAATTTGGAAGTTACATAACAAACGATATAAGATCGGACACACACATAAACGCCAAAAAAAAGAATACATTTTAGTAAATAAAAATACCTTAAACCTCTAATTTGGTGATGATTAACTCAATACTATTTTGTTGAATGAGATGGACAACATTGTTAATCCTCACTTAAGAATGTTGTCCACCCCATTCAATGAAACTTTATTGAGAACAAAACTGAATCTCAAAGAAACGACGTTTGCAATCTGTAGTTTTTGAACATTTTGGCGTTTATAAATTGAATGGTATTTAGTAAAATATGGCGTTTGTTTTTTGTCTGTTCAATGCACTTGTTTTGGTCAAAAATTACCGAAGCAATTAAGTGATCAAATTAGTTTGTGAGGTAGTGTGCTAGTAACGTTTGCAAAAAAATATGTTGGTTTGATTGTTTAAGAAAACAGTTTCAGCATATAGCCTCAGGATTTGAAACTATACCAACAATCAAACAATGAGCTGAAAAAGTAAAAGTGGACACATGATGTACGAAGAAAGCCCTTGATCAATCTAGATCTCCGGTATAAAACCTCGGGAGCTGACAATCATCGGTTGCCTTGTTCTTCTTATTGCTTGAATATTCAGGATACAATGCAGGATATAGCTCAGGTCGCTACTAAGTGATACAATGATTGTAAGTGATGAGTATTAGTGTGTGATTGCTAGAGAAAGAAGTAAGAGTTCGAGAGCAGAGAGTGAAGTGAAGTGTTCCTACGATCTGTCATTCCTATTTATAGTTACAAATATCAAACAAATTCTCCTATAAACTAGGGATGCTCCGGAATATTCCCTTGTGAACGTTAGTGACCTATTCTTCCGGCTTCAACGTTTATTTTCCAACCAAATAGAGCGAGTCTTCAGAAGAAAGAGTCCACGTGAACGTTACGATCCTTCAGCCATGACCTGCAAGTAAATAATTAGCAACTGCCATGATACTGCATCAGAATGTTACCAATATCCTCATCCGGTATCCTGACCATAATTAGAAATAATCAAATTAAGATATAATTCAGGATATGGGCTCAGAATTCCACCCATAACATATGGAAGGTCTGAGAAGTTGTTTATATAAGATGTTTTTTGCACGTATTTTAAGCGGGAATTTATTATAATAAATGTTAGTAATGAAGTTTCCGTCGTTTCAGTTACTGTTTGTTCAGCTTTATCGATTAAACACAAAGTTTGGCATTTTATATTAATGGCGTTTAGATGAAGATGATGTATTTGGCTTGTAGTTTAAGGCGGGAATTTTCATGCCGCTTACTCATGAGTTTGGTGTTTTGTAGAGAGAAGTATAAAGACCCTTTTACCCTTAATGAAGCGCGTCCACGTAATAAAATTGGTGTTATTTACGAAAAACGTCACCGCGCCAATCTAATCCATTGATTGTTTTGATCCAACGGATGAGGGACATTCTTACCGTTTTCACACTTTTAGGCGTTTTCCCTAAATCACATATGGATCATGAGAAAACTAGTTTAAATGAGAAAATAAAAAACTAACTTTGTTTATCCACATTTATATGCTAAACTCAAATCCATTTTAGGAATATCTTTGTACGTATCTTTTTTTCTACAAAACATATTAAGAAATGAAATTTAAATTTTAGTTTTCTTTGTTTTGCGAGCTACATAGGCAGTTGAATGAAATCCAAAAAATGGCTCACGTTCCATAACGATCTGGATATTAATGACATTGATGTTACGCTGGGCAGTAGGCAACGCATGGACTTCTAACTTATCATGATAACCCCTCCTAAACATGGTTAACACATAATGGTCCTTATCTTAATCTTAATGGTATAGATGTTACAATATCATATCGAACCTTAATGCTTTAGACATGATAGCACTGGAACGCTATGCTCTGGAAGCTACACATAATCTTAATCCCCAATACTAGCAGTAACTAATAATGTAGTCTAAGATATTCGGTATGTGAAGGATATCCGGTACTTTACTCTCTAGTAGTTACCTTCTTGTAGCTACTTTACGCCTCTAGACCTTCATGGCATGGATGTTTAATCATCAAATCTTAGTGATTTAGACGTTACAATAACGGACCTTAATGGTCCGAATGATATAATATTGGACATTAAAGATTCTAAAGTTGAATGACATATGGACCTATTAAAAGCATATATCAGGTAAAAGACACGTCCATACAAATTTTGCATGACATACACGTGCAAGGAGAAATAACAATGGATCCGCTCACATTAATTGTGGATATAGGCATTGTTTGACCTTAACTAATCACACGATCTATCAAAATATTAAATATAATATTTGCGGCGCGGTAAGAAAAAAATACTACCTTAGAGGGGCTTACGTACGAAGCATTTAAAGCTTTAATTATCTCGTCCGACAACAACATGTTGAACTATAAATTCAATGTTTACTACCGGGTACAAGGGAACATGCTCACTCTCACGTCAAAGTTAAATTGCGGAAACAAATGCCCACACAAAGCTAACAATGTTGTTTTATTAAAGTCTCGAGATCGGGATCTTTGCATGACATGTAACTAATTTCCATTATAGGAATATTTAAAACATATGTTTAATGATCTAAACATGTTTGGGTCTGAATCCAAATGTTATAGGTTATGTCTAGACCATTAAAATCCAAATTTGTTGAAGCATTTAGTAAGGTTGTCTAAAATTTAAATAGTATTACATTTGAAGATCTCCGGCGACCAACATTCCTTTCCAATCACCATTAATACAAATCATTCTTTAGTTTTACGGGACCGTAGACCACAACGTGTCATTACAGATTATCAAGTCATATCACTACTAGAAAATTTGAAACTTCTTACACCCGTTTTCGTAGGAAATGCGTCATAAAACTGGCTTTTCTATGCATTTATGACAAACACCTGATGTAGGAAAACACCTTGTAGGAAACCCGTTTTAACGCATTTCCTACGAATCTCCTAAAATATATTTAATTATTATCTTTTAGGATTTACTTTTTTAGCTACACATTTCTGACAAAAAATACAAAAAAATTAACAAAATTTAGTACAACATTATTTGTGACCCACTTCCGACAATAAATTAGAAGTGTTGTTACAAATTTTCGAGGAAACAGAGTATTTTTTGTGACTCAATTCCAACAAATAAATAAGAAGTGTTGTTACAAATTTTCGAGGAAACTGAGTATTTTTTGTGACACAATTCCGACAAATAAATAAGAAGTGTTGTTACAAATTTCCGAGGAAACTGAGTATTTTTTGTGACCCAATTCCCACAAATAAATAAGAAGTGTCATTACATATTATCAAGTCATATATGGTTAAGCGATGGTGACACCTCGTGTGCATGACATTAAAGAGATGGAAATCGTCGAGAGAATACACGTTTCAGAGTTTATAATTATAAGGTTTAGATGTTATAGTACGGGGTTTTGAAGTTTATATATCACAAGATCTTTAGTAACCTACATTTCTTTCCGAATCACCATTAATTCGAATCATTCTTTAGTTTTACGGAGCCGTTGACCAAAGAGTCTCATTGATAGCGGTAAAATCTGATAGTGAAGCTATGGTTACACCTCGTGGGCACAACATAAAAGAGACGGAAAAACGTCAAAAATTATACGGTTTAGAATTTAGAGTTTACGGCTTATAGCGTGGTAAATAAAACCATTAGTTGTCCTATTTCCATGCCCTCACAAAATAAATACCATCAACGGGGAGAAAATAAGAGATTGAGTTCGGTTTACGCAAGTTACACCCATCCTTTTCACATCTCTTACTTCTTCTCCTGCACTCATTACTCTCTATATATAGGACTCCCTCCTTTCCTTCTTACACCACACCTTCTTCTTCCTCCTCAAACCTTTAAAAATGGCGTTTTAACAGTTCAAGCACCCTAGCCCAAAATACCCTTCACCCTCTTCAATACTGAGAAATGGATTTCATGAACAACTACATCCTCTGAATGCTTCCAGGGTTCAGACTCGAACCAACCGACGAAGAACTTATGGTACATTACCTAAAGCCCAAAATTCAATCCCTCCCTCTGCCTTATCCGATTGGTTCATGCATGAGTACAAACTGGCTAACCCTATTCAAGTAATAGTTTAAAATTAACGCTAAAGCAAGACTAGTTGTGAAAATAAAATGATAACCCAATTTCGAATTTGAAGCAGGTGTGCAGAACTGGATGATCTGTAGGGTGTTTTTGAAAAATAAAGCATGAAATAATGTTGTGGAGAATGTAGAAGTGGTTCAAGTTCGGAACACAGGGGCAGTTTTTTTATGTTCCAAAAGACTTTGATCTGAATTTGGATGGCGGTGGTTCATCAAGCACCGGCTCTAGAGGAGTCACAATAGCAGATGATGAATATGAAATGCACAGTAAATTGATTATTAGCGGATAAGTTTAATGATGTTTATATATATTAGTGTTCATGGTGTTATTATGAACAGTAAATAGATTATTAGCGGATGAGTTTAATGATGTTTATATATAGCAGTGTTTATGGTGTTCTTATGGTTGCTCATGTTATTCCGGAAGCTAGAGATGAATTCTATGAATGTATTGTGGAAATGTGAGATAAATTGATGAGAACATTTTCTTTTGTTTTTAAGTACTCAATTTGCATATTTAATAGTGTAACGCCCTGCTTTTTCATACTTTCCATAATTAGAAAGCTCGCCTTGTAATGCTATTTTTGGAAATCTTGTATTCTTGTAATCGTCTTTTCGTTGTAATCGTTGTAAAATCCGAGACTTGGATCATAAATAAAATTCATATTTCTTTAAATTCGATATATACATACTTCATGCTTGTTCGTTCGTTTAATTTCGTGGAATAATTGATACATTATTCGAAATTCTTGGAAACTACGTGTGTTAAACTTGTAAATTCGTGATATACGTTAATCATACGTTATATGGATACATACGATGCTTATTCATGACATACATACGCTAAATCATACTTCAATATACTTGTTTTATGTGGTTCATACTTGTTTTACCTTATAATATGCATAAATGTCATAAAATACCCTTGTTATACCTTAAAACTATCAATAATAAACATAAGGGACCTGATGTGTCAATATCTGAAACTTGTGCCCAGACCCCACCCCGGGTCGCGGCCTTGTGCTTTGTGGACTTAAAAAAATTTTGAAAATACATGTGCCTTGTGTACTTAAAAAAATTTTGAAATATTTCCAAAATGTGTCGGTTATTTATATTTAACAGTGTAAACTAACGTATCTTCAAAAAACTAAGTGACAGGTTGCAAGGTTACGAAATAGACTGGAAGCGCCGGTAAATGCTTTAAGAGGAATTTGCAACTCCTTTGCATTAGAAGCCTATAGTCTGTTATTTCATTTTTGTACATTTTCGATCCGCATGTGTATCTTTATTACAAGCAGTCTGTATTATTATTTTGAACACTCAGACAATTATGTTTGTAATAATATTTTAAATCCAAGACTTCCGCTGTGCTATTTGTGTATTTGGTATCAATCTCGTCACGTACTCCTCAACCGGGCCCACCGGGCGATGTTGAAATACCGGGGTGTGACAATATAGATTTTAAGTATGTTTATTATTTTAATATGATAATAGTTCATTATTATTTACTTTTAACCTTAAACATATCAAAGAATATTATTTTGGTAATGTAATACTGGTAGCGTAACGAACCGAACAGATATCGATCGAACAACACCGGTACCGGTATAGATTGAACAACACCGGTACCGGTACAGGTACAGGTATTCGGAAAGGCTTCATGAATAGTAAGTTTAGTTTTTTAATAATATATAGCTTTTTAGTATGTTTATTATTTTAATATGATAATAGTTTATTATCATTTTTACTTTTAACTTTAAACATATTAAAGACTATTATTTTGGTATCATAAGGTACCGTAACGAACCGAACCAATATTGATCGAACAACACCGGTACCGGTACGTGTATTCGTTTTTATGGATATTAATCGATGTAACCACGTGTTAATAGCTATACCGAGTGTCGGTGTCGTTATGGTACTGTAATCAACCGAACCGATTTTGACTAAAAGGCTGTTGCGAAGCATGGGGGAATCCAACTATTATCAAGCAAAAGGCACGTGCATACAAATTTTACATGAGTTACATATAATATGAGAAATAACGACAAATCCACTCAAATTAATTGTAGATATAGGCATAATTTGACTTTAACTGATCACAGTGTCTCTCAAAATGTTAAATATAATATTTGCGGCACTTTATTGACATTGTAAGAAAAAAATAACTACCTGGGAGTGGCTTATGTACCAAGCATTTAAAGCCTTATCTCGTCCGAAAACATGATGGACTATTAATTCAACGTTTACTAATGGTACGAATGAACATGCTCACTTTCACGTCAAATTTAGATTGCGGAACACATTGCACAACAAAGCTAACGATGTTGTTTTGTTAAAGTCGGACGATCGGGATATTTGCTTAAGATGTTACAAAATTCCATCGTAGGAATATTTTACATATGATTAATAATTTGAACACATTTAGGTCCGAGTCCAAATGTTAGACCTAACATAGGTTATGTGTAGAGATTTAAAAACAAAATCTGTTGTAGCATTAACAAAGCTTTATGAATACTAAGTTTTGTTTTTTTAATAATATATATCTTTTTTAATATGTTTATTATATTGATATGATAATATATTATTATTATTATACTTACTTTTAACAAACAACATTATAAAGAATATTATTTTGGTATTGTAATATTGGTACCGTAACGAATCGATATTGATCGAACAACACCGGTACCGGTACGGGTATTCGGAAAGGCTTCATGAATAGTAAGTTTAGTATTTTAATAATATTTAGCTTTTTTCAAATGTTTATTATTTTAATATGATAATAGTTTATTATTATATTTACTTTTAATCTAAAACATATTGAAAACTATTATTTTGGTATCATAACCCTAAAACCGGACCAATATCGATCGAACAACACCAGTACCGGTATGGATATTCATTTTTATGGATCTCAATCGATGTAAACACATGTAGTTGCTATAATGAGTGTCGGTATCGTTATGGTAATGTAATCAACCGAACTGATCCTGACTGAAAACCTACTCCGAAGCGCGGAGGAATCCAACTAACTAGTATCAAGTAAAAGGCACGTGCATACAAAGTTTGCATGACTTACACATGCAATGAGAAATAACGACGGATCAACTCAGATTAATTGTGGATATAGGCATTGTTTGACCTTAACTGATCACACGATCTGTCAAAATATTAAATATAATATTTGCGGCACATTATTGACACGATAAGAAAAAAATACTGACTGAGAATGGCTGACATATGAAGTATTTAAAGCCTTATCTTGTCCGACAACACAATAGACTATAAATTCAACGTTTACTACCGGGTAGGAAGGAACATGCTCACTCTCATATCAAAGTTAGTTTGCGGGAACAAATTGCACAACAAAGATAATGGTGTTGTTTTATTAAAGTCGGGCGATCGGGATCTTTGCATGACATGTACTAATTTCCGTTGTAGGAATATTTAAAACATATATTTATTGATCTGGTTCCGAGTCCAAATGTTAGATCCGACATAGGTTACGTGTAGAGCTTCAAAAACCATATTTGTTGTAGCATTTAGTAACGTTGTCTAAAATTTAAATAGTATTACATCTGAAGATCTCCGGCGACCAACATTCCTTTTCGATCACCATTAATCCAATAAATAATTTCAAATAATGCTTTGATAAGGTTTAGTTTTAGAAAATCATTATCATTATAAATTAAATTTTAAAAATCTACGAATTAACCCAACCTAAACATGTATGTTTGATATCAGACACAAATTTCCTAAAGTGAATTTTTACCCAAATGCTAAATTATTTAGTCCAATATTACACACATATATAGTGAATAAATATAATATTATTTCTATATATGATTACTACATGATACCAATTTATTTCGTCCAATATTAATATTAATATAGTGAATATATAATATTATACTTTGCATATGATTATTGAATGTTTTGAATTAATATTATGTTAATAAAATTTCACCCTAAAAATATGTTAAACTTTCTTATAACATTTACTATATATATTTTATTTATATTTATATTTATATACACTACAATTCTAATGAGGGAAGAATCGTGTCAGGCTGCTACATCACACTCCTCTATTGGCCCGAATAAAATAAAATTTTACCCCTACTTTAAAATTACGAATATGCCTCCGGTTAAAAATTACAATTTCCCCCGTTTAAAAATTATAATATTGTCACCATTTTAGCTTTTTGACAAATTATGATTTCCTAGTTCAAAATTATGTTTTTGCCCACGGTTCAAAATAGTCTTGCCACCGTTTAAGTTTTTTTTTTTTTTTTTTTTTTTTTTTGCATTAGTATAGAAGTTTTTTTAATTGGTTGACTTGAGGTAATTTTTGTTCGTGTCACACAACTGCTTAGCACTCACTTGATAAATTCCGTTTTGCTCCGGCTCAAAATTGCAGTCTTACTATCGTTTTAGCTTTTTTTTCTAACAAAACTATGCTAGTGTTTTTTAATTGATTGATAAATATTCGGCCTAACGCCCAGCAACCACAGGCGGGATAAAACTAGTATAGTATATAGAAGTTCATTATAGTGGTTCACGGATGATTAAAAGTTAATTTTTGTGTTTTTATCTTGTATATTTTTTGTTGATTCGACAATCAACGACTAAATTTGTCAGAAATTTTTATCTGTGAAAATAAAATTTGATAAAGTATATCCATAACTTTATTGTGTTTGAAACAACTAAAATATTTAAATTTTATGATGATAAATCATAAAAAATAAGTCATTACTTCTTCAAATACAAATATAAATACTAACATCATATGTATAACTTAAAAACGAAATGGTCTTTGGACTAAAGGTATTGGATAAGGCTTAGTCTTTTCAAGTAGTAAGGGTTCAATCCTAATCAATATGGTGAACATAAATGGAGTAGTTTAGTAATAGAATTGGAGTGTGAGTTGGCGTTCTAAATATATAAATATATACACAAACGTACAAAAAGAAAAGTACATTTTCCAAAAAGCATATAGATGTGTAGGTATATGGTTCGGGTATAAGGTTTCGAGTTATGCGTATCCGAACATGTAAAAATTTTGTTTGTCCATATTTATTTGCTAAACTAAAATCCATTTTATGAATATCTTTATACGTATCCGTTTTGGCTACAAAACATATTAAGAAAAGAAATTTAAATTTAAGTTTTCTTTGTTTTGCGAGCTAAATAGGCAGTTGAATGAATTCCAAAAAATGACTCACGTTTTATGACGGTCTAGATCTTAATGACATTGATGTTATGCTAGGCAATGCATGGACTTCTAACTTCTCATTATAAGCCTTCCAAAACACGGTTAACACATAATGGTCTTGATCTTAATGGTATGGATGTTACAATATAATATCGAACCTTAATGGTTTAGACGTGATAACACTGGAACTCAATGCTCTAGAAGCTACACATAAACTTAATCCCTAATACAATCAGTAACTAATAATACTAGTTTTATTGAATTCGCGCGTTGCGGCGAAACAGAGTAAATGATAATGTAAAAAAGTTATTTTAGAATGAATTTTGTTGTTTAGATACCCAAACCGTCATAATCGGTTCAATTCATCATCGTACTATTTTATGATACCAAATATATACTCTAATTTGAATGCAAATTCATTTTTGACAGTATTTATACTTGAATGTCGAAAAAAACCAAGCAAAACTACGTATTTAGGTTTTTAGAAAAAAATTAACGAATGTAATTTATTTAAGAAATATCAAATTAAATAATAAAAGACATATGATTTGAAAAAAAGGAAAAATGATGGTTTAAAAAAAAGAATCGTTATAAAGGAAATATGATTTAAGAAAAGGAAACATGATTTTAAAAATAAAAAATATTCAAAAATTAAAAAAAGTTTACGAAAGGAAGGTATTAAAAATACAAATTAATAAATGATTAACAAATTAAAAATTCATTAAAGAAAATATGATTTAATAAAGGAAAAACAATTATTATAAAGAAAATATGATTTAAAAAACAAAAAAAAATATTTGAGAAAAAAAATTAATAAAAAATGAAGGGCCATGTTACTAAGAAAAGGAAACATGATTTTAAAATAAAAAAAATATTAAAAAATGATTACGAAAGTAAGGCATTAAAAAATACAAAACTAATCGATAAAGAAAATATGATTTGATAAAGGAAAAAAATTATTATAAAGAAAATGTGATTTAAAAAGAAAAAAATACATTTGACAAAAAAACAATTATTAAAAAATGAAGGGCAATGTTACTATTTATGGCCCTTTTAAAAAATACAAAACTTATCGATAAAGAAAATATGATTTAATAAAGGAAAAAAATTATTATAAAGAAAATGTGATTTAAAAAGAAAAAAAATCATTTGACAAAAAAAACAATTATTAAAAAATAAGGGCCATGTTACTATTCATGGCCCTTCACCACTAATATATATATATTTAATAATAGTCTTATATATTAGGTATGTGAAGCACATCTGATACTTTACACTCTAATAGTTACCTTTTTTGTAGTTACTTTACGCCACTAGACCTTGATGTCATGGGGGTTTCATTATCAAATCTTAGATGGTGTTTGTTTTTCTAAAAAAGATTTGTCCAGCCTCTTCTGTCTGCGCCGCGCAAACCACGCGTAGACATTGTTATCTACAAACTGCTTGTTTTTCCAAAGACGTTCCATTAAAAAACGTCTGTGCGATCTCTTCTTGGTGCAGACTTGGCCCAACCACTTCTAAGATTTTCTAAGGTCTACAGAGGGTTAAACACCACCACCACCCACCACCGTCCACGTCCACCACCACCCACCGTCCACGTCCACCACCAACATCCAACACCACCACCACCACCCACCATTACCGTCTGTACACCACCACCAGTTTATTTTAGATGTCCACTTCTTCTTCTACAGATGTCTGCAGATGTGGTCCGCAGATTGCAGATATTTTACATCTTAAAAAACAAACAACATCTTAGTGATTTAGAGGTTACAATAACGGACCTTAATGGTCCCACTACTAGAAAACTTGGGATTTCCTACCAAAATCTCCGACCAAAAAAAATTTAGTCGGAAATTCCGACCACTTACCAACAAAGTTCCGACCAAAATAAAAGCCTAATATTAGCAACCAAACTCCGACCATTTACCGACAAAAAAAAAAGTCGTCGAAAATTTGAAGGAAAGTTCCGACTAAATTCCGACAATAAAAACAAAAAATAAAGAGAGAGAAAAAAGTGGTTGGAAAGTTCTCGGAAACTTCCGACCATTTTCCGACTAAAACCTTTACTCTTTTGTTATTTAATCATGTGGAGGTATATGTGTATTTGTAAATGTATTTGATTGTGTCTATATATATGTGTATTTGTGTATAAGTATGTATTTGTCTCGGTGTATACACACATAGATATATAAATATATATGTGTGTGTGTATGTCTATATAATTATAGAATAATAAAAGTCTCGTTTAAGTAATGGCATTTCATATATAGTTAAAGTGTACAAATATGGAATGGAAAAAACAATGTTTAGATGATTGAAAAACAGAAAAATACGGAAATAATTTCAGACCATTTTCCGACTAAAACCTTTATTCTTTTGTTGTTTAATCATGCGGAGGTATATGTGTGTATGTTAATGTATTTGCTTGTGTCAATATGCATATGCATGTATAAGTATGTATTTGTCTCGGTGTACACACATATATAGATATACATACACATACTTATACAATAGTAAAAACCTAGTTTAAGTAATGAGTCCCGATAGTGTATACACACGTATAACTGTGTATAATATATATAAGTTGGTAAAGTAAAAGTATTTCATGTACAATTAATGTGTACAAAAGATACAATGGAAAAACGATGTTTAAAGGTTGAAAAACGGAAAAATGGAAATTGGTGTCGGAAATTTCCGACTACTTTCCGACGAAACACAACATTTCGTCGGAAAGTTGTCGGAAATTTCCAACTAAAACCTTTATTCTTTTGTTATATAATCATGTGGGTGTATATGTGTGCTTGTAAATGTATTTGCTTGTGTCAATATGCATATGCATGTATAAGTATGTATTTGTCTCGGTGTACACACACACACACATAGTTATACAATAGTATAAGCCTGGTTTAAGTAATGGGCCCCGATAATGTATACGCACGTATAAATGTGTATAATAGCCATAAATTGGTAAAGTAAAAGTATTTCATGTATAATTAATGTGTACAAAATATACAATGGAAAACGATGTTTAAAGGTTGAATAACGGAAAAATAAAAATTGGTGTTGGAAAATGGTCGGAAATTTCTGACCATTTTCTGACTAAAACCTTTATTCTTTTGTTATATAATCATGTTGGTGTATATGTGTGTCTGTAAATGTATTTGCTTGTGTCAATATGCATATGCATGTATAAGTATGTATTTGTCTTGGTGCACACACAAATATAAATATATATATATAAATACACACATACTTATACTATAGTAAAAGCCTGGTTTAATTAATGGGTCCCGAAAGTGTATATACACGTATAAATGTGTATAATAGCCATAAATTGGTAAAGTAAAAAAATCGTCACGGTCTTCGAGAGCAAGTGAAGAGTAGTTTGGCGTTTTTTGTATTTTTTTTTTATTTTTTTCAGAACACACACATATTGGCATTTGGCGTTTTATATATTTTTATATACCATTTTTTATTTTTTTCCCCAGATTTTTCCACTTTTTGGGCATAACATGGGATTTGGAAGTTACATATCAAACGATATAAGATCGGACACACACATAAACACCAAAAAAAAGAATACCTTTTAGTAAATAAAAATACCTTAAACCTCTAATTTGGTGATGATTAACTCAATACTATTTTTTGTTGAATGAGATGGACAACATTGTTAATCCTCACTTAAGAATGTTGTCCACCCCATTCAATGAAACTTTATTGAGAACAAAACTGAATCTCAGAGAAACGACGTTTGCAATCTGTGGTTTTTGAACATTTTGGCGTTTATAAATTGAATGGTATTTAGTAAAATATGGTGTTTGTTTTTGGTGTGTTCAATGCACTTGTTTTGGTCAAAAATTACCGAAGCAATTAAGTAATCAAATTAGTTTGTGAGGTAGTGTGCTAGTAACGTTTGCAAAAAAATATGTTGGTTTGATTGTTTAAGAAAACAGTTTCAGGATATAGCCTCAGGATGTGAAACTATACCAACAATCAAACAATGAGCTGAAAAAGTAAAAGTGGACACAGGATGTACGAGGAAAGCCCTTGATCAATCTAGATCTCCAGTATAAAACCTCGGGAGCTGACAATCATCGGTTGCCTTGTTCTTCTTATTGCTTGAATATTCAGGATACAATGCAGGATATAGCTCAGATCGCTACTAAGTGATACAATGATTGTAAGTGATGGGTGTTAGTGCGTGATTGCTAGAGAAAGAAGTAAGAGTTCGAGAGCAGAGAGTGAAGTGAAGTGTTCCTACGATCTGTCATTCCTATTTATAGTTACAAATATTTAACAAATTCTCCTATAAACTAGGGATGCTCCGGAATATTCCCTTGTGAACGTTAGTGACCTATTCTTCCGGCTTCAACGTTTATTTTCCAACCAAATAGAGCGAGTCTTCAGAAGAAAGAGTCCACGTGAACGTTACGATCCTTCAGCCATGACCTGCAAGTAAATAATTAGCAACTGCCATGATACTGCATCAGGATGTTACCAATATCCTGATCCGGTATCCTGACCATAATCAGAAATAATCAAATTAAGATATAATTCAGGATATGGGCTCAGAATTCCACCCATAACATATGGAAGGTCTGAGAAGTTGTTTATATAAGATGTTTTTTTGCACGTATTTTAAGCGGGAATTTATTATAATAAATGTTAGTAATGAAGTTTCCGTCGTTTCAGTTACTGTTTGTTCAGCTTTATCGATTAAACACAAAGTTTGGCATTTTATATTAATAGCGTTTAGATGAAGATGATGTATATGGCTTGTAGTTTAAGGCGGGAATTTTCATGCCGTTTACTCATGAGTTTGGTGTTTTGTATAGAGCAGTATAAAGACCCTTTTACCCTTAATGAAACGCGTCCCTTAATGAAGCGCGTCACCACACCAATCTAATCCATAGATTGTTTTGATCCAACGGATGAGGGATATTCTTACCGTTTTCACACTTTTAGGCGTTTTCCCTAAATCACATATGGATCATGAGAAAACTAGTTTAAATGAGAAAATAAAAAAACTAACTATGTTTATCCACATTTATATGCTAAACTCAAATCCATTTTAGGAATATCTTTGTCCGTATCTTTTTTCTACAAAACATATTAAGAAATGAAATTTAAATTTTAGTTTTCTTTGTTTTGCGAGCTACATAGGCAGTTGAATGAAATCCAAAATATGGCTCACGTTCCATAACGATCTGGATATTAATGACATTGATGTTACACTAGGCAGTAGGCAATGCATGGACTTCTAACTTATCATGATAACCCCTCCTAAACATGGTTAACACATAATGGTCCTTATCTTAATCTTAATGGTATAGATGTTACAATATAATATCATATCGAACCTTAATGCTTTAGACATGATAGCACTGGAACGCTATGCTCTGGAAGCTACACATAATCTTAATCCCCACTACTAGCAGTAACTAATAATGTAGTCTTAGATATTCGGTATGTGAAGGATATCCGGTACTTTACTCTCTAGTAGTTACCTTCTTGTAGCTACTTTACGCCTCTAGACCTTCATGGCATGGATGTTTAATCATCAAATCTTAGTGATTTAGACGTTACAATAACGGACCTTAATGGTCTGAATGATATAATATTGGACATTAAAGATTCTAAAGTTGAATGACATGTGGACCTATTAAAAGCATATATCAGGTAAAAGACACGTGCATACAAATTTTGCATGACTTACACGTGCAAGGAGAAATAACAATGGATCCGCTCACATTAATTGTGGATATAGGCATTGTTTGACCTTAACTAATCACACGATCTATCAAAATATTAAATATAATATTTGCGGCGCGGTAAGAAAAAAATACTACCTTAGAGGGGCTTACGTACGAAGCATTTAAAGCTTTAATTATCTCGTCCGACAACAACATGTTGAACTATAAATTCAATGTTTACTACCGGGTACAAGGGAACATGCTCACTCTCACGTCAAAGTTAAATTGCGGAATCAAATGCCCACACAAAGCTAACAATGTTGTTTTATTAAAGTCTGGTGATCGGGATCTTTGCATGACATGTAACTAATTTCCATTGTAGGAATATTTAAAACATATGTTTAATGATCTAAACATGTTTGGGTCCGAATCCAAATGTTATAGGTTATGTCTAGACCGTTAAAATCCAAATTTGTTGTAGCAATTAGTAAGGTTGTCTAAAATTTAAATAGTATTACATTTGAAGATCTCCGGCGACCAACATTCCTTTCCAATCACCATTAATACAAATCATTCTTTAGTTTTACGGGACCGTAGACCACAACGTGTCATTACAGATTATCAAGTCATATCACTACTAGAAAATTTGAAACTTCTTACACCCGTTTTCGTAGGAAATGCGTCATAAAACTGGCTTTTCTATGCATTTATGACAAACACCTGATGTAGGAAAACACCTCGTAGGAAACCCGTTTTAACGCATTTCCTACGAATCTCCAAAAATATATTTAATTATTATCTTTTAGGATTTACTTTTTTAGCTACACATTTCTGACAAAAAATACAAAAAAATTAACAAATTTTAGTACAACATTATTTGTGACCCACTTCCGACAATAAATTAGAAGTGTTGTTACAAATTTTCGAGGAAACAGAGTATTTTTTGTGACTCAATTCCAACAAATAAATAAGAAGTGTTGTTACAAATTTCCGAGGAAACTGAGTATTTTTTGTGACACAATTCCGACAAATAAATAAGAAGTGTTGTTACAAATTTCCGAGGAAACTGAGTATTTTTTGTGACCCAATTCCCACAAATAAATAAGAAGTGTCATTACATATTATCAAGTCATATATGGTTAAGCGATGGTGACACCTCGTTTGCATGAAATTAAAGAGGTGGAAATCGTCGAGAGAATACATGTTTCAGAGTTTATGATTATAAGGTTTAGATGTTATAGTACGGGGTTTTGAAGTTTATATATCACAAGATCTTTGGTAACCTACATTTCTTTCCGAATCACCATTAATTCGAATCATTCTTTAGTTTTATGGAGCCGTTGACCAAAGAGTCTCGTTGACAGCGGTAAAATCTGATAGTGAAGCTATGGCTACACCTCGTGTGCACAACATAAAAGAGACGGAAAAACGTCAAAAATTATACGGTTTAGAATTTAGAGTTTACGGCTTATAGCGTGGAAAATAAATACATTATTTGTCCTATTTCCATGCCCTCACAAAATAAATGCCATCAACGGGGAGAAAAGAAGAGATTGAGTTCGGTTTACGCAAGTTACACCCATCCTTTTCACATCTATTACTTCTTCTTCTGCACTCATTACTCTCTATATATAGGACTCCCTCCTTTCCTTCTTACACCACACCTTCTTCTTCTTCCTCAAACCTTTAAAAATGGCGTTTTAACAGTTCAAGCACCCTAGCCCAAAATACCCTTCACCCTCTTCAATACTGAGAAATGGATTTCATGAACAACTACATCCTCTGAATGTTTCCACGGTTCAGACTCGAACCAACCGACGAAGAACTTATGGTACATTACCTAAAGCCCAAAATTCAATCCCTCCCTCTGCCTTATCCGATTGGTTCATGCATGAGTACAAACTGGCTAACCCTATTCAAGTAATAGTTTTAAATTAACACTAAAGCAAGACTAGTTATGAATATAAAATGATAACCCAATTTCAAATTTGAAGCAGGTGTGCAGAACTGGATGATCTGTAGGGTGTTTTTGAAAAATAAAGCATGAAATAATGTTGTGGAGAATGTAGAAGTGGTTCAAGTTCGGAACACAGGGGCAGTTTTTTTATGTTCCAAAAGACTTTGATCTGAATTTGGATGGCGGTGGTTCATCAAGCACCAGATCTAGTGGAGTCACAATAGCAGATGATGAAGATGAAATGAACAGTAAATAGATTATTAGCGGATAAGTTTAATGATTTTATATCTATTAGTGTTCATGGTGTTATTATGAACAGTAAATAGATTATTAGCGGATGAGTTTAATAATGTTTATATATAGCAGTGTTCATGGTGTTCTTATGGTTGCTCGTGTTATTCCGAAAGCTAGAGATGAATTCCATGAATGTATTGTGGAAATGTGAGATAAATTGATGAGAACATTTTCTTTTGTTTTTAAGTACTCAATATGCATATTTAATAGTGTAACGCCCAGCTTTTTCATACTTTCCATAATTAGAAAGCTCGCCTTGTAATGCTATTTTTGGAAATCTTGTATTCTTGTAATCGTCTTTTCGTTCTAATCGTTGTAAAATCCGAGACTTGGATCATAAATAAAATTCATATTTCTTTAAATTCGTGATATACATACTTCATACTTGTTCGTACGTTTAATTTCGTGGAACAATTGATACATTATTCGAAATTCTTGGAAACTACGTGTGTTAAACTTGCAAATTCGTGATATACGTTAATCATACGTTATATGGATGCATACGATGCTTATTCACGACATACATACGCTAAATCATACTTCAATATAGTTGTTTTATGTGGTTCATACTTGTTTTACCTTATAATATGCATAAATGTCATAAAATACCCTTGTTATACCTTAAAACTATCAATAATAAACATAAGGGACCTGATGTGTCAATATCCAAAACTTGTTCCCAGACCCCACCCCGGGTCGCGGCCCGTGACCCAGCTACATAAGTGGCTCGCGGCCGGTGAGAGCCCCGGATCCGCAGATCAGTCTAAACAGCTTACGAGATTGGGCAAAAGTGTGCTAGTTTCTTGTGTTTCTTGCATTTATTGTCCACCAAACCAACCCTAATTCATACCCTATATAACCTAACACTTCTCCAAGCATTTTTCACTTTCCAAACACTCTAAACTCACTCTCGAACACTCAAAACGTAGCTGAATTCAGGAGCTAAGACAGATTTATATCATCTCACTAAAGTGAGCATAACTTCATCATTTCTTCATCTTTTTCAATGATTCTTCTTCCTAAACACTTGGAACAACCTTAGGTATGTTTCCAACAGGGTTTCCATGGAAAACCAAGGCTGAAACATCACCATATAAGGCTCCAAACTTTCTGTTTTGATTAAATACTTGATTAACTCACTTAACTTGAGGTTTCTCATACACATTCCTATGTCCTTATGCTCATAATCAAATCTATGGTTAGTTGGGCTTAAAAACAAGGTTGTGACATAAAAATCCATAGGTTTAATCCTCATAAAAATTCTATTCTGACAAGGTTTACCAGTGATGAACAAGCTTAAAGCTTGAAGTTGTGTGATTACTTGGTTTAGCTTGGGCTATCCTACCTTCAATCCACACATCACTTGATGATTTCTTAGCTAGATAGTATATATTTTCATTTTCTAATGTATGTCTATGACCATCCTTGTTGTCTTATGACAACTTGTGTATTGGTGACATGTAACACCTCGAAAATTCATGTCCAATAATGTATTGACACGTGTCATAAGCTTTGAACGTGTGAAAGAATTGCTTTAGAGGGACTAAAGTTGACAAATAAAGAAAGTATGTGAATATAAGGGTTCAAAGTATCAACAATGGATAAATATATCTTTCAATAACCCTACACGATGTTTATACCCTTAAACGGATGAATCATGGATCATACGAAGCTAATTGTGAAAGAAAGTGAGAAATTACAAACTACATGGGTTAAAAGTGTCAACATGTTTAAAGTATACCTCTGAGTGACCTTTTAGCAAACCCGAAGCTTTGTAACGATTAAATATGCTCACTAGAATAAGTGATAAAAATTTCACAAGGTTTCGATAAAGTATGAGAAAGTTATGACAATATTCGTATGTGAGGGGTTAAAAGCATCAACGTTGAAATTTAAGACTTTTCGGTGATTGTATGAGTTACCGGGGACTTAACAAAGTTGGTTTATGACTTGGGATCCTTAAAAGTCAAGTTTGGGGGTTAAAAGTGCAAGAAACCATGTTAAAATCAAGTTTGGAAGGACCAGGGGCCTAAATTGCAATTGTTGAAACTTTGTTGACCGGACATGACCCTCATACCAGGCGCGTAAACCCCCTGGGGATCCTTACGCGGGGTGCCTAAGGTGCCCAGATGCAGAAAAACTTGGCAGCTGCCTGTTCCAGCAAGTTACACCGACTTAGAAGCTTGGTTTTCGATTCTATGGGCTTGTTTGATGGTTTTAAAGGGCCTAGGGACACTTGGAATGATCAGGAATCATTCCATAGACTTATATGTCATGATCTTGATGAATCAAAGTCCCTATATAAGAAGTTCTTTGTTGCACCATTTGAGCACCTCACTTGGAAACTTCACAACTCATTATCTGGAGGTTCCTGGAGCTCAAGCACCCTTCCTAGTGATCTCTAGTCGTGCATAGGACCTTTGTAAGTGTCCTTACCCTTCCTTAAGTCAGTTTTGATTAGTTAATTAGCGTAAAGTCAAACCGTCGTAATTAAGATTTGACTTCGTCATTAATCTTAATTTGTCCAGTCAAATTTTAAATTGAAAGTACCTATGAGTTGGTAATTATGTGGGCAATAAACCCTTAAAAGGGCACCCTCTGATTCCCACTCTAACTAGGTCAATTGTCGAGTCAAAGTTAATCTTCAAAAGTCAACAGAAAATGAGTTTTAGGCTTGATCCGGTAATTTTCGGTTTTGCCCTTTTATTTATTTATTTATTTTTAGGCTAAGCATAACATAGAGTTCTAGGCTTGATCCGGTAATTGTCGGTTTTACCCTTTTAGGCTATAAAATGAGTTTTACTAAACCTTTTGATATCAAACCTTTTTCTACTGATCCAATATGATAAATAAAATATTTTAAGCCTTCTGGAATAATAAAAATATCAGCTTTTCTTATAAAACCCGAAAATCGCTTAAAATCGCCTTTTTACGCGTTTTAAGCGCATAGTATGTATTAAAACCATTTTAGATATATAAGACTTGATACCTACTGATGTTTTAAGTGAATTTCTATACTTTAGCAGTAAGCAAAAGTTTTAAGCTTAGATTTCCAGATTTGACCTTTAAACCTTAAGTGAAATTACCAAAATGCCCCTTCGGTGCATAGTATGGTTAGAAATGATAAATTTCACATATAGGTTATACCCTACTGATATAACTTAGTAAATTAAGTATTTTTACTGATTTCATCATAACCGAAACTCAGATTTATGTTTAAACTCTTTTATAACCTTTAAAATGACCAAAATACCCCTACGGGGCGTAATTTGAGTTTAAATCCGTTTTGGGCATAATAGAAGATATCTTACTGATGTCACAACATATTTAAGGCATATTAACTTAGGAAACTTGTATATGACTCTTTTGGTTACCCGTTACGCACTTTTCGCGTTCGGATCGGCGTATGTAACTAGTTTGCATATATTAGCCGAAACGGGTCAAGCCATATCATTTTCTTCTCAAAATCCAGAATGTGTGTAAGTTACCCATATTAAACGAGCATACAAGATTGTCGGTTCAAAACCACATTCTAAACCGGTCTTCGCTTTATCATGCGTTTGAACCGTGCCTTCCTTTTGAAAACTAACCGGTCTAAGTCTAAGCTTAATTAAAGACCCGTTAGGATTCTAATAGGTTATTAAAAACCTTCGTTCCAGATTAGGAGCCTAGTAAAAGCTATATGTACTTGCTGATTTGATATATGGCTGGGATTGAATTTATATTTAGCTCAGGTAAATACTCTTAACTTATTTTCCCTATACGGGCTTGGGATACGGTATTATAATAATACCGCTTGGTCGGGTATGTAGTCATTTGAATCGGATTGTGATTAATGTATTTATATAACTCGTTTTATTCTGTATTATTTGGTGTATGGCCTTTGGGGGTTAAATGACCATGTCCCGGATATCCTTGGCATCATTCAAAGAAATGGCCACGACCTAAGCACGGGGTGTAGGCGTACACCTGACGGTTGCATATGTAAAAACTGGTAGTCCACTTAAAGGAATCAACCTTGTGGGTATTATACCTGTGGCGTGTCAGTTAATCTAGACCGGCCCTACAAACCGGCCCTGACGGACGACAAATAAGTAAAACTGTATACAAGATTATTTTTGAATAATTGTCCCAAGTTATAAAAGATATTTTTTCCTAAGTGCATTCAAATCAATTTTTTTAAACATTTTCAAAATGAGTCAGTTAAGTTGTATTTACCAGTGTAAACTGACGTATTTTCCAAAAAGGCTAAGTGCAGGTACTATACGTAATAGGCTGGCTACTCCAGGCATCAATAATCAAGTCTCGCAAGCTCTAGATGTTAAAGTCTGTTGAACAATTTCCTTTTTCTTTTGATCCGCCTGTGGATCTGTTTCAACTATTTTGTGATACTTAATATTACAATTTATTCAGTTGAAATGAATTTATCTTTTGCTTCCGCTGTGCATTTAAATTTGTGTTGTTTGACTATGATGATATCAACTACGTCACGATACTCCCCACCGGGCCCACCGGTGACACGTGGAAATATCAGGTTGTGACAGGTTGGTATCAGAGCCAACACTGAGTGAATTAAACACTAGCCTTTTGTGTTTAATCTCAGTTACACAATTGCACATTTTTTATTCTCGAGTCTAGACAAAGAACATAGGACTAATCCTAATTCGTTTTATTTGTCTTTTATTTGTTTCCTTTGTTATTTTCTGATTAGCCCCTACATGGGCAAGTCATTTCAGTTAGAAGTCCCGTTTAGGGCAACCATATATTTGTTTAAATTTTAAATGGAACGGTTAGATTTAAAATAACATTCCTATTAAGATCTACTATTATAATAAAATGGCAAAATCTAAAAAGGACAAGACCTAGCCATGTGTCACCTTAAGACAGGGCCAAGATGGTAGTTCCTCAATTAGGTTCAGATCCATATTAACATCTCAATTTAGGATTTGTTCTGCGTTAAATATTAAAAAGAATCTTAAAGGTAAAGCCTAGTCTCTATGCCGTTGCAGACATGGCCAAAATGGTAAGACCTGTTCAAAAGATTCCAATCCTTGTTAACATCTGAAGACATGTTAACATTGGTGACAGTGATTCGATAAAATCGCATAAGTCATCCTTAAATTGGATTACTAAAATAATCATCCCTCTAAAGATGAAGTGCCTACGGGCTATAATTAACGTCCTCTGAGACTAAAGACAATGGTAGCCTACAACTCCCTGTCAAGAAAAGGTAACGAACTTTGATTCAAACCTTAATGCCTCGATTCCATAAAATCTGGGCTTATAAATTAAACTTGTCTGCGTGACTAGGCCTTTTGTGTTATTATTAAATTATAACTAGGGATTATAATAAAGATCCTGAATATGTATATACTTAACAAACTAACCAAAAATAGTTATTAAAAACCATGGTTAATAAATCGTCAAGAACGATAGTACTGTATAGGTTTCTAAATAAACCTTGTCATTAAATTTTTCTTTTATGTGGCAATTAAAGCTACATGACTAGGTCAGAAGAGGAAAACAGTCATCTGGTGGAAAACCATGAAAATGCTAAGATACATGTGACCGGTACGGAGCTGCAAGCATTAATAGATAATGTTGTTGCAAAGGCTATGGAGCGACAGTATAATGAATCTAGTGGGACGCATAGTAGAACCTCATCGGTACCCCACTCTAAATCTGTCCCTAAAACTCATTCTGAAGCTCACAGCAAGCCACCCTCTAAGAAAGATGAGCCAAAGAAAGATGATGATCGACATTCCTCAAACCAAAACAGTGTTCTATCCAAGAGGATAGTATTTGATGATAAACCATGTACCAAGTCCTGTACTTATAAGTACTTTGTTTCCTGCAAACCCCGGGATTTCACTGGGGAGAAAGGGGCAATCGATTGTATGACCTGGTTAGATGAGATAGACACAGTAGTTGACATCAGCGGTTGTGCTGAAAGGGATGTAGTGAAGTATGTATCCCAATCATTCAAGGGAGAGGCATTAGCGTGGTGGAAGTCTCTCATTCAAGCTGCTGGGAAGATCCCACTCTACAATTTGTCATGGGATCGGTTCGTTACTCTCATTAAAGAGAATTACTGCCCTCAGCATGAGGTTGAAAGGATTGAGTCAGAATTCTTATCATTGGTGATGAAGAATCTAGATTGTCAAGCTTACCTCACCAGTTTCAATACCCTGTCTAGGCTAGTTCCGTATCTGATAACACCGGAACCCAAGCGAATTGCTTGCTTCATTGGGGGTTTGGCCCCAGAGATAAAAGCCAGTGTTAAGGCTTCAAGACCTGCTACTTTTATATCAGCAGCTGATCTATCTCTGTCTCTTACTTTAGATGCGGTCAGGTTGAGATCGCTTAAGAGTTCGGAAGAAAGTAAGAGAAAGCGTGAGGATGATGCCTCACGAAGATCTGAGAAAAAGCACAAAGGTAATACGGACCACAAGAAGGAATATGGGTCCAACAAAGCCAAAGTGCAAGACTTGCCAAAAACGCCACTTTGGAAAATGCAGGCTGGACTCTAAGTCCCAGTCAGGGACAGCTGCATGTGGGTTATGCAAGTCTAAAGAGCACAAGACTGTGGATTGCAAGAAAATTAAGGATGCCACGTGCTACAACTGCAATGAGAAAGGGCATATCAAGACCAACTGCCCTAAATACGCCAAAAAGCCTGAGGAAGCCAAGAAGACCAATGAAAGGGTCTTCCGGATGGATGCAAAGGAAGCTGTTCAGGACGACAATGTGATAACAGGTACCTTCCTCATAAATGATGTTTATGCAAGAGTGCTATTTGATTCAGGAGCTGATAAGTCGTTCGTAGATAATAAGTTTTGTAAGTTGCTGAATTTACCTGTTAAAACCTTAAGTGTGAAGTATGAGGTTGAATTAGCCGATGGTACCATAGAAACCACATCAACCGTATTAGATGGATGTGTTATATCCATTAGGAACCACTCTTTTCCATTGTCCTTACTTCTTTTGAAGGTAGCCGGTTTTGATATAGTTATAGGCACGGACTGGTTATCGCATAACCAAGCCCAGATCGTCTGCAATAAGAAGCAAGTGGTGATCAAGACTCCGTCTGGTGAGCCACTTACCATTCAGGGAGATACCCAATATGGACTGCCTGAGCAAGTGTCTATGCTCAAGGCATCCAGATGTCTGAAGAAGGGTTGTGTCATTTATATGGCACAGGTAATTATTGATGAGCAGAAGCCCAGGATTGAAGATATTCCAGTCATTTCTGAATACCCCGAAGTATTCCCTGAAGAACTACCTGGTTTGCCACCAGATAGGCAAGTGGAATTCAGAATTGACATCATCCCCAGAGCAGCACCTGTCGCGAGAGCGCCTTATAGATTGGCACCAACAGAGATGAAAGAATTGAGGACACAACTAGATAATTTGCTAGCCAAAGGTTTTATTAGACCTAGTTCGTCGCCATGGGGAGCACCTATCCTGTTTGTAAAGAAGAAGGATGGATCGATGCGTTTGTGCATCGATTATCGTGAGCTTAACAAAGTCACTATCAAGAATAGATATCCATTGCCCATGATCGACGATTTGTTCGATCAGTTGCAATGGGCGAGTTATTTCTCCAAGATCGATTTAAGGTCAGGCTATCATCAATTGAAGGTTAAAGATGAAGATGTGCACAAGACTGCATTTAGGACTCGTTATGGTCACTACGAGTTCTTAGTGATGCCTTTTGGGTTCACTAATGCACCTGCCGCATTCATGGATCTCATGAATCACGTCTGTAACCCATACCTAGATAAATTCGTCATCGTCTTCATCGATGACATTCTCATTTATTCGAAAAGTCAAGCTGACCATGAGAAGCATCTCCGTTGTATTCTTAAGCTGCTTCAACAAGAAGAACTCTATGCCAAGTTTTCGAAGTGTGAATTCTGGCTTCGTGAAGTCCAATTCCTTGGACATGTTGTTAGTGAGCATGGTATCCAAGTAGATCCCGCCAAAGTTGGAGTTGTCATGAATTGGCAAGAGCCAAAGACGCCTACAGAGATTCGTAGTTTTCTAGGTTTAGCAGGATACTATAGGCAATTTATTGAAAACTTCTCAAGGATTGTTGCGCCCCTAACTTCGTTGACACGCAAGAATATTAAGTTTGACTGGGGCCCTAAGAAGCAGGAATCCTTTGACATCCTTAAGCAAAAGTTGAGCAATGCGCCAGTATTAACATTGCCTGATGGAATAGAAGAATTTGTGGTATACTGCGATGCATCGCACACATGTATGGGATGTGTGCTTATGCAGAAAGGCAAGGTTATTGCCTACGCTTCTCGACAATTAAAAGTGCATGAGAAGAATTACACCACCCATGACTTGGAGTTAGGTGTTGTGGTATTTGCACTAAAACTGTGGAGACACTATTTGTATGGAACTAAGTGTGTGATCTACTCTGATCACAAAAGCCTTCAACATCTGTTCAATCAGAAGGAATTGAACATGAGGCAGCGAAGATGGATGGAAACTTTGAATGATTATGACTGTGAGATAAGATACCATCCAGGCAAGGCAAATGTGGTTGCCGATGCCTTAAGTAGGAAAGAAAGGGTGAAGCCCATAAGAATCAATGCCAAGAGCATTGAGATAAGGAATAGTTTGAATGAAAGATTGTAAGCTGCGCAGAAGGAAGTTATATTGGAAGCTAACTATCCTGATGAAAAACTAGGAGTAACTGAAGAACAGTTATCCTATGGCAAGGACGGAATTCTAAGGTTAAATGGACGAATATGGGTTCCAGTTTATGGAGGACTTCGGGATGTTATCCTCTAGGAAGTCCACAGCTCTAAGTACTCCGTTCATCCTGGAGCTGACAAGATGTACCAAGATCTGAAGGCAAATTATTGGTGGATAGGCTTGAAGAAGTCTATAGCTTCCTATGTAGCTAAATGTTTGACGTGCGCTCAAGTCAAGGCTGAACATCAAAAGCCGTCAGGTCTGCTACAACAGCCTGAACTTCCCACCTGGAAATGGGAAATGGTGACAATGGATTTCATCACCAAGTTGCCAAATACCAAGAAAGGAAATGATACTATTTGGGTGATAGTAGATAGACTGACTAAGTCAGCACATTTCCTACCCATTAAGGAGACTTATAGCTCCGACATGTTAGCCCAATTGTACGTAGATAAGATTGTAGCTCTTCATGGCGTACCAATATCTATTATCTCCGACAGAGATACCAGATACACATCTCATTTTTGGAAAAGTTTCCAACAGTCTTTGGGCACGCGCTTAAATTTTAGTACGGCTTACCATCCTCAGATGGATGGGCAGAGTGAGCGTACCATTCAAACTTTGGAAGACATGCTTCGTGCATGTGTGATTGACTTAGGTAGTAGTTGGGATAACCACCTGCCATTGATCGAGTTCTCCTATAACAATAGCTACCATACAAGCATTCAGGTTGCGCCTTTTGAGGCATTATATGGTAGGAAATGCAGAACGCCTATTTGTTGGGCAGAAGTAGGGGAAGCTCAGTTATCAGGACCTGATATTGTCTTTGAAACGACGGACAAGATTGTCCAGATTCGTGACCGCCTGAAAGCTGCCAGGGATAGGCAGAAAAGTTATGCTGATAAAAGGCAAAAACCTCTAAAGTTTGAGGTGGGTGATAAGGTTCTGCTTAAAGTATCACCTTGGAAGGGAGTGATGCGATTTGGTAAGAAAGGTAAGTTAAGCCCAAGGTATATAGGACCATTCGAGATCATCGAATGTGTAGGAGCAGTGGCTTATAAGTTAAACTTACCTGAAGAGCTCAGTGGTATTCAAAATGTATTCCACATCTGCAATCTAAAGAAATGTCTAGCTGACGAATCGCTAGTAATACCCCATACGGATGTGCATATAGATGAGAGCTTGAAATTTGTGGAAAAACCTTTGTCGATCGAGGACCGACAGGTTAAGAAGCTTCGGAGGAAGCATGTGCCTATTGTAAAGGTCAAATGGGATGCCCGCAGAGATCCCAAGTATACGTGGGAGGTAGAGTCCACAATGAAAGAAAAGTACCCTCATTTGTTTCAGTAAATCTCGAGGTCGAGATTTCTTTTGAGGGGTGAGGATGTAACACCTCGAAAATTCATGTCCAATAATGTATTGACACGTGTCATAAGCTTTGAACGTGTGAAAGAATTGCTTTAGAGGGACTAAAGTTGACAAATAAAGAAAGTATGTGAATATAAGGGTTCAAAGTATCAACAATGGATAAATATATCTTTCAATAACCCTACACGATGTTTATACCCTTAAACGGATGAATCGTGGATCATACGAAGCTAATTGTGAAAGAAAGTGAGAAATTACAAACTACAGGGGTTAAAAGTGTCAACATGTTTAAAGTATACCTCTGAGTGACCTTTTAGCAAACCCGAAGCTTTGTAACGATTAAATATGCTTACTAGAATAAGTGATAAATATTTCACAAGGTTTCGATAAAGTATGAGAAAGTTATGACAATATTCGTATGTGAGGGGTTAAAAGCGTCAACGTTGAAATTTAAGACTTTTCGGTGATCGTATGAGTTACCGGGGACTTAACAAAGTTGGTTTATGACTTGGGGTCCTTAAAAGTCAAGTTTGGGGGTTAAAAGTGCAAGAAACCATGTTAAAATCAAGTTTGGAAGGACCAGGGGCCTAAATTGCAATTGTTGAAACTTTGTTGACCGGACATGACCCTCATACCAGGCGTGTAAACCCCCTGGGGATCCTTACGCGGGGCGCCTAAGGTGCCCAGATGCAGAAAAACTTGGCAGCTGCCTGTTCCAGCAAGTTACACCGACTTAGAAGCTTGGTTTTCGATTCTATGGGCTTGTTTGATGGTTTTAAAGGGCCTACGGACACTTGGAATAATCAGGAATCATTCCATAGACTTATATGTCATGATCTTGATGAATCAAAGTCCCTATATAAGAAGTTCTTTGTTGAACCATTTGAGCACCTCACTTGGAAACTTCACAACTCATTATCTGGAGGTTCCTGGAGCTCAAGCACCCTTCCTAGTGATCTCTAGTCGTGCTTATGACCTTTGTAAGTGTCCTTACCCTTCCTTAATTCAGTTTTGATTAGTTAGTTAGCGTAAAGTCAAACCGTCGTAATTAAGATTTGACTTCGTCATTAATCTTAATTTGTCCAGTCAAATTTTAAATTGAAAGTACCTATGAGTTGGTAATTATGTGGGCAATAAACCCTTAAAAGGGCACCCTCTGATTCCCACTCTAACTAGGTCAATTGTCGAGTCAAAGTTAATCTTAAAAAGTCAACAGAAAGCTTATTTTCAGATTTATGCATAATTAGCAATGTAGAAGCTATGAAACTTGTTTTATCATTAATATAACTTGGTAATTAATGTAAGAACATGTCTAAACATGTTCAACTCGACAATTTTCTGTTTAAGCTCGGTTCGGAACCGAAAGTAGCAAAAGTAGACTTTTGCTTTGACTTTCAGTTCTGACCCATTAGAGCATAGTTTAGTAATGTCTTAGAGCCTTATTAGGACCAGGTTTCATATAAGTATAACCCTCTGTGATTATACAACTTGGTTCATTAGTTATCCGATTCATATGCATATTTCCGTTAAATGCCTAAATGTTGACTATTATGCCCATATGACCTTAAAACATGAATTTTGAAAATGTAAAAGAGTAGAAACCTTAGTTGCTAATTTATAAACTTGTCCCTAAGATTAGACATCAGTTTGAGGTCTAGATTAAGAGTCATGCTCATTAGCGTAATTAAAAGGCTTTTTAGTAATTAAACGGTGTAATTAGCGTATAGCCTATCTAAACCCGATTTTTGATACCAAACTTTTTACCCACTGATATAAAATAATATTTTGGGATTTTTGGAGATTTTTTTTTATTTTTAGGCTAAGCATAACATAGAGTTCTAGGCTTAATCCGGTAATTGTCGGTTTTGCCCTTTTAGGCTATAAAATGAGTTTTACTAAACCTTTTGATATCAAACATTTTTCTACTGATCCAATATGATAAATAAAATATTTTAAGCCTTCTGGAATAATAAAAATATCAGCTTTTCTTATAAAACCCGAAAATCGCTTAAAATCGCCTTTTTACGCGTTTTAAGCGCATAGTATGTATTAAAACCATTTTAGATATATAAGACTTGATACCTACTGATGTTTTAAGTGAATTTATATAATTTAGCAGTAAGCAAAAGTTTTAAGCTTAGATTTCCAGATTTGACCTTTAAACCTTAAGTGAAATTACCAAAATGCCCCTTCGGTGCATAGTATGGTTAGAAATGATAAATTTCACATATAGGTTATACCCTACTTATATAACTTAGTAAATTAAGTATTTTTACTGATTTCATCAGACCCGAAACTCAGATTTATGTTTAAACTCTTTTATAACCTTTAAAATGACCAAAATACCCCTACGGGGCGTAATTTGAGTTTAAATCCGTTTTGGGCATAATAGAAGATATCTTACTGATGTCACAACATATTTAAGGCATATTAACTTAGGAAACTTGTATATGACTCTTTTGGTTACCCGTTACGCACTTTTCGCGTTCGGATCGGCGTATGTAACTAGTTTGCATATATTAGCCAAAACGGGTCAAAACATATCATTTTCTTCTCAAAATCCAGAATGTGTTTAAGTTACCCATATTAAACGAGCATACAAGCTTGTCGGGTCAAAACCACATTCTAAACCGGTCTTCACTTTATCATGCGTTTGAACCGTGCCTTCCTTTTGAAAACTAACCGGTCTAAGTCTAAGCTTAATTAAAGACCCGTTAGGATTCTAATAGGTTATTAAAAACCTTCGTTCCAGATTAGGAGCCTAGTAAAAGCTATATGTACTTGCTGATTTGATATACGGCTGGGATTGAATTTATATTTAGCTCAGGTAAATACTCTTAACTTATTTTCCCTATACGGGCTTGGGATACGGTATTATAATAATACCGCTTGGTCGGGTATGTAGTCATTTGAATCGGATTGTGATTAATGTATTTACATAACTCGTTTTATTCTGTATTATTTGGTGTATGGCCTTTGGGGGTTAAATGACCATGTCCCGGATATCCTTGGCATCATTCAAAGAAATGGCCACGACCTAAGCACGGGGTGTAGGCGTACACCTGACGGTTGCATATGTAAAAACTGGTAGTCCACTTAAAGGAATCAACCTTGTGGGTATTATACCTGTGGCGTGTCAGTTAATCTAGACCGGCCCTACAAACCGGCCCTGACGGACGACAAATAAATAAAACTGTATACAAGATTATTTTTGAATAATTGTCCCAAGTTATAAAAGATATTTTTTCCTAAATGCATTCAAATCAATTTTTTTTAAAACATTTTCAAAATGAGTCAGTTAAGTTGTATTTACCAGTGTAAACTGACGTATTTTCCAAAAAGGCTAAGTGCAGGTACTATACGTAATAGGCTGGCTACTCCAGGCATCAATAATCAAGTCTCGCAAGCTCTAGATGTTAAAGTATGTTGAACAATTTCCTTTTTCTTTCGATCCGCCTGTGGGTCTGTTTCAACTATTTTGTGATACTTAGTATTACAATTTATTCAGTTGAAATGAATTTATCTTTTGCTTCCGCTGTGCATTTAAATTTGTGTTGTTTGACTATGATGATATCAACTACGTCACGATACTCCCCACCGGGCCCACCGGTGATACGTGGAAATATCGGGGTGTGACATGACAACTTAAGAGGTTCCTAAATGGAAGATTTATCTTCCTACCTCCTACATGACTTCTATGACATCTTTGTGATAATCTTGGACTAATAACGTATAATATGAACTATATAAGATATATAATACTTATAATAACCAAACTTTTGATGATAACCTAATGGTTATTTGTCAAAATAGTAGGTTACACCACCTAAGAACATAATACTCATCACGATTCTAATGGCATTTTGACACATGAAAACATTTAAACTCTTTTGAGTTTCATAGTGTCAAGAATGAGTATTTTGGGATTAGATGGTTATTTTCTCCTATGTTACTTTCCATATTCTTTTGATTCCGAATCCTTAATCTTCCGTTATCCTCCAATACTCATACACCTTCGTTTCTTCGTGTAGAAGGACTTGGTGTTCCAACCTCCCACAACAACAACTCTCGCGGATTAACAAGTGGAAAGCTTGCAAAACCGTGAGTATACTCGAACCCCCTTTACGTTTACCACCTTTATGGGGTGTAACATGTTTACCTATGAAACTTACACTTAAACTTTATTCTTAAATGCATAAATATACCTTATACATGCATGCCTACTTGATTACTTGATACTTTAAACTTGGGGTTATACGTTTTGTGTTAGACTTATCATTAACTTCGTACGAGCCTATCCTTGACATATATAGCGCTATAGGATTAACGCACCACCTGTATTCTTGAGGTTATGTTAAGAGCTTATCACGTTTCATCATTGGTTTGATTTGTTAAACACATGTCGATTTGAATGTTTATCTTGTATCAATAGCTTGCCATGTGGAATCGTTTAAACTCATTTTTATGCTATGTATGTATGAAAACTTGTATACTCGCCTTTGCTTTTGCATTGAACTTTATTTTAAACATGTTACAGGTTGAGGATGACGATGCTATGAAATTGAAGTAGCGATGATGCTTAGATACACATATAGACGCCTTAGGTTTTAATATGTTGTATCAATTTTATCTTTATTGTTATGTTGTTTTCTTATGTTGAACATGTTGTATTTGAATTTCCATGTAATGTTTGACAATTTGAATTATGAAATGAAAACGGTTTGATTTAATTATTCTCACAAATAGTGTTATGTGTGATGAGCAATCTTTCTTCGTCCCACTCCGATGTTTCCGCCATTGGTTGGGGAGTGACAAATAGTTCAATAATAATTAATTATCAATTAACAGATAATAATAGTACCTCCACGAGCTGGCGCTGCACCACCACCGCCACCACCGTCATAGCTGCTTATTGTATTTTGGTTTTGTTGTTTTAAATTTGAAACATTGTAAATATTTATCTTTTGTTGTTTTAGATGTAAAACATTGTAAATATTAATATTATGTTTACGTTTTATCTTGTTTGTTTAATAATTGTTATCGTATTGTTTATCATATGCACATCTTTTGCTTATCCGATATATATAAAAAATAATACGGCAAATAATATTGTAACATAGACGTTTACATAATAAAGTGGAAAATTATTCAACGTTATTAGTACGTTTAATTACAAACTCGTAAAAAATAATAATAATTATATACGGGATGTGTAACATTATACGACCCGTATACAAGTGTTAAAAACACAAAAACCTGATAAAATCTCACAAAAAAACACATCAGGTCGTATAACATTATATTGCTCGTATACAATTGTATACGGCTCGTATAATGTTATACAGCCCGTATACATGTAAAACAAAAAAAAAACATTCCACTGCATTTATTTTTGTGTAATAACATTCTATACGGGCCGTATAAAGTTATACGGCCCGTATACATCTAGAGATGTGAAAATAAGGAAATAGGGGTATGAGAATAGAAGACCCCAAAAATAAAGACTGGGAAGGAAAATATGGAATCATGGAAAAAAACATATGATAAATTAATTAAACCGAATTTAAATTATTACCATTAAATGGAGATCGTAACTACTAGATGAATTGGTTGATTGGACTGAAGGAGAAGAAGGATTTTGGAACTTAAAGAGTTTGGGATTCAGTGCGATGAAGCGGCGTGTAGGTATAAGTTATTAATTAACGGAAGCCATTATTTTTTTAATATATATAATACAAGTTTCTAACATACGCAACTTTTTAACGAAAGGGTATGACTTAAGTTAGTTTTTGTAGGTATATATAATATTCTATGGTCATTATGATGTGATAAGAAAATCAGATCAGGTGTAATAAGATTACAATTTGTGAATTAATATAAATAATTAATATACGTTAATGATGTTCCTAAACTGTAACATAGATCGAACGGTCTAAACCAAAGCAAAGCAGACCGTTTTGACTAGTTTTGAGTCAAATGATATGGTTGACGGTTTGATTTTGATAGTCTAACCATTTAGCCGGATACTGGTAATTTACCCTTTATATATATATAGGGGCAGGATCTGGAGAAAACGCCTAAAAGTGTGAAAACAGTGAGAACGATTGTGGTGTTGACATGTGGCGTTGATGCTAACTTACACTGAGGGTAATATTGTCAAAAGGCTCATCTACATGCCAAAGACCTTGCACATGCAAATCACATGCATATTTCACCATCTTTTTTAAACTCTCGTAACTTTCTATATGTGATTATTTTTTTTTTTTAAATTTAAACCATAAAATCAAGTGTTTTATTATCTTTCCAACGAGTATACTATTGCTATACTTTTAAATTAAAAATGACATGAATTGGGTGTTCAATAAAAACGCCATAAAAACACCAAGTTCAGAAAACGCTATGAAAAATACGCAGTTGAAAACGCTATAAAACACCAAGTTCAGAAAAAACACCATGAAAAATTCAGTTGAAAACGCCATAAAAACACCCGGTTCGGAAAAACACCATGAAAAACTTAGTTGAAAACGCCATAAAAACACCCAGTTTAGAAAAAACGTGATAAAAAACCTAGTTGAAAACGCCATAAAAACATCCATTTCAGAAAAACGTCATAAAACACCTAGCTCGGAAAAACACAATAAAACTAGGTGAAAAAGCCATAAAAACACAAAGTTGAAAACGCCATAAAAACTCAATTCGTTTTTTTTTTTCGAAAAGTGTATCAATAGTATACTCATTGGAAAGATTAAAAAACGCTGAGTTTTATGGTGTAATTTAAAAAAAAAATCACGTATAAAAAAGTTATTGCCTTTAAGTATGATGGGGGAAATGGCACGTGATTAGCATGTGCACCCTTGTTTGGATCTTCCAATTTTACCCTTCCTGGTAGTTCTAAGGTTCCCATTATTTACAAAAATGTCACAGCATCATCTTAGCCACAAATCACAAATCTCTTGTGGCTGAAATCGTTCTCACCATTTTCACACTTCAAATCCTTTTCTCCTGAACCTATCTCTCTCTCTCTATATATATATATATATATACACACACACACACATAGAGAGAGAGAGAGAGAGAAAGTGTATTGTACAATCTGGCTAAACGTACAATGCGCATGATGTGAGGATTCCGCATGTTATAAATGTCCAAAACCATAAAGCCGCATGTTGAAAATCGTTAATCTGCATGTTGAAACCAATTCCGCATGTTTATAACTAATCCCGCATGTTGAAACCCATTCAGCATGTTGAACATTAATCCGCATGTTGAACCATGAATCGGCATGACCCAGTATCCGCATGTTATAAACCCAAATCAACATGTTATCTTTTCACATCGTACGCATCGTACGTTAAGGTCATTTGTACGTTAACTAGCCTATATATATATATATATATATATATATATATAGGATGAGGTTCATTTGAGAACCACCTTTATTGTGAGAACCGCGATAACCAATGTGAATACAAAATAAAATCTAAATAAATTAAAAAAGCACTCAAAATTTTATTTTTTTTAATATTTTTTAAAAAAGAATCACTATATTTACTTACAAAAAAAAAACTTTTTTTTCGAGTAACAGTTATCCGTACACATGTGTGCATATGTATCATTACTTCGACAAATTCCGTAATACATTATCAGTAATAGACAATTGCACTTTAATTTACAATATCATCCGTAATACGTTACTTTTTACATTACCAATATTCAAAATGCACATTTGCATCATTATGTATAACCATGATATAACGTGTTTTAGTACAAAAAGTTTGTGCTTTTGAATGGAGAAGTAGGCCCATATACATGTTTTTTGGTTAGTTATATCTAGTGGTTGATGGTTTGTTATAGTTGTCACTTTATGATGTAATATGTTAATTGGATGGTATAAATGGTGTTGATATACATGTAACAAAATGAAAATATTGGTAATGGTATTGTATTATAGATGGTAGGAGATAATGGTATTTTATTATGGATGGTAGGAGATAATGGTAGTGTATTATGGATGGTATGATAGATGAAAGGGAAAGTGTATTCAAAGTAGTGTACCAAAACACTTTATTTCATGTTGATACATATAGATGCACATGTGCATTTCTAATATTGGTAATGTAAAAAGTAGTGTATTACATATGGTAGTGTAAATAAAAGTGCAATTGTCTAATATTTGTAATAAATTACAGAATTTATCAAAGAAATGATACATATGCACATGTGCATTGATAACTGTTACTCGAAAAAAAAATTGAATTTTTTTTTTATTATTGACGAAATATAGCGATTTTTTCCAAAAAAAATAGTAAAAAAATTTGGGTGTTTTTTTAGATTTTTTAGGTATTTTTTGTTGTGTTCACATTGGTTCTCGCGGTTCTCGCAATAAAGGGTGGTTCCTAACGGATCCTTCTCCTATATATATATATATATATATATATAGGGTCGGGATTTAGAGAAAACGGTAGAAAGTGTGAGAACGGTGAGAACGCTTATCAATCGTCCGTTCAAAACAATCTATGGACTAGATTGGCGCGGTGGCATTTTCGTAAATAACATCAATTTTATTACGTGGACGCGCTTCAATAAGGGTAAAAGCGTCTTTTGACTACTCCAAACAAAACGCCATCTCATGAAAATAAAACGCCAAAACAAAAATCACACAGCATTCTGCTAAAAAAGCCATTAGATATAAAACGCCAAACTTAATTATAGTAAAATCCCGCCTAAAAAAACCGCCAAAAAAATCCTATATATACAACAACTCAGACCTTCAATTAAAAAACACAAACAAAAATCCCAAACGCCAAATTTAATATATACCATTCGACTGATAAACGCCAGAAAACCCAAAAATCAAATATATTGATGTCAATAAAATGTAGCTGTATGGTGTGGACAACATTGTCAGTTATCTTTCTTAACTGAGGATTAACAATGTTATCCAACACCATACAGCAACACTTTATTGATTTTAGCATGATCAAATTTACAGTTTTAATATGCTTTATTTTGGGGCGTTCTTTTTCTCGGTAAAACGCCAAAAAATATAACATTTTGGCTAAAAGAGTGTAAACTCAATAACATTTTGTTGCATGAGATGGACAAAAATTATAGAAAAAAAGGTTGATTCCATACGAAAGTCGAAACAGACAGTGAAGATGCTTCAAAAGAAGAAACAGACTAGTGACAGTGAAGATTTGAAGATCAAATATTTTTTTGTTTAATTTTCTTTTTCAGTTGACTGTTATTTAATTAACAACGCCATATCTAATAAAACGTCAAAAAGGCAAATGTCTTACACCTTTGACGTTTATCAAAACATCATAAAATTAATTTGGACAAGTATTATAAAAAAACTTTTTTTTATGTATTCTTTTTTATTTTCCTTTTGAGTTGATTGTTGTATAATAAAAACGTCATATATAATAAAAACGCCAAAACAGCCAAAATGCTTCTTTAAATGATATCATCCCGTTAAACGCCCCCCCCCCCCCCCCCCAAAAAAAAAAAAAAAAAACTCAAAAACTATAACAAAATTAGTTTGAAAAAAGTATTATAAAAAACCTAAAAAAAAATAAAAAACAAACTTTAAAATGTAACTAGAAACAGTAACTTCAAATCAGAAAAACTGAATATAGGGAAAATTTATTATATTAGAATCTAAAACGCCAAACTTGAAAGATGGGACGTGTTACAGACTTCAAAGATAAAGCCTGTAAAAAACAATAATTACAAACAGTAACTGAAAAGACGAATACTTTATTATAATAACGCACCGCCTAACTTAGGCGCCAAAAAGAGATCCTATAAAATGATACATCTCAGCAACTTCCATTTTGACCAAACCAAAAACAAAAAAAATAAACAAACGCCAATACTACTAAATACCACTCACTGTAAAACGCCAAAAAAATCAAAGATGGCTAATATGCTTTCTTGGATATTCAGTATTGTTATTCGTCAAGTTTCACTGAATGAATTGTTAACGAAGGCGAGTAACTCAAAAAGATTTTGCTGCATGAGATGGACAAAAATTCAAGAAAAAAATACTAATGCCAGTCATAAGGCATTTTGTATTTTTTGTTCTTGAAGAAGGCTTGGATGAGGACAAGAGATCAATGACACTGAAGAGTGGGATGATGATAAACATGAAGATCAACATGAAGAAAAAGCGAAAAACCCACCCACACTTCATAGATCTATGTCCCCAAACATCCACAAAAAAAGCAACTTCAACAGACGAGCAGGCAAAAAAATCAAATCGATGGGTTTGTTAAGTTTTACATAAAACGCCATATTTTGGTGTCAGTTCTTGTACTATTAAAGAACAAAGAAACTGATGACAGTGAATATTTTGAAGAGAGATCCGATTGGAATTTTTAATTTATTTTATTCGCTTGTATTTTTTTTTCTAGTGGGGGCTGAAATATATTCCAACAATTGTAAAACGCCAAGATAACCAAAACGCCAAAATGTTTATAAGAAATAATAGAACAATGGGCCAACTTGTTTAAAACGCCTTGAAAAACGTCATTCAAATAGATTTCCTGACCGTGGGTTGCAATGGCATAAGATTTGAATAAACGCCATAAACGCCAAAATGTTAATAAGATGAAACCATTAAACGCCATTAAATATTGAATTTGGTTAACGCCAAAAATCTTAAAAACCAACAATATTGGGAAAAGCGGAACTGGAAAAGCAGCAGATGAAAGGACAAAAAAGCCCCTCCGCCCTTTTCTAAGCGGCGTGACACGTGTTAGGCCAGGAAGCGTTCTCACACTTTTGAGCGTTTTCTCCTGGTCCCGTTTCTATATATATATATATACACACACTACAAATACTATGGATGGGAGTAGTGTCATGCAGCTGCCTGACACTTCCTCATTAGTTCGGCCAAATTACGATTTTACCTTGTTTAAATTTACAGTTTTGTCACTGGTTTTGTTTTTTACCTCACAACCAAATTACGATTTTATTCTCAGTTCAAATTTACAGTTTTTCCATCGTTTTTGTGTTTTTTCCCTGTCAAATTACGATTTTACCCCAGTGTAAACTTATAGGCATGCCATCGTTTTAATTTTTTTTACAAAACTATGGTAGCGTTTGTTTTAATTGGTTGACTCGGTGTAAATTTGTATTCTGGCACACACTCTTTTGTCTTGAAAAATTACAATTTTGTTTTCAGTTTATAATTATAGTTTTTCCATCGTTTTATGTTTTTTTAGCAAAAGTATGGTAATCTTTTGTTTAATTGGTTAGCACAATGTAATTTTTTTTTAGATCGTGTTATTTGTAGTATGTAGATGTAACTGAAACATAGACGTACATGTCGAGAGAGAAATATTCGGCTTAGTGCCCCGCAACACAGGCGAGGCAAAAACTAGTATACTACAAATAACATGGAGGGGAATAGTGTCAAGCAACTGTCTTGCACTTCTCCATTGGTCTAGTCAAATTACAATTTTACCTCGTTTAAATTTATATTTTTGTTATTGGGTCTTTTTTAAAAATAACCAAGACTGCACTTTTTGGTTAAACTACCGATTTGAGATTCCTCTTAATAAGGTAATTCTATATAAAAAAAAAATATGATCATAAAATCTCAATTCTTCATCAATACATAAATCCATTATATAGACTTAACATTACAAGTTCGGTTTGGTTCGGTTTAGTTTGGTTTGGTTGCGGTTATATTATATCAGTTAACAAAAGTTTCATAACCTTAACCATAACTAATTGGTCGGTTAACAAAGTCTCATAACCAAAACCATCAGTTATCTGTTAATAGCTGTCTGTTATGTTGGTTATGATTTTATGATGGTTAATTTGCTTACTCCTATGTCACATTATGTAGTAACCAGTGAATATCATCTACATTTTATCATATAAAATGTATCTTTCTCCTAATATCAAAAATTATAAAAAGAGAAAAATGCCCGGATAGTCCCTGTGGTTTCGCCTTTTTTCACCTATAGTCCTCAACTTTCTAAAACTACCTGAATAGTCTCCAAGTTTTCATTTTTTTGTTCCCAGATAGTCCCTGGGTCTAACTTCAGTTACTTTTCTCTGTTAAAATGATGTGAAATGACAAAAATACCCTTTCCTTAAAAGGCCAGACCACAGGGACTATCCGGGCATCTTCTTCATATTTATTTATAAAACCCCACCACCACACTTCTCTTCAACCTCCACCCACCATCACCCTCCTCCACCCTCCACCATCACCGCCACAGGGTTCAACCGTACCAGGTGATCCAAACAAAACCCTAGTCGCAGCTCACCCACCACCACCAATGGCATCGCCGGAGAAGCGATGCCTCTACGAAGTCCTCAACCTCCCCCGCGACTGCACCGCTGACGAGATCCGCTCCGCCTATCGCAAACTCGCCCTACAACGCCACCCTGACAAACTCATCAAATCCGGCATCCCAGAATCCGAAGCCACCGCCTCTTTCCAATAGCTCGTCAACGCCTACGAGGTCCTCTCCGACGCGCGTGAGCGCGCCTGGTACGACTCTCACCGCTCCCAAATCCTCTTCTCCGGCACCACTTCCTCCTCTTCCCCCGCCGTTGTCCCCGATCTCTTCACTTTCTTCTCAAATTTCATTTATTCCGGTTTTTCCGATAAAGGTAAGGGCTTTTATAAAGTGTATGGTGATGTGTTTGATAAGATTTACATGAATGAGTTGAATTATGCCAAGAGGTTAGGGTTAGGTAATGTGGTTAAGGAGGCTCCGGTTATGGGGAATTTTAAGAGTTTGTATGAGCAGGTGAATGCGTTTTATGGTTATTGGTTAGGGTTTGGGACGGTTATGGATTTTGTTTGGGCTGATGAGTATGATGTGATGAGTGGGCCGAATCGGAAAGATAGAGAGAGAGAGCGCGCGCATCGGGGAAAGAGGAACGACGGGGACAGCGGCGGTGATGGTGGAGGGTGGAGGAGGGTGATGGTGGGTGGAGGTTGAAGATGAAGTGTGGTGGTGGGGTTTTATAAATAAATATGAAGAAGATGCCCGGATAGTCCCTGTGGTTTGGCCTTTTAAGGAAAGGGTATTTTTGTCATTTCACACCCTCTTAACAGAGAAAACAAACTGAAGTTAGACCCAGGGACTATCCGGGAACAAAAAATGAAAACTTGGGGACTATTCAGGTAGTTTTAGAAAGTTGGGGACTATAGGTGAAAAAAGGCGAAACCACAGGGACTATCCGGGCATTTTTCTCTTATAAAAAATTATTTAATCAAGCATTCAATTGTTTGCTCTCCTTATTACGATGTATATGTTTTTGGGGTAAGCTTTGAATCCCAAAATTTTTGAGCCCTTGTGTGAAACAAAATCGGGTAAGTTCTTACTCATAGCAAAGCATAAATGACCTCAGGTCTTCTTTACACCTTATCGCACTTTCAATACATGGATGCGCACCTTGTATATTAAAAAAATGTGCAACTTAGAGAGAGAGGGTCGTGACTTGTGGGTTGTGATAGGCTAGACACAAAAAGCTAGAACATGAAAGTTGTGAGCAAAAAAAGGCAGCTTATTGAGATAGGAAGTATACTTGTCAAGCCACATGTCACATGACACATGATGTTATGCCAAGATGCTTCAAGATCATATGCCACCACATCACACATTACGTTGAGGCAAGAGTGAGAAAGTCTGAAAAACACAAAACATGATGCACTCAACACATGATAGAATCTCAAAAAAAAAAAAAAAAAAAAAAACCTTGAAAACAATTTTAGTTATTTCTTATATTATCAACCTTTAAAGTTTAGACCATACTATTTCATATAATTTCGTGTTTTTGTAATTATTTAACTAATTCTATCCCATAGTAATAATTGTTTATTTTAATTTATATTTGATTTTTCTAATGTTGATGATTAAATTGTTATAATGTTTTTTTTTTTTTTTTTTTGCAATCTAGCCCAGCCTGTTAAGTCCAGCTTATAACATTGTGCGTTGTGTTATTGGTCTATTCACATGGGCCTCTTGGAGCTTACAATTGAATCAAAGCTCACAGTAAACCCGTACTCCGTGAAATAGCCCATTTATCATTGATAATTCAAATCCAATAACAAAATTTAAGGCCCGACACACAATTTAAAACATTTCCTCTCAGCCCACCTAAATATAGTTTGGTATTATTTTCAAGAAAAAAGTAATTGCAAACTAAGCCTTTGATCCCTCCATGAGAAACCATTTCACCTAATAAAAATTTCATCTCCATCTCATAAAATATAAAGACTTTATGTAGCATATGAAAGTGGTACTCACCAATCACCATTTAGGGGAGCTAAACGGGTCGGGTTGGCGGGTTCAACCCGACCAGAACTCGAAAAATTTAGACGAATTCGAATACGACCCGAATATTCACGGGTTAACCAAAACACGACCTGTTCAAACCGAATTATTTTTATTTTTTAATTTTTTTTCTGCAAAATAATATATGAAAATTTACTAAAATAACACAAATGTATATAATAATACAATTAAATTAAAATTATAAAATATTATGTTAATTTATTTTTTTAAATTATAATTATGATATAAAAGGCACACCCGGCTAATTTAATTTATGACATAAAATATATTCTAAAAAATATGATATAATATAAATGGGTTAAACGGGTCAACCCGTCAACCCGATCGGTTTGACCCGAAAAACGGGTTCGCGGGTTCAACCCGTTTAGAAAAATAAATGAAGTTAACGAGTTGGATTAAAATAGCAAAATTTCAAACCTTTTGGATCTAGATGCGAAAAAACAATCCTTTAGACGAAAGTCGTAAAATTGATCAAACATTGGGGACGAAAATGACATTTTACTTTTTGAAGTTTCAAATTAACCATTCACAATAAATAATATACGTTTTTAACCTAGTAATGTTATTTCTCTTATGACATTCTTTCATTAGCTTTTTTTAAACTAAATAGTCGATATAATGTTTTTTTAACGGCGTAACACCACGTCACCACCACCATATATCATCCGTTCGTTCGGGCCGCTACACCATATCATAGGTACTACGTCATCATTTTTTGTATTCTATTTATTACGTTTTATTTCGTTTTTGTTGTTTCGCACATTTATACTTTGTAGTTTCATACTAGTCTTTATTGTTTGGTTCGTACGAAGATTCCCCACCGCTACATAGGGTGAGAAAATCCTACTTATTATTATTTTTAACGGTCAACAAATCCTCCAAATAAGTTACTAGCGAAATTCATCACATACTCGTCTCCAAACCGGGCTACTGGCGAAATCCACCACATCGGAGAAAATCCTACTTGTTATTAAATGTATAGATGAATACGGAACATATGGTTAGCAGTTAGCTGTTGTGGATTTAAAATATTTATCAATGTCGTCATAGATCATTTTGAGGTGTAATTGCTTACGTAATAATAACGTATGATGTATGTGGATTCAAAGAGTGTTTGCTGCTGCAGCCTGATGAATGAACACTAAAAGCATTCAGTTGGCCACGCTTGAACACGTTTCTTGATTTTTCTTACACGCGATTTTGGAATTGCATGGCGTCTTCTTTCACTTTAGTTTTTAATTTTTTATTTTATAATCATCATAAAAATACTATTTATTATCAAACCATTCAACAATTTATTTTTTAGAGAGAAAAATGCAATTTGCGTCCCTGTGGTATGTCCCAAACATCAACCTGATCCCCTAAATTCATTTTTTGGTTTTTTGCGCCCCTGACCTTATGAATTCATAACACTTTGAGTCTCTGCCGTCAGTTTGACTGTCTAAGGCAGGGGTAAGACCGTCTTTTGGCATATATTAATAACACTTTGCGTCCCTATGGTATGAGTGAAATATCAACATGAGCCCCTAAATTCATTTTTGTTTTTTTCTTAAGTAATCTAATAATTCAAATTAACTATTTTATTTTTAAATAAATGCAATCTAATAATTAAATGTATACTATATATAACAAATTATTAAAGCCTAAATTGTATATTAAATGTAAACTTTTAATACATACAATACAGAGACAAAACGTCATACCAACTTCGTAGACTTGACGGAACTTACAGACTCGATAACAAAAGACCGTAACATACAATACAGAGACAAAACATCATACGACCACAAGCAATTGTGGATCTTTACTGACGGGTGCACTTCGGAATGTAGCAGTTATGAATGAATATAACCCCAGTGTAGGTAATTACATATCTGCCACTGGGGTTATATTCATTCATACCAAGTGGTAGATATGTAATTAGCGAGCTCTGGAATTTCAAGGAAAATCGAAGAGCTCCACTGGGGTTGTATTCATTCATATCAATCACTTCCTTATGTGCACCGCATCTTCTAGGAGGTTGTCAAGTGTTCTCGTCTTCGTAGTTGGTGTTTTGCGTATCTTTACATCCGCAGCCATTCTGTACATCGAATCAAACCAAAACCAAATAACTGTTATCATCGAATAAAACCAAAACCAAATAACTGTTATCATCGAATCAAACCAAAACCAAATAACTGTTATCATCAAAACCAAAAATCAAAATGAGGAACACATTCAAATCATTGAATCAAACCCAAAAATACCCAAATAACACATTCAAATCATTGAATCAAAACCAAATAACAGTTCTCAAACACATTCCTCGAAACAAAAACCCACAAGAATCAAAACCAAAACACATTCAAAACCTCTGTTTTGATACCCAAGACAAAAACCCACAAGAATCAAACCCACAAGAATCAAACAAAACCAAAACACATTCAAAACCGTATATGAGTTATCTAACCCGTATGAAGATAACCCTCTGTTTTGATACCCTAGACAAAAACCCACAAGAATCAAACCCACAAGAATCAAACCCACAAGAATCAAACAAAACCAAAACACATTCAAAACCGTATATGAGTTATCTAACCCGTATGAAGATAACCCTCTGTTTTGATACCCTAGACAAAAACCCACAAGAATCAAACCCAAAAGAATCAAACAAAACCAAAACATATTCAAAACCGTATATGAGTTATCTAACCAGTATGAAGATAACCCTCTGTTTTGATACCCTAGACAAAAACCCACAAGAATCAAACAAAACCAAACCCCTGTTTTGATATCCGAGACAAAAACCCACAAGAATCAAACAATATGAAAATGTGGATTATTATCGATGAAGATGAAAATGATGAAGAATCTAACCTCTGTTTTACCTTGGATTGTTATCGATGAAGATGAAGATGATGAAGATGAAGCTGATGAAGATGATGAACGAAGATGATGAAGATGAAGATGATGATAATCGAAAGATGAAGATGATGATGATAATGGGTGTTGGGAGTTGGGATGTTAAGGGTTGAGAAGTGTGATGAAACTGATCTGATCATTCATATCTTCTATTAATTGTAGATGTTAAGGGTCAAGGGCATAAAGGACTTTTCACAATTGTCAAACGGTCAAACTGACGGAACCCTGACGGCAGGGACTCAAACTGTTATAAATTCATAAGGTCAGGGGCTCAAAAAACCAAAAAATGAATTTAGGGGCTCAGGTTGATGTTTGGGACATACCACAGGGACGCAAATTGCATTTTTCTCTTTTTTAGAAGAATTTGAATATTTAACTATGAACTAGTAAAAACTAAAAACTGATGGTAGTATTAAACAAGGTATTACTGACCTAATAGTCTAGTGGTATGGTGTTTCTCTTTACAAATGTAAGATTAGTGTTAAATTCTGAAAAATGCAAGATAAAGATGGAATTAAAGTGTTAAAAAAATTGTTGTTCAAAAAACAAGGTATTTCTTGTTTATATTATTTTGATGGCGGGGCTGGGACCTGGGACACAAAGGAACTCAAGTAGGGTCGTGAATTGAGTCGAGTTGGATTAGGATCATGCTTTGACTTGTTCGAAGTTAAGCAAGTCACCTCAGCTCGACTTGTTTGTTTTAACGAACTAAAATGTTGAACTCGAGCTTGTAAAAAGCTCGAACCAACTCGTTTATTTTTAAAACTAAAATAAAATTGTATCTTAAACAACCAAAGTTGTATATCCCATAGAACTATTTTTATTGTCTATCCCTTCATTTTTAAACCGAGTTGCTATAGAAGATACATTTCCCAACATCAAACTTGTAAGTGATTATGATCGGACAAAATTTTGTTGATGTTGTAAGTTTTTTTATGGTTTGATCATTTTAGGGTTATGTGTATGTGAAGGGCGGATGCGGATCAAAATAAGATGAATTTAACGTGAGAAGTGTAAGAAGCAACTTGGGACTTTAATTGTTAAGATTAAGAGGATGACAAAAATTCGTAATTAATTACAAGTTAGTAAGGCTTTGTGGTATGGTGATGGTCCTCCATTGGAGGATGATCCACCACGTAAGCGACACGTAGAATGAGTGTGAGGATGGGGCAAAGGGGATGAAACTAAGGAAATGGGGGGATGATCCTAATATAAATTGTATGTATAGGTGTGTGACGAGGTATGGTACTGGATCCGACCCGAGCGGTCGGACTTTCCTGCTATTTATCACCTTTATGTTAAATATTATTATTATTATTATTATTATTATTATTATTATTATTATTATTATTATTACGTACTAACCTGCGAGGCCCAGCGCATTGTAGTTTACATACTACACTAGGCTGTGGGCTTGTAGAGACAACCCCTAACTGGGCCTGGCCCATTGAGGTTAGGGTTTCCCATATCTCCTATATAAGGAGGTCTCCACCTCCTTATTAGGGCATGCAATATGGGGCAAACACTTTGGTAGCTGAAAATAGGGGATTCTTCCCCTACCGGCCGTCTCTACATCCCCGTTTTTTCTCTTTTCTTCTTATTTGCAGGTATAGGAATCGGGTGAAGAAGACGAGATGTGGACATATCCGTATTCATCACCGTAGAAGTACCGACCCGCTCGGGTTCACTCTTTTACAGTGTGTGAGAGAGGGGGATGGACGTCGGAAACGTCTGGATGGAGACGCCTAGGACGCCGCTGGAGGGGGGCGAAATGGAGAGGGGGCCGGCCGATGGGGACGGTCCAAAGCCGAAACCTATACCGTGCAGCCTAATTAGTAATGGTTGAAAATGGTAAAATGGAGAATTCGTCTTGCGTTAACCTTTTTTTATTAAATACAAGTCCACTATTTAATTTAAACTAACATTTAAATGCTTCCATTTTTTAAATTATACCAAAAAATATTTGAAAAAAAATTATACCAAATAATCAATAAGGTTGTTAACTTTATTACAAGTAAAATATTATTATACTTTTTTCAGTGTCATTTCTTTTAAAACTGTAAAGCACTATGCGATACAAAGTATTGATATCTTTTGTTATGTTTTGTTAGGGTGAGAGGGGCACTCCTCTCTTAGGGGAGTGACCTCTCTTACACACACCCAATCAGCACGCGCCACGTCAACTCCCCTCACACCCTCAATTTGATGGCGGCATTCCTCTCTTGAGGGACTTGTTTTTTATTTTTTTAATTAAGGGGGGGAAATACTTGATTGGTTGAATCAATGGTGGGCCACCCTCTCCCTCTCTCCCTTCATGCGGTGAACACCCACCGAAATCCATCCCCGATTAGGCTCCCCGAGTTGATGGCGGCGGTGTTCCCGCTCAGGGACTCACCTCACCGCATCCCTCCCCGAGAAGTGCCCCGCTCACCCTTATGTTTTGTTATGTGTTGTTATGCGTGGTGTAAATACACTCGCATTTAAACCACTCATATACACATGTTGCCACCTCGTTGCTCAAAACAAATGATTAGTTAAGACAGAGGCGATGATGTTATGTAATTAGCTGAAAATTAAGCAAGGAAAGCCTAAAATATTAATGTTACTCTATTTAAAATTTAGAGGGTGTTTGGGATTACGTTTTGGAGTGATTATTTGATTATTGTGTTAAAATACTAGTATATTTCCAGTATAAATGTGCCTGTTATTTATATATTTTACTTACTTATATATTTATATATTTTATTTTCTTAACAGTTTCTTTTTATTTGTTTCATTGTGAGGTTTGGAGTTTGGGCTCTTCTCTTTTCTCGGGCTTGCTTTGCAACTGGGCTCCTTCACTTGGGCTTGTAGCCGTTTAAAGACAGCTGGTGATTAGCTGGTGTTTAGGGTTTCTAACCCTTATAATGGGCAGAAGGTTCCAGGGCTTACTCACTCGAGCATTTCATTTCTCTTGTTCATTATTCCATCGTTCTCTGCTGAGTTACCCTATCCTCACAAGTTCATTCGTGAGTCTAGGGTTGTTTACCTTCTCTTGTATAAGATCATCCGGCTGGAGATCTTTTGTTCTTTGTTTGATTATTAATCTGTGATGACAGAATTACTTTGTCTTTGTATTTGATACTTCATAATAAAAGTGTCTGATTCTTGGGTTCTGACACGGTATCAGAGCCCCAAGGTTGAATTGGGCTCTGGTTCTTCTTCCGTTGCGGTACAAAGCTCCGGCTGACCTTTTCTTGTCCGACCTAGGGTTTCTTCCGTTACGGCATCCTATGCTCTGGTCCCTGTTTCTGGAGTATTCCTGCTCAGTGGAGACGGTGTAGATCTGGGAGTGTGAAACCCTAATTTCTAGGGTTTTGGTTAACTTCTGGTTTCCGGTGACGGCGCTGTTGTGGAAACCCTAACTTGGAGTGGTTGCTTTTATTGGAAGAGAAGATCCTCGTTGGTCCCGTTAGGGCAAACCAACAGGAATTTTTTTCCGGTTTTCTTACCTGTGTCTTGTAACCCTAAGTGAAGGTTACAGACCTGGTCCACCTCTGCTGGCACTTACTGTGAGATCGTTCCTCCCTTCTCCCTTTATTTTCTTGTTTGCATCACGGTGTCTTGTGTCTAGGCATTTTTTATACCGGGTTTTAGGCAAGACCGGTTTGATTATTGGGACACAGAGAGGGTTCACTCTGTTGCATTTGTGTCTGGTTTGGTCCGTTGTGTTGTGGCTCCCTGGTCATTGTCTGCGGAGGCACCTTGAGTGACGAACCTCTAATCGGACCTCTGTCCAGGCTTCGCTGGTGTCTGTTTGGTTCTCTGCTCTTTCTGGTTGTTTTTATCTGTTTGCTTGTCTGTTCTGTGGTTATTTTGACTGCTCTATTCTGTGTTTACTTGTCTTGCTATTATGACTGATAAAACTGAATCTGCTGTGACTTTGGTTAGTAAGTTAGATGCTAGTGACCCATTATATCTTCATGCTAGTGACTCTAGTGGGCTCACAATTGTTAGCATAAAACTAAAAGGGACTGAGAATTATGTGGTCTGGTCTAATGTTATGAAACTTGCTCTAATGGCTAAAAATAAACTAGGCTTCATTGATGGAACTTGTAGTAAATCTAAAGACAATGATGTTCTTGCTAGTCAGTGGGATCGATGTAATTCTATTGTGCTCACCTGGATTCTGAACTCTGTTTCTGATGAATTATATGTTGGTCAAGTCTATTCTAAACTTTCCTCAGAAGTGTGGGATGATTTGAAGGATACTTATGATAAAGTTGATGGGTCAGTTGTGTTTAGCTTATATCAAAAAATCAACTCTGTTAGTCAAAATTGATCTAGTGTGTCTGAGTATTATCATAAAATCAACACTATGTGGAAACAATTTGATGCTATGCTTCAACTGCCTTCTTGCACCTGCAATGCTTCTACTAAATTCAATGAGTTCAGTCAATTAATCAAACGTATGCAATTTTTAATGGGGTTAGATGAATTTTATCAACCTGTTAGAACCAATCTGTTGACAAGGGACCCTTTACCAACTATCAAAACTGCTTTTTCTATCATCTCTAGAGAAGAATCTCATAGAGGTTCTAACAGTTCTTCTAAAGTTCCCAATGTAGGATTTGCTACTAAATCTAACAATTTCAATGATAACAAGAAAAAATTCAATAAAGGTCCCAACCCAAATCTAAAATGCTATCATTGCAACAAAATTGGACATGCAGTTGATAAATGTTTTGAACTACATGGTTATCCTCCAAACTATAGACCAAAACCTACTCAAAGCAGTTCACAGTGGGCTAGGTCAAACAATGCTGCTAGTAGTGGTACTGGTTCTTCTATGAATAATGCTGTCAATGATAAAAATTCTAGCTCTTTGAACTCCTTGACTGCTGATCAATTTTCTAAGTTGCTAGGTTTGCTTAATGAGAATAAAACACAGGACACAAATAAGTCCAATGTAGGAGGTAAATGCTTCAATTCCTTCTCTGAATATAAAAATATTTTCTGTTTCAACTCAAAACTATTCTCTTCACAAAAACAAAACTGGATTATTGATTCTGGTGCAAACCAGCATATGGTTATGTCTAGTGAGAATATGTTCAATCTTGTTGATGTTTCTGAATATAATATAACTGTTAAGCATCCCAATGGTACTGATGCTAAAGTCACTCAAATTGGATGTTTTAAACTTTCTGACTCTGTTATTCTAAAAGATGTGTTTGTTGTTCCTGAATATTGTGTGAACCTTATCTCTGTGTATAAGCTAGCCAAAGACAATAAGCTTAAGGTTGTGTTTGATGAAAACTCTTGCTATATTCAGGATTCATGCTTAAAGAAAACCCTGGTGACTGGTAGACAAACTGAGGGTTTATATTTCTGTGGTAACTCTCTAAGTTCTAGTTTTTCTTGTCTAAGCATGGCTGAAAAAGCAAAGCTCTGGCATTCCAGGCTGGGTCATCCAGCTGAACAAGTGTTAAAGGTTCTTCAACTTAAATCTGAGTCTATTTCTAACCCTTGTGATATATGTCACAAGGCTAAACAACATACGTCCCCATTCCCTCTCAGTGACCATCAATCATCTAAGATTAGGGACCTCATTCACTTAGATGTTTGGGGTCCCTACAAGGTCACTAGTGTGGAAGGATACAAATACTTCCTTACTATTGTAGATGATTTCACCAGATCCGTTTGGGTTTATCTGATGAAATCTAAGTCAGAAGTTTTTGAAAATATAGAAAGTTTTTACAATCTTGTTAAAACTCAATTTGAAGTCAACATCAAAGTGTTTAGGAGTGATAATGGATCTAAGTTCACCAACTCTCAAATGACTGCTTTTGTTAAACTAAAAGGTATCATCCATCAAACCTCCTGCACCTATACTCCACAACAAAATGGTATTGTGGAAAGGAAACATAGACACTTGTTGAATATTGCTAGAGCTCTGCTATTTCAATCCAATGTCCCTCTTAGGTTCTGGTCTGAATGTGTTCTTACAGCATCTTACTTAATTAACAGGCTTCCTTCTTCTGTGTTACATGGGTGTTCTCCTTATGAAAAACTGTTTGGTTTCAAACTTTCTCTTGATCACTTGAAAATCTTTGGTTGTCTTTGCTATTTCACTATCTTAAATAACCCTGATAAACTTGAAGAAAGAGCTAAAAAATGTGTTTTTATGGGGTACTCTAATTTTAAAAAGGGATATAAGGTGTGGAGTCTAGAACAGAAAAAATTCCTCTTCTCCAGGGATGTTAGTTTCCATGAAACCACATTTCCTTTTAAAAATGAATCACATTCTGTTCTAGAAGGTACAAATAACTTAAATCAATTAAATTTTTTTGATACCTTTGATTTTTCAAGTGACCTAAATCCCAATGATGAAGAGAAGGTCACCACTGACTCAACTACCCTAACACAGCAACACAGTGATGAGGTTAAATCACCTGTGGATAGTAATACTCAGAAGTCACCAGGGACTGATGACATATCTGAGGGTAATGAGTCCTTAGGAAATGAAACTGGTCCTGTGAGGGCTGAGTCTAGTAGTGTAAATGATGAGTCAAACCTTCCTGAGGGTATCATTCCCACTAGAAGATCTTCTAGATCCTCGACCGCCCCTAAAAGATTTGATGACTTTATTGTTGGCAACGCTAAATATAGTTATGATAAAGTAGTTAATTATTCCAACCTACCTAGTGAAAATATATGTTTTGCTGCCAATATAAATAAAATTAGTGAACCACACACTAATAAAGAAGCCCTTAAAGATAAAAGGTGGATTGATGTGTGAATGAAGAATTGTCTACACTATATAAAAACAATACCTGGGACATTGTAGATATCCCTAGTGGTACTAAACCTATTGGTGTAAATGGGTGTTTAAAGTTAAATATAAGTCAACAGGTGAAATAGATAGATTTAAAGCTAGGCTTGTTGCTAAGGGGTTTAACCAACGTGAAGGGATTGACTTTGAGGAAACATTCTCCCCTGTTGTCAAAATGGTTACAGTCCGATGTGTTGTTAGTCTATCTGTTCAAAACAACTGGCCCCTATACCAACTGGACGTTAATAATGCCTTTCTTTATGGTAATCTTAAGGAAGATGTCTATATGACTCTTCCCGATGGGTTAAATATTGATCAACAGAATAAAGTTTGTAAGTTAAACAAATTTTATATGGGTTAAAACAAGCCCCACGCATGTGGAATGAGCGGCTTGTTCAAACATTAGTCAAAATTGGGTTTGTGCAATCTAAATGTGATCATTCCATGTTTATTAAGTCCGAAAAATCTGTCTTTATTGTTCTCTTAGTGTATGTTGATGATATTGTGTTAACAGGGAAGTGTGATTATTCGACCCGTTTGGCTCATCTAAGGAATCCTCCATTATGATGACTACCAACGAGATCTAACCAATTCTTGACCTATTATTCAATATAGCGAACATTATCGCTTTAATTCGACTCAACTTTTATTCTACAATTCAACTACACATATGCTAATTATCAAAATTTACCAAATGTAACGAATCAAGTTACATACCTTCAATGCACGCCTTTCAAACGCAAGTCAACACCGGCTTGTCCGCTCGACGCTCCGGTATCCTTTCCTATAGAGTTCAACCATAGCATGTTTAGAACTCCTTTTCAATTATACATTACATAATCCGCCCAAACATCACAATGCGCGTTTTTAACTTAATTTGCAGTTTCGAGCCTTCTTTGAGGCATTTCTACAAACCCTTATAGGGCAGAATTTTATATCATTTATATTCTAGTTCATGGCTTATCTCTTGGCCTCGGTTAACATTAATTTAGCTACCACATATAGAATTAAGCATGAAATTTTTATAAATCAGTTTCTATGAATCAATTTACACTAGGATAGCCTTCTAAACTCTAGTGTTCATCATTTTCTCACAAAACCCATGAATCACCTTCAATGTGTTCATGAAATTTTTAGAATTTAGGCATGATTTCACATATTGTTGTCTAGGTTTTACTCCTAGACACTATATCATTCCTATTTTACCCAAATAACAAACATGCATCATCAAATTTCAGATTTCCCAAATTCATGAGAATTTCAAGTAGAGAATTCTCATCAAATTTTACATACCTTATAACCCTCTTGCGATGAGGATGACAATTCTCAGCTCAGATTTCGTTTTGGATCAGATTTGAACCTTCAATTTAAGTGTTTTGTGGAATTTAGGGTTTTGAAAAAGCTTGGTCGCCCCCCCCCCCCCTTGCTTCTGGTTGATCCCCCGTACTCAATTATGGGTTTGTGTTTTAATAAAAATGTTTTTATTAAACATTAGTTTCAGTTTAAACACTTTTGGTCCCTCGATTCTCTTTAGTTGACAATTGAGTGTTTTAACTTACTTACGAGTTAATACAAGACTACTAATTAACGGAGTTATCTAGTCCCCGTTAGTTCGTTCTGGTTTATTTATACTTTATAATTCTAATATAAAGTTTTATATTTTCGGGGTGTTACAAGTCCACCCCCCTTAAAAAGGGTTTCGTCCCCGAAACCGAATTACGTACCAAATAAAGTAGGGTAGAGTCGTTGCATCTCCTCTTCGGATTCCCATGTAGTATCCGCACCCTTTCTGTGTTCCCATTTAACCTTTACTTGATTGATCTCTTTATTCCTTAAGGTTTTTACCTTACGATCCAAAACCGCGATGGGCTTTACCACATAGTTTAGCCTGTCATCCACCTCGATGTCTTCGTAGTGGATATAAATTGTCTCATCCGCTAAACATTTCCGAAGATGTGACACATGAAATGTGTTATGAATTCCGCTTTGTTCCTCCGGTAGTTCAAGGCGGTAAGCTACCTTTCCTACCGGTTCTACGATCGCAAACGGCCCGATAAACCTCGGGCTCAATTTTCCTCTTTTTCTAAACCGGATAACCCCCTTCCATGGGGATACTTTGAGCATGACTTTGTCGCCAACCTGGAACTCGATCGGTCTCCTCCTTTTGTCAGCAGACGACTTTTGTCTATCTTGAGCCGCTTTCAAGTGTGCCCGAACCGCATCAATCTTTTCATTAATGGCTCGTACAATATCTTGGTGGGCGAGTTCACGTGGGCCCACTTCACCCCAACATACCGGGGTTCGGCATTTCCTACCATAGAGCATTTCGTACGGTGCCATCCCAATACTAGCATGGTAGCTGTTGTTATAAGAAAACTCGACCAATGGTAGATAAACATCCCAACTTCCTCCAAAGTCGATTATACATGCCCGTAGCATGTCCTCCAACATTTGTATTGTTCTTTCACTCTGTCCATCCGTCTGAGGATGGTACGCAGTGTTGATGAACAATTTGGTTCCCATTTGCTCTTGGAAATCTTGCCAGAAATTTGAAGTGAACCGGATATCCCTATCGGACACGATGGATACCAGTACTCCATGGCGTGCTATTATCTCATTAGTGTAAACTTCTAACATCTTTTCTGACGTATAAGTCTCACGAATCGGAATGAAGTGAGCACTTTTCGTCAATCTATCCACCACTACCCATATAGCATCAAAACCGCGGTTCGTCTTTGGTAGTTTGGTTAATAGGTCCATCGTAATATGTTCTCATTTCCAAACCGGGATTTCTAACGGTTGGAGTTTACCGTATGGTTTTTGGTGCTCCTCCTTGACTTGTAGACATGTCAAGCATTTTTCCACGTATTTCACAACATCTCTTTTCATTCCGGGCCACCAATAGTTTTGTTTTAAGTCGTTATACATTTTGGTTGCTCCCGGGTGGATGGAATAACGGGACTTGTGAGCTTCATCGAGTAGAAGCTTTTTAACTCCACATGTGTTAGGAACCCAAATTCTATTGAAACGTGTTTTCAAACCGTGGTTGCCTACTTCGAGATCTTTAACTTGGCCAACAATCCTTTCCTTTCTCCAGTTTTCCATCTTTACTGCTTCATCTTGTGCTCCTCGGATTCGTTCAAGTAAGCCCGAGGTCACAACGAGCTGCAATGATTGTACTCGTATCGGGGCATAATCTACCTTTCGGCTCAACGCATCAGCCACTACATTGGCTTTCCCGGGGTGGTAGTGTATTTCACAATCGTAATCCTTGACTGTTTCTAACCATCGTCTTTGGCGCATATTTAACTCCTTCTGATCTAAGAAGTATTTTAGGCTCTTGTGGTCGGTGAATATGGTGCACTTTACCCCATATAAATAGTGTCTCCGTATTTTTAACGCAAATACCACCGCAGCCAATTCGAGATCGTGCGTGGGATACTTCTTTTCATGTATCTTCAATTGCCTCGAGGCATAAGCTATAACTCTGCCCCGTTGCATCAAAACGCATCCGAGCCCTGATAATGAGGCATCCGAGTAAACCACTAAGTCTTCGACTCCGTCCGGCAACGTTAATACCGGAGCTTGAGTTAATTTCTCTTTTAGCGTCTGAAACGCCCTTTCTTGTTCAACACCCCAAATGAACTTTTCTTCCTTCCGGGTTAACTTTGTTAGTGGCGATGCAATCTTGGAGAAATCTTGAATGAATCTCCTATAGTATCCCGCAAGCCCTAAGAAGCTTCTAATTTCCGAAGGGTTCTTCGGGGGATTCCATTTCGGCACGGCCTCAACTTTTGACGGATCCACCAATATTCCATCGGCACTTATGATGTGGCCGAGGAATTGCACCTCTCGTAACCAAAAGGCGCACTTCGAGAATTTCGCATATAACCTTTCTCGTCTAAGTGTCTCTAACACCTCTTGTAAGTGGTGTGCGTGCTCAGCTTCACTTTTTGAATACACCAAAATATCGTCGATAAACACGATGACTGATTTATCCAGCATTGGCTTGCAAACCCGGTTCATAAGGTCCATGAAAGCCGCGGGTGCATTTGTTAACCCAAATTACATCACGAGGAACTCGTAATGTGCGTATCGCGTGCGGAAAGCCGTCTTCAGCACATCTTCCTCCTTGAACTTTAGTTGGTGATACCCCGATCTAAGGTCAATCTTTGAAAACCAGTTCGCACCTTGTAATTGGTCGAATAGATCATCTATCCTCAGAAGTGGGTATCGATTCTTTACCGTGAGCTTGTTTAACTCCCGGTAATCGATACACATGCGCATGCTTCCGTCTTTCTTTTTCACGAACAGTACCGGTGCGCCCCAAGGAGACACACTCGGCCTTATGAATCCTTTGTCAAGCAGGTCTTGAATCTGGGACATCAACTCTTGTAATTCCAATGGCGCGAGTCGGTACAGTGCTCTAGCAATGGGTTTTGCGCCCGGAATCAATTCGATTCCGAACTCTACTTCTCGTTCGGGCGGTATCCCCGGTAAATCTTCCGGAAATACATCTTCGAAGTTCCGTACTACCGGTACGTCTCCAATCTTCAGTGATTCTTTCTCGGGCTCATTCGCGTATATCATAAACGCCTTACATCCTTGTTTCATAAGCTTGTGTGCTTTCAACATCGAGCATATTATGGGATTACCTCCTTTTTCGCCATAGATAGTGACGTGTTTTCCGCTCGGAGATGTTAGCTTTATCTCTTTACGGAAACACACAACCTTTGCGTTGTGCTGAGATAGCCAATCCATCCCAACAACTACTTGAAATTCCCCCATTGACATCGGGATTAGGTCTATCAAGTATTCTTCATCATCAATGCTTAATTTGCAGCCTCGACAAATATCACAAACTATAAAACTTTTGTTGTCCCCTATTTCAACTTCTAAGGGCACAGATAATTTCGTCAATACAAATGAAGGATGTCGAATAAATCCATGTGAAATGAAGGATTTATTCGCACCCGTATCAAACAATACACGTGCAGGAATTGAGTTTATTGTGAATGTACCTGAGACCACATCGGGTTCTGTTTTTGCTTCAACTGCTGTAAGTTGGAAGGACCTAGCTTTCGCCTTTGGGGCTTCCGTTGGAGATTCTTTAGTGTCTCTCTTTCCAACCAATTCTGGGCATTCAGACTTTTTGTGGTCGGGCTGATAACATTTATAGCAAACGGAAACCTTTCCGGGGCATAACGATGCGGTGTGTCCCGTCTTTCCACATACCGGACACGGCTTGTCTTTGAAGCGGCATTCACCCTTGTGCCCCTTTCCACACACCTTGCAACTTGGCGACCCGCCTTTAGCATCCACTTTCTTTCCCGATTCCACAGTTCAAGATTTCTTTGTAGGGCTTGGATTCACATCCTGTGCCCTTCGGTCACCCCTTTCAACTTGTTTCTTCAATTCAATTTCCCGTTCCCGAGCAACGTTTATGATCTCGATAAGGGTCTCGTGTTTTGAAGGAGTCATAAACTCCCTATACTCGGCGCTCAACATGTTATAGTAGTAGTAGATCTTCTGTTCTTCATTCGTCACCAATTCGTTGCAAAATTTCATCTTATCCATAAACGTCGCCGTGATCTTGTCTATGGTCTCGCCCTTGTGTCTAAGTTGCATGAACTCTTCTTTGATTTTATTAATGACCGCCTTGGGACTATGATGTTTAAGAAACGGCGTCTTAAACTCCTCCCATGTCATGGCCCTCGCTGCTTCGGCTCCTATTTCCTTCTTTTTATTGTCCCACCAATCTTTGGCTTGACCCCTCAGCTGACCCGTTCCGTAAGCAACAAAGTCACTTTCGTCACAATGGGTCCTTTCGAACACTTCTTCAATATCGCTTAACCATCTCTGGCATATTATAGGGTCAACCTCCCCGTTGTAGATTGGCGGTTTACACGCCATAAACTCTTTGTACGAACATCCCTTACGTTTTCCCGATTTATCTTTTATAAGGTTGACACTATCTTCCAACCTTTTGACTCGTTCTTCGACAAGCGACAACACCGTGTTTTGAATTTTGTCTATAAACCCGGATAGACTACCTTCAATTGCCTTTCCCACTTCTTCGGCAATTATCTCTTTCATTTGTTCGGTGCTTGTCGGCACCGGATCATTATCGTTTCCTTTCGACATCTTGAAACTGAAATGTTTACATTAAACATTTCATTTATAACATAGCTTTATTTGCTTTGGTTTAGCCAAGTGCGTGACTTACTTTTACCATTCACATTCGGTGCACTTTCCGGGTTTGAGTGTGTTAACACACCCTTCCCATGCACATTAATTTGCATCTCATTTCTTACATAAGATAGAATCTACTAAAATGATGAATTAATTCTTACCGGACGATCGATCAAGCTTGAACCGAACACTTGTTGACAACCTTAAGCTCGGATTACCAACTTGTAACACTCATCTTATATTTTGAATTTAATTATCATAAAAATATAGTATATGAAAAAGCAAATTTTATAATTATCAAAAACTTAGTTAGTAAACTAAGTTATACTTCGTCATAGAGTTTAACATAGTCAAATAACAGAAATAAACCATTCATCATCCAGTAGTGTTTACAAACAACATAGTTTAATAGATTATATTAATGCGGAAGCGTCCAAAATGTGTGTTCGGTTCTTGAAGCATTGTCTTGATCGTCATCCACATACATGCAATACCTAGAAACTGGAAATTTTTAACAAAAATTAGTATTAGAGTTCTTAGAAATATTACATAATCGAAACTACGCTCAAAAACGGATTCGATTAACCAGGATATACATAATTTAACATAAAGGTCAGGACTCTACCGTAACTTACGGTAGCCACCGTAAGTTACGGTAGACGATGGATCACCTTGGTCTGCCGTAAGGCAGTATATAACTACCGTAACGTTTTTGTTCTCTACCGTAAGTTACGGTGGAGACCGTAACTTACGGTGGACTCTGTAACTTTGTGTTTGTCCCATTTATTCATTTCACCCAAACCCGAATCCTCGCATTTCTCATTCTAACAAACCAGCCGGCTAAATTCTCATATTCTAATATGTCTTTTATTAACAATAACAAAGACCGAGTAACCATATTACGATGCATTAGCCACGCATTATTTGATTATTCGACCCGTTTGGCTCATCTAAGGAATCCTCCATTATGATGACTACCAACGAGATCTAACCAATTCTTGACCTATTATTCAATATAGCGAACATTATCTCTTTAATTCGACTCAACTTTTATTCTACAATTCAACTACACATATGCTAATTATCAAAATTTACCAAATGTAACGAATCAAGTTACATACCTTCAATGCACGCCTTTCAAACGCAAGTCACCACCGGCTTGTCCACTCGACGCTCCGGTATCCTTTCCTATAGAGTTCAACCATAGCATGTTTAGAACTCCTTTTCAATTATACATTACATAATCCGCCCAAACATCACAATACGCGTTTTTAACTTAATTTGCAGTTTCGAGCCTTCTTTGAGGCATTTCTACAAACACTTATAGGGCAGAATTTTATATCATTTATATTCTAGTTCATGGCTTATCTCTTTGCCTCGATTAACATTAATTTAGCTACCACATATAGAATTAAGCATGAAATTTTTATAAATCAGTTTCTATGAATCAATTTACACTAGGATAGCCTTCTAAACTCTAGTGTTCATCATTTTCTCACAAAACCCATGAATCACCTTCAATGTGTTCATGAAATTTTCAGAATTTAGGCATGATTTCACATATTGTTATCTAGGTTTTACTCCTAGACACTATATCATTCCTATTCTACCCAAATAACAAACATGCATCATCAAATTTCAGATTTCCCAAATTCATGAGAATTTCAAGTAGAGAATTATCATCAAATTTTACATACCTTATAACCCTCTTGCGATGAGGATGACATTTCTCAGCTCAGATTTCGTTTTGGATCATATTTGAACCTTCAATTTAAGTGTTTTGTGGAATTTAGGGTTTTGAAAAAGCTTGGTCACCCCCTTGCTTCTGGTCGATCCCCCGTACTCAATTATGGGTTTGTGTTTTAATAAAAATGTTTTTATTAAACATTAGTTTCAGTTTAAACAGTTTTGGTCCCTCAATTCTCTTTAGTTCACAATTGAGTGTTTTAACTTACTTACGAGTTAATACAAGACTACTAATTAACGGAGTTATCTAGTCCCCGTTAGTTCGTTCTGGTTTATTTATACTTTATAATTCTAATATAAAGTTTTATATTTTCGGGGTGTTACAAGAACTTCATGTTGATTTGAATATTCCGGTTGTGTTGAAGTGCGGTAACACAGCAGCATTGTCTATTGCTGCCAATCCTGTCTTTCACGACAGAACAAAGCATTTCGAAGTTGATTTATTCTTCCTAAGGGAGAAAATTGCATCAGGGTTGATCAAAACTCAAGGTGTCAAGACCGAGCATCAGCTAGCTGACATATTTACCAAAGGCTTACTCCCAAAAACCCATGCTGAAATGTGTAAGTCGTTAGGGCTTTCTAATTTATTTGCACATTTAAACTGAGGGGGGATGTTAAAATACTAGTATATTTCCAGTATAAATGTGCCTGTTATTTATATATTTTACTTACTTATATATTTATATATTTTATTTTCTTAACAGTTTCTTTTTATTTGTTTCATTGTGAGGTTTGGAGTTTGGGCTCTTCTATTGTCTCGGGCTTGCTTTGCAACTGGGCTCCTTCACTTGGGCTTGTAGCCGTTTAAAGACAGCTGGTGATTAGCTGGTGTTTAGGGTTTCTAACCCTTATAATGGGCAGAAGGTTCCAGGGCTTACTCACTCGAGCATTTCATTTCTCTTGTTCATTATTTCATCGTTCTCTGCCGAGTTACCTTATCCTCACAAGTTCATTCGTGAGTCTAGGGTTATTTACCTTCTCTTGTATAAGATCATCCGGCTGGATATCTTTTGTTCTTTGTTTGATTATTAATCTGTGATGACAGATTTACTTTGTCTTTGTATTTGATACTTCATAATAAAAGTGTTTGATTCTTGGGTTCTGACATATTGCGTTTGTAAAACATAAATAATCTAAAAAAGTGTTTGGATGAAAAAATGATTATCTGCCTCCAAAACGCAGTTTTGGAGAAACATGTACCTACATGCTTTTTCAAAACGCACGTAAAATCTATTTTGAAAACGCATAATCTACTTTGAAAACGCAACACCAACACCCCCTTAAACGTCTATGACTTTTATATAATTCAATATTTCTTTTTCTTTATTTTAATCATGCCATATTTTTCACTTGTGTTTACTTTTTTTATGAAATTACGTTTCCACCATTTTTATAGCTCAAATACTTTTATATACTTAACTTATTTAACTTAAAAAAAAAAAGCTTATACCATAAATCAAGCATTTTTTTTTGTTTAGTATGTTTATAATATTAACGGATTTTATATAAAAAGTAGTTTTTTAGTGTAATACATTGTGTGAATAACTGTGTTGTTATACTAATTTACAAGGTAATATTGTGTGCTCAAGTCCATTTACAAACGCATGTTTCTGATGTCACAACAACGCCAAGTAAAATGACATAATAACACAGTTATTTACTTGGTGTGTTTTTTGAAAAAAAAAATCGTTTTTAATTGTAAGGCCCGCATTTGCGTCTAACGGAAGTGACAACCAAAAGACACTAGAAACATAAACTTTTAAAAACGTCCAAACTTTTCGCAATTGAAAGGTAAATATACTAATAACATTAATACGCAACTTTGACAAAATTTGGGCATGACCCGTCCATAGGATGAGTGTATCCCTGTTTTAACTATCATCTATATAAAAAGTCTACAACCCATTTAACAGACGCAACCAAAAACCATAACATCAAGTTTAAAAAGTATACCTACTAACAAGGTTATACACAACAAGTATTTTGACCCATAATATTACTACAAAATAGCGGAAGCGCTTGATGGTCATAGCATGTATATGTGTTCACTCCAACTTGCCAAGTCGCCTAAGATGAGGATTTACCTACATTCAACATAAACAAATAAGTTAGCATTTCGTTACTAACCAAATTATCTAAAAAATCGATTCGTCTCTATCACGGCCTTACATCATTCAATTACATTACTAACCGTTAGACGGTTCATTACATGCTCGCCTCAATGTAGAGACTAGCATACTTTTCTTAACTTACCCGCTAACAACGGGTACTAATATTTCTAACATAACTTCCATTCGATTCTTTCATGAAGAACGAATATATTCTTTACATATACTTACACTCCAATCCGAGAAGGACGGATAGAGTAGACTTTCATTCGTTACATACTTAACTTCCCATACCCGGTTCGACTAGAAGGAACCGAGTATGATGCATTCTCCTTCATAACTTATTCATTTCTCACGACCCGTTTATGACGGATCTTACTTTTTACTTTCAACAACTATAGATTCAAATATCACAATTTATCATAACGACACAAAACAATTGGGATTAGCATACACATGACAACATAATGGAAATATGGTGTACACGAACGTACCTCGATCTTGTGAACCTTCCGACTTCCTAGTATTGGAACCTTCTTCACTCACGCCTATATCAACACATTCATTCATTTATTTAGTATCCCACCATTTCATTCAATTATCTTGCAAATTACACATATTTATTCTTTCAAGCATTTCATCAAACACTTGGCGGGTTTCGTATTTGTGGGACACTAAGTACAAGCTTTTAAAGCACAATTCCTACTAGTTCATTTCAATATTCATCAACAAACAATCAAGTTCATAATATTCTCTTGTCCTATTCAAATTTGTTTAAGATTCAAGTACTACAACATCATCTTATATCAAATTCACACACAATCACTACTAATTTTCCACCATTCTACACCTCTAATAATTCATATCAAATGGGTTATGCAATTATCTTTTCAAATGATCGAATTCACGCATAAATACACATGATTCCTGTTCTATAGAAAAGTCCTAACTCCAATCTACACACTTTCTTGTTTAAAATTCAAGATTGGGTCATAACCCACTTCCTACAAGTCATGATTTCAAGAAATTGAACTTACCTCCTTAAAATCGAGCTTAGATGGGTGTAGATTCGAGTTCATGCAGTTGATTATCTTCTAAATTTCTACCCAATTTGATTGAATTTGGTGAACAAGGGTTTCACCCTTGGTTCCCTGTTTTGATCGATCCCCAGAACGCACATATGTGTGTTTTTGGGGTTTTCCTCCCTCTAATACCCATACTTTACAATTACTCATGTTTAACCCCCATAGAATTTCATTTCTTTAATTAAACACTTTCCACCCTTTAACTAGCTTTTGCAACATTTTTACTAACTAAGTTAATTCTTTTAATTATTTGAACTTAGTTTCATGTTATTCTATTTTGGGGTGTTACAAGTCTACCCCCCTTAAAAGAGATTTCGTCCCCGAAACCTGGGCACATAACAAATTTAAACATTTACATACCGAAGAGAAAAGGGTAGTGCTTCCTCATTTCATCTTCCGCTTCCCATGTGAGTTCCGACCCCTTTCGGTGTTGCCATTGAACCAACACTTGTCTAACAGCCTTGTTGCGGAGATTCTTCACCTTGACGTCTTTAATGGCTATTGGTCTTTGGACATAATTTAACCCCTTGTCCAACTCGATGTCATCGAGAGGTACTAATGTTGTTTCATCCGCAAGACACTTCCTCAACAGCGATACGTGGAAGGTATTGTGAATCTCGTCTAGTGTAGACGGTAATTCTAATCAATATGCAACTCTTCCAACTGGAGCCAAGATTTTAAACGGTCCAATATAACGAGGACCTAACTTACCCCGTTTGCGGAAACGGATTATACCCTTCCATGGAGATACTTTCAGCAGAACATAATCTCCGACTTGAAACTCGATAGGACGCCTTCTCTTGTCCGCGTAAGCTTTTTGCCGATCTTGGGCTGCTTTCATTCGAGCTCTAATCAAATCGATCTTTTCATTCGTCACTGCTATTAAATCACTTGGCGCAAGTTCTCTCTGTCCAACTTCCCCCCAACACACAGGAGTTCTACATTTCCTCCCGTATAATAATTCATAGGGAGCCATTTGAATACCACTATGATAGCTATTATTATAAGAAAATTCTGCTAGTGGTAAATGGTCATCCCAATTTCCGCCAAAATCTAAGGCACAAGCTCTCAACATATCAACAAGCGTTTGGATGGTTCGTTCTGATTGACCATCAGTCTGAGGGTGATAGGCTGTGCTTATGTGTAGCTTCGTGCCCATACTTTCATGAAATTTCTGCCAGTAACGAGAGGTAAATCTAGTATCCCGATCTGAAACGATTGACACGGGCACCCCGTGTCGAGATACAATCTCATTCATATTCCGCCATTCTCTCAGAAGAGTAAGCTTCTCGAATTGGTAAAAAGTGGGCGCTTTTTGTGAGTCGGTCTACAATTACCCATATTGCATCGTGCCCCCTTTTTGTTCTAGGAAGCTTGGTCACCAAGTCCATCGTTATTTCTTCCCATTTCCATACCGGAATATCCAATGGTTGTAATTCCCCGTATGGTTTTTGATGTTCCGCCTTTACTTGGGAGCATGTTAAGCACTTCGCAACATACTTAACAATATCACGTTTCATACCCGGACACCAATAATTGGTCTTCAAGTCCCGGTACATCTTGGTTGCCCTGGGATGAATTGAGTATCGTGATTTGTGAGCCTCGTCGAGTAGAGCGGTCTTGACTTTGCAAAATCGCGGTATCCAAATTCGACCGAATCTTGTTTTGAGTCCGGTCGAATTTTCTTCTAATTTATCGGCTATACCTTTCATTCTTTCTTTCTTTGGGTCTTCTTCTCCAAGCGACTTTATTTGGGAATCTCGTATCATATCAAGTAAACGTGGCGTAACTATTATCTTCATGGATTTAACTTGAATGGGAGGTGGATACTCTTTTCGGCTTAACGCATCAGCTACCACGTTCGCCTTTCCCGGGTGATAAAGGATATCGCAATCGTAATCTTTGATAAGTTCTAACCATCTCCGCTGCCTCATATTTAAGTCTTTCTGCTCGAAGAAATATTTGAGGCTTTTGTGATCCGAGTAAATTGTACATTTTGCACTGTAGAGATAGTACCTCCAGATCTTTAAGGCGAAAACTACTGCCGCCAACTCTAAGTCGTGAGTTGGGTAGTTTCCTTCGTGCGGTTTAAGTTGTCTCGATGCTTAAGCGATAACCTTACCCCTTTGCATTAAAACACACCCTAAACCTTGATGTGAAGCATCTGAATAGACAACCAAATCTTCCGTTCCATCTGGGAGTGTTAAGACTGGAGAACTAGACAACTTTTCTTTTAACACGTGAAAGGCTTCTTCTTGATCTTTGCCCCACACAAACCTCTCCTTCTTCCTTGTCAACTTCGTTAAGGGTATCGCTATTTTTGAAAAGTCTTGAATAAACCTCCTATAATAGCCAGCAAGGCCTAGAAAGATCCTTACTTCAGTTGGAGTTTTTGGGGAAACCCACTTCATTACTGCCTCAATCTTGATGGATCAACCAAAACACCTTCCGAGTTTATTACGTGGCCGAGAAACTGTACCTCTCTGAGCCAAAAGGCGCATTTTGAGAATTTTGCGTAAAGTTTCTCCTTACGGAGAACTTCAAGTATTTCACGCAAGTGTCTCGCATGTTCAGTCTTGCTTCGCGAGTAGACTAGAATATCATCTATGAACACGATCACAGATTTATCTAACATGGGTCGGCATACCCAGTTCATAAGATCCATAAACGCAGCCGGCGCGTTCGTCAATCCAAAGGACATGACTAAAAATTCATAATGCCCATATCGGGTTCTGAACGCGGTCTTTGGAATATCTTCTTCCCATATTATAACTTGATGATACCCCGAACGCAGGTCTATCTTAGAGAACTAACTCGCCCCTTGTAATTAATCAAAAAGATCGTCAATTCTAGGCAAAGGGTAGCGGTTCTTCACGGTCAGCTTATTTAATTCTTTGTAATCGACGCACATGCGCATCGACCCATCTTTCTTCTTAACAAATAAGACAGGCGCTCCCCAAGCCGACACACTCGGGTGTATAAAGAGATTATCTAGTAGATCTTGTAATTGTGTCATTAACTCCCGCATCTCGGTGGGAGCCAATCTATAGGGAGCCTTCGCAACCGGTTTTGCACCCGGATACAATTCGATGCGAAACTCTATTTCTCGTTCGGGAGGGAGTCCCGGCAATTCCTTCGGAAATTCGTTTACGACCTCAACATCTTCAAGCTTCGGGAGGCTTTGTCGAGCGTCTACTACATAAGCTAGGTATGCTCTACTCCCGTTAAGTACGTATTTAACGGCTTGAACAAGGGTGCATAATTTTGTTTCCACATTTCTCTCCCCTTGAATACTCAATTGCCTTCCGCTTGGAGATTGGACAAGCATTACCTTATTTTCACAATTAATCTCAACACGGTGTCGTGCCATCCAATCCATACCTACTATCATTTTAAAGTCCCCCAAAATCATAGGTATGAGGTCGATATCGAATTCTTCATCTTCTATAGTGAATTTGCAGTTTCTACAAATCTCGTGTAACACATAGTTCTTACTATCGGCTATTTCTACTTCTAAAGGTATCGGCATTCGTTCAATCTTAAATGAAAGATATTGTATGATTTCATTTGAAATAAACGACATAGTGGCTCCGGTATCGAACAAAACATAAACCGGTATGGAGTTTAATAGAAAGATACCTGAAACCACATTCGGATGGGACTTGGCTTCTTCGAATGTGATTTGAAACATCCTCCCCTTCGCCTTAGAGCTTTCCTCATTCTTTCCCTCCTTCTTTGATCCTTGCTGAAGTTTAGGACACTCCGACTTAACATGCCCTTTCTGGAAACAGTTGAAACAAGTCTTCGGGTTGTTAGGGCACTTGTAGGATGTATGCCCTTCTTCACCGCATTTATAGCACCCCTTCTTACCCAAAAGGCATTCCCCAGTATGGAGCTTCCCACGTGTCTTGCAAGGAGTAATACCACCCTTCGACTTATCTTTCCTTCCCTGATCTTGGAACCTCGCCTTTTTAGATGGACTTGCATTTGTTCCCTTTTCTGTCGACCTCTTTTCACCACGTTCTTCTTGCCACTTAATTTCAATTTCTCTATCCCGTGCCAGATTGATAAGCTCGTCAAGGATTTCACACTTTGAGGGAGTGATGAACTCCCTAAATTCTGCCTTCAGTATGCCATAAAAGCGATTGATCTTCATTCTTTCAGTCTTCACAAAATCTCCACAAAACTTTATCTTATCTATGAAAGTGTTTGATATTTCGTTTATCGTCTCGTTTTTCTGTCGGAGGCGTAAGAAATCCTCCTGAATCTTATCAATGGCTGACTGAGGACAATGATATCTCATGAAGGGGTCCTTAAATTCTTGCCAAGTCATCATTTGGAGTCTATCCTCACCTATTTCCTTGCTATACGCATCCCACCAATCTTTCGCCTGGAAAGAGAGTTGACCAGTAGCGAACATCACTTGGTCTTCCTTATCACACCTACTTCGTATAAAGACTACCTCTATATTGGAAATCCATCTTTGGCATGCGATTGGATCAATTTTACCATCATACGTTGCAGGATTGCATGCCATGAAATCTTTATATGTGCATCGTCGTTCCTTGCTTTTAACTTTAGAACCCTCAATCAGTTCCTTCAATTCTTCTATCTTGCTAGTCATCATTGCATCCACAACTCCCAACACCCGACTCTCCACTTCTTGAGCTAATCGTGGAAGATTAGCTTGCATAACCCCTTCCGCCACTTCTGTGACTTTGCTATTAAATGCTTCTTGTCTAGCCATATCATCGTCATCCTCATTAACGTTTCTTGCATCGGCCATCTACACATTGTCATGTTTACGTTTAATACAAATCACAAGCTTTCAATACATCATAGTTCATTAGTCCGTATTTACTTCATTCGCATTCTTACATTTTAAACTTTACTCACTTTTTAAACTTTCATCATTCATTCATGTCATTTGAAACATTACTTTCGACCTTTACAAATTTCTTTCCATCGTAACCACTAATTGTAGTTACATACATCTTATTAGGCCTTATATGGACCCTACATAAACATTTAATAGGCCTTTGGACAATTCGGAAACTCAAAATGCGAAAATAATACAAAACAAAAATTTTCAGCGGATTTAATTTCCGCTGGCCGTCGGCGACGGCCTCACACCCCGTCGGCGACGAGCTCCAAAAATGTGGCGTCGGCCACTTTGTCCGTAAACAGCAATTTAGGGCGTCGGCCCAAAGGGGGGTGTCGGCGACGGATGGCAGCCCGTCGGCGACGGCCTCCCAATTGCTGAAACGTTGCTGCACTCATATTTGGCTGATTTGACTATTTCCCAGGTCCGTTTTCAGCCATGCGGTTCCTAGAACTCCCCGTATGGCCCCCATATTTACTCCTTCAAGTACTTAACTTAAATTTTATATCCCAAGCACATTACACATACTAGCATTTTACCCAAAACTTAAATTGTTACCTCATTGGCGATCTTGGAGTGAACACACCTTCGAACGAGCCGTCAGTTTGAGTTCAAGCATCTCAACATATGCTTGAATCCCTCAAACATCGGCTCTGATACCAACTTGTAAGGCCCGCATTTGCGTCTAACGGAAGTGACAACCAAAAGACACTAGAAACATAAACTTTTAAAAACGTCCAAACTTTTCGCAATTGAAAGGTAAAAATACTAATAACATTAATGCACAACTTTAACAAAATTTGGGCATGACCCGTCCATACTACGAGTGTATCCCTGTTTTAACTATCATCTATATAAAAAGTCTACAACCCGTTTAACAGACGCGACCAAAAACCATAACATCAAGTTTAAAAAGTATAGCTACTAACAAGGTTATACACAACAAGTATTTTGACCCATAATATTACTACAAAATAGCGGAAGCACTTGATGGTCATAGCATGTGCATGTGTTCACTCCAACTTGCTAAGTCGCCTAAGATGAGGATTTACCTACATTCAACATAAACAAATAAGTTAGCATTTCGTTACTAACCAAATTATCTAATAAATCGATTCGTCTCTATCACGGCCTTACATCATTCAATTACATTATTAACCGTTAGACGGTTCATTACATGCTCGCCTCAATGTAGAGACTAGCATACTTTTCTTAACTTACCCGCTAACAACGGGTACTAGTATTTCTAACATAACTTCCATTCGATTCGTTCATTAAGAACGAATATATTCTTTACATATACTTACACTCCAATCCGAGAAGGACGGATAGAGTAGACTTTCATTCGTTACATACTTAACTTCCCATACCCGGTTCGACTAGAAGGAACCGAGTATGATGCATTCTCCTCATAACTTATTCATTTCTCACGACCCGTTTATGACGGATCTTACTTTTTACTTTCAACAACTATAGATTCAAATATCACAATTTATCATAACGACACAAAACAATTGGGATTAGCATACATATGACAACATAATGGAAATATGGTGTACACGAACGTACCTCGATCTTGTGAACCTTCCGACTTCCTAGTATTGGAACCTTCTTCCTTCACGCCTATATCAACACATTCATTCACTTATTTAGTATCCCACTATTTCATTCAATTATCTCGCAAATTACACATATTTATTCTTTCAAGCTTTTCATCAAACACTTGGCGAGTTTTGTATTTGTGGGACACTAAGTACAAGCTTTTAAAGCACAATTCCTACTAGTTCATTTCAATATTCATCAACAAACAATCAAGTTCATAATATTCTCTTGTCCTATTCAAATTTGTTTAAGATTCAAGTACTACAACATCATCTTATATCAAATTCACACACAATCACTACTAATTTTCCACCATTCTACACCACTAATAATTCATATCAAATGGGTTATGCAATTATCTTTTCAAATGATCGAATTCACGCATAAATACACATGATTCTTGTTCTATAGAAAAGTCCTAACTCCAATCTACACACTTTCTTGTTTAAAATTCGAGATTGGGTCATAACCCACTTCCTACAAGTCATGATTTCAAGAAATTGAACTTACCTCCTTAAAATCGAGCTTAGATGGGTGTAGATTCGAGTTCATGCAGTTGATTATCTTCTAAATTTCTACCCAATTTGATTGAATTTGGTGAACAAGGGTTTCACCCTTGGTTCCCTGTTTTGATCGATCCCCAGAACGCACATATGTGTGTTTTTGGGGTTTTCCTCCCTCTAATACCCATACTTTACAATTACTCATGTTTAACCCCCATAGAATTTCATTTCTTTAATTAAACACTTTTCACCCTTTAACTAGCTTTTTAAACATTTTTACTAACTAAGTTAATTTTTTTAATTATTTGAACTTAGTTTCATGTTATTCTATTTTGGGGTGTTACATTAATAAAATAAATATGCCAATACACACTAATGATTTTTTTTCTAACTTTATATGCTATTATTTTTTAAATAATTAGGAGTATGTATATAAAAAGTTATTTGAAATTAAAATATTGGTTGCACTAGTAAATAGACGTAGATACCCTTTTTCATAAAATCCTCACACATACACGTGTCGCCTCATCAATCATCGTTGCTTCCTATGTCTTTTAGGTTAACTTTTTTTTTTTTTTTTTTGAATTGCAAACTCGCACACCTCTAAATCTACTCCGAAATCTACATCTTTTACTAACATTAGGACTTGAACCATCATCACTTAAAACTTAAAAGAGATACAAATTTTAACACCTTGATATTATTTAACTACATGTCTTTTTGATCAAATCTATACTATATAATAAAAGAAACCAGCTTTGGGACACGTGTCACTCATTGAAGGCGTCTACATTTTAATTTCCTGCATTTTCATACTTATCTTATATCAATTAATTAAATAATAAATAATCAATTAATATTAAATCTTATCTTACTTTGAATGTCGGATATAATCATTCTATTTAATCTAATAATATATTATCTTCAAATTCAAATTAAAAATTAAAGATTTTTTAAATAATAGCACAAAACAATAATCTTAAACTTAAAAAAAAATAATACGCTCATATAAAAAATTTTAAGTACAAACAAAATATACAAAATAACTTATTAGACATTAGATCAAACTTTAAAAAAACACTAATTAGGAAGAGAAGCTTATAATATAATTCTGTTTTAGATTTTTCAAATTGGGGTTCTAATCAATTCGAATTAAATTTAACCAAGTTTATGACTTGATTCGAATTAAACCGAACCAAATTTATGCTTTTTTAAACGAATCCAATAGCATATTATTTACTATACAAAATTACATTTATTTAACCCGTGTAATGCATGGTGTTTTTAAAGATATAACTTTTTTTTTATTATTTAGTATATATTCGCCCCGCTGGTTTATAAAGATATAATTTTTTTATTATTTAGTTTATAAAATTACATTTATCCAACCCGTGTAATATACAAGGTTACAAAATTGCATTTATTTAACACGTGTAATACACAGTGTTTTTAAAAATATAACTTTTTTATTATGTAGTATATATAATTAGATTTATTCAACCCGTACAATACACGGGTTTTATTATTTGGTATATAAAATTACATTTATTCAGTACAATACATGGGGTTCTTAGATATATAATTTTTTTTATTATTTAATATATAAAATTACATTTGTTCAATCCGTGTAATAAACGAGATTTTTAAAGAATAATTGTTTTAATTTAGTATATAAAATTACATTTATTCAATCCGTGTAATACACAGGGTTCTAACCTAGTATACTTTATACAAAACTTAAACCTACCCATGTATAAGTAATTTTCATGTAAAAATATATTATATGATCCATTATTATTTCCAAGGCTGCGAAGTTCATGTAAAAATATATTATATGATCCCTTATTATTTCCAAGGCTGCGAAGAAATATTTTACTCTTAACCATACCCAATCCCACTACTCAAAAGTTTAATACTATTTACTTTGTAAACAAACCATGCTCTCTAATCCAGCCAAACCAACGTTCAACTTACGCGGTGCAATCCACAAACAAACACGTTTGATATGATGCAACCCATTTTTATTTCATAAATGTTTTATGTCACAATCCCTGACCCTATTCTGGGTGGGAGCCAAGAGCAGATACAAAAATAGTACCGGTGTTTATTAAAATTATCACAGCGAAAATTTATTAGAACCAGATATCAGGAAAAAATATCAGAGTTTTCAAAACACTGTAGTTTTCTTTTCATAAACTGTAGGATAAAACCCATATTTACATAAGTGATTTTCACCGGGATAAACTCTTGATTACAAAACACATTTTATTCAGGTTTACATAGCCACTTATTTAAGCTTGAGTGCCTTATAACACTTTTTCTTCTCTTCACATTAAATCACTTTAAACGCGTTTTAAAAACATTTGATCAGCGAATAATACTGGTGAGTTCATTCAATTCGTATAAAAGACACAGTTTTGTAATTACAGCATTAAGAGTTTTTACATTTGTTTATATCTTACTATTACCCAAAGGTATTTGTCACTAGGCAATTCCCATGACTGTGGTCATATCACTGTTGGTCATTCTTCCAACTAGTGAAGCTTATCAAGTAGTGTATACAAAACCCACATACTGACAGTAAGTTCTCAGTAAGAATACAAAAACTTAATCACTGTAAATACAATTAGAAAACATTTAGGGTTTTGAAAGCATTTGATAAAAGAGAACGTCTCACATTGTAGATTTAGGGTTTTTAGTGATAGCCTTCTGGTCTATGTCTTGGGTTCCTAGTTAAGCACACAATGCAACACATATTAGTGTATTAACCAATTCAAACTTTAACGATAATCACGAGATCAAAACCACAACGTAGACAACAAAGTATAACCTTATTCAGGCAGTACTTAAACATTCGTTGATTTGGTTTCAGATCAATCGAACAGGATATCGTACCCGTGATTAGGGTAGCATGCTGATTACGGGGCAGAGTTTTAGAGCTTCGGGTGGTATAGCAGTACTACGAGAGAAAGAAAAGAAATGAGCAACTTCGAATGTCCAGAACGCGTCCAATTTATAGTTTTAGTTCGTCCTCGTCGCGTCACGCGACCATGATCTTGGTTCACCTTCGTGTAGCGCGAAGGGGGTAGCTAGGGCTTAGGTGTCTTGAGTCACCACGTGGCTGCCATGTGGTGCTATGTGTCCGCCGACGATCAAGAGGGTGTCGCGTCACGCGACCGTATTCTTTTATCGTCGTCGCGTAGCGCGACGTGACGCAAACTGGTTTTTCTTCGTTTTTCGTGTTGGTTTCCGTCGTACGTGTTCGAAGTCTTGATTATAAATTGTTATGGCCTTATTCGAGGGTTGTTATATTTTAAGATGGCGATTATTAAAAAAAACTAAATGTTAACGGGAACCTTAATCAACACAGTAATATCGATCTTGTGGAATAAATAATTTCTATGAGTAAGGTACCAAATTCGAAAAGCCCCACATTTGAATCATTGCATCAAACACAGTTCTTAAACTGATAATAGTTTTTCAAATAGTAACAAAAAATACATCAATACCTCAATATATCAAATTTACAAATTCAATAAGACAATTAATTATTAAATAAACATAATAGGTCATCTAGGCTCGGTAGGATGTTAGCATAAAGAGTATGGGAGCCTTCAATCCATGTCGTGGACCTCCTATTAAGCATTAACATGTTCAACCTGACATGCGTGCTAAAAGTCAGCTGCACTTAGTAGGACGTAGTTTTAACTTTTAATAAAACAAAGAGTTAATCATTTTAAATAAAACATTTTGTAATTATCATCAAACCACATTTTGTCATCAAACATGCACATCAACTTCAATCGCAAGTAAACATCAATTAGCAAATATCACCATCAACGACCCAATACCATGTCAGACAGGCTTACACCGCCGTCGTGCTCACAAGACCACGTCAATAATGCTAGCAACAAATTTTAACTATCAATCGTTTAACGTCAATCATCGGTCATTTAGACTTACAAATTTAATCAATCAGTATTAATAACGTAGCAACAATCGAGTACTTCGGTAAGTAATACCATTTATCGTAGCATGTATATTAACCCAAAATAGTAATAAAAGAGGCATCTAAAATTCACCTGTGAGTTAATTTCGTGTACCCTTTAAACGTACAATCTTACCCTCAGACTCCCAAATAGCTAGTCAAAGATACATATATAACTCATCAACAATCCGCTCTCAACACAAGCGCAAAGTGAGACTTTGTGTTTGGGCAACATTACGCCATCCCATAAGACACGTTGCGCTAAACAGCATTACGCTACACTAAGCATTACACGTTACTCATTTTGCGCATGTGAGGATTACTATGAGCGCTAGCAAGCCAAGCGCAACTCAACACATTGTGTGTCATTGATCAAGAAGCGTAAAGAGGCGCGCAACGTACCCGAGGAAAACCCTAGTCGCGCAAAGTGGTTGCTAATCTAAAATCTAAATTTGTTTCACATCAAGACCCTGCCTTTTTCATTGGAAATTCATTATAGCCGATCCATACCATCATTATGTGCATCAAACATAAAAAAAAACATAACAACTTTTAAAGGACAACAAAAACTCGTTCCACGTCATCTCATGTTGCTTCTTATGCTTTCTTTAATCTTTTTTTTTTTCGTTTATCGTTGATCAAAAAGCTTTTTTTAACAAAAGTAGCCTCATTTGGGTATATCTCATCAGCAATACAATATTCATGCTTGTATGTGATTCATTAACTTCAAATGGACAATTGTGTGTGGTTCCATTTAGCACATTGTGTAATAAATGACACTTGATTGAGGACATTGGTGTCCTTAAGTTCATGTACTGACACCGTCATTCTATTGGACGATTCATTCATTCCCAATGTGTATATAGCATTCCAAGGAATCAATGTTTGAATTCATGTGCCACAAACCATATTTGTATATCGCTTTCAGCCGGTTTGCCCGAATTTTTGCGTCCATACATGCGAATAACACATGTACAAAAGAGGTTTAAAACTTTAACGTGAAACTCTTGCAAACATCTTCAAATATTCATCACACGCGTCAGGAACTATCTCGTGTGCTAGTTAGCGTAATGCAGATGTTCACTTCTTTAATGGAGTGAAGTAGTGAACGACCGTTTGCATCTAGCATCCCATGCTTGTATAATACTTTAAAAAATATGTATTATCTTTCCATGCCATCAACAAATTGTAACAATAATTATTTTCGCATCTAAAACCCTATCCTGAAAATGTTGACACCATAGAGACAAGTTTTCGTGCTTGAAATCGTGATAAAAACAAGGAAAATGGTTTGACCAATTGTTGTCGCGACTTGGTTGGTAACTTCTAGTGAACTAGCCTCGTCTCCACTCGATGACGACATAAAATCTAAAGGTTTTGATGATGAATCCATATACTATGAAATCTAGTGGTGACAAAAAAAAATATAAAACTAAAAGAAAGAATATTGAGATAAAAGAAGATTGATATGAATTACCCTATATATTAAAAATCCAGATGAATGAACAGTAACTTATAATAATAACATATTATAATTGAATAGTAACATTACTAAGTGATAAGCAAATGGTATCAGGTATCGGTACCGGTATTAAATTTATTAAACCGGGTGTATTTTCGGTACCGGTTCGGCACCGGTATTCACTGGTTTTTACCCTTAAATATCAGTGTCGTACCAGTACCGACCGGTACCGTACCGTACCAGGTATATTCGGTACCTGTACCCACTTTTGGGGATTTCGGTAACGGTATTTTCGGTACCGGTTGGTACCGAGCTCATCAAATCCTGTAGCAATGCAAGTAATTGTACCATTTACATTACTTTTCATACATACGGTAAGTAAACTGTATTTCATTTGAATGAGGTTTTATATACACAACAACTTATTTTGCTTTCTTTTTTGTCTTTTTTTTAATGAATGAATTGTAGCACTTAAAATTAACTTGGATATTTAGATTATTGATGAGCAAATCGTATCAAATCCTGTAATCAAACCGGTATTATATCGGTACTAAATTTACTATACCAAATCATTTTCGGTACTAATTTGGTATCCACCTTTTGGCGTTTTCAGAATCGTTACTTTCGGTTCGACACCGGTCTAGCACCATACCTGTATTTATTGATCTTACCCTTCAAATACCATACCGTATTGTACCGAGTAATTTCGGTGTCGGTACCTAATTTCAAGATTTTCCGGATTGGTAATTTCGGTGTCGTTACCGGTACCGAGCTCATCCATATTTTAACATGTTAGCACCGTAATAACTGAACTGAAAACAACCGAATTTCCAACGTGTAAGACGTGTGGGTCCTATTATTATATATTAGGTTATTTAAAATCGTTTTTTTAGGACGGAGTGACTATCCTTACCATGTCATTTTTATTTATGTTTTGATATTCGGTGTTTGCTTGCCGTTGTTGACACGCGTTTTGCAGTCATTGGGTCCCCGCCGCAACGCGCGGGCGTAAAATCAACTAGTTAGTCTAAAATTATATGTTGCTTAAAGGAACCGATGCACAAGGGTTCTTTTGGCACTAGTACACCACCCCACCGTTCACCTTAGATAATAGGGGGGGGGGGCCTTGAAAATGTGACGTTTTGGCGACATGTGGACGAGACGTCAACACGCGTTAAAAAGTGGCGTGGTGCAAAAACGGGAGAAGCGAGGCGGGGCTTAAAGAATGTGTTATTCGACACGTGGCATCAATTTTTTATTATTAATTTATTATTCAAAATTATATAAAATCTATTTAACTTAAAAAAAAAAACATTAATACTAATCAAACAAATAACATTAACAATAAAACATTACATAATTTAAAAAATAAAACATTTAAAAAACACATTACATAACTTAAAAAAAAACACAATACGTAACTTAAAAAACGCTATTAACATAACGAAAATTAAACGTTAACCTAAACATACTTAACCAAAGAATCTTAATATTTGCCATGTTGTGACGTGTTTGAAGTCATGGCCGTACATGGTATTGTCAGGGGCGGACCCAAGCCCACCCCAAGGTGGGTGGGCGCACCCCCGGGGAAAAAAAATTAGGGCTAAATTCCGTCGAAAATCCCGTCCGCACCCCTTGGAATTTTTCGTCCGCACCCCATGGAATTTTCGACCGCACCCTTTGAAATTTTTCGTCCGCACCCCTTAGGTAAAAAGTGTTATCAATTTATATTTTAAATTTTTTTAGTAAACTCTTATTTTTTAAAAAAATATACTACCTAAATTATATAACTTTTAATACCTAACCAACTAAACCAAAATACCCATACCTTTACCCACTTATAATTCCTAACTAGCTAGCCCACTAAGTCTTAGCCCATTAACCAAACCCAACAATATTTCAAACCATAATAAAATAATTAAAGCCCAAAACCTGTAGAAATTCTATCCCGCTCTCTCTCTCTCTCTCTCTTGCGTCCCTGCACTGCCAACGAACAACATCACCCAGCGACAACAGTCCAGCAGCCGGCGACCACCGTAATCAGCCACCATACCACCGTCGTTCGACACCAAATCTAACCGGAATCCGAACACGGGTAAGTTTCTTTGTTATTTTGATGATTTTGGTTGATATTATAGGAGAAAAAAAGGGTAATAAAGTTGTTAAATAGGTTTGAAATTTTGTGTGTTTTGACGTTGTTTATGGTTGTTTAGATGATTTTTAGGGTGATTATGTTGTTTAGATGATTTTTAGGGTGATTCCAACTTACGTTATGATTTCTAGGGCTTGAATAGTTGAAAATTAAAATTGAAACATTATGTTATGTAGCGATGAACTTATGTTATATAGAGAAATAATTGCTTAAAAAATTAGCTTTAGATGATGTTTTGGATAGATTTCAAAAAATGAAAACCCGTAGGGCGTCGACGTTTTAATTATGTTTGTAACAAGGGTTGACATGTTTTTGATGATTATATAAATTTAGTTTGATGTTCGTTTGTTTTACATGACCCGACCCGATACGAACCGATTTTTTTACTTATATACATAGGGGCCTAAAATTTTTAAAAATGTTCCGCACCCCCATGGAAAAATTCCTAGGTCCGCCACTGGGTATTGTATCCAGCGAGGGCGACTTGGATGGCATCGTCTACGTTGAGCTCACCATCGTCGTTGTCTACAACGTTGACAACCATCTCAAATCTCAAACTATCAATATGAATCATCCAAAAACGTGAACAAAGTGCGTCCATGGTTCGTATGGTCTCACCCCTATACATACAAAATTGTTGAAAAACTCGTTTCTAAAACGGATACATGGGTAATGGAGCCCCGTGGTTTTATAGGCTTTATCCCACTACAAACAAGTTAACAATAAAACCCTTACACAATTAGCGTTGATGTGACGTGATAAAGCCACCGTCCAGCCTCATACCGCACCCAAACCAAGCTAGATGAGGCGGTGTTCCTCATCCGTGTCGGTTAAGATGGCACCACCCACACTGGTTACCGAAATTGGTTAAAAGGCCGTTTTATGTGATAAAAAAACCAATATATTATTCTTTTCCTTTCTTTAACAAATAAATAATTATTATTAACGTATTGATGTGACAAGAGAAACCAGATCTTCCCCTTCCAATCCAAACAAAGAGAATAATAACAACAATAACGAGTAAATAAATAAAACCAAACTCTTTCTTGACTGACGACTCTCTTAACTCTGATCTTTCATTCAACTCTCTCATCATCATCATCATCTTCATCTTCATCTTCTGCATATTATTCTTCTTCAATTCAATCGTCAAACTCAAACTAACCGATCATGAAGAGCCCGTTCAGAAAAGTCCGTGGCCTAGGGCTACACAAACGTTAACCTAAACATACTTAACCAAAGAGTCATAATATTTACCATATCATGACGTGTTTGAAGTCATGGCCATACCTTGTACTCAACGAGGGCGACTTGGATGGCATCGTCTTCGTTGAGCTCACCATCGTCATTGTCCACAACGTTGACAACCATCTCAAATCTTGAACTATCAATATGAATCATCCGAAACCGTGAACAAAGTGTGTCCATGGTTCGTATGGTCTCACCCAGGGGCGAAGCATTATGGGTGCACCCGCCCACCCCAATATTTCGGTTAGAAGTGTATAAGTTTCGATTTTTCGTCCAAAAATTTTAAAATTATATAGGATCCCCCCCCCCCCATTATTTTTCCTAAATTGTATATCCTAAATATTTATAAACTTTGTATATAAATGATTGGTAGTTTGGTAAATATACAATTTGTTTTATTTGGAGCTATTATTATTTGACCCGACTTGAATCGAATAGCCAACCCGACCCAACCCGAAACATAACGATAGGAAAAAAAATTTGGTTCCATCACTTTACGCCCCCTCGAAACTTTTGATCAAGCTCCGTCACTGGTCTCACCCCTATACATACAAAATTGTTGAAAAACTCGTTTCTAAAACGGATACATGGGTAATGGAGCCCCGTGGTTTTATAGGCTTTATCCCACTACAAACAAGTTAACAATAAAGCCCCTACACAATTAGCGTTGATGTGACATGATAAAGCCACCACCCAGCCTCATACCGCATCCAAACCACGCTAGATGAGGCGGTGTTCCTCAACCGTGTCGGCTAAGATGGCACCACCCACCCCTCACCCACACTGGTTACCGAAATTGGTTAAAAGACCGTTTTATGTGATAAAAAAACAATATATTATTCTTTTCCTTTCTTTAACAAATAAATAATTATTATTAACGTATTGATGTGACAAGAGAAACCAGATCTTCCCCTTCCAATCCAAACAAAGAGAATAATAACAACAATAACGAGTAAATAAATAAAACCAAACTCTTTCTTGACTGACGACTCTCTTAACTTTGATCTTTCATTCAACTCTCTCATCATCATCATCATCATCTTCATCTTCATCTTCTGCATATTATTCTTCTTCAATTCAATCGTCAAACTCAAACTAACCGATCATGAAGAGCCCGTTCAGAAAAGTCCGTGGCCTAGGGCTACACAAACGACACCGTATTCAACGCTCTTCCGCTCAATTAGACGAGCTCACGCAAGCTACTCAGGTTTTGATTTGATTTACTCCTGTTGTTGTTACAATTACCACTTCATTAACAATATATCATCGGTTTCTATCAGATATTTGTTGACTGATTTAAATCTAACTGTTATTTTAACCTTTATGTTTGTCTGTATGATTAAATCTCAAATCGGATTTGTGTTTTTTCTTAATGGAACAGGATCTTATTTATTTATTTATTTATTTGCAATTGATTGGTCAATTATGTGTACTGAAAGTTGAATTGAAAGGCTTTTTTTACACGTTGAGGTGTCTAGTTTTGTGAATTTTGTTAATTTTGTTTTTGCAGGATATGCAAGATATGAAAAATTGCTATGACAGTTTACTTACGGCTGCTGCGAGCACCACCAACACTGCTTATGGTAGTTAATTGATGCTCTCTTTTTATAAGGAATAGATGCATAATTGAAGTTTTTTCGTTGAAGATTGATGTTGTTTTATGCATTTTTTTGTTTGAGTCTAACTTAAATGGAATTTAGTGATGAAACAAACTAGCCGCATAAGAACATTACTGTTAGTGATTTATGATTGTCTTTCTGGTTATAGGAATGACGTAAGGGTTACTGTGTACTTGTGATTTTGTGTCGCATCCTGCTGATTCGATAGGTAGGGCTGCAAACGAACCAAACGTTCGGCAAACAGTTCGTGAACTGTTTGGCGGGAAGTTCGTTTGTGTTCGTTCGTTTATTAAACAAATGAACACGAACAAGAAATTTCGTTCGTTTAGTTAAATGAACGAACATGAGCAGAGTCCGCGTTCGTTCTATATGTTCGGTAACATGTTCGTTTGTGTTCGATAGTTCATTAGTGTTTTTTGTTTATAAATATTATTTAAATACTTCAAAATTCCGACAAATGAAATTTTTTAATAAGTGTTGGTGTATTATATATTATTTTTATGAACGCTTGTTTGTGTTCATGAACATTAGTTTGTGCTCATTTGTGTTCATCAACGTTTGTTTTCGTTCGTTACCTAAAATTAACAAACAAACACAAACGAACGCGAACAAGTTCATTTCTGTAACATAAAATCTCGTTTGGTAAGTGTTCATGAACAGTTCGTGAACACATATATTTCTGAACAAACGAATACGAACAAGGTCTTGTCCGTGTTCGTTCGGTTCGTTTGCAGCCCTACCGATAGGTGTCTACATGGTTCTAACTTTTACTTTGTTACGTCTCCAAATAACTACCTAAATATTAATGTTACTGGGAGCATTGAGAATTTCAATTCGGTGCTACGGGTTAAAATCGTCTATCTGTCGTTAAGAAACATTTGACTCGTATCTAGTTCAGTGGCGGACCCAGGATTTTTTTCCTGGGGGTGCGGAAATTTTTTAAAGATTTTAGACCCTTAGCTATATAAAAAAATCGGTTCATAGCGGGTCGGATCGGGTCGGGTCATGTAAAACAAGTAAAAAACAAACAAACAAAGTTTAATGGCGTGTCGAATCAGATCGGGTCGGGTCCATTTCAATTCTCAAACAATCAAACCCTAGTTCCTAACTTCCTATCACATTAACAAACAAAAAAACATCAAAGTTCAAACCATCCCTACTTTTATTTCTCTTATTCATTCAATAAAAGAATAAAAAAACTTATCTATAACATACCTTGTTCTTTAACTAGAATAATCCGGCGAAAAAAAATTGTTCAACCCCTTTCCTCTTGAGAAATCGCGCCATAACTTCCCTACTCATTGTTCATTCCTAATCCTATCACATACAAAATAAACCAAGGATCTTCAAGTGTTCAACCATAGCCCATGTTCCGTAATTTTCAATTTAAAATTTTGAATTTCAAGCCCTAGTAGTTATTATTTGCCAACCAACAATTATATAATCAACAAACATGTTTGCCAAGTGAGGCAGAGGGAGGGCGGGAGTCGCTGGCAAGTGGCAACGATTTGGGTTTTTTTTAATTACGTGGACGGGTTTGTTTAACAAAACTAGTAGTTGGGTTGGACTTGAATGGGTATTAAGTTATTGGGCTTGATGGATTGAATTTAAGTTTTATTAAAGGGGTTAGTAGGCTAACTTGTTTACATAATTTGATCGGGTTTCAATCCGTGTTCACAATTTTTTTACATAAATTCCTAACATTTTTTCCTAAGGGGTGCGGTCGGATTTTTTCAAGGGGTGCGGACGAAAATTTCCAAGGGGTGCGGTCTGGATTTTTCGCGAAAAATACCACTAAATTTTTTTTTTCAAGGGGTGCGGCCGCCCACCCACCCCATAACTTGTGTCCGCCCCTGATCTAGTTCTTAGAAGTATGATGGTTATGCATGCCACCTCAGCTGTCCCCAAATTATCGTCGTTGTCTTCATGCATCTTGCTAACACTGGCTATGTGTTTCAGAATTCTCAGATTCGTTACAGGAAATGGGTAGTTGTCTTCTTGAGAAAACTGCACTAAGTGATGATGAAGACAGTGGTGAGTATAACCTGATGATGTTTCTATTTACAGCAGATTAATCTTTCATTTAAATATCGTATAGCGGATGTGTTCAACTCTTATCTTTTTCTAGTCTTATTCATGCCCTCATAATTTGTTACACACATGCTCGATTTGCAGGCAGAGTGTTGCTAATGCTTGGAAAGGTGCAGTTTGAAATCCAGAAGCTTATTGATAATTACGTAGGTTCTCAACTTGTTGTACTATACATGTGAAGCATTTTTCTATTTTTTTAAATGATAAAGAGTATTTTATAACCGTCATAGTTTACTTTTTCAGCGAACACATATTTCCCAAACAATCACGGTTCCTTCACAATCTCTTCTAAATGAATTGCTTAATGTTGAGGTCTGTAATTTCTAATCTCATAATCGTTACATACATGTATCATTTTATTTATATACATATTTCATACCCTGTCCTACCTTCTGCAGGACATGAAAAGACAATGTGATGAAAAAAGGTATGAAATGATCATTTCCCTTTTCCAATACATTTGCTCATTTAATTTTAGATAAATTTACACCTTTTATTTGTATCTACAGGACACAATATGAAGCGTTGAAAACACAATACGAAAAGGGAAAGATGAAAGGCAGTAAAGTAGAACATGTTTCTTCTCGCCAGCTGCAAACAGCTTGTGATGAATTTGATGAGGGTGCTACGGTATTTATTTTCCGCATGAAATCTTTGAAAAATGCTCAATCTCGTAGTCTTCTAACACAAGCAGCTCGCCACTATGCTGCTCAGGTTTTTATCTTTAAAATTCATTAATATAAATAATAAACTATATGATTTATAAGTTCTTCTATTGGTTACACATCTAACACGTTGGAAAACAGGTGTCGTTTTTCAGAAAGGCGCTCAAATCACTGGAAGCAATCGAACCACATGTTAAGTCAACGACTGAACAGCAGCATATTGACTACCACTTTAGCGGCCTTGAAGATGACGATGATAGAGATTCTGTATTTCTTTCTGACGATGAAGATGACGATAGTGATTGTAATGACACATTTGAAGACACTGAATTGAATATTGACCCCCACACGAATGTTACGAAGAACGACGTTTCTACCTCAGGAAACTCAGTAGAGGCAAGAATTTTGTTTTTACTACGACCCACCAAGCTTTATAGTTTATAATACATACTTATATGATACTGATTTGCTACTCTCTGTGGTTTCTTTTCTGCAGGTGGGTGATGAAGACATTACATTTCCGCAAGTTCCTGTGAAATCGGCAATGGTAAAAGAATCATCTTATTTTCTTGTGTTTGAATATTTTGGTGCATTAAATTTTGCTTGTCTTTTTTTATGAGTAAAATGCCATTTTCGTCCCTGAGGTTTGGCCAGTTCTGCGGCTTTCGTCCAAAGGTTTGTTTTTCCGCATCTGGATCCAAAATGTTTGAAATCTTGTCATTTTCACCCGGCTTGTTAACTCCGTTCATTTCTCTACATCAAGTCATGGGTGTTTTCGTCTTTTTACCTATATTATTTTTTTTTTTTATTTAGCAAGGGTATTTTGAATACTTGTACATAAAGCGAAAAAGAACGAATTGACCTTTAAGTTAACAAAAAAGACGGAAATACTCCTGACTTAACGGAGAAAAATGGATGGAGTTAACGAGCCGGATGAAAATGGCAAGATTTCAAACCTTTTGGATCCGGAAAAAACAAACCTTTAGACGAAAGCTGCAAAATTGACCAAATCTCCAGGACAAAAATGGCATTTTACTCTTTTTTTTTCTTCTTTTACACCACAAAATGTTTATACTTTTAGACTTGCAGGTAAATATGAACAGAAGTAACTCAACTATTGATATTAACAAAGGATACAAATCCGCTCCACTTTCGATGGAGAGTAATTTAGACCCATCTGAACGGTACCGTCAGATGCGACAGTCGTCTGCACGAAAGCTGAACACATACGTTCTCCCGACACCACTCGAGAAAAGATCAGTTACTTCAGGAATTGAAAGTCAAGGTTTAGCACCTAAACCGAAACCACCAACCAATATATATCATTCAATGCCACTAGAAAAGATGTCAGGAAAACCGACTCCACTACCCGCCCCTCAAACAGTACACTCCTCATCTCAAATTGATCCACACACAGCAAAGAAAATTAAAAGATATGCTTTTTCTGGACCGTTGACTGGTAACTCACATTCAAACAAGATTCCGTTATATGCCAGTGGTCCTATTGGGTCTACAGCACGGCATATGCCTGTATCTGGTTCGGTTTTACCGACTAGTTTGACTCAGCCACTATCAGCTTCAGAAGCGTACCCGTTAAGTGCTAGTATGGCGTCATTACCTGTGATCAGTGAACTCCATGAACTCCCAAGGCCGCCTGCGAGAGTGGACTTTAAGAAACCTTCGAAAGTCGGGTTTTCTGCTCCTTTGATCACGTACAAATATGGGCCGGATACAAGCATGGTTTCACCACCTCTGTCACCGATAGACTTTAAAGTTATCTAATGATCACTCCTGCTGAAAATTCTACTTTATCCATCATGGGTAAGCATGCTTCTACTTTACATTTGTTAATATTTCGTGTATTGGATTTTAAAACTTTATCTTTATATATGAAAGAGTAAAATGCCATTTTCGTCCCTAAGGTCTGGTTAATTTTGCGACTTTCATCCAAAGGTTTGTTTTTTCGCATCTGGTTAATCTTGCCATTTTTATCTAGCTCGTTAACTCCATCCATATTTCTCCATAAAGTCAGGGGTATTTTTGTTTTTTTTTTTTTTTTGTTAACTTAAAGGGCAATTCAGTCTTTTTAATACCAGTACATTATGCTAAATTGCTTGTACATAAAGTGAAAAAGACCGAATTACCTTTTAAGTTAACAAAAAGATAGAAATACCCCTGGCTTAACGGAGAAAAATGGATGGAGTTAACAAGCTAGATAAAAATGACAAAGATTTTAAACCTTTTGGATCCAGTTGCGAAAAACAAACCTTTGGACGAAAGTCGCAAAACCGGCCAAACCTCAGGGACGAAAATGGCATTTTACTCTATGAAATTTGAAAATATTTCAACTTTAAGGTTTAAAGTAAATTACAGACTAACAGTAGGTGTCAAGTTGGATACATTTGGTATTATGTACTATCATAAAATGTTAGAACATTTAAGGATTTATAAAACTCACTGTTAGATTTGTATTCTGGATCTTGAAGGTGATTTAATTCGAGGTTTCTGTTGAATTGACAGGTCGTCGGGTATAACATAATATAATTTGGTGCTAAAAGTTACGGCAGGAGCTGTGTCGGAAGCGTTCTAAATTACTATTGAATAGAGACATCAAAATGTAAATAACTTCCATCATCCAAGGAAGCAACAACCTTCTCTTTAGACCTTTTTTTTGTAGTAATATCCTAAAGCTTCTAGTTTTATTATGTAAGTATGCACACAAAGTAACTTTCTGTCACATATCTTGTTATCTTTATCTTTATATATAATATAAGAAACTATGTTGACATCAGCAGCATTTCTAATATATGGATACAGAAATTCTAATATTTTACAGTGTAGAAAATCTGAATCTTTTCAGTGCGTTGAAAATGAAGCAAACCTTGATTTCTTTTCTTCTATATATTGGTGTTTGTTATGCGTTTAAAAGATGTCTAATAAAAGTAGTCAAATTGTTTACATTTAGTCAAAAAAACTACACCCATAGAGGAAAAGAGTCTAAAACGGCCACTCATATTTAGGTTCAAATCAAGTCAAATATTATTTCCTGTAAAGCACCAAGTGAAAAGGTTGGTTTATTTCTAAGAGAATGAAATTTTTTCAATGTAGGTATTAGTTTTACCTAATTATTTGATTTTAATTTAATTATTAAAGTTCTTAACGATAACTTTGAATAACTATCTCTAAACGCGCTCATAAATCGCAATCAACTATATTCCTAGAAAAAGATGTTGGTTATATTACTTTTAATCAAATTAACACAGATGGATAATTGAGAAAATAGATTAGTCAAGAGATATGTTGATAGAAAATATGTAAACATCTAAAGTTCTATATCGTAAGCAACGATTTATGGTATTTGAACAAAGGTAATAATGATGTAACAGGTTAACTATGAAAACACCAATATAACAATACGTATAGTTGATTTATTTTGGAGTATGTATTTTTAACTTGTAAAAGTGTTTATTACTGGGTGGGTTGTCAAAATTATGTACTTTCAAGAGCTCTAATCGTCTGATAATAGGTTGGTGTACAGTAACCCGTCTCTATCATAAACGATATAAAGTTATACTTCACATGATACTACATACTATGTTATATAATAAAACTCTGGAATGCATCGAGGCACACGAGACCAAAAAAAAAATAAACATATAAAACAAGAGATGCACGTAACAGCAAAGTCGTTCAAGAAATGAAATGAAGTCTTAATATGCCCGACTTTCAAACACTAGATTTCTCGACAATAAACAATAGACGAGTAAAGACGTCAGAAATAAGAGCATACATACCCGCCGACAAAACAAACACAGAATAAAGATTCTGAGCATTCTAGAATTTGTTTAAGCAAACAAGAACTGAGCCCACCATACTAAGATTCTGAAGTCTCAAATAACTTCTCAAGATCAGCAACAGTGCTTTCAGCTTCAGTCACTTCAGGTCCTTCCTTTTGCTTTGCTTCTTCCAGCTCAGCCTAGTATACACTTGATCGTAAGTCAATCGCATATTTTATCACACAAATATATAGAGGTGGCAAATCGAACCAACTTAAAATACGAGTATCACATAGCAAGGTAACATAAAACTCAAATAACAGAGTACCAAACTACCAAGATACAAGTAAAATAATGGATATAAATTTATTCGAGTGAGCTCCCTTAAGCTCGACAAAAACTAAATAAAGACCCAAGTACCAAATGTATGAAGCCCATCCAACATCGCTTATTCTTGCAAAACATCTGGTCCATCCATTTTAGTGCTTATATAGTGCGCTAGAGCCTACTTCCTGATCATATTAGATGCAAAAATGGTGGAGGGCCGCAGCGATACTGATGTGCAAATCGTTCATCTGACTTGGGTATAGGGCATAGTTGTCAATAGTGGTCGCTATAGCGAATAGCGTAGCGTATAGGTCGAAGGTCGCTATGGGGTATGTAGCCATAAATAGCGGGATTCAGTTTATTTTTTTAAATATAAATAGTAATTAAATATAGCTATAAAATAGTTGGATTTTAGGTTTTTGTTAAATATACATCTAAAATAGTGTATATACCAGGGTATTTTGATATAATATACATATAATTTTTTTTTAATTTTCTAGTGTATTGCTATTTATAAAATAACGCATGCCATTTATCGCTATATAGCATATAGGTACCTTATTGCTATTCGCCATTAACAACTATAGTATAGGGGTGAAAGATTAATCGAACCGTCTAGTAGGGTGAAAGTCACCTAAAGTGCACTTTCAATGAACACCACCTCTTATATCCATTGTTACAGGAAAACAAGATCACTATTGTAATAACACTGTCAATAAATATTGTTATGTTAAGTGATATTTTAGTTATACAGATTTCAATCTAACATGTGTCCAAACAAGAAAGGGTACGCTTTTATCCTATGTAGGGCTGCAAACGAACCGAGCGAACACGGTTCGTGTTCGTTTGTTAAGAAATATATGTTTTCACGAACTGTTCACACACACTTACCGAACGAGATTTTCTGTTCGTGTTCGTTTGTGTTTGTTTGTTAATTTTAGGCAACGGACGAAACGATCGTTGATGAACACAAACTAATGTTCATGAACACAAATGGAAACAAACGAATACAAACAAGCGTTCATGAATAGAATATATAATACACTGACACTAATTAAATATTTTATTTATCGTAATTTTGAAGTATTTAAATAAAATATAAAAACTAAAAACACTAATGAACTATCAAACACAATCGAACATAAATAAACACGCTACCGAACGTTCACAAACATAAATGAACGAACGCGGCCTCTGTTCATGTTCGTTTGTTTAATAAACAAACGAATTTCCAGCCGAACGGTTCACGAACTGTTCGCTGAACATTTGGTTCGTTTGCAGCCCTAATCCTATGTCATTCTTTTTCTGACACATTTCTCTATAGCAGACACCAAGCTTTGCCCAGACATTTATCATCTCATATAGTCATATGTAGACAAGGTATAACAATATAATCAGCAAAAACCATATTAAATTCATAGAGTCAGCTAGTGAGGACAAATAATACCAGTATTCCTTTTAGGTCAGCTAGTGAGGACTCCAAGCGTTTACGACAATCAGGAATCATCATCCTCGATTCCGCCAACACATTTTCCTGTTCAAATAAACCATTAAGAAAAACAAAGTCTTACAAATACAATGTCTTTTAAACAAGCATATGAAGTTGACCTGTTGCTTAAGATCATAAGGATCAGCACCCTTCTCCTTCATGTCAGCTGTCTTGGCTGCTTCCCTCTCAACCTCTTTCTCATAAGAGTGTAGTTCCTTCACAATACGTTTGCATGACGCTGTTTTGATTTTCAGATTTCTAATAGTTGCCATATTTCCTTATCACAGTACCTGTTGGCTGTTGTCTATCAAAAAAAAAGTTAAGTTATTGTACAAATAGGTCTTTAACATACAAAACATCCTTAACGTAAGAAGCGAAGGAGGGATTTTTTTTTTTTTTTTTGAAATTTTATTTTCCTACTTATTAAGCACATCCCAGAATTAAAAAAAAATCATGATTTTACACTGGTAGAGTAATTATGCAATTTTGTAGACTCTACAAAATTTGTAAAATCACGAATTTTTATTTTATTATTTTTGTTTTTATTTTTTATTTTTTTACATTTTGCAACCAAGGGGTTGTTTGGCAACTTCTTAATGGTTAAGTGTTGAACCACAACCAGTAAGAGGTTTGAACCATTAAGAGTCAGCATAATGCTTAACCATTCAGAGGCAAATGTCTGACCAATTCAGATTAGAGGTGTTAACCAGTATAATGCTGGTTGTTCAGAGGCAAATGTCTGACCAATTCAGATCAGAGGTCTTAACCATTTCAGGATAATGCTTAACCATTCAGAGGCAAATGTTAGAACCATTCAGACATCTACTCACGAAACAAACAGTCTGAACTATTAACTTATTAAGTGCTGAACCTGTGAGAGCTAAACAAACAGCCCCTAAACGTCATTCTTAAGTAGCAGGGAAAAAATTTTGAAAAAGAAAAAAAAGTTCCTTTCTTCACTTCTTACCCCTTAAGTTGAGGTAAGAATATTTTTTCTCTGTCACTTGTATTTGATCTTTACAAAAAAAAAAAAATTAACACAAAATTACTTCACTTTTATAAACACAATTGCTTCAGATCTTATAACTTTAAGACTTATGTTTATTTTGAAGTGGAAAAATGAAAACTATCCAAATATTACAAAAACCTAATTTTAATATTTTTAAGAATATATTACAAAGACCTAATTGTAAGAAATAGGGAACATAATGATCGACAAATTACTTATATTCGTACAACAAATGATATAAATAGGAAGATGTGTACCTGCAATTGTGAATCGGGTGATGATCGGCTGGGGCTTTGGCTCTACTGAAAACTATCCAAATATTACAAAAACCTAATTTTAATATTTTTAAGAATATATTACAAAGACCTAATTGTAAGAAATAGGGAACATAATGATCGACAAATTACTTATATTCGTACAACAAATGATATAAATAGGAAGATGTGTACCTGCAATTGTGAATCGGGTGATGATCGGCTGGGGCTTTGGCTCTACTCCCTCACGCTTTTCATTTCGAATTCATTGGATTTAGATTTCACCCGACCCGAGCAGAATGTGGGCCGGACTCTTGAGAATCTGGGTTGTTGGTGCTATAGGTGTAAAAAAACCGGTCTGGGCCCGATGAACCGGTTTTCAACCTGGCCTGATCCCATAAAAACGGTTTGCGCTCCGATCCAACCCGACGGTTTGGCATAGGCTTGGGACTTTTATGTTGAGAACCGGTTCCAATCCAAATTGATTTTAGCCCGATCCAAAAAAATGGTTTTAAGGCTCCAAAGCGGTTTAAAACCAGATACAAATTGGTTTGAGTGGGTTGGGTTTTTCAACCCTAAAATCAGTTTATAACCCGATAGCCGATACGGTTTGACCTGTTTAAAAAAAATCGGTTCGGTTTGGGCTCAAACATTTTTTTGTACACCTCTAGTTGATACTTTTCCTTTTCATTTCTGAAAAAATAATTTATAGAGTAAACTGCAATTTTACACCCTGAGGTTAGGGGTCATTGACATGTCTACCCCCCTAAGGAAATAATTGCAATTTTACCCCCTACTGTTTGCTGTTATGTTGCAACTTTACCCCCTGTCGCCAATCAACAGTTATTTGACTGTTATAGACAGGGGTATTTTGGTAATCTTACCCTATATTTATTATTATTATTTAAAAAATCAAATTATCATCATCTTCTTCTAAGTAACTCACAGATACATCATCATCATCTTCAAATTATCATCATCTTCTTGAAATAACCACCTGCCGCCGCTCCTCCACCACTAGCCGCCGCTCCTCCCCCACCGCAACCACCCACCCCCTTCTTCAAATATCATCATCATCTTCAAACACCTGTTGTTGTTGTTGTTGATGAAATCTCAAATCCTGTTCATATAATCGATGAAATCATGGTTTATTAACAAAATCTCAAATCCTGTTGGAAAATAAGGTTAATTACTTTGAATCTTCAAACATCAATCCACAGGACTGAGGTTGAATCAATCGACAGAATCGATGGTCGCGATTGAAGGACAGAATCGGTGGTTTAATGAATAGGGTTTTCTTTGGATTTGTCATTTCTTCATCGGTTATTGTAACCCTGGATCAGATTTCAAGATTGTTTTGTCTGTCTCTCGTTTTACTTGATCTGAGATAGATACAAGTCCTGTATCTATTTGTGTGTATGAAATTGGGCAATTGTGAGTGGTAACAATATCCAAAGAGTTTCTCTCTCTCTCTCTCTCTCTCTCTTCGATACAGGGGATGCAAATCCAGTTAATCAACAAAGAAGGATATGCTCTGATATATTCCGACTACATATTATTCAAACCCAAATCTTGTAAACTTGTTAAATTGATCAGTTCAAGCATTGGTGTGTGATTGGATCTGGTAATGATGAGGGTTGTTGTTTTATGTTGTTGTTAAGTGGATCATTATGCAGCTACACTTCTCACCTAGCATGAGAAGTGTAACAATATCAAGCACCAATGGGTTTGTTGATTTGATGAAGATCAAAGTCACAGCTTGTCACATTTCTTACAGAACTCTTTTTCATACTATTCTTATTCTTGCTTTCTTGTTACCTTTTGTTTTCATTCTCACTGCTGTTGTTACCCTTGAAGGTGTCAACAAGCGTTCTTCTTTAGGTACATCACTTAAAAATCTTATCTTGATCTACTTTTTTGTTTTTTGACAGTGATTGTTGCTGATATGTGTGTTGAGATTGCATTATAGATCTTGATGTGGTTTTATTCTTTTTGTTGCTGTTGGTTATAGATGTTATCAAAACTCTGACTGATTTTGGATTCTTTTGAAGTTAAAAGTTGACTGTGAATCTTATACAATCAATTTGATTGCTTTCTGAATTCTGATATTTCCATTTGTCTAATTGTAATATTGTATTAGTAAAATTTGGAAGCATATATGATTATTAGTAGTTTGTAGTAATTTTCGGGGACGATACAAGTTTTTGTTGGTTACGTCTTGCTTTTGATACATCGAATGGATGCTTGAGGTTTCTGTTTGGATCCCCATCTAGATGGACATATCGGATGATAATTTCCGACTTTTAGTGTGTGATCATTGTCTTATTTCTTCAGTAAACTGCTCCTCTTTTTCAATTAATAAAACACTATTTCATCTTTCAGTTAACCTTCAAGTTTCCTCAGCATGTGGATTCCATTTTGTTGCTGAATGTTTGCAGCATGCTTATGATGAATTTTACTGATTTTTGTCTCTTAGATGGTGATTATGAAGTTTATTGCTGAATGTTTGCAGCAGGGTAATGTGTTTTATTGAAGTTATTTATCAAATTTGAGAAAGTAAAATGATGGTGGGTGGTCGAGGCTGATGGTGGGTGCTCGAGGCTGATGGTGGTGGAGATGGGTGGTGGCGGCTGATGGTGGTGGGGGGTGGGTGGTGGCGGCTGATGGTGGGGGGTAATTGTGCGACATAACAAGAACGTTGGGGGGTAATATTAAAGGGCAATATAGTCATTTCACATTAAAGTTAACAGATCTGTTAACAAATTTGAGGCCGGGGGGTAAGGTTGCAACATAACAGCAAACAGTGGGGGGTAAAATTGCAATTATTTCCTTGGGGGGGGGGGGGGGGTAGACATGCCAATGACCCCTAACCTCAGGGTGTAAAATTGCAGTTTACTCTAATTTATATTAGTCAACCGGGTGATTTCAGGTGCAACTTGCATTAAAAAAATCGATTCACATGATTTTGCAAATCACCCAAAGTATTGAATTTTGCTTTACACAAATAAGACCTATTATGTATTCTTAATCATACTTTAGTACTTTACTGATTATGATTAGGAATAGGGGTCTGCACGGTTCGGTTCGGTTATTAGCATTAACCTAAACTCTAATCGAGTCATCGCTTAATCGGTTCGGTTTATTGGTTAATAGCCAAATCAAACAAGGGCTATATTTTGCTTAGAAATACATGTAATGGAGGTATAAATACATGAAATAGATAAATAAATAAATACATGAAATGGAGGTATAAATAAATGAAATAGAGGTATAGATACATGAAATGAAAGTATAAAATATGAAATACATGAAATGGAGGTATAAAAGCTAGAAATATATGAAAATATAAATGGTTCGGTCAAGTTAATTTCGGTTAACCGATGGTATAAAAAATAACCGATAACCGACTTTCGGTTAATTCGGTTTCGGTTAATTTCAGTTCGGTTTCGTCGGTTTTTAGTTCGATTTCGGTTAACGATTCGGTTATTGCTCACCCCTGATTATGAATTTCTTTTGTGTTAAAACTTAAAACTAATCATAAATTTGATTAGTTCTTCCGGATTGTCTCAAAACTTTTTCACAATATTTGTTGCGAGACATCATTGTATTAAAGTTTACACAATCTTTTGACCTAGGCTATCAAAATGATCCATCCATTACATAGTAAAGTTATAGGTTCTATCATATTGAAACTTAAGCATATATGCCCAAAAATCTTTTATATATTTTCACTAGTAATTGTAGACACTAACGTAGGATTAGACTTATGTAATGGTTTCACTAAAAAGTAAAAAAATGTCAGACATGTTACTACCACATAAGCATGATTGTTTTCACTCATTTTTCTTCCTCTAAAGTGTGTAATGGTTTCACATAGAAATTGATTAAGAAAATAATAAAAATTAAATAAAAGTGAGGCGTGTACATGTGATTGATGAAAAGTTGAGAGACCCCACACTTATCATTCATCCCATCCGCCCCCACGCCCATGATTCGGCTAACGGAGAAGGGGCATGCCCACAAAACCGCTCACCCGGGTAGGTGTGGTGGCGTGAATATGGTAACATGGCTATGGACATTTCTGCGTTAGCCGATTACAGAAGGCCTTTGCTGTTAAATAATGCGGTAAGCATGTTTACAACTACTTTACAAATATTGCCCAAATGAGACTCTTTTCTTCTGTTCCAAATTTAGTGTCAATTTCATTTTTTTCTTTAGAATCAGTGATCATTACTTGTAAGTTTTGATTCATAAATTAATTTAATTTTTTGTTTGTGTGCACATAAATAGGAAACACAAACCTACACACTTGAGTAGTTGAGTGTGTAGTACCAATTGGTTGCAAGATCAAGTTCCTTAAAAAACAAAAAGAACAGACTTGACTTATTGACTTATATAATAAACTCAAGCAAGCTATACAATATGCAAGTTCTAATCATTATTCACTCAAAACTTACAACACAATACACGATCAAAGTGCTCATCCAAACATAACATAGCGAGTTACAGCGTGCTTATATTTCACGATTATGCAGGCAATGCAAAACTCTGTTGACACCAACTAGGAGGATCCACCACAGCGCACGCATCATTCTTCTCAAATTCAGCAAGCTGCATCCACAACAATGATTATAATTCGCTCTTCACGTTAAAAGTAACAACTTATGAGCGAAAAGAAAGTAAAGAAAAAAAATGTATACCTTCTCGTTACAGTGAGGACAAAAGTGATACTTGTGCCAAAGGCAATCCATTGAAGGGCAAAGAAAGCATACTCCAAGCATGAATGGCATCATGCAACCAACTAAAGCAGCCAGACTTATTTTTGATCTATTACAGTATAAAAAAAAAAGTATTAGAATTGTTTAACTGAGGCTAAAATGATAAAAGGATAGTCATCTATTCAACAATATAAAGAAAAAGTTATCAGATTAATTAATTGTGGCCAAAATGATATAAAACCCAAAAAGGGTCAATTAGTGATCTATTAAACAATATATAAAAAAAGTATTTGGTATTCAAATTTATTAATAAAGTATGTTATTCTAAAATGATATGCAACCAAAAAAGGATGAGTCAGAAATTTTGCATCAATGAAGTATGTTTTAAAATATTTATAGTTCTCAAGAATTACATGATTACAACCCCTTGAACAATAAAAGAGTTTTTATCATGTTTAAGGATGATTAAAATGTTAGCACGCGCTACAACAGTGGTTCTTAAAAAAGAAACTAGGGTCAGGTTTTCCCAAGAAATCTGTTCAACAAATCAAGTCTAACTTTTCACTACACAAGCAAAATAACATAAAAAAAAAAGATTAAATCCATAGTAAAAAGAGTAAAAAAACTACACGCATAAGAGTGCCATAAATATATCCGTCAACGTTATCTTCGATAACATTTTAGACAGTTTCTTAATGTCACACGCACAAGAGATGGCAATGATTTTTCCAACTTTTAAGTTTCTCTAAATCCTTAAAACAGAAAGCCAATTCGTGGCTAGAGTCAGTATACAACTAAATGTAACAGTTAATTAAATAGTTAACAATCATAGACCTTCATAAGTCATTTCTTCAAGAAAACAAGAAACCCCAATTCCCAACAGACTAAGTAAGGCTACATGGTGTGGTTTAACTAGCATAGGTTAGTTAAAGCGTCACGTCACTCACTACCACTGGAGCTTTAAGTAACCCATTGTGGTTTAACTGTTATCTTGTGATAACTGTTAAGCATGTTTGTTTACCCTCCATAAGCAATAAATTTTTCACATATTTGATCTTCTAACCTATGTAGTTAATATCGCGATATATCACCATCGCTTATCAGTCCCCTGGTGGCTATTCTAACTATCAAAGAATTCCTAGAATTTTAGGCGGGATGGGAGTTGTAATTCTTTCTACCTCTCGGGGTATAATGACAGACCGGGAGGCTCGACTAGAAAGAATAGGCGGAGAAATTTTGTGTTATATACGGTAATCTTTCTAATATCAGTACCGATATTATTGGCGATATTGATCGACATTTGACCTATACATGACCGATTTTCCCGATATCAGTACCTTTCTTCTTAGTTCTACCGTTCATCTTTCTTCTTATTGCTGCTATTAGTGATTTAAGTCTTAATTGTTAATTGTTAGTGTTTTACGTCTTAACGAGTTCCTACTTGCTAGAATTGTAGTGTTTTGCAAGTTGCAAAAGGTTAATTTGTTAATGGTAGGAAAGTATACTGTACTGTCAATGTTACATATAAATTCAGCATGACTTATATCCGATTTTTTACCGCATTAACTACTTAGCTTCTAACTATCAATCTAGCCACTTCACCATCGAATTCTCCACATGAAATTAATAAGCAAAACCAAATGTACCCCTGCCTCTAATAGATCAATTGTCAAAACCCAATTTTGTATAATAAAATGAATCCCCCAATTACATTACAAATAATATGAATTCTGTGGGAAAGAAAAGAAAAGAAAACCTGACGGTAGTGAGACCGGAGGTGCCGCAAAAAACGCAGTTAATGGGAGCAGGAGTATCTCTATAAATGGTCTGCTGAAGAGGAACACCTTTGGGATCTCCGACGACGGCGTTATGGGGGATCTTGCCGGCTTGATACGGGTTGTTGTTACCCACATGATAGTTTGGGTTGTACGGGATCCCCATCACCGGCGCATCGTTCTTCTTATTCTCCATTGTTGCCGATCCGATCAAAGTCGCCTTTTTTTTAAATCAAATCAAATCAAATCAAATCAAATGATGGAAATTTTGTGGGTGTAGGTCAGCAGCGAAGATGGTCGTGGTTTTCACAAGTCTGGTTTCGTCTTCTGCTTCAATTTTTTTTGTGAATGAATGTTCCACCATCGAGAGTTTTAGGGTAGTGATGAAGCGTATAATTTTCCATTTTCGTAGCTTGGGGGAAATGGAAACAGTTTTTATTAGAATAATACTACAATTTTATTTTTGTAACATTGGTTGGGATAGGGGTGTCATCACTCATCAGTCATAACACCCAATCAAGTTCTATCAAGTTCTGTCATGTTATCAACCATTTTTGTATCACTCACAACTTTTTTTTAGTGGCAATGGTTATCACTCACAACACCCAACAATAAACCCCCACACCCCTTCACATGTTCCATCACTCAAACCTTTGTCACGCGTGAAGTTTTTCACATAACAAAATTGTCCACGCGTTGAACTTTATTGATGTGCATGAAGTGGTTTAATAAAAACAACTAAAATTACCCTAAATGTAGACACTCTAAGCTTTAAATTTATAAACTTAGACTCGATCTAAAACTAAACAACACAACCGGCAAGTGTACCGATCAATGTAGTATAGCTACAGTAAGTCCGAGTATCGAACCCACGAGACTCTAATGATTATGCTAAGACTCTACTTAGACTAGGATTGACACGACTTAACTAATTGTTTATTGATGAGGGGGGGGGGGGTTCTAAAAGTCCTAAATAAAATATTAAAATAATGCTAAATAACTAGACACGAACTTGGACGAAGACTAGAACTAGTGGCGATGAAGACTACCTAGGCTAGACGCAAGCTTAACTCGGAATGGATTTCTATTCGAAGTAATGCGGTAGGGAACCGGGATCTTTAAATGCTAAACCTATTAAGATACCAACTAAGCCCCTCGATCATTCTCAAGGCGATTCTTGTGGCACTACCTAGGCTGTTACGCTTACCGGTTTTTAGATTTCCTCACAGTCCTCTAACTTCTTGAAAGTGCCTAAATAAGACGATCTACCTTACAGCGCGAAAATCTAAGGCAACTATGGGTTTTAATCTTGGTTTAATAGACAAGAGAATGTTTAAGGACTAGACCGATTTCTTAGACCTAGCTATAAACCAAAGCGAGACCTATTAATAACCTCGAGCCTCACAGCGACAAGATTAATAGAACACTTGATTTTATTAAATTACCGAATATTACTTCTAAGGTTACTTACGCGTTTTCACCCTAAAGGATTAATGATCTATTACGTGATATAGACACTCACCTAAATCAAGAACCCTAGCACAACCCTATTATGTGATATAGACCGTCACCAAGGATTATACGAAGCAATAAACAGCGATAAAAAAAATATCAAGCATGCATATACACCAAGTTAAAATTCCATAGCCATTACAATACAAGAAAATCCATAAACCACTTTAAAACCGAATAAAAATGCAATCTTTATTTAAACCATTGTCACACCTAGGTAGTAAAAGAGTTTTAGCCGAATATCATAGTTTTAAAAATAATAAAACAAGGTTTAAATTCAGAATTCATTGGATAAAACAAAGAAAATAAGAAAACTAGAAGAATCGGATAACTAAACCCGGTAATTCCGTGTTCACCAAGCCTCCCGCTCTATCCCGATGATTCCGTAGCCTTGAATCTTTCCTAAACACCTTCTCTAAAATTCGTCCCTTCTGATCTTCCTATATGTCGCAGCCGTCTGTTCCTTTTAGTCGTCCAAGAATGATGTGCCGCTCTGATTGATATTCGTCTCCGTCCCCTCCCTTGTCTCTGATGTTGTTTATGTATTTATAAATGTCTGATCGATTCCAAATAAATGGGCTTCGGCAGTTCGGCCCAATGTAGCCGCCTCCAAAATAATAGCAATCTTTGCTTGCTGCCAAAGTTTTTGTCGCATGCGCCCCCACTTCTAAAATATTCCTACTGCCATCCAATGTTATATATTCATGTGCTCCAATAGTCACGTTCGGAGTAATGTTCAAATTAGATGGACTAGGTTTTTTAGATAATGTTATAATCTATTGTTTTAGCAATAGTTCAAGAAAAACCAAAAACCCATAACTCACGTAAATTGCACTGGATAAAAGTTCTTTTCATGGCCCACTTCAACAACTAATATATGGCCTCCCCCAATATAATATAGGGATAGTGGGCTCGGCTCAATCAAGAAAAATGACTGCAATTTGATTTGGTCACTGGCGTTCTACTCTGCCCAACTGGCTGGTCATTTCCATATTACTAGTTTTCACTCCATTTGCACCAGGACCTGCCAAAACACAAAATAATATAATATAATACTAAAACTAAAAATAATAAATGAAAACTATACAAATATTATACAATTTACACGGGATAAATATGCGTATTTTACCCTACATCATTTATGTTGGCCGTCTTCACAATTCTCCACGCGTGGTATCATCTTCATCACGGACTATAACTTAACCACCCCCACTGCCCTAACGGGTCAATCTAATTTGTTAAGACACGAACATGATAAGACACGAACCTGAAACATGTAAACACGAAATCTTATCGTGTCAGATTTTGGAAACATGAACAGGAACATGTTAATAAACAGGTTACACAAAGCGACCTGTTATGACACGAAAAAATTGCCAACGTATCATATGACCTATTTAAGACATAGACACGACCTGTTAAGACACGAACATGACCTGTTTAAGACACAGACACGACCGAATTGGGGAAGCTGTGAACCGGATTGGAATGGTGGTGTTTGTGAGAGAGATTTAAAAATTAGGGTTTGGATTGTGGAAAAGGAACCACGTGTGTTTGTGTATAATTCATCCCATGTCCCACGACTGATGACCCTATGTCCACACCCACATATAATATTTTTTTTTTAATTTTTAATTATTAGCATGTACTTAACGGGTCTTAACAGGTTAACGGGTTTTAACATGTTTAGACACGAAACATGTTAAGGTCTTATCGTGTCGGCCTGTTTTAGACACGAAACCTGTTAAGGTCAAGCACGAAACATGATAACTTCGCGACCTGTTTTAGACACGAAACCTGTTAAGATCAAGCACGAAACATGATAACTTCGTGTAGGTTCGTGTTGTGTTATTGTATTCCTGTTAGAATTGTCAGCCCTAGGTTGGGAGCGGTTCGTAAATATTGCAGACTTGTTTCCAAGACTTCAATAATTATAGAGTTGGTCTTAGTGGTTGCAATTTTTAAAGTCGGGTGATTCCTTTTACTAATCTATGTTAGATTTCTTAGTTAAGTATATGATAAATGTCCATTTTACCCCTCATCTTCTTCTTCCTTATCTCTCCACCTCTAAAAAACCCAACCACCACAACACCACTGCAACTAACCGGAAAACATGTTTTAGGTCTCCCTTTTTTTTATCCAACTACAACTACCTCCCACAACTCCACAAGAAACCCTACCTAATTTAAAAAATTCCAGCCGCCATACCATACCCTCTGTTCTCTCCCTAAAAACACAACAACAACAACAACAACAACAACAACAAGCTTTATGTCTTTTTCCTTCAGAAGTTCAAACACAACAAGCTTTCTACATTTCTTTGAAAAACACAAGAAAAGTTGTTTATGGTAGTTATATCGGAGGAGGGTGGTTACGGAGGTGGTGTGATGATATTGGTGGTCGGAGGTTGAGGCCGGTGGTGACGAGGTTTTGACGCAGGAGGTTGACGCCGATTGTGATGGACGCTGGAGGTTGACGTCGACGTGATGTTATCGGTGATCAGAGGTTGACAGATGGTGTTGAAGGTGGATGAGGTTTAAAAGGGTGGGTAGTTGTGATTTCTGGTGGTGACGAGGTGAGCAGGCGGTGGTCAGGTTGTTCCATAGTGGTTCAAATAGTGGAGGTGAGTGTTGGAGATGGTGGATGAACATAAAAGGTTGTTTAGAATAGTGGTTAACAGTGGGAGAAAGGAGGTGCAGGTGTGTGGTATGGTAGGGTTTTTTGGAGAGAGTGAGAAAGAAGGAAGAATGTTAGGGGTAAAATAGACATTTATCATATACTTAACTGGGAAATTTAACATAGGTTAATGATTAGGATCACCAGAGTTTAAAAACTGCAAGTACTGGGACCAACTCTGCAATTATGAAGATGGTGGATGAACATAAAAGATTGTTTAGAATGGTGGTTAACAGTGGTAGAAAGGAGGTGCACGTGTGTAGTATGGTAGGTTTTTTTTTTTTTTTTTTTTTTTTTTTTTTTTTTTTTTTTTTTTTTGAGAGAGTGAGAAAGAAGGAAGAAGATAAAGGGTAAAATAGACATTTATTATATACTTAACTGGAAAGTTTAACATAGGTTAGTGATAAGGATCACCCGAGTTTAAAAACTGCAACTATTGGGACCAACTCTGTAATTATGGAAGTCTTGGAACCAAGTCTACAATATTTGCAAACCACAATGACCGACCAAAAATTTAACTCTTTTTTTAATGTTGCAATAGTTAGTTACTCCTAAATTACACCACAAAAAAAAACTTCTGATCTACCCTTTGCTTAAATTGAACTCAAAATCTCTCACTAAAAGATAATAGTCTCTGCCAAGTGAGCTAGCCCACATTGGTGAATTATACAATTATATCGAGAGTAAATTAAACTTTTTTTTTATTAAGGTATACTGGTCATTAAGCTAAAGATTAAACTTTTTGTTAAAAAAGAATATTGGTCATTAAGGGTAAATTATTAAAATCGTTCCTAACGTTTAGATACAACCATCAAATTTATTCAAAAACTTTTTTTTCTCAACTATACACTATTGAGGTTTCAAAATTGTTGTTAGATGCATCCACTTTTCTAACCTTATTAAAAATAAACCTTAAATATGGGGTATTTTTGTCATTCTCATTAGAATAAACTGTCATTTTAGTCCCTAAGGTTTGGTCACTTTTGCCAATTTAGTCCAAATCTCAAACCTTTTGCATCTGGGTCCATGTGGTTTTAGTTTTATTGTCATTTTGGTCCAAAAATGAAATAGGGTCATATTTTTCTTATAAAATCCTGCTATTTTGTCATTTTTCTCAGGGGCAAAATAGTCATTTTATGTTTGTACCCTAATAGCAGAACCATCTCCTTCCCCACAACTCCATTTTATGTTTGAATCCTAAGAGCATTCTCATCCAACCCTCTAAAATTATACATACATTCCACTAAAAAACAACTTCTATATCAATATATTTTCACTAAAAATAAATACTTTTTCTCTCTTCTTTTCAATTAAATAATATTTTTTTACCTTTATCATTACTTTTTCTCTCTCCTCCACTTACAACCACTTTCAATATATATTAAAAAAGTATAGAGGGTGAACAACGTCCCTCAAATATACAGATAAACAGTAACATTTTCTTTCTCCTCCACTCACAACCACTTTTATACTTTTTATATTTTAAAAACCCCTCATACAGATTTTGGAGGGTTGGATGAAAATGCTCTAATAACAGCCATTCTCCATCACCAAACACCATCCTCCATCTTCAATCCGATCCGGCAACCCTCTACAACACCATCATCTCCGCCGCTCGCCGCATCACCTCTGCCACTAAGGTTAGGGCTCAAATTCAGACTGGGGGAATGGAGATTGGTGACATACCATAATTAGATAACTAGGGTTAGGGCTCACCTGCCGCATCACCTCTGCCACCAGGGTTAGGGCTCACCTCCGCCGCTCGCCGCATCACCTCTGAAATACCATTATCATCCGCCATTAAAGCTCCCCTGTCCTTTTCATTCTCACTACTCTTTAAACCACACCTCTTCTTTCCAATTCAAATTCACCAACATTTCCACCTGCTTCTAAGTATGGATCCCTCTCGCTCTCTCTTGATTTCTTCTAGATCTCTGCTTATATAACTTTTCTAATTACATGGGTTGTGCTTTCAACAATTGAAGTTGAATCTGATGTGGGTTTTTCATTTAGAATCTGGGTTTTGCTTTGTTTAGCTTCAATTCCCTTATTCACCGGTCTGATTTGAACATCCTATTGGGGTTGCTTTTTTATATTGTTTCTGTTTCTGTTTATTGTGTATTGTTCTTTGTTGTTCATAATCTGAATTAGTTTATATTGGGATCTTATTGGATGAAATTGTAGTGTTTTTATTGATTTATTTACTTATACTGTAGATTCATAAAAAGAAATGAAGGGAGAGCTGTGAGACTGGTGTTTAGTTTTTTTTTAATTTTATTTATATATATTTAATGTTTAAAATGATCATTTTACCCTTGAGGAAAATGACAAAATAGCAAGATTCTATATGACAAATATGATTTTATTTCATTTTTGGATCAAAATGGCAATAAAACCAAAACCATAGGGACTCAGATGTAAAAAGTTTGAGATTTAGACTAAAGTGACAAAAGTGACCAAACCTCAGGAACCAAAATGGCAGTTTACTCTTCTCATTAACTCCTATTTGTTTAACCCTAAATTGACCAACCGAAACGAAAAACATCAAAATCTCCCTCTTCAGCTCCTTCCTTTTTCCCTATAATCGCCCTAAATTGAAGAGCAAAGTTAGAGGTATTCCCGACGGTAGTCGAATTCGTTGGCAAGAAGAGTAAAGTTAGAGGATAGTGGTCGCCGGAAGAAGATGTAATTCTGAGCGAACTCGTCGAAATTTTTGCACGAGAAGTTGGTTCTTAATCGCTCGAGGTATTCCCAATTTTTATAGAAAATCATGCTGGTTACAGTCGTGTAATCAACTAGATCCTTCCGTTGAACAGAAACACCAAGAACGCGAGACATAGGCGGTGGCAGTGTGCGACGCCGAGTGGAGGCGAAGCGGCAGGTGGTTGACGGCGGAGGTGGTGGCGGTTCGGCGATGTCCGGACGGCAGGGCCGGTGATGTGCGACGAGGGGAGAGGGAGAAAGGAGAGGTGGCTAGGGTTTTTGCCTAATCTCCTGTGATGTGTATCCGATACCATTAGAGTTTTAAGTTAAGGTTCTATTTATAAATTATTAACTTACGCTTTAGCTCACTAGTTATTAAGGTTCTATTTTAGCCTAATCTCCTATAATGTCTATCTGATACCATTTGACTTTGTTTTATTATCAAATAATAAAAGCAATTCTCTTTAATTATTATATAATAATAACTAATCCACGTCTCCGTTGAATAACCATTATTCATCGCTAATTAATTGTTTCGTAAACAATTAATATTTCTTAGTATTTCATTAAATACTCGTTCTCTACCCGCTCTTGTGATACATAATTTTTAGGGTGTAAGGGGCGCTCTACCCGTTGGAGTAGTCCCCTCCCCACCCCAGCTAATCATACTCTGCCATGTCAACTCCCATCTCCACTCCGCATTTTGCACTCAAACATTGACAACACTCTACCCAAACAATTTTTTCTTTAAAAAAATAAAAATTAATAAAGATAAAAGTGTTATTGGGTGGAAGAAAGTGAGGCCCACCATTAACCCTCTCTGTCTTCGCTCATTACCGGTAAACAATCCTTGGTTGTTTGGGTTGTTTGGGTGGGTGAAAGGAGTTGGCGGCAGTGAACCCGCGAAGTACGCCCTTAACAATTAAACATCATTCTTTGTTTGTCGTCCACGGTGTAACTTTTTGTATCGTACCTTAATAGTAACGTTAAATAATCGATAATTGGGCATCCATCTCCAACAGGTTAAACATCAAAAAGACAATTTTGTAAAAAAAACTATAACTTTTGTTCCTACATTATGTAGTGTTATTGGTTGAAGCCTACAAGGTTGTGAACACACATGTAACATATCGTTATGCAACAACCCCGTATTGCCAGAGGGGGGGGGGGGGGTCTAACCCTTTGTTAAAGGTGTTTTTGGCTTTGCTTTCTTCATTTTCCTTACTTTGTTGATTTATATTGTATTACGTTTTGTATAAAAATATCGTGTACTACAAACTAAAAATACGTAGCAACAGTTAACGGCACTTCTATGTCACAAAAAAGTTTGAAATAAACGTGTCTACGGTGCAATAGGTGTGGACATAATTCTAGTTTTGATAAAAATGGAATAATATTAAACCATTGCCTTGACCTTATTGTCTTTATGCTACTGTTTCAAAAGGTTCTAGGGTCTGTTTGGTATGGGGTAATGGGATGGACGAAGGAATGGAATGGACGGGGTAATGCAATGGATCATTACCATTCCATGTCTTGTTTGGTTACCATGTGTGAATGGAATGAGTTATTATTGTGTATTGTTCGGTAGGCAAGAAAAACGGAGTAATAAAATCAGCGGTGAGTGGTGGTCGGTGGTGGTGGTCGATGGTAGTGATTGTAGGTGGTTATAGGTGGCGGTGGTGGGTGTTGGCGGTGGCGATGGGTAGTGGTGGTGGCGGCGAGTGGCGGTGCGGCGGCGACGACGAGTGGTGGTGGAGGCAAGGTGGTCGTTGGTGGTGGGTGGCAGCAGAGGTGGCGGTTGGTGGCGGCGGCGGCGGTTGGTGGTGGCGGTGGTGGTGGTGGTGGCGTCGACGATGGTGGTGGGCGGCGGCGGCGAGTGTCGTTAGCGGTTAGTAGCAGCTGTGGGTGATAACGGTGGCGAGTGGGTGGCGGCGGCGACGGTGGTTGTCGGGGTGAGGTGGTGGCGGGTGGCGGCGATGGCGTCGGTGGTGGGTGGTGGTGGTGGTGGGTTGTGGCGAAGGTGGTGGGTTGTGGTGTTGTTGATGAATGGTGCAAGAGGGGATGGAATGGAAAAAAAACATGGGGGATGGAAGGAATGATTTTGAGGGAATGGAATGCATTTTGGAATGGGTGATTCCATTACATTGACCAACCAAACACCCTTTTCTTCATTCCCTCGTAATCATCCATTCCATTCCACCTCTCATTCCTGCATACCAAACAATACCTTAGTTCTTTATTCAATGTAACATCTAATCTTATTAGTTCTTCGGTCAACGTAACATCTAATCTATTTGTAAAATTTAATGAAAATCTTATTACCAGCTTCTTGCTCGTTTACTTGTCACTTGTTTGTAATTTGTTACTTTGGCCTTTTAATGAAAATATCATTTATATTACATGGTTATGGTTAAAAAAAGAAATTAATTTATTTAAGACCGTGGGGTATGGTGGGGCGGGGGTTTGGGGCATGGGTTGACACGTGGATTGGGGGGGCTTCGCTGGACTGACTCACATTGAAGACGGTATGGTGGGGCGGGGATTTGGGGCGTGGCCAGCCCAAACAGCTATTTTATATTTTTTAAAACAAAAAATTTAAATTTTTTAATGTTTTTTTAAATAAAGAAAATTACATAAAAAAATTCTTAATGCTTATATTTTTTCTTTATCTCTTCTCTCGTCTCCAACATTAGTTCCAACTCTTCACCTGATAGGTGATTAATGGGCTGAGAATGGGTGATTCCATTACATTGACCAACCAAACACCCTTTTCTTCATTCCCTCGTAATCATCCATTCCATTCCACCTCTCATTCCTGCATACCAAACAATACCCTAGAGTTTAGTTTAATTATAACCTTATTATAAAGCAACTCATTTGTGCATATGAGAGTTGTACAATTGGCTTGGGGAGCTATTAAAAAAAAAATTAGAATTTTCCTTTTTGACCCTAAAGTTTAAAACTTTGACAATTTAAGTTAAAAGTTTTAATCTTTGTTTCATTTTTAACCTTAAAGTTTTAATCTTTGACAATTTAAGTTTATAGTTTTAATCTTTGTTAATTTAACCCCTTTCATTAATTTGATTTTTCACTTCTAATTCAAAAATTTTCATCTTATACAATTTAACCCCTTTGATTAATTTGATTTTTCACTTCTAATTCAAAAGTTTCCATCTTTTGCGATTTAACCATTTTGATTTTTTTTACTTATGTGTTGTAATCTTGGCTTTGAGAGTTTTTCAAAGAAAAAATGGTTATGCATATGGTTGTTGTAACCTTGGCTTTGAGGGTTTAAAAAAAAATTGATTTTTTTACTTTTCACTCAAATGTATTTCATAAATTACCTTTAACGCAAAACTATTTGTTTTTTTACTTTTAACATAAAACTTTTTATCTTTTGTCATCTATCCTCACAACTTTTTTTACTTTCAACTTTGGTCCTTTATAATTTTCATTTTCCGCAAATTTTTCGCTTTATACTTCGTTCTAAATTTTGTGACTAAACACATCGAAACGTGCGTCTTTGGTTTAACGTTTTTACGTTTCGTTATAAATTTTGCGAGTTAACACGACGCAACGTACGTGTGTGGGTGAACGTTTTTACATCGTCTATTTTTTTCCCGTTTGAAAGGTTCAACATAACGTGCGCGTCCTAAATCGACTTAGTTATAACTAAAGAATCCCCGCCGCATTGCGGCGGGTCGTAATTCTAGTTTGATTTAATTTAACTACTAACATAGAAATCTTTCTTGGAAATTTAAAAATTGAATTGTTTTCTAACTTTCTTTTCCACGTTCACGCCGCCATCATCTAGACCATTCATTTGGATCCAATGTATGTTGTGGTTGATTTTTGTATTTCCCTTTTTGTGCCGTGATACTAACGTTTAAGGTTTTAGGGCAAAAGTAAGAAAGCGAATATATTAGATGTGTTTTAGCAAACGTGGATAAAACCCAAATTTAAAGAAAAGTCTATTAAATTACTCTATATAACATTTAGCGTTGGGCCTTATGAACAGTACAACAATTAGCCAAAGTTTGGATCTTAGAGCATTCACATCCTAACCATCAAATTATGTGAGGAGGGGTTTTTATATTATAAAGGGTATAAAAAGTGGTTGTGAGTAGAGGAGAGAGAAAATGTTACTGTTCATCTGTATATTTGGGGGGACACTGTTCACCCGTTATAATTTTTTAATATATTTTGAAAGTGGTTGTGAGTGGAAGTGAGAGAAAAATGTAATGATAATATTATTTAATTGAAAGGAGAGAGGAAAAGTATTTGTTTTTAGTGGAAATATATTGATATAGGAGTTGTTTTTTAGTGGAATGTATGTATAATTTGATGGATTGGATGTGAATGCTCTTATTTACGGTATTGCCACTGTTCTTTTTATGTTCCAATAGAGAGAGCAGGTACCAGAGAATTGTTTACAGAGTTAATCGGAGCGACAGAGAAAGCGTGACGGAAGGGGATCCGGCCATGGCCACGGCCAGCCACCCTGTTCCGGTGACCATCTCTATCTTCTTCCCCTGTTCCAACGGTGATGGGTGTGTTAGATACCAGAGGTTGAATAGTGATGATGGACTCAAACTGAAGCAGACCGTGATGGTGGCGATGTTACCGGTAGCGCCTAGGGTTCCAGTAGAACTCCGGCGATTCAGATCTGTCCTGCATGTCCCGTTTTGGTTTAGATCGGCAAACACCGAGGTACCGACAGTGTGGTAAGTTCTGACCCTATTGCTTCGTTTACGACCGTGTGTGTGACGCTGTATATATTGATTAAGGTGGTGTTTGTTTTTTGGAAGAAGAGCTTCCTGGCCTCTTCTGTCTGCACCGTGCAGACGCGGGAAGAGGTTTAGCCTCAGAAGAGTGTTTGTTTTTTTTTTCGAGAAGTGCTTTTTACCTCTCCCCAACCTCTTCTTGGGGAAGAGATGAGAGGTAAGCTTCTCCAAGCAGAGGTTTACCTCTTATTGGCACCACCTCCACCTCCACCCCTGCTCCGCCACCACCATCATCATCATCACCACCCCTGCTCCGCCACCACCACCTCCACTCCGCCACCACCTCCGCTGCTCCAGCCCCAAATCGACGTCACAAACAAAACCCCCAAATCTTCTCCACCTCCACCTCCACTCCGCCACCACCTCTGCTCCACCTCCGACATCTGCTCCACCTCCACTCCGCCACCACCTCCGACATCATCATCAACAAACAAAACCCCCAAATCGAAAACCCTAAAATCGAAAACCCCCAAATCGAAAACCCTAAAAACGAAGAGAGAGAGATCGTAGAGAGAGAAGGGGCGGTGATGATGATGGCGGTGTCGATGGCGGTGATGATGATGGCGGTGGTGAAGTGGTGGTGATGATGGCGGTGGTGATGATGACGGTGGTGAAGATGGCGGTGGTGATGATGACGGTGGTGAAGTGGTGGCGGTGGTGAAGATGGCGGTGGTAGAGAGAGAGTAGAGAGAGAGTAGAGAGAGATCTGTGTGTGTGTTTGTGTGTGAAGAGGTTTTATATAAAAAAAAAACAAACCCTCTTCTCCTTGCAGACTGAAGACATTTGGTCCACCTCTTCTCCTGCAGATGCCTGTAGATGTGGCCTGCAGCAGAAGAGGTTTTCGTGCAGAAAAAACAAACAGCACCTAAATGTCTCAAACAACTTTTTTATATGAACAAAAACTATTCACATGTGAATGGGAACCGATTGTGAACTAATGTGAACCGATTGTGAACTAATGTTAATTAGATGTGTAAACTAATTTTCAAATCAATATGATTAAATTGGGACATGTGAATTTATATTGAGCTTTAACCAAATGGAAGTATAGAAAAGAACCCGTTGTTGAACTTAGTCGTTGTTAATATGTGATCAAAATTTGACCAGGTGAAAAAAAAAAGAATTCAACAAACGAATATCAAGTGGATGTCTAAACAAACAAGGAGATTCGGGCGAAGGGGAGATCTGAAGGTATTCAGGCAGTTGTGGAGGCCAACCAGCGTTGCTGAAATTGGCAACGTTCGTCAACCACAAACTTTCTACCTCGGTGGTCAATCTTCGGCGGTAATTTTAACGAATACTACTACCGTTGGCCTGCTTGGCCTTCGGCGTTTGTTTTTTTGTTTGTTTCTTGGCAGAAAAAAAGACTCTTTGTTCAGCCAATTTAATACAACCAAGTCAAGGCTAGATCGGAAAAGCTTATCTAATCTTTTTGTGCAGCTCATTTTTTTATTGTGCTATAGTCGACGACAACGATGAAGATACAAAGGGTATACGAGTTACGACCAATTGGCAACAAGACTTCCATATTCGTGATTGTTTTTAATTATTATATATATAATTCTGAAAGTTGTATTTGACTTGCAGCTTTATAAATTGAGAAACTTCATGTTATCATACTTATGATACACTCTTGACACTTACCCGCCGTGAAGCGCGGGATTCTTTACTAGTTACAAATAACTCTTGTATTATATGTGGTCCTAAGACCATGTGTAGTGGGGCGTTTTTTTTTTAATTTCAAAAATAACGTCCAACCCCCCCCCCCATTACATAGGGCGTTATTTGGCATTTTTTTTGAAAAAAAAGTGATTTGGCGTTTTAATTATAACGCTGAATTGTGCATAGGGTAAACCAATTCCATTCTTGTTTGGCCAATAAAAACATTCCAATAAATATTATTTATTTTATTTTTATTTTTTTAAATAATTGGGTAATCATTGAAGGGGCGTTATTGGCATTATTCCCACTACGGCACTTTTGCAATAACCCCCAATAATGCCCCATGCTGACTGGACTGTCACGTGTCGCAAAACGCCCCATGGTGGGGGCATTATTTGGGTAAACCACTACACATGGTCTAAGTAATTACCCTTTCCACATTCCCAAAGCTCTATGTGTAGGTTCACAACTTTATTTATTTGTTTCACTTCAATTTATGAGTCGTTTATCTTGTTAATTTATCATGTATCATTTTCCTACACTTGAAAAGAACCCGTTCTCAATTTCTTATAATAGCATCGTATGAAGTGACATTAATTTTTCTATTTTCAACTCCACCGCTACCAATAAAATTTTCATTAACTTTTAATTTCACGAGGCTAATTTCATCATTTGGCACTTCCAAGTTCCAACAATGTGTGATTGAGGCTTATTCACTCTTGGTATCAATTTCATCACATTATTTCAAGGTTTTTCCGTTTGTTTTCATGGTGTTTAGTAGCGATCAATAATCACCCCTGGTGCAACCAACATGTTTCTTTTATTTAGGATGTGTCATATAAGATTATAGTAGTCAACCTGACAGCTTCGTAGACCTTTTCGCCATCGATGATCATTATATGTAGTTCTTCATGTTTCATATCTATTTTGTCAACCCTAGTAGATTGACCTTCAACTGCACACACAAATCATGAACCTCACTTGTCCAAATAACAATTTATGGGTTGATTTATTCCAATTCCTTAAAGATATCATTATGCTAACAATCTCTAATACCACACAATACATGACACGTTAATTGAATATCACACATAAAAAAAGAAAGCTAAATAGCTAGATACCTATTACAAATCTCAAATCCAAAAGAAGGCACTGGTTTATTCAAATGAAAACAAGAACAGTTACAGCGAAGCAATCAACCAGTCATCACAGATTGACTGGTGAATCATATGTTGAACAAGATCACAAGACAGAAACAATAAGCCCTAATATTCTCACGTATTTTACTTGTGAGGAGCAAAGGGGACAAGAGACACAAATGATTGAGAAGAGAGCTGATGATGCTCGAATGAAGACAGCAGCAGCAAGAACTCCTTTTAAGGAGTTGCAACCCTAGCCAGGATGGAGATAGCTGGAGCCCAATCCTAAGCCCAATAATCAGCAGGCCAGCGACACAAGGGGAGCGGCCCAAATACAGCAAAACCAAGCAACTTCATAAACAAAATAAAATAAAAAAGGATTAGAACAATAGGATAAAAATATAAAAGGAGAAGCACATTTATACTGTCATTTTAACACCCCCCCCCCCCTCAGTTTAAATGTGCAAACAAGTTAATGAGACCTAGGGACTTACACATTTGAGCATGAGCTGTTGGTAAGAGCCCTTTGGTGAAAAGATCAGCCAACTGATGTTCAGTTTTGATACCACGAGTCTTAATCAGTCCGGAAGCTATCTTTTCCCGTAAGAAGAACAAATCAACTTCGAAATGCTTGGTCTTGTCGTGAAACACGGGGTTTGCGGCAATGGATAAGGCTGCTGAACTATCACAGTTTAGTGTGACAGGAATGGAGACATCAATGTGCAGTTCACGAAGGATATTTATCAACCATAGTACTTCACTGGTGGCACTACACATAGATCGGTATTCTGCTTCGGCAGAAGATCTAGACACAACACTCTATTTCATGCTTTTCCAAGCAACCAATGAACCCCCAAGAAAGATACAGAACCCAATGACAGACCTTCGACTGTCAGTGCATTTAGCCCAGTCCGAATCGGAAAAGGCTGTGAGGTGAAAAGAATCAGCTTGTTAAACATAATTCCAGTTCCAGGTGCCCCTTTGAGGTACCATAAGACTTTGAAGGCTATCTTAGTGTGAGCTTCAGTAGGTTTGTGCATAAACTGAGATAGATAGTGCACAGAATATGCGATGTCAGGTCGAGTATGGGATAAGTAAATTAGTTTACCAACCAATTTTTGGTATTGTGTAACGTCAACCGTATTGGTTTCCTTTTTTGTTAAATTCGTTAAAACATGATTTTGTTCAATAGAACAACTAGCAGGTTTGCTCCCGCTCATCCCATACTCATTTAGAAGGTCCATGCAGTATTTTCTTTGTGAAAGACACAACCCATCGTTGGTTTTTATAACTTCAATGCCAAGAAAAAATTTCAATAATCCAAGATCTTTAATAAAAAATTCAGTTTTTAAGAGGTTTTTGACTTCCTTTATTTTTTCTTCATTGTTCCCAGTTAGAACAATGTCATCCACATAGACAAGCAAAACAATAAAGAAGCATTTTTAGACATGATAAACATAAAGTGATCACATTTGGACTGATTAAAGCCAAATTTAACAAGGGTTTGAACAAGCGTGGGGCCTGTTTGAGCCCATACAAGGACTTGTTCAATTTGCAAACTTTGTTTTGGTGTTCGACACTTAGACCATCAGGTAGACACATAAAGACTTCTTCCTTAAGATGCCCATAAAGGAAGGCATTATTAACATCAAGTTGGTACATTGGCCAGTTATTTTGAACAGATAGGCTGATGACACATCTAACAGTGACCATGTTAACAACAGGTGAGAAGGTTTCTTCAAAATCTATGACCTCTCGTTGGTTAAAACCTTTAGCGACGAGCCTAGCCTTAAACCTATCGATCTCACATGTGGATTTGTATTTGACCTTAAACACCCATTTACAACCAATGGGTTTTTTTACCACTTGGTAGATCAACTATTTCCCACGTGTTATTTCAGTGAAGAGCTGATAACTCTTCATTCATTGCATCAATCCACCGTTTATCCTTAATGGCATCTTTATAGGTGGAGGGTTCAATAATTTTATTAACATTGGCAGCCAAACAAATATTCTCCCTAGGCAAGTTGGAATAATCTACAAATTTATCATAACCATACTTAGCGTGACCAACAACAAAGTCATTAAATCTTTTTGGGGCAGACACATGTCTAGATGATCTCCTAGTAGGTTGAATACCCTCAGGAAGGTTTGATTCGTCATTACTACTGCTTGACTCAACCCTCACAGGACCAGGTTCAACACCTGTGGACTCATGGATGTTAGACATACCATCAGACCCTAAGGACTGATGTGTATCGTTCACAACAGTTGATTCAACCTCATCACTGTGTTGCTGAGTCTCAACAGGCGAATCAGTGACAGCCTTCTCTTCATCATCGGGATTTGTATCACTTGAAGTTTCAAAGTTGTCAAAAAATTTAGTTGGTTTAAAAGGTTTGTGTTGATTTGAACCGGACGATTATTTTTGAAAGGAAAAACAGTTTCATGGAAGCTCACATCTCTAGAGAAAATGAACTTCTTTTGGTCTAAACTCCAGACCTTATATCCCTTTTTAAAGTTTGAATACCCCATGAAACCACATTTTTCAGCTCGTTCCTCAAGTTTATCAAAATTGTCTAAAACAGTGAAAAAACAAAGACAGCCAAAAACTTTCAAGTGATCAAGAGAAGGTTTGGACCCAAACAACATTTCATAAGGAGAACTACCATGCAGCATTGTTGGTGCATACGTCTGTCGACTTCGTCTTGTATCGAGTCTTGTACTAGATTGTTAGATCTAGGGTTTAGGAGTGTTTAAAGCTGATTTCGCTTGAAAGGGGCTGATTCCGTTTGAAATGACAAGTGACTGTTTCAAGCGAAATCACATCAGATAATTTCGCTTGAAATGTATCCTGTCACTTTCAAGCGGAATCCTGTGTCTATATATAGTGCATCAAGCGAAATCATTTGGTAGAGTTGTGTGATTTGGATACCGAAGTGCTGCCGATTTATCCTGTGATTGTATTTACTGTTATATCAATCAGAAAGGTGTTTAAAGTGATTTGCAAGCTGTTTCGAAGTCTATTTCTCTGTTTCCGCCTTTGAAATAGATAAAAACTCCTCTAATCAACTCGTTCGGGTCTGAAAACGATCCTACAAGCACAGAAGAAGGAAGCCTGTTAATTAAGTATGAAGCAGTAAGCACACATTCAGACCAGTATTTAAGTGGAACTTTTGACTGAAATAATAAGGCTCTTGCAACATTTAACAGGTGTCTATGTTTTCTCTCCACAACACCATTTTGTTGTGGAGTATACGTACATTAGGTTTGATGTATGACTCCTTTAGCTTTAACAAAATCAGACATTTGAGAGTTAATGAACTCTGAACCATTATCACTCCTAAAGACTTTGATGTTGACTTCAAATTGGGTTTTGACAAGATTGTAAAAACTTTGTATATTTTCAAAGACTTCAGATTTGGACTTCATTAAATAGACCCATACAGATCTGGTAAAGTCATCAACTATGGTGAGAAAATATTTGTACCCTTCTATGCTTGTAACCTTGTATGGACCCCAAACATTACGATTTTACCCCCCACCAAAATTACGTTTTCGCCCCAGCTCAAAATAAAAATATGTTTTCCCTTATCTCAAAATTACGCTTTTAAACCAGTTTATTATTTTACACCCACTTTAAAATTAGGTTTTTGCCCCCAGTTAAAATTACGTTTTTGCCCCTAGTTCAAACTAAAATTATGCTTCTGGCCCAAGCTAAAAATTACGATTTTCCCCTTGGTTGAAAATTACGCTTTCACCCTCAATTCAAAATTACGTTTTTCCCCAAGTTCAAGATAAAATTATGGTTTTCCCCTAGCTAAAATTTACGATTTTACCCTCACTAAAAATTACGATCTTCTCATCATTTTAGTTTTCCTTTCTAACAAAACTATAGTACTGTTTTTTTAATTGGTTGAGAATTATTCGACTATCGCCCCGCAACGCGGGCGGGGCACCAACTAGTTATGAACATTTAGCGTATGTAGTAGGTATATGTCGCTCGTCTTTAGCAATAAAGTTATAACTTTAGCCTTTGGATAACATTTATATTTTATTTTACAGTTATTTTAGATTTATCCTTTTTGGTCAATGAGTTTATCCAACTTCTACGGCCTCTTGAGTAGCTTTTTCAACTTATTAAACTGGATTAGGTCAATTTTGTTGATGTAAGATAACCAAATCCAACAACGTTCCAACAATTTTTTTTTTTTTTTCTGAAGTCCCTCCTCTACTTTCCACATGTTTCTAGAAAATCGGAATCAAAGAATGACATTTTTGGTAAAATTGGGTTTTAACTTTTAACATGAAGTGAAAATATAGCATGAACATGATATGAAAATAAAGTGAATATGTCGTGTTTAAGTTAGCATGTCTAACCCAAATAATAAATAGTTCAACGTGTTTTAGTCGTTACTGTTATCAAATTTATGCAGTTTATAAGTTTACACGTCTACTCATTTATGACCCATTTTGTGTGCTTACAACTCGATGGGCTTGACAACATGTTTGAAAAGTTTAGTTATACAAGTTACAAAAGTCATGTTTGAGTTAAATTGTATTGGTAGTACTATAAAGTATAAACAAGTTACAACTTGTTTAAATGGTTCAAAGAAATAAGTTACACAAGTAATAGTTACACAGTTATAACCATGGTTGTAAAACAAGATTTCCAAGGCCGAGTACTCTCCGAGTAGTCGTTACAAGGTAGGCTGCCGAGACGACTTTCTCTGACTCCGCCTAATTACTCGGAATCGGTCAAACGCGGTCAACCTCGGCCAAAATCGTATCTAGTAGGTCAACCCAGGCCGAGTTTGACTTAAAAAATAACAAAGCATAATTTCTATGCCTATCATATTAAATAATGAATATCATTTTCCCGTATTTTTTTATAGATATTAGTAAATTTATGTTATTTGACATATATTTAATTTCCAAAAAACTAATTTCTTTATAATTTAACATGTCCGAGTACTCCCCGAGTACTCTCCGTCTAGGCCGTGTACTCTCAACTCCCCAGTCGACCGACTAGGAAGCGCCTAGCGACTTTTGCAACCATGGTTATAACCGTACCATGCTATAGATCATCAATTCCAATAATTCAACCCGGAAACAGTTGTAGCCAGTGGCGAAGCTTGAGATTTCTAACGGGGGTCGAAAACGTATACCAAAAAATTTCTATACGGAAGCTACATATACAACCCTACTAAGCGAAAAGTTCGGGGTCCAACCCCCCCCCCCCCCCCCCACCCAACGGCCCCTTCTAACTTGCGCCACTGGTTGTAGGCTTGTAGCATGTCCAAGTATATCTGTATATGCTTAAGAATAGATTAAAACACATAAAAGAATTAAAACTACATCACATAAGGGACTGCATAAGGGACATGATGTGGTGATAAATATCTCGTCTCGTTAAATAAATAAAAGTAAATAGTAATACTACATCAATCCATTTATTTACATTAGATAGTAAAAATGAATACAACTGAATTAAGATATGAACAAATAAACTAAAAGTGACATATTACAAGAAGAATATAAAAACACTATAGTATGGATAGTGATGATACATATAGATGAATTTAAGCAGCAACTGATGCTGCCACATTAGTATGGAACTCCGACAAGCTGTTCATCAGATGCCTAGAAGCTTTCTCGTAATTAACAAATCCCATAAACCAGAAATCATGACCATCCACTGTCACAATCTGAATGTATCTCTCCGACGGGTTCTCCCTCATCGTCACCGGATTCACCGTCCCAATATTCTCCAACGGTATCACCACCTATTCAATTCAAAACCAAAAACAATCCCATATAATAAAATCATTAAATCAAGAGTTAACCACACAGATATAGTGCTTGTGGTTTGTTGAAAGTAACGTATTTGAGTACTAACTTTTTTTGTAACATGTTTGTAACACATTTGAGTATTAAGGTTAACGGCTATTAATTTTTCTGTTAAATCAACGTAAAATGACTAAAATAACGTTATAATTTCCTGTTAGTACCTAAAGGTGAATATTTGTGTGATTAACTCCAAAAAATATAAAAACTCATTGTAAAAAAAATACCATGAAATATGCTACATAAAAATATTTCTAAAATTAATATATACACAATTACCAAAGGTCTATTACGAAGAAAAACAGTATAGTATGGACAAGGTTTAGTTGGTTAAGTTTTTTTAATTATCGGATCGATTAACTTACAAAGTGTCGGAAAAAAAAAAGAATTAACTTACCTTGTAGTAACACCAGGTTTCTTGACCAGAAGGTGCGGTAAAACACAACGGCCGATCACTACAGAACGCAACACGAGCGGTGGACAGATAGATGGTGCCTGCAACTGGACCAGTGGTGGTGGAAAGATAACAAGCAAACGTCTTCTTGAGCTTCTCATTTGGATCAGACGGTTCGAAAATCTGTTTAAACATAGACTCGAATCCACCCTCTGTGATCGCCTTAGCTGTTAAATTCACTTTACCCCACGCAGCTCCGGTCACAGATGGTCCCGTCTTCACTGCAATCCAATTTCAATAACCAATTAACAATTTGAGCAAGACAAAATATATGTTTGGTAATTGTGATTGTATTGTAATTGTACTCCAAAAGTAGGTATAAGTGTATAACAAACAAAAGGTATTTATACACGTAAATATCTACATAATCTACACTATACTATGATTGAAATTAGGGGTGCAAATAGGCTCGCGAGCTACTCGAGATCAGCTCGGGAAAAAGCTCTAAATGAGCCGAGCTTGAGTGTAAAATAAAGCTGTTTACTCATCGAGTCCGAGCTCGAGCATGACATGTGAAGCTCGTCGAGCCTTATCGAGCTTTGATATAATATTAGTTCTTATTAATATTTAATAGCATGTACCCCTTATTTAAATTTTTCTAGTAAATGTGTCGAGCTTATTTAAACTTGTTTACGAGCCAAGTCTGGACCTAAAATAACCTTGTGTAGTAAACGAGCCCGAGCCCAACCATTACTTATCGAGCTTGCAAGCCTAAACGAGCATATTGTTATGTAATATATTAATTAATAGATAATAAACAAGCCGAGCCCAAACTCGAGCTTGAGAAACTACCAATGAGCCGAGCTCAAGCTCGATCTCTCATAAGTTAAATAGTTAATCAAGCTCGGGCTCGGCTGATTTGAGCCCCTAATTGAAATGAAAAACTTACGATTGTGCCAGATGTTGCGAGCGATGGAATCAGCTTTGGTGGTCCAGGAATTGAAGAGGTGGATGACGGGTTCGAGTGGATTGGTGGCGGGTTTATCTACGGGAGTGTAAACTAAGTAGGGTGATTGTTGGTGGTAGATTTGTTGCTGGTCGGATGCTTTCCATAAGGCTGCTTTTTGATTGTCGGGGTGTTTGGTCGGGATTGCGGGTTGACCCATGAGATGGGTTCCCCACTTCTCTGTGTCCTCTGGTTGTGTTGTTTTTGAAGGAGATGATGATCCTGTAGGTGTAGCTGCCATGATTGTGAATATATGATCGTGTGTTTGATGATTGTATTCGATTGAAATTGAAATTGAAATTGAAATTGAAATGATGTGTGTTGGTGTATATATAAATTGTAAATGAAAAACGCGTGTGGAGTTATCTTTTAGATTAAGGTTCAGAGGTGGGATCGGACCGTTGTTTCTAGAAAGTGAAAGAAGGCACAGGACGAGTCTTGCTTTTTAGGAAACTTGGTTTGAATTTTGCAGCGTATTGAATTATCAAATACTTTTCAAGTTTCAATACCGCATCATGTCCCTTTCATGTTATAAAAAGAGTTTTGGTCAGAACATGTGTAGTCGTTGGAGTGAATAATGTCCTATTCTAGGGCATTTTGCTCCATGTGACAGCCCAGTCAGCAATGGGGCATTATTGGGCGTTTTTACAAAATGGGTGTAGTGAAGATTGGGGCATTATGTTAAATGAGATGTAAAATAATTAAATAAAACAAAAACCCTTAAAAACTCTTATTGGATAACAAAAAGGGAGATGAAAGATGATTGGACAAGGAGAAGGGGGCAAGGCGTGCTTCAAAAAACGCCAAGGGGGTTTTTTTCGCGAATAATGCCCAATAACGCCGAGGTGTAATGGTTTGGGGGCGTTTTTCTGCGTTATTTTTGAATTTAAAAAAAAAAAAAACGCTCCACTATGGAGGGTCTTATAGGGGATCAACAAGTCAATAAACCGTCTTACAACTCGCGACAAGTATGTTATAAGGGCATACGTGGTGGGTTAGACAAGTGTATTCGGTATAGTGTTTGCCGATAGGCAACACTGTCGCCACCGCTATTTGCCGAGCCGCACAATCAAATATCGGCGAGCAATTTTCGCATGGGGGAAAGATTTTGGAACGTTGGAAAGGGACAAATGGCACGAATTTTGGAATGTTTTAATTGTTTTGAACAATAATATTACCGTTAGTTTAAATAAATAAAATAATAATAAGTAAACATCCTATAAATATCATTCCATTCAATAAAATTTTCACCCCATTCTAAAATATTCGCACCCAATTTTAAAAGTTCTCAAGCACATCATGGATAGACAAAACAAGAGCGATGCCAAGAAAAAAGTATCGGGTTCGGGTTCGAGTGCGAGAGGGTGTGGCTCGCAAAGTAGACGAGGCGGATCAAGTGTCTACCAACCCAACTTCCCACCACAATTTTTTCTGCAAACGGGTTTTTACAACACCCAACCCCAATCCAACTATCCACCACAATTTTATTCATTACCGCAAGGTCCCACAATGGTTGCACCGGGTGTATACGAGTATCCTACCGAAGCCCAAAACGCTTTTGACCCGTTTGCTTATCGGAGTCCATCGTCTCAATCTCCAAGAGATAATGTTGAACACGTGCTCCCCATATACGATAACAACGAAGATGAAGAAATTGTACACGAAACTCCACAATTAGATGACGATGAAGGAGTCGAAGAAGAGGAAGATGTTCAACATGAAGTAGAAAGGAAAGGAAAGGAAAGGAAAAGGGAATAGGACGGATCCACAAAGATTGACGAAGAAGCAAGAAGAGGCTTTAGCGATGGCGTACGTGTATTGTATTCTTAACAAGAAAAAATGAAATGCACAAAAAGCGGAAAGTTTTTGGAAGAATGTTCTCGCACACCATAATGCAACCGTTGGAGGAAGCTCATGGGCCATTCATCAAGTCCGTCCAAAATGGAAAAATATGCAATCAAGATTGGACGAATTAAACGGTTTTTGGCGTGGGAGGTGGTTAGAAAGCATGAGAAATGGACTCCAGTGCCATTGGTGGGTGAGGATAGTGGTGGTTTAGGGCAAAAAAGAATGTCATCTGATTCGGATAACTATCAAGAGAGTATTGATCTACCCGACATAAACGTAGACCCCTCACCAACAAGGAAAAAAAAAGAAAGATAAAGGACCCGCAACATCGAGCGAAAAGTCAGTTGGTATGTCTGACAAGCTTCAAGAATACACAAATATGAAACAAGAGTTGGTGGCAATTAAAAAGAAACGAAATGAAAAATATATCGAGTTAGCCGATGAACAACGAGAGGCGTTGAAATCGATTCGGTTTGATAAAGATCTCGAGATGTTTAACAGGCCACACAACAATGTTCCACCGGAGATGTTGGAAATCACACTAGCTCGAAAACGCGAGATCGCAAAAAAAATATGGATGGCCGTGTAGTTTTTAAATTTTATGTAATGTTTTTTTTTAATTTAGTTAATGTTATTTTGCTTAGTTTATTTTAAAATAATGTTTTTTTAATATAATGTTTTTCATTTACTAATTAGGTAATTTAAAAAAAATCATTTGCCTAATCTCAATTTAGGCATACATCCCTTGTATTTTTCGGTAATAGGCAAAAACTTTAAGCAAATTGCATAGCACAATTTAATTGGATGAGAGAAAACTTTGCCTAAAGGAGTTAGACATGCACCCGTGATGTGTACAAAATGCAACATATAAATTACATCAATTGTGGCGTAAACCTAACCCCTTTTTAGTACTAATGTTGGAAAAGTGTGTTTTTGTCTTCCTTTTGTATTTTCAGGATTAAATGAGCTCAAATTAACAAAAGAAGCAAAAAGGCAGCTAAATCTAACATAAATACAAGAAAAGGAACAAACGTGGCATGCCCGAGCTCCCCGAAAGCATCTTCCCAAGCAAAACAAGATAACAGAAGGATGAACACGCCCCGTGCTCAATGAGCACTGGGGCGTGCCCAAGTGTCAGCATAAAAGACAAAGTTGTAGAAGCTTCCATCGCCCACCACGGGGCCGTGCTCAGCTGACACGGGGCCGTGGTCAACTATAAGATTCGCAGAATCCAGGCAAATCTTGATAGTACAGATATGCTTCTGCACACGGGGTCGTGCACAACGGACACGGGGCCGTGGTCAACTAATGCAGACAAAAGCAATTAATGAAGACAGAGAAGAGGATGGACACGGGGCCGTGCCCGAGCTTCTGTTCAGCCTATAAATAGGAGTGCTTGGCTCAAGCTCAAACCATCCCTTGGCACACCACCTCTCTCACACTTCACCCACCACCCACCACCACCATAACACCATCATCCATTGTCCATCATAGAGTGTGTGAATCGTCTCGGGATCCAAGATTGATCGTAAGAGTTCTTGACAATCAAGGCCATGTTTGCCTAAGTCTCTTACATCACTTGGTGAAGACATAGTGTCCAGTGTAATACTTTTTATTTTTAATCTTTTCGCACTTTTTAATTGGTTATGTATTAATGACTTTAATAACTAGTTTCTTATGTTGAAGGTGATTCTTCCTTATCGCTTGTCCGTGGTGTCTTGGCATTATTTTACTGTTTATATAAAATAAAATATTTTCACCATTCATATCTCCACGGTCTATATGGAGGTATGTTGGCTACCTGGTCGGGGGTTAAGGGAACGGTTTGGTAAGAGTCTTGCCATTGTTCAGTGTATAGATCCTGCAAAGGACCTGGGTCAAATTTAGTAGGACCTCCTTCAATACTTAACGGTATTGGATAGCGGTGGTCCAAACTCTTTGATCCCCTCATAAGTTAAACTACTATTAATATTTTAACCCGGCTACTTAGGACTGTATCCCTGCTGACTCAGACTACTTAGCCGAGGGTAACATCGCCTTCAAAAGAGGGGCCTACCACATTATGCATTAATAACTTAATTAATTATCTTTCAATAATCCGACCCTTTAGGATTGTATCCTTGCTGACTCAAACTACTGGGTTGAGGGTAACGTCACCTCCAAAAGAGTGGCCTACTACAATAACTAAGATAATCTCTTAAATAGTGCAAAAGTGCGGAAATAATCAAAGGTTACACTAAACACGAGTCGGAGCCAAGTGATTCATCTTGTCTATCTGTTTTTATTTTTATTTTTATTTTTCAGCATTTTAGTTAGTTTTTTATTTTTTCTTAGTTTAAAACATTTTTCTAAACTTTTGATTTGATTAGACGTTGAGGATAAACCGGTACTAAAAGCTATTGTGTCCTTGGACGACCTCGGTATCTTACCAACACTATACTACGCTCACGATGGGTGCACTTGCCCATATGTGTGTTTAGTGTTAGTAAATATCGTGTTTTATAAATTTAAAACTTGGCTAAAGTAAGTGTAAAAGGGCTTAAAATATACTTAAACTTATATACACACTTCACACGCATCAAGTTTTTGGCGCCCTTGCCGGGGACACAAGGATTTTAAGAAAGTTAGGAATCAACGGCCTAATCGTTTTTTTTTCTTATTTTTCTATTTTTTTAGAATTTTCTTTGTTTTTCAGCTTCTGCAGAACTCAGCACGGGTCGTGCTCGCTGAACACGCCCCGTGCCCAATCATTGGAATTGGCAATCATGTTTTAAGTCAGACAGTAAGCTGAACATGGGGCCGTGCCCACTCAACACGCCCCGTGCCCAAGATTCAGTTATTGAAAACAGAACCGTGAGATCCCGACGGTTGGTAATTTCTGACACAAACATGAGTGATACTGATCCTTTTTACTTTCGGCACTCTTATGGTGCGTGGTGTCAAATATGTGGTGGTTCCCATAAGGAATTAGAATGTTATTTTCTAAATTATAAGCTCCACTATATAGACCCATCGTTTCCTTATATCCTTAAGAGGGGCGAAAGTAAAAATAATCCTTATCTCTCCCTCGAATGCTCTCAACCGGATTTTCTAGGAGAAATGCTTCTTGATGAACTATTTCAATTAGAATATTTAATTCTTAATTGGCTAAAAGAACTTAGGATATATTTCAATAATTTATCTCAAAACGATAACCAAGAAGAAGTGTTGGGATCGCATTCAAACAACTTCGTTGTTCCCAACGATACTTCTAACTCTAGTGAGGACTTGAACGATAGTCGTCCCTGTGTCGATTGTGCCGTGAAGGACTCCCCATCGACTTCGTTCGATGCATACATAGACCTGAGCGATTCGGCATACACCTTCTTTAATGAGAGCCCGGAAAAGGGTTGGACTTGTCCACCTACATATAGCATAGGAATCACCCTCATCGACAACCTCTTGCGTTCTCGTCTTAATCTAGAACAATTAAGGTATCTTAGGCACTTTGGGGTTATTCCATCCAGCAAGGAACCGCCCGATCCAGAAAAGTTCCTTAAAAATAGACAAACTCCATAAGACAGCTTCTAGACACGGGGCCGTGTCCAGGTCAACACGCCCCCGTGTCCACTCAAAGATTCCCGTCTGATTTTGTGTCAGAATACGGACAAAATGTGTCAGGATTCCCCCTGAACACGGGGCCGTGTCCAGCCGACACGGGGCCGTGTGCAGCGTACTGTCGTTTTCTATAAATGCAGCCAAGAATCCTGCACATTTGGACCATCCAGGGACAGAGATTTGAAAGGATTTTCTAACTTACCATCCTAGGTATGTTCTAATAGAAGGTTCTAACAAACATCTTGTCCTTTCCTCTTTTATCCATTACCTTCTTCTTCATCTTTCTTGCAACAACACCTCCATTGAAGCTTGATTCCAAGCTTTATTGTGATGTTTGTTAAACTTTTGCTCAAGGAATCTTGTTAAAAAAAAAGTTACACAACATTGTTTTAAGTTATTTCTGTTAAAAAATGCTTCATAAGTTGGAAAAATAATTTGAAACTCCAAGATTCCTTGTTCTAAAAAACTGCAGAAAGGTGAACACGGGGTCGTGCTCATTGAGCACGGGGCCGTGTCCGTGGTACTGTTTCATTAAAATGAACTATTTTTGGTTTGTTTTCGTAGAATGTCTAGCCAAAATAGTGGAACCTCTTATGCGCACTCCAGAAACAGTCGAAGGGAAATGAGGCCATCAATTGAAGCAACTCTCGTACGATACGTGATGGCGTTACGTGAAGCTCTTGACGAGATGACTTCGGTAGAGGAGGTCCTAATAGACCGTATAAATTATCTTACGGTGGGGTTGGAAAACAGTTTTGAAGAAATAAACCTCTTGCACCAGAGGTTAAACATTCTTGTAACACCTCCCATGGAACCAATCCTCCCTCAAGATGATTGGAACCTAGCACTTGGAATCCACAATCCTACCGGTTGGGATGACATTCCAGCGGAACCTCCTCTTGAAGATCTACAAGAAGTCCCGGTGGAGGTTGCACCTCCTCAAACCAATGCCAACGAGCCCGTTTTTCTTCTCCCTAGGGAGATAGAAGAATGGCTCGCCGACGTGTGAGGAACCCATGCCCGGAGAAAGAAGTTTTTTTTAAGCCACATTTAACCGAGGGATTTACCTTTTCAGAAATTTTGCTAATAGAATAAGTAGTAGGCTAGAACTTCTTGGTTTAGATTTCTTGTGTTTCTTTGACCTAACTATCTAGTATTTTAACTTTTAGACTATTATGTAATTCGCTCTATGACTTAATGAATGATGTTTTAGATAATTTGATGTTTGGATGATGTTGTAATAAATAAAACACACTCGGGATGGCAAAGGATACAAGGGAAACTTGAACCAGCACCCCATGCAGGAAAACAGGGCCATCCGACAAGCTTTCTTCATTACAGCAAGTTCAGCACGGGCCGTGTCCGCCCAACACGGCCCCGTGCTGCACAGTCTACAGAAATGCCCAGTTCAGGTAAACTGGACACGGGCCGTGTTCACCCAACACGCCCCCGTGTCCAGGCTTCTGTTTCTTTTGTTTAACTTTTGTTACTTGCACCTGAACACGGGGCCGTGTCCAGGCGCCCAGTAACACAATTTTTTGCTTTTTCACACCTTTTACACATTCAATCAACCTAAAAACTTATTTTTGGGACACATTGAGAACAATGTGTAATTTAAGTGTGGGGGGATGCTAAAACTTTGAATCTTGCAAGTCCTAATAACAAGCCTTACACAAAACTCTATTGGAACCGCTAATCACCTTCATTTTTTATTTACTTGTCTAGGTTTAATTTGGGAATTTCAAAATTCTAAAAAGGTTATATTTTTACAAATTTACAACCGATAGCGTCGTGATAAAAAGAAACAACATAAGAAAATTATGAAAAGGCATGACAAGCTTAGTTAAAATTTAATTATATATACTTGATCACATAAAAAACCCATTCCCACAAAAGTGAGTTTTGAGTCTTTATTGAGCATACAAATACATATCTGTAAATTAAATGCTCATTTTTCGTTTCTTGTGTGAATAGCCGCTTGGTTCTTACAACTCTAGAACTTGCCACGACGATACATTCCCGGTCCTTACCAACTTAAACCCGAGTAAGTAAATGATGGAGGCATTAGGACTAACCCTTTTCATTTCTACACCATTTTTTTTACCACCTACCCAAAAATCCCCCTAGTTAACCCCTTTGAGCCTAAACCTTTTCATTTCTTAACCCAAACCAAACACCCTTTCACCCACCAAAACCTTTTATTTTTAACCCTTTGTTTTAGTAACAAGCTCGATTTTTCGTATGATTTTCAAAAAAAAAAGTGTTGATGATGAAGCAAAAGAAATAAACAAGCAAGTTCATCAAAAATAACTTTGTTTGAATTATGGCTTCATCAAAATAAAAATTTGAAAAATAGAGAAAGTCTTACGAAAACCGATGCTTTTTACGCTTTTTCGCCCTTTTCTACTAACCACTAACCCAACCACCTACCTTTAACCCAAACCTAACCCTTCACCCAAAAGTCCTCTTGATATTTACAAAGGTATATAGTTAAAAAGGAGAAGGATTGATTGCTTAGCAAGCCTATGGTAGGAGTAAGTTCCATGCCGCTCTCGAGTGATTCACTAAAATACATCTTCGGCCGAGTGTTGAGTGATCCCCCGTGAGGTATGTGAACTTGTATATAAATAGAATTTTAAAAAGGCATGTTATGCCCTAATAAGTAATTTATCTTATGAAAAGTTTTAAATAAATCATGACGAATAAGATTGTAAATAAATAAAAATAAAACGTAATAAAGAATCTTGGAAATCCCGACACTCTATGACAAGCCCAAAAACCTTCTCTTCTACCCATTCCATTTGGGAGTGTAAAGTCATATTATAAAGAGTTTTGCTTGAGGACAAGCAAAGATTCAAGTGTGGGGGTATTAGATGTGTACAAAATGCAACATATAAATTACATCAATTGTGGCGTAAAACTAACCCTTTTTAGTACTAATGTTGGAAAAAGTGTGTTTTTGTCTTCCTTTTGTATTTTCAGGATTAAATGAGCTCAAATTAACAAAAGAAGCAAAAAGGCAGCTAAATCTAACATAAATACAAGAAAAGGAACAAACGTGGCATGCCCGACCTCCCCGAAAGCATCTTCCCAAGCAAAACAAGAGAACAGAAGGATGAACACGCCCCGTGCTCAATGAGCACGGGGGCATGCCCAAGTGTCAGCATAAAAGAAAAAGTTGTAGAAGCTTCCATCGCTCACCACGGGGCCGTGCTCAGCGGACACGGGGCCGTTGTCAACTATAAGATTCGCAGAATCCAGGCAAATCTTGATAGTACAGATATGCTTCTGCACACGGGGTCGTGCCCAGCGGACACGGGGCCGTGGTCAACTAATGCAGACAAAAGCAATTAATGAAGACAGAGAAAAGGATGGACACGGGGCCGTGCTCGAGCTTCTGTTCAGCCTATAAATAGGAGTGCTTGGCTCAAGCTCAAACCATCCCTTGGCACACCACCTCTCTCACACTTCACCCACCACCCACCACCACTATAACACCATCATCCATTGTCCATCATAGAGTGTGTGAGTCGTCTCGGGATCCAAGATTGATCGTAAGAGTTCTTGACAATCAAGGCCATGTTTGCCTAAGTCTCTTACATCACTTGGTGAAGACATAGTGTCTAGTGTAATACTTTTTATTTTTAATCTTTTCGCACTTTTTAATTGGTTATGTATTAATGACTTTAATAACTAGTTTCTTATGTTGAAGGTGATTCTTCCTTATCGTTTGTCCGTAGTGTCTTGGCATTATTTTACTGTCTATATAAAATAAAAGATTTTCACCATTCATATCTCCACGGTCTATATGGAGGTATGTTGGCTACCTGGTCGGGGGTTAAGGGAACGGTTTGGTAAGAGTCTTGCCATTGTTCAGTGTATAGATCCTGCAAAGGACCTGGGTCAAATTTAGTAGGACCTCCTTCAATACTTAACGGTATTGGATGGCGGGGGTCCAAACTCTTTGATCCCCTCATAAGTTAAACTACTATTAATATTTTAACCCGGCTACTTTGGACTGTATCCCTGCTGACTCAGATTACTTAGCCGAGGGTAACGTCGCCTTCAAAAGAGGGGACTACCACATTATGCATTAATAACTAAATTAATTATCTTTCAATAATCCGATCCTTTAGGATTGTATCCTTGCTGACTCAAACTACTAGGTTGAGGGTAACGTCACCTCCAAAAGAGGGGCCTCCTACAATAACTAAGATAATCTCTTAAATAGGGCAAAAGTGCGGAAATAATCAAAGGTTACACTAAACACGAGTCGGAGCCAAGTGATTCATCTTGTCTATCTGTTTTTATTTTTATTTTTCAGCATTTTAGTTAGTTTTTTATTTTTTTCTTAGTTTAAAACATTTTTCTAAACTTTTGATTTGATTAGACATTGAGGATAAACCGGTACTAAAAGCTCTTGTGTCCTTGGACGACCTCGGTATCTTACCAATACTATACTACGCTCACGATGGGTGCACTTGCCCATATGTGTGTTTAGTGTTAGTAAATATCGTGTTTTATAAATTTAAAACTTGGCTAAAGTAAGTGTAAAAGGGCTTAAAATATACTTAAACTTATATACACACTTCACACGCATCAACCCGCTTCACCCTAATGGATCGTCATGTAATTTGCATCGCGAGCAAGATTTAAGTTGTCGCATGTAAATAATTCGCTAGAAGCTACTATGTAAGTAACCGTAAGAAGATTACTCGAGGCCAAAGCATAGATAAAAATAGAATACTATTTAAGGATCAAGTTAGTAAATAGTATAATAATTCAATCTACAAGATAAATAAAAGTACAGGTTTATTTATGTTGTAGATTGAATTATTATGTTCGGAAATTGGAAATTCTGAATCAGCGTTTGATGTTGTTCTTGTTCGTAGCAGCGTCTGAGATGAGTGATGATGTTTGTTCGTCCTTTCAGATTCCAAGAAATTTTCGAAGTTGGAGACAGTATTGCCGTCGTGATTTATTATTTTTATTAAAATCATATTAGTATTGGGTCTAATAAACCTAATGTTAAGTGGGCTAAATTCTAAACTATAAAAAAGTATTTGAAAATGGACCTATATTGGAATTGGCATGTGTTTACAATTTTTTTAAATAACATATATATATATATATATATATATATATAGAGAGAGAGAGAGAGAGAGAGGGGTTAACGTACATTAAGTGTTATCGTACATTACATACGCGAAGCAGGGAACCGTCCGATCAGTCACTAATCACGCATGGGACACAAAATAACGCATGGGATCCTTTTTTTGACCTAATCACGCATTGGAACATAATTACGCAAGTTCATTTTGTCAAACCTATCTAATAATAACGCATGGAACATAATTACGCAAGTTATATTGTTTGTCGCGTATGATAACGTATGATAAGCCTTTTTGTACATTATACTTATTCTATATATATATATATATATATGGGGTAGGGTTCTAGAGTGAACACTAATGTATTTGCGAACCGAGTGAACAAATCTTGGCCATTGATTTACACACGTGGATGGCTAGGATTTAATCATCAAATAAATACACTAGTTTATTTAATCATCAAATCATGGCCATTGATCTACACACATGTATGGCCAGGATTAGTTCGCTCAGTTCGCAAACTACACTAGTGTTCACTCTTGAACCTAATTCTATATGTATATATATATCGATTTTTTTTTAAAAGAAATCACGTGCCCCTCGAAATCACAAGCCTTGTGCGGAGGTCCTCCCCGCACACCATCATAGCCGGCTCTGCATGTCGCTTCTCAAAGTCGTGGTTGATCCATGGTTTTTAAATCCATAACATTTCTTGCATCAAGCTTTTTTTTTTTTTTTTTTTTTTTTAACCTGTATGCTATTTCACATAAATCAAATTTGCCCAAATTTCCGGGTTACTCTTTTATAACCTGCACAACCATTAACTCGGTTTAAAAACCGCCAACACCAATGGAAGATTGTGAATGACAACATTTGGATGTCATTTGAGAGTGTTTTAAAGATATTAGTGAGTTTCTTTTTGCATTTTGAGAGTTTTGAGAGTGTTATAATTGAACCAACACATCATCAAATATCTATACGTACTAGTTCATGAGTGGAAATGGGCTAGAAAAGGGTTAACCGAGGTTTCGGGTTCTAACCTATCTATAACCGATATAAACCAACGCATATAAACCAGTTCATTAAACGAAAATCCTAACCTATCTATAACGATGTTTCGGGTTCTAACCTAACCAGTTTTTGCCTAACCAAAGTATTTTTTGGTTTTGGGTTGGTTTATGAACTTGTTTCTTTTTAGAAACCGGTTTATATGATAACATGTTCACCTCTACTGGCTCTGCATGAATGATGGGGGGCAGTGAATTGGATCAGGCTTGATACATAAATCATTTGTAGGCCCATGCCCTAACGTTAAGCCCAATTAATGACTTAGTCAACCAAAACAAGTAGTATAATTACTAGATGACGTGGTGAATAACCCTAATATAATAATTTAACGGTAAACTAATTTAAAAAACATGTAACTAGATGACGTGGTGAATGACCCTAATATAATAATTTAACGGTAAACTAATTTAAAAAACATGTAAAAAGAATGGATATGTTACTTCAGTCTAATCCATTTTAACCCTCATATAATAATTACATTTTCATACCAGACTCTTTTAATATGTTACGTCTCATTCACTTTTCATACCAGACCTTCCCCGCAACTTCTCCTATCATCTATACTATATATAAAAGAAACCATGTTTGGGACACTTATTATATTAGGCCATCTACTCTATGGATAATTATCATTTAGTTTAATATTTTCTAATTAGTTATAGATAATCTCCAACGAAATATTATTTAATTTAATCTCTTCTACCTAATTATAGATAACTATTATTTATATCTATACAAATAATAATTAAAATAAAAATATTATACTATTTGAGAATACCATTGAACCGATATGTGATCACAAGTTTGAAAATAAGAAATTCAAATTGAAATAATTATGTAGACAAATGATTAATTAACTTAACATTAACATATAAAAAGTAATAAATAAAAAAATCTCAAGTGATCGAATGAAATATGCTTCCCATACAATGAAAAAATTTTCTGAGTTACTTTCCGGTATTTTCATCTTATTTTTCTATTTATCTCTTATATTAAATAATAATAATAATAATAATAATAATATTTTTAAACAAAATTACATAAAAATAAATATTTGTTTTTCTATAAATAATTTTAAACAAATATTTAGGTGAGAATAAACGTTTGTTTTTTATATAATTATAAAGTTACAGCCCGAGTTTTTTTTTTTTTTTTTGAACGACCAACATAATCAATCATGAATACTCTCGGGGCACCCACTGGACCAAATGGAGTACTCCGAGAGTCCACAATATACTTTGGAGTTCGGTGATTGAAATTATGGTAAACTAGGAATGAAAGGTTCCCATTTGAAACTGAAATGTTATAATAAGTGAATAATATACCAAAGTTCATTTTTAAAAGATAAATCCTGACGACTGTAAGTGTTAACATATGACATTATATTTCATTTAACACGTGCTTATTTACTATACAAAGTTACATTTATATAACCCGTGTAATACACGAAGTTTTTAAAGATATAACTTTTTATCATTTGCTATGTAAAATTAGATTTAATCAACATAAAATTAGATTTAATCAACACGTGTAATACACGTGGTTTTAAGGATATGTTTTTTTTTTATTATTTGGTAGATTTTTCAACCCGACTATACATCAGTTTTTTAAAGATACGACGTTTTTAGTATCTAATATACAAAATTACATTTATTTATCTGTGTAATACACATGATTTTTAAAGATATAACTCTTTTTAGATCTATTTAACACGTGTAATATATGAGGTTTTTAAGGAAGTAATTTTTTTATTATTTGGTAGATTTATTCACCCCGATTATAGACGGGTTTTTTAAAGATACGACGTTTTTAGTATTTAGTATACAAAATTACATTTATTTAATCTGTGTAATACACATGGTTTTTAAAGATTTAACTTTTTTTATTATTTGATATATAAAATTACATTTATTTAACCCGTACAATATACGGGGTTCATAAAGATCTAACTTTTTATTGTTTAATATATAAAATTACATTTATTCAACCCGTGTAATACACGGGGTTCTAACCTAGTAGTAATATATTTAATAACCTGAAACATGTTAGATGTACTTTACAATTTTAAGTACCATATATGTATTAGAAAAAAAAAAAAAAAAAAGACAGGCGGTTTTAAGGGGAAAGTAGATGTGATAATGGGAATATATTTCATGTAGTTTTATTTTATACAAACATAATGATTCACATTCCACCAATTTATAATTTATAAAATATTATATATACTTGCACAAAATAAATAATAACATATAAATATAATTAATCACATGTAATATTTGGTGATCCATATGGCTAAAAAATCAACCTAAGGCTGAACGGTATGGTGACGGAGGGGGGATGAAGACGGGGGGATGGGGTGTGCCGGGTGTCGTCGAGAAGAAAGGAAGGGGGCCCACCTGTTTTGGTCCGTCCTGGACGTCGAGAAACAAACGGAGAGGATGAAGACCGGGGGGGGGGGGATGGGGTGACGCCGGCGCCGGGGCTGAGGACGGGCCATACCGTCCAGCCACAGCTAGCGAATTGGTAGTTGGGGCTGGGGCACATGCATGTCTAAAAAGAAATGGCAGAAAATTGCTGAATCATATGTAAAACGATTAATATATCAACCATATTTTAAATGAATAAGTCTCTCTTATGTACCAATTTAAAAGAAAATTATGATTTATAATAATGTATAGAGAGATAGGGATGAGCTCGGTACCGTCCGGTACCGAACCGGTACCGGTACCGAAAGAACCGGTACCGAAAATCCTCAAAAGTGGGTACCGGTACCGAATATACCCGGTTCGGTACGGTACCAGTATTTGAAGGTAAAAACCGGTAAATACCGGTACCGAACCGGTACCGTACCGAACCGGTACCGAAATGTCAAAAGTCGGTACCGAATCGGTACCGAAAAGGTATCCGGTTCGGTAAATTCGGTACCGGTACCGGGTCCATTTTGCTCATCCCTATAGAGAGATGACCCAAGTATCTAAAAGTTATCATAAGATTAGTCATATATGTAAACTTTGAAAAAATTGTTTTAGTGTCACTTCTAATAAATATCATGTAACAAAACTATAGAGTAATAGTTATTAAATTTAATTTATCTCATATCTAATATCTTGGTCCACGCTACGTTCAGAGTTTGCGAGAAACCATACCGCTGACTGCCACTTGGCAGTCGTTATGCCACAACAAGAGCAGAACTTGTTAGGGATGGATTTTCATAATGTATGGATCACGGATCCTCAAGTGTAGCCAGGATCACAGATTCTCAGTTCGGTTTAAATTAAGGATCCTCAGAAGACGTTGCAGGGTTAAGGATCCCGGATCCTCATTTTAATCCTAACATTAACGATTGTTTCCTTTGTATTTGAACTTGTTTTGCAGAGTATTCGAGTGGGACTTGGTTTTGCCGAGATTCCAGGGGAATATACCTTCTAATTCTGCATGTGCATGGCCTTCGTGACCGTTATGGAGATCGTGGGAAGCTAGCATCTTTTGCGGATTATTAGTTAGCTAGTTTATTTCTATTTTTAATGGGGATAACAGGCTTGATAGAATTATTATTAGCAACACACACTACTCTCGTGAACTCCCTGCCACTTATTGGCGATTACACACTTTTTGCACACTAGTGATCCTTGTAACAAGCTTGTTATCATCCCGATTTGTAACATTGTTTGTTTAATATAGTTGGTGATCGGTAGTTTCCATCACCCGAGGTTTTTTGTGCCGTAGATCATACATTGATCAAGGGCTTTTTCCTCGTATAAATCTTTGTTTCCAACATTCATTTCATTCATACATTGTTCATACATTTGTTCATTAATTCAAGCATCACATCTCACAAAATTGGATTTGGTTGCATTATCCTTGTGTGATTTTTTGACCAAAACAGTTTGGCGCCCACCGTGGGGCAATTGGTGCTTCATTTCTGAGAAATTTTGTTCATTTCGATCATTTCGGTTCATTACCTTCAACCACATGGCTTCCCACGGAAAAAAACACTTCAAGCTCCATGCCGGAGATCACCTCTTCACAGGGCATTCCACCTTTGCCTCCTGCACCTTCTGGATCCTAGAAGAATGCTGAGAATGCTGCAAAGAAACAAACCCCCATTTTCCCAAAACCAACTTCTACTGCTTCTTCTGGTCCTACTAATAATGATCTTTATTCTTTGATTTTGCAGATGAAGGATCACATGCAGCAGCAGGACAGAACTAATGACAGGAACCTTCGAGAGATTGATGACATCAAGAAATTGAAGAGATCAGCGGAGGATCACTCTCCATTGGTGCCCAGATCACTGAATTTTGATTCTCCAGCCATAACAGCCCAGCACTCCACAGCATCAGGCACTCAATACCAGGGTGGATTGTCGAGTATACGTTATGGATCGTTGGCAATGACTCAGGCTCAAGGATCCTACTTTCAGCCTTCAGGATCCTCTCTTCAGCCTCAAGGATCCTCCTCCCAGCATCAAGGATCCTTCTTCAGTTCTGGAGGATATATGGGAGCGCAGACGGTTCAAGGATCCTCACTTCAGGGTCAAGGATCCTCTTCTCAGGTTCAGGGATCCTCTCAGGTTCAAGGATCCTCCTCTCAGGTTCAGGGATCCTCATCTCAGATTTACGGATCCATGGATTATCCTCTAAGACCCCCAGTCTTAGTGCATCAAGGATCCAACATCTTTTAGGATCAAGGATCCTTAAGGAGTGTACAACCCGGAAGTTCAGAGGTTCATTTGGGAGACTTCATCCCTATGCAGACTATTGCTTCGTCTGGTCCCTCGATCATGCCAGAATCACGTCAATATGGATTCACATCAGGAGTTCCACCCTTGAATCCATCAGGAGGTAACACTTTAAATACTACTTATAATACTAACCATGGCTTTGTGCAGGATATAGGAATCAACCAAGCTATGGCTAGAGAGTTATAGAAGCTCAAGGATATGATATCCAGTAGAAATTCCAGATGGGAGTCACATGATATCTTGATTTGCACTACCTATTTGTGATGCAGAAATATCAAAGAGGTTTCAAACACCAAACATGAAGTTGTATGATGGCTCCACTGATCCTGAAGAGCATGTAGCCCAGTACAGAGAAAGGATGGAGATCAACCCCATCCCTGAGAGGTTAAAAGAAGCATGTCTATGCAAGGGTTTCGGATCCACACTGACAGGATCAGCTCTTAAATGGCTGTTAAGTCTTCCCCCTTACTCTATTACTTCATTTACTAATCTAGTTAATTTGTTTAATAGCCAATTCTCATGCAGTAGGAGGAAGAAGAGGATGATGAGGATTATCCTCCCATTTCTGAATATTGTTTTTCTGTTGATAACAATGAACTAATCCATGCAATGCAGAATATAGGTGAAAAAGCAAGATGACCCAGAAAGAGTGATAAGCCAGCTGCAACAAAAGAGAAATCCAAATGGTGTGCATATCATGAAGATTTCGACCATCTCACTGAAGAATGCATAGCACTCAGGAAGGAGATTGGTTATTTGTTAAGCAAAGGGCATTTGAAGGAGCTTCTTGGAAGAAAAAAGTCAAGGATCCAGGATCCTGAAAAAGTTCCGGAAAGAGCTCCTGCTCCCCCAGCAGATGCACAGATTATCAACTTCATATCTGGAGGATCAGACATATGTGGCACTTCCTTTTCAGCAGCCAAGAGGCATGCCAAAGAAACAAATATGGATAATGGGGACAGACCCATTCGAGCCTCGATCCTTACACAGGAGAAAGTTATAACCTTTGATGATGACGATCGTGTGGACATTCAGGATCCTCACCATGATGGTCTTGTTATTACTTTATTTATATCTAACCATTTTGTTCGCAGGATTCTCATAGATGGAGGAAGCTCAGTGAACATCATTCAACTTGATGTCCTCAAAAATATGAACATCCCTGAATCAGAAATTATCCCAAGATCATCAGTCCTTGTGGGATTCAGCGGAGAAACCAAGAACACATTGGGGGATATTAAACTTCCAATTTACATAGAGGGAGTTAATTCTTTTCAAAAATTTTGTGTTATAGATTGCTTATCCTGTTGCAATGTTATCCTTGGCAGGCCATGGATACATGACATGAAAGCAGTTCCGTCTACCTATCATCAATGTGTTAAACTCCCTACTCCATGGGGTGTGGTGAAGATTGAAAGTGACCAACAAGAAGCTAAAAATTATTACACTTCATCAATGAAGCCAACCTCAAGACCTAGGGAGCAATAGCAATTAAAGTATCCTCCAAGAGATGTCCTGGAGGCAAGAGAACAAGATGTCAAGGATATCCTGATGGATCCTCAGGATCCTAAATCCAAAGTTTTTATAGGATCCGGGATCCTCAACAATATTGAAGAGGATCTAGTATCCTTCCTGAAGAGAAGAAAAACTACATTTGCCTGGAAGCATGAAGACATGACAGGTATCTCCAAAGATATTATCAGTCATAAACTTGGCATTGATAGGTCATTCAAACCCATACATCAAAAGAGGAGGAAGTTCACACCTGATAGGAATGCCATCATCCAGGAGGAGGTAGATAAGCTGCTCAGAGCAGGTATTATTAGAGAGGTTAAGTATCCAAGGTGGTTAGCCAATGTGGTTGTTGTTCAAAAGAAAAATAGAAAGTGGAGGGTATGTGTCAATTTTACTGATTTAAACAAGGCATGTCCCAAGGATCCTTTTCCATTACCCCACATTGACGCCATGGTGGATGCTACCGCGGGTCATGAGTTGTTGACTTTCATGGATGCTTCATCTGGATTTCAACAAATTCAGATGGAACCATATGATCAAGAGGATACAGACTTTATGACCCCTACTGGTATCTTTTGTTATATTGCTATGCCATTTGGACTAAGAAATGCAGGTGCTACATACCAAAGGCTAGTTAATATGATGTTTAAGGAACATATAGGACACACAATGGAAGTCTATATAGATGACATGGTGGTTAAGTCCAAGAGAGCTGAGGATCACCTTAGAGATTTGGAGGAAGCATTTGATATCCTTGATAAATTCAATATAAAATTGAATCCTTCCAAGTGTCACTTTGGTGTAAAAGCAGGCAAGTTCCTAGGTTACATGGTGACAAAAAGAGGGATAGAGGCAAGTCCAGAGCAAATCAAGGCGATTGTGAATATTAAGTCTCCTGCCAATGCCAAGGATGTGTAAAGATTGACAGGGAGGATCGCAACCTTGAACATGTTCATCTCAAAGTCATCAGAGAAATGCAAGAAATTCTATGACATCCTGAGAAAGCAAGAAATTTGAATGGACTGAAAAGCATGAGAATGCTCTCAAGGCCCTTAAGGATTACCTATCCTCAGCTCCTGCCTTAATGAAACCAGAAAAAGGGGATATATTATCCTTATATTTGGCAGTCTCTTCTAAGGCAGTAAGTGCAGTCCTTGTTAAGGATCATGAAGGTACACAACACCCTGTATATTATGTAAGTAAAAGTTTGTACACTTCTAACCGAAATATTGGGGTGGGCGGATGCACCCCCGAGCACCCACTATCCTTCGCCTCTGGTTATCGCGACACGAGACCTGTTACTTCATGTTTTTTAAATGTTGCAGCCACCACCAATGAATAGGATCCGCAACATACAACCACATCGAAAACTGATCTGTAAGACCCTAATCCTAATTTGACCGAAAACAACGCAGCGGAAAATGAACCGTAAAATTTCTTTCTTTTAACTACTCTAACATACTTGAATACCGTTAAGGTCAACCCTTTTAACATGCATACATCATTCATCATTTATTTAATGTAACTATCTTAGCAAATAATTACAACAACGTGACCGCTTTCCCGTACAATCCATGATCTTCAACTCGACCCTCGTTCACTTGTCCATCATGAATATCTGTAACCTGCGGTCACCATATATAACCAACACGTTAGTACATGGTAACATCATATATAATTTAACATATATCCTTAACAGGCTATATCACACTCTAACTACGTAAGGTATTCCATTGAAACATCCTCTCAATTTTATTTACTCGAGTCCGACATCAATTCCTCGAGGGTTCAGCGTTCCCATACCTGCACTCCATTTATTTCATTCTCAATAGTAACATGGTTAGGGGTACGTAATCTCAAACATATTGAAAACCCACATCTTCACGTATACGTATACCAGTGATCTACAATCATTAGATTACAACACGTGTATACACTTTCATATATCTAAGTACATTCATACGTATCTCATTCATATGCACGTACATAAGAGTTCACACGACTTACACACGATACAGTTCCATATCTACATACATACATATAAGTCACATTCACTTATTTGTAAGTTGAACCTTAACTACAAACATATCAACACAAATCAATGTTATTACAAACAAACATAACCGACTAACTTCCAACAAACATGATGAACATTCAGCAACATAATGAACATCCCATTAACACGATGAACATTCAGCAACATAATGAACATTCCATTAACACAATGAACATTCAGCAACATAATGCACATTCCATTAACACAATAATGAACATTCCATTAACACAATGAACATTCAGCAACATAATGCACATTCCATTAACACGATGAACATTCAGCAACATAATGCACATTCTATTAACACGATAAACATTCAGCAACATAATGCACATTCCATTAACACGATGAACATTCAGCAACATAATGCACATTCCATTAACACGATAAACATTTAGCAACATAATGAACATTCCATTAACATAATGAACATTCAGCAACATAATGAACATTCCATTAACACGATGAACATTCTGCAACATAATGAACATTCCATTAACACAATGAACATTCAGCAACATAATGAACATTCCATTAACACACTGAACATTCAGCAACATAATGCACATTCCATTAACACGATGAACATTCAGCAACATAATGCACATTCCATTAACACGATAAACATTTAGCAACATAATGAACATTCCATTAACACCATGAACATTCAGCAACATAATGCACATTCCATTAACACGATGAACATTCAGCAACATAATGAACATTCCATTAACACAATGAACATTCAGCAACATAATGCACATTCCATTAACACGATGAACATTCAACAACATAATGCACATTCCATTAACACGATGAACATTCAGCAACATAATGCACATTCCATTAACACGATGAACATTCAACAACATAATGAACATTCCATTAACACGATGAACATTCAGCAACATAATGCACATTCCATTAACACGATGAACATTCAGCAACATAATGCACATTCCATTAACACGATGAACATTCAGCAACATAATGCACATTCCATTAACACGATGAAACTATCATCTTAATTTACATTAAGGATAGACGAAGTTCATATGAACTTACCTTGGTACTTACCCTTACCATATACAACATACCAAACTTCATTTATAAATAAGAGGTGATTCCGGAAATCACTTACCTTAAGTGTCCGTATTCGCATATGTTTCCTCGCCTCCTTTTGACCCGTTAGCCTTCCATGCTTCCATCCATCTTGACATGATCCCTATACTTTCATGTCATCGCATTCATATTCTTGTTAGCATACATGATTGTACGTATTAACGATCATATCAAATTCATGTTTCACATTTGACTTTCAGTAGTCAATTCCAACAAGCATAAGGCATATTTCCACAAGTCACTCTTTTCAAACTCATATAATTCATCACGTCATCACATATAACACATATGAATATAACACGCATCATATGACTTTCTATAATATTACAATTGTGACAAAAAGTCTAACATTGCTACTTATGCACAGTTGACTTTCAGAAAGTCAACGATTTATCATATGAACTTTCGACTTAACCTCCTACATCTATGTCATTATAGTAGACTATACTAATGACACTATATACATTTCATACTCACGATGCAATAAGCATACAACCACATGATCATCTAGTTATAAGCACACACCAAACATATTCAATTCCGTTCATTCTAGTAACATAATTCTACAACTAACACCATGACCTATGCTTAACAACCCAACATCATTCTAACTTCATACTGTTCTAATGATCTCATATGCTTCACATTTAGAGTACTTTTACTTATCAATTTTGATTAAGCAATTATTCAAACATGTAGTAAACATCATACCACTCCAACATAGAGTACAATATTCTAATGCATACCTTTACCAAATAATATGGTCAACCAAATCCTACATGAATTCCATCTAAAAATAGATTTTTCATGTTTAGTTATCATCAAATACATTATATCCCCATATTACACGATTTCATCCATTACTTGCATACCATTTCATCTATTAATCTCACCTAGGCATTTCATCAAACACTTGGTGTGCATACCACAATTTATGCATAATGTACAAGCTCCTAATGCATAATCTCCCAAATTCATACATAATTCATCAAATTTTCTTTCTAATTAACAAGTATCATTCAAACATAGGCATTATCATAACAAAATCTCTAGTTCATCCAACTCATTCATATTAAACCATGAACCATCAAAACCCCAAATTTCTTGAACATGGATTCTTACACTAGAACTCCAAATTGAGATGATTAAATCATGAATCTAACCATCTCATACTTCCAATTGACTCAATTTGTGGTACTTAATCAAGACCCATCAAGAGCACTAACAAAGGAGTTTCAAGAAATCATTTTGGTACTTACTTGATGCTCATAAGATGATGAGTCTTCTTTAAATGATAGATCATTCATGCAGTTCCATCTTCTTCCTTCTCCTTCTTGATTTGCTTCACATAAGAGCTCTCTTCTTCACACATTTGTGTGTGTAAAATGTCGACATATGCACCCCCCACAAACATAATATGCAGAATTTTTATAAAGTTTGCTCATTAGTTACTTTTGGTCCTTCTACTTTGTCATATCTTCACAATTTCCACCAAGTTCATTTCTTACTTGTTTTAACTAAATAATTTAACCAGGTTAAATAACCTAGTCATTTTATTTCATGGTTTATCATATAGAACATATGGAAAATATTAACATTCAAGTTTTGGGGCGTTACACAAATGACGAAGGTAAACATTCGAGTTTTGGGGTGTTACATGATCGATATACCTAAATACACCAAATGGAACACAACTTGTATAAACATTCATAAACAAATATGAAAGCCATCAAATCTGATTAAAAAGTTAAAAACTTACGCTTTTTTCTTAGCATACAAAGGATCAAATGGGATATATTCATAGCACAAGAACCAATATTCGCAATAGTCTTTTTTCCTCTTCAACATTCCAGGTAACACAGCTTGTGTGACCTTAGTTTTCCCTTCAACATTAACTTTAATCAAACTATTCAACAATTCATCATCCACTTTTTCATTAATTGGATCAAAAATTTCATCAACTTTTCCTTTAGGTGGTTTAGTCGGTTTCACACTGTTTTCCGCTCTCATGCCCGTACTTCTTTCATCAGGTTTAGATTTTGAGTTCTCATATTCAAGAACTGAAGTCTTCAAGTGTTTACCATCACCGTCAACCTAATTGCAATTTCACAAATTTTCATTCGTAATTAATAAATCTTAACATATACAAGTTATAGTTGGTAAACCGCTACCATTTGCGTGTTATGAATTAAGTTTATAACGAACCAGTAATTACATAACTTCCACCTGCATATTCGCACATAAGCCCGATAAAATTCGGGAACAAAAAACAAAATCACGACAAAAGAACAAATACCTTCATCTACAATTAAAAGACAAAGGATCACCGATCCCTCCAGATGACAAAGTCGGCAGCTGGAATGGCTAAAGTTAATGGGTTGGAGGAAGATATACCACTTTTAACTTCCACTCTTCCACTGCATTGCGTAAATCCTTAGTAAAGTATAACACAAACCATTGTAAAGTAAACACATTGCTATTAAGGCGAAATATCAATACATAGCAGCTATACTCATATAATTTCTACATTCATAACTAGACTTTAAACTCGTTACTAAAACCACTGTACTATATTCATATAATCTAACAATCAACCCTTTTTACAGTAGGTAAAAACGTTAGGAATCTTTTTTTTAATGCAAAAAAAAAAACATGATATTCGCTAATTTACACAAATTTTAGTCCCCCGTTTTACCCCTATTTTATGCGTTTTCGGCCCTAAAACCGTCATTCGGATGCTTAATCATCTACAATTTTGTTTACAGGCCAAAAACAGCATACCAGACAAGATGATAGCGAAAACGAGGACTTTCCGGACAAAACGACGAAGCTGCGAACATTATGTTAAGAAAACTGACCTGGGCGTGTGGAACGGTCGTGCGACCTATTGCACGACCGTGCATCTCCGAAAAATGCAAGTCAGTCTGGCATTGAACGAACGTGCAACTCGACGTGCAAGGAAATCAAGACCATCCCGGTGATGCACGGTCGTTCCAGATCTTGCACCCCGTGCGGATCCGATGATCCAGCCAAACCTCGGAACTGAACGACCAGTGCGACTAGGCGTGCAATGAGAACTCGGAAACGCACGGTCGTGCCATCTGAAGAACGGTCGTGCAAGACTGAAGACCAATCAAGATCTGTGACGTCATGCAGTATGGTGCACCATACCTCCAATAATTGCTTAAAGTGAACGGTCGTGCAACAGGACGCACGACCGTGCGACATCGAAAAAATATAAAAACCTGCAGAAACATTCTGCTCGAAACTCTGGACATTTTGGAAGCGATTCTGGCGATTTTCAGGCTCCGGAGGCTTCTACTTTCACCCGGATTCAAGCCACATTGTGCCGATTAGCTTCGTTATCTTCCAGATTCTTAATCTTATGCTTGTTTATGGTTTGGTTTTCTAATCTTTCCATGATTTTGTTAATCTTTCAAGCATTTAGATTAATGTTTATGTATTATTGTAGCCTTTGGGCAAAAACACAACAATCCCTTGCTTGATTATAATCATTAGTATGTTAATCTTTGTTTGTAATGACATTTGGAAGTATTTTCTATGTTAATCTTTGATGATTAGTTTGCAACTTTGTTATTGATATTGATTTCTTGATTATAAGTAATTGTGTTGGATGATTGGTATTTGGTTAGTTAAGATAGTTGAAAAATGAAGCTTAATTAATCTTGTATTAGTAAACTTTGAACTTGGTTAACTAGTTTAGCTTGGTTTAAATGTATGCATCATGATACTAGAAATGGTTAGTGATTTAATAAAATGTAATTATTGTTAATCAAGAAAGCTTGCCGTCACGTAAGGACCTAAACGGGTTAAATGGTGTCGTTATGAATTCTTGCCATGATTTGTTAACTTAGTTAGTAGTTTAGGCCAAAATTGCTATCTTGGTGAATTTATGTGTAAGATTTGTAAAATGAGCTCGGTTGTGATTTAATCTAGTTTATGCTTGTCTCGGTGGTTGCATTGTGTTTATCGGTGTCGCTTTCCTTGTTTAAGTGAGGTTAGAAAACTCCTAACGGATGACTAACTTATTTTTAAGATATTTTCATAGGCATTTATCGATTGCATGTTAAAGAACAATTTTAGGTGGTTAAAGTGTGTTTATCGTTTTAACTTTCCGAATGATTGTCATGTTAGGATTCCCGAAAGGGATACTAATTGTCTTAAAATGGAAAATTGACCGAATGCTTCTAGTGCCAAAACCGACTTAGTTGACATGCTTTGGTTGTGTATTAAGCAAGGCTTTTTATCTATTTTCTACTATGTTTTATAAGTATTTGTTTATGCTTACTTTAGTTTATTAAAAATCAAAAAACTTATGTTTTTACCGGTAGTTTAGTGACAAAGGTCTAGTATTATTTCTCCGCCCATTTCCTTGGATCGATACTTGGTTCTTACCGATACTTTACTACATATATGACGGGGTACACTTGCCTCTTTCGTGTGTGTTTTGATGTAAAAGTAATAATCACTTTTATAAATTTAAAACCAAATCGTGTGTAATTTCATTGTAAAAATATGTGTAGTCGCGCACACGTCAAGTTTTTGGCGCCGTTGCCGGGGAAATTGCGAGTTTTAGGAACGACCCGAGTCATTGTGTTATCGGTGTATATACTTGTTAATATTTGTGTATACTTTCTTGATTATTTATTTGTTTATTTATTTGTTAATATTTCTTGCTTTTAATTCGATTTATTCGTTTTTGTGAATATTTTGCACTTGTAAATTTTTATTCCATTTATTTATTCAATCCGGATTTATTTATTCATTTATTCTTTGGGTTTTCGGCACCTTAAAATCATTTTTGTATTAGCCGATTCGATTATTTTTATTGTGTTGATTTTTATGAAATTTCGGGCCCATTTTCGAATTTTTATAAAATTTTCAACCCATTTTAAATAATATTCTGTTCTTTTCAGCAAAAAAAAAACAGAATTATTATATTAATAAAATATTCATTGTGTCAATTTTTCGTTTGCAGGTTGATGTTCTCGACCCCCGCTCCAGAAGTTGTTGAACCGTCAGACGAGCCTGAACGCGATCTTAGGAGACGTCTTCGCGCGAGAGGGCGTGCGGTTGGGCTACTGCTCGCATCTGGTGAGCAGGAGCAGGTGGTACCCGCTGAAGCCGAAGGCTTCGGGGCAGCAGGAGACAGAACCATGGCGGACGATGAGCGACCTTTGAATGAGACAAATCAGCCCGGAAGAACGGGCCTGGAGCCGAGTATCCTTCAGCATACTATTGATGCACCTACTTTTGAAATTAGATCTAGTATTATTAATATGGTGCAGAATTCAGTACAGTTTGACGGGCGTGAGCATGAGGATCCCGGACGACATATAGCGGTTTTTCTCCACATTTGTTCCACGTTTAAGATTACAGGTGTTTCGGAGGACGCAATTCGGTTGAGATTGTTTCCGTTCTCGCTATGTGACAAAGCTAGAGCTTGGCTTATGTCACTCCCAGCCGGGTCCATCAGGACCTGGAATCAGTTGGCGGAGCAGTTTATGCAGAAATATTTTCCACCTGAGAAAACAAACAAGCTACGGAACCGAATTGTTTCCTTTCGCCAGGACGAGGGCGAGTCGTTGCATGCGGCTTGGGAGAGATTCAAGGATTTGTTGATTGATGTGCCACATCATGGTTTCTCCAAGAGACTGCTGGTGTTGACGTTCTATCAGGGGCTCAGCTACAACACGCAGGAGCGATTAGACGTGAACGCAGGAGGCGATCTAGGAACTAAGACGCCGACTGAAGCGTACGATATCATAGAAAAAGCTGCATTGAAATCCAGCTCGCGTCGGGAAGGAGATAGAGGCCGGGCAACATCATCATCTCGCGCAGGAGTTCATGATGTAGACGACTATACGGCCATTACTGAACAAATCTCGGCTCTTGCATCTAGATTCGACAGGTCCCAGATGATTGCGCATGCTGGCTCGGGATGTGACCAGTGTGGAGTGTCACACGAGCCTGGGGCATGTTTTCAGGGAGTCGTATATGAGGGCCACGAAGAAGTAGATTTCGTGAGTAATCAGGTGAGGCCGCAGAACAACCCGTACAGTAACACCTATAATCCCGGTTGGAGAAATCACCCAAACTTTGGGTGGCGAGCGAATACAGGCAATTAAAACCCATTGGGGTTCAATCCGCGCGCTCTAGCACCGCAGCAGGGTCAGGGTCAGCAGTTCCAGCAATACAACCAACCTTACTAGCAGCGTCCATATTCATATCAGAATCAGGGCACTGGGAGTAGCTCCCAGCAGCAGGCCCCTCAGTCTAGTTCCAAGCTGGAGGATATGATGGCTCAGCTTCTTACTAGTTCCTCGAGTGCGAATCAGTTGGCTGAAAAACGCTACCAGCAGAGCGAGGATCGTTTTCTTTCTCATGAGGGAGAAATGAGGAGTCACAAGACCTCGATTCAGAATATCGAGAATCAGGTTGGTCAGCTGGCGCAGATGATGTCAAAAAGACCCCCGGGTGGTCTTCCGGGAAATACAGAACCAAACCCGGGTGGGCATGTGAATGCGATCATGACCAGGAGTGGAAAAACTACCGGACCCGTCATATCGGACTCAGCACCGATCACTGAAGCGGTCCCGACTGACACACCGGACGAGGTGCAAGCCAGGCTACGCCCAGCAAGTACAGCACAAGTCCAGGAGCCGGTCAAAGATTACACTCCTCCAGTACCTTATCCAGGCAAGCTGAAGAAGCAGAAGAATGACGAACAATACGGTAAATTCCTTGAGTTGTTTAAGCAACTACACATTAATATACCGTTTGTTGAAGCCTTGGCCCAGATGCCTAAGTATGCGAAATTCCTTAAGGATATCCTCTCGAATAAACAGAAGCTCGAGGATATTTCATGTGTGGTGATGAATGAAACTTGTTCTGCCGTTCTACAAAACCGTCTGCCCATGAAAATAGGAGATCCAGGTAGTTTTACGCTCCCGTGTTTGATTGGAAACATGTATGTTAGCCATGCATTGGCTGACTTGGGAGCGAGTATCAACCTTATACCATATAAGGTTTTTACTAAACTGGATCTGGGTGAGCCGTCACCTACTAGGATGAGCATTCGGTTGGCAGACCGTTCAATCAAGTATCCGCGTGGATTTGTGGAAAATATGCTTGTAAAAATCGATAAATTTGTTTTCCCCGTGGATTTTGTTATTCTTGACATGGACGAGGATTCAAGAGTACCTTTAATACTTGGTCGCCCTTTCCTCAATACAGCGAGGACGATTGTTGATGTGGCAGCTGGCCAAATCACGCTCCGAGTGAATGATGAGCACGTGACATTCGATATCAAAAGATCGATGCAGCATCCGCAATGTCACGATGACAAGCTTTATTACGTCGACATTGTCGATGCATGTGTGTGCTCTCATTTTCAAGGTACTGTTGATGAGATTGATTCGGACACACGTCTGTCGTGTGGGGACCTGATTGGCATTACGCAGGAGGGCCACGATTTCGAGCAGCCAGTCTATCAGATTGGTGACGATGGTTCCCAGAGTCCAGAGAGATTTCTTAAAATTGTTCATGAAGAAGAAGAGAAGGCAAAACCGTCGGTTGAAGATCCACCGTCTTTGGAGTTGAAAGAACTCCCGCCACATCTCGAGTATGCATTTCTTGACGAGGAGCATCGCTTACCGGTCATAATTTCGGCGTCATTAGAAAAGGTTGAGAAGAATCAGCTTCTTGAGGTTCTAAGACTTCATAAGAGAGCCATTGCATGGAAAATCATGGATATCAAGGGCATCAATCCTTTTTTCTGTACTCACAAGATTCTGATGGAAGACGAGTACAAACCGTGTGCACAGCATCAGAGGCGTTTAAATCCGAATATGCAAGACGTGGTGAAGAAATAAGTGATTAAGTTGTTGGATGCCGGGATGATCTATCCTATATCCGACTCTGTGTGGGTTAGTCCATTGCAGGTTGTACCTAAGAAAGGTGGTATGACTGTAGTCTCAAATGATAGGAATGAACTAATTCCTACCCGTACCGTCATTGGGTGGCGAGTTTGCATTGATTACCGCAAACTCAACGATGCTACTCGTAAGGATCACTTCCCGCTTCCATTCATCGACCAGATGTTGGAACGTCTGTCGGGGAAGTTGTATTACTGTTTCTTGGACGGGTTCTCTGGGTACTTCCAAATTCCTATCGCTCCTGAGGATCAGGAGAAGACTACCTTTACCTGTCCTTTCGGCACATTCACCTACCGACGGATGCCTTTTGGGTTGTGTAATGCACCAGCGACCTTCCAGAGATGCATGGTTGCAATTTTCCATGACATGATCGAGGATTCCATGGAGGTTTTCATGGATGATTTTTCGGTATTTGGGGATTCCTTCGATCATTGCTTGGAAAATTTGAGAAAGATGTTGAAGAGGTGTGAGGAGACGAATCTGGTCCTGAACTGGGAGAAATGCCACTTCATGGTGAAGGAGGGCATAGTTCTGGGACATAAGATTTCTCGTGCGGGTATGGAAGTCGATCCAGCTAAAGTTGACGTTATTTCACGACTTCCGCCTCCCACCTCTGTGAGAGCGATACGGAGCTTTCTTGGTCATGCAGGGTTCTACAGGCGATTCATAAAGGACTTTTCAAAAATCGCTAGACCTATGACCCGTTTGTTAGAGAAAGACGCTCCGTTCATATTTGGAGATGATTACTTGAGGGTTTTTGACCTTCTCAAGCAAAAGTTGATTGAGGCCCCTATTTTAGTTGCACCGGACTGGAGTCTACCGTTTGAAATCATGTGCGACGCGAGTGATTACGCTATAGGGGCCGTTCTGGGTCAAAAGAAAGAAAATCACTTTCACCCGATCTATTATGCGAGCAAAACTCTTCACGACGCTCAGGAGCATTACACCACGACTGAAAAAGAGCTCTTGGCGGTCGTTTTCGCATTTGATAAATTTAGATCGTATTTAGTGCTTTCGAAAACCGTTGTATATACTGATCACGCAGCCATCAGATACCTCTTCAGAAAACAGGACGCAAAACCGCGTCTAATCAGATGGATCCTGTTGCTGCAAGAGTTTGATATTGAAATTCAAGATAAAAAGGGTGCGTTGAATGTAGCGGCTTATCTCGGTTAGAGCATGGAGATATCGAGGACTCGCGTTGGGATTCAATCAATGACAATTTCCCACTCGAGTCGTTGATGAGTGTTGAGATATGCGATGAGTCGCCTTGGTTCGCCGACTTTGCGAACTATCTTGCTTGCGGGATTCTGATTAAAGGGTTGACTCACCAGCAAAAGAGGAAATTCTTTTCGGATCTCAAGCACTACATATGGGACGACCCTTTCTTATTTAAGGTGGGTGCTGATCAGGTGATCAGAAGATGTGTATCAGGGACTGAGGCGACCGATATTTTGCGCCAGTGTCATGAGGGACCTACCGGAGGCCACCACGGAGCCAACTTCACTGCGAAGAAGGTGTTGGATTCCGGGTTTTACTGGCCGACCATTTTCCGTGACGCGCAGAGTTGGGTGAAAGCGTGCGATGCTTGTCAGAGGGCGACGAACATATCGGCACGCGATGAAATGCCCCAGAACTGGATACAAGTTTGTGAAGTCTTTGATGTTTGGGGGATAGACTTCATGGGACCGTTTCCCCCCTCACGAGGTAACAAATACATCCTGGTTGCAGTTGACTACGTATCAAAGTGGGCTGAGGCACAAGCCTTACCCACAAATGACGCCAGGGTGGTCGTGAGATTCTTAAAAAGTTTGTTCGCCCAATTTGGCGCTCCGAAAGCGCTTATTAGTGACCGAGGGACTCATTTCTGTAACACACAGCTTGAAAAAGCTTTGTCCCGATACGGTGTGCATCACCGTTTGTCCACGCCCTATCATCCGCAGACGAGCGGACAGGTGGAAGTCACGAACCGTGGGCTTAAGCGCATCCTTAAGCGGTCTGTTGGTGCAAACCGCAAGGAGTGGTCGGACAAACTTGAGGAGGCATTGTGGGCATTCCGTACAGCTTATAAGACCCCTATAGGGACCACCCCCTTTCGGTTGGTATACGGAAAGGCATGCCATTTACCGGTGGAGTTGGAGCACAAGGCTATGTGGGATTTGAAAACCGCGAATTTGGACCTTAAAACCGGAGGTGAAGCCCGGTTTCTCCAAATTCATGAATTGGAAGAATTGCGACAACAAGCCTATGAAAGCTCCGTACTCTACAAAGAGCGCACGAAGAAACTTCACGACAAACGCTTGAAGGACCACAAAGAATTCCAAGCGTGTGATCTTGTTTTTCTTTACAATTCACGGCTGCGCTTATTTCCTGGGAAGCTTCATTCACGCTGGACAGGACCATACACAGTTAAGGATGTATTTCCGTATGGTACTGTTGCAGTAGAGAACGCGGATGGCGTTACATTCAAGGTAAATGGTCACCGGTTGAAGTTGTACGTTGCCGGGCCGATAGAGTCAGCGGTGGAGGTAATTGAGCTCCAAACCCCGCACACATCATAAGTGTGGGGAGGAGAGAGTCTACGCTACTGACTCGCTGATAAAAAATGTAGCAAGAGCGTATTTTGCGCTTTAGGGGTAGTATCGTCTTTTTAGGTGTTTTTCTTGTTTTAGGGTAATTTAGGTAAGTTAGGTAGTTTCTGTTAGTTTGTACAAGTTTCATACGTGCCGGGCGAAGGTTCTATGTTAAAATATTGATTAAACAGTTTGTGTGTCGAAAAAATGGCGAACAACGGACAAAACAGTTGCTGGAAATGGCTTCTGCGGAAAATTCTGATCTGCAGCTGTTGCACGGTCGTTCCACGAGTCGCACGACCATGCGTTTCCCAGGGCCGGAACGGTGCGTCGCACCCCCAGTGCATCACCGAGAACATGCTGCATGGTTTGCAAAATGTAGGTAACGCACGACCGTGCGAGCTGTCGCACGACCGTGCGAGAGGCAGGGGTAATTTGGTCTTTTGCACACTATAAAAACCCCCATCTGCTTCCAAACCCTTCATTCGCGAACCCTAACCATCTGCAGCCGTTCCAGAGCAATATTGCTTCAAATCGCACGGTTTCACACACGACTTCGCACGGTACGTTCCTTCATGTAGATTTCCTGTTTCTTCGCTTCCTAGGTTAGATTCATCCGATTCTTCAAGGCTTTTTAGGGTTCTCTTCATAAATACAAACGAAACCCTAACCCTTGTTTGAATCGTACATATCGATAACATCCGGAATGGCACGACCGTTCCACAAAGGAACGACCGTGCGACAGTGTTTTTCTGCAGATTCTGACCCAGGCTCTAAGTAGCCCGATTTTTCACAAATCAACAAGTTTTTACATAAACAGGGGTCAGAAAATCCACCGGATGTTCACGAGCAAGGTTCAAGTGTGGGGAGATTTGATATTCGCTAATTTACACATATTTTAGTCCCCCGTTTTACCCCAATTTTATGCGTTTTCGGCCCTAAAACCGCCATTCGGATGCTTAATCATCTACAATTTTGTTTACAGGCCTAAAACAGCATACCAGACAAGATGATAGCGAAAACGAGGACTTTCCGGACAAAACGACGAAGCTGCGAGCATTCTGTTAAGAAAACTGACCTGGGCGTGTGGAACGGTCGTGCGACCTATTACACGATCGTGCATCTCCGACAAATGCAAGTCAGTCCGGCATTGAACGAACGTGCAACTCGGCGTGCAAGGAAATCAAGACCATCCCGGTGATGCACGGTCGTTCCAGATATTGCACCCCGTGCGGATCCGATGATCCAGCCAAACCTCGGAACTGAACGACCAGTGCGACTAGGCGTGCAACGAGAACTCGGAAACGCATGGTCGTGCCATTCCGGATGTTATCGATATTTTGCTTGTTGGTCGATGTTGCACGGTTGTGCCGTTGGTCGCACGCCGTGCAGTTCCGACAGATTTGGGCCACTAGTACTCGTTGTCGGCGACGCACGACCGTGCATCTCGTCGCACGTCCGTGCCATATGCCCAGATCAGATTCACAGCCTCTTCATAACTGTCTGATCGGCTGTTTTCGATTAAAATTTTTCCTGATCCCATCTTTCTAACGTTATTTCTCATACAGATGGACCATCCTTTTCTGCAATTTGACCCCGAAAATGAGCGAGAGGCTCTGTTGGATCTGAGTTTGTTTTTTATTGTATTTTCGTTTGAAATTAAGATGAAAATGAAAGAGTTGTGCAGCGGAATTATGATGAAAACAAACTTTGCATACAATCAAACGAGAGTAATACTTTAATCAAACATCTTTTCACAATGAATCGAAAGATTGAATTTGTTTCAACAACGATTAAAATGATTGATGAATGAATGCAAACTCCCCCTCAGCCAGAGCTCAGTAATTTGTTCGTGCAAAGAAGACGATGTTGCAAAAGAGCTAATAGAACAGTACAAAGTACTGAACTATTTATAGGCACTTGCAAACCACTGAGCATCTTAGCTGACGTCACCATGAAAGTGACATCTAACCTCCTAACAAACTCTAACCTCTGATCTATACAAACACTGATGTACTAACTACTGCTATTACAATTCATTACATAAAAGACACTTAAACAGCTGCTGCATCCTTCCACTGCTGTGAACCCAGCAGTGCTTGTCCGGATCAGCAGTACTTGACTCAAGGCAGTAGATTGAATCAGCAGAGCTTTGGTCTTCCATCAGTCTTTGACATTGGGCAGTAGATGCAAGGCAGCAGTTGCAGGTCAGCACTTAGTAAGATCAGCAGATAGGAGGTCAGTAGATATGAAACCACTTTCAAGGGGAGAGATTTGTATGAACCAACTATAATTGTCTGCTTATTCTGGATCCACTGCTCTGATCCAGTTTTGGCTTTAATTATCTGTTCCTCTGATAGGGTTCAATCCCAACAATCTCCCCCTGGAACAGATAATGCCAAAACTCTTCATTATTTGTGGAAGACTTTGTTGCCTCATCAACAGTTCCCTTATCTGACCTTTAAATTGTAATTCGAAGTCTAGGGCATCTGTATCTTCATTATCCCTGCTAAGTGGAAGATCAAGGAGATCCTGCAAATCTTCAAGACTCAGGCCAAGATCCTGTTCCCTTGATATTTTCTCCACTTCTCCACCAGACCTGAGCAAAGTCAATACGCAGGTCTGTTTGTCAGTTTTCCACTTTTGTATTTTTGAGCCTGGTGGGTTTCTTGGGAGATGTTTATTTGCAGAAGTATTTGGTGAGGCTGGCCTGTTCATGACTGACTGAGCAGCACTTGCAGATTGTTCCAATTCAAGATCTTCTTTTATCATTACTTTCGTGCCTGCTTTTACAATGGCATCTCCAGCTAAAAGATCTTGAACTGTTTCCATACTAAACTGGTTTTTGCTCCTTCTTTTGTAGATGGCAGCACCAGCTGGAGCAGTGGTTCTTTTGACTTGCAGCTTTGGTGGTCTTTTAGAAACCTCTGCTTTAGAATAGTCAGGCTTTTGAGGAACATTTGGGTCTTTCTTTCTTAGTTCCTCCAACCTTTTGTAGGTGGCCCTGACTACATCTTCTTTCCATCTGGAAATTTGTCTTTTGTTTCCATATTCAGCAGCAACCAGTTCCTCTTTCATTCTTTGCAGTTCTACCTGTTTGTCAGGTACATTCTTTCTAAACTTTGCCCAGTCAGGAGGAGTGTGAGTGACCTTCCTTTTTTCATGTCTTGAATTCTTGCAGCTTCATCTTCAAGCTCAGGAACAGTCCACTCTTTGTACATGTATCTCTCTCCTTTATACTTTTTTGTGATCCATGATGCTTTCAATATAGTCTTTCTTCAAAGGTTCAGCTGCTCTTTCTGAAATTTGTTGACTGACATTTTTTGCAAATTGTTCTAGGGATCTGACTTGTGTGAGCAGATATTGATAATTTCTTGAAATTTCTTTGTCAGATTTCCCTTGTGTGTTTCTTTTTGAGATATCCTCTGCTTGCTTGGCCTTGATTTCCAAATATTCATCAACATTTTTAGGCCAGGGATATCCCTTTATTGATGGCAAACTCCTTTTGGCAGGGTCATCCTCATAGTAAAAGGATTTTATTTCATCTCTAACAGCTGCTAGTTCAAGAGGAAATTGAACACCTGCAGGAGGTAAGGGCTTGTACATTGGAACTGAAGAGAGAGGAACAGGTTTTGGTATTGTGACAAGAGCGGAAGATTTTGAAGATGTTTGTGGTGGTGAAGTGTCATCATCTTTGAGAATTAACCTTCTCCTTTTTGTTTGAGGAGGGGCTGATGATGTTTTGGATGGAACAGTGGTGATGGATGTAGTGGCAGTGGCTTGTGATTGACTAACAGTTGTTGAAACAACTGGTGTTCCAACCACTGTTGTCATTACAGCAGATGTTGTAACAACCACTGTCTTCTGCTTTTTGGCAGGAGGTGATTTTGTTTTTGGTGGTAATGGTGGTAAAGCAGTGGATTTGTTGTATTTTGAAGTGGTGTGTGTTGAAGTGAGGACAGATGTTGAAACTACTAAGGTACCAGCAGTAGTTGATACAGCAGGAGTTACAACAGCTGTTTGGGTGGAGGTTTGATGCTGATGACTTTTGGATGATGGTTTTGGAATATGCTTTGGAATTTTGGATGAGGTGGACTTAGGCTTCCTTTTTGTCTTAGGATTTTTAGTATCCTTTGAACCAGAACAACCCTGCTCATACAGCTCCATGAAAGCTCTTTTCTCCTCATTCCACCTTGAAATATCCTTTGCTATTCTATCTCTTTTTACACTTGCTACTCCTTCATCAAGTGCTTCTTGAGTAGCATCAACCTTCTTACTACCATCTGGCACAGGAATTTTTCTGGTCATGGCATCCTTTTCAGGTTCAATGTAGAGACCATCATCTATTCCTTTCTTCTTCCACTCCTGAATTTTCTCCCCCTTTTTGGCATTATCGTCTGGGAGTTGATCAATGAAAAGTACTGTTGGAGGAGCAGTGCCAGTGGTTTGCAGGATCTGAGTTTTGAGAGCCTTTAAATCAGCCTGAGTGTTTTTGAACCTTGACTCCATTGCATTTCTCAGCTGTTGGACATGTTTCTCATGTTGCTGATCTGCTAATTGTGCTTGTTGATGGAGAAAAGGTTGAAACAAGTTCCAGAGCTCATTTGTAGTAGGTACCCTTTGTGGAGCAGGTGCTTGAGATGGAACAGCAGTTGATTGTACCTTTTGTACTTGTAACACCTGTTGTAGCATATCTTTGAGTTCTGCAACAGAGTTATCAAGTTTTTCAATGCGATCCGTCAATTGTTGGTACTTTAAATCATCACCCAAGTGAATGAGATCATCTGATTTCCCACTAGCAGTGGTTTTATCAGTGGTAGATGTAGGGTGTATACTCCAAACATTAACCACTGATGCCCCTTTTTCTTGGTACTGGGGTCTTCTTCCTTCAACACTTGACAACCTTTTGATGTTGCCAGTAGGATAAATAAATCCACTGGTGGTTGGCAGAGGTGCTATAAAAGGAATTGCCTCCAAGGAAGTCTTATTAATGTAACCACTGTCCAACTGTAAACCAGTGGGTTCAACAGTTGTAGTGGCTGCTTCACTTGGACTACCACCAAGAGTTACTTGTAACTCAAGGGGTCTAACCTCCTCAGGTTGTGTTGGTGGGTTAGCAGAGATTGATACATCAGACCCAGTCACTTGTTGAGGTATATTCTCTTTGATAGGTGATTGAGAAGGGCTGGTTAATGCCTGGTTCAAATCAATTGCATCCAACAGCAGTTTAGTTGGTGGGGGAATTGTGGATGTGAAGGGTGGTGTAGAAAGTGGATTTGCCCCGGGTATTGAGTTGTGGATGATAGAAACGAGTGTTTCCAGAGCATCATGATGTGGAGACCCTATTTGTACAACCTGTTCTTTTTGTGAAGAAGCAGGAGGAGTTTCGGTTGTGGGTTGAGATATTTGTACCAACTGCTGTGAGGAAGTAGCAGCAGTGGTTTCTTGTGACTTTTGTGTTGTCACTGGCAGAAGCTCTGGTATCTCATCCTCCAGAGATGCCTTTTTGATGGTTTTGGGGGGTTTTTGTGTTTTTCTTTTTGTTGGCTTTTTGGTGATTTTAGGTGTAGGTTTCAAAACAGTTGTGCTGCTGCTTTGATCACCTTGAGCAGTGGGCTCAGCAGCAGATACCTGAGGAGCAGTTGTAACTGCTAAAATCTGCTCAGGCACCTCTGCTTGTGTTTTGCAAGGTGCTAACATTCTTGAAAAGGTTTCAGTTGTTAAACTGTTTATTTGAGTAGAATCACCTTGGTTTATTACAGCTAAATCATCCATACTGAATTTCTTTGCAAAATAGTAACTTAAAAACCTTGGAAACAGTAAGAATGATTTTGTTTCAACATTATTAACCAAATCTTTAAAAATTTCCCGAGAATAGTTAAAATTTTCTCCTTGAAGAATTGCATATCCCAGATTTTGAATCTTTAAAGGGATTTCATTGAAAGAAGTGGTTTTGTTTGAAACACATAGTAGGAGGGTATGAAATAAAAATCTGGTTGCAGACGGAAAATAACCTTTTTCTAAGGTAATTTTCTTCATCATTGTGGCTTCATACCCTCTCTCAATGAAGTCAGTTTGTAACTCGTGTTTAGTGAAAGAAATTTTACCTTCCTGATCACCGAGTTGAAAGACCTCTGAAATGGATTGTGGCGTGATTTGGACAGCTTTACCCTTTATAGAAGAGTTTATGGTGGTTGTAGTGTCTCCTTGTTTTTCAAGGGTTGCATTCTTCCAGAACTCCCTTTGGGTCGCCCAATAGATTGGTGCATCGGCGGTGAACAAAGTTTTGTACTTTGATTTTCCCATGATGTCAATGATGGAATCGAAAACTTTTGTGGTTCCTGGTTTTGTGAGAAGACCCAGGAGATAGTGAGATGGTTTATGTGGAATTTCAGTGGAGATTGCCTTTTGAGAGGCTGTTTTCGATGAGGATTTGGATGAGGGTTTTGAAAATGACTTCGATTTTGTCATTTTGAAGATGAATGATCGAAGAAATTTGTGGAAGATGAGATGAAAAACTGCTTTGAGAAGAGAATTTTTAAGAATTCAATTCGACAGTAAAACCTTGTTTTGGTGGTGAGTGAGGGGATTTTATAGGGAAGAAAGTGAATGCTGAGGTGGCAGCCGTTACAAAAGGTCTGACCAATATGTACTGACCACGTGACAACCCCTGGTGAAAGTGAAGGACAGTACTTTTGTGATAGGGACAGATGAAAGCAGTGGTATGAAAGCAGTGGATGATTTTCACTATCAGTGGATAGCATATCAGTGGATAAGACACTGCTTTTGAACAACAGAGTTTATCAAAGGAATGAGAGAACAGGGGTTGACTTTCAGCAGTGGACATACTTTTGAAGTAGAGCTCCGTACTCTACAAAGAGCGCACGAAGAAACTTCACGACAAACGCTTGAAGGACCACAAAGAATTCCAAGCGGGTGATCCTGTTTTTCTTTACAATTCACGGCTGCGCTTATTTCCTGGGAAGCTTCATTCACGCTGGACAGGACCATACACAGTTAAGGATGTATTTCCATATGGTACTGTTGCAGTAGAGAACGCGAATGGCGTTACATTCAAGGTAAATGGTCACCGGTTGAAGTTGTACGTTGCCGGGCCGATAGAGTCGGCGGTGGAGGTAATTGAGCTCTAAACCCCGCACACATCATAAGTGTGGGGAGGAGAGAGTCTACGCTACTGACTAGCTGATAAAAAATGTAGCAAGAGCGTATTTTGCGCTTTAGGGGTAGTATCGTCTTTTTAGGTGTTTTTCTTGTTTTAGGGTAATTTAGGTAAGTTAGGTAGTTTTCGTTAGTTTGTACAAGTTTCATACGTGTCGGGCGAAGGTTCTATGTTAAAATATTGATTAAACAGTTTGTGTGTCGAAAAAATGGCGAACAACGGCCAAAACAGTTGCTGGAAATGGCTTCTGCGGAAAATTTTGATCTGCAGCTGTTGCACGGTCGTTCCACGAGTCGCACGACCGTGCGTTTCCCAGGGCCGGAACGGTGCGTCGCACCCTCAGTGCATCACCGAGAACATGCTGCATGGTTTGCAAAATGTAGGTAACGCACGACCGTGCGAGCTGTCGCACGACCGTGCGAGAGGCAGGGGTAATTTGGTCTTTTGCACACTATAAAAACCCCCATCTGCTTCCAAACCCTTCATTCGCGAACCCTAACCATCTGCAGCCGTTCCAGAGCAATATTGCTTCAAATCGCACGGTTTCACACACGACTTCGCACGGTACGTTCCTTCATGTAGATTTCCTGTTTCTTCGCTTCCTAGGTTAGATTCATCCGATTCTTCAAGGCTTTTTAGGGTTCTCTTCATAAATACAAACGAAACCCTAACCCTTGTTTGAATCGTACATATCGATAACATCCGGAATGGCACGACCGTTCCACAAAGGAACGACCGTGCGACAGTGTTTTTCTGCAGATTCTGACCCAGGCTCTAAGTAGCCTGATTTTTCACAAATCAACAAGTTTTTACATAAACAGGGGTCAGAAAATCCACCGGATGTTCACGAGCAAGGTTCAAGTGTGGGGAGATTTGATATTCGCTAATTTACACATATTTTAGTCCCCCGTTTTACCCCAATTTTATGCGTTTTCGGCCCTAAAACCGCCATTCGGATGCTTAATCATCTACAATTTTGTTTACAGGCCTAAAACAGCATACCAGACAAGATGATAGCGAAAACGAGGACTTTCCGGACAAAACGACGAAGCTGCAAACATTCTGTTAAGAAAACTGACCTGGGCGTGTGGAACGGTCGTGCGACCTATTGCACGATCGTGCATCTCCGACAAATGCAAGTCAGTCCGGCATTGAACGAACGTGCAACTCGGCATGAAAGGAAATCAAGACCATCCCGGTGATGCACGGTCGTTCCAGATATTGCACCCCGTGCGGATCCGATGATCCAGCCAAACCTCGGAACTGAACGACCAGTGCGACTAGGCGTGCAACGAGAACTCGGAAACGCATGGTCGTGCCATTCTGGATGTTATCGATATTTTGCTTGTTGGTCGGTGTTGCACGGTTGTGCCGTTGGTCGCACGCCGTGCAGTTCCGACAGATTTGGGCCACTAGTACTCGTTGTCGGCGACGCACGACCGTGCATCTCGTCGCACGTCCGTGCCATATGCCCAGATCAGATTCACAGCCTCTTCATAACTGTCTGCTCGGCTGTTTTCGATTAAAATTTTTCCTGATCCCATCTTTCTAACGTTATTTCTCATACAGATGGACCATCCTTTTCTACAATTTGACCCCGAAAATGAGCGAGAGGCTCTGTTGGATCTGAGTTTGTTTTTGATTGTATTTTCGTTTGAAATTAAGATGAAAATGAAAGAGTTGTGCAGCGGAATTATGATGAAAACAAACTTTGCATACAATCAAACGAGAGTAATACTTTAATCAAACATCTTTTCACAATGAATCGAAAGATTGAATTTGTTTCAACAACAATTACAATGATTGATGAATGAATGCAAACTCCCCCTCAGCCAGAGCTCAGTAATTTGTTCGTGCAAAGAAGACGATGTTGCAAAAGAGCTAATAGAACAGTACAAAGTACTGAACTATTTATAGGCACTTGCAAACCACTGAGCATCTTAGCTGACGTCACCATGAAAGTGACATCTAACCTCCTAACAAACTCTAACCTCTGATCTATACAAACACTGATGTACTAACTACTGCTATTACAATTCATTACATAAAAGACACTTAAACAGCTGCTGCATCCTTCCACTGCTGTGAACCCAGCAGTGCTTGTCCGGATCAGCAGTACTTGACTCAAGGCAGTAGATTGAATCAGCAGAGCTTTGGTCTTCCATCAGTCTTTGACATTGGGCAGTAGATGCAAGGCAGCAGTTGCAGGTCAGCACTTAGTAAGATCAGCAGATAGGAGGTCAGTAGATATGAAACCACTTTCAAGGGGAGAGATTTGTATGAACCAACTATAATCGTCTGCTTATTCTGGATCCACTGCTCTGATCCAGTTTTGGCTTTAATTATCTGTTCCTCTGATAGGGTTCAATCCCAACAGGCTCTTTGCATCCCGAGACGTGATGCCTTATGGGCAAGGAGAGGGCAATTCGGAGTCCCTAGGTGGCTGGATTGGGAAGTTATGGGGGACCTAAACCAGAGTGACAGACTTGATCGCATGCTCACTTTCCCGCTTGCCCGCTTAATATCTATCAATCGACCCGTTTACCGTGAGCTGACAATAGAGTTCTTTTCAACTTATGCCTATGAAAAACCTGTTGCTAATAGAAGGCCCGACTTCCGATACAAGGATCGGATATCTTTCAGGTTAGGTGGACGATGGCATACTTGGACAGTGGGTCGATTGGGTAGGAAACTCGGGATTTACACAAGAGAAGACATGGATTCGGATGTCTTCACAGATTAGTTCACTTTCCCATCTGATGCAGCACGAAACCAGTTTTGGGCTGAAAATGCTATAGGTGATCCTTACGACCCAAGAATGTCCAAGGCTTCTAGATTGAGAGACCCTTTGGTGCGAGTGATGCATCATGTGTTTAGCCACACAATTTATGGGCGCATGGACAGTCTTGGGAACTGTCCCACACCAGATTTGATTTTTCTCTATGCGCTGGTTGAGGGAGTCCATATCAACCTAGCCGCAAGAATGGCTGAATACTTCATGAAGTGCTCGGGGCGGAAGCCCAACAGTCAGATCCATGGCGGTCAGTACGTGACCGAAATTGCTTATAATCTGAATTTGATGACTGACGAGGTACTTCAGGGTCTCACTCTGATAACCGAGGGGGTTTATGTTGACATTAGGTCACTGAAGGCGATGGGGGTGATTGTTCAGTTGCCTCACGGGGATAGATTGAAAGGGTTGAACAACGAGGTCTGGGACCCGTTTCCTCCAGCTGTGGCGGAAAATGAGGATGAGGAGATGCACGATCAGGAGCATCCGGAGCAGCAGCACGTACCACATCCACCGACACCACCACATTCACCGCAGCACCATGCATTCCACCAGCATCAGGACTGGCCCGAGTTCTATCAGCAGTTCCAGCAGATGCAAGTTAACCAGGATCAGATCAGGGTTAACCAGGAACAGCATGGGGTTTATATAGACCAGATCCGGTCTAGACAGGACGAGATTAGGGCCGCTCAGGATCAGATTCAGGCAAACCAGGATAGTTTGTATCAGGGAGTAAGTGCTGGGTTTTCATATCTGTTTGGGGAGATGCATCATGCATATCCCGACTACTTTCAGCATCCTCCACAGTTCCCACCGTGGAACCCACCGGGTTACGGAGATGCAGGTCCGTCCTTTACTAGAGACGATGATGGTGATGACGCGTAGGAGTCGGTGGTATTGATTGTTGGTGGTTGTTTTTATTTCAGTACTTTATATTTTGGGTGTTCATTTTGTTTGTTATTTCAACACCCTCAGATTGTATTTTGTTTTCAGACAATTTACTTTATGTCTTGTATTTGTTTGGATGTTAGTCTTATATTTATGTACATTATGGTTTATTTATGTTTATTCTGTTTCTGTTCTGTTTTGGTGTACATGTGACATACTTGCAGATCCGACATATCTTGGACCGGAGCACGTGACAGATACAGCTTCGGAAGTCTCGTTGCATCAACATCATCTTGAGGGGAGTACTATTATCCTTTTCTCTATATTTCGGGTCTCGCATTGGGGACAATGCGAAATTCAAGTGTGGGGAGGGGGTTAACTTTGTTAACTTTGTTTGTCCTCTATAAAAAAAATCAGAAAATCATAAAAATCATTCAAAAATACCTGTATTTTGTATATATTTTAGTAAATAAACCGGTTGGTTGTGTTTTAGAAAGCTTCGGACTTGATAAAAACTCGTCAAACAAAATATTTTTGAAAAAGGAAACCGGAAAGCGTGACAAACAAAGAAAGACTTGCATGATAGTTTTCACACTTTTACCCATTCCTTCCGTTACGTGAGCATATTTGAGCCTTGATATTGTTATATACTTGTCACTAGTATGCTTGTTAAGACCATGAACTTGCGGAATTGTGTAGAAGTGATAGAGGCACTTAGATTACCCCCTTTGTTGTAAACCTTGTTCTTTGTGTTGTGCTTCCCGTAAACCTTATATTACCCTTTAGGATTAACCATGTCGAGCCTTCCCGTTTACCTTTGTTTACCCACATTATCGCCCACTTAGCCAAATTTAGCCTTTTTATGTTTTAAACCTTTTTAGTGTTGAAACTCGGTCAAAATAATCGTTTAACTAGCGTTTGTTGTAGTTTATTGTTTATTATATATCTAGTTTCTTGAAAAAAAAACCAACAGAAAATAAAACACCCTAAAATAGGGTGAAGTCGACGAAAATCGAGCAATTTTGAATGCTTAAACGTTAAAATATCGTTGATTAGCTCGATTGCGCAATAGTCGCCTTTTTAAGGCATTTGTATGTATAGTTGTATTGTTTGTTGATAGTTAAATGCTACTACCGAGTTTTAACCATTTTCGCCACTTTAAAATATCCATTTCCATACCCTTCGCCCAAGCCTAACGTTATAACCCGTAAAGACCTCTTGATTTACACTTTTTCGCATGTTAGTTGGTGGAGACGAGATCTTATGACAAGCTTATGATATTACACGTTTCATTGACAAGGCATTGAGTGTTTGCACATACACATTTTATGTATGTTTCACAAATAAAACCGAGTGTGTGTGAACATTGTGAGTTGTGTGAAGATTAGCATGTTAAGTCAATTGAAAGTGAGTCACGGCTTTTTGGTTATCGTTATATATTTGCATATGCTTGTTTGGTTTGATTCATTTGATGTTGTCTTTCGAAAAACCGGCTAACCGTTTATAGTTGTTTACAATAAAATAGTGTGTAAATTATCGTTCTTGTTTGTTTCTATCTTTTATTGTATTTTAGTTTAGCTTGCTTGAGGACAAGCAAGGTTCAAGTGTGGGGAGATTTGATATTCTCTAATTTACACATATTTTAGTCCCCCGTTTTACCCCTATTATATGCGTTTTCGGCCCTAAAACCGTCATTCGGATGCTTAATCATCTACAATTTTGTTTACAGGCCTAAAACAGCATACCAGACAAGATGATAGCAAAAACGAGGACTTTCCGGACAAAAACGACGAAGCTGCGAACATTCTGTTAAGAAAACTGACCTGGGCGTGTGGAACGGTCGTGCGACCTATTGAACGACCGTGCATCTCCGACAAATGCAAGTCTGTCCGGCATTGAACGAACGTGCAACTCGGCGTGCAAGGAAATCAAGACCATCCCGGTGATGCACGGTCGTTCCAGATCTTGCACCCCATGCGGATCCGATGATCCAGCCAAACCTCAAAACTGAACGACCAGTGCGACTAGGCGTGCAACGAGAACTCGGAAACGCACGGTCGTGCCATCTGAAGAACGGTCGTGCAAGACCGAAGACCAGTCAAGATCTGTGACGTCATGCAGTATGGTGCACCATACCTCCAATAATTGCTTAAAGTGAACGGTCGTGCAACAGGACGCACGACCGTGCGACATCGAAAAAAATATAAAAACCTGCAGAAACATTCTGCTCGAAACTCTAGACATTTTGGAAGCGATTCTGGCGATTTTCAGGCTCCGGAGGCTTCTGCTTTCACCCGGATTCAAGCCACATTGTGCCGATTAGCTTCGTTATCTTCCAGATTCTTAATCTTATGCTTGTTTATGGTTTGGTTTTCTAATCTTTCCATGATTTTGTTAATCTTTCAAGCATTTAGATTAATGTTTATGTATTATTGTAGCCTTTGGGCAAAAACACAACAATCCCTTGCTTGATTATAATCATTAGTATGTTAATCTTTGTTTGTAATGACATTTGGAAGTATTTTCTATGTTAATCTTTGATGATTAGTTTGCAACCTTGTTATTGATATTGATTTCTTGATTATAAGTAATTGTGTTGGATGATTGGTATTTGGTTAGTTAAGATAGTTGAAAAATGAAGCTTAATTAATCTTGTATTAGTAAACTTTGAACTTGGTTAACTAGTTTAGCTTGGTTTAAATGTATGCATCATGATACTAGAAATGGTTAGTGATTTAATAAAATGTAATTATTGTTAATCAAGAAAGCTTGTCGTCACGTAAGGACCTAAACGGGTTAAATGGTGTCGTTATGAATTCTTGCCATGATTTGTTAACTTATTTAGTAGTTTAGGCCAAAATTGATATCTTGGTGAATTTATGTGTAAGATTTGTAAAATGAGCTCGGTTGTGATTTAATCTAGTTTATGCTTGTCTCGGTGGTTGCATTGTGTTTATCGGTGTCGCTTTCCTTGTTTAAGTGAGGTTAGAAAACTCCTAACGGATGACTAACTTATTTTTAAGAGATTTTCATAGACATTTATCGATTGTACGTTAAAGAACAATTTTAGGTGGTTAAAGTGTGTTTATCGTTTTAACTTTCCGAATGATTGTCATGTTAGGATTCCCGAAAGGGATACTAATTGTCTTAAAATGGAAAATTGACCGAATGCTTCTAGTGCCAAAACCGACTTAGTTGACATGCTTTGGTTGTGTATTAAGCAAGGCTTTTTATCTATTTTCTACTATGTTTTATAAGTATTTGTTTATGCTTACTTTAGTTTATTAAAAATCAAACAACTTTTGTTTTTACCGGTAGTTTAGTGACAAAGGTCTAGTATTATTTCTCCGCCCATTTCCTTGGATCGATACTTGGTTCTTACCGATACTTTACTACATATATGACGGGGTACACTTGCCTCTTTCGTGTGTGTTTTGATGTAAAAGTAATAATCACTTTTATAAATTTAAAACCAAATCGTGTGTAATTTCATTGTAAAAATATGTGTAGTCGCGCACACGTCAAAACACCTCTGATTCGAAACCCCAACAAAAAGTATGTAGTAAACCCCAAATTATGGAAACAGGCAAAATCATAGGAATTGAAAATTGCAAGTGGTAATTACCACCGACCCCCTCAACTTTTTTTATTTTTTTCCTTTAAATCGAGATGTCAGTGATTGATTTAGGGTTCAATGGAACGGTTGCAGACACAGTAGTGGTGGAAAGATACACCTTCATAAAGTCGTGTCTAGATCGAACCAACACATATACTAATCTCAACCCTAGCATCACTTATAATTACATTTATCTAATCCTAGCAACATAATGTGACATCTGTGCTTGTAATCATTGTATTAAGTCTAAACAGTTTAATTATTAATAAAGCAATGTGATTTGACCCCAATGATTGTTTATTTATGTTTGACATTTTGCACGTTTTGATTTTTTTTCAATTTCAAACTCTATATCGCTTTCTGGAAAGTTATACGCAAACTGATGCGTAAACGTAATTAGTTTAATGCGAGATAAACACTACGAAACATCAACATAAGCGTAACATACCCTAAATAACCTTTACATAACTTAGAAATAAGTTTTGAAGGGTTTGGTATGGTAAAAACAAGTTAATTCGCTTACAGGGACTATTTGCGACAAACTGCAAAAGTCTGCTGATTCGTATAGTAACGAACATTCCGGAACATGATCATAAGTTAAACATACCATAAATATCCTATACATAGCTTAGAAATAGGCTTTTAGGGGTTCGGTATGCGAAAATAAACTTATTTGATCAATAGGGACTAAAAGCGTCAAAAAGTGCATAAGTTTGCATTTACGCGCATATCTTACGTTCTGAACATATCCGGACATCCAAAAATTTTTGTAATCATTAAAATATTTTTTTTAGTGATTGGAATGCTAAAATTTCATTCGTCGTGTAATTTGGATCGTTTTTCGCGTCCGTTCGTGTTTCGTCGTAATTAACCGAATAACGTGATCGTACGGCCAAACGAACCGACATCTGAGATGTTTTCAAGAATATTTCTTGTTCCCTATACTTTGACATAATTATTGAGTCTTGAAAATGGGTTAACGGGGCTTAAACGTGTCAAAAATCAACTAATATGCATGCACGGACCAAAACTGTAAACTTTGAAACTGTTTCTGATCTGCTGCTCGCTCGCGGGGCTCGTAGACTCATGCTGAGTCTTACGCTGGGCGCGACAGCCCCTATCTGGGCAGAAAATCAGTTTTCAGCAAACAACAGCTGATCCTTGGGTTTTAGACATAGTTTTAACCATGGTTGTAAAAGTCGCTAGACGCTCCCTGGTCGGTCGACCGGGGAGTTGAGAGTACTCGGCCTAGCAGGAGAGTACACGGGGAGTACTCGGAGACGCCAAATTATAAAGAAATTAGTTTTCAGAAATTAAATATATGTCAAATAACATAAATTTGCTAATATTTATAACAAAATACGTGAAATTGATATTCATTCTTTAATATGATAGGCAAAGAAATTATGTTTTATTTTATTTTAAGTCAAACTCGGCCTGAGTTGACCTACTAGATCCGCTTTTTGGCCAATGTTGACCGCATTTGATTGATTCCGAGTAAATAGTCGGAGTTGAAGAAAGTCCCCTCGGCCGCTTACCTTGTAGCGACTAGTCGGGGAGTACTCGGCCTTGGAGACCTTGTTTTACAAACATACTTTTAACACTCAATGGGCTGATATTTGGACTCCCCTAGTATCTAAATCAGTGGGTAACAAATGTATGGCTATGATCAAAGCACTAAACACTTGGAAAGATCCTAACGGTTCTTGAATTCCTATATAAACCCATCAATTTTTCCATTTCAACTTGCTCACTTCAGAATTTCTTCTCCATCTGCTCTTTGGGGCTATCCCTTCTTGGTTGAAGGCTCCTTTCTTCAGTTTTCTTGTTCTTGATCCAAGCTTGGACCCTTTGTAAGTCTCCTTCATGCTTGGATATGCATTTCAAGCATGAAAGTCAAACAATGTTTGACTTTCTGCTTTGACCATGGTTTGGTCAACACAAAGTTCGTTTGAACTTTGAAACGTGAGCGTAATCACGATGGTTATAGTCCCTTGTGACTATACCTACTGATTACCACGTTGATTAGGCGTAGTGACGAGTCAAAGTTTCAATCAAAATACGTATTTATGCGTATTTTGCAACGAAGCTATTTTTGGGTATCAAAACACTTTGTTTTGATATCAAACTTATTCTCTAACTTAGTTAAACATGTTTTAACATGTTTAACTCGTCACTTTTAGTCTAGTGCTTATATAGGGTCGTAAGTTAAGCGGTCTAAACAACCGTTTAGACTTTCGAACCCGACCCGTTTGGTCGATCATTAGGATCCGACCAAACATGTTTTGTGACCATAGTTGTATAGGGAATAACCTTCTGAGGTTATACCTTATGGTCACTTAGTTTACTTAGTTGTATGATAGGTAGATTATATGCCTTAGGAAAATGACCAAAATGCCCTTTTGTGCATAATTTCATTTTAAGCATATGTAACCTAATTTTTGCCATATAAACTGATTATTAAACATGTTAGGGCATATAATACTTGTCATAGGACTAGTTAGGCTATTCGTTTGCGCTTTCGCGCAAATGACGCGTTAAAGTAGCGTAAGCTACCTAAACGGGTCATAACGGGTCATAAGCACTTAGGTTAGGTTCCGTTTTAGAATGTAGGCTTTGTTAAACCATATCATAAGAGTTCCAATACTCATTTAGTTTACAAGACCTCATTCTATCCGATCTCCCGATTTAGGTCCGGTTTATTAACATAGTTACCTATATTAGGTGCCGATTGATTCCGTGATCCTTCAAGCATTGTTTGATTGTTATTTCAACACTATAAGCAATATCAAGTGAGTACATAGTCCCCTCTTTTACCGCTTTCAAATATTTTGGGGTGAAACACATGTGCCTACTTGTTACTTTCATGCTTTTCGTGCTTTCATGACATAAACTTGCTACGTTCATTAGTACGCATATAGTACATGATTTCAATTATGCTTTGCTATGTATGTTGACTGAGCATGCTAGCACATTGATTTCACATTTGTTTCATATGTTTAAATCAGCATATGTACACATTGATTTACATTACATTTTTGCTATGTATGTTCATTTAGCATACCTAGTACATTGTTTTCACATAACATGCTTACATATGGTATAACATTTGGTTTGTTTAACGGGTCAAAAATACATTCATTAACATTGATCACGCCACTCGGTAGTATGTAGTGGTACCATAGGAATTATTTAAGGGTTTATCCGACAGTCTCAAGGCTCGAATGTATGCGATAAACATTACCGTATAGATGTTTGTATCAAAATAGCATTGGTTTGTTTTTGCAAAACATAACATTTTGATTTAAACTTAGATTTATTCAAAAGCTTTATTTTATACATTTTACATACGGGGTTGAGTAAATTCTTTTATTCACCGTACATAACATTGGATTTCACATAACATTTGATTATACATTGACACTTTACATACGGGGTTGAGTAAACACTTTTATTCACCGTACATGATATTGTTGTTACTTGACATTTACTTTACAAGGCATTTTTGGTGGTTTATTTATAAGTGATTTAAAAAACGAAACGTGTGTAATATAATAAATGCATGGTGGATACGCCGCTGGTACTTCTTATATATATGTAAGGACCTGCAAAAATACCCCAAAACGACCCGTAAGTGAAAACCCGGACCCCTGAAACCCTAATGTGCATGAAAAACCAAGAAATTGAGAAAATAGGTTTTCACGCGGGCCGCGTAAATGTAAGCATAGGCTTACGTGGGTTGCGTCAAAGCAAGGTTGACAGGATAAGCGTTCCAGGCCACGTGTCGCACACGTGGCAGACCTACCGGTGACTCGCTAGCCCTAGTCGTAGACTAGGTGGCCCTCGCGGGCCGCGTAAGTTCTTGTAAGGGTTTACTCGGGCGGCGTAAAACCCAAAAAGTTGCTATAAATTGCTGGTGCATGAGCAGTTCATCTGCACTCAAAAATTTCTTTCAAAAACGAAGTTTACTGCTCAAAATCACAATTTCGCTTCGGGAAACGCTGCTATGATACAGGGTATTAACTCGATCACTGCTACGATACAATGTCCGATTGATTGAAACCAATCTGATGGATGTTTAAGTGCTACCCAAATCAAGGCTATGCTTTGTCATTCGTCGTGAGGGTTTTAATCTCGTGAGCTTATCGTAAATGTTGTATTAAGTTACTTACCTAGTTTCGTGTGCATTGTTATTTAAATTAGGTTATCAGGCTTATCAGTAGGCTAAACTCTGCCCATCTAAACTTGCAATGTGAGTCATTCTCTTTTTATCAATAATGTTTTACAATACTCCAATCATTTTCAAAAGTTATAATTACAGGGATTAAGTCGTGGTTATCTTAAATCACTGGCTAGTGGGGTATTGTGCACATTACTAATCTCTCACGGTTAGGTTCATCAACCTAACAGTGATAATCATCACTACTTGGGTGAAAGGACCCAATAGTGCTATGATCATCGTCACAAGGCTGTGACACGACGCCAGATAAAAATAAGATAATAGCCATTGTAATCGCTCTTATGCTGTAATTCATAGCTATGTGTCGTTTTATCAAATTTGAGTGACTCGCCAGTATTTCCCCGCTGATAAAATCTTTTTAAAACATGTTCCATGTGACCTACTATGAACCAAGGAAAAGTGCTACGGAGCACTAATAAAGCTTGAAGTGGAGGCTCAGTTAAATAAATAAACATGTTTTGTAAAACAGGGAATTTCCTTGTGAAATTCCTCCATTGTAAATCGCGGGGTTTGTCCCAAATTATGAAATAGAATAATTGGGCATTTTCAAGTTTTAAACGATCTTGTTAAACTTCCGCTGTCAACTCAAATAATAAATACCATGGGTTTCTGCCCGCGGCTCCTGGACCGGGGTAAACGGGACGGGGGTCGTGACAGAAAAAGGTGGTATCAGAGCCACTGGTTTAAGCCAATTAAGTATTTAGAAATACTTAATTTTTCTGATTGCCATTCTGTGATTCTGTGAAAATTTAAATTACAAAATTTTAACTTAGAATTTTGTTTCTTCATGTATGCTAACAGCATGAATGAACTATCAGAAGCCCTTCAAAACTTTACTATCCATACCACAGATATGGATACCACCGGTACCTTCACTGGCTACTAGGATGATACTGAAGAGCCAATGGTATTCCAAGCCCAACCTCAGGAGAAACCAAAACCAAAAAAGAGAACAAGACTAGTAGGCTGGAGGCGTGTGCGTAGGAAGAAACCAGCGGTACAGAAAGTTATAAAGACTGAGGATCCGAAGGATAAAGGCAAAGGAATAGAAATAGGGGAAAGTTCATGACAAGCCCAGGAAATGCCACCCTGGGAGGAGCTGGACCGCCAACTGGCAAATAGTGACCTCATCGGACCTGCCGATGAAAACCTCTTCTATTACCCAGCTGAAGCACAACTTCTAGTTAATCTGGAACCTGCTATCCCAGATCCTATTATCCACCCCGACCTCTACCAGGAGAGCTAGAATAATGGTGGACAACTGACTGGCAATTTCAGAATCTCTTGAATAACCCTAATACCTTTTTCCCCCAATTTGACCCTGAGCCTCCACTACATCCACCTATGAGAACAGAAAACCTGGCTGAACTCCGCCACTATGGCGAGGAGCTGGTGGACGCAGGAAATAGAATCCGGGAAGTGGGGGAGAGGATATCATGGAAATACGACGAGAGGAAACGTCGTTTCTGAAGTGCCAGCTGATAAGGATCGTATGTGGTTGTGGGAATGTGTGTTTAATAATAATATAATAATAAAAATATAATTATGTAAAATAACCTAAAATAAAACTTTTGTAAAATATTTGGTGTGTACGAATGCATACTAAAATATATAAAAATATGGAAGTCGCAAAGTCGACAATTTTGGCTATACGTGTTGATGTGTTTATGTGTGATTGTTTTATGATTTTTGGTTGTTATTTATTGTGTGCTAATAACTGATATATATTAATTACCAGATAGAACACGCTGGTAATGAACCAGTTAACGAGGTTAACCAATCTGAGCAAAACAATGAAGATCACTTTCTTAACAGACAAGATACAGAAAATATTGTTGCTCAAGGAATAGCCAATGCTATTCCAGCAATCCTTGCTGCTGTCCGAAATCCAGTTGAACCTCCACCACCTATTCCCAGCAAATGTACTCGTGATGACAATTTCAGTAATAGTGTAAATGGAGGCGGCAACAATAATAATAACGACGATATAATGCAAGCCCCATTCCTTAAGAAAATGAAAGCTGCAACACCTGGTTGCACTTATAAGGAATTTATTGCCTGTAAACCAATTGAATTTGCAGGCAACGAAGGGGCAACTGCAGTACTGCGTTGGTTAGAGAAAACCGAAGCAGTAATTAAAATAAGTAAATGTGCCGAGGAGGATAAGGTCATGTATGCTTCTCACCTCTTTAAGGAAGAAGCATTAGAATGGTGGAATACGGTATTACAAGCCAAAGGAAGTGATATGGCCTTTGCCATGAATTGGGAAGAGTTCAAGCGTCTGGTAGAAAAGAAATTCTGCCCCGAATATGAAAAGGAACAAATGGCGAATAAGTTCCTGAGCCACCGAATGGTGGATGTTGATTGTCGAGGGTATACTTCGAAATTCTTCGAATATGCCAGAATTGTACCAACTTTGGCCTCGCTAGAACCGGTACTTATTTCTCGCTACATCTGGGGTTTGATTGGCGAAATTCGTGACATTGTCAAAGCTGCAAGACCCCGCACTATTGATGATGCTGTAGAATTAGCCAATACTTTGACCGACGGGCTGGTACGCACACGAGAAGAAAATCGGAAGAAAGAAGTGGCCCAAAAGATTACCCAAGGATTTCGTGTGGGTAATAGTAGTAACTTCAAGAAAAAGGGAACCGGACAATCTTCCACTGCTCCATTTTGCAGTACTTGTAAAAGAAAGCATTTTGGAAGATGCAAAGGATATTGCAATTTCTGCAAATTTCCGGGGCATCAAGAAGAAGATTGCAGAAGGAAGAAATCAACAATCTGCTTCAACTGTGGGGAAGCTGGACATTTTAGACCAGACTGTCCTAAACTGGTCAAACCAGCGGACAACAAGTCCAAACCAGCTGAAGGAACTAATAAAAAGAATGTAAGAGCCTTTCAGCTGACTACTCAAGAAGCAGAACTCATCCCAGACGTGATAGCTGGTACGTTCCTAGTTCATGACGTTTATGCAAAAGTATTATTTGACTCTGGTGCAAACCAAAGTTTTATAATTACTTCATTCTGCCAAGCTCTTAAACTACCCTTAACCAACCTTAGACAAATTTTTACTATCGAAACGGCAGATGGGAATTCTGTTAAAATAGATAAGGTTTTGCGAGAAGGAAAGATAGAACTCTTAGGCCATAAATTTTCTGCAAACTTGTTACCTATGGATTTAGCCGGATTCGATGTTGTGTTAGGAATGGATTGGTTAGTAGCCAACCATGCTCGAATCCTCTGTGATAAGAATTCCATAGAAATTCATGCACCCACAGGAGAAATAGTGGTGATTACAGGAGATAAGCCACGTAAGCCAATGAAATTCATTTCGGTAATGAAAGTGCCCAATTATTCAAGAAAACAAGAAATAGTGTATATGATTTCGGTAATCATTAACACTAAAGGTAAAGAACTTGAGGAAATTCCAGTAGTGTCAGAATACCCAGATGTATTCCCAGAAGAACTACCTGGATTACCACCCGATAGGGAAGTAGAATTTAGAATTCATCTAATTCCTGGAACTACACCGATAGCTAAGGCACCTTATCGGTTAGCACCCACCGAAATGCTAGAATTGAAAAAGCAGTTAGATGAATTACTAAGCAAAGGATTTATACAAACTAGTTCATCCCCGTGGGGAGCTCCAGCGTTGTTTGTGAAAAAGAAAGATGGTTCGATGCGAATGTGTATCGATTACAGGGAATTGAATAAGGTTACAATTAAGAATCGATACCCATTACCTAGGATTGATGATCTTTTTTATCAGCTTCAAGGAGCTAAATATTTTTTTAAGATAGATTTACGCTCTGGATATCATCAATTGAAAGTGTCACACCCCAACCGATGGTGGAAACATCGGGGCATGGCACTGAGCGAAACAGATTGTCCAGAAGTTTCCATAACAATTATCATTACCAATCAATTTAAAATAACATGTCCCATACCATGTCTCAAAAGATAATACAATTATTACAGACAAAATCTAGGCAAATAGTTTTGTTCCGATAACTCAGATTTCATTTGTACTGACAACTATTTGTTGGCCTCTAAGACCTTATTCTAGCCTCGATTTCCTAGCAGGTAAGCATCCTAAGCACCTGTCACATACGTTAAAATAAAAGTCAATACACATAGTGTAAAGGTGAGCATACAAGTTTGATAATAGCATATAGAGTTCGAAAGCGTTACGCATAACCAGCACGTACACAGAGTGAAATGAGGCATGTTAGTTATCGACATGAACCTATCGATACCAATGACTGCGGGTTGACTGCCCAAGGCAGTTCGTAATACATGATCACCACTGTCATCCATGCAAATAATTGTCCTTAACAACCCCCGAGTGAACGGGTGCTGAGTCCAAACTAATAGTACTATCGTTGCTAAGGCAGGTAGACAGCATCCCATGTGTAAACATAACAAACAAGCATTCATTAAGTCACGTATAACATGCGGTAACGGTTAGCGTTTAAAGTATTTCGTAGTGTGTTCGATGTGATTTAGTATAAGTAACGTATGTAACACCCAAAATTGCATAAAGCAAAAAGGGATCGAGTATACTCACAGCGACTATGGATTGAAGGGAGCGCTAGAGAGTAGGGTTAGCCTGATCAGAACGATAGCATAACGATAAGCGACGCGTAAAACGATGCAAGGTGTAAGTGGCTCGGACAGCAGTTCGGTCGGATGGTAATCCATTCGGACGGCTAGTCGTGCGGATGACAATCCGCTCGGATGGTTATCCGGTCGGACGGTAGTCCGGTCGGATGACTATTCGAGTGGATTGTTTCTTCATTTGAGAAGGATGTGTTTGTGTATGATGGCTTGACCTTTGAAGTGCGATTGCGATAGAGATTAAGCGTTTAAACATGATAAATAGCGATTAATATGCGATTATTAATAGATACTCCACATAATACAACTAAGGCAAAAATAAAATAGACTAATTACAAGTCAAAGAAGTCAAAACAGGAATTGAGCAAGGAGAGACAGATCGCAATCAGCAATCTCGTCTTCCTTTGAATTCAATCTTGACTTTGACTTTCGAAAACACGGGGTGTTATAGCCTCCCCTTGTTTAGGGAATTTCATCCCGAAATTAGGCCGAAGCCATAACAAACAACTGTGGATACTTCGCCTTCATGTCGCTTTCGAGTTCCCAACTGAACTCCGCGCCTCATTTGCCTTCCCATTGGACTTTCACAATAGGAATGCGCGAGCGTCTGAGCCGCTTGGTTTGGCAATCCATGATTTCGACAGGCTTCTCCACGAAGTGTAGTGTTTCGTTTACTTGTAGGTCATCGAGAGGTACAATTAAATCATGCTCAGCCAGGCACTTTCGGAGGTTTGACACGTAGAAAGTCGGGTGGACGTTACTAAGTTCCTCCGGTAATTCGAGTCTGTAGGCGACTTTTCCGATCCTTTCCAGAATCTTAAAAGGTCCAACATATCGAGTTGCTAGTTTCTCTTTCTTGCCGAATCTGACCACACCCTTCCAAGGTGATACCTTTAGGAGTACGTAGTCGCCAACGTCAAATTCAAGGGGCTTGCGTCGTCTATCGGCATAACTTTTCTGTCGACTTCGAGCTTTCAACAAGTTGTCTCAAATTTGGAGGACTTTTTCAGTCGTTTCTTGCAATAGCTCAGGACCGGTTAATTGCAAGTGACCGATCTCGTGCCACACAATAGGCGATCGACATTTTCTTCCGTATAAAGCCTCGAATGGTGCCATCTGAATGCTGGAATGATAACTGTTGTTATACGAGAATTCGACTAACGACGGGTATTTATCCCAATTACCACCGAAATCTATGACACACGAACGGAGCATGTCTTCAAAAGTACAAATCGTTTTCTCAGTATGACCGTCGGTTTGAGGGTGGAATGCGGTACTTAAGTTAAGCGTAGTACCGAGAGCCGCTTGAAACGTTTCCCACAGTCGCGAGGTAAACCGAGCATCACGATCAGAGATGATGTCGCGAGGCGTCCCATGATTACAAATGATCTCATCGGTGTAGATTCGGGCTAATCGTTCTACCTTGTAGTCTTCCCGTATTGGCAAAAAGTGAGCTGATTTGGTTAAACGGTCAACAACAACCCAAATGCTGTCGTGGCCTGATGACGTGTGCGGAAGCTTTGTTATGAAATCCATAGCTATACTCTCCTACTTCCACATAGGGATAGGCGGTTGTTCGAGTAAGCCAGAGGGTCTTTGGTGTTCTGCCTTGACTCTTGCACAGGTCAGGCATTTTCCAACGTAGAGAGCAATATCTCTTTCCATGCCAGGCCACCAGTACTTGTAGCGAAGGTCCTGGTACATTTTGTCGGCACCGGGATGAATAGAGTACCGGGATTTGTGGGCTTCGTCCATCAAAATCTGTCGCAAATCGGTCCGTTTCGGGATCCAAATTCGGTCCAGAAATTGGAATATCCCATTCGACTTATTCACAAGCTGGGCTCCATCGTGGTAGATTATTTCCTTCTTCAGAGTGCGTTCATTAAAACATGCATGCTGAGCTTCACGGATGAGAGTTTCGAGATCATATTGGGCTTGAATATTACGAATGCTGAGCAAATAACTGCGTCTGCTGAGAGCGTCGGCAACAACATTTGCTTTGCCTGGGTGATAACGAATCTCACAGTCGTAATCGTTGAGAAGTTCTACCCATCGGCGTTGACTCATATTAAGTTCTTTCTGGTCAAAGATATGTTGTAGGCTCCTATGATCGGTGAAGATCATACACTTTGTACCATACAGGTAATGTCGCCAAATCTTTAACGCAAAACAGTTGCGCCTAGCTTGAGATCATGGGTTGTATAGTTCTTCTCGTGGATTTTGAGCTGATGAGATGCGTAAGCTATAACCTTGTCTCGTTGCATGAGAACACAACCAAGACCAAGGTTGGAAGCATCACAATAGACAATGAAATCGTCGTTTTCGTCGGGCAATGTGAGAACAGGAGCATTGCAAAGCATGTGCTTGAGGGTTTGGAAAGCAGACTCTTGTTCAGTTCCCCAAACAAAAGGCTTGTCTTTATGCGTGAGAGCGGTAAGCGGCACAGCGATCTTTGAGAATCCTTCGATAAATCATCGATAATAGCCCGCTAGTCTGAGAAAAGAACGGACTTCAGACAGGTTCTTAGGTGTAATCCAACTCTTAACTGCTTCAATTTTCGCGGGATCGACGTGAATACCTTGACTATTAACAATGTGACCCAGAAACTGAATCTCCTCCAGCCAGAATTTGCACTTGGAGAATTTGGCGTAGAGTTGACTCCCCTGGAGTAGCTCGAGAACCAAACGTAGATGTTGCGCGTGTTCGGCTTTCGATTTGGAATAGATCAAGACATCGTCGATAAATACGATGATGAAACGGTCGAGATAAGGTTTACAGATGCGATTCATCAGATCCATGAAAACCGCGGGTGCGTTAGTTAGACCAAAAGGCATAACAACGAATTCATAATGGCCATATCGAGTGCGAAAAGCGGTTTTGGGTATATCATCCTCTTGAATGCGTAGTTGGTGATAGCCTGAGCGTAGATCGATCTTCGAGAAACACGTAGCGCCTTGTAGCTGATCAAACAAATCGTCAATGCGAGGCAGAGGATAGCGGTTCTTGATAGTTAACTTATTCAATTCCCGATAGTCGATGCACATCCTGAACGACCCATCCTTCTTTTTGACGAAAACGACTGGCGCGCCCCATGGAGAGGTGCTCGGGTGAATGAATCCTTTCTCAAGTAATTCCTGGAGTTGGTTCGAGAGTTCACGCATTTCAGACGGCGCGAGTCGGTAAGGAGCTTTGGCAATAGGGTTGGCTCCAGGAATGAGGTCGATACGAAAGTCGATATCACGACTTGGCGGTAATCCTGGAAGATCGTCAGGGAAAACGTTGGGAAATTCACAAACAACAGGTACCTGGTTTATCGCCTTTTCTTTCTTTTCCTTCTCCGCTACTACAATGTTAGCCAAGAAAGCTCTGTATTCCTTGCGGAGATACTTGCTAGCTTGGACACTTGACATGAGTTTGAGACCTTTCGAAGCAGTTTCACCATAAACACACAATAAGTGACCATTCGCGAGCGAGAATCGAATCATCTTATCGAAGCACACAACTTCAGCATGGTTTTCGCGAAGAAAGTTCATGCCTACTATGACGTCAAAACTTCCGAGTTGCATCGGAATAAGGTCGATTGGAAAGATGTGATTGTTGAGCTCAAGAGTACAATCACGAAGAACAGAATTAACGGCGACAGTTCTTCCTGTGGCGACTTCAACATCGAACGTCGAGGGGAGATGGGAGCGTTTACGACTAAGCAACTTCTCGAATTCGAACGACACAAAGCAATTATCGGCTACAGTATCAAACAAACATGAAGCATAAATACCATTCACAAGGAACGTACCATTGACCACGTTGTTGTCATCCTGGGCTTGGCGCACATTGATGTTGAAAGTTCTGGCGCGTGCGGCTTGTTGCTGCTGCTGAGGCTGTTGCTGTTGGTGTTATTGCTGCTGCTGGGGCTCTTGTTTCACAACCCTGTTCGGGCACATGTTCGCAAAGTGGTTGGGATCACCACATGCGAAGCAGACTCGGGCGTTGACCGTGGGTGCCTGAGCCGCTTGTTGGCCTTACGGGGCTGGGAATAGAGCTTGATGAGCAGTGGCTTGAGCTGGGGCTTGACGTGGGCTAGTATGGCAGTTAGCAGTGAAGTGGCCGTACATGTTGCAGTGAGCACAGAAACGACAGGCGAGACCCACCGGATGATGATAAGAACATGTCGGGTAAGCTGGGTGGGGGCCTGTGTATGCACGCTTTGCTGGTGGTGCATAAGTAACTGGTGCTGGTCGGTGATGGTGCTGCTGCTGAGCCGGTACGGCCTGAAGTGGAGCAGCAGTGGTAGTGACAGCACAGTTCTTGTTGCTGGAGCTGCTGTTGTTGTTCTTCTTTTTTTGGCGTGAGGACTTTGACGACTGAGCGGTGGCGGTTTCGGTAGTAGGTGCGGCGGTGACTTGATGCAGGTTCTTTGAAGCTTTATCCCAAACACCAGCTTTTACCCGCTTGTCGTTGATTTCAGCGGCATGCACAAAATCCGCAACACAGTCGGGTAGAGCTCGAATGTACTTCTTAATCGCCATGTCAGACGTCTTCACTTGGTCGGGACAGATGATGCTTGTTTTGGTAAAAAATTACCGAAGTAATTAAGTGATCAAATTAGTTAAGTGAGGTAGTGTGCTAGAAGTAAGTGTCAAAAATGTGTTGATTAAATTACTTGCAAAAACAGTTTCAGGATACGGCTCGGGATATTGAGCTGTATCGATGATCAAACAATGAGCAAATAATGAGCAAAAAGTAAAGTAAATGACACGAGATGTACGAGGAAAGCCCTTGATCAATCTAGATCGCCGGCATAAAACCTCGGGAGCTGACAATCGCACCTGCCTTGTTCTTCAATTGCTTCAAAAATCAGGATACAGTGCAGGATGTGGTACGGATCGACTAAGTGTTACAACGAAAATGAAATACAAGTGTGGTGTTTGCAATTAGCTAGAGTGTGATTGTGTTCGAGAGTGTAAGTGTGAAACGATGTGTTCTAAGCTGATCCGACCTCATCTATTTATAGTAAAGATAAAATAACTAACTACCCTAAACTTGCGGGATCCACCGAATATTCCTTCTTGGAACGTTGTAGAGCTGGTCTTTCGGGCTCAACGTCTCTTTCTCAACAAATTCGTCCGAGTCTTGAGGAGAAGAAGTCCTCTTGACCGTTAGCAAGCCTCTGCCCTTAACCTGCACGTGGTTAATTCAATAAGCCTCAGGATATCGCCCAAGATGTCAGCAATATCCTCTTCCAGCATCCTGGTCACAAATAAACAAACAAAGGCAGGATATTGGTCAGGATACATATGTTAAGAAAATGACCCCTAACAATTGTCCCCAAATATATCAGTTGGGATACCAATCCAACGGATATATTTCAAAAACCTTATCCCACAACTCTAGGCATTTGAAGCGACGGTCAAGATTACATCATAACTTCCAACGCGTTTTTTACTCCATGGAGATCCACAATGCCCCTATATCTTCTCTTTTCTTGTTTGAAAAGCAGATATCTTCAACAGACCCTTCAGGTAATTCTCCATTTTTGACTTTCTTCCTGTCAATTTACTTCATCTTTCTAGCAATGGCCGCCGAAACCTTCACCCAGCAGAATCTTCTCAAAAATCCCGAGAAGGAGATCTGCGCCTTTGACAACGCAGATATTGCAGCTTTAAGAGCCTCCGGCACTTTCCCTGACAGCACAGTCTTTAGGCCATTTGATCGGTCAATCCGATCGGATGTTTCTTCTACCGAATGGATCTGTTTTCCAGCATATCCTTTTTCACTAGGCCTTCGATACCCCTTCCCAGAATTTATGATGCAATTCTTTCGTATTACTGGCATCTCTTTTGCTCAAACCATGCCCATGGTTTGGAGAGTACTAATTGTACTCAACCAAATCAAAAAATCAAAAACCTCCATTGTTCTGACCTCTGCATCGAGGATCTACCTATTGCTTATCGCCTCCGGTCCCACGGCTCTAGCCGGTTCTTGCTTTTTTCAACCTCCAGCAAACCCCTGATTCTCAAAGCCACCAAAAACGAAGACGGATGGCAACGCAAATTCTTCTTTGTCAAACGAGATTCCATTGCTGAGGGTGCCAACCTTCCGGTGGAGTGGTTAACCACCGGTAGGATCATAGATATCCTTATAGACAATTTAATTGTTATCCCCTATTAATATTCTTCTTTTTGACCTTTATGCAGTGAACTTTAAGGAAGTCGCTCCTCCTACCGCTGAGTCAGAAGAGAGAATCAATACCGTTTACCGGTTACCTGCAATAGACAGGACTTTTACCACACACGTTCCGAGTTCAAGTCAGTACTCATCATCCGAGATGTCTGGTAAGAATTCCTTTCAGAATAATTAGTCAAAACAATATAATGATAAAGAGTAAAACTTTTCCCTTTACACAGCACCAGCTAAGATCCCTGAAGTCTTTGATCTTGACGAACTGGATAGCTATTCCGACCAGATCCAGGTCAAGAAAGAACCTGGCTCCAAGACCACTGCTACATCCAAACCCAGCAGCTCCAAAGCCATCATCATTCCTAAACCTTCACCGGCTACCAAACCTCGGAGTTCGAGTTCCCGCAAAAGGAAAGAACCCGATTCCCCTGTCGTTTCTGACACATTTCCTTATGAAAAGCATGGATTCATCGAAGCCAACGGTTTTATGACTTCTTTTCTCAACCAGGTTAGTATCTTTATACCATATCCTGCAATTTAGACTATTTTCAAAGACTTAATAATAATATTGATCCCTGTCCTTTTACCTTTGCAGGGTCTTGAGCGTTTGGTTCACTTATATCAAGAATCCTGCAAGCTTAACAAAACACTTGAATCCAAGCTAAAGGAAGCAGAAATCACAATTTCAGACCAAGGCATGATCGCGGCTGCCAAGTCTCGTCACTACGAAGAGAAATACAAAGCTATGACCCAGGAACACCAAATTTCTCTTAACAAGGCTACTCTTCAAGCCCAAGCCGATCTGGAAGCTGCCCATGTGCAGTACGAATGGGATATGGTCAGTTACCGAGAAAGCCTCAAAAGTTCCGTCGTCATTTCTCTTCTCCAGGCTAGGTTGAAGATGGCTCACGAAGCCAAAACATTAGGCTTCGAATGCCCTTCTTGGGATGTTGGAGCCTGGGAGACCAAGCTGAAGAATCTTGGCGGTACCTCTTCCAAATCAACTGTCGATGATCCTTCTAAAGCAGTTGAAAAGGCAATCGATGCTGACAAGGATGCTGAGGCGGATCACAAAATGGATGCTGCTGAAACCGCTATGGAGCAAGAAGGCACTACCCCCTAGAGCTTATTTTCATTCGAACAATTTTATGTCTTTATGAACAATTTTCATTTCTATCTCTAAACAATTTGATAACCGAAGGCGGATGGGTCCTGGGTTTCAGGATGAAACCTTCGGTTATCAACCAGTATTGATCGCTTTAAGAATAATTTCATCTTTTGACTTTTCTTTCTGTTACTTTGCATTGTTTAGTGTAAGTCTTAGCTCTGTAAAAATTTCATACTGTTATTTTGCAAAATATCCTGACCAGTATGCTTAGAAACATACTGCAGAAGCCTTTTAAATGGATCTTCTAGACGTTCTTTCAATTTTATAAAAATTTCTTTAGAAAGTAAGAAATAGTTTATCTCCTCAAAACCAAGTTTTGATGATGATCAAAGTTCCAAGCCAATACCAGTTTCAAACATCCTAATCAAATATCCTTAAAAGGACTTTGAGGATATATGTCAAGATACTTGACATGATGTTACTAAAAATTTAAATGAGGCTTACAAAGGAAAGATCATACCAGACATAGGATATAAACCTATTACCGAACTTCAATCCCTTTGCAACTCTTCCAATGAAGATGTCCCCAGTGCAAGGTCGCAAACTTCATTCTTTTAGCCTTACACCACCATCTTGGCAGGGATGTCCCCTGTGTACAATGTCTTCAAGTATCTTAGAAATCTATTTAATGTCAGTTTCCATAGCATAAGCAATTTTTCTCGTCCCGAGGGTATAACCCAAGGATGTACTGGAGATAAATCCTTTGTTTCCTGGGGAAAATCCCAATTTTTCATGCGCTACAGGCGGGAGTGTATAAACTCCAAGACTTAGAAAGGTGAAAACCTTTAAACCTTAGAGAGTATGAAAATACCCTTTCGTGAGAGAGGGTGATCAATCCTCATATACCGTTAGGATTCAGGATATAGCCAATGGTAACGAAATTGTCAGCCACTTTTACATGGACTGGTCCCGCCACCTTGAACTATCCCTGAATAACTTGCGCTCCAGGCGGGGTGTTTAAACCCAATTCGGAAGAAAGGTGAATACCTTTAAACCTGTGAAGGGATCAGTATCCCTTAAACGTGAGAGAGGGGGCCAATCCTCTAATCTTCTGAGTTATCCCGAGTGCATATTCTGGAGCTATATCCTGAAACATATCTTGCAAAACAAATGTAAAGTAAGGTGGGTGTTAGCTTGGCTAACACCCCTCCGATGCTTAAGTCAGTATCAGGTTATAAAGAACAAATTACACCAAACATATTTAAAAGAAGTAAGAATTCATACCATCTTGAGTTAGAAATTAAATTCTAGACTCACTTGAAATAGAGCTTAAGGTGTATAGCATTCCAAGATCTCGGTAGCATATCTCCCTCCATATTCTTGAGTCTATATGCTCATTTCCCTGCTTCTGATTCAACTTCATATGGTCCTTCCCATTTTGGAGCTAATTTGCCATCGGCAGGATTAGTAGTATTTTGGAAAGCCTTTCTTAATACCCAATCTCCAACCTTGAATCTTCTGGTTCTAATATTCTTGTTATATGCCCTGGATATTCTCTGTTGATATGCTGCCATCCTTAGCCTTGCCGCATCTCTCTTTTCATCTATAGTGTCTAAATCCTGACTCAAGGCTTCAGGATTCTTCTCAGGATCACTTAAGATAGATCTTGCAGTAGGTATTGTCATCTCCGTTGGAATCACTGCTTCTGCTCCAAACACCAACGAAAATGGGGTTTGACCTGTTGCATTCTTTATCGTTGTCCTGTCAGCCCATAAAACAAAGGGTAATTCTTCTGCCCATCTTCCTTTTTTGGCTCCAAGCCTTTTCTTTAAGTTGTTGACAATTATCTTGTTAGAGGATTCTGCTTGTCCATTTGCTTGAGGATGTACCGGAGTAGATGTGATCATTTTGATTCCCCAACTCTTGCAAAAGTCTGTAGTCCTCTTACTTATGAACTGAGAACCATTGTCACAGATTATCTCAGCTGGTACTCCAAATCTGGTCAGGATATTCCTCTTTATGAAGGATACTACTTCTTGGTCTCTAACTTGAACAAATGCTTCAGCTTCAACCCACTTAGAGAAATAATCCGTCATTGCTAGCATAAAGACTTTTCCTCCCGGAGCTTTTGGTAGCTTTCCCACTATATCCATCCCCCACTTCATAAATGGCCAAGGGGAAACAATAGGATATAATGGTTCAGCCGGTTGATGCAGTATGTTACTATGTCTTTGACATGAGTCACATTTTCGAGCATATTCTGCGGCATCTTTTCTCATTGTTGGCCAATAATATCCTGTTCTTAATATTTTTGAGAATAACGATCTGCCCCCAGCATGGTTACCACAATCCCCTTCATGTATATCCTGAAGGACTTCTTTGGCTTCAAGATCCTCCAAGCATCTCAAATACGGTCCTGCAAGAGATTTCTTGTATAAAATATTATTTATAATAGTGAACCGTGATACCTTCATCCTAAATGCCTTAGGATTTTCATTTCCATGGATGTGTCCTTCTTTGAGATATCTCATGATTGGAGCCGTCCAGGATTTAGGATCCTCCTCAGGATATTCTGCTCCAGGATTCTGTATACTAGTTACTTCTTTATCCTGAGGATTCGTTGCAGGATATAAGATATGTAATATTGGTATTTGCGTCCCTTCAGGTATCCTGATCGATGATCCCAAATTTGCTAGGGCATCCGCTTCAGCATTATCTTCCCTTGGTACCTGTTCAAGTATAAAAACATCGAAATATCCTGCTAATTTTTTGAGAATATCGAGATATTCGATTAATTTCTCACCCTTAACTGCATAGGATCCATTAAAATGGTTAGTAATTAACAAAGAGTCAACATACACTTGCAAATTTTTGATACTCATGCTCTTAGCCAACTCTAATCCTGCAATTAAAGCCTCATACTCTGCTTCATTATTAGTAGCAGGAAATTCACACCTAATAGCCTGGGGTAATATGTCCCCCTGTGGCGATTTTAGTAGTATTCCTAATCCTACTCCTCTTACATTAGATGCACCATCAGTATATAATGTCCAGGATTCTGAGGATTCTCCTAGCTGTTGAACTTCTAGATCTACCTCATCCTGAATGTCACTACTAAAGTCAGCCACAAAGTCAGCTAAAGCCTGAGACTTTATGGCATTCCTAGGTTCATATACTAAATCATAAGCACTTAACTTTACTGACCACTTGGCCATCCTTCCTGACATCTCTGGTTTCCTAAGCACATTTTTAATAGGATAGTTTGTTTTAACATGTATCCTATGTGTCTCGAAATAATGCCTAAGTTTCGTTGATGCCATAATTAATGCTAGTATCAATTTTTCTAAATGAGAATACCTAGTTTCAGCATCTAACAAACTTTTACTAACATAATAAATAGGATACTGCTGACCTTCATGGTCTTTTATAAGAACGGCACTTACAGCATTCCCTGATACAGCAAGGTACAGGGATAGTGGTTCACCGTTTTCCGGCTTCATCAATAGAGGTGCGGTTGAGAGATACCGTTTCAAATCCTGTAGAGCTGCTTCATGCTTTTCCCCCCATTCGAATCTTTTGTTCTTCTTTAGGATATCATAGAAGTCTTTGCATTTCTCTGAGGATCTTGAGATAAATCTGTTTAGAGCTGCTACTCGGCCTGTTAATCTTTGTACATCCTTCATATTCGAGGGTGATTTTATATCCAGGATAGCTTTGATCTGCTCCGGGCTTGCCTCTATCCCCCTTTTCGTCACCATATACCCAAGAAACTTTCCTGCCCCTACTCCGAAATGGCATTTAGCAGGATTCAGCTTCATGTTGTATTGATCCAGGATATCAAATGCTCCTTTAATATCCTGGAGGTGATCCTGAGCTTTCTTTGATTTTACCACCATATCGTCAATGTACACCTCCATGGTGTCCCCCAGTTTGTCTTTAAACATCATGTTTACCAATCTTTGGTATGTTGCACCTGCATTTTTCAAACCAAAAGGCATAGCTGTATAACAGTAAATACCTGTTGGCTCCATTTGGATCTGTTGAAATCCTGAGGATGCGTCCATGAAGGTCAGCATTTCATGCCCGGCAGTGGCATCTACCATTGCATCAATATGGGGAAGAGGAAATGGGTCTTTAGGACAAGCTTTGTTCAAGTCTGTGTAGTCTACACAAACTCTCCATTTCCCATTCTTCTTCTGTACTACAACCACGTTTGCTAGCCACCTTGGGAACTTAACCTCTCTGATCATTCTTGACTTTAATAATCTTTCAACTTCCTCCTGGATAATCGTGTTCCGCTCAGGAGCAAACTTCCTTCTTTTTTGTTGCACAGGCTTGAATGATTTATCAATTCCAAGCTTGTGAGTGATAATATCTTTGGATATGCCTGTCATATCCTCATGCTTCCATGCAAATGTAGACATCCTGCATTTCAAAAAGTTAATTAATTGTTCCTCAATATCCTGAGGGATATTGGTCCCTACGAGCACCGAAATATCGGGGTTATCCTGGTCCAGGATAACTTTCTTCACATCCTGCTCCGGATCCTCCACGATATCCTGGGCCCGCGTCTTTAATTGCTATGCTGCACTAGTTTTGGCTGAGGATTTCATCGAGGATGAGTAGCATTCTTTCGCCTCCTGCTGATCGCTATCAACTTTAACAACTCCCCAAGGGGTAGGTATCTTGATGCATTGGTGATATGTTGATGGCATGGCCTTCATATCGTGAATCCATGGTCTTCCCAGGATAATGTTATAGCAGGATAGAGAGTCCATCACACAGAAACGTTGTATCGAGTTGACTCCTTCAACGTATACCGGCAACTTTATCTCTCCCACTGTGTTTCTGGCCTCTCCGCTGAACCCAACAAGCACGGTGGACTTCGAAGTTATATCCATTGGAGATACATTCATTATTTTAAGTGTCTCTAGCTGGATTATGTTGACGGAGCTGCCATTATCAACCAATATCCTGCGTACAAAATGGTTAGCCACATATAACGTTATTACCAGAGCATCATGGTGAGGATCCTGGACAGTATCCCTGTCATCAGCATCAAATGTGATCACTTTGTCAGTTGTGAGTGTAGTCATCCTGACAGGTTTGTCTCCCCTTTCGGCTTTGGCTTCCTTTGCATGTCTCTTTGCTGCCGAATACGAAGTTCCACAAATGTCGGATCCCCCCGAAATGAAGTTGATTATCTTGGCATCCGCGGGAGGTGATGCTGCTCGTTCAGGATCCTTCTCAGTATCCTGACCCTTATTCTTCTTTTTTCCTAAGAGATCTTTCAGATATCCCTTGCTCAGAAGGTAGCTTATTTCTTTCCTTAAAGCAATGCAATCCTCAGTCATATGTCCGAAATCTTCGTGGAAAGCACACCACTTCGACTTATCTTTCCAGTCAGCCTTTTGTTGATTCTTTCGAGGCCATCTAGCCTTGTCTCCTAGACCCTGCATAGCATACATCAATTCAGGAATATTAACAGAAAAGCAATATTCAGACAATTCAGGATACTCTTCAGGATCCTCATCTTCGACAGCATTCACTCTCTTGTTTTCATTTCTACCATATGGCTTAGGCCGATATGACTTAAATGAGGATTCTGACTTCCTATTAGTCGATTCATAAGTGTTGGATGAGTTCATCCTTTCTTGCATCTTCTTGTCATCTTCCAGACGGATATATCTCAAGGCCCTGTTACGAGCTTCATCGAGATTCCTGCAGGGATTCATTACAAGATCCTGATAAAACTGAGAATCCTTTTGTAATCCCATCTTAAAAGCTTGCACAGCTGTTGCAACATCAAGATGTGGGATATCCAAGGATTCTCGACTAAATTTGTTCACATAATCCCTCAAGGATTCCTGAGGCCCTTGGGTTATCCTGTAAAGATCACTGGTTAGTTTCTCAAAACTCCGACTACAAGAAAATTGACTGTTAAATAAATTAACCAAATGAGCAAATGAAGTAATTGAGTGAGGAGGAACGTTTAACAGCCATTTCAAGGCTGATCCTGTTAGAGTAGAACCAAATCCCTTGCACAAGCACGCTTCCTTGAGCTCCGGAGGGATAGGGTTAATCTCCATTCTTTCCCTATACTGGGCAATATGCTCCTCAGGATCCGTAGTCCCATCATAAAGCTTCATGTTGGGAGTTTGGAATCTCTTTGGGATCTCAGCATCACATATAGGGTATGCAAAACGAGATATCTTGTGACTATCTTGAGATACTTCCGGGATCGGCTGGACCACCCCAGGTACACTAGATATCATGTCTTTCAACTTCTGAAGTTCCCTGGTAAGTGCTGATGTTACACCTGTATCCTGCAAAGATCCACCACTGTTAGTAGCATGAGTATTATTATTATTAGACATGTTACCGGTTGGAGGATTCTGCCCATATCCTGAAGCATATCCTGAGCTCCTTATGGTTGACATCCGAACCAAGGAGGGTATTTCAGGAGTATGATTCTGAGGAAGACTAGGCACGATATTCCCCCTATTATCCTCGGTATACACAGCCGAGCTAAAGTTCAACGCTCTGGGGTGTAACGGAGTGACATTGTCCTCTGCAGATCTGCTCGAGCCAGTCTTCAGGAGTTGTATCTCCCTCAAAAGCATTTGGTTTGTTTCTTGTTGTTGCCTCATTTGTTCCTGCACACTTCCAAATAAGGTTAAAATTTCATCATTAGAAGCTAAAACGGGAGCAGATCCCTGGACACTCCGAGTCGGGATAACATCTTGAGATTGTGTAGAGGCTGGCATCCTTGGAGGAGGTGGTGGAAGCACCGAACCGGCAGTAGCAGAAGTCATAGCAGATACAGTAGAGGAACTCATGTTTGATCGTGAGGCCATTGTGGACAATGTAGCAAAAAGTTTTGAAAATAAAAAACCGATTAGCGATTTAACAAAAATTTTTAGTAAAGAGAGCACCACTTGCCCCACGGTGGGCGCCAAATTGTTTTGGTCAAAAATTACCGAAGTAATTAAGTGATCAAATTAGTTAAGTGAGGTAGTGTGCTAGAAGTAAGTGTCAAAAATGTGTTGATTAAATTACTTGCAAAAACAGTTTCAGGATACGGCTCGGGATATTGAGCTGTATCGATGATCAAACAATGAGCAAATAATGAGCAAAAAGTAAAGTAAATGACACGAGATGTACGAGGAAAGCCCTTGATCAATCTAGATCGCCGGCATAAAACCTCGGGAGCTGACAATCACAGCTGCCTTGTTCTTCAATTGCTTCAAAAATCAGGATACAGTGCAGGATGTGGTACGGATCGACTAAGTGTTACAACGAAAATGAAATACAAGTGTGGTGTTTGCAATTAGCTAGAGTGTGATTGTGTTCGAGAGTGTAAGTGTGAAACGATGTGTTCTAAGCTGATCCGACCTCATCTATTTATAGTAAAGATAAAATAACTAACTACCCTAAACTTGCGGGATCCACCGAATATTCCTTCTTGGAACGTTGTAGAGCTGGTCTTTCGGGCTCAACGTCTCTTTCTCAACAAATTCGTCCGAGTCTTGAGGAGAAGAAGTCCTCTTGACCGTTAGCAAGCCTCTGCCCTTAACCTGCACGTGGTTAATTCAATAAGCCTCAGGATATCGCCCAAGATGTCAGCAATATCCTCTTCCAGCATCCTGGTCACAAATAAACAAACAAAGGCAGGATATTGGTCAGGATACATATGTTAAGAAAATGACCCCTAACAATGCTGAGCTGCTTGAAGCGAGCAGTCAGGGCAGCGTTATCTCCATCCTTCTGCTTTATGTTCCAAAACTCGTCCTCCAGCTTTTAGCGTTCATGGGGAGGGCAGAATTCGTCCATCATGATGGCCTTCAACTCTTCCCCGGTCAGCTCATAAGTTGCATCATTCCCGCGTTTGTTTCTCTCGGCCGTCCACCAGTCTAATGCGCGGGACTGGAAGACGCCGGTAGCGTTTAGGGTACGGAGATTTTCAGGACAGCCGCTTTGGCACAGAGTGACTTCGATGGAATCGAACCATTGAAACATAGTCGTCGGGCCATCTTCTCCAGTGAATTCCTTCGGTCCGCATGCCTTGAACTGCTTGAAGCTGAAAGCAGTTTTGGTAGCAACTTTAGGAGCTTCGGTTCTGGACTCCTCAGACGATTTGCTGACGTTCTTGTGAATCTCACTCACGATCTGAGGCACAACCTTGGCCACTTGTTTAGCGAGGATGGCAGCAAGGCGTTTGTCCCTCTGTTCTTGACGAGAGAGTCATGGGTGACGGGATGATGGTCCAGTTGACATTGTCTGCAACAGACATCATCATAGGTCTCAGACACATCATAATCGGATCTCACCTCACACGTCTATACTTACTAAAGCTTAGGGACACGCATAATCATGTAAACACATAAGCACATAATCACATATTTACATAACACAGAGGCACATAAGCACGTAGAGCACAGAATCCACAAAGCACATAATCATGTAGTCACAAGAGGCAGTTAGAATACAGAAACCTATCATTCAAAGTTCGTGAGTGTTCGAATATAGCGATCGCGATTAATACATCGATTATAGTATAGGCGTATAGCATAGCATAAGGTCGTCCACAATTCAGCGATTTGTCAGCGTTTTAAGATAGGAATGCATTGTGAGTCGTGCTGATCGATGTGAAAGAAAGAATCGAATAAATCTCCAAAATTTAAACACATAAACAGGTAAACACACATACAAGCACATAAAATTGACGAATCATCAGAGTCAGCAGTTGCGGGCTCAGAATCGCAACACATAAAAATCGAGAAATAGATCATCTGCGGCTATTAGACATTGACTATCCAAAGTGATTCGACTATTCACAAGGACTTGTTGTGCACATTTGACCTTCAGGGCAGTGCCTTTGCCTCGATTCTTGGGCGTTGGGCATGCATCCCGTTAGTCATATTGTGACTTCAGGTCGTTGGAGTCCGTCGAGACTTTGGTGAGAGTTTGAAAAAGGGCGGAACAAGTCGTCAAGGTTAGGGTTTCACCCCTGGCTTAACAACTTCGTCCCTGTTTTGATAAAATAAGAGAGAATTATGCGTCGAAGTATGGATTTCACTCCTGGTTCAACGCAAATTCTCGTGTTTATAGATAAAAAATATGGGTTGATCGAGCAGTTTAGTCGAGAGTTTGCGGTTTTCACACCTAATCTCAACTTAGTTGCTCTTTCATAGTTGAAAATCCGAGTGCAGTGATAGTGTAGCATAGGCGAGAATAGCGAGAAATAGTGGTAAGCTTATACAAAATCCCTAACGGATATGCGCAAGTCGGTCTGTTGGTTCCTAACTATAGACTAGGTCTCTAAGACATCGACCCGGACTAGGTCGAGTCTGGCCTAATTCCCTATAGTTATGGCTCTGATACCAATCTGTCACACCCCAACCGATGGCGGAAACATCGGGGCATGGCACTGAGCGAAACAGATTGTCTAGAAGTTTCCATAACAATTATCATTACCAATCAATTTAAAATAACATGTCCCATACCATGTCTCAAAAGATAATACAATTATTACAGACAAAATCTAGGCAAATAGTTTTGTTCCGACAACTCAGATTTCATTTGTACAGACAACTATTTGTTGGCCTCTAAGACCTTATTCTAGCCTCGATTTCCTAGCAGGTAAGCATCCTAAGCACCTGTCACATACGTTAAAATAAAAGTCAATACACATAGTGTAAAGGTGAGCATACAAGTTTGATAATAGCATATAGAGTTCGAAAGCGTTACGCATAACCAGCACGTACACAGAGTGAAATGAGGCATGTTAGTTATCGACATGAACCTATCGATACCAATGACTGCGGGTTGACTGCCCAAAGCAGTTCGTAATACATGATCACCACTGTCATCCATGCAAATAATTGTCCTTAACAACCCCCGAGTGAACGGGTGCTGAGTCCAAACTAATAGTACTATCGTTGCTAAGGCAGGTAGACAGCATTCCATGTGTAAACATAACAAACAAGCATTCATTAAGTCACGTATAACATGCGGTAACGGTTAGCGTTTAAAGTATTTCGTAGTGTGTTTGATGTGATTTAGTATAAGTAACGTATGTAACACCCAAAAGTGCGTAAAGCAAAAAGGGATCGAGTATACTCACAGCGATGATGGATTGAAGGGAGCGCTAGAGAGTAGGGTTAGCCTGATCAGAACGATAGCATAACGATAAGCGACGCATAAAACGATGCAAGGTGTAAGTGGCTCGGACAGCAGTTCGGTCGGATGGTAATCCGTTCGGACGGCTAGTCGTGCGGATGACAATCTGCTCGGATGGTTATCCGGTCAGACGGTAGTCCGGTCGGATGACTATACGAGTGGATTGTTTCTTCCTTTGAGAAGGATGTGTTTGTGTATGATGGCTTGACCTTTGAAGTTTTCGTTGTAGTATTTTGAAAACATTGAAGTATCTTTACCTTTCAAGTCGGTCAATCGTGCGGATGACAATCCGCTCGGATGGTTATCCGGTCGGACGGCGACTCGAGTGGCGAGGTTACTTAGTGAGAACAAATCCACAGCAGGGCGGTCACTCGGTCGGATGTCCATCCGAGCGGGTGGCAACCCTGTTGTTGAACATGTTGAAAATTGTTTAAGTGTTAAAGTCCAAGTATCTCATGATCCGAAGGGTAATCTGGTCGGATGGTAGTCCGGTCGGATAGTAACTCGTTCAACACTCAGACTTCAGATAATATTGGTTAAGTGTGGGACCCAAGATGTTGGTCGTTCGGACAGCCGGCCGCTCGGATGGCTATTCGTTCGGACAGTAGTCCGGTCGGATAACATTCCGTCCCGGTTGTTCCGTTCGTCTTTCACTTGGCCATTTTGATTGTTTGTCGTTTTATCCCGAGACGTTTTGACAGCGTGTTAACCAACAGAACCCCATCTTGGCCCAAGTGACCCGATCAAACAGGAATCACCCTAGTTCGACCAGTTAACCGGTTCAAGATGGTTGTTCTTGGTTAACCCGAAGTCGGTGGTCTCGTGAGTAGAATCCGGATCTTGAGCTAGCACAACACTGAGAATGAGTGGAAGACTAGATCAAGGTCCGATCCTATCAGTTTTGAGTGCATTGAGTGTAAAAGAGTTGAAAGAAAGTTAGAAACCATCATTCAATCCTTTTTCACCATGAATGTGTTTAGATCTATGCAAGATCTTTGTTTACTTGTGTGGAAATCGGTTAGATCTAAGTTGTTCTTGGTGGGTTGAGGCCAAAACATGAAGTTCATAAGAACACCGTGATGACGTCATCCTAGAACACCTCAAATCTAGTGAGTTCATGGTTAAAAGTTAAGATTCAAAAGAGAGATAGGTGTAGGAGTGCGTGTAGATTAAGGAAGTACAAGATTTAGGACGAGATCTTACCGAAATTGAGAGAAATCGAAGAAAAGGTGAGGAGCACGAGCTGGTCGGACAGAGAGTTGCCAAAAGTAAAGAATGAAAGTGACAGGAGGTATTTATAGAGTTCCAAAAGAGGAAAGAGCTGGCCGGTCGGATGGCATCTCGCCCGGATGACTGTCCGGTCGGATGTCACCTCGTTCGGATGGCAACCCGGTCGGATGTCACCTCGTTCGGATGGCAACCCGGTCGGATGGCAATCCGGCCGGATGGCACTTGGTTCGAGTGTTCGGTGCGACGATTTTCGATATTTCGATTTCGATTGCTAGCGATGCGAATGCGATAGAGTTTCCTATTCAAATTACTTTTAATCCCAACTATTCATATCTCGTGTTATCTCTTCTCCACTAATTATCATAGTTCGATTTCGATTGAGTTCGATTGCGTTTGAGTTTCGATTGCGATTCGATTGATTACCACACATAACATAAATAAACATGCACAAGTAACACATAAGCACACACACGTATAACAATAACCAAAATGCGTATTTCGAGTTGCGAGTGCGATTGCGATAGCGATTAAGCGTTTAAACATGATAAATAGCGATTAATATGCGATTATTAATAGATACTCCACATAATACAACTAAGGCGAAAATAAAATAGACTAATTACCAGTCGAAGAAGTCAAAACAGGAATTGAGCAAGGAGAGACAGATCGCAATCAGCAATCTCGTCTTCCTTTGAATTCAATCTTGACTTTGACTTTGACTTTCAAAAACACGGGGTGTTACAGAAAGTGCAAGAAGAAGACATACCTAAAACTGCTTTCAGAACTAGGTATGGTCATTATGATTTTACAGTCATGCCCTTTGGACTAACAAATTCTCCTGCAGCATTCATGGACATGATGAATAGGATCTGTAAACCGTATCTGGATAAATTCGTAATTGTCTTCATCGACGATATACTTATTTACTCCAAAAGTCAGGATGAGCATTGTGAGCATCTGCATGCACTCTTAACTTTGTTAAGAAGAGAAAAGCTTTATGCCAAATTCTCGAAGTGTGAATTTTGGCTACAAGAGGTACAATTTTTAGGACACATGGTGAATCACGAAGGTATTCACGTAGATCCCTCCAAAATAGAAGCGATCACCAAATGGAAGGTCCCGCAATCAGCTATGGAAGTTAGAAGTTTTCTAGGATTAGTCGGATACTATAGACGATTTATTAAGGATTTTTCCAAAATAGTTGTGCCATTAACTAAGCTAACCTGTAAAGCAGTAAAGTTTGAATGGGGATCTAGGCAAGAAGAGGCTTTTAAGATTTTAAAGCAAAGGTTAACAAACGCCCCAATTCTTGCCTTACCAGAAGGAACAGAAGATTTTGAAGTTTACTGTGATGCATCTAAGCTAGGATTAGGATGTGTGCTAATGCAACGCAAAAAGGTAATTGCGTATGCTTCAAGGAAATTGAAGAAGCACGAAGAGAATTATACGACTCACGACTTAGAATTAGGAGCAATAATTTTTGCCCTTAAGATTTGGAGGCACTATCTGTATGGAAGTAAGTTTACTATTTATACAGATCATAAGAGTTTAGGATATATATTTGGGCAAAAAGAATTAAACATGAGATAACGAAGATGGATGGAAATTCTAAGTGACTACGACTGTGATATTCAATATCACGAAGGAAAAGCGAATGTAGTCGCAGATGCCCTAAGTCGTAAGTATAATGAAAAGCAAAAGCGAGTTCGTGCTCTTAGATTAAATCTACAATTAGATTTAATGGAACAACTGAAAAACATTCAAGAAACAGCAATCAAGGATGATGCTGAAGGAAAGAAAGGAAGAATAAAGGAATTAGAGCAAGGAGCTGATGGAATTTGGAGATTCCACAAAAGAAGGATTTGGGTACCTAAGCAAGGAGACTTAAGAAATAAGATTTTAGAGGAGGCCCATAAATCTAGATATACCATGCATCCTGGTAATAATAAGATGTACCAAGATTTAAGGAATAACTTCTGGTGGATAGGAATGAAAAAGGACATAGCTAGATATGTATCTAAGTGTCTAACTTGTTCACAGGTTAAGGCAGAACACCAGAAACCCTCAGGTCTACTACAACAATTAGAAATGCCTGTATGGAAATGGGAACTCATAACCATGGATTTTGTTATTAAGTTGCCCAAAACCAGGAAAGGTAATGACGCGATTTGGGTAATTGTGGATCGATTAACCAAATCAGCTCATTTTCTACCCATGAAGGAAACCTTTAGCATGGAAAGGTTAGCCAAGTTATACGTAGACGAGGTAGTATCCTTACATGGAGTCCCACTCTCCATTGTATCGGATAGAGATAGTCGCTTCACTTCACATTTCTGGACAAGTTTCCAAGAAGCCATGGGGACGCGGTTAAATTTAAGTACAACTTACCATCCCCAAACAGATGGACAGAGTGAAAGGACGATCCAAACCCTGGAAGACATGCTCAGGGCAGGTGTGATAGATTTTGGAGCTGGGACAACCATTTACCTTTAATTGAATTCTCCTATAACAATAGTTATCATTCAAGCATTGAAGTTGCCCCGTTCGAAGCACTGTATGGACGAAAGTGTAGAACCCCAGTTTGTTGGGCAGAAATAGGAGAAAGTCAATTATCAGGTCCCAAAATCGTACAAGAAACCACCGACAAGATAACTCAAATCAAGGAAAGACTAAAGACAGCTCGAGATCGACAGAAGAGTTATGCCGACAATAGACGCAAGCCGTTGGAATTTCAAGTTGGAGACAAGGTTCTCTTGAAAGTTTCTCCTTGGAAAGGAGTAGTTCGGTTCGGTAAGAGAGGAAAGCTAAGTCAAAGGTACATACGACCATTCCCAGTAATCCAGCGAATAGGACCAGTCGCCTATCGCCTACAACTACCAGAAGAACTAGCAGGAGTACATGACGTGTTTCATGTATCCAACCTCAAGAAATGTCTATCTGACGAATCCCTGGTAGTACCTCTTCAAGATATAGAGGTAAATGAGAAGTTAAAATTTTTGGAGAAACCATTGCAGATAGAAGACAGAAAGGTCAAGTTTCTCAAGCACAAACGACTAGTGCTGGTCAAAGTCAAGTGGGATTCAAAGAGAGGACCGGAGCTGGAATCGGAAATGAAGCGAAAGTATCCTCACTTATTTCAATAAATCTCGAGGACGAGATTTTAAATAAGGTGGGGAGGATGTAAGGACCTGCAAAAATACCTCAAAACGACCCATAAGTGAAAACCCGGACCCCTGAAACCCTAATGTGCATGAAAAACCAAGAAATTGAGAAAATTGGTTTTCACGCGGGCCGCGTAAATGTAAGCATAGGCTTACGCGGGCCACGTCAAAGCAAGGTTGACCGGATAAGCGTTCCAGGCCACGTGTCGCACACGTGGCAGACCTACCGGTGACATGCTAGCCCTAGTCGTAGACTAGGTGGCCTTCGGGGGCCGCGTAAAACCCAAAAAGTTGCTATAAATTGCTGGTGCATTAGCAGTTCATCTGCACTCGAAAATTTCTTTAAAAAACGAAGTTTACTGCTCAACATCACAATTTCGCTTAGGGAAACGCTGCTACGATACAGGGTATTAACTCGATCACTGCTACGATACAATGTCCGATTGATTGAAACCAATCCGATGGATGTTTAAGTGCTGCCCAAATCAGGGCTATACTTTGTCATTCGTCGTGAGGGTTTTAATCTCGTGAGCTTATCGTAAATGTTGTATTAAGTTACTTACCTAGTTTCGTGTGCATTGTTATTTAAATTAGGTTATCAGGCTTATTAGTAGGCTAAACTCTGCCCATCTAAACTTGCAATGTGGGTCATTCTCTTTTTATCAATAATGTTTTACAATACTCCAATCATTTTCAAAAGTTATAATTACAGGGATTAAGTCGTGGTTATCTTAAATCACTGGCTAGTGGTGTATTGTGCACATTACTAATCTCTCACGGTTAGGTTCATCAACCTAACAGTGATAATCATCACTACTTGGGTGAAAGGACCCAATAGTGGTATGACCATCGTCACAAGGCTGTGACACGGCGCCATATAAAAATAAGATAGTAGCCATTGTAATCGCTCTTATGCTGTAATTCATAGCTATGTGTCGTTTTATCAAATTTGAGTGACTCGCCAGTATTTCCCCGCTGATAAAATCTTTTTAAAACATGTTCCATGTGACCTACTGTGAACCAAGGAAAAGTGCTACGGAGCACTAATAAAGCTTGAAGTGGTGGCTCAGTTAAATAAATAAACATGTTTTGTAAAACAGGGAATTTCCTCGTGAAATTCCTCCATTGTAAATCACGGGGTTTGTCCCAAATTATGAAATAGAATAATTGGGCATTTTCAAGTTTTAAACGATCCTGTTAAACTTCCGCTATCAGCTTAAATAATAAATACCACGGGTTTCTGCCCGCGGCTTCTGGACCGGGGTACACCGGGATGGGGGTCGTGACAATATAAATGCTTTTTATGATATTACATATCGTAGCGTTTTCTAAACCACTTAGACAAAGACATGATACATTTTATACAAACGACACATTTTCACAAGACATTGATTTGCAAACGACATATTTTATACAAGAAAACATTTCTTTTATAACATCTGATTTCCTTATCGAATTTTGTATGATATATAAAAGAAAACACTTTTAATAAGATTCATGACTAACTTTTTGTTAAACATTTCTTTCAACTACAAGTCATGAATCCTTCATCAATAAAACCTATGTATCTCACATGCATTTTTATGCTGACGTACCTATTTTCACATGTGTTTTTAGGAGCTAATGCATAGGGTTGATCAAGATACACTTAGGCGGACTCGGGCCTTAGTGACATAAAAGATGCAAGAATAGTTTATCTTATTTTGTATTTGTTTTTAATTCCCAAGACAATGTAATCATGTTTAATAAATAAAACCAAACTTTAATTACCATGGTTATGAAACAATAATTCTGTGGCTTCACTCCTCGACGTTTTCGCCGCGGTTTGTTGTTTTACGCGGTTGGGGTGTGACACATAAACTGAAATCAGAGGCAATAAAATTGTGTCATAGAAGATGTAGACGAAAATAATGATCAGCAATCACTTTGCGAGCTTGCTTATTGATTTAAGCGGGAAATCATCGCCGAAGGTGGAGGTGGTGGCTGAGGAACGACTATCTCTGAGTAAAATGTCTTTGGGAAGTGATATGGTTTCAAAAGAGTTAAACAACAATATTGTTAAAGCTTGTGGGTGCATATATAAAATGCACCGACATTTCAGTTTAAGATAGATAACTAGTATCTTCAACTACTTATCATCGCTCAACATATTCCGTGAGCAACTACCAATTGAAAAATATAAAAAATTGACAATTGAAAAATAAAAACCCCTCGGTAATCAATGACATATCATTTATGGTTACCATAACCTAGGATGTTGATATCATCACCGATGAATTATCAACATACCATCGACATTGGTAAATCTTAAACTTGGTTGTTATTGGTGGGAATTGTTTTCCCAATTACAATCACATTAACTAGTAATAAGACTGCGCGCATTGCGGCATGGGTACTTCACAAATATCAGACGGATTAGTCCAAGAGTTATGTGATGTGTTAACCATATGAAAACGCACGTTTTGACGTATCCAATTGAACTCAATGTACCCTATAGCTGCATTGTGATTGGATCAAAACGTAATATAAATCGAATTTATATCGTACATTCATAACGTATTATACGCGACCCGACTAACTGGAATTTATATCGTCAAGCCAAAAACTCTCGAGGTGATCAAAGTGGCATTTACAAAGTTCATAGAAAGTTAAGTGGTTAAAAATTGCATTTCCTAAACTTAAGAACTAAGAAATGGTAAAGATAAAATTTGATAAAGTTTTATGGTAAGAAGGAAACTATAACAAAGTTGGGGTTGAAAAGGAAACTACCACAAAGTTGGGGTGTCAAAAGCAAACTATGTGTAAAATGAAGTAGTAGTTTAGGGACTAAATTTGCTATTTTATGGAACTTTGAATGTACCAAAGTCAAGGGGCTAAAATTACAACATCGTGAAAGTATAGGAGTGGAGGCAAAGCCGGTGGGATTTCCACGACTGTCTTTTAAGCTATAGTATAATATGATCAGGATTGTGCCTTTTTCTTCTCTTATCTCTCATATCACTCTTAGGGTGGTAGGGGCACTTGCGGGGAGAAGGGGCGGGGTGTGTAGTCCCCGCTCGGGCATACTACCGCCACCCCTTGTTTAAGTGGGATTCGGGTGATAGTCACCGATGTGGGGAAGATGAGAGATGGGGTTAATGGTGGGTTCACTCTTTTCCATCCAATCACACATTTATTTTTATTTTTTTAAGAAAAAATTGCTTATCACTCCCCCTAGTGTTTAACTGCAAAATGAGGAGTGGAGAGGGGAATTGACATGGCATGAGGTGATTGGCTAGGGAGAGAGTTTACAAATCCCTACGTGGGGAACACCCATTCTACCCTTAGGGTGAACGGGGTGAAGGGCGATGAACCCTTTCACCGATCGGGGAACACCGCCGCCGATCCCTGACACCGCGCGACAAAGTGAAAAAGCGGGGAAGACTCACCGCATACGAGGAAGAATAGGGGAAGGAGAGAGAGATGAATAATGGTGGGGCCCACTCTTTTCATCCAAACACAATATTTTTTATATTTAAAAAAAATAGTTTACCCCTTCTCAAGAGTAGTGACCACCTCTTATGTTTTTTAGGCAAGAGTGGTGTATGAGAGAGGAATTGACATGACACATCATGATTGGATGGGTAGAAATTTATCCCATCTCATAAGACTGGAAGGTATGGGGAGGCCCATCCTCAAGTGGATGGGTCGCCACGTAAGCGGGTGTGAGGATGGGCATAAAGGGGATGGACCTAGGGGGCGGGGGATAAATCCCTTTATATATGTGTATGTATGTATGTATGTATGTATGTATGTATGTATGTATGTATGTATGTATAGGTGTGTGTGAGGGGGTGAGGCCCGGCTTGGGCGGCTGTGGGCGGACGGAGGGGACGAGCCTGGGGCGGCGATGGAGCAAGGGGGTGGGGTGACTGGGGCGGCGGCAAAGGGATGGGCCTGGGGCCGTGCCCCATACCGTCCAGTCTAAGGGGTGCACCCCTTCACCCTGATGTATTTACTACAACTAGATGCCGGTTGGTTGCCATGCATCTTTCACGTTGACTTTTTTTTTTCTTCTTCTCCTTTGTCATATGTCATACCTCATGGACACAAATACAAAGATTAATTTTAATTTTCTTCTTCTCTTGTGGCTGTCATATCGCTGTAATTTGATCCCTTAGTATCGTAGTTATATTGTTGTGCCTCTTTTAACCGTGTGTGTATATATACATGGATTGAGGGCGGTCATTGACGCTTCCAAGACACAAATTCTCGTTACTAAGTTACTTAGATTGTATGTTCTTGTTGTACCAACATATCCAATATTCGTCACCCCAATTTAGGCGTTCGGTTTTCTCCCGCTAGAACTACAATGAGTCTTAGATTTGATGTAATGTATATTAGTTAGGATTTGTTATTCAGATAAGATTTGATTTAATTATCTTTATCGTAACGTGGAGTTGTGAATATATTAAGTTTCTTTTGTAATTGTTATTATTGTACTCATACGTATTGTTGATCAATAACATGCATAGTAACTTATCGTAAAGTTTTTATTATCATGTACATTGTCTCTTTTTAAGTTGTAACATCCTAACTTTCATTAAAGACGTTAAATTGACATTGTTACTGAAATTCGCATTGGCATTCTATTAATGTTGATATAATATATATATATATATAGGTAAAGAGTATGGTACAAATCTCACTATCGTACATTATGTGCGCTACAACAGCAGCCATACACGTGTCCTGATTCAATTTTAACAAATAAGGGTATATCAGACATTCTAATCTAACATTTACGACTGCTAATAATTGAATCCCGTCAATTATTCTTCATCTCCTAACCGTCAATTATGGAGTTCGTTTCCTAACCGTTCCATTCAAGTATTATTCGTTTTTGAATTCGATTGTAGGGTTTTGATTGATTCCACACAGAACGGCCATTTTATTCTTCGTCATTTAGGTGAGTTTTGGTTTTTTTTTTTCATTTGTATTTTTTTTTATTAGATTTATAATCAGGGGGTAGAAGTTAAGTGTTTATTGGAATTAATTGTTGTGTTACTATATCGCATGTGTCTTTTTATATATCGCATGTGATGCTTTAAAATAATCCAACTAGTAAAGGAATGGATATGTTGCATAAATTCGCATGTTTAAATATAGTGTTTTCGCACACAATGAAGTTATATATATAATTTCGCAAGTTTAATTCGAGATTTCGCAAACCTTAAAGATTTTTTATTAATTGTGCTTTTGATTTCCCAATCTTTTTTGAGTAATTATTTTTATTTTTTGCACAGTGTGTTTCAATTATTGAAATCAAATAATTCAGTTCAATAATTGATTTCAATAATTCATATCAATAATTTTTTTTTTTTGATTATATATTTTATGTTTTCATTACTATTGAAAACATCCAATTAAAAAATGGCAGATCTACCATCATCCTCTTCTTCTTCTTCTGAACCAAGTATCAAGCAGGTTTTGAGGGAAATGATTCAGCAACAGATTCAAGAGGATCAAACTTGTCAAGAGATGTTGGAAGCCAACATTTCTCGTGTAACAGAAAACATGAAGAGAAGACAAGAAATTCTGAACTTTTTATCCCAGATGCAAGTGAGTAGTCTTAAAGAAATTGCAGTTATGTTTATGGTGGATTTGGGTGAGAGGGATGAGAAACAGTTGAAAGAGTTGGCTGGTGCAATAACTATATTAAGATGCTCAATGAAGATGAAATTAGAGTTTCTTTCATCTTTTGAATGAACTTTTTTTTTTTTTTTTTTTTTTTTGGTGTATGTTCCAATAAATTAGCATGTTTTGTCATGTAATGGAATTGTATTTCGCAAATGTTAATAATTCAATGTGAAACATGCGATTTTAATACAAAACACATGCGAAATAAGAACACAAATGCCAGTTAACAAACATCAATATATATTCTAAATTAATAAGAGAACTAAAGCAGTTGAAACAGTTGAAATATGTATCATAAGTACATCATCAAATGAGAGAACTAAAGCAGTTGAAACAGTTGAAATATGTATCATAAGTACATCATCAAATGAACTTTAATTGTCCCTGTCAAAATATGTTTTCATCCTTTCTGGGATTATATTATCCAGATCTTTCATATACCTCTCTTTGTCTTTCCTTTTGTCGAAATCATTGGCCATTTTAATTATTTTTAGACGATGCATGTTGTGCTCTGATAGAATGATTTTGCTGAGATATCTTGTCCTTAGGAGATGAAGTTGTGCCTTCTGTCTGTTGTTTACTTCATCTTCATTCACAAATCCTGTCACCCATGGTTTTTGGTCTCCCTTGTAGGTTTCCATGTGACGCATCGTAAACACTCCACAGTCTACGCCGTTATTCTTTGTCCTCCAAACCATTTGCTTTCTTTCTATCACTGAGGTTGCAAGTTCTTCAATAGCCGGTGTTGGTTTTAAAGCATCTTTTAGGTATAAAACCAATACCCTTCTCTGTAACATTGTAACATTGTGTTAGTAGCTTTTACATAAAATATAACATGTATAAGTATAGGGTTTTGTATTACCAGTGTGTCTGGTAGCCCCTTGTATCTTTCGTTGAATTCTTGTTCAGCTGCTGAATTGTCAATCAGCTCAATTTTGCCGGATTTCAAGTTGAAGCACAAGACATAGAAGTGGTCACCTTGAAGTACTGGAATAAAGACCAGGTCAACCGATTCAAGTTTTTTTACCTCATATCTATTTAACATGTCTTCAAAATTCGAGGCAAATATTCTGAGTCGTTGGTTGTCTGTGTATTTCTCCTCGTCGTAAAAGATATTCGGCTGTATGTTATGTAACCAGAGTCAAAATCCATGCAAACAATGTACCAAATGCGAATAGTGTATGTACCAAATGCGAAATTACAACAGTGGTATAAAGGCAAACATTTGATTTTTTTCACATGCGAATAGTATATACAACACATGCGATATTTTACAAACAGTATCAAAATGTTTCAAAAGAAAAAATTATGCCATAATACATGCGATTTAGAGATAACTAGTTTGCGAAATCATTATTATTCATTTATGTTTTAAAATTTAAAATGACAAAATGTATATGAAAACATACCATCATTGTGGAATACAAGAAGAATCTGTGTGGTGATGATTTTCTATCCCTTTTCTTCTCTTCAAGGTTTAGAATATCTACAAATGCATCTATTCCGTTTGATGCTACGTATTGTTCCCTAAAGAAGCTTTCAAACACAGCTTTGAATGTTGCAACCTCAGTTTTGGATCGGTAAAACTCTTCTCTGCCAGGCATAAAATAAATAATTAGTTTTTGTTTTGTGTATATTTTTTATTAGATGTTTGTTTGTTGATATATGTTTTTCTACTTACTGCAAGCCTGCAAAGGTAGCAAATGTGAAGCGGATCACACTTAATTCTTGGGTCAAGAGTGCTTCATGCATGTTCACCACTCTATTGCAGTAAGGTGAACAAAATTTGTCTCCAAGATCTGCACATCTTTTTTCACCTCTTTTTTTTGCTTGTTCTATCGTCTTATAAAGTAGTTCGTTTAACCCTTTTGGTATAACTTGTTTTGGAACTTGATCTGGCTTTGTGGTTTTTCTCCCTCTAGTTGGTTTTTTTCCTTTATCTTCTACCAATGTTGGTACTATGCTCAAAACCAACTCAACTGAATGCAATTCTTCAGCAGTTACCTGAGGGCATTCAGGTTCCATTTCCTTTTCAATTTCAACGTCCGTATCGAGTTGTTGGGGGTCTTTTTCTGGCACTTCTTCCTGGACTTTTTGTGTAGATTCTGCCAAGTTCACTGTCTCTTCGACAACACTTTCATTTTCACCAGTTTCTGCATGCCAGAGTAATTTAAGATATACAATAATTTATGATGTTTAATTTTTGTCATAAAGTGAAGGGTTTTTATTACCATTGGCAGTTGTTTGGTAAGCATATACACCCGGTTCCACAGTTTGAATTTTTGCAATAAGGGTGTCTGTGACTCCTCCATCATCTGGTTGCAGTGTACCTATAGATTAAAATTATTTTATTTATTTAATACCGCAGAGTCAAAATCGCAGGTGTATACATGACATCGTGTGCGAAATCAAAGCTAAAATGTTTTTGATAGTATCGCATGTGTTTTTCATAGGTTTCGCAAATGTATAATTTTTAGTGAATTTTTACATTATATCGCATGTGTTAATATTGATTTCGCAAGTGTTACCTTCTGATGCCATTTGTAGCAAAACATTGGATATTACTTGTTGTGCTTCTTCATCCTCTTTACCTTCTGTGTTTGTAGCAACTTCATGATGAACTTCAGAAGCTGGGTTTTCAGGTTCTTGATGAACAGGAGAGGCTGCAGGTCCATGCTCTTGAACCGGTTCAGGTGGCAGACAGATGGGATTATTCTGAAGCGTTTGATCCCACTCCTTACAAGCATTCATAACATCAACATCCCAAAAACACTTAGTTTTTGCCTCTGACACTAATTTGTTCATCTCTTGAACATCTCGAACCATTTTAAGGTATTTTTTGACATTTGCTTTCATCTTTTTCAACAGATTCTGTAATATCAGTATAGAAGTTAAATATAATTGATAAAGTTAAATAAGTTAAATTAACATTTTTATACACTTACCTTTTTGTTTGCTCTCGAAGCCTCTAGTTGTTGTTCGTTGGCTGTGTCATAGAATACCGACGGTGAAAGTTGAGCAGGAGTGTTGCAATAATCCATCATTTTCTGCGTCTGCGTTCCAACTTCAAAGTCAATGTTCGTCTGAGACATTTCATTGATTTCAAAACCGAAATCCATGAACTCATCAATGTTCTCCTTATCTTTTGGCTCTTCCCCGGTTTCTTCGTTGTGTACTGCACGCGCAGTCCTTCTTTTGTAGCTTATCGTCGTGTCAACCGGCGGTCGTAGTGTTTAATCATCCTCCGGAGGACCCTTTTCTTCTTCATTCTTTTCTTCATTTTCTTCTTCATTTTCTTCTTCACTTTCTTCTTCTTCTTCACTCTCACTTGATATCCATAGAGGTCCGTTATCCGAAATATGTTCTTCGACTTTATCAATCTCTGAAGATGTGATATAACGAATAACCGGTATTTCCACAGCTTTCTCAAACAGGTTAAGCCTCTTGTTGTACTCATGCGTGTACAGAAGCTGTATGAATAGCAAGATCATGTAATTATATAACAAAACAAACTAGTATTCTAAATGTGTTATTAAATGTAGTAATGTATACCGTAAGAAAGGCAACAGGTCCTACGAACTGTATCTTATAGTTTTTCCAGCCCGCTCGTGTCCGGCGCAAGGTTTCGAGTAGATATGAGCACCAATCTAGATTTTTTATTTCTTCAACATCTTCTACACCGAGCAAACATCTATCATTTGCAAGTGTTGCCTTTGTAATTTCTGCAAAGAACGTCATCCAGTATACAAGGAAATTTAATTTAAACAGGCTCCCGCCGTCTCTTTGATTTTCCATTGTATTTGCTATTAAGCCATGGGTAAGTCTCGCGTTTTGTCCCCACTGGTGGATGAATGTATCCCGGACCGCATTTCCTGGTTCTTGACTTTTTTCAGTTTTGTCTTGCTTTTTGACTTTTCTCTTATCGGCTATTATTTCAACCTTCTTTGGACCTTTTGGTATACCAAATACCTCATAAACTGTGTCCGATGTTATTTTTATTTGGTGTTTTCCCAAGTTTAGCTTATCGAACTTCTCATCAAAGTTTCTCACTAGCCAATATGCCAATCTTGTCGAAATATGGTTGATGTTGATATCAAGAATAGCTCCAAACCCCATATCCCTAACATCATCTATCTGTTTTTTTGAAAATCTTCTAACAGTATCCATATATGAGTTAGGTTGGCATCTCAGCAGTATTGCTTCATTGCTGTATTTGAAAAACTCTCTATGTTCTGTTTTAGGTTGTTGCCCTTTTTTTGAATGTCTTTTTGTGAGTATCTTTGATTTTCTTTTATCTTCTTTCTTCTCATGTTTTTTTCTTTTTTGGGGGTGGCTTAACAATTTCTTCATCTTCTGAACTTTCTTGAATCACCAATCTCTTTCTATTCTTTTTAATTTTTATCAGAGTTGATATTGGTCCTTCAAAGTCTTCATCAGATTCTATTTCTACAAAATCGCAAGCTATAGTTAAAAACACGTACAAAATCGCATTTGTCAGTTAATTATGCAAAACAATCCATCAATTCGCATGTGTTAGATATCAATTCGCATGTGTTATTTTTATCAATTTGCATTTATGAGTTATGATTTCGCATTTGTTTCATAAGCATTACCTAAACAATACAACTAACTTCTCATATAAAATCGCATTTGCATTTATATCAATTCGCAAATCTAATTTAACCTAAAACAAACAAACTTATACATACTAGCTTTTTATCATATGAAATCGCAAATGTCATTAAAACCACAACAAAATCCTTTATGATATCGCACACCCATCAGTTTCATTAAGAAAAGTGCATAAAAAATGCAAAACCTAACAAATAAATATTCCTGCAATAAACCCTAGCAAAATTGAAGTTGTTATCAATATATAATGTTATAGAACTATATGTTTCAGGTAAAACGTTAATAAACAAACAAAATCGCATTTGATTTTAAAGCCCCTGTATATTACACCTTAAATCGCAAATGTAAATAGATACCTGGATTCATATTCTTCGCTTGTGGTCTGTCGTTGTTTGCTTTGCTTCTTTTCTCAATATTCATTGAATCGTAGTTGAAATCGCAATGGAGAGTAGCAGTGAATCGTAGTTGAAATCGCAATGAGTTGCAGGTAATGTTTTTGGAGAAGGAGAATGATTTTGAGTTTTTGGGTGCTGATAATCAGGGGTTTTGTTCTCGCTATGGAAAATTATAACCTTGGCGGTTTCTTTTATTAATTTTAATTAGATTAATTTAATTGTTTAAACACGCGCTTTTAATGAGATGATCGTACGGTTGTTGTTGTAGCGTACATAATGTACGATTAGAGGATTTGTATGATAACCGGCCTCTATATATATATATAGGTAAAGAGTACTGTACAAATGTCCTTATCGTACATTACGTACGCTACAATCTCAGCCGTCAGATCATCTTCCCGCATTTTAAAATCGCATGTTATTTTTTTTTATAACAATTTCGCATGTGATAATTTTTTATGAATTCGCATGTTGTTTTTTGTACCAATTTCGCATGTGGTTTTTTTGATGAAATAGCATGAATTCATTCTCATGCGAAATCCAAAATAAAATATAATTCCAAAATATAATATGCGATTTCCACTGAATTCCAACATGAAGTCCAAAAGTCACATGCGAATTTAATAATAATATGCGAAAATAATTATTAGTTAATTCCAAAATATAATATGCGATTTCCACTGAATTCCAACATATTCCAACATGAAGTCCAAAAGTCACATGCGAATTTAATAATAATATGCGAAAATAATTATTAGTCTGTTTTCTTCTCTAACATTACCGACCGATGATGAAATATGCGGATCGCCAGCAACCGGATTTGGATCGGAGGACTGGACGACCTTTGTAGTCAATGGTATCGTTGACGATGTTGTTGAGCAGCGGAGATTGAACTCCGGCGGAGTGTGTGCTGCTGCTGGTGTCATCCATGTGGTAGTCCGGTCACCTGTGCGGTGAAGAATCAAGCGGAGGTTGGGGAAGAAGAATGTAAGGTTTTTAATTTGATTAATTTAATCATATCAATTAATTAGCCCCGCGTTTAAATGATGGATGATCCTACGGCTGGGGTAATCGCGTACAATATGTAGGATTAGGGCTATTGTATAATAACTGGCCTCTATATATATATATATATATATATATATATATATATAGGGCTTGGCTATACAAGAAACCCCATCTTTTTTAAGAAACCTTGGAAACCCAATGTGAGCCATTGATTGTCTCTCATCACACTTGATCAATGGCTCTCATAATTTTGGTAACAATTAGATTTAAAAGAAATGTAATAATACACATTAGTCAACTGAAAAGGGCATTTTGGGTAGAACATTTCCTTCTCTCTCCACTGGCTAGTCTTATCATCTCTCTTTAATGCAATCATCTTTCTCTCTCTTCATATCCAATTCAAAATCACAATCCCTCTCTCTAAAAATCACAGATCTCATCTTCTCCTCCCCCGAATCAAAACCCTAGCCCCCATAACTTTCCCTTCTCTCTACACAACACTTACAACCTGCAAGCCTAGAGAGAGAGTGAGAGCCGTGAGAGAGAGTACCAGAGAAATCGAAAGAGAAAGAGATGTCCAGAGAAATCGAAAGAGAGATAGAAAAATGGTATGTTTCCAGCCAAGAACACACATACAAGTGTGTGAGAGAGAAGAAGTTTGAAGTATGTTGTTTTAGAGAGAGAATGATGACACACGCACGAGTGTGTGTGTGAGAAGAAGGTTTGAAGATCTTCTTCATGTTCATCGGACGGTTATAGATCCGGTAAGTGTTCTTGAAATATCATTTCACACTTGATTTTTTGTTGAAATGGTTATTAATATGTTTTTGTGTGCTGAAAATGTTTTAGTAATGGTTGTTAATATGATTTTGTATTTTAAATAAATCAAAAACTTTAGGATGAGATTTTGAACGAGTTTTTTTTGTTGGTTTGGTTGCTTGTTAGATGTTTTTGATCTTAATAGTAGCTGTTTTTTTTGTTGGTTTGGGTTCCTTGTTTGGGTTTTTGATCTGAACAGTAAATGTTTTTTTGTTTGGTTGCTTGATTCACAGACTCAGACCCATAACATGTGTTAAGCCCCCTGTTAGAATGTTATGTAACGTGTGTTGATTTACAAAAACAAACCCATAAAGGTTTAGGTTGCTTGTTTGGGTTTTTGATCTGAACAGTAAGTGTTTTTTTTTTTGTTAACAATAATTGTTTTTTTTTGTTGGGTTGCTTGATTTACAAAGACAGACCCATAACATGTGTTAAGCACCTGTTAGAATGATATATAACGCGTGTTAATCATAATATGTTGATTATGATAACAATTACTCATTTTGTTTATTAGAGGCAATGTTACTTTTTCGGTAAATTGGGATTGCATATTCAACATATTAGTTTGTTGTGATGAGCAGGAGCTTGAGAAAACAGCACTGAAAGAAAGGAAACTAGGATTCTTCTCATGTGGAACTGGTAATCCCATTGATGACTGCTGGACGTGTGCCCCGAACTGCCAAAAGAACCGCATGCGCCTTGCAGACTGTGGTATCGGTTTTGGGCGGAATGCCATTGGAGGCAACGACTTAACGGTTTTACATGGTCACGGATTCTGGAGACGAGTCATTTATAGTAACACATGTACCGGTAATGTGGATAGTATGTAACGTGTAATATGAAACGAGCCATTTATGGTAACACGTGTATCGGTAATTTTGGAATATATAATATGAAACGGGTCATTTGTTTTGCACAATTTTGGAAGTATAACATGTGTTAAGCCTCTGTTATAATCTTTTTGTAACCTGACATGTATTCATGTTTAAGCTAGTGGTTTACAAAACACCATGATGTGTATATACTGATCTAACATGTGTTACAATTTTTCTGTTTGGAACATGTAATTGCTTAACATGTGTTAAGCCTCTGCTATAATCTTGGTTTAACCCAACATGGTGTCATGTATAAGCTACTGGTTTCCAAAACAATATTAACTTGTATAATCTTGGTTTAACCCAACATGGTGTCATGTACAAGTAATAAAAGTACAAGTTAGTATGTAACGTGCAATATGAAACGAGCCATTTATGGTAACACATGTACCGGTAATTTTGGAATATGTAATATGAAACGGGTCATTTGTTTTGCACATCTTGTAAATGTATAACATGTGTTAAGACTCTGTTATAATCTTTTTGTAACCTGACATGTATTCATGTATAAGCTAGTGGTTTACAAAACACCATGATATGTATATACTGATCTAACATGTGTTACAATTTGTTTTGCACATTTTGGAATGTATAACAATTTCATGCAAAGGACGAGTCAGCAAATTTAGCAGATAAACAGCAAAGACAGACCGTCAACGGAAGATCCATCCCTTCTTAGTCCGCCATGAGACTCACCAACAAGCAAAAAAGGATATTTGTGTTACTATTGGGCTCTATGCATCCATTTTTGTTGTAAACTCACCAACAAAAATGTTTTGTGTTGGAGTCACCCGTTTTTGACGCATGCTAACATGTTAACAAACGTTATATATCATATGTTCCGGATGTTAATGAAAACAAATGTGAAAACAAACGCTGACATAAACGTAACACATGTTAATGAAAACAAATGTGACCTTACATGTACACTAACACATGTTAGTATCTGACCAACTATTGAGGGCAGTCATTTTTCCATCGTGCGATCCATTCGGCCTTAGAGAAACAAAAATGATATTTTTTGGATTCAACAACACGTACCAGTAACACATGAACCACCTAAGATTTTATACACATGAACCACCAAATATCCCCTGGTTCAGGATGTTTGCTTTTGAACTACTGTTTTATTGTAAACTCACCAACAAAAATGTTTTGTGTTGGCGCCATGGTTCGGGATGTTTGCTTTTGAACTACTGTTTTATTTAAATGTTATAAAAATATACCAATTAAATGACAACCATAGATCTAGTTAATAGAACATAATCAATGGTTGATGTTTGGCTTCATAGAATTTCACAATGGTTTCGAATGTCAATCTAGTCAAATGAAATAAAATACATGGTCTACATTTATCCACATGGTCAAAGAAGTAATCATGTTCTTTTTGTCCTTTGTACATACTTTTTAAATTAACAAAGGTTAACACACGTTATATATCATTCTATCAGGGGCTTAACACATGTTATAAATGAACGAATAGTTCCTTCCCAAAAAATGTGACCTATTGAATATCTTTTTTTTAACACATGTCCCCGCATTAACGTCGCCTACATCCATCCAGCTTATCGATTGAATATCTTTATTGGTCTGTTTCTGTAAATCAACACACGTTATATATCATTCTAACAGGGGATTAACACATGTTATGGGTCTGTTTCTGTACTATAACGCACAAAAACAGTTACTATTCAGATCAAAAGCCCAAAACAAAGCAACCTAACCAACAAAAAACAGTTACTATTCAGATCAAAAAGCACCAAACAAGGCAACCAAACCAACAAAAAAAACAGTTACTGTTCAGATCAAAATCCCCAAACCATCAAACACATTTTTTTAACACAAAAATAACTAATCCATGAATCAAAATCAAACGAGTTTGAAACCAAAACAAGTAATCGATGAATCAAAATCAAAATTTATAAACACCAGAAGAATGAAAACCAAACTAAGATCAATAGTATTGAAATTTATTACCTATAAACGTCATTCTTTTTTTTTGAAACAATAATCAATGGTATTGAAAAATAATTAATCTTTTGGCAACATTCTTAATTCTGGAAAAAAATAAAACCAATTGTGAAGAACGAAAATCAAAGTAAATGACAATTAAAAAATGAAAACCAACTTATTATTGACAGGATCTTGATTCTTCGACAGTATCTTGGTTCTTCGATTTATTTTAAGAAATTAACATGTAAAGTTGAATTTGGGGTGTAAAAAAGAAAAAAAACTCGAACCCATAAAAAAAAGGATGAAAAACCTTGATAATTCTTGTCCTCGTCAGTAGGGAACTCGTTGTGAATGACGTTCCCGTCAGTGGGGATCTTGAAATGGATGTTTTGAAATGGTGGATCTTGAAACTGAAATGAAGTTCATGGAAATGGATTTTGGGTAGAACTTGAAACAGATATGAAGTTAATGGAAAATGGAGGTTTTGAAAGAGTGGATCTTGAAACACAGAGATGAAGTAAGTTAATGAAAAAATGAAGGTTTTGAATGGTGGATCTTGGGTTTTGAAAGTAAATTTGGATGTGATGGGGTATTAATTATTGTCAAATCAAAAAGGAGAAATATCTAAGATAGAGGTGAAAATACCATAATGCCCTCAAGGATAAAAAGAATATGATATTTACTATGGACACATGGCAAAATCTAGACCATGCATTGAGTTTGCTAAGTTTTCTAAAAAAATGGGGTTTCTTGTAGAGCATTATCCTATATATATATATATATATATATATATAGGATAAAGATAGACAGAAAACCCTATTTACATAGAAAACTCTGAAAACCCAAATGGGAACCCATTTTTACCCAATCTCCCGACATTTTTTTTTTTGAAAAAAATTACACATGTAATATACATGTTTTAGAGTGTTTTGGTCCAAAAAAAACAAAAAAGCGCCGAAGGGATTTTTTTAAAAAAAATAAACAAATTTCAGTGCCTAACATGTGTTAGTCAACAATGCTGAAAGTTGCTGAAATTTTTTTTTTTTTTTTAAAAGATCCCTTCGGCGCTTTTTTGATTTTTTTGGCCCAAAACTCTTAAAAACATGTATATTACATGTGTTAATTTTTTCAAAAAAAAAAAATGTCGGGAGGTTGGGTTTTCTAGGGTTTTTCATATAGATAGGGTTTCCTATGTAGCCTTGCCCTATATATATATATATATATTGTTTTAAAGTATGTGGAGCGATAATAAAAACCAAATTGAGTTAGTGTATATGATATAATAATTAAAAAAAAAAGTTAGTTCAAAAGTTCAGTTTTCTAGAGACGTTAAGATCATGATAATTTTAGTTTTGACTATTGACTATAGGGGTACCTTATTATTGGACACGTACTCATCTAGGATGAAGTATCACCGGACAATATAATATAATATGTTTGCATCTGCCGACATTGATAGTGATGAACTTTTCCTACATGTTAAACAAAAATGATTTATTTTGTTAAAAGTTAGAGTAAAATGCACGGATAGTCCCTGTGGTTTTGCAAAGTTTCAGCTATAGTCCCCAGATTTTGGAAATTACACTCATAGTCCCTGTGGTTTGACAGTTTGTTACACGGATAGTCCCTGGAGTGGATGGGGGTTAGTTTTCTCAGTTAAGTTGGTGTAAAATGACTAAAATACCCTTAGGATTAAAACAACACAAAACCCAAACAGATTTTCCCATCTGCTCTCATTCTTCACCATCTTGTTTAGAAAACCCTAACAATACATTGAAACAATTGGAAACTTGATCAAATCAGTCTGAAACAGATCAAAATGTTCAAAACTCTATTCGAAACAAACTGAAAATCTACCAAAACTGATCCGATCTCACCGAAAAAACAATCAATTCAATACGTAATCGATCGAAACTTGTCCGATTCGCAAAACCCTATGAACAAATCAGATTAAGGGTTGAATCGTGTAATCGGACAAGTCAATCAGGAGACAAGTTAATCTTGTCTGATTCGCAACACGATTACACGCAGAGCCACTCACCTCCATCAACCCTTGTCCGATTCAACCCTTAACCTGTTAATCGACTGAATTTACCTTTTATGTTGCAGATAGATCCGACCATCGCTGCTGCAGATTGATACTGGAAATTACCTGTTAATCGACTGAATTCAAACCTTAACCTGTTAATCGACTGAATTTACCTGTTAATCGACTGAATTCAACCCATCATCACCTTCCTGTTCACCAATACTGGAAACCCTATGAAGAAATCAGATCCATCTATCGCTGCTGCAGATAGATATGACCACTGCTGCAGATAGATCCGACCATCGCTGCTGCAGATTGATTTGTCTCCCTCTCTTGTCGTTTCTCTCACTTCCAACTCTCTCTGATTTCCCTCTCTATCACTCGTCTCGTCTCTCTCTCGTCACCACGCCGCCAGAGACGACGGTGATGGTGAACGGTCGTTCATCGGGTTGGGGGGTGGTGTTGTTTGTCGTCTGGTGACTCAACGCCGGAGCGCCGATTGTGCGGCTGCCAGTAATTCCGGTCGCCGGAATATAATCAGAGGGAGGGAGGGTGACCGAGAGGGTGCAGGTGAGTGATGAGATTTTTGTTTGAGAAGATGACTGGTTTTGTGTTGTTTTTAGAGTTAGGGTTTTCTAAACAAGATGGTGAAGAATGAGAGCAGATGGGAAAATCTGTTTGGGTTTTGTGTTGTTTTAATCCTAAGGGTATTTTAGTCATTTTACACCAACTTAACTGAGAAAACTAACCCCCATCCACTCCAGGGACTATCCGCGTAACAAACTGTCAAACCACAGGGACTATGAGTGTAATTTCCAAAATCTGGGGACTATAGCTGAAACTTTGCAAAACCACAGGGACTATCCGTGCATTTTACTCTAAAAGTTATTTAGGAAAATTTATTATTGTAGTACTTGTTTTAATAAACATCAATTTTTAGACGTATGAAAGAGTCCCATTAATACATCTTAAAGAGAGTGTCATTTTGATATATTTGCCACAATTTAAACGTACATGCCTCTAACAACAATGCTACTTGAAATATGTAAATCCATATTTCAGAGTTGCTTACTCTTGTTCATTGTTTTATTTCTTTTTGCTTACAATTAAACTTGTTTAATATAAGGAACTTTTTCCCGGGCATCTGGTTTAAACTCATTCAATCCTTCACAAACCAGTTTAACCTAACAATGACAATTTTGTTATGTTAACAAAAAAATCACACAACAAGTTATCAATTATTTATAACTGATCAAACTAACAAAACGAAAGCACCAGCTATAAAGAACCGGATCTATTAGTCGAAACTTAGGGTACTCGGTATGATGTCAGGGAGTTGGTTCGGGGAGTTTGTTTGCCGAGCGGTGAATGATCGCTGGCTTCAAATCGGTGAGTGGAGAGTGGTGATTTTGGTGTGTACTCACCGCTGCGGAGAAGAGGAGGAAAGGAGGAGAGATGGGGTTTAATGGTGGGTCTCAATCCCTTTTAACCAATTACATTTTTTCTTTTTAAATTCTTTACCACTCTGTATGTGTTTGAATCATTGTCAGTGATTGAATGCAAAATGGAAAGTGGAATGGGGACTTGACATGGTATGATGTCATTGGGTAGAGAATGACTCAAACACCCTAAAGTGATTGAATGATACCCTCCATTGTTATAACTGAACAAACTAACAAAACTAAAACACCGGCTATAAAGAACTGGATCTATTAGTCGAAACTCTTAGAGGGTGTTTGGGGTTGAGTTTTGAAAATAGATTATGCGTTTTGAACAATCAGAATCAGATAATTTAATGTAACAAAACGTGATGTTGAAAGATAATGTTTGGATTTGATTATGTTGCTTGATATCACAATAATCAAATAATCAACTATTTGAGTGTTTAGCAAATATATATTTAAAAAAATAAATAAGTGAAAATCCTTTTCTAAACGCAAATAGTTAATTTTTGGAAAACTGCGTTTTGTAACTTTCTAAACGCAAATAATCAATTTCTTTTACCCAAACACTCAAAACTGATTATTTACGATTTCAAAACTCAATAATTTAAAAATCCCCTTCAAAACTCAACCCCAAACATCCTCTTAGTAACACATCCATCCATACTCAAAAGATTTCATAATGTGTTAACTAAAAGTTATATATTATTATTTTAACAAAGTGGTGTAAACGCATAAAAGTACGAAAACAAAATAGACACTGTTTTTATTTTTATATATAAGATGATTATCTTAACAACTTTCTTCTCCCTCTCACTGTTAAAAATGTTAAATATATTTATCTCTCACAAAACATGGTAAACCTCCTTTATTAAAAAATTAATATCCCTTTTATACGAGAGCCACGTTTAAGGTTACGTTTAGCCATGCCCTAATTTTCTTTAAATCCATTTTTTATACACACTAAACTTGAGTTTAACTCTTTCTGCGGCTTTTCCTTTTTTTATTTTTTTGACAATTTAAATCCATTTTTTATACACACTAAACTTGAGTTTAACTCTTTCTACGGCTTTTCCTTTTTTTGTTTTCTTGACAAAAAAAAAATATTTTTTGCTTTCTTTACTAAAAATAATAATAAAAAATGAAAGCCGTGTTTGCAAGTGTGGAGGAAGATTCAAAACAAACACTCACGGGATTCACGGCACCACCACCCACATTTATCTCGTGCACAATTACTCCTCAAACGGCAACACTCTTTTCATTCTTTTTAATATCTTTATATATCAGCCAAACTGACCATTTCTCCATTTCTCTTCTCAAATTCGTTTCATTCTCCCCCATCTAAATTCAATCAATAACAATCATGTCAGATTCACCAGCAGTTGAAATTGATTTCTTCCGTCTCAACGAAGAAGCATCTTCAAAAAAACTCTCTCCTCGTAAGAGTAAGTTCAATTGGTTTAAATGTTTATGTTATGTATGGAGTCAGTTTTGTAATCTGCGTTATTTAATTATCTACGATTCTGCAGATATCCAAGACGTGATATCTAAAATCAATCCGGAGCTTCTGAAATCAGCATTTGCAAACAACGGTTTCGTTGCTAACAAGTTGTCATATGCATCTCACCCGCACCTTCAACCACTACCGGTTTATAATCAGGAGTGTAGCCGTGTTAACACGCCTGCAACTGCTACTCCTTTGACGATTATTTACAACGGAGTCGTTTCTGTTTTTGATGTTTCTCCTAATCAGGCAGATAACATCATGAAACTTGTTGATACTGTGAATCCGGTTTCCAAAACCTCTGTTGAACCAGTAGCAGTGAAGGATGAAAACAATCAAACTCCGGTGCTCGCCGGAGGAATCAGCAAAGGTACGAATCGGCAATACACGATTAAACCTGTTTATTAAAAAGTAGAGTAAATTTATAGTTTTTAATCAAAATGAGGACTCTAGCGCTATGTTCCAGAGTTTCATTAAAAGAAAAGATTTGGAAGGAGATAACTTTTAGTTGTGTTCCAGAGTTTCATTAATTAAGAGAAAAGAAAAAATGAGAGATTTTTTATCTAAAATTAATCTTTCCAATTTGAAAATAAAACTGAAAGAAAAGAAAATAAGAGAATTTTTTCTTTTCTCTCTTTAAGTTAACTCGGGAAAACAGTGTAGGTCTAGGCTACATCATGTTTCTTTTTTTAGGTACATAAAACATATAGCTCGTGATATAAATATGGGATATAAAGTAGTTAAACAAGTTGTATACATATAGTTGTGTCGTGTATCTGACATGTTTAACACTTTTTAATTAATTATTTTGGTCATTTTACGCAGATCTACCGATGTCACGGAAGAAATCGTTGAAGAGGTTTCTAGAGAAGCGTAAAGAAAGGTATGTAATCGATACAAATATTGATTATATCTTCGGATCTGAAAACAAGTTTTACAAATCATAACTTTTATTCACCATTTTTGCAGGAAAGAGTCCATATCCCCATACGCGTCTTTGCATTAAACAACACTTCTCGAGAAGACCAACGAAAATATTGGATATATTATTATAACTTATAAACGTGACTTTTGATTTTAGTAATTTTTTTTTTTATTATTTTTCTGAAGAAAAGGGGTGGGTGGTAATCTACGGAGGCGTGGAGTTTGGCAGGTTTCAGAAAAGTAGTTATTTTTTCTTTTTTTTTTTTAAATTTGTAGTTGGACTTTTTGTTGGTCAACAAAAGTTACGTATGACCAAAGTTGTTTTGTTGTTTATCATGGCCAATTAATGCTCTTATCTTGACCAGTTTTTTTTTTTTTTTGAACGGCATCAATATAAAAAGAAAAACCAGCGAAAAGCTGGACATACAAGAAGAGAAAAAGCAAAGCCCAAACATACCAAAGAAAGAACTAGCTACATGTTACAGGAAGATATACTATGACAAGGATCCAATTTCCAATGTTACAGGAAGATATACTATGACCAGTTCATATACGTAAACGTGACAATTTGTTTTCTTATTCAACTTGTTTATTATTCTTAAACATTTGATACGGTTGATATGTGATTATTTGTTTATAAAAGCTAGAATACGTTGTTCCGCTTTTTATTATATTTATATATACTATATGTTGTATTGTACGTGTGAGTATCGTTACACCAAAGGTAGGGTCCGTTTATAATCAATGGTTTATATTTTTCGAATTTTGATATGTAGATTATTCCCAAATACAATCATGTAGATTATGCACATAAACAACCATCAACCTAATTTATTCATGTATATATTTTAGTTATGTATCATTTATCTACACACGGATTATAGTTGTATATATAAATAAACAATTAAGCTAATCTCTACTTAAATTTAGGGTTATTGGACTTTATCACCCTTAACTATTGGCCATTGGCCGCTGCCACCCCCAACTATCACTTTGGCGCCCGTCACCTCCAACTTAACACTTAGTGTGTTCTGTCACCAGATCACTAACTTTTGATCCTGTTATTATACTTTTGGGGGTGTCCTAAGATCCCTAAAACCTTCCCAAGATCCCTATGACACCCAAAAAAGTGTAGTAACAGGATCAAAAGTTAGTGATCAGTTAACGACATAGTGACAGAACACACTAAGTGTTAAGTTGGGGGTGACGGGCGTCAAAGTGATAGTTGGGGGTGGCAGCGGCCAATAGCCAATAGTTAAGGGTGATAAAATCTAATAACCCTTAAATTTAAGAGTAAACTGCCATTTTGGTCTCTGAGGTTTGGTCACTTTTACCATTTTAGTCCAAAATTCCAACTTTTTAAATTTGGGTCCCTATGGTTTCACTTTTATTGACATTTTGGTCCAAAAATCAAATCACATATTATTTGGCTAATAAAATTTGATTATTTTATCCTTTTCTTCAGGGGCAAAATGGTCCATCTAAATTTATAATAACATATTATTAATTAAATTAATTATATTAAATATCCTTTACCCTCATAAAATGGTCAACATAAGTTCATCTTCCCCAAATCTTCTCCCGACACCAAACCCTAATCCCTTAATTCATGTTCTACATCTTCTCCCCCTGCAACCGTCAGAATGAAAATGGTGGTTTGCACATGTGGAGCCCAACCCAATCATCGGAATCACTATAATCAGAGTCAGGTAGTCTGAACCTTTACCGCAATTAAACGGATGCAACGAAGCTAATAAAATGTTTAGCGGTGGTCACGACGGAGTATCGTAATGGTGGCTTACGGTTGGTGCGAATTATGCACGATAACGGGCATGGCGGATCGAAAGGTTGCAACATCGGATTTGTGGAAAGGTGTGGCGAACTTTGGAGTTGGTGGAAATTCTCGACAGGTGAGTGATGATTCTGGTTCGTAAACAACATCAACGATGACCTATTGTGTGGTTTTTGAGTGGCGACCACTAGAATAGCGATGGTTAAAGTGGTGGTTCAGTAAAGGCGGCGGTCAGATGGTGATTCAAGAGATCTAGAACAATATTGTCGGTCGTAAATACTGAATTCTGATTCATATAAAGCTGAATTATTGTGTTGATGAATCCAAGCAAAATCAAAGCAGATACTCGTGTTGTTCTTGAATGTTTACTAGTCAACAGTCACCCAAAGAGGATGAGTTATTGGTGGAATCAAGTGCAGATGTTTCAAGAAAGAACAAGCCCTGTTCCTCTGCTAGCTTCTTGCCGTCTTCTACACTTACAGCTCTAATGTTGTCCAAATCAATTTTTGCTACAATTGTACCCGAATGAGCTGAAATTTCTTCAATTCACAACCATATTATGCTTCAATTTGAGACTAATTTCAGGATTTTGGTCAAACTAGGCTCTTACTACTGATCGACAATGGTAAAGGATATATAATATAATATAATTAATTTAATTAATAATAAGTTATTACAAATTTAGATGGACCATTTTGCCCCTGAAGAAAAAGACAAAATAACCAGATTTTATTAGTCAAATAATAGGTGATTTGATTTTTGGACCAAAATGACAATAAAAGTGAAATCACAGGGACCCAGATTTAAAAAGTTTGAGTTTTGGACTAAAATGACAAAAGTGATCAAACCTCAGGGACCAAAATGGCAGTTTACTCTAAATTTAAATATATATTGTATTACTTAAATTTAAATATAAATTTTATTTACAAAATTTAATAGTTTAGTCTTCTCCTAATAAAAAACAATTAAGCTAATTATTCCATATATAAATAAGCAACAACTTTATGCATATGTGGGTTGTACCATGGGCTTAGGGAGTTTTTCAAAAAAAAAACTTTGATTTTTCACTTTTAACCCAAGCATTTTCATATTTTGTATTTTAACCCTTTTTAATTTTTTTACTTTTAACCCAAACTTTTCCATCTTTTATAATTTAACACAACACTTTATTATTTACAACTTTGGTCACCAATACTTTTTTTATCTTTCGCAAGTTTTACGTTTCGTTCTAAATTTTGCAAGTTAACACGTCATAGCGTGCATGTAAAGTTCAACGTTTTTTGCTCTATTTTTTCATATTTGACAGACCCGTCGCAACGTGTCCATTTTTTTCCTTTTTGACAAGTTCGACGCAACAGGCTCGTCCTAGATCGACTAAGTTATTATTTTCTACGTTTTTCGTTAGGTTAATTTCTTCGCATTAACACACTGTAACGTGTGTGTGTGGTTCAACGATTTTAAATCTGTTTTTCATTCAGTGTAATTTTTTCCATTTTATGTATTTTATTTTTACGATGTTGAGAGTCGATGTCGTTGTGGCATTGGTGCTACTTGGCACTGTTTACGAACGTTTTTAACCTATTAAATTTTGTACTAATGTTTTGTTTCGTTTTACCCCTATACTTCCTTTACTTAAAAACTATTTTTTACGTGCGTATTTTATGTACGGGTAGGTATAAATATGATTTGTTCTACATTCTGACGTAAACTTTTTTTATAGACGAGTCAGGTCAAATACAATACGTTTTCATTTAAAGAAACCATTTTTACGTGCATATTTTTATGTACGTTTTGGTATAAATTCAAGTTGTTCTACGTTTCGACGTAAACTTTTTTGGGAAATGATTCAGGTAAAATATAATATTTTTCGTGTTTATTTTATGTGTGTTTCGTAAAGTTTGTTTCGAACCGAGTGGAGTCAAATTATGGTTTCTTTTTCTTTTTTTAAAAGCTCTAATTAATCCCTTTCGATTACATGTGCAGATTTTCCTTCATACCCGTTTCGTTTCCTATGTATGAGTTGGGTCACATATAATACGTTATGATTGTTCGATATGAATTTGGTTACTTTACGTTTGATCAACTCACAATGTTTATACATGTTACATTGAGTTCAACTGGATACGTCGAAATGTGTGTTTTCATATGGTTAATGCATCATATAACGTTTGGACCAATTCATTCGATGTTTACGATGTACACGCGCCGCAACGCGGGCGGGTCTTAATCCTAGTTTCTATTTAAATTTAAATATATATAATTTATTTTAGAAACATAATAGTTAGTCTTGTTTCCTCTTAATAAGACGTGTGGGTCACTCACATATTTCGAATTATATTAAAAAAAATTAGTCAATGGAGTGAAGTTCTAACTTGTTGTTGTCCATACATTCCCTCTGGTGTTTTAGATTAGGAGGCTATGTATTTGACAACCACAAAATGCAAAATTCTTGATACCTGGTTTGTATGGGTTGTCCTTACATTCTTTATAAAGTTCTAGCAATCATAGGATATATGTAAAATCGTTGTCGACTCCATGAAGAATATATTCTTGTAGATAAATTAGGAATATTTCTAAGCTTCAACAGTCCAGAGTTTATGTATTATGATTTATGAATCTTCTGAGGGTCTTTTAGAAAACACTTGGTCAAATTCAGAGTTTTTAGGTCAAATGTCTTTTAATGTCAACATCTGAAATCTTTGCAAGTGGTTTATTCTTTAGGTGTCTTTACTTGAAATACTTGTCAATGGTTTTATTTGTTTCTTACTATGTTGGACCAGCTGCTTTATTGAAATGAAGTTATATCAAACAAGTTTAATGACTCTTGTTACAATCCTTTGTCATTGTATGTTTGATACCAAGGATATGAAAGTTATATATTTGTTATATCTTAAACTCAAAGTTTTAAGAGGGTCTACGGTGCTCCCCGTTTCCACCTTGTAGTTCATCGTATGACAACCGTAGATCTACAGTAGTTACGAGGAAAAAATCACTACAACTAAGGTTTAATACAAGAATTGAGGAGAAAAGGTACCAGTTTTCATAATTGAAGAATGCAACAATTGATATATGATTATTCAGTTAATTGTCATCTTCCATGTACAACCTCTGTTAATCAAACTGAGTGAAGAGGTATGGTCCCAATTCCTTGCCCACATGGCAAGGACCACACCACTTCTCCATCCTATGTGGCGTTTACATCAGCAAGATCATCCAGAAGCTTCTGGAAAACATCAGGATAGCACCAAAGATGCTCCATCCGGCAAAAAGGACAACACGTGTCACCAGTCATCAAGCGCCAGGTAGGCCTGCGACGAATCAAGAAGCAGTCCGACAAGACCAGTACGACGTCTCCAAAATAGGCAAATGTAAGCGCGCCACGTGTACCACTACACTGACCACGGCAGAGGAGACCAAAAGGATATTCCCCTTGGTCGGACAGCTGGCACGCAACCACAGCTGGCACAGCTGCTCCTCCCTCTTTCACCCTCCGGCTATAAATAGGACCCTTCATCATCCAGGTTGAATCATCTTGCTCTTTATACACTCACACTCAACACACACTGTTTATTCCCTCTCAGAACAGTACTTATTCTCACGCCGGAGCCTGGTTAAGAAGGAAACCCCCATATTCCCCTCTTAACGAGACTAACGGTGTTGCTGTTTTGCAGGACCTAGGTCATTTCTACGAGTTAGAAAGGAGATTGAACCCACGGAAGAAATAACCCCACAGATTAACCTCGGTGTTAACCTGTGTTTCATCACTGAGGTTTTGTTTGACACTTGAAGATGCTCATTACCACCCAGACACCATACTAGGATATGAGTGTTTGATGTTGTATTGTTTTCCATTATTGTGTAATCTTTTTAGTTATTGGGGGGGGGGGGTAAGACGACGTTATAGTGAACTACTTGACATGGTCGAATTCATCACTGGTTTGGTTTAGTTAAGGATAAGACGATCAATTTGGTAGATCATAGTTTGGGTTGAGGGATGGATTAATAGAGTATGGGGCTGTTTGGCAACATCTGAATTCTGAACCAATAAGTGCTGATTGAATAAGAGGTCTGAATGGGTAAGAGGATCTGAACCAGTAAGTGCTGAACCAGTAAAGTGTTGTTTGGTTGCACCTCTGAATGACTGTCACACCCCAACCGATGGCGGAATCATCGGGGCGCGGCACTAGGCGAATCAGATTGCTCAAGAGAATCCATAACAACTATATTGCGATGATATTTAATACATTCGTTATCCCATACTAACAAATAATACAATCACATAAGTTATCACAGATTTCTTGTCCTCTCGAACAATGCAAATCCGACAACCTAGATTTTAGTTGAGTTTCTAGACTTCCTAGCTTGATTTGGCATAGTCTGCGATCTAGCCTGCAACATACGTAAAAAAATAGTTTGTCAATACAAAAGTATTGGCGAGTATACAGGTTTGATAGTATAGCATAATAGATTAAAAGTGCTGCGAATTTCCACATGCATAAACGTAATACACGACATATATACTCACAAAACTGATACTACCAACTAAGTCCTCGATGCTCGAATGTACGATGGCATAACTAGACCCCGTCGGGCGCAATAGTACTATACTAGTCTTGGTGGGACGTCGCGAGTATAAGCCCTAGCACATATGTATCTAGCATCACGTATATCTATGCATAACAGTTATTCGCAAGTGATAGTTCGATTGATTGAATATTTCGTTTGATCAGTTCGATTTGTTAGAAACGTATGTACACCCAAAATTCGATTAAAAAGGGGTCAAGTATACTCACAGTGCGTATTTAGCGAGATTACAACTTGATTGAGTCGGTTGCGAGTACGTCTGTAATGATCCTTGAAGAATAGAGTAAACGATATACGGTTAAGCGAGATTACCCTTGAAAAGTTATTCATTTGGTTGATTGGTCCTCATCCGTGCGGTTAGACATGTTATCCGTCCGGATGACAAGTCATCCGTCCGGATGGCATGTCATCCGTCCGGATACATATGATCCGTGCGGACTGACTTGCTTGTGCGCGCGGACGAGTGTGCGCGCGGGTGACAGCCCATCCGTGCGGATGACTGGTGCGTGCGGGTGACATCTCATCCGTGCGGGTGACTGGTGCGTGCGGGTGACATGTCATCCGTGCGGACTGACTTGTCATCCGTGCGGACTGACAGGTCTGGTTCGCACTCTGATCACCGTTTCCGAGTGTTTAACGGGAGAAATACGTTTGTTTTCTACTAGGGTTGTGTAATTTCGCACTAACACTTGAAGTTCCGTCAATTCCGACTCATTCTAACGGCCGGGAATCACCCCGTTCCATCAGATCTGGTCGTTCATGGTGGTTCTTCATGGTTAACTCGAAATCGCACAGATTTAGGTGAGATTTGTCATTAAAACATGTGGAAATCACCTGGATCTGAGTCGTTTATAGTGAAATGAGACCCCAACTTGAAGTTCATAAGAACTCTTGGTGACATCTCCTCAAAACGCCCCAAAACCGTAGATTTCACGGTTAGAATTTGAGTTTTGAAAGATAGAATGATGTAGAATCGAGTGTAGATTGAAGAAGTACAAGTTTTAGGTTGAAATCTTACCGGAATCGAGAGGAATCGAGAGAAAAAGGGTCTTGGTGCGCGTGTGGTTGAACAGGAGCTGTCACATCACTTGAATAGTGGTGTGGCAGGCTATTTATAGGCGAAAGAGGAGAAGAAGAGGGATCAGGCCCGGATAGCCCGTCCGTGCGGATGGCCCGTCCGTGCGGATGGCCCATCCGTGCGGATGGCCATCCGTGCGCATGTCCATCCGTCCGGATAGCTATCCTGACGCTTGGACTTCTCCGTTTCTTGACCGTTTTGATAGTTTTCGAAGTGCGTACGTCCATAATTAGTTTATATTATCAATATATTGTTATTATATATATATATATATATATATATATCACTAGGGGTCGTATTTACGTATCCATAATCCAAAGTTTCGATAAGTAACAGTCGGTTTCCGATTCGAGTATGCGATGATTATCGACGTTGCACGGCCATCAATAAGGGTAGTATAGGTCCTTTCTTGATGTCATCGTGGACGCTATTTCGTGTAGTGCCACAAAGACTGACGGGGTACCGTTTACTCGTATTGTCATCATCGTCATGAGGACTGGAGCTACAGCACTCACCCGAGGGTCCTTGTTAGCGTTAATTGTTTACGTTCGACACATCACGGCCACTGAGGAGGGTAGAATAGGTCCTCACTCAATGCCTCCGTGAGTGCTAGTGTGATAATAGTGTAGTATAGTGATATTGTATTTCGAAAATATGTGATTATCCTTCGAATAGCGATATATACGATATAGTTACATTATGATCCGAATCTCTGGTGCTAGGCGTAACGAGTATAACGAGTAGTAACAACGCACAAAAGTGCGGGTTGTTACAGTCTCCCCTACTTTAGGAAATTTCGTCCCGAAATTAATCCAATAGGTAGACTTCTAAGAGTTGGTCTTGTATAAGTAGTGACACAACGAGCGATTGACCGTAAGTTGACAGCGGGAATGTTTCGAATAAGAGAGAGATCGACTGCGATTAGCGAGAAGGCGACGTAAAGACAAAAGTATTAATCCCACGAGTTGGCATTCCAAAGTACCTTGTCTTGTGTAGAGTTCGTTAGTTCGATACGATTGTAATTTTGAAAGGTTCCTCATGACGTAGAGTTAACTGAGTCGATCGTTAACCAACGTTACAAGAAGCGATCGTTTTAGATATTACAAAGGGATTTAAGGTGATAATCTTTTTGAAAATTTTCCTTCTTAACGTGCGGTCAACAGAATCGATGTTAACCGATGCTACAAAGAAGTTTAAGCTTTTAACATTTTAAAGAATTCGAAAATGAAAACGAAGGTTACGTAAACTCTCCTATGACACGGGTTCTAGTTGAACTCAGTGTTGAACCAATATCTCGGGAAAATCTTGTTTTTGATCTTTGAAAAAAAAGGTTTTAAGGAAAATTTGAACTCATGAAGCTCCCTTTGATTATGGAGTTAAGCTGATTCGATGTTACCTCCACATTGTGAGGAATTTCACTTGTTCCATGGTTTTAATAAAAGTTTTATATAAAAAAATCAGTTTTTAACCTTTTGAAAAGAATGATTTAGCATCACGCCCCACTTGGCACCTTCCCACGGAAGTTCGTTAATATGTTTAAAACACTTATATATAGGAAGTACCAGCGGCGTATCCACCATGCTTTGCCCATATTACTTCCGTTTCGTGAGGCAGTGTCAGGTGTGCCGATATGATTCGGGTAGAATTGCGTTTACCCGGCCCAATCGATAGAAGGTCGGACCGAGCATAGGATAGGATCGAATAGATTAGTCCAGTGAGTTGATAAGCGAGAAGCGAATAGCGCGTTTTCGATTAGATTACACATTAAACCCACATGGCACGTTTCCACGAGAGTTTGCTAACATGGTGAAACACCATGCTTAACCAAGTTAGTTTTGCCTCGTGAAGCGGTGTCATGTGTACTAACACCACATAGACTGTATTGAACACCAAGCGAGTGATAAGCGGTACGCGAATAAGCGGTAGACTATACACGATAGGCGATCAGCGATTAGGCGAGATAGCACAACACATTACCAGTAATGACGACGACAATAAACGAATTACGATATGCGGCAGTTGTTGCGTTGCAAGCGATGGAGGTATGCGCGTTTTATGCGGTTCGATTCGATTGATTAACACCACAGAGTTTAACTAACATTAGACCCCACATGGCCTTTTTCCACGAAAGGTCGCTGATATGACTAAAACACCCTGTTTTAACCATATGAGCTTTCTCTCGTGAAGCGAGGTCATGCGTGCTAACTTAACACGAATATCACAGATAACGGTAGGTGATAGCGATAGATTGATACACAGCAAATGATATAGGCTCACGTGATAAGCGATAGAGGTTGCGAGATACACATGATAGACGATTGCGGTTTGTCGAGTTAGAGTCTTGTTTCGAATGAGCTTAACATTACGTTGCGACGCATCACGGTTATCGAGGAGGGTAGAATAGGTCCTTACTCAACAATATCGTGAGCGTTTATTTGCTTGATTGAGATTCGTTGTAACAGACTTACGACCAGTCTTGCGTCGATGCAATTTTCCTGCGAGGTAGACTCCCCAGAGTCCATCGATGAGGCGATTGCATTGCGTTTGCAGACTTGCGACAAGTCTTGCGATGATACGGTTTGTTACGCCTTGCGATTGAGTGTAGTGTGTTGAAAATAATCACAATAGTATAATAGGTCTAATAACGTTCAACTCCACGTGGCACTTTCTTCACGGAACTGTGGTAGTATGATAAGGCATTCCTCGCCCGACCCCTACTACTTTCATCCCGAGTTTTGGTGTCACATTTTGTCAAAACGCTATGGCACCTTAGAATTTACTACGATCACCGTGCACTGACCCAAATAATCCCGTGTGCACCCGCGATTAATCGTTCCTTGCACGCTTATCGTACCTCGTTCCAAAAGTGCAGTGAGGGTAAAACACATTATTTCGTGATATAGCATATAGTATATAGTATGTGTGTGAATCTAGTCTAAGTGCGACGATTAGGGAGCGGAAGGGAAAACGAAAACGAGGGTTAATTGTTACATATAGTGGTAACTTTGGATAAGAGAGTAGATTCAAAACTTAGAAATTAACGTCGAGAATCGTATCATTACAACTTTATCCTACGCTTGCTAGATGTCTGATGCTTGAAGACTTTTGCTGGAGCTGTTGTTGTGGTACTCAAGTTCATGGTTCGATGCGGCAGTTGCGGGTGAAGTGACCGTAACGGTTGCAGTTATTGCAATAGCGACAGTCATCCTCAACTGGATGATGATAGGTACACGAGTAACATTGAGGATGAGTTCCAGTGTAGGCTCGTTTTGGAAACATCGGAACGGTTCGAAGAGGTTCCGGGTGCAGCAGTTCGGTTGTTGATGAGTTCGGGCTTGAAGTCTTTCGCTTGCGGCTGAGTTTGTCGGTGTCTTTCGAAGAAATGCCGTCGTTGGAGGATTCGTCTGAAGACTCGTTTGCGGAGTCTTTGTCTGAATTGTCGGAAAATTCGTCGGCAAATTTGTCAGAAGAATCGGCAGCAGATCCGTCCGAAGAATCGTTAGCAGATTCATCAGGAGAATCGTTAGCTGATTCATTAGAAGAATCGCCAGCAGATTTGTCTAAAGATTTGTCAGTAGATTCATCAGAAGATTCGTCAACATGTTCGCCTGAAGGATTACTGGTGATTGCTTGATGAGCCTGCTTGACAGGATTCTTGGAGAAAAACCCTTCCACGAGTCGTTTGTTGTTGATTTCTGCGGCTAAGCGATAGGCTTCCTCGATGGTAGCAGGTCTTCCAGCTTCGACAAAATCACCCACGCACTCAGGCAAGCCACGAATGTACTTCGCGATGGCCTTTTCCGAAGTGTTGACCTGGCCTGGGCAGATTATGCTGAGCTGTTTAAACCTTGCGGTGTAGCCGGCATTGTCACCCTTTGCTTGCTTGATTTCCCAAAACTCGTTTTCTAGCTTCTGGATTTCGTGAGGAGGACAGTACTCTTTCTTCATGAGCTCTTTCAGCTCATCCCAAGAGAGAGCGTAAGCTGCGGAGATTCCGCGTTTATTACGTTCGGCAGTCCACCAGTCGAGTGCTCGTGATTGGAATACTCCGGTAGCGCAAGTAGTACGTAAACTATCGGGACACCCACGTTGACGAAGGGTAACGTCGATAGAATCGAACCACTGGAGTAGTTGAGTCGCACCTCCTTCACCCGTGAACTCCATCGGGTCACAGGCTTTGAAGTGCTTGTAGAGAAAAGTAGATTGCGGCTCTTCTGTCTTAACGTCTTCCGAAGTTCGAGAGTTAATACGAGAGTGCACTCGTGTGACAATCTGAGGAATGACCTTGACCACTTCCCTGGTCACAATCGAAGCAATCCTCTTTTCGCCCCTTCGTTTGGCTCGTCTCTTTGCTAACATTCTCGAAGTAGAGTTGTCGGAAGGCATCTAGACAGGAAGAGACTTGGAGTGAGATTCGATCATAATGATTTTTGAGTTTTGCGATGCTATTGCGTGTTCAAAACTTGGTGCGATAGTATAGTAGTAATACGAATCACATAGGAGCCACGTAGGAAACACGAAATTCCTAAGTTCTCACACAATGACTTGTTTGTTTATACGGATATTTATATATATTTATATAGATATATAATTTGAAATCATGCACATACAGGTCGATTTAGAATAAGCGAGGTCGCGTTGAAGTGAGAAAACGAGGGCGAATGCGATAGACTATGCATTAGTTTTGTTGCGAACATTCGGATTTCGTTTTAGATTGCGATGGCTGTGCGAATTGTGTGTTTTATAAAGTAGGGAGTGAAAATCGTTACATCGAGAAATCGATAAAGCGTAAAGTTTCAAAACGTAAATAAGTTCCAATCATTGTAAAATTGGCGGGTCGCATGATAGAGTGCCTTGGGTGTTTTTGGCGTCGACTACCCAAGGTAACCCAACTATATCTGACAAGTTCGAGCGTGCGCGTTGACCTGGAGGACTTCATGCTTCCACTGGGATGCAGCTCATGGCATTCGTCTTCCTAGTCGTCGCGTGGCTCGAGTTATCGTGATAGTCGAGTCCTCGATGAGAGCTTTTGAAAACCAGTTTATAGAGAATGGGACGACTCATTAAGGTACGGGTTTCACCCCTGACTTAACAGTTTCGTTCCTAATTGTGGTTATGCTCCTCGAATAAATTCATGAGTTCCACTAGATTTAGAAATGGAGACTTTTGTCGAGATGTGGATGTCACTCCTAACTCGATGAAGAGTTCTCGTGCTAGAAAAATGCGCTGAGTGAGCAATCCTATCGAGAGTTCTTGGTTTTCACACCTGATCTCGACTGGGTCGCTCGGTTTCGTTATGCGAGTATTTTTCGAAAACGTGTGTATTGTGTCGGCCTTAGGAAAGGCTAAGTAGTATTTCAGCCTTAGGAAAGGCTTCTTCGTGTGAAGTTGTAGTATGCGGTGTTCACACAAAGTTGTAGCTTTTAGCAATTTCGATCGAGAGTATCGAGTAAGCCCAGTACAAACCCCACCGGGTTTGTATGAGTCGGCCTGTTGGTACTTAGACTATAGACTAGGTCAATTTCTAAGACGTCGACCCGGACTAGGTCGAGTCTGACCTAATTCCCTATAGTTATGGCTCTGATACCAATCTGTCACACCCCAACCGATGGCGGAATCATCGGGGCGCGGCACTAGGCGAATCAGATTGCTCAAGAGAATCCATAACAACTATATTGCGATGATATTTAATACATTCGTTATCCCATACTAACAAATAATACAATCACATAAGTTATCACAGATTTCTTGTCCTCTCGAACAATGCAAATCCGACAACCTAGATTTTAGTTGAGTTTCTAGACTTCCTAGCTTGATTTGGCATAGTCTGCGATCTAGCCTGCAACATACGTAAAAAAATAGTTTGTCAATACAAAAGTATTGGCGAGTATACAGGTTTGATAGTATAGCATAATAGATTAAAAGTGCTGCGAATTTCCACATGCATAAACGTAATACACGACATATATACTCACAAAACTGATACTACCAACTAAGTCCTCGATGCTCGAATGTACGATGGCATAACTAGACCCCGTCGGGCGCAATAGTACTATACTAGTCTTGGTGGGACGTCGCGAGTATAAGCCCTAGCACATATGTATCTAGCATCACGTATATCTATGCATAACAGTTATTCGCAAGTGATAGTTCGATTGATTGAATATTTCGTTTGAACAGTTCGATTTGTTAGAAACGTATGTACACCCAAAATTCGATTAAAAAGGGGTCAAGTATACTCACAGTGCGTATTTAGCGAGATTACAACTTGATTGAGTCGGTTGCAAGTACGTCTGTAATGATCCTTGAAGAATAGAGTAAACGATATACGGTTAAGCGAGATTACCCTTGAAAAGTTATTCATTTGGTTGATTGGTCCTCATCCGTGCGGTTAGACATGTTATCCGTCCGGATGACAAGTCATCCGTCCGGATGGCATGTCATCCGTCCGGATACAGATGATCCGTGCGGACTGACTTGCTTGTGCGCGCGGACGAGTGTGCGCGCGGGTGACAGCCCATCCGTGCGGATGACTGGTTCGTGCGGGTGACATCTCATCCGTGCGGGTGACTGGTGCGTGCGGGTGACATGTCATCCGTGCGGATGAAGGTGATGCGTGCGGATGACAGTCGTGCGTGCGGACTGACTTGTCATCCGTGCGGACTGACTTGTCATCCGTGCGGACTGACAGGTCTGGTTCGCACTCTGATCACCGTTTCCGAGTGTTTAACGGGAGAAATACGTTTGTTTTCTACTAGGGTTGTGTAATTTCGCACTAACACTTGAAGTTCCGTCAATTCCGACTCATTCTAACGGCCGGGAATCACCCCGTTCCATCAGATCTGGTCGTTCATGGTGGTTCTTCATGGTTAACTCGAAATCGCACAGATTTAGGTGAGATTTGTCATTAAAACATGTGGAAATCACCTGGATCTGAGTCGTTTATAGTGAAATGAGACCCCAACTTGAAGTTCATAAGAACTCTTGGTGACATCTCCTCAAAACGCCCCAAAACCGTAGATTTCACGGTTAGAATTTGAGTTTTGAAAGATAGAATGATGTAGAATCGAGTGTAGATTGAAGAAGTACAAGTTTTAGGTTGAAATCTTACCGGAATCGAGAGGAATCGAGAGAAAAAGGGTCTTGGTGCGCGTGTGGTTGAACAGGAGCTGTCACATCACTTGAATAGTGGTGTGGCAGGCTATTTATAGGCGAAAGAGGAGAAGAAGAGGGATCAGGCCCGGATAGCCCGTCCGTGCGGATGGCCCATCCGTGCGGATGGCCCATGCGTGCGGATGGCCATCCGTGCGCATGTCCATCCGTCCGGATGGTCCATCCGTCCGGATAGCTATCCTGACGCTTGGACTTCTCCGTTTCTTGACCGTTTTGATAGTTTTCGAAGTGCGTACGTCCATAATTAGTTTATATTATCAATATATTGTTATTATATATATATATATATATATATATATATATATATATATATATATATATCACTAGGGGTCGTATTTACGTATCCATAATCCAAAGTTTCGATAAGTAACAGTCGGTTTCCGATTCGAGTATGCGATGATTATCGACGTTGCACGGCCATCAATAAGGGTAGTATAGGTCCTTTCTTGATGTCATCGTGGACGCTATTTCGTGTAGTGCCACAAAGACTGACGGGGTACCGTTTACTCGTATTGTCATCATCGTCATGACGACTGGAGCTACAGCACTCACCCAAGGGTCCTTGTTAGCGTTAATTGTTTACGTTCGACACATCACGGCCACTGAGGAGGGTAGAATAGGTCCTCACTCAATGCCTCCGTGAGTGCTAGTGTGATAATAGTGTAGTATAGTGATATTGTATTTCGAAAATATGCGATTATCCTTCGAATAGCGATATATACGATATAGTTACATTATGATCCGAATCTCTGGTGCTAGGCGTAACGAGTATAACGAGTAGTAACAACGCACAAAAGTGCGGGTTGTTACAATGACTGTGTAAAATGACATTTTTACCCCTCTGAACAAAACTAAATACCAACTGTAGCAACACCAAAAATTCATCAACATAACTCTCAATACAGATTACAATCTTCCAAAGTCAACACAATAAAAGAGACAAGAATTGTAGCAGCAATCTCATAGTTTTTGACGGCAAATAACTCTATACAAATACACTCACCAATGAAACACAGTAAACAAAAGCATAAAATCAAGAATCAACAACTCAAATAAACAACAATAAACCAGAACAAACTCAAGGCACATCAAATTAGCATCAAGAAGAACCTGTGGTCATGAAGGTGCAGCGGCGGTGCTAGCACCGTCTGTGACGGCGGAACGGTGGGAATAGGCGCTGTGGAGGAGCCGACTGTGGAGGCTTCGGTGTGGAGGAGCGGTTGTGGAGGAGGAGTGGCTGTGGAGAAGGAGCTACTGTGGAGAAGAACTGAAGAGAGGTGAGCTAGGGCAAGGGCATACGCGTCCAAAGTTTCATTCAAATATAAAATAGTGCTGAACCATTCAGATCTGAATGGTTCCATTCAGATGTGATGTTTTGGTGAACCAAACACATGTATATCTGTTCGATTCAGAGGTTTGCCTCTTAATGAACCATTCAGACACAAACAAACAGCCCCTATGTATATGTAGCATTATTGAATGCCTTTTCAATAACTAATTGTGCCTTGCTCAAACCCGAAAATCCGAAATACAAGTGACCGCTTTTATTTTCACGAGTTACATGCAAAAAAATCATTTTGTTTTCAAGTGAATGATATTGATACTAGTAGGGTGCCCGCGCGATGCGGCGGGGGCGTCACTTTGCATTGCGACACTCATTTCCATTTGTGTATCAATCACCTCGGATGTATATATGAAAATGGATTGAACTGGCCGGAAGTCTATTTCTAATTAGGGGTATTCACGGTTCCGTTTAGAACTTGAAACCGCCCAAATCGATCATCATTTTGGTTCCACGATTGTTTTTTTAGCTTTCGATCGGTCGGTTTCAGAAAACTTCAAACCATAGAGAACAGATTGGTTTAAAAGTTATACCAAAAACAAATTGTAAAAAACCAAAGCAGAGTAACATTTGATTAAACCCCTATCTCACATGTCACATTTTCAAATCTTATTAGGTTCTTCACACTTATTTTTTTTGAACGGTTCTTCACAGTTTTGTGTTCTAAATATTACAATCCTAAAGAAACTTAATTAGACATAAAAAATCATTATTTTGTACCATCAATGTATCATATTTTATAATGTAAACAACCTTTTTTATTAAAATTTGGACGACTTGTATAGTTTGTATTGCTTGTTTCTAGGCAACTTATGTTAAATAATTCTCCAAAATCTTGTTAGCTTTACGTGTACTTGTCATACTTTATTTTGGACATATAGTATAAATCCCTAAATCTCGACGAGTCCAAACCGTTGGTTTTTTAGAGTTTTATGGTTTGGTTTTGGTTTTAAAAAAAAAAAAACGTTACCACGATTTGACCTAAAAAGTGTGAAAATCGACCCGTAAACACCTTTAATTCTAATGTAATAAACATCGTAAATCAACTTATTCATGTTAGATTATTGAAATAATGTAATTCTTGTAATCACAAAAAGTTATATTTCTTTTGGACAACAGGTGTTTGGATCAACTCGAACATTACCTTTCAAAAAGCCACCTGTGTGACCATTACATTCACATTTTCCCTTGCAACAATTCACATCCATGTCATGTTTCTTGTCCCAAAGAACCTCTTCAAGTGACAATTTTACCTGTAAACGATTTATTATAATGTATTATTGGAAAAGGGAACGGTCAAAAGGGTTAATCAAAATACCTTATCAAGATTAATCTTGTGTGAATCAGAAAGGAGAAATCCATAAATGAAGCCGATTATTTTACGGGAGCAAATACAAATAATATAACAGTAGAATCATGTACAAGGAAGTGTGTAATGGTGAATTGATAATGTTACAGTGGACCACCATACCACTTGTATCCAGTATTCTTAGAACCACCATAATTAGCTTCATGACTGAAACGGATGGTGGTTTTTAGTAGACTAACGTTCATACCTCATAGGGCGATATATAAGGGAAGATTGTTGAAGAAACATACCCATAACCCATCTTCCCAAAATCTAGGCATTACATGATGAAGTAAGATTCTATTTTGCAGGGATGATATGCAAGGGATGAAAAGATTCTATTTTGCAGGCATGATACGCAAGGGATGATCAAAAAATAGGAGTAGGATAACCCAGCAATGTCATATGAATCCTTCTTTATGCTTTGAGTATTGTACCTAGGGGTGGCAAAATGGGTGGGTTGGGCAGGTTTGGGTAATGTGTTAGGATGGGTTTATTAAGAAATGGGTTAGGATGGGTTTAGGTCAAGATGGGTTTTTGTCAAGATGGATTTAGGCATGATAGGCTAAAAATATAAATAAATAAAAAAAAACCAAAAAAAATTTAAAAAATCAAAAAAATTTAAAAAAAATCAAAAAATCTAAAAAAATAATTCATAAAACTTTAAAAAAATTAAAAAAAATTAATAAATTAAAAAAAGTAAAAAAAAACAAAAAAACAAAAAAATTAAAAAACAATTTAAAAAAAATCAAAATTTTTTTTGACACCAACCAGGTATAACCCGTTTAATTAAACCGGCTGTGTTTGTGTCAACTTGTTTAACCCGTGAATTAATCATGTCAACCCGCTAGCCCGTTTACGACCCGTTTATCATGGGGAAAAAGAAAAACTAAAATGTAAATGGATTGAGGAATGAGGAATCGGGCTGACCAGTAAAATACGATAACTTTTGGTATTGATTTTGGGTAGGAATCACTGATGTGCTTGATCCCGATTCTGATGAAAATTTTCGACCTCCAACGATGACACAAGTTCCCCATATCAAAGTTAAAAGAAGTATTGCTGACCCAGCTAGTAACCCAACACCAGTTAGAACATACTCTTGAGCTACATCTTGAGTGCCCGACAGTCCGGATACTACAAAAAAGGATAAAGACACGTTTAGCATTTTTTTTACCGAAGTTACCAAACCTTTTCGGTCTACAACCTGAGCTGGTTTTGCCAAAAAAAAAAACACGAAATGTACGCCTTTATTATTAAGCACTTAATAAAACAGATGGTAATCTTTTCACTTTTAAAGATCTGATTTTATAATTGAAGGAATAAATATGTGAAAAAATTCGATAACTACTATGATTAACAACTTTTAACTTTTTATTCAATAAACAGAGAAAATTACGTACCGTTAGGATCTGTGAGCATTGAAATATCCGCCAGTCAAACGATCAATCATGTTCATCGTCGCAAAATAATGAAACCGTCGTGAAAGCTAGAGAAAAGTGGAAGTGGAAAAAGGAAAAAAAAAGGTGAAAAGTAAGAAGAAAAAGTTACCATTCATCCAATTTTGGGGAGGTTGAAAGTGGAACGACGTACGGTGAGGCTGCTCCGGCGGAGAAGAAGGAAGTGATTCCGGCGTATGATCGGACATGGTGGAAGCCAAGCGTCAGAAATGTTAGAAAGAGAGTGAGAGTGGCAGTTGTCATCATCAATGTAATGCTCTTTTTTGAGTTACCCATTTACCCATCGTAATACCCATTCTGACCTACGAATTTTTTGAAATAGATATCATACAACCCATCCTGACCCATCCTTAATTATTTTGTTAACCCATCATGACCCATCCTCATTTTTAAAATGACCCAAAATAACCCAAAAAACCCAAATGGGTTTTTATTGCCAGGCCATTACAAATTTTAACACAAAAGAAAAATGATGCAAGAATCAATTAAAGAAAATAATTGCTTACATCATGGACTTTGAATGAATTTCCTGATGCTGGCTTCACAGAAGTAGTTGAGGATGATCACAGTAGCAGCAACAACTCCTATAGTATTGTGTGCTAACAAGGCTGCTGCAATATTTGATTTTAGAAAATATGGTGGAGTGAAACCCAGCTCTGAAAGCTTCTTGTGTGATTCAACATACTTTTGAAGAATGCCCCTTTATCCTACACTCAATTGCTTACAACAGTAAATGATTAAATATATAAAAAAATCACATCCATTTTGACCAATTCTCTTACATAAACATAATAATTTGACCAAAATAAAATTAGTTATACAATATACCCACCAATCGTAGCACCACTTGTATGATTACACGTGACAGGACAGATGAAGACGTGCAAAGAAATGGTGTGGCCGCACACTATGTTTTAGTGAAACAACTCTGGTTACCTCTACAGCAACAACTCCGGAAAGTTGAACATAATCTTAATGAAAATATGAGCATGAAAAGTGTCTGCATATCTGAGGCAACACATGAGCATGAAAAGTGTCTGCATATCTGAGGCAACACAGTGTAAATATGAGCATCAAAAGCATAAGAACGTATAAACTCAAATCAGTAACAGCTAAAATCAATGCCAAATTTCCAGTTAAATTAACCAAGCCATATTAACTTTGCAAGGGCGCTCAAAAAGTTGCTAGAGAAAATTTTAGTAAACGGTTGTACATCCTACAATCCTATTTTCCATGCATAATATTTCAATCAGATTTGCTTTGATGAAAATGATTAAATTATAGCTAAGTCTTTCAGGTCTTGTAGTTTGATGTACAAAGCGAATACTATTATATCCAAAAACATATATAATCAATAATTTATCATCCATTCAGAGATGAAGCTATAAAAGAGTAAACTAATTTCGACAATTTCAAATAACGGGTCAAGAAAAGCTTAAATGTAAACGGGTCAGACATTACCTGCAACATTTAACAAGCAAGTGTGGTTGATATGATGCTACCAGCTTCTGCTTCATTCCAATCAACAACAGGAGCCGACAGTTCCTGCAACATTTAACCAGTAATTTAGTCAAACGATAATTTGAAGATATACGGTATTCCCACAATTACAAAATTCAATCATTGGAACCATAATTACAAGCAACTTATCAGTATAAACAATTTAAAATGAAAAAAAATAAACAATAAAGAAACAAATTAGGTCTAATTTCTTAAAATTAAGGGAGAGCCCATATGAACTGAAATCAACACATACAAAAGAGCAAACTCACACACAATTTACAACAATCGACGAATAAATACTCGTACAATTGCAGAAATTCAATCATCAAAACCCTAACTACAAGCAACTTGTCTGTATAAATGATTCAAAACTGAGAAGGGTCACCGAACCAGTAAATTAGAACTTGTTTATCCCCATAGATAAATCGGTTGTGATGTGTCGGAAGTGATGATGAATAATGTCAACCCAATGATGATTCTTGAAGGGTGTGTGTGTTGTGGGAGAAGCAACGATGAGTGCTGGGGTTCTTAGGAGAGAGGAACGGGAATTCAAATATTAGAAAACCTGAGATCCGCATTCTGTTGTAAAGGTGCATGAATTTAGCAACTAACTATTATGGATATAATTTTGTTAAAACTAACTATATTATCGATATAATTTTGTTAAAATTGAAGGATTAAAGTGTAATAAGTTTAGGGGCTAAAAAATAAATAGCGTATAAAAGACTAAATTACTCTCGTTTTAGGGGTCTATCTATAAATAAAGGGGGGGAAAGTTCTTATTTTTTGGGTATCTTAAAATACCCTCCCTCATGCATTATAATATAGTATAGATTCTTATTGATTAATTTAATTAATTATGTTTGAATTGATCAATTTTGACTTTATTAGCCATTACTGTAAAATGAAATTTGTTTGTATTAATCACCAACACATCATCCACTTATCACTATGTTTTTATTTTAGTCCAAAATGAAGACACGTGGCTGTGTTTTCAGCCCACCCACTTATCACTATGTTTTTATTTGTTTAAGATAAAGGTTAAATAGTAAGAATAGAAAATATCGAAGGAAAAAAAAAAGAAATATGATGCAAAAGTATTAAATAATAAGTGTAATAAATACGTGTGTGTTGCAACATTAAAGATTCTTTTGAATTATAAAGACGTAGGAAGTCTAACTAATTACCTATAATTATGTTAAATATCAAGGATTTAAATGTAATATATTGAGGGACTAAAAAATAATTATGGATTAAAAGACCACTTTACCCTCATTTTAGGTGTTTATTTATAAATAAGGGAGGAAGAAGTTATTAACTTTTGGGAATCCCTCCCTCATGCATTATAATATAGTATAGATAAGGTATTTTGTTTTGATATATAATTAAGGTATAAGTTAAAAAGAAATACTTTAAAAAGTAAAAAAAAAAAAAAAAAAACAAATGATGGTTACATTTTTTCAAGCTACAAAATAAATAAAATAGCAAAAAAAAAAAAAAAACTTAGATATAAAAAAATAGAGTAAATTGCCAAAATCATCCCTGTGGTTTGGATATGTTTGTCATTTTCATCCAAAATGACACTTTTGTACCATTTTGACCCCCACGTTTGGTATTTTTTGCCATTTTCATCCAAATAACTAACTTGGTTAAAAAGTTCTGTTAAATGAGGTTTTTTTTTTAATTTATAATGTTTTTGAATAATGTTTTTAATTTATAATGTACAATGTTTTTGAAAATGACCATTTTCACCAGACGACTCTCTCTCTCTTCTTCGTCTCTCGTCTTTCTCTCTCTCCTCTCTCATCCACCATCACCGACACCACCATTCCCCACCACATCCGCCACCAATCCCCACCACAACACCACCTCCACTACCGGCTTCAAATCTCTATCTCTCCCTCCAACAACCACATAACCCCCAACTGTAACTTCACCACCATGATTACCCATGTATCTCCTTTTACCCAATTAGGTTTTGTGTCAATCAGCTCATGTTCGGATCTAGAGTGAGAGAGATGGATCGGATTTGCGATGATGCCGTAGCATACAGATCGAAAAGGAGGAGGGAGATGGCTAGGAGTTATGATGGTGCCGGAGTTGCAGGTTGTGCCGTCGTTGTTCAGATCTAGAGTGAGAGATGGGGCCACAACATACAGAGCTGAAACCAGAGTTGCATGTTTTGGCGTTTGAAATGATCGAAAAACAAGAGTTGCGTTGGTGCCGGAGTTGCAGGTCATTTTTCCCATTTCTGCCGGCTCCCTTCCCTTACCTGTTCATCTTGTTTTTCTGGGTATGCAATTGTGGTGGTGGTGATTTCTTGGTTTGGTGGTGGTGCTTTGACAGGAAGTGAGATGGTATATATTTTGGTTTGGTGGTGGCCGGAGATGATGGTGCTCAACGGTTGTTGGAGGTGGAGGTAGGGAGAGAGGGAAGAGGTTTGAAGAGAGATAGAAGAATGGTGGGGAACGGTGGTGGCGGTGATGGGAGATGAGAGAGAAGAGAGAGAGATGACATTATAAATTAAATTATAAAACATGGATGAAACCTAAAAAAATCCTCATTTAACACAACTTTTTAACCAAGTTAGTCATTTGGATGAAAATGGCAAAAAATGTCAAACGTAAGGGTCAAAATGGTACAAAAGTGTCATTTTGGATGAAAATGGCAAATGTGCCCAAACCTGAGGGACGATTTTGGCAATTAACTCAAAAAAATACTATTTATAATTAAACATGTTTTTTTAAATGAGATAAAACGTTACATGCAAGAATTCGATGAACCTGTATTTTTAATTAAACCCATTCTGGTTAAGAAAAAAAAAACTTACTTTTAATAATTTTATAAGATGCATGCAAAATAAAATATTTTAAGCTTCATAAAGATAAATGTTTGTGTTTTAAGATTTACAACCGTCTGTTTACGGTGCACATTGTATCAAGTCGTTATATATTTTTGTTTTGTCCTTTCATTATATCATAACCGCTTACGCGACCTAAAACACAACACAATAATGATCAGGTTTTTGGTTGTTATGTTTAACAAGTTTTAGTAAGTACGTCATTGTAACACCCCGAAAACGGGTTTGGTAATCAAACCACGTTAACACTACACGACGGGTAAAATACAGTAAGTGATAAAACTTACCCGGTAAATTATAGGATTTAAATAAATAAATCTAATATATATATCAAAAGGAGGAGAAATACTTTGAGAAAGCAAAGTATATAAAAAGGCCCGAGATTTAACGGGACTTAAAATAAAACGGGTTGTGAACAAGATAAAGTAACTATGAAATAAATAACTTAGTACAAGTCTTGTAATTAAATGAAAGAAGTTAGTTTGATGTGCAAATAGTCTAAAAAGATGAACTAAAGGGGCTGATTATGTATAAGTGGCCAAACTAGATTTTTATAAAAAAAATAAATAAATCAAACACACACACACACATCAGTCTGTGCGTGGATGGGAGCGACCAGGAGAGGGGAAGAACCCCCAAACCCTTATTTCATCTAATTTGATCAATTGAAGGGAGAATTGGGCATGTAATCGCAGCATGAATCAAAAATCTTGATCACCTACACTTGTCTAACATTGGCTAACTCAACTAACTACGTGTAATACGGAATAATATGGGTTCTAAACGTGATGTTGATTGAACTTATTGTGCGTGTAATATGATTGAAGTTAGTTGACTATCGAAAGCCAAATAAACCAATATTAAAGTCGGATAGTAGTTCCGACATAGAGGTTGTAAGATGGAATAGTCGTATGTGAAAATGACTAAACTAACCGTCTTACAAATTATGATGATAGTTTGACGCTTGACAAGCTAGGTGAAGGCTTGGAAAGGAAGCGGGTCAAACGAAGCAAATAAGAAGTAAAAGCATGTTTCGGATGCAAGGTAAGTAAAACTTACACCTACTTGTAGTATACGTGTTTATTTTATAGGCGATAAATACAACAAAGGATTTGGTTCGAATTATGGGTTCCAACACGAAACGAATTGGGTTGGAACGAATAGAAACATTTTAAACCATGATTAATGGTGAAAAAGGCAAAATGGTAAAACTAGTCATGAATTGGTTAATAGTTTAAGAGTTTTCTTAAAGTTACCTTATAGCGTAACTAGTAATGGAAAATGGGTAAAAATGGAAATTTAGTCAAGTATTGACTAAAGTAAAATAAGTTTCAAAGGACACCCATAGCATAAGCCGAATGGGTTAAAAATATAGGAAATTGACTTTAGAAAGAAAGGGATCTAGTGAGAAAATCCGAAATGGTTCGGATGTGTGATTTGAAATAAAAACCATGATTTTGTTACATATGAAAATGTTGGGTTATATAGATCGAACGGGTCAAATGGTGGGAATAACGTCATTTGACAAAATCAACTAATGTGGTGGTCAAGTCATGTGTTACAGGAGCGAATAGTAATTTGGATAATTGCGTCGCCATAGAATATCGGTAATAAAAGCAAGGTGTTGAAACTGGTCACTAGGTTGACTCGAGCCAGGTACGTATAAATACGATTGTGGTTAAACATACATTTTTTGGGTCAAATAAGTAGCAAATGCCCTTCGTCGTAAATGAGGGGCTAAAGTTGACTAAAATGCCCTTGTTGGGTAAACCGGGCAAACGACCTTTAAAGGTTGTTGGAAATAAGTGTTTTGGTAGATCAAATCCTTAAGATAAGTATAAAAGGGATGTTATGGGACCTTAATGCATAAATACCCTTAACGGGTCAAAATAAGCATACAAACGAAAATGGGTTTAATTTGTGTAATAAACCGGGGATTATAATCTAGAATGGTAAATAACATTAAGTTGAAGAAGTATATGAGATATAAAGGTCAAATACACAAGTTTGACGATGAAATCACGAACGGGTCAAAAGTTGGCAAAAAGGGTAATAAGCCAAAGACTTAAAAGTCTGAAATTTTGTTAAACCGGATGTTAGATTTTAACTCCATATGATGGAGAATCAAATTACAAACACGTAGGAAGAAACGGTAGGTTAAACGGACTAGCGGATCAAAAGATACGAAAGTTTTCGTGTCAAAAACGGCAAAAAGGAAAGGAATGATGCAGGGGCCACCGTAACTTACGGTGCCACCGTAAGTTACGGTGGACATGATTTGGTTACAGTAAATGCCTACTGTTGTACGGTTGAATAATTGAAACACAGAGGCCACCGTAACTTACGGTGACACCGTAAGTTACGGTGGAGGTCAGAAATGAGTTTTTGTTTTGGGTTTAAGATATCCATGTTGGATTTTCCTAATTTCCCCGTTATATTAGTTTAATTAATTATCAAAACTGACATTTAAGTTGGTTTTGATCACAGGTGAATGTCGAGAGTCCCGGATGAAGATCGAGCATCGAGCAAGAACCGAACACACATTAAACAAAGCTTCCGCAACGTTGTTTTGTCGTTATTCTAAACGGCGAATTAAATCACATTATGTATATCACTTAAATTGTAAAAGTTAATAACAAACCCGTATTTCCGATGTATATATAATCATTAATTACATGATTATTTTCGCAAAATATACGTTAAACCTTGATTTATAAGAACGGGTGTTACAAGTTGGTATCAGAGCCTTGGTTTAAGAGATTCGAGTATGGTGGGGAGGAACCATGCTTGGACTTAAACCTTATGCTCTTGACAAAGAATAGTGTTCGGTTCGAGGCTTGATCGCAAATCCGGTAAGTGTTTGTATGCTAATGGTCTAGCGTATTAAAGTGTTGTAGACAACACATAGGGTTACCGTGTAATACACGTTACCCCAATTAAATGATTGATATAGTTGACAAAAAAAAAAAAATACGGGCATTGACGCGTACAGTAGAAAAAGCCTTGTATTATAATACAGGCGGTTATTGAAGTTGATATTACTAACTTTTGTGAATATCTTGATTGAAGGACACTTGCATTTAAAGATGACAAGAGTTGAACAAATTAAGGATATGATAGAGGAACGGTCCGAAGTATGACGAGAGGGGCATGCTCACCGAGGACTAAATCGCGTAACGACCGCGAACAAGGTTAATGGCAAGGAACGCCCGTTGGGGCAAACATTACCAGGTGCACATTTTAAATAATCGCACAAATAGTAATATGCAACAAATAAGTAGAAATTGAAAGTTGCATATGTAGATTGAAAAACTTGGAAAAAAAATCCGAATAGAGAAAGTATTCGGGATATTGTTTCCAAGAGAAACAAATAGAGGCGTTACTTACATAGGGCGTGATGTGAAAACTATAAAAAGGTCATGTGTGTCATGTGTTAATCGCTTACTCTGGCCAAGTAAGTAGTGGCATATGAAACCATGAATTTCTTATGGCGGACACATTTACATCCGATGTAGTAAGGGCGGAGTGAATGGGACTAATTAAAAGTACCCAAATGAATCGGATAAGCAAAATATTTGATAATAATGTAAACGCACAACCGAGTGATGGAAGCGTATTACATCAGGATAATGAGCCCGAGTGAAGGGACAAAGAAGCATGTAAAATGATTTAGACAAGTATTGGGAGGGAGTGTACTTACACTCGAACCCAGAAAACGCAAGCATGAAAAATGATTTAGACAAGTATTGGGAGGGAGTGTACTTACACTCGAACCCAGAAAATGCAAGCTTGTAAAATGATTTAGACAAGTATTGGGAGGGAGTGTACTTACACTCGAACCCGGAAAATGCAAAATATGTCTCTTAACGAGTCGTTTTTGTAAAACGTCAAACTTAAAGACAAAGTCGGAATGTAAGATTGAAGCGAGGTCTTAATGCATACCGGAAGGGTTGCAATAATAGCGACTTCGGTAAAACACCCGGTTGGTGGGTAAGGATTTAAACGCATACGTAGACTGAGAAACAGGAACGCGAAATAGAAAGTCAAAAGACTCGGAATATGAGTCATGACTAAAAGATGACAAGAATTTTCGCAAACATAAATTTTGATAAAAAAAAATTAAAGAAATAGCCTATGAGGCTAAGTGAAAGAACTTACGGGTCAATAGTGTAAAGCAAGGGAACTAGTCATGATTCCCCGCGTAAAATGAGAACGAAAAAGAATAAATTATGGGTTGTCAATTTCCTTAATATGAGTAATTGACATAGTTAAAAGGAAAAACGTTAAACTAAAATTCAGTTTTAGTAAGAAACAACGTTTTAACAAATATGAATACTATAAGACGAATTTGGAAATAACAAATATCAAAGAGTATGGGTCTTAACATCGATAGGTGCAAGACGATATATTCGAAAAAGTGGTATTTTCGAAAATGAAAGGTTGATATAAATTAAACATGACGTGACACGATCACGGTCAAGAAATGCAATGTGAAGTGGAATCACATTATCACCAAGTGAGCGGTAACAAGCAACTAGACTAATAAGTCTAGTTAGTGAGACCGGTTAAGGTCATTTAAGTAAGTTGGTTGCTTGTAAGAGGTGGATTCGGTATAACTGAACCGAATAAATGAATTTGAAAACAAAAGAAATTGTTGCTAAAAGTGAAAGATTTCACTCAAGACCTTTTAAACGGGTCAAAGTAACGGATCCATAAAGAATTCGATAGTATATGAAAGTGATGAATATCGCGAAGTAACTAAACTAGTGGAAATAACGAGATCACGTTATTCCGAGTTGCACTGTGTCGTATGAGATACGTAGACAAATAATAACCAAAAAGATGTTACCATACTTTTCTGGTAATACTAACAATTGGATAAAAGTATAAGTAATGTTTAAAAGAATTCTCGGCTCAAATACATTGAGTTTAAACTCAATGAATTATGTAAGAAAAGGTTTCGAGGACGAAACCTCTTTAAGGGGGGTAGACTTGTAACACCCCGAAAACGGGTTTGGTAATCAAACCACGTTAACACTACACGACGGGTAAAATACAGTAAGTGATAAAACTTACCCGGTAAATTATAGGATTTAAATAAATAAATCTAATATATATATCAAAAGGAGGAGAAATACTTTGAGAAAGCAAAGCATATAAAAAGGCCCGAGATTTAACGGGACTTAAAATAAAACGGGTTGTGAACAAGATAAAGTAACTAGGAAATAAATAACTTAGTACAAGTCTTGTAATTAAATGAAAGAAGTTAGTTTGATGTGCAAATAGTCTAAAAAGATGAACTAAAGGGGCTGATTATGTATAAGTGGCCAAACTAGATTTTTATAAAAAAAAATTAAATCAAACACACACACACATCAGTGTGTGCGTGGATGGGAGCGACCAGGAGAGGGGAAGAACCCCCAAACCCTTATTTCATCTAATTTGATCAATTGAAGGGAGAATTGGGCATGTAATCGCTGCATGAATCAAAAATCTTGATCACCTACACTTGTCTAACATTAGGTAAGTTGCAATTTCAGATTCGGTGATGTTTGATTTTTGGGTAAAGTTTAATTAGTAGAAATTTTGGAATGAATGTTTAATCTATGAGTGTTATTGTGATTATATCTTGGTTTAGAAACAAACCCTAGCAGAAAATTTGATGAATTGTTGTCAAAATTAGGGATTTGGTAATTACCCTATTATGTGCTAAGTGGGTTTTATGTTAAGATGATGAACACTAAGATTAGAATGTAAGATTTATGAATATTGAGGTTATGATATAAGTTCTTGATGTAGTTCATGAACACTAGACTTAGAGTTTTGAATATGTTGATGTAAATCTTGGTAAAGATAACTAGTTATGAACTAGTTAGTAAATAAGTGATATTATGCACATTAGGTGTTTGTTAAAATGCCCTAATGAATGTTGACATAATGAAATTATGAAAGAAACGCGTAATTGGCTAACTCGACTAACTACGTGTAATACGGAATAATATGGGTTCTAAACGTGATGATGTTTGAACTTATTGTGCGTGTAATATGATTGAAGTTAGTTGACTATCGAAAGTCAAATAAACCAATATTAAAGTCGGATAGTAGTTCCGACATAGAGGTTGTAAGATGGAATAGTCGTATGTGAAAATGACTAAACTAACCGTCTTACAAATTATGATAATAGTTTGACGCTTGACAAGCTAGGTGAAGGCTTGGAAAGGAAGCGGGTCAAACGAAGCAAATAAGAAGTAAAAGCATGTTTCGGATGCAAGGTAAGTAAAACTTACACCTACTTGTAGTATACGTGTTTATTTTATAGGCGATAAATACAACAAAGGATTTGGTTCGAATTATGGGTTCCAACACGAAACGAATTGGGTTGGAACGAATAGAAACATTTTAAACCATGATTAATGGTGAACAAGGCAAAATGGTAAAACTAGTCATGAATTGGTTAATAGTTTAAGAGTTTTCTTAAAGTTATCTTATAGCGTAACTAGTAATGGAAAATGGGTAAAAATGAAAATTTAGTCAAGTATTGACTAAAGTAAAATAAGTTTCAAAGGACACCCATAGCATAAGCCGAATGGGTTAAAAATATAGGAAATTGACTTTAGAAAGAAAGGGATCTAGTGAGAAAATCCGAAATGGTTCGGATGTGTGATTTGTAAATAAAAACCATGATTTTGTTACATATGAAAATGTTGGGTTATATAGATCGAACGGGTCAAATGGTGGGAATAACGTCATTTGACAAAATCAACTAATGTGGTGGTCAAGTCATGTGTTACAGGAGCGAATAGTAATTTGGATAATTGCGTCGCCATAGAATATCGGTAATAAAAGCAAGGTGTTGAAACTGGTCACTAGGTTGACTCGAGCCAGGTACGTATAAATACGATTGTGGTTAAACATACATTTTTTGGGTCAAATAAGTAGCAAATGCCCTTCGTCGTAAATGAGGGGCTAAAGTTGACTAAAATGCCCTTGTTGGGTAAACCGGGCAAACGACCTTTAAAGGTTGTTGGAAATAAGTGTTTTGGTAGATCAAATCCTTAAGATAAGTATAAAAGGGATGTTATGGGACCTTAGTGCATAAATACCCTTAACGGGTCAAAATAAGCATACAAACGAAAATGGGTTTAATTTGTGTAATAAACCGGGGATTATAATCTAGAATGGTAAATAACATTAAGTTGAAGAAGTATATGAGATATAAAGGTCAAATACACAAGTTTGACGATGAAATCACGAACGGGTCAAAAGTTGGCAAAAAGGGTAATAAGCCAAAGACTTAAAAGTCTGAAATTTTGTTAAACCGGATGTTAGATTTTAACTCCATATGATGGAGAACCAAATTACAAACACGTAGGAAGAAACGGTAGGTTAAACGGACTAGCGGATCAAAAGATACGAAAGTTTTCGTGTCAAAAACGGCAAAAAGGAAAGGAATGATGCAGGGGCCACCGTAACTTACGGTGCCACCGTAAGTTACGGTGGACATGATTTGGTTACGGTAAATGCCTACTGTTGTACGGTTGAATAATTGAAACACAGAGGCCACCGTAACTTACGGTGACACCGTAAGTTACGGTGGAGGTCAGAAATGAGTTTTTGTTTTGGGTTTAAGATATCCATGTTGGATTTTCCTAATTTCCCCGTTATATTAGTTTAATTAATTATCAAAACTGACATTTAAGTTGGTTTTGATCACAGGTGAATGTCGAGAGTCCCGGATGAAGATCGAGCATCGAGCAAGAACCGAACACACATTAAACAAAGCTTCCGCAACGTTGTTTTGTCGTTATTCTAAACGGCGAATTAAATCACATTATGTATATCACTTAAATTGTAAAAGTTAATAACAAACCCGTATTTCCGATGTATATATAATCATTAATTACATGATTATTTTCGCAAAATATACGTTAAACCTTGATTTATAAGAACGGGTGTTACAGTCATGTCCGGATTAACTTATTTATACTAATGTGACGTATTCAAGTTGACATGGTTAATGTGTGTAATTAAACATGTTGATTGTCAACCCTTTTTAAATTAAAATAAAATGTATATTTAGGCTATGGGGTATGAAGGTGGTGGATTAGATCATGGGTTGTTACACGGGACACGGTTCTCGTGGTACAACGTAAACATGGTTTAATCTATGATAACCAGGTGGGGGTCATGATCCAAACCATATAGGGTGGTGGATTAGGGTGGTCTGACATGACGCTGACGTGAAGGGTATTGGTGGTTATTTGAGTCATGACCACACCACATAACCTTATAAGAGTGATCAATTTACAACCCATTTAACTCAGTGTACTACGTTGCAATTCACTAACATGTGTTACGTTTGATTACAACTCATTTACAGCTTGTAATCCATTTATCTGAGTTGTAATTAAAATGGAAATAGATTAGTCGGTTACAATACAACTAGAAACCTGATTATCTTTTGTGTTTGTGCTTTCAGTCTTGTGTGAAATTGCCATCATAATGAAAAGACAAAACAAAAATATAGATGATTTAACAAAATGCGCATCGTAGCCGTAATCAAATGAGTATTGTGAATGTTAAATAAATCTTATTTTTTAGGAAGCTTATAGGTCCAAAACATGTTATCTTTTTCATTTAAAAAATATTTAATAAGATTTTTATAAAAATAAAAAAACATATAAACATAGGTTTATTTAATACAAAATAAATATATTTCTGGTAATAAAAGTTGCGTAATAAAATTAAAGTTTTTCATGTGTCCAATAAATGTATAGGTCTTTCGACATATTAATTTTACTTTAAGAATATAGGTTTGTCGACATGTTAATTTTTACTTCAAAATTATAGGTGTGTGGACATGTTTATTCTAATTAAAAAATTATGATTTATCTAATAATAAATATATATATGTATATTTATGTAAAAAAAGAATGATAAAATATTAAAAAAAATTAGCCTAATTATTACAAACACTAGTTTACTGAATCAGGTTATCCAATAAAATTAGGATGAGAGACAAATTATCTTATCCATAACACTATTTTTTAAATAATTTTTCAACATCGACATGTTAGTAAATATTTTATCCATAACACTATTTTTTAAATAGTTTTTCAACATCGACATGTTAGTAAACAGTTTTTTTTTTTTTTTTTTTTAAAACTCATTAAAACTTAACAAGGGTTATCTTGTCAATAATCAAAACTTGATGATTTAGAGAAGCAATTTTGACTTTAAAAGCCATCCATCCACTCACTTTTGGTTGGACCTATGCAAAACAACCCCAATATTTAAGCATGCATTGGTGGTCTTTTGTATTATTACCCCAAAAGTAATGTTGTATATTATATACTTTAACATAAAGGTGTACATGTTATGTTTTATATACCTATATGGTACAATTTGAAAATATAATAATTATGTGATACATACCACTTGTGATAATAAAGTATATGACTATATGTTATGATATTTATTTACTTGTACGAATCATGTGCATTTCCATTTGTAGCTTGTACCATGTGCACGCAGTTGGTAGACCATTAGTTTACCTTTTTCGTCTTTAACTTGATGGAGTTTTGGTTTCTGTTGGTTTATTAGTTGCTGTTAAAAAAGATAACAAAACGACTACATGGTTATGTCATGATTCGATTAAAAGGTTTGATTCGTACGGTTTTGAGATTATGTTATGTTATGTTATGTTGTGAACATATTTTTATTTTTTGGGCAGAATGACAGTAAATTTAGCGATGTGACTTAGTGTAACTTATGAGTGGACGTATACGTGACTTTTAGTTTGTCGATGAAGAACAAAAAAAAAGTAAAACAAAACAAAACACACACGCGCGCATGAGATATACTTGGAAAGACGATAATGACAATAAGACGACACATCCTCTTTTGGATACAAGTAAAATTAGCAAAGGGGCTCGTTGTTGCCGCTTGTTTTGTTGGAAATAGCTAGAGATATAATGTGAAGGTTTGAAGTAATTAATGGAATGGATTAGGTTCAAACGTGAACATTTTCTCCAGCGTGAACTGCGTGAACTGATCTGGGCCCTTGATTTTTATGATCTTGAGATTTTAAGTCAATGGCATGATGGTAATTATTTGATTAATTGTTACTATTTAATTAAATCAATAAGGGAAAATGTGTAATTTCCTTTTTAAACTAATTCCATAAATCTCGTTCTCTCTCCTATTCAATCTTTCTTTATCATCAAACTCTCTCTCACCTTCATTGACCAGATCTAAGAAAATACATTCAATCTTTCTCTCATCTTCATCGCTCAGATCCAAATTTCTCTCTCACGTTCATCGCCCAGATAGAAAAGTATCGCCGGATGGTTTTTCAGATCCGAATCAAAGGAAAACGGGACATCGTCGTTTCATCGCCAACATTGATCTTCGCCGGATCGTTTTTCAGATCCGAACCGAAGAAAAACGATTCATCGCGTCTGTTTCATCGCCGGATCGTATTATTCAGATAAGGTAATTCTAATCCGATTATTGTTATTTATACGTAATTGTATTATATAGCTTTTTAGTTTTATTCAGATGGATTTTATTAATTTTGGAACATTGCTGTCGTTTAAGTTGTTTCTCAAAAAAAAAAGAAGTTGTTTTTCTTTGTTTGATTTAAGCTTGTCTAGATGATAAAGTTGTTTTTCTTTGTTTTTAATTTTGGAACATTGCTGTCATTTAAGTTGTTTCTCTAAAAAAAAAAAGAGGCACAACAACAGGAAAAAGTAAGGAGGCACACCAACAGTTCGATGAAATGTTCCTGTGAATAATTTAACTTTTTGTGTTGAACTTGCTTAGGTTTTTATGGGTTGTTTGTTGTTTGATAATGGGTCAATTTCTTTACAAGAAAGTTGTTTGATTTCACTTCTTTTCTTGTTTTCTAAATCTTGGTTGCTGTCAGTAATAAAAAGGACTTTTTTTTTTTTATAAAAATGTGATTAAAACTTAACAATTGTATAAATTACGGTGAAAATTTTGTGGGCATTTAATGAATACAAAACTTTAGTTTAACTCTGTTTCTGTGAATAACTTTAGCTTTTTGTTTTAATGTGATGTACACATGTGTATTTTGATTTTGCTCTGGTTTTACTGCGATGTACACATGTGTATTCTGGTTTTGCTCTGTTTTTAATGCGATGTACACATGTGTATTCTGATCTTAACGCGATGTACACATGTGTATTGCGTCTGTTTTTGTTATATCTCAGTTTTTTTTTTGTATTGAATGTGTAAGGTTGTTGATGTACACTTGTGAATTATGCAAAGTATTAGTTGCTGAGTTTTTTTGTGCTATTATTGGAGATGTCGTTAACGAGAAAAGTGGAGATGGAAGGTCGATAAGGATGATTCACGTATGAGGTCGATAAGGATGATTCACATATGTTTTTTTGCTTGGTCGACAAGGATGATTCAGCATACAACGTTGCGAATAGTTGTAAAAGATTATGTTTTTTGTTTTTTAGATTATGTTGGGTTTATTGTTTTTACGAAACTGGAACTTGTAATTATATGTTTTTTTGTTTGGTTTGGAAAACATTATGAAACTTGTAATTTGTTAAATATAAAATAGTTTTACAGGTATTGTTTCTATGTACGTATTATGTAGCTAATTACACATATGTACGATGCTGAGTACACATGTGTACTGTTCTATTTACATCCAAGTACACATGTGTATACCGTTGAAATATGAAGGTTACGTGGATCTTAAAAATCAAAATTTGAATTCTGGTGATGAAATCTTAAATAAAAATTAAAATTGAAATAAAACATTATGTGGATAATGAATTTAAAAAAGGAAAGATGTAACTTAATTCAATATTTAAATAATGATTTAAATCTAATTTTTTATACAATTACAATCCTACCCTTAACAACTAAAAAGGAAATCAAGGGTCCAGATCTGTTCACGCAGTTCACTCTTGGGAGGTTGTTCACGCTGGAACCCTACCCTTAATGGAATATCCCTTATGTAAATAATAGATATGATTTTGTTATTATCTTTGTATTTACTTGTTCCCTAAGGGATTGTATCTTGTATATATTTAGAGGTATCAACGAAAGAGAATTCCAATTGAGCAATAATATTCTTCATGGTATCAAGAGCCTAACCCTAACCCTTATTTTTCGCCCCCCCCCTCATCTCCTCTTTCTCGTCGTTTTCTTTCTCCGTCCGGCCTCTCTCCCTCGTCAGCCGGTCATGTCTCACACACCCATTCACCCGGTGGTCACCGTTAACAACATCAAGAATTTTATTCCGTTGATTCTTGATAGCCAAACCGAACCCTACAACACATGGGCTGAGCTATTCGTTCTCCATTGCAAAGCCTATGATGTGTTCGACCACTTGCAACCCCGTGTCACTACCACGTCTTCTTCAACTGAAACCACAAAGGATAAAGACAAGGAACAAGCTCCCAAACAGGCCTATCTTGAGTCATGGGAGCGCATATACTCCATTGCTCTACAATGGATCTACGCTACCATCTCTCAGGACCTCATGCACACGATTATGATCACCAATACCACCGCATACGACGCTTGGTGTCGACTCAATAATCTCTTTCTCGACAATCAAGCGGCCCGTACCATTACCGTACAAAACAAATTTTTCAACACCCGTCTTGAGCAATTCTCTACCATGACCGATTATTGTCAACACATGAAACTGCTTCATGACCAACTTACCAGTCTCGGGTCGACTGTCTCCGAGAACCAGCTTGTTCTTCAAATACTCACTGGATTAACGGACCAATATGAGAACATCTCACTCATCTTGCAGCAGACACAGCCGCTCCCGGATTTTTACAACACAAGATCTCGTCTTTGCCAAGTTGAGGAACGGAAAAACGCTCAAGCCAAGTTGTCGGCTCAGTCAGCCGGAACCGCTCTTCATGCCTCCACGGATCAACCCGCTCGTGCTCAAACCGAAACTCGCACCTACAACCGATTTGATAACTCCTCCGAACGTGGTCGCGGTCGAGGACGTGGTCGAGGTCGTGGCCGCGGACGGTCATCCTACGGCCGTGGACGCACCCAACAGCCGAACTATTACCCGCCATTCTTCTGGCCGCCCCATCCACCACAAATGTGGCCCGGGTATTCCTCTCAACAGCCTCCACAAAGTTGGGCCCAATGGGCTCCCCCTCCTTGCCCATATCCTTCTACCCCTAGCCCATCCCATGATACTTCTTCACCACAGTCGACCTCGGCCCAAGGTATTTTAGGCCCAAAGCCAGCTGACCAACCTGCGGCCCAGAATTACATGACTGGCTATTCCCCGACCGATATTGCTCAAGCACTTTACAACTTGGCGCTGCACAACAATGATTCATCATGGACTATGGACACCGGTGCGTCAGGTACGATGTCTCCTCAATTTGATAAGTTCCAATCTATTTTTAATTCTGGCATTATTCGAAACATTATTGTTGGCAATGGCACGACCATTCCGGTACACGGACAAGGCAACATCACCCTTCCCCCACCTTTCCCACCTTTTAAACTCAATAATGTCTTATACGCACCTAACCTAGTCAAAAATCTTATATCTGTTCGACGTTTTACAACTGATAATCAATTATCTGTCGAATTTGATCCATTTGGTTTTACTGTGAAGGACCTCCGGACCAGGAAACCCATCCTAAGGTGCAATAGCTCGGGGGATCTCTACACTCTCAACCCGTCCAACATCACAAATCTCAATAATGCTTCCACTTTTGCTGCTATATCCCAAGACATTTGGCATCAAAGACTTGGTCACCCAGGCCCAACAATTTTACAAACTTTAAAAACTTCTCATTCAATTTCTTGTGGATCTTTAAATAACAATGTTTGCACTTCATGTATTTTTGGAAAACACACTCGACTTCCATTTGTTGCATCTAATACTAGTACCCTTAAACCATTTGATATTATTCATAGTGATGTTTGGACATCCCCCATCCTTTCTAACGGGGGTCATCGTTATTATGTATTATTCTTGGATGATTACACTAATTTTTTATGGACATATCCCATTGCTCACAAATCCGATGTTTTTACAATGTTCACAACCTTTAATACCTTTATTCAAACCCAATTTGACACCAAAATCAAACAATTCCAATGCGATAACGGACGGGAGTATGCAAACCACCAATTTCAAACCTTTTGCAAAAACCAAGGCATGCACTTCCGTTTTTCGTGCCCACATACGTCCTCACAAAACGGTAAAGCCGAAAGAAAAATACGAACAATCAATAATGTTATACGTACCCTATTAGCTCACTCGTCCACACCAACCAATTTTTGGCATCATGCCCTCGTAACCGCTACCTACCTTTTAAATATTATACCCACCAAAATTCATAATTTTCAAACCCCCACCCAACGTCTATATCACTGTCTTCCCACCTACGAACACCTTCGTGTGTTCGGGTGCATTTGATATCCCCTTATTCCTCACACCACTATTCACAAACTAGCCTACCGTTCCTACCCGTGTGTGTTTCTCGGTTACCCCTCCAATCACCGTGGATACAAATGCCTTTATCTAAAACCCCCTGAAAAATTACCATCAATCGACACGTTCTTTTTGATGAAACCATTTTCCCATTCCACAAATCTTACAAACCAACACCTACAACCTATCAATTTCTTAATGATCATATAAATCCATATTTTCAGCTCACCCATACGAGCCTCCCACATGACCCACCTGACCCTCCCAATCCGTCGCACAATACCACCCCACCCTTTTCTCCTCAGTCCACTACCCATACACTTTCCTCCCCTACGGCCCAAAATTCTTCGGCCCATTTTCAATCCAACACCAATACTTCCCCTACAGTCCACTTCCCCATACCTACCTCCTCTCCGGTCCAATCCCCAACCCATAATCACTCATTGGCCCAACCTGATCCTTTCACTAACACCACTCAAGACTCGGCCCCCACTCCAAACAACCCACTGCCTAACCCGTCACCCGACCACGTCTCACCACCTCGGAACCCCGACCTAATTCCGAACCATCCACCTCTACCCCCCACTCGTACCATACATACTCGTGCTATGTCAGGTATATCTAAACCGAAAAAGCTTTTTAACCTTTCAACCACTACTATCGTACCGATACCCAAAACTCCCAAAGATGCTTTGTCTAACCCGGAATGGTTTAATGCCATGCATACCGAATTTAATGCCTTAATTAAAAACAAGACTTGGGATCTTGTCCCGAGACATCCTGACATGCATATCATTCGTAGTATATGGCTCTTTCGTCATAAATACAGGTCCGATGGTACACTCGAGAGGTACAAGGCACGCCTTGTCTGTGATGGTAGAAATCAGGAGGTGGGTGTTGATTGTGGGGAAACTTTTAGTCCGGTTGTTAAACCGGCTACGATTCGGACAGTTTTAACATTGGCTCTAACACAGTCATGGTCTATTCACCAGTTAGACGTCACTAACGCATTTTTACATGGAAATCTAACCGAGACTGTGTACATGTATCAACCGATGGGATTTCGAGATCGTGACTATCCTGATCATGTGTGTCTTCTTAAAAAGTCACTTTATGGGCTTAAGCAAGCTCCGAGGGCGTGGTACCAACGGTTTACAGATTTCGTCACATCCATGGGGTTCACACAAAGCCGATGTGACAACTCTCTTTTTACTTATCATCATGGCAGTGACATTGCATATCTATTGATATATGTAGATGATATTATTCTCACTACTTCATCCGATTCACTACGTGTGAGACTACTGGGCAGCCTCGCAGCTGAATTCGCCATAAAAGATCTTGGACCACTCAGCTACTTCTTGGGTATTACAGTTTCTCGTACCGGTAATAAGCTGTTTCTCTCGCAACAGTCGTACGCTTTGGACATTGTCAACCATGCGGGTATGTCTACTTGTAACCCGGTCGCCACCCCTGTCGATACAAAACCAAAGCTTGGTGCTCAATCTAGCGTTCCGTTTGATGACCCCTCATTATATCGCAGTCTTGCGGGTGCACTTCAGTATCTCACATTCACTAGGCCCGATATCAGTTATGCCGTTCAACAAATATGTATTCATATGCATAATCCTAGCATTGAACACTGGCAGGCATTGAAGCGTATTATACGATACATACGCGTCACAGCAACCTATGGTCTTTCTCTATCTCCGTGTGCGGCCATCTCTCTCCGGGCTTATACCGATGCTGATTGGGCAGGCTGTCCGGATACACGTCGCTCTACATCGGGGTATTGTGTCTATATGGGTCAAAATCTATTGTCCTGGTCATCGAAGCGACAGTCTACCATTTCTCGCTCCAGTGCTGAAGCAGAGTACCGAGCAGTCGCAAATGTCGTTGCTGAAGTTTGCTGGCTTCGTAACCTTCTTCTCGAGTTACGTCGACCCCTCTTCACTGCCACTTTAGTATACTGCGACAATATAAGTGCTATCTACTTATCCAGTAATCCGGTTCAGCATCAACACACCAAGCACATAGAACTTGATATTCATTTTGTGCGTGAACATGTTCAACGTGGTACCATACGGATACTTCACACGCCTACTCGTTTACAGATTGCTGACATCTTCACTAAAGGCTTACCTCGAGTATTATTTGATGATTTCCGCTCCAGTCTCAACATTCGCCCACCTCTTGCTTCGACTGCGGGGGTGTAATGGAATATCCCTTATGTAAATAATAGATATGATTTTGTTATTATCTTTGTATTTACTTGTTCCCTAAGCTAAGGGATTTACTTGTTCCCTAAGGGATTGTATCTTGTATATATTTAGAGGTATCAATGAAAGAGAATTCCAATTGAGCCATAATATTCTTTAGTAATGTCATCAATTTGAATGGGGCGAACCATGTTATTAGGTAGTTAGTTCTCTACTGACATCAACGAAGGATCTCAGTAAAGAGAGGTAGGTCTCTAGGTATAAGGTGTTGTTGCATGGTATCTTGTGTCAAGCTAGGGATGGCAAATGACGTCAGGAACCGACTCCACCACTGCCTAACTGGTGGTTAAAGCCATACAACATATTTCATATATCATCATCAGATTCATACACCAACTTAATTATGCCATCCTTCTTCGACTCAAACGTTATTGAATCCATGTCTCGTACACAAACATTTAGCATGCACATTTCAAGAAACTTACATTATACTTCTTTAATTTTCCCATCCATCAACGTACAAACAAAACCAACCAACGTATTCACACTTGATTTGATCACATAATCTAAATGATCATCAAGATAAACCAAACGCCTAGTTGAATTCATCAAAATATGCAAAAACCCAAGCAACCCCACTTAGCATTGTAAGCCGACTACAAAAAAAGGTCAAAAGAAGTCATTACAGTACAACAAAATACTTTCCCGAAAACAAAACATATAATCATTTATATCAATTCTTTTTCATAGCCAATATAAAATAAAACCAGAAGATCGTAAATACCATCTTAATTTTTACATGCTTCCATATAACAATAACACTTTCAGATAAAAACGAAGTTATGTTTGCCTTATAATGGGCTTTAATCCTATAAGCTAAACTAGTCCATAATTTCGCATTAGTTAGTGATTAAAACCAAGGAAACGTGTACTGAAGGGTTTGGAATGCAAAAAGCGTAAAAACAAAGGACTATTCATAAAACTTTCCCAAACACACAAATATTCCAGGATGGCGCACATCACCCTTCCTAGATTCAACACGCTGACGTGTACGGCCCAGATCTCCCATCCATTTCCAGCTTAGATCTGATAGGTCGCCACCCCCCGCTTTTCCCCTTTCAATTTCTCCCCCTCTTCCATTACTTCCTCTGCTCTCGATCCACTCGATCCCCTCTCCAATTTTCCCATTTCATTTATATCGAATCAATACACAAATATCACATATACATACACATATCATATCATATCAATCTCTCACCCTCCATATTATTCTAATCGCATATTCCGATAACTAATTTCACATTTAGGGCTCCGTAAAAACCCCAAACCCTAGCTTTTGTTCTTCCTTGATTCTTCACTCATTCTTCCATAATCGTGTAATTTTAATCGTAATCGTAATCCGATTCGAATCCATCGGAACAATTACTACTACTACTATTATTATTATTATATTATCATCATTATTATTGTTATTGTGATTGTTGTTATTAAGAGGATTGTAATTGTAATTGTAATAGTAATAATAAATGGTGAAGGAATTAATGGTGTCTGTAGATGTGGATGTAGAGGAAGGTGAGATTTCGGATTCGGCTTCGGTTGAGGAGATCAGTGCGGAGGATTTTTCGGCGAAAACTCCGGTTGACGATTGTTCGAAACAGCAGGTGCAGCAGGTGCAGCAGCAGAAGAAGGTGTGGACGATGCAGGATCTGGTGAAGTACCAGAACAAGTATCAGATGAGTAGGAATTATGCTCCAGGGTTGTATAACTTTGCTTGGGCACAGGCTGTGCAGAATAAGCCACTTGATGATTATTTGAAAAATTTGAATACTGGTAGTGGTGATGGTGGTGATGTTAATGTTGATGTTGATAAACAATTGATGCAGTTGAATGGGAATGGGGATGGGGATAATGTTGGGGTGAAGGAGGAGAAGATTGTAGTGGATATAAGTGGTGATGATGGGGATAGTGAGAAGGAGGAAGGGGAACTGGAAGAAGGTGAGATTGATTTAGATGTGGAGGTTGTTGGTAAACAAGGGGGAGAGGGTGATGTTGAGAAGTGGATTAATGTGATTCGGGTCGGGTTAGAGGGTATAACGGTTAATGATGCGAATAAGTAAGATATATAATGACTGATTTGATTAGTGAGGTTTTTGATTGTTTGGTTTAACGGGTTGATGTTTTGATTGTAGATCGTTTAATGGAGTCTGTTCTAGGCTCGAGGATATGCTGGATAGTTTGTCGACATTGCTTTCGGAAAATTCTGTGTTGAATAAAGATGAGTTGGTTCAGTTGGCATTTGCTGCTATTCAGTTAGTTAATTCGGTAAGATTGGTTTAAAGAATTTGTTAACCCTCCCAACGCGTGGGTCGTTATCGTTATTGTTATTCCCACACATATAGATAGGTGGCTAAGAAGTGATTGATTGCAGGTATTTTGTTCCATGAACCAAAATCAAAAGGAACAGAGCAGGCACATAATGTCGAGGTTTTTTACCTTTTCTTATATTGAGATTTTGAATGTTTTTGTTCTTTATTGTTGTATGAGTTCGTTATCATACTTTTTGTGATGCATATTTTTACAGGCTGCTGACTAATGTGAAAAGCCGTATGGCTGTTATGTTCTCCTCTGAACAAGTGAAAGAGGTGCGGTTTAAAGCAAGGTCATTTGAGTTTGAGTATATTGTAGTGACATAATATTGATTATATTTGGTTCCAACAGGTAGAGAACATGTTTTTGTCATGTAACTTGAATGATGTTTGTTCAAGTAATAAGGACAATGTGAAGGAAGAAGATACACCGAATCATGTTAATCAGAAAGCTGTTTCCATAAGTGAGGAATCTATCTTAAATGCAATGCCAATTGAAACTTCAGATGAAAACCCTAAGCAATCTGAATCTTTGAAAACACAAACATCTACTTCTAAGAATAGAATACTGCTTCCACTACTAGATCTTCATAAGGATCATGATGTCGATAGTCTTCCATCACCTACACGCGAAACAACAAATCCTTTACCTTTCGGCAAAGCACTTTTTGTCGGTGATGCAGAAATAAGACCCGAATGGCCCACACCTACCCCACGTGCAGTGCAACATCGCTACGAAACTGACGCTCTAAAGGCCGTTTCTACATATCAACAGAAATTTAGTCAAGGCTCATTTTTTCCGAATGATCTTCCAAGCCCAACCCCTTCTGAAGAAAGCGGTGATGCCGGTGGTGATTGTGGTGGAGAAGTTTCCAGTTTCTCAAACGTTCAGAGTTCAAGTATTTTAGCTTCAGCTACAATAGAAAAACGAGATACTTTTAGCGTTCCTGAAAGACCTAATGTGCAGTTACTTGCAAATGCTAGGAATGCTGCACCTGTGTATTCCACGTCTAGTTCTGTGACTAGGGTTCCGAATAAGACACGGGACCCGAGGCTCCGGTTAGCCAAGCCTGAAAGCTTGTCGGATATCAACAAAGGGACGTTATCATTCTCCGGTAAACAAACTACGATTGAACCGCTTGATTCAAGGAAACAGAAGACTTTCGATGAGCCTGTTTTGGTAGATGGTCCTGCATCAAAACGGCATAAAAACGAATTTTCCGATTCTGTTAATCCCAGGAATAATGCTGTGGCTGTCCCGCAAACTAAAGGCTTAGAAAATGCTGTAACCTCTGCTTTGCCTACTACCAGTGGCGGGAATGGTGGGAGTGTGCATATTCCTGTTACAGGTGTCAATCCCGCCACAGCGTCCTTGCAATCTATTTTGAAAGATATTGCGGTGAATCCTACAGAGTGGATGAATTTAATCAGCATGGAGCAACAGAAGTCGGTTGATCCTGCGAATTACGCGACACCATCTTCAAGCCAAAGTTCTCTTTTGGGTTCCGTGCCAATGACTACAGTTGCCTCTCAACCGTTGGTAGTTGGGAAAAGATCAACAGCTGATACGCAAATACCGCATACAGCTTCAACGGTTAGCGTTTTCTCATGTTCTTATCTTTTTCATTAAATTCCTGTTATCGTACTTTCTCATGTTATGGTCTTTTTGCTATACCTGCTTTCTATCAAAAAAATCACTTGGACCGTTCATGTGTTGTATTTCGAAATCTTTTTGTTGTCTGGGTTCTATGTATTTATGTTCTTTCTTCTTTTGATGTTTTGCAGGATGACTCAGGGAAACCAAAAATGAAACCCCGTGATCCTCGTCGTGCTCTGCACAATAAATTCTTACAAAAACAAGAATCAGTCACTAAGTTATCAACTGTTGATGGTACCAAAGGAATTTTAAAGCAAGCAGATCCAAGAGTCTCATCTCAACCTATATCAGCACCAGATATCACCCGTCAATTCACCAAGAACTTGAAAAATATTGCTGATATTGTATCTACATCCGTGAGTTCATCTGTTCAGATGCCTTCATCACAACCAGCTCAAGTCCACCCAAGTTTTGTAAACATAAAAGGGCCACCTTCACATCCAGTCCGCCTTCAGAACGGGAACGGGCCTGCATCTGAAGAAGTTGCTTCTGGCCAGGGCCCATCTCAACCGCAAAACACGTGGGGGGATGTTGAGCAATTTTTTGGAAGGTTTGATGATCAGCAACGGGCTGCTATTCAGAGGGAAAGGTCAAAAAGAATGACGGAACAGAAAAAGATGTTTGCTGACCGTAAATTATGTCTTGTGTTGGATCTTGATCACACTCTTCTCAATTCAGCTAAGGTAGTGACTCCTTCTGTTCTGTTTTCTGTAAATTGATTTATAAGAATTCCGTAACGTTAAACTTAATTGGTATGCCAATGCTCCCAGTTTTCAGAAATCGAACCTGTGCATGATGAGATGCTGAGAAAGAAAGAAGAACAAGACCGTGACAAGCCACACAGACATCTCTTTAGATTTCCTCACATGGGTATGTGGACTAAACTTCGGCCCGGGATTTGGAACTTCTTGGAGAAGGTAAATGCTTTATCTAATAAAAAAGTTTGGAGTAAAATGCCATTTTTGTTCTCTGAGGTTTGGCCAGTTTTGCGACTTTCGTCCAAAGGTTTGTTTTTCTGCATCTGGATCCAAAAGGTTTGAAATCTTGCCATTTTCATTCAGCTCGTTAACCTCATCCATTTATCTTCGTTAAGTCAGAGGTATTTCCGTCTTTTTTGTTAACTTAAAGGGCAATTCGGTCTTTTTTAGAGGTATTCGGTCTTTTTACCTAAAGTGAAAAAGACCGAATTGCCCTTTTAGTTAGCAAAAAAGATGAAAACATTCCTAACTTAACGAAGAAAACGGATGGAGTTAACAAGCCGTATGAAAATGGCAAGATTTGTAACTTTTTGGATCTAGATCCGGAAAAACAAACCTTTGGATGAAAGTCGCAAAATAGGTCAAACCTCAGGAACGAAAATGGCATTTTACTCCAAAGTTTGATAACTTAATTCACAAAGTTTTCATGTTAAAACCTTTAATCAATTTTTTCCCACACCCCAGGCTAGTAAGCTTTACGAGCTTCATCTTTACACGATGGGGAACAAACTTTACGCTACAGAAATGGCCAAAGTTCTTGACCCAAAAGGAGTTCTATTTAACGGGCGGGTTATTTCAAAGGGCGATGACGGTGATAACGTTGACGGAGATCCCAAAAGCAAGGATTTGGAAGGGGTTTTGGGTATGGAGTCAGCCGTTGTAATTATAGATGATTCTATAAGAGTCTGGCCTCATAACAAACTTAACTTGATAGTTGTAGAAAGGTATACAACTATACATAACCTTGATTTAAAACATAGTTTGTTTATTTTTTTAAATATATTAATATTTGTATTGCAGATATATATATTTTCCATGTAGTAGGCGACAATTTGGCCTTCCGGGTCCTTCTCTTCTTGAAATCGATCATGACGAGAGACCAGAAGACGGGACTTTGGCATCGTCTTTGGCGGTAAAAACATCTCATTCTAAGTTTTCTTAAAAGTATTATATTTGCCTTTCTCTAACATTGCCTACTTGTTGGTCGGAATTTAGGTTATTGAGAAAATACATCAACTTTTTTTCTTGGAAAAGTCTTTAGATGAAGCCGATGTTAGAAATATACTAGCATCAGAGCAGAGGAAGATTTTAGCGGGGTGCAGAATCGTATTTAGCAGGGTCATCCCTGTGGGCGAAGCTAGCCCACATTTACATCCTTTATGGCAGACAGCCGAACAATTCGGTGCTGTTTGCACAAATCAAATCGATGAACATGTCACACACGTGGTTGCCAATTCTCTTGGCACTGATAAGGTACTTTATTATTGTTTTTAGAGTAAAATGCCATTTTTGTTCCCGAGGTATGGTCTGTTTTGGGACTTTTTTTCTAAAGGTTTGTTTTTCCGCATCTGGATCCAAAAGGTTTGAAATCTTGCCATTTTCACCCGGGTCGTTAACTCCATCCATTTTCTCTGTTAAGTCGGGGGTATTTCTGTCTTTTTTGCTAACTTAAAGGGCATTTGTTCTCTGTTAAGTTAGCAAAAAAGATGGATATACCCCTGACTTAACGGAGAAAAATGGATGGAGTTAACAAGCCGGACGAAAATGGCAAGATTTCAAACCTTTTGGATTCAGATGCGGAAAAACAAACCTTTGGATGAAAGTTGCAAAACTGGTCAAACCTCAGGGATGAAAATGACATTTTACTCTTGTTTTTATCATTGTATTTTCTAACTGATATTATCACTCAAAATACTACAATGGTTACGGGAAGAAACTTGACTTAGTTGCATTCATGTTAGGTTAATTGGGCACTTGCTACTGGTAGACCTGTGGTGCATCCTGGCTGGTATGAATATCTTTGTTCCCCCCATGAAAAACAAGTTTTTTTTCAGTTTGAAATTAATTTAATTTGTGCTTAAATAAATTAGGGTGGAGGCGTCGGCATTACTTTACCGGAGAGCCAACGAACATGATTTTGCCGTCAAACCTTGAAAATCTCCATTTCTATTCGGGGAAATGATTTTGGTCTCTTAAAGTTAAAAATAGGTGACGGTAACTTAATATTAGACGAAGAAACGCGCCGCCACCACCCCCACCTCCTCAGACGCGCTGCTGACAAATTCCAGTTAATGCGCAAAATTAATTGTTTCAAAGATGGCCTGATTGGTTATTTTTGAAACAGGTGGAGTGACGGAAAAAACTGAGGGGAGCCTCGGAGGGACTGCAGATGAAGTTGATAGTGTGGTGATGGTGACAAGCTGGAAGAGCCCCTAATTAATCAAATATTTAAACAAATAAAATTGAAATGCACAAATAAAATGCGTGGTTTTAAATTCAAATTTAAGGAATAATAATTTTGGAAACGGTTTTTGGTTGAACTGATAAAATTGAAATACACAAGTATGATTGCCCACCTCAAGTTGGGTAATGTGTGGGGTAGTAGAGTAGGGTTCATCTCACATTCTCACCCGCCTCTGTATTGTTAACCACGCGGTCGGAGAATCGGGCGGAGGTTAGTAGATTGCAGTTAGCAGAAAATAGCTGGAGGTATGACCAGCTGTTTGAATCATGCGTTTAATGTTGCTACACATTCTTGATTAGGTGATGAGGTTAGGTTGTGATTAAGGGTGTGATTTGTACGACAAAAGGATTAAAAAGGATGTGTACTGAAGAGGTATGGTGATGTTCGTTTTGTACCTAAATACTGACGACTTTGAAAGACAAGGCAGCCACTGAAGGTCCTAACTTCAGATTCTCTCTGGCGGCATTCCAAAAACCACAAATAAACTCGTTCGATGGGAAGTTTTCATTTGTTTCGTCTTTTCGACCAGCCGCTAAGGCCCAGGGCCCAGGCTTCAACCTGCATATAACCATAACTGATTTACGGACGGTCACATCAGCATTAGCATAATGCCCAAATTAATAAAAAGGCTTACAGGTTTACACAGACGATTACTTGTAGGAACATGTCTAATATGAGATGCATCTCTTAGGAAGTAATGTTTAGTTAACATCATTTATATATAACTAGACGGTAACCACTGTTAAAAAAATTAAAACTGCAACTTTGATGCCTCTTTATTGTGAAACCATCTGACTCAAGAGACAAAACAGTTAGCAAGACAGTGGAATCACAAGAACAGTAAATACACATGAATATAACATAGTTTGGTTGACCAACGTAATTAGGCTACGTCCATAAATGAACTTTAAATTGATTTTATACCAATTTCAATGTCAGTGAAACTATTTTACAGTTATAATCAAATGTTTATTTATAATTGCTAGAATGTGAGAATCGCTCAAGGGGTCACAAACATTCTATTGAGACTCATCCCATCGGCCCCAAAGGTTCGCCCCTCCGTCCTATACGTAGCACAAGTGTGGCTCATCCAACCTCTGATACGACCAATATTGTTTGTTTCATTCACAAGAAGCTCACATATATGTTTTTCGTTGTCGGTAGAGACTTCTCAGAAGGTCACTCATTTTTATCTTACTCTCACCTGAGCATGTTTAACTGTGAAGTTTTCATCTTCTCTACAACTATTGCGTCCAAAAACTATTGCGTCCAAAACGTGCTCTTGATATTTGAGGTGGGGCCAATGGCGGATCCAGAGTTCTTTGTGAAGGGGACATAAAATGAGTCATTTCAAATCAAGTCGGGTCAAAATGGGTTGGCTAAAAACAAATCGGGCCAAAATGGGTTGGCTATAATAAAACTACTCATATTTATTGGAATATTGGATTTTAATAGTCTCAACTATTTATCGTTGGTCGCCAACAGAAACTTCAAAAATAACCATTGGCAGTCCAAACTATTAACATATTGGCCTCCAATGGATCTTGATTACCAGAACCCCAACATCGCTAGTCTCCGGTCGCCAGAAAAACGTTTTTTGCCAGAAAACTCTTTTTTTGGCTGGAAAACTCGATCTTTTCATCCCAAACCTCTTTGTAACCAACCTTATTACGGAACTTTAGGAACCTTTTTGTTGTATAAGATCCATGTATCGAGGTCGTGGGAAACTCTTTTTCACCGAAAAACTCCTTTTTGGCCGGAAATTTCAACATTTTCATCCCAAACCTCTTTATAACCATAGATCGGACCTATAGGAACCTTTTTTCGGGACAAAAACATTTTTCCGGCGACTAAAGACTAACAGCGTTAGAGTTTTGTTAGTCAGGGTCCATTGGAGGCCACTATGTTAATAGTTGAGACTGCTAGTAGTTATTTTTTTGAAGTTGGAACTGTTGGCGACCAACGACGAATAATTGGATTTATAAAAATCTAATATTCCTTATTTATTTAATAATAAGAAGATTATGACATAATTTAATTATACTCAAACTTGTATAGAAAAAAAGGGCATTGAAATTTAATAATCCTAACTTTAATCTATTGACTAAGATTAATCCCAAGTAAGGAAATGTTTAACGACAATCCTAATTTTGAACGTATTTTCCTTTAATGGTCCCATAGTTTTGAATGTTAATCTAGTAGTTATTGATGAAGTAGCATGCCATGTCATCAAAAGTTATTTTTTCTATCACATAAGCATATTAAGACATCAAAAAGTTAAAGTTTTTGCCGCGTAAGCATACCATGTCATGTCAATAAAAAACTAATTGGGTTAACATTCAGTTAGTATGCAATCTATATATGATAAAAAGAAAACTGAATGAATAGTGATTTTTTTATTCTTTATTTGATTTTTTTTTTATATATGGCTCTCTCTGATTGAACCCTTACCCCTTTATATAACCATCTCAAGAGATAAAACAGGGGAAAAAAAAGGGTGTGGCGGTGACCGGAGGGTCACCACCGTTTCTCCACCGCCATGACGCCACCGTGTCTCAACCACCGTGACCACCACCGCAGTCACTTTGCCCAACAAGAGAGAGAGAGAGAGAGAGCGCTTGAAAAGAGAGAAAGCGAAATCGTCAGAGAGAAGAGAGACGGGCGGTGGCCGGAAGGTCACCTGTCACCACCGTTAAACCACCACCACGGCAACGACGTCGCTGTGGTGTCTCTTTTTTGGGGTTTTTGCCTCGGGAGAGAAAGGAAAAAAAGGAGAGAGGAGGGTCAGGGGAGGTCACCGGAGGGTCACCGCCGTCTCGCCACCACCTCGATAACCATCATGTTTTCTGTTTTGTTGGGGGTTTTTAACCTCCGTACGACCATCGCTCTTTCACTCTCTATAAATCTCTGTTATCTCTCCCGACGATTGGGACATGAACAATGTTTTTGTTCTTGGTTTGTTCCGATTGACCTATTTGGGTGATCATTGCTTCTTGAGACCTCTTTAGTTGCGATGATTTTCAAACCCAACAATGATGTTGGCTTGCCGTAGCGGCACTGAGCGGGTTCAACGACGATGATGGTCTTTTCAGATCTGAGTCGATTTATATAGTTTGGTGTGTTTTTTTAAATCAATCTATTTGTAGTTTTTGCTTCTGCAATTTTGAATGATGTGGTTGTTAGTTGTTGCACTTGAAGAGGATATTTGGTCATTGTGATTAGGTTCTTTACTGGCTTTTGCTTCTTTGAAGTTCCAATGGTGTATTGGCTTTTGTGAAAGTTTGATGAAAAGGCAGTTTTTTACTTGGTGATTGTGGTATTGATAGTGGTTATGAAATGCCATGCTTTTTTATGTTGGTGCTGAAAAGCATAGACTGTGTATGTTGATTTATTGTGGATTTGAAGTGTTTTCCGGCGATGATGTTAGCTTGCTACTTGGCGTGGTAACTCCGGTTGCAGCCGTAGCGGCACTGAGCCGTATTTTGTTGTTACCGGCGATAATGACGTATCACTCTAAGCCTATTTCACTTTGTGACAACAATGATAATAACTTTTAGAGTTAAATGCTTGGTTGGTCCCTATGGTTTGCAAAAAATTCATACTTGGTCCTAGTGGTTTACTAATTACATGCGTGGTCCCAAAAGTTGTCAAAAATGAACTCGGTTGGTCCCCTGACCTAACCTTTGTTAAATTTCTTAGTTAACTATGTGTGAAATGACTATATTACCCCTGGACAATTAAAAGAAATAAAAAAAAAGAGTTAAATCCTTGGTGAACAACCCATCTTTTTCAGCCCACCCTCATCATCTTCTTCAACAACTCCCCCCCCCCCTCTTTGTTGACCACCATCAGCCATCATCTTTCTCAAACACTAGAACTTAAACCTGATATATGACTGTTGATTATAGAGTAAAAAAATCTAATTCAATTCAAGCTTCATATCAAAGAATAACGAGCTGAAAACAAAAAAAATAAAAAAGGATTTACGAATATAGCAGATGCAGTCTCAGTAGATTCTCCATCAACTCTCACGACAGTACTACTGGAATCAGCATAAAACTGATGCACAAACTCCAGCTGTTGCTGAAGCACCTGATAATACTACTGAACAAAGTATGAATCGACCTAAACACAAATCAACAAACAAACAAACAATCAATGAATCACAAACAATCACTATCAAACAACAAACACACCATAACTTCATCAATTAACACTCTGCAAAACCTAATCCATACCTGCAATGCAGTAACCGGAGAAGAAGCGTACGAATTCGCCATCAAAATTATTATTAAACCTCACAACTCACAGTACCTAGGGTTTCAAACTTTCACAACGAACACATAGAATTATAGAACTTGTGAAATCACGTAACGGATTGAAGTGATGCCGCAACGGATTGAAGTGATGACGTGTGGATTGAACCGATGATGTGTACGGAGGCGGATTGCGGTGGTGGCTGATGATGGCTGATGCCTGATGGTGGTCGACAGAGACAGAGGGGGATTGTTGAAGAAGACGATGAGGGTGGGCTGAAAAAGATGGGTTGTTGACCAAGCATTTAACTTTTTTTTTTATTTCTTTTAATTGTCCAGGGGTAATATAGTCATTTCACACATAGTTAACTGAGAAATTTAACAGAGGTTAGGTCAGGGGACTGAAGGGGTAAGGTCCCAAAAACCTCATAAAAAGGATTTGGACCATACCACAAACTGACCTTTCTAGCCTTTTGACCTTGCGCGACCGCGCACCGGTCCTACTAAAGGAACAAAGAAATCAGTAAATTACAATCGCGCGCCTAAAGGATAACATAAGTCCTTGCGCTTTCTCCCATACAACAAAGGATTAAAAGAAACCTTTGTCCAATACTTCCGCCACAACGTCCAGACTTGGATATTATTTTACCCAGACTTGGGATTTATTCGTCTGCACCCACACAGCAAGGTGTCACATCAGATTACAACAGAAATCTTCTAGAAAGAAATACAATCATGCACTACCCAGACGGTTATAACCGTCTGGACACGTGTCATCACCATAGACAACCCTGAAGTCACAACGAATGCATGCAATTAGAGAGCAATCTCCACTTAGTCACTTTCCACGTGGCAATCCCCCAGCCATCGATCAGACCACGATCCGTGTGCATTCACATCGGATCGAGGTTAATCAACGTCAGATTAAAGAACTCTAAACGGAGGAAAAAGAACCGCTACGGCGTTAGGCATTTTCCGTTATCTTTTCAATAACGGGTTTTCCCTCCCAAACTCCCGGATATAAATAAGAGAACTGTTCAGGTATAAACTCAGAATACTCTCACTCTTCAAATACTTATCTTCTCCGATACCAATACTTATTCTCACGCCGGAGTCGGGTCAAGGAGAGAACCCTCTTCTCCCCTTGGCGAGGCTAACGGTGTTCTTTTTTGCAGAGCTACCGGAGAAGTAATTCCATTGCAACTGAATCAACCGAGGGAGAGCTAACCTTTTATGCGGATTCAAACCCCCTAACTATCTCGGTTCCGACCATTTAGTTGGTGTTTCTTCATTGGCGCCCACCATTTTCCTCAGTTTTTCTAGTTTCTACCTCGTTTTGATTCAGTCCAGTCTATTTTCTGTCTTTGCACATGGCAGAAAATTCGTCATCTCACCGACACCCTGGTCCTCGACCAAACATCGGAAACAATTTACCGATAGAAGGGATCGTAGAGGAAGCCTCAGACGATAATGAGGTTCAGTCTCATCGAGCAAATGATCCTGTTACCCCAGGAATGTTACCAGCAAATCCTGCACAGTCAATTTTACCACCAGGGGAAACCCCGATATCATGGTACGTCCGGTCTCAAGGAGCGTTAAACGCGGTATACTCACAGTTATGTGCTCAAACTGCTCCTGTAACCCAATCCCGGAGGCCGGGATCAAGAGCTCATGCCTCTCAGCGAGAAGAATCAACTTATGATGATACAAGCAGTTACCGAAGACAACATCATGATGAATCTCGTCCTCGTCAACGACAATCGGTGCATGATAGGTTGGGTTCCCAACGGGATACTCACACCGATGAATCCGATCGAACATACCGATTGAGTGAAAACACAAGCGTCTTCAACAGACTACAGCCAAACTATAACAAATGCAGGCCTCGAGCGGTTTACAACCCCGAGGCCGAGCATAACTATGATTTAGTTTATCGCCCGGACGAAGCGGCAGAAAACTCGAAGTTTATATTAGAGATAGCTTTGGCTCCGTTGGAACGGGCCAAGTTACCATCTAATGTTGGGAAATTTAATGGGTTAACCGACCCTGATGATCATCTAAGGGTATTCACCAGTGCAGGGCTGGTCGGTGGTTGGACCCTTCCGCTGTGGTGTCACTTATTTGTACAAACACTAACTGGCCCAGCGCGAATCTGGTTTGACAACCTACCAACGGGGCAGATAGAGTCGTGGAAGGATTTACGGAGAAAATTTCTAACACACTTCAGCCAACAAAGGCGGTCAAAACGTGATACATCCGACGTTATGAACATATGGCGTCGCGATGATGAGAATCTGGAAGATTTTATTACCAGATATAATAAGGAAGTGTTAGAGATCAGAGGTGTCAGTGAACAACTAATCCACGCACAATTTAAGTACGCGGTTAGGTGTGACGACATGGTCAAAGTGTTGTCAGGAACAGAAGGCCTTCCCACGAGTTGGGAAAAAATAATGGCGGCGGCCAAGGTTTATGCGCAGACTGAGAAAAACCTTACTACAAACAGGCCACCCCCACCACACAGTAGGCCAGCAGACTTAAGCGCAAATGGAAAGTACAAAAAGTCATGGCGCGAAGCATCAGGAAGCCGATCCGCGGAAGACACCCGCACAAACAAATTCTCTGCGCAAAAAGAGAACAAGTACGAAAATAAGGAGAGGCATTGGACTCCTATAACAAAAACCCCAGCGGAGGTGTTAAGTACTGAGGATCACCAATTCAAACCTCCAATTCCGATGAAGAGTAAACGTGGTCAAGACCCGTCGCAGTACTGCGAATATCATAAGGATAACGGGCACACCACGAACTCACACCATGGAAATCGAAAAGGCTCTCAAGAATGGAGAACTCACACATCTGCTCCAGAATATGCGCAAGGAGATTAAACAGATTACTCGAGGGGAAGAAAGCTCGAGCAAACGGGCTAAGACTTAAAGAACTCTGCATGTTCTCCGCGGAAAAGACATGACCCATCAAGAGCAGCGGAACTGTCAGGGAGTAAGTTAAGTTCTATTTAATTATCCAAAACAACTTTGTAACGCCTCTGAGCATTATCCATGAATAAAATTACAAAGTTTCTATTATTTTTGTATTTACAAAATGCATGCAATTCCTTTTCAGTAAGAGCAAAAACATTATGGTAGTATAACACAAAGCTCCATGCGCGGTCAGTGATCACATCACAAACGATCATAAACTCATACATGAGCTTCATACCAACCTTATTCGCCTTACTCAAAGTAAAAGAAATTGTACTCATGCAAGATATTGTAAAGACATACTAACAAAATAAATAGAAACATACTATGTTTGGCGTACAAATACGCCCTGAAAGGTTCAAGACACAGCAGTGTTTAAAACCCATGCGCCACAGCGCACCATCAAAACAAGGATCAACATCCTACATAGAAAAAATTGTTCAAATACAATTTCACCCTACTCTAAATCTTCTCCCTCATCCGGAAAGATTTCCTTAAGTTGCGCAACGTGATCCTCCGATTGCAGCGCCACGTTTATCAACTCCATCACTGGCAGTTGCAAATTATTAAACTCTGTCTTCATAGCAGCAAGTGCACTGGAAGTATCCACACCAGAAGTAGCAGACTTACTATCATCCCAGTTAACCTTTAAAGCACTATTCACATGTTGGGAGCATTCCGCATACCCTTGTGCATAACCATCTCGTCGCGCAGCAACCATCAAATTAGCAACAGTCTTATCCAATTCTTCAGAATTTAATACAGATTCAGCAACCTGTAATATCAGATAAAGGTAAGATCGAAGCAAACAAAGTGCATATAAAAACAAAAAGAAAGAAGGTACTTACGCAAGCAATCCCGCGATCTTTTAACCAAGCCATATCATTCTTCAAAGGTTCGAGCTCGCTTTCCGCCGAAACCCGCGCCATTTCCGAATTTTCCAGTTTCTCTTCAGCCTCAGATAAACGGCGGGAGGTTTCAGTTTTCTCAGAACGCGCAAGCTCCAAATCCTTCTTCAATTTTTCCTGGTCAGAAACCAAAGCGGTAAGTTCCTCTAATTCTTTATCTCTAAGGGCAAGAGTGGCTAAAGCTTGTACCTCCCGTTGCTCACTTCGCTCCCTATGAGATCGCGCTTCCTCCAACAAAGCTTCCATATCAGCTTTTTCTTTTTTTAATCTTTCCACTTCCGCATCTTGATTCTTCAGGTTTTCAACCTCAGCCTTGAGGTTATTTATGATGTTACGAAGGCTTGCCTTCTCGGCATTATCCTTCTCACAAATTCTCCTCCAATTTTTGCGCTCCTCAGACAAAAGCGCAGCTTCAGCTTCAGCTTTTCTTTTCCAACCGGAAACAGACCATTCCTCAGTCTTGCGCTCAGCTTCAAATTTAGCTTGCTCAGTCTCTAATTTAGCCTTTAACTGAGCCACATGTTTTTCATCTTTTGCAAATTTCCTTTGTGATGCTACAAAAGATGCTCGCTCTTTATGCATGCTATACCACTCACGCACTATGCGATGAGTAGTAGAAACATGAGATGCAGTTTCTGCAAGATAAGACTGATAGGTCTGTTCATAAGGCTGATTTTCCTGAAATTTAATCTCGCCAGGCGGAAGTATCCCCTGCAACCAATCTTGGCATACACGCCAATCCGAGAAAGTATCTCCTTTCTTCACATTCCAAACAGGAATATGAGGATCAACAGCATCCTTATCCGCATACATTCGGTAATAATACTCTCCTAAAGTTTCTTCTGGACGAATTGGAGATTGTTTCCCAACACCAGCAGAAGAACCTGCCTCCTCAGTAGCAACCTTTTCAGTAGGTTCAGGAACAGCTTCAGAAGGTCTGGGAGGAGAAGATTGGATTGCCTCGGCAGTCTCCTTTTCCGGTATCGGTTGATCATCATCTTTTACCACATTCGGCTCAATAATCTGTTCAATTCCTATGTTGATACCAACAGGCTCCTCAGCCTCAACAGTTTTCTCAACACCTTCTCCAGCTACCTCTGAAGGCTCCAACGGAGGGGTAACAGTAGCACGCGGTGGGGAAGGGGGAAGTTCGGTAGCAACCACAGTTGGTATGTCCACAGAAACAGGTATTTCTGGACAACAAAAGTATATAAAAATCATATCTGCTCAAAGGAAACAAAGAAAAGCAATACTTACCAGGAATGGGTTCTGAAACAAAAGCATCAAGGTTTCCTTTTCTGATAATTTTCTTCCTCTGCACTTTCTTGGGAGGCTGATCCTCCGCATCAGCATCAGCTTGTTTTCTCTTACCAGCTTTTCTTTGAACCAAGTGTTCGGGACTGGAATCCAGATCGATAGGCTCATTCGGGTTAGAAGGAGGAATATCAGTAGAATCCCTCGGTTCAGGTTTTGGTTCCCGCATGGTCACTACAGGAGCAAGACCCTCCAAAGAATCAGAAACCACCACATAATCACATCTGAAGACAGAAGAACGGCGCGTACCTTTCTTCTCTCCAGCATTTTTCGCCTTCAAAGGTTGACCTTTAACAGTCTCACTTCTCTTCGGCACGAAAGTAGACGTAGTTGCGCGTTTTTTCTTTTCAGGGCCTACGCCCAAATTCAACAATTCACCTACAAAAGCGCGAGACAGAAAATTACTCAAAGCAACAAAGAAAGGGAAAATAGATAGACTCACCAGCACCAGCTGCCAGTGGAACAAATAAGTCCGCGTCCTGCGGCAAAGCAAAGTTCTTCACAATGCGGTGATACCAGAATTCCTCTTCAGGTTTTTTCTTGATAGTTCCCATTTTTCCGCCTTCCCTCTTGAAGGCAACAACATACAGGGAAACAACTACATTGAAAAGAAAGCAGGTCAAAAAAAAAAAAAAAGAAAAAAAAAAGAAAAAAGAGAGAGAGGAACAGTGAAAAAGCCCCAAACTTACTATGACCATCCTCGGTGTACACGGGTTTATCATCACGTTCCATCTTCCAGTTCAGACTCATGCCTGCTCCGACTAGGGCCTTCTCCGGCAAAGCAATATTAGGAACATCCTTCAGGTCTTGGTACCAATTCTCATCAACAGGGGTCGAAACGGATTCAATCGGAACATCGTCCTTCCCTCTTAGCTTCATCTTCATCGGAATTACTCCAGCTTTAATGAAGAAAAATTTATGTTTCCAATCATGAAATGATTTTGGGGGCTGATGAAGAATTTTCTTCGCGGAAGCCCTCTGAACAAATGAATAAAACCCTTGGGTACAGTGCATCTGATGAAAAACCCTAAATCGGGGAACGGTTGGCTCCACATGCATGGTTCGACATACAAATTCGAAATGACGAACCCTAACCATACCAATAGGGTGAAGTTGGGAGATATGCAGATTATAGAATCCAAGAATTTCAAGGAAGAATTTCGTAACAGGCAATCGAAAGTTACCATCACAGAAAAAATCCCAAAAAAGGGTGATATACCCTGCCGGAGCACTCGCTGCCGTTTGCCCTTCTTCAGGATACAAGGCACCCCAGTTCTCCGGGAATTTAAGATTCTGGATTAAACCCTCAAAAGAGGCTCTGGGCCACTTCAATGGTGGAAGTTCAGTCGACATTTCTTCAACAAGATCCTCTTGACGTTCTCCGGTTGACATAAGCAGGGGAATAACGGAAAGTTTCTCTTGAGAACAAGGAAAGGGGAAAAGTTTTCAAACAAAACAATGATTACACAGAAGGGGTTACCCAAACGATTATATACCCATCGCAATAAATAAGCATCGGTAACCGTCGCAGTACTGTTCCGAGTATCACGATTACCCAAGCAACAGAAAAAAGCAGATGTCAGAACATACACGCGTTTACACGCGCGCGTGTAAGAAACGAATGGTAAAAAACAACTGACAATGACAGGTTGCCAAAATCAATTTACTGACACAACGTCAAGTCAAAGATTTTTTTTTTTTAAAAAAAAAAAAAAAAAAATTTTTACAAACTCAGTAAATTCAAATCTTCTCATAGAAGATTTCTTTTTTCGCGCCCAAAAACCATCTCCCTCTCATAAGTCCAGTGCTCCACTTATTTGCATAAGTACAACACTAGACTGGGGGGACTTGAAGGGGTAAGGTCCCAAAAACCTCATAAAAAGGATTTGGACCATACCACAAACTGACCTTTCTAGCCTTTTGACCTTGCGCGACCGCGCACCGGTCCTACTAAAGGAACAAAGAAATCAGTAAATTACAATCGCGCGCCTAAAGGATAACATAAGTCCTTGCGCTTTCTCCCATACAACAAAGGATTAAAAGAAACCTTTGTCCAATACTTCCGCCACAACGTCCAGACTTGGATATTATTTTACCCAGACTTGGGATTTATTCGTCTGCACCCACACAGCAAGGTGTCACATCAGATTACAACAGAAATCTTCTAGAAAGAAATACAATCATGCACTACCCAGATGGTTATAACCGTCTGGACACGTGTCATCACCATAGACAACCCTGAAGTCACAACGAATGCATGCAATTAGAGAGCAATCTCCACTTAGTCACTTTCCACGTGGCAATCCCCCAGCCATCGATCAGACCACGATCCGTGTGCATTCACATCGGATCGAGGTTAATCAACGTCAGATTAAAGAACTCTAAACGGAGGAAAAAGAACCGCTACGGCGTTAGGCATTTTCCGTTATCTTTTCAATAACGGGTTTTCCCTCCCAAACTCCCGGATATAAATAAGAGAACTGTTCAGGTATAAACTCAGAATACTCTCACTCTTCAAATACTTATCTTCTCCGATACCAATACTTATTCTCACGCCGGAGTCGGGTCAAGGAGAGAACCCTCTTCTCCCCTTGGCGAGGCTAACGGTGTTCTTTTTTGCAGAGCTACCGGAGAAGTAATTCCATTGCAACTGAATCAACCGAGGGAGAGCTAACCTTTTATGCGGATTCAAACCCCCTAACTATCTCGGTTCCGACCATTTAGTTGGTGTTTGCCTAAGTCTCTTACATCACTTGGTGAAGACAAAGTGTCTAGTGTAATACTTTTTATTTCTAATCTTTTCGCACTTTTTATTTGGTTTTGTATTAATGACTTTAATAACTAGTTGCTTATGTTGAATGTGATCTTTCCTTATCGTTTGTCCGTGGTGTCTTGGCATTATTTTACTGTCTATATAAAATAAAAGATTTTCACCATTCATATCTCCACGGTCTATATGGAGGTATGTTGGCTACCTGGTCGGGGGTTAAGGGAACGGTTTGGTAAAGGTCTTGCCATTGTTCAGCGTTTAGAGGTCCTGCAATGGACCTGGGTCAAATTTAGTAGGACCTCCTTCAATACTTAACGGTATTGGATGGCGGGGGTCCAAACTCTTTGATCCCCTCATAAGTTAACTACTATTAATACTATAACCCGGCTATTTAGGACTGTATCCCTGCTGACTCAGACTACTTAGTCGAGGGTAACGTCACCTCCAAAAGAGGGGCTTACCATAATTTGCATTAATAACTTAATTAATTATCTTCCAATAATCCACCCTTTTAGGATTGTATCCTTGCTGACTCAAACTACTGGGGTGAGGGTAACGTCACCTTCAAAAGAGGGGGCTACTACAATAACTAAGATAATCTCTTAAAATAGTGCAAAAGTGCGGAAATAATCAAAGGTTACACTAGATACGAGTCGGAACCAAGTGATTCATCTTGTCTATCTGTTTTTCTTTTACTTTTATTTTCAGCATTTTAGTTAGTTTTTATTTTTCTTATTTTAAAACATTTTTCTAAACTTTTTATTTTGATTAGACGTTGAGGATAAACCGGTACTAAAAGCACTTGTGTCCTTGGACGACCTCGGTATCTTGCCAACACTATACTACGCTCACGATGGGTGCACTTGCCCATATGTGTGTTTAGTGTTAGTAAAATATCGTGTTTTATAAATTTAAAACTTGGCTAAAAATAAGTGTTAAAGGGGCTTAAAATATACACCTAATATATATAACACTTCACACGTATCAAGTTTTTGGCGCCGTTGCCGGGGACACAAGGATTTTAAGAAAGCTTAAAATCGACGGCCTAATCAGTTTTTCAAAACCTTTTTAACGCGCGCATTTTTTTCTGCATTTTAGTTTAGATTTGCATTTACAGTAACCTGTACACGGGGCCGTGTTCACTGAACACGGGGCCGTGCTGCACATTTTCATAAAAACACCCAGTAACAGAAGCTTGAACACGGGCCGTGCTCACTGAACACGCCCCGTGCTCAACGAAATCAGTAAATTTAATTAAAACGCCCAGATACAGATTTTGTACACGGGGCCGTGTCCAGCCTCTGTTTCCGTTTTTATTTTTGTTTTCTGATCTCGAGACTTAGTTGTGGTCTGCTGAGTGATTCTTATGGATCAATACTCAGGAGGTTACAACTACACCTATGAGGAGGATGATTATAGGGGTAACTATTGCACTAATTGTAGAAATCTGCACTCGGTTCAATATAATCACTCATATCAACCATCAAATCCATACACCTACTATGAGGAGCCCAGGTACGAGCCATCAACTTCATACACATCATATGAAGACCAAAGGTATGAACCTCCTCCCTCATACTCATATTTTGATAAACCAAGGTATGAGCCTTCTTACTCATACTTTGAGGAACCAAGATATGAGCCACCACCTTCGTATGCTTACTATGAGGAACCATGACGTGAACAACCCACCTCGTATGAGTATTATGAAGAACAAAATTACGACCCTTATCCATCATATACTTACAATGAAGAACAATGGTGTGAACCATCTACTTCATATGGGTATTATGAGGAACAAAGGATCGAACAACCGGATTCAAGCTTTGAAAATCCCGATTCTTTTTCTATAACCGAAGTGACCGATAGGATATTAGAACACATTAGAGTTATCGATCGCTGTATAAAAGAATCTCGCGCAAGGGAAGAGGAGTCCCGCGCAAGAGAAGAATTAAAAAAGGAAGAGATAACTAAAAGTGTAAAAATGGAAGAACAAATAAGTGAAAAACCGACACATGAGTTAAACAACGAAAAAGGTGAGTCCGACAACGTTAAAATTCAAGAAGAGTCTAATTTTGAAGAAATTAATCTCTTGTCACCTTCTTTTGAAAATCATTGTTTAGTACCCACTCATGCTAAGTTTTTAAAAGAGTTAAACACTAACACTAAAATTGACGAAACGGTAAGTGTTAAGTTAACTGATGATCAAACCTCACTAATAAAAGAAGACCCATTTGAAATTAACATTACACCGGTTCCATGTTTCTTTCAAAATTCGTTTATTAGTAATGTCACAATTGATAAAGATCTTTGTGTTAACATAATGCCTAACTACATTTTCAAAAAATTAAGTATTAGTGATTTTTCTCCACTTCAAATACCCATTTTTCTATCCAATCGGAAAGTAATAAAATCAATCGGTGTAGTTGAGGATGTATTGGTTCAAACAAATCAATTGGTAATCCCGACCGACTTTGTCATCCTCGATGACGCTCTTCTAGTGTTGGGACGACCATTTGTAAAAACACACGAAGCTTTGAAAAACCGGAAGTACAACAATCTACCTCTTCAATTAGGGGCATTTAAAAAGAGTGTCGATCTTGAGCGATCAATGAAATATCCAATCGGCAATGACGACCCCCTAATTGAAGATGAGCCAGAACCACCTGATAAGGTGGGTCTAGCCAAGGACCCTTATAAACGTGGCGCACCACGGAGGCATTCCGCGGAACTATCCTTAGTTTAATTTAGATTAACTTTTATATTTTCTAGTTTAGTTTTAATTTTCAGGAATAAAACACACTCGGGATGGTGAAGGATACTAAGGGAAGCTTGAACCAACAACCCATGCACAAAAACAGAGCATCCCGACAATTTTTCTTCATTACAGCAAGTTCAGCACGGGGCCGTGCTCACCCCAACACGCCCCGTGCCCGAGATTCTGCAAAAAATGCCCAGTTCAGGTACCTGGACACGGGGCCGTGCTCACTGAACACGCCCCCGTGCCCAGCCTTCTGTTTACTTTTAGTACTGGCAGTCTGGACACTGGGCCGTGCTCAGCCAACACCACCCCGTGTTCAGCTACCCAGTACCATAAAATCTTGTTTTTAACCCACTTTTACACATTTTAATCAACCGAAAAACTTATTTTTGGGACACATTGAGGACAATGTGTAATTTAAGTGTGGGGGGATGCTAAAACCTTGAATTTTGCAAGTCCTAAATACAAGCCTTACACAAAACTCTATTGGAACCGCTAATCACCCCAATTTTTTTCAAAAATTTTCATTTTTTTACTTGTCTAGGTTTAATTTGGGAATTTCAAAATTCTAAAAAGGTTATATTTTTACAAATTTACAACCGATAGCGTCGTGATAAAAAAAACCAACATAAGAAAATTATGAAAAGGCATGACAAACTTAGTTAAAATTTGATTATATATACTTGATCACATAAAAACCCATTCCCACAAAAGTGAGTTTTGAGCCTTTATTGAGCATACAATTACATATCATTAGACTAAATGCTCATTTTTCGTTTCTTGTGTGAATAGCCGCTTGGTTCTTACGACTCTAGAACTTGCCATGACGATACATTCCCGGTCCTTACCAACTTAAACCCGAGTAAGTAAATGATGGAGGTATTAGGACTAACCCTTTTTATTTCTACACCATTATTTTTCTTTTTTTTACCACCTACCCAAAATCTCCCTAGTTAGCCCATTTGAGCCTAAACCTTTTCATTTCATAACCCAAACCAAACACCCTTTTACCCACCAAAACCTTTTTATTTTTAACCCTTTGTTTTAATAACAAGTTCGGTTTTTCGTATAACTTTTCAAAAAAAAAAAATTGTGTTGATGATGAAGCAAAAGAAAATAAACAAACAAGTTCATCAAAAATAACTTTGTTTGAATAATAGCTTCATCAAAATAAAAGTTACAAAAATAGAAAGTCTTACGAAAACCGACACTTGTTACGCTTTTCGCTTTTTTTCTACTAACCACTAACCCAACCACCTACCTTTAACCCAAGCCTAACCCTTCACCCACAAAGTCCTCTTGATATTTACAAAGGTATATAAGTTAAAAAGGAGGAGGATTGATTGCTTGGCAAGCTTATGGTAGGAGTAAGTTCCATGCTGCTCTCGAGCGATCTACAAATACATTTTCGGCCGAGTGTTGAGTGATCCCCGTGAGGTATGTGAACTTGTATATAAATAGAATTTTAAAAAGGCATGTTATGCCCTAATAAGTAATTTATCTTATGGAAAGTTTTAAATAAATCATGACGAATAGGATTGTAAATAAATAAAAATAAAACTAAATAAAAAATCTTGGAAATCCCGACACTCTGGGACAAGCCCAAAACCTTCTTTTCTACCCATTCCATTTGGGAGTGTAATAGCCACATATTAAAGAGTTTTGCTTGAGGACAAGCAAAGATTCAAGTGTGGGGGTATTTGATGTGTTCAAAATGCAACATATAAATTTCATCAATTGTGGCATAAAACTAACCTTTTTTTAGTACTAATGTTGGAAAAAGTGTGCTTTTGTCTTCCTTTTGTATTTTCAGGATTAAATGAGCTCAAATTAACAAAAGAAGCAAAAAGACATCAAAATCTAACATAAATACAAGAAAAAGAACAAGACGTGACTTGCCCGACCCCACGACAGCATCTTCCCAAGCAAAACAAGCAAAACAAGACATCAGAAGACTGAACACGCCCCGTGCTCAGCTAGCACGGGGGCGTGCCCAAGTGTCAGCAGAAAAGACAAAGTGTTAGAAGCTTCTATTGCCCACCACGGGGCCGTGCTCAGCGGACACGGGGCCGTGGTCAACTATAAGATTCGCACAATCCAGGCAAATCTTCATAGTACAAAGATTCTTCTGCATACGGGGTCGTGCTCAGCGGACACGGGGGCGTGGTCAACTAATAAGACAAAGCTGCATTAAATGAAGAAAGAGAGGATGTGGACACGGGGCCGTGCCCACTGGACATGGGGCCGTGCCCGAGCTTCTGTTCAGCCTATAAATAGGAGTGCTTGGCTCAAGCTCAAACCATCCCTTGGCACACCACCTCTCTCACACTTCACCCACCACCCACCACCACCATAACACCATCATCCACCACCATCATCCATTGTCCATCATAGAGTGTGTGAGTCGTCTCGGGATCCAAGATTGATCGTAAGAGTTCTTGACAATCAAGGCCATGTTTGCCTAAGTCTCTTACATCACTTGGTGAAGACAAAGTGTCTAGTGTAATACTTTTTATTTCTAATCTTTTCACACTTTTTATTTGGTTTTGTATTAATGTCTTTAATAACTAGTTGCTTATGTTGAATGTGATCTTTCCTTATCGTTTGTCCGTGGTGTCTTGGCATTATTTTACTGTCTATATAAAATAAAAGATTTTCACCATTCATATTTCCACGGTCTATATGGAGGTATGTTGGCTACCTGGTCGGGGGTTAAGGGAACGGTTTGGTAAAGGTCTTGCCATTGTTCAGCGTTTAGAGGTCCTGCAATGGACCTGGGTCAAATTTAGTAGGACCTCCTTCAATACTTAACGGTATTGGATGGCGGGGGTCCAAACTCTTTGATCCCCTCATAAGTTAACTACTATTAATACTATAACCCGGCTATTTAAGACTGTATCCCTGCTGACTCAGACTACTTAGTCGAGGGTAACGTCACCTCCAAAAGAGGGGCCTACCATAATTTGCATTAATAACTTAATTAATTATCTTCCAATAATCCACCCTTTTAGGATTGTATCCTTGCTGACTCAAACTACTGGGGTGAGGGTAACGTCACCTTCAAAAGAGGGGGCTACTACAATAACTAAGATAATCTCTTAAAATAGTGCAAAAGTGTGGAAATAATCAAAGGTTACACTAGATACGAGTCGGAACCAAGTGATTCATCTTGTCTATCTGTTTTTCTTTTACTTTTATTTTCAGCATTTTAGTTAGTTTTTATTTTTCTTATTTTAAAACATTTTTCTAAACTTTTTATTTTGATTAGACGTTGAGGATAAACCGGTACTAAAAGCTCTTGTGTCCTTGGACGACCTCGGTATCTTGCCAACACTATACTACGCTCACGATGGGTGCACTTGCCCATATGTGTGTTTAGTGTTAGTAAAATATCGTGTTTTATAAATTTAAAACTTGGCTAAAAATAAGTGTTAAAGGGGCTTAAAATATACACCTAATATATATAACACTTCACACGCATCATGTGTATAGGTGAGTTTGATTATCTTATACATGTTACACCCCAAAAAATTGATTAAAATGTAAAAGGGGTTCGAGTATACTCACGGTTTGCAAAGCTTCCACAAACGTGAGTTGATGAGACTTGAAGGTTTGGACACCAAAGTACAATGGGGAAAACGAAGGTGTGTGTTCGTGGAATTGATGATGGATTTAGATTCAAAATTTTAATTAATGGAAAGTATGTATACAAGGAAAATTACATCTTGTCTAGACACTAAATTTGGACACTTTGTTTTAGTGTGTTTTCATGGGTACCAATAACCAAATCACCCATTAGAATCCAATTTGAGGAATCAAAACAAGGATAATATCTACCATAACTCATAAAGAAATAGGTATATGAGCCTCATGTTTTCTCGAATAAACCTTAACTCAAGCCCCTCAACATGAAGACATAATATCCCAAGAAAACAAAGTAGAAAGAATAAGTATGATTGTTCTTACAAAACTCAGAAATTAATCCTAACTTTGGATCTTAAAATGGTGATGTACCAACTTGGTTTACCATGGTAAACTTGTGGTAACACTCCAAGAGGTTATCCAAGGAAGGAGAAACAAGAAAAGGTGAAGGAAGTGAGTTAAAAAATCACTTTTGCACTTAGAACTATTCTACCCAAAGTTGCATACACACTTGTTAACAAGTAGTATCCCCACCACAACTTAGGGATACTACTTGTTAACCAATTTTCTCACTCTCAATGGATATTACGCATAGCATACGCACTTCAAAGCTTCGCTACATCCTTTAAGGTTCTTTCTGATCATGACACCTCCCAGTCTCCCACCCCCAAACACCTATCCACTTTCACCTCCCACCTTCTCTGAACTCCATCACCATCATTAATAATGTTGCCGTTCAACCATTGAAGACTGCCTAGATCCAAGAAATTCTCCATCAAAATGCATACACTCTTTAATCTTATATCATTATGATCCTAGATCCTTTATCATTATGTTCGCTATATCTAATTAGTGTTTAGTCAAAGACAAATCCATTCAATTTCAATATTTAACACTTCTAATACATCGAAATAAAATGTAAACGAGCAACAAGTTGCGTTGCTAGTCCTTTTTGAATTGCAAAACTAAGTCTTTTAAAAACTAAAATTTTTAAATCTTTGATCATAACTTTTCTACGCATGACCCGTTGGACTCGACTAAGTAGCTCCAGAGCCTCAGGTGCAAGGAAACCAAAGATATCTTATGCAAATGGTATAAATACGTATTGGTTGTCAAGTCATGTACACTTTCTTGTGTTAGGTCACTTTACATGAAGTCGCTTTCAAAGCGGTCTGACCCACCGTAAAATCAACTTTTAAGGCGCGCTTCTTGATTAAATTTTTTATTATTCTCTTTTAAAAAGGTACAAGAATTATAAGCGTATTGGTTGTCAAGTCATGTACGCTTTCTTGCTTTAGGTCACTTTGCATGAAGTTGCTATTAAAGCAGTCTAATCCACCGTAGGATCAACTTTTAAGCCGCAGTTCTTTATTTAATTTTTTTATTATTCTCTTTAAAAAGATACAAGAATTATAAACTTCGTTATTTATTCCTCAAAATCGTATATTTCCACCTATTTTTTTGTCAGAAACTCAAGATTAGAGACTAAAACGTACAGCAGGAACCTTTATTGCAATCGAACTCAGAATACAAATGATCTGGTCATCACACATTGACTATTACAAACGAAAAATATCAACGTGATGATGTACAAAACCCTAAGAACTCTTACGAATAACTTGCAAGAGGAAAAGGAAACGCAAAGGGTGAAAAAATGAGAGAGCTGATGATAATGCTCTCACTAACCAGGGACTTAAGTAGCCGCAAAACCTAGAGGGCCTTCTAGACGATCAGCGTAATACAGGGCCTGGACTCCAAGCAAACCCAAAAGGCAGCCCAGCAACAAGCAGCCCAATGAAAGAACCGAAGACCTTGCAACAAAACAAAGGAGAATTAAAACATAACAAAAAAATACTAATAAGGTATTAAAACTATGACATGCTAATGTCTTTAACACCCCCCCCCTCAGTTTTAATACTAAAAGGATTAGAGAGACCCAGAAACTTACAAATTTTTTGATGATCAGCTGGTTGAAGACCTTTAGTGAAAAGATCTGCATACTGATCCAAAGAAGAAACACCAACATTTTTTACCATTCCAGACGTGATTTTTTCACGAAGGAAAAACAAGTCGATTTCAAAATGTTTAGTTTTGTCATGAAAGACCGGATTTGCTGCTATGGACAAAGCAGCAGAATTATCACACTTTAACTCAACAGGCAATTCAATTTTAACTTGTAATTCTTGTAACACATTTACCAGCCACATAACCTCGCCCAAAGCAGCGCACGTAGATCTGTATTCTGCTTCAGCAGAGGATCTAGATACGACGCTTTGTTTTTTTTGCTTTTCCAGGAAATTAAAGACTTTCCCAGAAATATACAAAAACCTGTAACAGATCTTCTACTATCAATACACTTTGCCCAATCTGAGTCCGCATAAGCGGACAACTCAAAACTATCACCCTTTTTAAACATTAAACCAGCACCAGGTGCTCCTTTCAAATACCTCAACAACTTGAATGCAATTTGAGAATGAGCCGAAGTTGGCTTATGCATATATTGAGAAAGGAAATGAACAGCATACGCTATGTCAGGTCTGGTATGGGAGAAGTAAATTAGTTTCCCAACTAGCCTTTGATATTCATTAACATTAACAAAGTTAGCTTCTTCTTTTTTACACAAATTTGTAACAACGTAGTTTGGTTCAACAGGACATGAAACAGGCTTACATCCACTCATACCAAACTCATTCAGCAAGTCCATACAATACTTTCTCTGAGATATACATATTCTTTCCTTAGTTTTAATAACTTCAATTCCCAGAAAAAACTTCAACAAACCCAAATCTTTAATTTTAAACTCAGATTGTAACAACTTTTTCACATTATCAATTTCTTGTTTGTTATTACCAGTTAAAATAATATCGTCCACATAAACTAACATAACAATGAACACATTATTATCAGATTTAATGAACATAGAATAATCACATTTTGACTGATAGAAACCAATTTTCAAGAGCACATTCACGAGTTTTTCATTCCACATTCGTGAGCTTGCTTTAACCCGTATAAAGATTTATTTAATTTGCAAACTTTATTATGATGGCAGGCATTCAAACCATCAGGCATAGTCATGTAAACTTCCTCTTTTAGATTTCCATAAAGAAATGCATTATTAACATCTAGTTGATAAAGAGGCCAATCATTTTGAACAGATAGGCTGATTATACACCTAATAGTTACCATTTTCAAAACCGGTGAAAATGTTTCATCAAAATCTATGCCTTCTCTTTGATTAAACCCTTTAGCAACCAACCTAGCTTTATATCTCTCGACTTCTCCATTTGATTTATATTTAACTCTAAAGACCCACTTACAACCTATAGGCTTCCTGCCTTTAGGAAGTTCAACAACGGACCAAGTGTTACTTTCATGAAGAGCACTAAGCTCTTCATTCATTGGATATACCCAATTACTATCCTTAACAGCTTCTTGATACGAACTAGGTTCAAGTATTTTATTAACATTAGAGGCAAAACACACATTATCAGGAGACAAGTTAGCATAACTAACAACTCTCTCATAACCAAATTTAACATTGCCTTCGACCACATAGTCACTAATTTTTTTAGGAATAGACACAGACCTAGTGGATTTCCTAGTGGTGGTATGAGTACCCTCAGGAAGGTTTGATTCTTCATTGCTATTACTGGACTCAACCCTCACAGGATTAGGTTCAGGTTCATCCACTTGTTAATTGCCAGCCATGTCATCACCAGAGGATGGCTGCTGAGTATCAACATGAGAAGTTGATTCACTTGAACTACTGTGTTGCTGAGTCACAGCAGCTGAATCAGTTTCCACCTTCTCATCATCATCGGGATTTATGTCACTTGAAGAATCATAAAGATAAAAAAAAATTGAATTATTTAAAGATTCAGTGTTATCTAGATCAGATTTTGAAAACAGGTTAGTTTTATAGGGAAAAACATTTTCATGAAAGCTGACATCCCTAGAGAAGGTGAATTTGTTTTGATCTAGACTCCAAACTTTGTAACCCTTTTTTAAATTTGAATACCCCATAAAAATACATTTTTCAGCTTTTTCATCAAGTTTATCAGGATTATTTAAAACAGTAAAGAAGCATAAGCAACCAAAAATCTTCAAGTGACTGAGAGAAGGTTTAAATCCAAAAAGTAACTCATAAGGTGTTTTACCATTTAACACAGAAGATGGTGTCCTGTTAATTAAGTACGAAGCAGTGAGAACACATTCAGACCAGAATTTTAAAGGCACACTTGACTGAAACAATAGAGCTCTAGCAACATTGAGTAAATGTCTATGCTTCCTCTCAACAATACCATTTTGTTGAGGAGTGTAAGCACAAGATGTTTGGTGAATGATCCCATGTGACTTAACAAAGTTGGACATTTGAGAGTTAACAAATTCAGTTCCGTTGTCACTCCTAAAAGCCCTAATATTTACTTTAAATTGAGTTTTCACAAGATTATAAAAACTTTGAATGTTTTCAAAAAATTCAACTTTAGATTTCATCAGATATACCCAAACGGACCTAGAATAATCATCTACAACGGTGAGAAAATATTTGAATCCTTCTATGCTTGAGACCTTATAGGGACCCCAAACATCTAAGTGAATTAAGTCACCTACTTTAGAGGTTTTGTGTTCACTTAAAGGGAAAGGGACTCTGTGTTGTTTTGCTTTATGACAAACTTCACAGGGATCAATATTAGCTATATCAGATTTAAGATTTAAAACATTTAAGGCTTGATCAGCAGGATGACCAAGTCTAAAGTGCCAGAGCTTTATAGTTTCAGCTTTATTAAAACAGGCAATCACAGAATTGAAAGAATTACCGCAGAAATAAAGACCATCAGTTTGTCTACCAGTCACCAGGGTTTTCTTTAAGTACAAATCCTGGATATAACAAGTATATTCGTCAAACACAACCCTAAGTTGATTATCCTTTGCTAATTTATGCACAGAGATTAAGTTGACACAATATTCGGGGACCACAAAGACATCTCTTAAGATAACAGAGTTGGATAATTTGTAGCACCCTATTATAGTGACCTTGGCATCAGTACCATTAGGGTGTTTGACAGTTATGTTATAATCAGGAACATTAACTTTGTTAAACATATTTTCACTTGACATGATCATGTGCTGATTAGCACCAGAATCAATAATAATGCAACTCATATTATTTTGTGACCAAGTTTTACTATTAAAACAATAAAATCTCTTGTAACAATCTAAAGATGAGATCACATTATGACATTTACCTCCAACATTTGTCTTAGGCCCATCATCAGTCTTTTTCTCATTAAGCAAGTCTAGAAGTTTAGTGAACTGATCTGAGGTAAGAGAATTCAAAGAATTGCTAACAGATTTGTCACTAACAGAATTATTCACAGAATTATTAGATTTAGACCACTGATTATTGGTTTGACTAGATTTAGACCTATAATTTGGTGGATATCCATGAAGCTCAAAACACTTATCAATAACATGACCAACCTTGTTACAATGAGTGCACTTCAAGTTGGGATTAGGACCTTTGTTAATGTAGAAATTTATGAATCAAATAAGAAATACAAATCAACACAAGAAATAGCGACAAAACAAGTGACGAAATCTTATTAAACCAACCCAAAAGATTCCCCCCAAATACCCAGAGATCTTACAACTGTAAGATCGAAACAATACAAGATGCAAAGAGTATCTAGATGATCATCCACTGATGATCATCAATACGAACAATACAAACAATACAACTAGACAATCTCTCAGATACAGTTGAGATATTGTTCATACAAAGCTCCAATGAACGAAACCCTAGCAGAGAGAAATACAGAAGGATACAAGTGACAACTAAACAACTAAAGAGATGAACATCTCTTTTATACTGTGAAACTTTGAAGTTTCACTTTAGTCCAAAAGTATTGCCCAAGATGATCGGAGTCCCTTGAAAGTTACACATAAGCCCCTGAGATATTTTGATCTGTTGCAACAAGCAAAACAACTAACAAAACCATCAGTATAGGGCCCAATCTGTGTAAGCTTCTATGAAGCCCATCAAACATAAGCCCAAGAATAAATACCAGCCTAATGAATGACCAGATATAACAATCACAACATTTTAACATCCCCCCTTCATTCATTTGGCTTAAACATATCTATTAATCCCAGTTTTTTACAAAAGTCTTCATGCTGAACAGCACTAAGACCTTTGCTAAAGATATCTGCAAGTTGACTTTCTGAGTCAACTTTAGTGGGACTAATAATACCATCTGCCACTTTTTCTCTCAAAAAATGCAGATCCAATTCAAAGTACTTGGTCCTTTCATGAAATACAGGGTTGGCTGCTATTGACATAGCAGCTTGACTATCACACTTCAAAACGATAGGTAAATGACAACTAATACACAATTCAGTTAACAAATTTCTTAGCCACATAAGTTCACAAGTAGCAGAACACATAGCTCTATATTCAGCTTCTGCAGTTGATCTAGAAACAATGCTTTGTTTCTTGCTCTTCCAAGAAACAAGACACTCTCCCAAGAAAATACAAAAGCCGGTTACTGATTTCCGAGTAGACAAACACTTTGCCCAGTTAGAATCAGCAAACCCATACAAATCTAACTTAACACTTTTCTTAAAACTTAGTCCTTTACCAGGACTTTGTTTTAAGTACCTTAACAACCTTAAAGCCAAGTTTAAGTGCACTTCTTTTGGACTGTGTATAAACTGGCTTAAAAACTGAACGGTGTAACTTATATCTAGCCTTGTTAGAGACAAGTATATTAGCTTCCCAATCAGTTTTGAAACCCAGTCACATTTTTAAGTAACTGCTGACTTTTATCAATTTTAGAAGTGACTAAGTAACTTTGTTCTATTGGTGTATTAACAGGTTTGCAACCTAAATATCCAAATTCATTTAAGAGTTCCAAACAATATTTTCTTTGACTAAGACAAATACTCATTTTATCATATAACACTTCAATACCTAGAAAATATTTCAAAACTCCAAAATCTTTAATTTTAAAAGTTTCATTTAAGACATGTTTAATATTTTTAATCTCATCATCTGAATTTCCTGTTAACACAATATCATCAACATACACTAATAGAAATACAGTTACACTCTTTTTAGACAAGATAAACAAAGAATGATCACATTTGCTTTGTATAAAGCCAATGTTTAACAAGACAGCAGTCAATCTTTCATTCCACTTCCTAGGTGCCTGTTTAAGGCCATACAAGGATTTAACAAGTTTGCACACTTTTGATTCATTTTTAGAATAGTACCCTTGGGGTAATTTCATATATACATCTTCAGTGATAGTAGCATGCAAGAAAGCATTGTCAACATCAAGTTGGTATAAAGGCCAATCAAAGTGCACAGCTAAGGTTATAATAGTTCTAACAGTGACCATTTTGACCACAGGTGAGAAGGTCTCTCCAAAATCAAGACCTTCTCTTTGATTAAAACCCTTAGCAACTAATCTGGCTTTAAACCTTTCTACTTCTCCACTAGACTTGTATTTAACCCTAAATACCTATTTACAACCAATTGCCTTTCTACCTTGAGGAAGATCAGTTAGAATCCAGGTATTATTCCTGAACAAAGCTTCGATTTCTTTGTTTATTGCCTCTACCCACCTGGGATCATTAACTGCTTCCTCATAACTAGAAGGCTCAATAGTTTTATTTAATGAAGTAGTAAAGCACAGATTATCAACAGATAAGCATGAATACTTGACCACTTTGTCCAAACTATACTTAACCTTACTATTTAGCACAAATTTTTCAAATCTTTTTGGCAAAACAATATTTGTATTTGATCTCCTAAGAGTAGAACTAGTTCCCTCAGATGGGTTGATCTCATCATTTGAAGTACTAGTGTCCTCTGCCCTACTAGATCCTTCACTACTACTACTTTCACCTCCAATTCTGGAATGTTGATTTTCAACATTACTTGGAGTGGCAGATGTAGAGGAGATTGGTTGCTGATCATCATCACCAGAAACCTCATGAGATTCATGACTCCCCTCTTCATCATTGGGACTTACAGGATTGGTGGTTAATACTTCAATACTATCAAAAAAATTCAAATGATTCACATTATCAATTAAAGTTTTATCTTGATTGGTTAATTGATTTGATTTATAAGGAAAAACAGTTTCATAAAACTTTACATCTCTAGAACAAAACTCTTTTTGATTATCCAAACTCCATAATTTGTAACCTTTTTTAACATTTGAATAACCAATCAAGATACAATTTTCAGCATTAAAAGAAAACTTATCCGAATCATTTAGAATAGTACTAAAGCATAAACAACCAAAGATCCTAAGGTGAGCAAGAGAGGGTTTAAAACCAAACATTAATTCATATGGACTTTTTCCTAGAAGCACAGATGAAGGTAGCCTGTTAATAAGATAAACATCAGTCAACACACAATCAGACCAGAAACGAAGTGGAACACCACTTTGGAACAATAGAGATCTTGCCAAATTTAAAAGATGTCGATGTTTTCTCTCAACCACACCATTTTGTTGTGGTGTGTAAGAGCATGATGTTTGGTGTAAAATCCCTTTAGATTTACAAAAACTGTCCATTTTACTATTTACAAATTCGGTGCCATTATCACTTCTAAAATTTTTGACCTTTTTCTTAAACTGAGTTAGTATTAGCTCATAAAAGTTTTCAATATTTTCAAAAACATCCATTTTATTCTTTAACAGATAGCACCAAAAAGTTCGAGAATAATCATCAACGACAGTTAGAAAATATTTGAACCCATATCTACTAGTAACCTTATATGGTCCCTAAACATTTAAATGAATAATATCACCTACATTTTTTGTTTTATGTTCACTTAATGGAAAAGGAACTCTAACTTGTTTGGCCCTATGACAAGTCTCACATGGATGATTAACAACATCAGCAACACCTAATTCACCTTTTAAAATCGACAAGATCTGGTCAGCAGGATGTCCTAACCTATTATGCCAAAGATTACTGTTGTTCAGACTATTAAAACACAAATTAACAGAATTACCATCTTTATTTACAAAGTACAGCCCATTATCTTGTTTACCAGTCACCAGGGTTCTCCCTGATTTCGAATCCTGAAGTAAGCAAGTATTTTCATTAAAAACAACAGTGATTTTACTATCTTTAGACAACTTATACACAGACAAAAGATTGACATTGTAATCAGGAACAAAAAAACACATCATTCAAAATGACCCCTTTAGCAAGTTTTATACTACCAATTTTAGACACTTTAGCTTTGGTTCCATTTGGATGACACACAGTTAAATCATACTCAGACACATCAATACAATCAAACATATCTTTATCAGTTTTGACCATGTGCTGATTAGCACCAGAATCAACAATCCAATTATAATCAAAACCAAAATTAATTAAGCTAGAACAACACACAAAACTGCCTAAGGAATTGAAAACATAACTAGACTCGCCTCCCATATTAGAACTCTGAGGATTAGTACTAGTTTTTTCACTAACAAGACTCAAAAGTTTTGCAACCTGCTCTGGAGAAAAAGGAGATACAGAAGGCACAGAAGACACATTTGATTTATTGTTTGAAATTTTTTTTCCCAACCTAACCTCCAGACTTCTTTTTGAACCCTGGATGATACCCAACCAACTCAAAACACCTATCAACCGTATGACCAAGCATATTACAGTGAGTACACTTAAGGTTAGGATTAGGACCTCTAAACACCTTCTTTTTTTGCTCTACAGATTGGTTAACTTTTGACACAAAAGACATATTTTGATTTTGTAACACCTCGTAAAATCACGACCAATATAATGAAGACACGTGTTATGGACTTTAAATGTGTAAGGAATTATTTCCGAGGGACTAAAATTATCAAACAATGTAAATATGTTAATAAAGGGATCCAAAGTGTCAACATGCCATTCTTGTGCCTCTGATTGACCTCATACGACATTCGTATGCTTTAATGAACAATTTGCCGAACATTGGAAGTCTTTTGTGTTAAAAATAAGGATCTTATGAAACATAGGGGTTAAAAGTGTCAACATGTTGAAAGTAACCTCTGAGTGACCTTTTAACGATCCCAAGAACATTGTAATAATTGAACTTTTCGCTTCCAAGAATGTTGGATATTAATTTTGTGGAGTTTTGAAGTAAGCAAGACTTTTCGGGTGATCGTACGGCTAACCAGTAACCGAGAGCTTAACGGAGTTAGTTTATGACCCAAGGTCCTTAAAAGTTAACTATGGGGGTCCAAAATGCAATAAATGGAAGTTAAAAAAGGTTAAAATGGACCAGGGGCTGAAAGTGCAAAGTTTAAAAACTTTTTCCTGGTTTTGAAGGTTGTCGCGGGCCGCGTAAGACTTCCTTATATCTTACGCGGGCCGCGTGGATGTGCCAGTAACAGAAAGATGTTGACAGCTGCGAGGCCAGCCAGTTCCACCGCCTTAGAAAGCTGGTTTTCGAATTCAGAGACTGAACCAATGGTATTTCATGCATAGGGGATACCTGGGATGATCAGGAAATATTTATAGACTTGTGTGGAGTGATCTTGTGAATTGTTTTTGGCTATATAAGAGTTCTTGTTTGCTAGTTCAATGTGCTCATTCACAAAAATCATTCAAACTCACTCTCTGGACTTCAAGCAAGTTTCCTCAAGTTCCTAATTCGTCCTAAGAGCCTTTGTAAGCATTCTTAGCCTTCCTAGTTCAAGTTTTATTAGTCTAATGACCAAAAGTCAAAGCCGTCGTAATTAAGCTTTGACTTAGTGATTAATCACTAATGGTCCAGTCTTTTTTTTCGAATTAAAAGTGTCTATGAGTTGGTAATTATGTGGGTAATAAACCCTTAAAAGGGCACCCTCTGATTTCCACTCTAACTTGGTCAATTATCGGGTCAAACTTAATATTAAAAAGTCAACAGAAAGCTATTTTGCAAATAAACTCATAACTAACAATGCAGAGGTTATGGAACCTGTTTTAACACTAATATAACTTGGTAATTAATGTAAGAACATGTCTAGACATGTTCAACCCGGCAATTCTGAGTTTAGGCTCGGTTCGGAACCGAAAGTCGCAAAAGAAGACTTTGTCTTTGACTTTCAGTTCTGACCCGATTTAGCTTAGTTTAGATATGCATTAGGGTTCCATTAGGACCATATTACATGTAAGTATAACCCTCTGAGATTATACAATGTGGTTCCTTTGTAATCCGAATCATTTGCATGTTTCCGTTAAATGCTTAATTGTTGACCATTATGCCCTTTTGATATTAAAACGAGATTTTTAAAAATGTGAGAGGACAAAAACCTTTATTACTAATTTATAAACATTTCCTAAAAATTTGACATCAATTTGAGGTCTAAATTAGGAGTTATGCTCAATATCGTAAATTAAAGCTTTTTTATTAATTAAACGGCATTTTTGGCATAAAACATATTTAAACCCAAATTTTGATATCAAAACTTTTACCCACTGATGTAATATAATATTTTGGGATTTTTGAAGATTTTTATTAATTTTTAAACTGATCATAACCTGGAGTTCTTGCTTTGATTCGGTAATTGACGGTTATACCATTTTTACTAATAAAATGAGTTTTACATAACATTTTGATACCAAACCTTTTTCTACTGATTTCATATGTTAAATAAAATATTTTAATCCTTCTGGACTGATAAAAATCTCAGCTTTTCTTATATAACTCGAAAATCGTCTAAAATCGACTTTTTACGCGTTTTAAACACATAGTATGGTTTAAAACTATGTTTAACATTTAAAACCCATTACCTACTGATGTTTTAAGTAAATTTTGATATATTAACAGTAGGTAAAATTTTTGAACTCAGATTTCCAAATTTGACCCTTAAAGCTTATGTGAAATGACCAAAATGCCCCTACAGTGCATAGTTTGGCCATAGATGATAAATTTCACATATGTTTAATATCTTACTGATATAACCTACTAAAATAAATATTTTTACTGATCACTTTAGACCAGAACCTCAGATTGTCATCTAACCTCTTTTATAATCTTTAAAATGACCAAAATACCCCTACGGGGTTTAAATTGATTTTAAATTCGTTTTGGGCATAATGGAAGGTATCCTACTGATATCATAACACATTTTAAGCATATTAACTTAGGGAACCTGTTCATGACTCTTTTGGTTACCCGTTATGCATTTTACGCGTTCGGTAGGGGTGTTCAAAAAACTCGTGGCTCGCAACTCGCTCGAAACTCGCTCGAAGAAAGCTCGGCTCGAAATTGGCTCGGTTGTAAATGAGCCAGCTCGGCTCGGCTCGGTTTATAAACGAGCCGAGCTCGAGCTTGGCCTGGCTCGGCTCGTGAGCTCGTGAGCTGGCTTGATAAGGTTTACATCTTTTATTTTTTTGTCCCACATCGCTTAGAAAACAAAAACTAAGGGACTATCTCCCCTATAAAAGAAGGTAAGACAATGGAGAAAGTGAATTAACTATTTATACTTGCATATTTAGTCATATGGTTAAATTAAATGGCAATTATGGCCCTTAGGCTATGAAGAAATTCATTTTTAAGGGCTTTTTAAGTAATAAATTTTGCGGTTCTTTGTTACTTCGAGCTATATCGAGCCGAGCCGAGCCGAGCCAGCTCGAATTCTAATCGAGCCGAGCTCGAGCCTCAAATCTCAGCTCGATTTTGCGGTTCTTGGTCGGGTATTGAATTTTTAATCATATGAAGGTTAAATCATTGAGATAACCCGTTTAATCTGTTTTGTTTGTTTTAAGCCTTTGGGGGGTTAATGACCATGTCCTGGATATCATCGGCTCATTCATTGAAATGGCCACGACTTAAGCACGGGGTGTAGGCATACACCTGCCGGTGCGTATGTAAAATGATATACCTGCTTGTTCGAGAATAACTCGCCGTAGGTTATATTATGTTGTGTGTCTATTAATCTTTAACCCAGTATTCAACCCGGGCTACTGAACGTATAACAAACATATAATTCTTTTACAAGATTATTTTAAATAATTATCCCAAGTTATAAAAGAATATTTTTGCCTTGTGCATTTAAATCAATTTTGTAAACACTTTTCCAAAAAGAGTCGGTTAATTGTATTTACCAGTGTAAACTGACGTATTTTCAAAAAGGCTAAGTACAGGTACTAAGCGAAATAGGCTGGCTACTCCTAGCATCGAATAAAGAGTCTTGCAAGCTTTAGATGTTTAAAAATCTGTTGAACAATAATTCTGTTTATCTTTTGGTCTGCCTGTGGATCACTTTACATTCCGTTGAATACTTTATGTTAGTTTTATTCGGTTTGTAACATAATTTACTTTAGACTTCCGTTGTGCATTGAACTGTGATTATTTGTCTATGATGATATCAACTACGTCACGATACTCCCCACCGGGCCCACCGGTAATACGTGGAAATATCGGGGTGTGACAGGTTTTTTGTTCCTGTACTAGCATTTCTATGTGATTCTTCTCTGGACACAACTGAAAAATCAACTTTGACTGAAGGCAATGGCTCTCTAGTTAACAAATTTGTTCTTACAGGTTGATAGACATCATCTAAACCCATAAGAAACTGCATTAGTTTTATTAATGTGGAAAAATCATTATAATCTTTAGCAGCCTGACATGAACATGTAGGCAGTTGAAGCACAGCATCAAATTATTTCCACATTGTGTTCAGCCTATGATAATATTCAGAAACAGAACTACCATTTTGAGTAATACAATTGATTTTTTTATACAAATCATACACTATAGAGCCATCAACTTTATCATATGTTTCTTTTAGATCTGTCCAGACTTCAGATGCCAAATTTGAAAATACCTGTCCTAAGTATAACTCTTTGAAACAGAATTTAATAACCAACTTAAGACAACTGAATTGCATCTGTCCCACTGACTACTTAAAACAGCATCCTCAGAATTCTTTTTACATTTCCCATCTATGAAACCAAACTTGTTTTTGGATTCTAAAGCCAATTTCATAGCACTAGACCAGACCCTATAGTTTTCTGTTCCTTTTAATTTTATACTAACAATAGTTAAGGAACTTGAATCACTTGGATGCAAATACAATGGATCTCCTATGTCCAACTTACTAATCAAGGTCTGAAAAGTACCAACATTATCACCCATGATGACAACACAAACACGAACACAAAATAACACAGACAAATACAAGTTATCAACAGATAACAGTAAATCAAAACAGATAAAAAACACAAACCCTAAGGAGAAGCTGAGTCAGGGACCAGATTCCAGGTTCGTCACTCAGAGGTGCCTGGACAAGCCTTTACTCAGGAGCCAACTAATCTAATAGACTAATCAACAACAAAATAACAAAGAAATACAAATCAAACAATGCACCAAGTAGCAAATAGACTCAATTAAGTGTCAGCCCAACTAGTCCGGTAAACTGGATGCCTAGACTCACAAAAAATATGATGCAAAGAAAAATAAAAAGAAGAGACAGATACAACTTACAGTGGGTGCAAAGCTTCCAAAGAGATATCAGATCTGTAGTTTTCAAGAACTACCAGATCCAATATAGAAAAGTAACCAAATAACACTACTGGTCAGTTTGTCCTAAACCTTCAAGGGTTTAGAGACCAACACAGAGTGTGAAACCACCGGAAGAGGATAGATCTTCCACCAGAACTAAGAAACCCTAATTAGGGTTTCAGCCGTACATACACAGAAAGCAACACTCCAAAGATCAAGACGATCTATCCAACAATCAACAGATCTGCAACCTTAAAAGGATCAGAAGCAGACCTAACACAAAAAACACCACAGAAATCAGATCAACAGCGGAAATAAGAACAGATCAAGAGCATTTAGCTCTGATACCATGTAGAAATTTATGAATCAAATACGAAATACAAATCAACACAAGAAATAGCGACAAAACAAGTGACAAAATCTTATTAAACCAACCCAAAAGATTTCCCCCCAAATACCCAGAGATCTTAGAACTGTAAGATCGAAACAATACAAGATGCAAAGAGTATCTAGATGATCATCAATACGAACAATACAAACAATACAACTAGACAATCTCTCAGATACAGTTGAGATATTGTTCATACAAAGCTCCAATGAACGAAACCCTAGCAGAGAGAAATACAGAAGGATACAAGTGACAACTAAACAACTAAAGAGATGAACATCTCTTTTATACTGTGAAACTTTGAAGTTTCACTTTAGTCCAAAAGTATTGCCCAAGATAATCGGAGTCCCTTGAAAGTTACACATAAGCCTCTGAGATATTTTGATCTGTTGCAACAAACAAAACAACTAACAAGACCATCAGTATAGGGCCCAATCTGTGTAAGCTTCTATGAAGCCCATCAGACATAAGCCCAAGAATAAATACCAGCCTAATGAATGACCAGATATAACAATCACAACATTTTAACAGTTAAACCTTTTTTTTTGTTATCACTAAACTGATTTGCTTTAGCAACAAAACCAACATTAGGTACTTTAGAACCACTGTTTGAACCCCTATGTGACTCTTCCCTAGATAAATTTGAAAAAGCAGTTTTAATAGAAGGAAGAGGATCCCTGGTTAATAGATTAGTTCTAACAGGTTGGTATACATCATCTAATCACATCAAGAATTGCATAAGTTTTATTACCTGACTAAACTCATTGAACTTGGTAGAAGCATTACATGTGCAAGATGGTAACTGTAGCATAGCATCGAATTGTTTCCACATAGTGTTTATCCTATGATAATATTCAGACACACTAGAACCATTTTGACTAACAGAATTAATTTTCTGATATAACCCAAACACTACAAAACCATCAACCTTATCATATGTCTCCTTTAGATCATTCCAAACTTCAGAAGCAAGTTTGGAATAAACTTGACCAACATACAACTCATCAGAAACAGAATTCAGAATCCAGGTTAAAACAATAGAGTTGCATCTTTCCCATTGACTTGCTAAGACATCATTAGACTCAGATTTAACACATGTTCCATTAACAAATCCTAATTTGTTCTTAGCCATTAAAGCAAGTTTTATAGCATTCGACCATACCACATAATTCTCAGTGCCTTTTAACTTGATATTAACAATAGACAAATTACTAGAATCACTAGCATGCAAATGCAAAGGATCACTAGCATCTAGTTTGCTTATTAAGGTACCAGAAGACTCCGTTTTGTCAGTCATGATCACACAGAAACAGTAAAAAACGGAACAAAATCAGGCAAAAACAGAACAACCAGACAACGATCAAGCAAACAAAAACACTTAACAGATAATCAGAGAAAAGTTCTAAGATCACTTAACAGATAAACAATGAACAGAACCAAACAAGAAACACAAGAATCACAAATTAAAACAGCAAATAATAAATAAAAAACGCACGGCGAAACTACACCAGTGTTCTAGATCGTTGGTTCATCACTCAAGGTGCCAACGCAGGTCTTAGTGTAGGAGCCACCTAAATCTATAGACACAAAAAAGAACAATCTCACCGAGAGGGGTTCCCAAGTTAGGGTTCGCCGAATAAAAAATCATAGCCTATAACCTTCACTTAGGGTTATATGACTGTGAGCAAAGAAAAATCCAGAAACAACACCCCTGATGAATCAAGAACCACAGGAGCCTTGAACGAAGATACCAAACCCTGGTATCACGACTGTCAAACCCTCGATCGCAAGAGATCGAAGACACCAAACCCTAGATCCGGCTTAGCAAACCCTAGATCTGATCCAGATCTTACAGATTAACAACGCCTGTTAATCACACTCCAGTAATACGCAGCGGAAGATAATCAGAGCACCAAATCAACCTTGGAGCTCTGATACCATGTCAGAAACTCAAGATTAGAGACTAAAACGTACAGCAGGAACCTTTATTGCAATCGAACTCAGAATACAAATGATCTGGTCATCACAGATTGACTAATACAAACAAAAAATATCAAAGTGATGATGTACAAAACCCTAAGAACTCTTACGAATAACTTGCAAGAGGAAAAGGAGATGCAAATGGTGAAAAAATGAGAGAGCTGATGATAATGCTCTCACCAACCAGGGACTTAAGTAGCCGCAAACCCTAGAGGGCCTTCTAGACGATCAGCGTAATACAGGGCCTGGACTCCAAGCAAACCCAAAAGGCAGCCCAGCAACAAGCAGCCCAATGAAAGAACCGAAGACCTTGCAACAAAACAAAGGAGAATTAAAACATAACAACAACAAAAAAATAAGGTATTAAAACTGAGACATGCTAATGTCTTTAACATTTTTTTAAGATACAAGAATTATAAACCTTGTTATTTATTTATTCCTCAAAGTCATATATTTTCACCTATTATTTGTTGAAACTATTTTAATAATTAATTATAAGACGACATTATTTTTTATTATGACAAACTAATTTATTCTTAATAACCACTAATACTTATTCTTTAGGGGGAGGCGGGGTGGGACATAATTGTTCCGTGATAAAACCATTTCCACGCATGATGAACTGCACAAGACCACCGCCACCATATATTTCAACGAGTGATGGATGTAGTGCGTGATATATTTCACGCGTTATGGGGTATTGAGTGATAAATGGATGTGAGGGGGTGTGAGGGTTTATTGTTGGGTGTTGTGAGTGATGACCATTGCCACTAAAAAAAGGTTGTGAGTGATGGAAAAATGGTTGATGACATGACGGAACTTGATTGGATGTTTGTGAGTGATAGAATTCCATCACTTGTGACCACCCCACTCCCCTTATTGATTTAAATCATCCACCTATAAAATAAAGAGAATGCATCTTACTAGCACACCATATCCATAAGGGACACAAGACAATATTATTATAAGCCAACGATCATATGGTAGGTTTATTGAAATAATTCTTGATTACATCTATGTGATATGGGGGGGGGGATATTCCACGGTCCTCCCAACCGCCGAGGTGATCCCACCTCGCAGACCGCCACCCAGCAAGCCTGAGTCTGGGGGTAAATCCGCTACCGTAGGGGCATTGGGAACGAGCAAGACTCGAACCCGCCACCTCCGGGTTAGAATGCGGGCTGGTGGCCATTGGGCTGACACCCAATGGTTTCATCTATGTGATATGGGTAAACGAGATTTTCATAAATTGATGTATTTTAACCTAAAGCCAAGAGTGCTCAAATATTTCCTTTTTTAATCCGAATCTACATTTTTTAACTCCAAGGTTACATAATAAGAAAATAAAACATCTAGATTTATCTAAATTAATTGCAAACTAATACATCGAAATTAGAGGCAAACATGCAACAAACTATGCCAAGTATCGGAGAAACTACAAAGTTATGAGTAACCATCCGTGGTGCTTTGTGGTTAGATTACCACATTTTATTGTTTTCAGTGGGGCCAGCGTTTGGGATTATGTAATTAGCATGAAATGGGTCCATTTAGACCTTAAAATGATAACAACTACGATACCTTTGTCCTTTGGCATGCATTTAAGTAAGTTAAGTACTATGATTCGGTTGACTTATTGGTATTTTCATTTGACTTAAATTGCATGAGATCTGATCACAAGCATTGTTAATTCCAGATCATTCAATCAACGATTTTATACATCAAAACGTGCCTTTAATTCATTCGGTGTGTTTTTTAGCTAATTAAAAATTGTCTGAAATTTAAAAAGATGATGGCGATCATGTGCTCATGCGGTGCTTATTCAGTTATTTGATTTACATGATATGATGATAACTTAAGTATTTTAAAAAAATGTAACATGCAAGTAGCGGATATCAACTTTGATTCGTCCATAACTCCATATATAACAACATTTAACTAGTCGTGTTGACCCAAGTGTTTGACTCGTTCTATTAAGTAATTTAAGAGCCATATTAATAAAGTTGATCTAATATAATAGGGTGAGAATCATTTAAGTTATACCATGATCACAAAACCAACGAATTTAAATTGTTAATTTAAGATTTTAATCAAATATTCATATATTTTAAATACATATGTTGCAGGTTATTTACCTATAAAACTATCAAACTAATTTTTTTTTATATATTTTTAATTTTATACCATTTATATATACTTATACATGTGTATGTTTTATAACAATAGAACAATCAAATTACTAGGCTGCCCGCTAGAAGTCTTCATCGTCGCCGCATACATATTGACATGCACACATTCACACTTAAATACACATATTTACATACTTACATACATACATTTGCATATATACACCTACATACACACATTTACGTAAAACATACATTCTTACACACACACATAAATACTTACACAAACCCAAAACTAGTTAGTCCAAAATTACACAAATCCTCTTCTTAATCAAAATTGAAGAGAAAACTAACCTTAATTTGATGTTTTAGTAGGTTGTGGCTGGAGAAGTGATGGTGGTAGTCCGATTTCTCTAGCATACACATACACAATAATTAAATAGGATAATATATATACAAAACAAATTAAAGATGGAATTCAACATAAACTAACACAAACCAACCGATTTGGTCGAGTTGGGTGTCACACCCCAACCGATGACGGAAACATCGGGGCGCGGCACTGAGCGAAACAGATTATCCAAGAGAAATCCATAACAACTAAAATTACCGGATAATTATCATTATGTCCCATACCATAATATATCAAATAAAAGCAGCTATTATAGACATTGTTTTCTCAAAGACAGATCAAATGTTCCGACGACTCAGATTCAAATAAATTGTTTGTTTGTTTCTAGACTCTCTCCTACTTGATTCCACATGAGCAAGCATCCTAGTAGGTAGCATCCTAAACACCTGTCACATACGTTAAAATAAAGTCAATACACATAGTGTAAAGGTGAGCATACAAGTTTAATAGTATAATAGAGTTCGAAATCGTTTACACATAACCAGCATGTACAACGTATAATGTGAAGCATGTAAGTTATCGACAAAGATCCTATCAATACCAATGACCGCGAGTAGCGAGTGCGCATCACATGTTCACCACTGCGAACATGTGAAGTAATGTCCTTAGCAACCCCTGTCCACGACAGGTGCTGAGTCCAAACTATAGTACTATCGTTGCTAAGGCAGGTAGACAGCAATCAATGTGTAAACATAACAAACAGGCATTCATCGGGTCACGTATAACATGCAATAACGGTCAGCGTATAAATAGTGTTTGCGTTGCGTGATCGACGTGATTTAGAATAAGTAACGTATGTAACACCCAAAAGTGCATAAAGCAAAAAGGGATCGAGTATACTCACAGATAGCGTTTAACTTAATAAACACTGCCTTGGATTGGAGGGAGCGCTTGAGAGATTAGCCTGAACAGTTAACGATAGCATAAACGATGAGCGGCGCGTAAAACGATGCAAAGGTACCAAGTATCGGATGGTAATCCAATCGGATGGCAATCTGATCGGACGGCCAGTCGATCGGATGTCAATCTGTTCGGATGGTCATCCGATCGGATGGCCATTCGATTGGATTGACACCTTGCTTGGTAAGGATGTGTTTATGTATGATGGCTTTGAAGTTTTCGTTGTAGCATTTTGAAAACAGAGAAGTATCTCTACCCTTCAGGCCGGTCGATCCAACGGTCGCTCAATCGGATAACGGTCTGATTGGTAGGACACTTAGTGAGAACAAGTTCACAGCAGGGTTTTCACTCGATCGGATGGATATCCGATCGGGTGGCAATCCGTTAGTACTGTTGATCTTTGAAAATTGAATTTGATTAAGTGTCGAAGTTCCAAACGTCACACAATCGGATGGTCGTTCGATCGGATGGCAATCCGATCGGGCGGTAATCCGTTCGACATCCAGAACCTTGGAAGTTTTAAAATAAAAGTTTAAGTGTGAACCAAGTGCAAGCCGATCGGACGGCTGTTCGATCGGATGGCAATCCGTCCCAACGACCTGATCGGCTTCGTCACTTGATTGTTTTGAAAATTTTGCAGTTTGATCGAGACGTTATGATAACTTGCTTAAACAACAGAAACCTCATCTCGACCCAAGTGACCCGATCGAACAGGAATCACCCTAGTCCGACCAGTTCACGGTTCGAGGCGGTTGTTCATGTTCAAACCCGAAATCAGTAGTCTCTTGGATAGAATTCAGATCTTGAACTAACACATCACTAAGAATGAGTAGAAGATCAGAACGAGCTCTGATTTTATCAGTTTTGAGTGCATTGAGTGTAAAAGAGTTGAAAGAAAGTTGAAAAACCTTCATTCAATCCTTTTAACCATGAATATGTGTAGATCTATGCGAAAACATTGTTTAGTCTTGTGGAAATCCTTCAGATCTAAGTTGTTCTTGGTGGAATGAAGCCAGACTTTGAAGTTCATAAGAACTCCATGATGACATCACCCTAGAACACCTCAAATCCGGTGGTTTCACGGTTAAAAGTTAAGATTCAAAGGTGAAAATGATGAAGAAGTGCGTGTGGATCATAGAAGTACAAGATTTAGGTTGAAAACTTACAAGAATCAAGAGAAATCGAGAGAAATGCGTGTTGGAGTGCGGCTGGTCGAACAAGGAGCTGTCACATCACAAATGATGTGACAGGTGGGTATTTATAGGGTTTCCCAAACCGGAAAGTGGTGAAGTGTCGGGCCGATCGGGTGGCAGTCCGATCGGGTGGCCACTCGATCGGTTGGTCACTCGATCCTGGTGTCCAGCACGACGAGTTTTGTCGTTTTGATTCGTGTGTTGAGCGTTGCGATACGGTTCGAGCGAGCGATGCGATAGTATTACCCATTAGTTACACAAATAACCTAACTACTATATCTAACATACAATCACTATAATTAACTTGCGTTTAGCGTTTGTGATTAGATTGCGATGCGATAGAATTGCGATTGCGATTAAACACTTCAACATAAACATAACATGCACAGGTAAGACATAAATAGCACACACACGTAAAACAATATCCAGAAAACATAATTCGAGTCGCGACGCGATAGCGATAAGTCGATTAGCGATTAATATGCGATTAAACCTCGATTATTAATAGATACTCCACATAATACAACTAAAGCGAATAAATAATAGATTCGATTACAAGTCAAAGAAGTCAAAACAGTAGTTGAGCAAGGAGTGACAGATCACAATTAGCAATCTTTTCTTCCTTTGACTTCAATCTTGACTTTGACTTTCGAAACACGGGGTGTTACATTGGGGGTGTTTCCGTCGGTAGAGGAGAAGAGATTTGGGGGAAAATGAGAAAAGGTCCAGTATGTCGCAGCTATTGCGTCAAAAAAACCTTAGCCGTTGGACCAGGATAAGAAATGAACAGCTGGGGTTGTTTGTGGACCCCGCGTTCCGGATATACTGTTATTTTACAAATTGTATTAAATAAAATAAATATAAAATTTAAATATTTACTAAAAAAATATTTTATGAAGTACATATAGACATAGAGTATTATGTTATATATAGTGGAGAGTTCAAATGAGAAGAACTAAAAATAAAGAATAAAAAATATAAAGGATACAAAGGTAATTTGAACATATCATTTAATGAGTCTATTATTTACTTTTGCTATTCAAATTAATGAACTCTAATCATTTAATGAGCATATGTTATAAAATAGTTGTGCACATTACACAATAAAAACAATCCTACACACGATCTTACATTTTCAACGTTTCCTACACCATTAAAACAATATTTTGGTGTAGGATACAGAATGTGTAGAACTCAAACACTTTAAAATAATTTTGCGACTCATAATAAAATATGTGTAGGACACAAAATTTTTAAATAATTTTATCACTTCTAATAAAATTTGTGTAAGAGCCAATACATCAATGATGGTGAAGCCAGAATTTATGGTTGCATTAATAAGATTTGAGTAACTCTTTAAAATATTTATAAATTTCTAAATCAAAATATCTATACTACCCTTAGTAATTAAAGCATTAATTAAAAGTGGACAAAAATGATATCTTGATTCACAATCATTGATAAAAAAAATACAGGGTCTAAAGTAATTATTTTTTCTTACCTCCCCTATATTAAATTATATATTGGTCGTATATCATATCAAATACAAATTGTCTTAAGTTATTTTATATTAGGAAGGTGATAGGAAAGTGGCATATGGCTAAAGGCTAACAAGCTGTAGCTAGCTAGCTAGGGATTCACCATTCAAATACCACCACAGCCTCTCAAGACTATATTGATGTAAACATCTACTGTGTGTGTATATACTGAAAAGGACACAGATCTCATTTGATTTTCATTCTCCAGCAGCAGCAGATCCAGGTATTCAAACTTCAATTACTTCAAGTCAAACACAACATCGGAGATATTATGGATACTAGTGAACATAACATCAACAAGCACGAGGAAGAACACCAACATGTTGGTGACTATGATTATAATTATCATCATCAGATCGTTGGAACAAATACTTCTTACGGCGGTTTCATCCAACAATATTCATCTTTACCTCCTCCTCCTCCTTCGATGATGATAGCACCTCAATCACAAAATCAACAACCACTTACACCACCCGATCATCGTCAACAAGGTACCATATATGCCTCTCATATAATAATTTAATTAACAATATGCGCCTATCTATCTTAGATTATTTCGGTATTTCTAGCGAGAATAGTGATTTTAGCGGTTCTAAGTTGCTAAACCCTAATTTCATGTGTGCTTAATCTTTTGTTTATACTGATTTTTTTTATATAAGTTAGTATTCTTTAGATTATATTTCATGTATGTGTCCCCTTCGCCTTCGACACCTTTGGATCCCTAGCTCCAGAAGCTATCCGTTTGCTGACTAGGGTCCAACAGGTTGTCCACAGTAGTGGCTCATCAACAGGGGCAGGGGTTTGTCTTTAATAGGCTAGGGTTTGCTATCCAGAAAGAGGTAGCGGCGCAGCTTGTTGCTCGCTTACCTGCGATATTGATGTAAAATGCATTTTGAAGATTAAAAAAAAAAAAAAAAATTGAATCCAAACGAACTTCGTTTAGAATTCGTTAGAATCTTCACCTTTTAGCTTCAAATGTTCAAATCTTCTAGTATGTTCGCTATTCATCATTATATTATATAATATATAATTGTTTGCAGTTTAGCTCAAAAAAAAAAAAAATGTATGTGTACATATTAAGTTGGATCGATGCAGTATTACTCTTCTTTAGTGAAAATAGTGATTTCTCTAGTTAAATAGCGGTTCTGGAACTTTCCAAATTACCCTGATTTCATATATATTTCATGTATATATGTATATATACATATTAAGTTGGATCGATGTAGTTTTACTGATTTTTTTTTAGCGAAAATAGTGATTTCTCTAGTTAAATAGCGGTTCTGGAACTTTCCAAATTACCCTGATTTCATATATATTTCATGTATATATGTATATATACATATTAAGTTGGATCGATGTAGTTTTACTGATTTTTTTAGCGAAAATAGTGATTTCTAGTTATATAGCGGTTTTGCAACGTTCCAAATTACCTTGATTTCATGTGTGCGTACTCTTTTGTGTGTATGGATTTTTTTTTATCAATTAATATTAGCATATATCAAGTTTTTGTTTAAATACCATCTTTCATACATACATACATACAATATATGTGATGTGTGTATATACAAAAAGAAGTTATGTTGCTAAGACCAAGCATAGTCGGGCGTTTTTTTCCCAAACACGCCCATCAACGCCGGAGATGCCGCCCCCCGTGGGCGTTTTTTTGGTCAAAATGAGTTGTGGCGTTTTATTTTCCACGCCTTGGTTCACTAGTCTTGGCCAATCGCCATTGATCTTCTTTTTGTTGTCTATTAAGATTTTTTGATGGTTTTTTTAATTTAATTTTATTACACCCCACATCCCCGCTACACCCATTTTAGAAAACGCCCATAATGCCTCATTGCTGACTGGGCTGTCACATGACGCAAAACGCTCAAAGGTAAGGGCATTACCACTACACATGGTCTAATCTTGTTTGGTAAGTTTTGTGACAACAATTAGTTTCATGTGAACATAAACATTCAAAGACTTAGGGTGTAAGGGGCACTCACCTAAGAGGTGAGTCCCCTCTCTTACGCCCAACCAACCAACTAGTGCCACGTCAACTCCCCTCTTAAACTCCCCTAACACCCCAATTTGATGGCGCCACTCCCCTCTTAACTCCCCTTGTTTTTTTATTAAAAAAAAAAAACAAATCTTTTGATTGGTTGGAAAAGGGGCTGGCCCACCATTTGGCAACTCCTCTCAATCGGTGAACACACACCGGTTTGGCAACTCCCCTCGCGGTGAATGAATGATGGCGGCGGTGTTCCCTCCCGGGGACTTGGGTCACCGAACCCACTCCCCGCTTACGCCCCGTACACCCTTATCCATTTGTATTTATGCTGCAAGCTGCTTGTGCCTAGGTTCATTGTACTGCTTCCCTAATTTGTGCGTTTACTTTTCCGTGTACAACTCTCTCTCTCTCTCTCTTCTCTCTCTCTCATGTATGGCAGCATGTTTATCACAAGACACCTGCCTCAAAAAAAAAAAAAAAATTTTTGTTACAATCACTATCACTAGGATTTATCAAAATGTTCAAGAACAATGATTCACATGAAAAAGAAAGAAGATCAAAATTGCTTTGATTTAATTACAATCATTTGGATTTTGTTAAGCGAATCATTTTTGTTTTCATTTTGACTAAAGTATGCATGTAAAGCAAAAAAGAACAAAGATAAGATTAAACACATTTTTTGTATATATCTAAAAGATATACATGATGAATTACTTTAATTTATGTTGAATATGTACGCATATATGCTTTGTAGCTATCTAAATTAAGCAAGAGGTGGGGTTGGAGCCACATGGGGTTCTAGAATGGTAACATTTGGGTTTGAATGACGACCAACATACATCTCACCTACCCAATATTCTTAAATTTGGAACTCACTTGTTACCTTATTTAGTCATATTCTATCTTGTAGGACACTAGACAACCTCACCTCTCGATCTCCCCCTCTTTTGGCTTTTTTTTCTTACTTATCACTTAGATATATACAAAGTTGTTTATATAATTGGGTTGGGTTTATTTCAGAACTCTGAATATTACAGAACTTTCAGAACCGCTAATATAGAATTATTTTATTTATATATTTTTATATTTAACATTATTTAAAGATATATTATATGTATTTTCATGATTACACATATGAAAAACCAAGTTATTTATGTGTAATAACTAATTTACATATGTGTAAAGGAACTAGTTTACATACCTGTAAATAAACCAAATTTACATATATGTAATTATAAAATTACATATAAGAAAATGATAAAACTACTCTTAACGCACATGAAATCATAATAAATGATAAAAATACCCTTAAACAGTGTTAAATATAAAAATATATTAGTAGAATGATTGTTTATTAGGAGTTCTGTAAGTTCTGCAATTATTTAGAGTTCTGAAATGATCCTTACCTTATTTTATTTATTTATTTTTTTGAACTGCAAACGTTATTTTTCTACATTACACCGATAAATCTAAATTATGCTTTTGCGCAGGTCGTTTAAAAGGCACTTGGCACAAAGTTGTTTATTAGCATCTTCATTATTGTTGTATATTAACATTTATTACCAATCTTAATTTATTCTTAATTAAGATATATGACTATTGTTTAATTATGGTTTGAAGAAACAACGGTGAAAAGACACTATAGAGGAGTAAGGCAAAGGCCATGGGGAAAATGGGCCGCGGAGATACGCGATCCTAGCAAAGGCGCTCGTGTTTGGTTGGGTACGTTTGAAACAGCCGAGGGTGCAGCCCTCGCTTATGATCAAGCCGCGCTTAAGTTCAAAGGCTCAAAGGCCAAACTCAATTTCCCCGAACGTGTTCAAGGCCACCCCGAACTTCGTTATATAGTCCCCACCACCACGGCCACCACCACTACACAACCACCAGCTGCCACCCCATCGCAGCCTCCAAACCCTCCACCGCATCAAGCAATAGCCACCATTTATCCAGATCTTCTTCAGTATGCCCAACTTCTTTCCAGTAATGAAGCCGAAATGAGTTACTTCACTGCAGCTCTATACCCTCATACTAATACCAACACTGCTGTTGTTAACACTCAACAACAACAACAATATTATTCTGATAGTTATGCTTCCCACCAATCTCCATCACCAACCGTCGGATCATCATCGATGTCTTATCAGCAAAACTACATCAACGATCCAGTTTCATCATCGGATTTAGGGTCCCATCAACATGTAAATTGGGAGTGGAATGATGCTTTTGATCCCAGTAAGAACTCATGAGTTTACAAATCAAGTGCAAAGGTTATATATGTGGATTCATGAATCATAAGAATGTATGTTTTTAGGCTGATTAATTAAACAAATCTGAGATTTTGACATGGATTATTTCAGCAAATATGATGAGTGAAAGATTTAATTACATTAATTGTTTTCTTTGTGCCACTTGTTAGGGTCAGTATGGTTTTGTTAGCTTTTTAATTCTTTGTAACTTAATTAAGCTTATATTTGAAAAGTGTTTTAGCTCTTTTAAAATTCAGATAAAGTCAGATTAAATATATTTTTTACTAGATGGCGTAATCGCTTATCTCTACTACAAGCATAGTTTTAATAATGAAAAGTATATCAAGGAATACTTTTAATAATCAAAATTATACCAATGAATCAAAGAAGAAAAAACCATTCTTATAGAAACGTACTTTTAATAATGAAAATTATACCAACAAATCAAAGAAGAAAAAGACTATACAAACATACTTTTAATAATGAAATTATACCAACAAATCAAATAAAAAAACACTATTCTTTAGTGATCCTCCTTATATATCCCTTATTTACCAATTTGAAAATGGATTTTGAAATATTTATAAGTAATCATTTGGTAATTATAGACTTTTAACAACGAAAAATTTACTAGCGGTTGAATAAACGCTATATTTTAATGATTCTTATGATGTTAATTATCAACGGATTACCGTTTAAGCAGCCAAGTTACTAATTAAACAACAAAAAGAAAAATTGAAATTTTAATTATCCGCCTGATCTGTCAATGAATTACCGACATATAACTAGCGAGGTTTAAACGTTTATTATATTTTTCTTTAATCAAATAGAAGTTAACGATCGTTGGTAAGTACTAATGCAAATTTTAAAGATAAGCTTTCAAATAAGATCTTCCTTTCAGTACTTTTAAAATTTGTTAGGAGCCTCGTTCAAGTCTAGTAACGGTTTCTTATGATCAACTTGAACGCCAGAAGCAACATCCTCCTCGTTAGAATCAGGAACGCAATAATTCTCCTCGGTTTCAGTAACCTCCCACGAGTCGTTGGAATACTGCCCAAAGAAATAGTTCCCGTCTCAGACCAATGACATTTTAGCTTAACACTTTTCTGACAGTTGAAAAAGCCGGAAAGATGTGAACAAGTGAATGTGGGATCATGAAGAAGCGTCTGCCACTATTTGAAGAAACAAAATTTACATATATACGCTTCGTACAAACCTGTATTTGGCATATACCTTTATCACAAGCCAGACAACATCGGATCAAAGTCACATCAGACAGGTCTGTATGCTGCATATAGGTCTGTATGCAACGTATAGACGCATTGTATAAAAGCATCATACAGGCCCTATACGTCGCGTATAGTTAATTGATTTGACACTGTACTTGGTTGAAACCCTGGGTGGGAGACAAACCCTTTACGCCACATATAGATCTATATGCAAGGTATATAAAGGGCACACTAGAGTGTGCAAATAGTCATTTAGGTGTGTGAAATTGAATATGCACACTCAATATAAATCAGATATTTTTTGAGGATATACGTGGATTATTATTATTACTTTAACATAAATGTATTATAATTCAATGTTGGGTCAACATTGTAATTTAGTTGACTATAAATCATATGAGCTTAATTGATCTACTTGATGGTTGACATAGTTGTCTTTGATGAAATATTTATTTATTTGGTGATGGAGAAATATAATCTCATTAAGGGGGTGGGGGTGGTCACTAGTGATAGAATTCCATCACTCACAACACTCAATCAAGTTCCGCCATGTCATCAACCATTTTTCCTTCACTCACAACTTTTTTTAGTGGCATTGGTCATCACTCACCACCACACCCAACAATTTCCCCCCAACCAACAATTCCTCACACAAAATCAATTCATCACGCCGTTATTTTTGTCACGCGTTGATCTTCCACGCGTTATAAAATTAAGGTGGCGGTGGGAATATTGTTTTTTCCACGCGTTGAAAACCCCTATCACGGTGATATAACGCACCGCCCCCGCCTACCTAAGGAGGAAAATGTAATGAATAGTGGGAACGTAATATGATCTTAGGTATCCTCCACCCAATCCCATTACATATCATTTTCAGTATAATTATAAATAAATATTGACCGGTTGATACTTGATAGCTACGTATAGAGAGCAACTTTTGTTATATCAAAGATATGCCCATGCATGCGTGAGCTAGCGTGGGTAGTAGTAGTCCCATGTGCTTTATTAAAGTAGTCAGTCAGCCTAGCTCAGCTAGGGTTTCATCAACCCCATATGTATCACTATATCATCAATTATTGGAGAAAAAGATCTAGGGTTTCATCAACCCCATATGTATCACTATATCATCAATTATTGGAGAAAAAGGTGATCGATCTATACATAATCATTTGCATCAAATCCATAAGACCATGGGGTGTGGTTTGAGTAGTTTCTTTGGAGATTATCTGTCACGTAGACATCACGTCAGCATAGATGAAGGACCATCCCCTTAGGAACTATCCAATGGTGTGGAGGATAGTCCTCCCTCTCTTTTTTATTATTATTATTTTGTTTGATTTAGTTAAATAATTAAAACAAAACAAAAAATAGCTCTCTCTCTCTCTCACACACTCTATGAGATGGCCCACCATAAGCTCGTCCCCAACGTCCTACACTTGCCGTTTGCGCCGCGACGACCCGGAGGGGGGCGGTGTGGGACGAGGCCTACGACCCAAAGCCAGGGGACGATCCCCACACCCCTCGGTCTAATGGTCCATATTTTTTCGACTCAATACATGCATTTACATTTATATAATCATGTTTCTCCTTTTTTTTTCTAGTCTTTTAACCCTTTAAAGATCATGTATCGGTTTGGTTCTTATTATTAGCATTAACCGAAACCGTAATTGAAGTCATTAGTTAATCGTTTCAGTTTATTCGGTTAATTTGTCGGTTTTCGGTTTGATTAATAACCAAATCAAACAAGGGCTAAAATTTTTGCTTAGAAATACATGTCATGGAGGTATAAATACATGAAATAAATGTATAAATACATGAAATGAAGGTAAAAATAAATGAAATGGTGGTATAAAATCTAGAAATATATGAAAATCTAAATATTCGGTTTGGTTCCGTTAATTTCAGTTAACCAATGGTACAAAAAAATAACTGATAACCGACTTTCGGTTGATTCGGTTTCGGTTAATTTCGGTTTGGTTTTGCTGGTTTTCGATTTGATTTAGATTAAGAGTTCTATTATTGCTCACCTTTATGTGTCGTATTATCTCATTACATTAGTTGGAATGGTATTAACGGTTTACCGAAATAAAGTATATATTAAGCGGGATAAGATCAAATAAAAAGTTTATTTTGTCTAAGTAGGATGAGAAAGAATCTTAACCATTTATTTTTCAAATCAATGATTAAGATGAAAGTGTAGGAGAAATGAGGAGTGCAGGGGTATCTTGGGAAAATCTTATTTATGGACTTTCTCTCTCCACATGCAAGGCACATGTATATTCCATCCAAATTTTTTAAACGTTCATAACTTTTTTATACTACATTTTTTTTATAAAAATTTCACCGTAAAATCGAGCGTCTTTTTATCTTTGATTTGAGTATAATATTGCTATATAAAATATGAAGACTAAAAAAACCGACTAAAATGTGTTGTATTTCTTTATTGTATAACATTTTTTGTGCTGGATTTTTGTACTATATTTTGTGCTAAATTTTTTGTGCTGAATTTTTTTGTCTTAAATTTTTTTTTTCTCAATTTTTTGTGCTGAATTTTTTGTACTACATTTTTTACTGAATTTTTTCGTGCTATATTTTTTTGTACTAGATTTTTTTTGTGCTATATTTTTTGTGCTAGATTTTTTTGTACTAGATTTTTTTGTTATAATTTTAAAAAACAAAAGGGGTGTCACATGTCATTTTCACTCCTATTTATAAGGACCAAAATGTCATTCATCCCTACTTATTAGGAGTGCCACATGTCATCATCACAATCCTTCTTAGACTATTTAGGCAAAATCCACTTCTTAGTGGATCCTTTCCCTGTATTAAGCATCCCGTATTTTTTATTTTATGTTTGTTTAAGTGTAAACAAGCAATTAAAGCATCGGAAACAGTAGTCAGATCATTCTCCTATATATTAAATCTCGAACGTTTTGAACAGAAACATTGAAAAAAAATAGTATTATCCTATTATTATTATTATCCAAATAATGAAACCACATAGGGTAGGGATTAGTATCACCCTGCCATTGGTTCAAATGGGCGGCCACCCCTCTCCCATTGGACCAACCAGTTTATTTTTTATACACACTTTAAAATTACGTTTTTGCCCTGGAATATTGTTTCTCTGCCATTGGTTCAAATGGGCGGCGAGCAATACCCATTAGACCAACCAGTTTATTATTTTATATCCACTTTAAAATTACGTTTTTGCCCCCAGTTAAAAAATACGGTTTTGCCTCAACTTCAAAATACGTTTACCCTTTTGCCCCGAGCTAAAAAATATGATTTCGCTCCCGGTAAAAAAATTACGCTTTTACCCTCAGTCAAAATTACGTTTTCGCCCAAGTTCAAAATAAAATTTTGTTTTTCCCCCGGCTCAAAATTACGATTTTACACCAGTTTATTATTTTATACCTACTTTAAAATTACGGTTTAGCCCACAATTTAAAATTACGTATTTGCCCATAGTTCAAAATAAATTTATGTTTTTCCCCCAGCTAAAATTTACGAATTTCCACTCGGTTCAAAATTACGATATCACCCTCAATTCAAAATTCTCCTATATATTAAATCTCGAACGTTTTGAACAGTAACATTGAAAAAAATAGTATTATCCTATTATTATTATCCAAATAATGAAACCACATAGGGTAGGGAATAGTATCACCCTGCTATTGGTTCAAATGGGCGGCCACCCCTCTCCCATTGGACCAACCAGTTTATTTTTTATACACACTTTAAAATTACGTTTTTGCCCTGGAATATTGTTTCTCTGCCATTGGTTCAAATGGGCGGCAAACAATACCCATTAGACCAACCAGTTTATTATTTTATATCCACTTTAAAATTACGTTTTTGCCCCCCAGTTAAAAAGTACGGTTTTGCCTCAACTTCAAAATACGTTTACCCTTTTGCCCCGAGCTAAAAAATATGATTTCGCTCTCGGTAAAAAAATTACGCTTTTACCCTCAGTCAAAATTACGTTTTCGCCCAAGTTCAAAATAAAATTTTGTTTTTCTCCCCGGCTCAAAATTACGATTTTACACCAATTTATTATTTTATACCTACTTTAAAATTACGGTTTCGCCCACATTTTAAAATTACGTATTTGCCCACAGTTCAAAATAAATTTATGCTTTTGCCCCCAGCTAAAATTTACGAATTTCCACTCGGTTCAAAATTACGATATCACCCTCAATTCAAAATTACGTTTTTGCTCCCAGTGCAAAATAAAAATATAGTTTTCCCGTACCTAAAAATTAGGATTTTACCCTTGGGAAAAATTTTGATTTTTCCCCCCAAGTAAAAATTAAAATGACTTTGCCTCCAACTAAAAATCGCGTCAAAGAGATGGCTAACACTCTTTTTACTTTTTATTTCTAGCAAAACTATAATACTGTTTTTTTAATTGGTTGAGAATTATTCGGTCATCGCCCCGCAACGCGAGCGGGGCATCACCTAGTTTCCTGAAATAAAAACATTAAAGAAAGGAAAATAAGTATCGGGATCACTTTCGGCATCTTATATTCAAACATTGCGGCTGATGTCCTTTTTGCCTTACTTTCACACTTGTTTAAACTGTCATCGCCCATTTTTGGAATTCCAATATGACTAGACGTGTAAGCTTATCTTCTGAATATTATTATAATCATTTGTATATTTGAAAGGCTCAAACTATCTACACACCAAGTGTGTAGATAGGCAACCCAAAAAGGTGTTTTTTGTCCTATGTGCATGCCCTGCAGTGTCGAGTTGTGGCCAAAGTGCGGTGTTTTGGTCCAGTCAACCAGACAAAGACTGACAGGTGTTTGACGGGTCTGTTGACCGGTCCAAAACGCCGAGCTTTGGCCACGTTTTGGTCCTGTCAACCAGACCGGGTGTCAGTCTTTTGTCTGATTGACAGGACCAAAACACGGCCAAAGCTCGGCGTTTTGGTCCGGTCAACAGACCCGTCAGACACCCGTCAGTCTTTGTCTGTTTGAATGGACCAAAACACCACGCTTTGGCCATAGCTCGACACTGTAGGGTATGCATATAGGACAAAAAATACCTTTTTAGTGTGCCAATAGACAAATGGATGTGCAAATAGGTACAACCATTTGAAAAAGGGTGCATATAATTCGACATCATCATTTTTTACACTCACGTGCCTAAAGGACGTATATTGGGTGTAAAGAAATATAGAGGCTCGAGATCTATACGGAGATCGATTCGGTTAAAAGCTTAAATAAGTTGAGCCTTAATGAGCACAAGCTCAAGCCTGAAAAACAGCTTGCTTAGTCATCGAGCCCGAACTCGAGCTTGAAATACAAAGCTCGTTTAGACTCGCGAGCCCAAACAAATTTAAGTGTTTTTATATATGTTATAATTATAATAATGATTATAGTCAATTCCTAAAAAGTCTAAGTCAGTTTCAACTTAGGCCCATATGATTTAAAGTAACATTGGTGAGCTGAGCTCAACCCGAGCTTTGGCTCGTTTAAGTGATATCAAAGCGAGCTCGAGCCGAGATTTTAGCTCATTTGAGATTGTTCTCGAAATAGCTCGAGCTTTGGGTTTTACTCGCAAGTTGGGCTCGAGCTCGAGCCTGAAATATAGTCTAGTCAGGCTCGGGCTCAGCACGACTCGTTTACACCCTTACCCGTATGCTGTATATAATTATACGAGTTATATAGAGTCAAAGATTATCAGATGTTATCTGGTGACGGGCCTATACGATTCGTATAAAGGCTTTTCTAGAAATTGAACGCCCCAAAGGGTTGAAGATACTATATACGACTCGTATCGTATTATACGAGTTGTGATACAACTAGTAAATATCACGAATGAAAACTCGATATCTCAGGGAGTGTATAGTATGTGTAGTGAAGATACAAGATGCCTACAATCATTATATATGCGTGAGGAAAGGGGACGAGCTAACAATCTAAAAATCTCTCAATTATCATAACCAACACTCTACCACTCATCTTTATACACTAATTTGGCCCATTAAGCTAAACGTGGCGCAACAATGTGAAACTTGGACCAAAGAGTGTCAAAACGAGATGTTGACAACCCGTTGTTCAGTAAGTCAATGATTTGTATAGTTGTAGGCACCTAGCGAACACACAAAGTCTGAGCCAATTCCATGACCCGAAGAAAATGTAAGTCAATCTTAAGGTGTTTCGTACGCTGATGAAACACTAGTTTGACTGCAACATAGGTAGCACTAATATTGTCGCACCAAAGAGTAGGTGGACATGATAAATAATATGTATAACTAAACATCAATCCAACGTTTCCACTAGCGTAATCTTATCACTGAAGTGAATAAGACCGTGAGCGTAATTGTATCACCGAAGTAAACAAGACCGTAAAATGACTGGTTGGTCAAGGTCACATCAACAATGTGAACAAGAGGCAGTTTATAAATGTTTGTTTTGTACGCCGCTTCTATTAGCAACATATGCAGGAATGCATGTCATATGTTGTCTGATGTCGGATGGAAAGAAGAAAATCTCCTATACCACATTAGTGGGATTATCTTCCCGAGTGTAATACATATAGCCCTTTAAATGCAATAGGTTGAAAGAACCTGCATTGGAGTTTCATTAACTTTGTTTTCTTTACGTATCATCTTGTGCGTATTGTTGTATATGGTTCTGATGTTGGACATTTTTTTGGGGTTATTCTCCTTATAGTTGTAAGTATTTAACGTGGTTCCATGTTTTGATTTGTCAACCTCCCCACCATACGGGTTTCATTATTTGATAGCCTCATTATAAACAGATGCCCCTATAGATGTTGAGCAAGATATGGTTATGTTCATAATGTTTCACCGAAAGCTTCCAGACACCATGCTTTGTCTTGTATCTCCCTAGCAATGAAAACTTGCACGCCGTTTTTAGAGCCAACACGTCTAAGTGTGGTGTTTTCTTTTGTTCGCCACCACGATCACATCTTCTAAGCCATATCTTAACCATCTGGCAGACAGTGAATGTCTTCAATCGTTGGGTGTCTATGACTGTTAGTTTGGTTGTTTTTGTCATTAGTAATAGTCATTTTAATAAGAGAGGGACTAATAATGTCAATTAGTTAAAGATAGTTTAGAGGGTCTTTCTTGTATTTCAGTGATAGTTAAAGGGTCAAAGTTGTTAAAAGGTTGTTAAGTCGTTGGATACCGTTGGTATATGTAACAAACTTGATTGTTAATGAGAGCTTAGCTAATTGTTGATGAAATCTTCTTCTGTTCTTCTTCTTTCTAATTCAATTGGCTAACATTGGTATCAGAGCAAGATCCTGAGCTCTGTATCAATCGACTCTGCATTCAATTCAATACGTGGATCTAATCATTTGCTCGATTGGATCTGTTCCATTTTCGTTTCAAAATTTTGTGAAATCAATCAATTGTTCGATTGATTTCGATCTGTTTCAATTCATAAAAGACTCGAATTGATTGATTGCTCGATCAATTCTTCAAAAATCTGAATTAAACTCAGATTTGACCTAATTCGAATCATAAATGGCAAATACACGAAATCAAGAAATTGAACGAACATTGAAGGAACATGAATCTTCATTGTTGCATTTGGAATCTATGACAGAAAGAAATGCTGATGATCTAGCAACTATGAAGGATCAGTTGACTGAGATAGTGAGAAGTCTTCATGCATTTAGTGGAAGAGAAGGATTTGGAAGTGAGGGAGTGGTTAATGATAGAAATCGTGAAGAATCTTTGTACAATCGTGGTAACAGTAGGCTTACAAATATGGATTTTCCAAATTTAATGGGGAGAATCTTGAGGGATGGTTGTGCAGAGTTGAACAATTCTTTGAAGTAGATGAAACTCCAGACAGATTAAAGGTAAGGTTTGCTGTTATTCATTTAGAAGATATAGCTCTGCAATGGCATCAATCTTTTGTTAAGTCAAGGGGTGGTACTATTGTTGGGTTAGGTTGGGATGAGTATTTGCAATTTCTAACTGCGAGATTTGCTGATAACTTGAATCATGATGCTATGGGTAAATTGGCTAGGGTTAGACAGACTGGTACACTCAAAGAGATTTGTCAAGAATTTGATAAATGGTTGAATAAGGTTTCAATCTGTGATGAGTATGCTATTAGTCTCTTTTTAGAAGCTTTAAAACCTGAGATTTCGGGACCAGTTAGGTTATTAAGACCTAAAAACTTACCTGAAGCTTATTTGTTGGCAAGGATGCAAGATGATAATAATATTATGCTGCAAGAAACAAAAAGTTTTAAGCCATACAACTCAACAGCTAACAGGTTCAGAGATTTTAATGCAAGAAATGCTAGCAGTCAGGAACCTAACAATAAGAATTTCCCTATTCCAAACAACAATAAACTAGCACTTTTGCGAGCCCCTAAATCTAATCCTAAACCTATCAGGAGATTAACTTCTAAAGAATTTGATGAAAAGAGGGCTAGAGGAGAGTGTTTTTGGTGTAATGAAAGATTTACACCTGGTCATGTGTGTAAGACAAAACAGTTGTTTGTGTTGGATGTAACTGAGGTTAATGATGAGAATGAGTATGAAGAGGATGAGGAGAGTATAGTGTATGAACCAAATAAATGCCCACAACTTTCTTTGAATGCTTTAATGGGTGTGCCATCATATTCCACTATGAGGGTAAAAGGGTCAATTGGTACAAGGTCTTTACATATTCTCATTGATTCAGGATCTACACACAATTTCATAGATGGAAAATTAGCTATTAAAATGCATTGTCCTACAGTTCCAGTACCAGTTTTGAATATTAGAGTGGCTAATGGTCATGATATGGTTTGTGATCAGATGTGTGAAGAGTTTAAATGGAATATGCAGGGTTATTGGTTTAGCACTGATGTTTTCTTGATTCCTTTAACCAATTATGACATGGTTTTGGGAATTCAGTGGCTACAAACCTTAAATGACATAGTTTGGAACTTTAAAGAGTTAAAAATGAAGTTTATGGTGAGGGATTTAGTGATTGAGCTAAAGGGATTGAAAGCTGAGTCTGTGAATATTTGTTCATTGGAAAAAGTTGATGACATGATACATAAGGAAAGTGTTATAGCTGGGGTTCAGTTGTTCAGCTTACAAGCATCTGGAACTGCTAAATTCCAACATGAGACATCAGTTTCTTATATGAAAACAAGTGATAGTTTACAACAACTCTTAGATTCTTATGAGGATGTTTTTGCAATTCCAAACTCTTTGCCACCAAAAAGGGCTTTTGATCATAAGATTGTATTAAAAGATGAGAATATCACAATCATTTTGAAATCCTATAGATACTCAGCTATACAGAAAGATGTGATTGAGAAGTTAACTCAAGAATTATTGGATTCTGGAATAATCAGAAACAGTCAGAGTACATTTGCTTCTCCTGTTGTGTTGGTTAAAAAGAAGGATGGTAGTTGGAGATTCTGTGTTGATTATAGGAGGGTAAATGATGCAACTGTGAAAAACAGATATCCCATTCCATTAATAGAGGAGTTGTTGGATGAGTTGGGCAAGGCAACTATTTTTTCAAAATTAGACTTGAGGGCAGGTTATCATCAAATAAGGATGGCTGAAGAAGACATTTATAAAACTGCTTTTAGAACTCATTTGGGTCTTTTTGAATTTGTAGTGATGCCATTTGGTCTCACTAATGCCCCTGCAACATTTCAGGCTTTAATGAATTCAACATTTAAGCATTTAATGAGAAAAACTACATTGGTATTCTTTGATGACATTCTGGTTTATAGTCCAAATGAGGAGCAACGTGTCAGGGATTTGGAAGAAGTTTTGGCTATCTTGAGAGCCAATACATTGTTTGCAAAGAAGTCTAAATGTTCCTTTGGAGGAAGTCAAGTTGAATATCTGGGACATGTGATATCTGGGAAAGGTGTGGCTACTGATCCAGGGAAAATTGCATCAGTAAGAGATTGGCCTACTCCACACACTGTTAAACAATTAAGAGGTTTTTTAGGTCTTGCTGGATATTATAGAAGGTTTATTCAGTCATTTGGAATTATTGCTAGACCTTTGACTAATTTGTTAAAGAAGGATGCTTTTAAATGGAATGATGAGGCTCAGAATTCTTTTGACCAATTTAAGCAGGCTTTAACATCTGCTCCTGTTTTAACTCTGCCTGATTTTTCTAAGATGTTTGTAGTAGAGACAGATGCATCCTCTAAAGGCATGGGGGCAGTGTTAATGACAATCATCCTATAGCATTTGTGGGTAAAGCATTTTCTGTTAAGCAACAATCTTTATCAGTATATGAGAAAGAATTACTTGCTATTTTAATGGCTGTCAAACAATGGCACCATTACTTATTACCAAGGAAATTCTTGATTAAAACTGATCAAAAGAGCTTAAAGTTTTTACTGTCTCAGAAAGTCACAACTCCTTTGCAACAAACCTAGTTAGCAAAAATGATGGGATATACTTATGAGATTACTTACAAAAAGGGATCAGAAAATGTGGTGGCAGATGGTCTTTCAAGAATGTCTGGAATGACTTTCTTTCAGATGGGAGTTAGTGCTATTAATCCAATGTTGCTTAAAAGAATACAGGATTCTTGGAAAACTGATGTTAAGGCTGATATGATTATTCAACAGTTGAAACTTGGTGAATTAGTTCCTCAATTTGAATGGCAGAATGATTTACTGTTAAGGAAATCAAAGATATATGTGGGAGATGATGTGGTTTTAAAAACTGATATTATTTCCTTGTTTCATAATTCTGCTGTTGGAGGGCATTCTGGGTATATTCCTACTCTTAAGAAGATAAAAGAATTTTGTTATTGGAAAGGCTGTTCTAAGGATGTGCATAAATTTGTTAAGGAATGTTCTACTTATCAAAGGAGTAAATATGAACCCATTGCATCTCCTGGGTTGCTGCAGCAATTGGCCATTCCAACCCATGTGTTCTCAGATATTTCTATGGACTTTATCAGTGGTTTACCAAAAGTGCAAGGTAAAGATACCATTTTTGTGGTAGTGGATAGACTCACCAAATATGCCCATTTCATTCCTTTATGTCATCCAATCTCTGCAGCTTCTTTAGCACAAGTGTTCATTGATCAGATTTTCAAATTACATGGTAATCCTTCTACTATAGTGTCTGATAGGGATCCTATATTTTTAAGCAAGTTTTGGCAGGAATTCATGAGACTGCAAGGTATTGAGTTGGCTTTATCAACTGCCTATCACCCTCAAAGTGATGGCCAAACTGAAGTTTTGAACAGATGCTTGGAATCTTATCTCAGATGTATGACTTTGGATGCTACTAACAATTGGGTTAAATGGCTTTCTTTGGCAGAGTGGTGGTACAATACCACTTATCACTCAACAATAAAGATGTCTCCTTTTGAAGCTTTATATGGATTTCCACCTCCATTACACATACCCTTTATTCCTAATGACACTACAGTGGCGGCAGTAGAGGATTTACATCAGCAGAGGGAGTTAATGATTCAGAAACTTAAACAATCCTTAGCTACTGCTTGCAACAGAATGAAACAATATGTTGATGCTAAAAGATTTGAAAGGGAGTTTCAAGTTGGGAATTATGTTTATCTTAAGCTACAACCATATGTACAAACTTCTGTGAGAGCACAAAAGTATTCTAAGCTTGGTCCGAGATTTTTTGGTCCATTTTTTATCATTGAGAAAGTGGGAAAAGTTGCTTATAAATTGGACTTGCCATCAGAGTCATTGGTGCATCCTGTGTTCCATGTATCTTTACTCAAGCCTGCTTATGGTGATAATCTTCCAGTTATACCCTTGCCTACTGATTCAAGAATGTTATATGTTCCAAGGGCTGTTATTGATAAAAGGATGGTCTCTCAACATAACAAACCAAAAATGCAAGTGTTAGTTCATTGGGAAGGGTTATCCATATCAGAGGCAACATGGGAGAATTTTGATGATTTTCAACTTCGGTTTCCTGATTTTTCTGTCTAGTCTTGTGGTCAAGACTGTTAATAGAGGGGAAGTCTGTTAGTTTGGTTGTTTTTGTCATTAGTAATAGTCATTTTAATAAGAGAGGGACTAATAATGTCAATTAGCTAAAGATAGTTTAGAGGGTCTTTCTTGTATTTCCGTGATAGTTAAAGGGTCAAAGTTGTTAAAAGGTTGTTAAGTCGTTGGATACCGTTGGTATATGTAACAAACTTGATTGTTAATGAGAGCTTAGCTAATTGTTGATGAAATCTTCTTCTGTTCTTCTTCTTTCTAATTCAATTGGCTAACAATGACGTAATTGTTCTCACGTCCTCTGATAACAGCCCAATTAATCCACCAACTCACAATAGAGACAAGATCCTGAAATCACGATATGGTAGAATTTTATAAAGCTTATGACAAATAAATGAAAGATTATTATACTTGTTTGGTTTCTTACACACCAATCTTGTTAAGGTATTCACCGCCAAATATGAACTCATGAAACAATACTGTGGTTAGACTTCTGAAAAGCTAACAACAAATAAGTTAAGAAATGTTGTACCTATTCGGATTCTTACACCCCAAACTCGTTAGGATACTCACAGCCAGTTCTCGGATTGTTGTCGTCCCAACTCCCAAAACGGCATTGCTAACTAAGAGAATTTGAATAAATATAAATTAATGAACATAACTAAATGAAAAATGAAGAAATATATAGCAGTTTATATAGTAAGTTTTGACGGAATCTTATGTCGTGTCAAATAATAGAAGCACATTACAAGGAATCTTATGTCAACTCAAATAATTTGCATGCATGTGGAGGAATATTACGTCAAGTCAACTGGATTCGCATGCATATCGATGAATATTATGTCAAATCGACTTAAATCGCACGCATATAGAGATATCTATCGTCTTGTCAAAATACGCACATATTTTAAGGAAGATTTCTGACCATCCGGGCCATCTATAAGACTCATGTAGTACCTACGAGTCGTATACAAAACATGATTTAGACTAATGTGATGTGACCATGGCAGCTTTTGTTGGTTATATGACTTGTATACTCCAATACCAGTCATATAGAAGGCATGAAAAGATTGGATAGGTGTACGTTTACTAGTGCCCTTTAAAAAGAGTTAACTTCGTCATGTTCATATATGATTGTTACGTATAAGTAGAAAGACAAACAAAGGGAGCAAACTAAGTTTTTATGGAAAATAATATTATATTTATCTGCATCTTTTAACCCAATCTACCTGAAAGGATCATAAAATAAGTGTTAGAAAGAGAACTAAAAAAGTAAATCAAATCAAGAAAATTTCTTATCTAAGACACTAACAGATTAGAACATGTGTCCAAACTTCAACGTGAGTTTGATCACCACACAATTCAGTAGGAATTTGGTTGCAGTTCCGATAGTCCATCAATAAATCATTCACTGTAGGTTGTAGCAAAGAGCGTATCGTCGCATGCCTTGCCTTGTCCGGGTTGTTGTTTTGGAGCATGGTATGTTACTTTTTCTCATAGGAACATGTTATAAATTCTACTATGAGGATATCATGTATACTAGCATTTAGGAAATATGCTACAAGATGTCAGAAGCAAAATGCAATTATATGGATCATCTTTCCACCCATAATGTGGGTTATGAGTTTCTACTCTTCTGATTGTATAGTTGTACGCCATTTGTTCATAGGAACTTGTTTTACAAATTATAATTCAATCACATTAAATTTTATTGAAACTAATCCTATTGGAATCCTTCGTTCCACTGCTACCAAAAATTATATGACAAAATTATTATTAAATCAAGTTAAAATAGACTCCACCCAATCAGATGTATATTCGTAAGCAACAAATGTTACGGCGCCAGCAGGTGCAGCCTTCACAATTGACGGTACAATCCCTTTGTAAAGTCCAGCCCAGCCCTCCTTTTGTGAGATCCGCATAAGTGCATCATACATGTTTCTATAAGCATGGGTCTCAACCCGGGCCCCATATCTCGGATGTCTTTGCAATCCTTCAATCTGTATATGTATAACAACCAGTGTCAAAATGGGTCAAAACAGGCTTGTAAGAATTGCATCGGGCTATTGGACTAGATAGCTAGCAAACCACAATCGTTCTAAATGCTATCAAAGCTGTAGAAGTTTCACCTGAAATCGCTTCTTCACAACATCAAGGGGATGACAAACAGCCTTAGCGCATGATCCAGCAGCAAGCCCACAGACAAAAAGATGAAAACTTGACAAAGATTCTTCGTTCAGCACTGAATCTGTAGACCAGCGTGCATTCCAGGCCTAAAACATAAAAATAAAGCTGCCTCAGATATCAAAGAAATTAACTTTCTATCGTTTTAAACAAAGGCTCAAACACTAGTACACTATAAATTACTGCTTCAGTTATAACTAGAAATTCTGGAGACCCTTTATGTGTGAATCCAACCAAAAAGGTTTTTTTTTTTTTCATTTTCCTAGCCAGCAAACAAATAAAGAAAGAGAAAAAAAATAATGCAATACCATGGTCCAACGTTTAAAGGTGTCATATGTACCAAACTGCAAGCCGGCATAAGGAACGATCTCAACTAGAGTAGGTGATAATCCAGCATACAACCCACGAAAACCACGGGTTGTCATAATGTCAACAAATGCAGACCTCATATTTGGATATATCTACATAAATTATAAATAAATAAATAAATAATCTCAGTTGTTAGTAATAGATCAAAAAAAAGTTCAAGATATTGAAACATTTGTAACTTGGGTTTAGCTGAATTTATTCTCTGCATTAGTAATCTTAATAACATTTTTTATGTTTCTACAAGCATACCTTTGGCTCTCCTTGCGAAGCTAAAATGGTTCGTAGTAGATCAAACGGGTAGGACCCAACTGTAGCAGCGCACCCGGCTAGGGCCCCACTCATGAAAGACAAGTATGGACTTAAATGAATGTGATCTTCTGCATGACAAACAGATCCATATTTTGGAGGTGTGAGAAAAAAAACAGATCAAAGAAGTCAATAAGAATACATATTATACGTTTTGCAAGTTTTATGTCCCATTTCATGCCAATTGCATCAATTTACTCTTTACTATATTTAACACTTTCAAGAACATCCATTACTGGGTATGTTTGTTTGCTTGTTTGTTTGTTTGTTTGTTATGAACATCGATTAAATGAGTCAAAGGTGAAAGAAATTTATATAATTAGCTCTAAAACTATAGTTAACAAAAGAAAACCAAAGGGCTTCTGGTCTAGCAGTATCAAGGTGTGCTAAAAAGGTGTCCCTCCCCATGAGGTTATGTGTTCAAGTTCCAAGGTGGATAAAAGATGTATATTTAGAAGTAGGATCATAGCGGGTGTGTGAGTTAGGCTGTTAGCCAGTAAAACTAGTTATTGAAAATAACTTGTGCCACAACTTTTGATGATATAACAATACCCATGGTATGTAGACTAGAACTGTTAAATCAGAATGACTTGTTAGCAAGTCTTTTTTTTAAACATATACTTCATTAAAACACGCCAAACCCAAAAACCGGGCAGCCAAAACACAACAAAAAGATTACATAATTACAAACTTACACCAATTTTCCCATGAGATAGCTTTAAATTTAGACCTACTTCTAAACCATACTTACCCCACCGTCTTGAGTTCACAAGTCTAAAATATGTTGGCAACGTACAGATAGTTAAACTCAACTAAATTTGAGAACTACAGACCCTTGATCACTAATAAAAAAATGAAAAACCAATGTCAAACCTAGTATACTTTGGTAACCTAAGAGCCCTACCTTATACAAATCGCAAAATCCTATAAGATAATCTGAAATTATTTTTTAGGTGAATCATAGTTGCCAATAGCGAATGGCGGACACTATAAGAAAATTTTAGAAATACTTTATATGTATATTTTATCAAAATACGCTGTTATTTTCATCTAAATACGCAATTTATATTAAATAGTTATATTAATACAAAAAAAAACCTAAAATCCCGCTATTTACATTAAAACCAAAAAACCTGAAATCCTGCTATTGTCACGCTATGGAGTCGCTAACAATCAGATTGCAAGATAGGGTCACTCCGTTATGAAGCGCGCTATAGGGAAAGCTATTATCAGTATTGACAACAGTGATGTGAATAAAAATTGAACATTTTTAAAAATCAAAACTTAGACAGACCTGATTTGGAGGAGCCAGAAGCAAATGTCTTTACTTTATGCAACACCGCGAACTGTATAGCAGTGTATGGCATGACCATGAGAAGTGCTGGAACATTACCGCGCCAAAATCCCTGGAAGAGAAAACCATGTCATATATAGTAAGAATATAAAGGAATTAAAAACTCCCAAAGCGATGCAAAAAAATGTACAGCTTATAGAGCAGTAACATAAGATGTGGCCTGCATTACATAGGACCTACTATAGCAAAAAAAAAGTCAGATACATATAGGTGGACACAGCCGATACGGACGTATCACGCTTGGAAGTTACTCTGTGTTGTAGCACACAACACTATACACCAAATTTCCTACGTATAATCAAGAATTAACCATAGATCGTGCAGCCAAACACAAGATAAAAATGGAGTGCAAAGTGTCTAATCCTCTCAGAGGAGTGAGAACAAAATCCTTATTATGCATTATAATCTGCATTTCAAAACTACGAGACATGTAACTTAACTAGAAGGCCACATATATGACAAAATAACCAACAACAAGAAATCAGTGAACTCCTGGTATAACTAGATGCTGATTAGTGTAAGCAACAATTTGAGAGATGTATGATTGCTTAAGAAGTAAAATCACTTAGGTATAACTGTAACCTTGGTCAAACAGAAAATACATAATTCAAATATTGTTATTTTTTTGGAGGTCCCCACCAAGCATGCATGCCCTGAATATTTGGTTACTTGCTAAGAGCCTAAGACTTGAACAATCATATAAAGCATTTAAGTTAAATAAAAGCATTCAGAGTACTAGTATAAAAACCCGTACCAAAAAGCCTTCTTCTCTAAAGATATCTTTGGATGCTTGAACCATTCCGGTATATTTTGAGGTGCCATATAGATTTTTGCTAAGCAATGCAAACGAAGTAGTCGGTTCCAGTTGAACCTGGAATACAACCAGAACCTTTTATGTTTATCGCCTCACTTGATGTCACTCATATATCAGCCGAAAATCAAAACACATCGTTTCACAAGAAAGAAAATCAATCATCAAACTAGCTTAAAGCTAAAACATTTACTGCTGAAAAGACAACCAAGATAAATGATAATAGTGTCAACCGACAATCAGTACCCTAAAATAAATTTAATATTCATTTTCCATTACATTAGATGAGGAAATTTCCATAGTTGTCAAAGGCGCTAGGCGCACTTAAGACGCAAAGGGTGGGCCTTGGGCCAAGGCGCAAGGTGCTTAAAAAGAAAGGGCCCGAGATAAGCAAGGCACATAGCATAAACATACCATTTTTTAGGGTTTTAGACATAATTTACACTTGTTTAGGACTAGTTTAGGCAGATTCCAAGCCATTTGTGAATGTTTCAGACAAGTTTGACCTGCAGATTTTTCTAAATCTGGCCGGATATCCAAGGCATTTTCCTAGTGCCTTGCCTCGCCTAAGGGCCTAGGCGGGCGCCCGAAGGGCTTTTGACAACATAGGAAGTTACCCAAGTCTATTTAGCTTAAGCATCCAAATATCCAATATTAGTGATAGTTCATCTGTATTCAAAACTTAATGTAATGACAACATATGAAAATTTCCAAAGTCTAATTGACAACATAGGAAGTTTCCAAAGTCTATTTAACTTACACCTTGATTATAAGTTATAACGGTCACTAAAATGATTCTAAGTTTGCCATTATGCTACTACAGATAAAGTTTGCATTAAAGCAATATATTACCTCAATAGATAAGATGCCTTACACTTTTATTATTAAGTAGCTTTAACTTCAATCTAAGGTCAAATAATATATCATCCTATCTTCTACAGATTGCTAAAACCCCTAATGGTGCAAACATTATTGCAAATTCACAATTAATTAGCCATATGCCTAGAATCAATTCATCTGTGTTGTTTACTTTCTCCAGAAAGTAAAAACTTATTACAAACCACCGATCGGTCAACAACTATCCTTTATTATTCCATATTCCCCGAACAAGGATTATACTTACTTTACAGACTAAGAAATCAAGAGGCTTCACTTTACAGGTAGCCAAAAGCAAATAAAACCAAAAAAATAACCTGAAACCGGATTTTAATAACATCTAGAGGCGAAGTGACGGTCCGAGATATAGCTCCTGATAACGAACCAGCCGTCGCGTTAATAAAAGCTGTTTTAAGTTGCCCTGGCTCTTCCATCTCCCCAAACACCACCACACCTACACTAAAGCCTAAACAAATATATAAAACACAAAAAACATTATAATAAGCACAAATTGCAGAGCATTGATATCGATGCGAAATAAAACAAAGTTGTCAATCAAAACAATTAGGGCAACCGTATAAAGCATTAAAATAAGATCAATCGAATTAAACCGCTTCATCAATACGCAATATATTAATATTATTATGAGTGAGATTGAAACGGTGAAAAATTAGGGCGGAATCGTAACGCTTGCTTGTTGAAACGATTGAAAGTTTGAGTTGTTATTGAAATGGAGGGTTATAGGATATGGAGATGGTGAAAAGTGAGATACCTGAGGAGGAAGGAGAAGAAGAGCAGAGCGGCGGCCATTGGTGGTTGAAAAGGCGGTGGGAGACGGTGGTTGTTGCCGCCGAGATGTGAACGGCGGCAATAGGGAGACAAGGTTTGAGAGAGAGAGAAAGTCCGATTGCCTGCGCGTCGATGCCGTAATATTTGTCAATATATAAAGACAAAATTGCAGAAAACAACCTTTATGTATACCCAAAACTGCACTTTATACCTTTCACTATGAAATCCGCCAAAACCAACCTTTACGTTCATGTTTTGCTACAAGTTCAACCTTTACACCTAACCTAGTCAAAAAAGTCAGTTAAATGCAGTCACATGCCTTGCATGTGAGGGCATATCTGTCTTTTCCTTTGAATAATATATTTAAATAAATAATTAAATCAGATTTTAAAAAACTAATATATATCTCTCTCTATTAAATCAGATTTTAAACCACCACCACCACCACCACCTTCACCACCAAATTCAGCCACCGTCACCACCGAATCCAGCCGGCATGAATCAACGATCGGCTTGAATCAATGATCTCTTCCGCCATCGGCTTGAATCAACACACGTCGTCTCTCTCTAACTCTATGAACCAGTTCCACCAACTCCTTGTTGCTCGACCTTCAAGCACCACAATCTCTAGTCTATACACATCTTTCCGGCGATTGACTCTTACACCCGACCAAAAATCCTAAACTTTCTAGTGATCGAATCATTGTAACTCATTTACAATACAAAATGAAGGTGACAAAAACAACACAGATGCAACCCTCTATGTATATGCTACACATTTCCAACTTTTATAGGGATATTAAAAATACCATTTGGGTCTGGTTTCTTCTCTTTGTTCACTGTTCAGTCAAATCTCCCTATTGATACCCTTCTCCTCCAAACTTTCCCATCGGAAGTGGTGGCCAAACAAAGATCTCAACCGCCTTTGGAACATTAACATCTAATGAAATCATTGTGGCCTCTAGTATGAAATCTGCATCGGGTTCTTTGAGGGACTATCAATCATCGACCCGATTGACAGACCAAATTACCCTCCTACACCACACCTAAAATCCGCCGTCGATCGCAGACGCCTCCACTATCGACCGCCGCACCTGTTTAGATCTGAAAACCCTGGTTCAGTTTAAAAACCTCAATGCTCAAGAAGGGGGTGAAAAGGGGAGATGATGAAGTTTAGGGCTCAACTTTGATCATAAAGAAAATGGCTGCTTCTAAGCAGTTGATCGAGAGAAATGGTGTTCCGGCAGTGGTGGCAGGTAGGCAGCGGTTGGTGGAGAACAGTGGCGGTGCTTGGTGGAGAATAGTGGTGGTGATGTTAAGAGTAGTGGTTGCAGAGAGATGTGGCTGGAGAGAGATGTATAGAGAGAGGGGAATCTGATATTTAGCATAGTTGAAGGAAATAAATAAAAAACTTTAAATATAATATTCATAGTAAAAGGGGTCAAAGGAAAAGACATATATGCCCTCACGTGCAAGGCATGTGACTGCATTTAACTGACTTTTTTGACTAGGTTAGGTGTAAAGGTTGAACTTGTAGCAAAACATGAACGTAAAGGTTGGTTTTGGCGGATTTCATAGTGAAAGGTATAAAGTGCAGTTTTGGGTATACATAAAGGTTGTTTTCTGCAATTTTGTCATATATAAACGGGATTCACGGGACACGGGGTCACCGTTATTATATTATAAACGAATAATTTCTCAACCAATTAAAACCATTAGAAAAATAAAAAACCCCATACGAATAGGGATGAGCAAAGCGGTATCCGATACCAAACCGATACCGATACCGCCTAATACTGATCCCGAATTTCACCCAAACTAGGTACCGATACCGAAACATGTCGGTTCGGTATCGGTAAGGTACGGTATCGGTATTATACCGTATTTTGAGGGTCTGTATCGGTATTGTACCGATACCGTACCGATACCGAAATCGTCAAAAAGTGGATACCGATCGGGATACCGAAAAGTGCATGGTATCGGTATTTCGGGATCGGGATCGGTATGGTATCGGTATGGGATCGGTATTCGGTGGCATATGCTCATCCCTACATACGAATACTGTAATTTTAAGTTGGTGCAAAAACTAAATTTGTCAGAACTAATAAGCAAGTGCTGGGCAATTGTCTGTCACGAATTAAAATTACATCAAGTCAACCCGTTAAAACAAAACATTTCCATAATTTGGCAAAAAGAAACGATCGCAAGATTGTAAGATTGTAATTTTGAACTGAGAGTAAAATCGTAATTTTAAACTGGGATAAAATCGTAATTTGTCAAAAGCTAAAATAATGGTAATATTGTAATTTTAAACTAGGAACAAATTCGTAATTTTTAACATGGGCATATTCGTAATTTTAAAGTAGAGATAAAATCCTATTAACCTATTTTATCCGAGACAATAGAGAAGTGCCAAACTCTCAGTTACTCTCTCACGCTATTTCTTGGCATGGAAATCGTAGTGTATACAGATTAAAAAAAATAATGAGAAAAATGAAAAGGGGAAAATAAATAAAACAAAATAACATGGAGTTTGTTAGGATAACCTCCAAACACGATTTTTATTTTTCACGTAATATAAGGATGAATTTTGGTTGGAGAAAAGAAAGTTGGGTTGAATTAGAAACAAATACTTTTTGAAGTTCTGCATAGTGTGATATATAAGATAAGATATATAATTCTTCTATTCTATACAGTGTTATGCATAAATGAATGATTCTAGTGTCTCTTTACGCAGGCCATCCGGTGTGGTTTCGCGCCCCCTGTCATCTCACTCATTTTAGCGTCCTATGAAGCCTCTACACCACCCGATCGCGTCAATGGGGGCGTTATCCTTGGCCTCTACCAAAAGAATAGCAGGCGTGAGAGGAAGAAATCAATAGAGTCCACCTCTATCAACCAAGCAGATTTGTTTTTATTTATCTTTTTTTTAATATAGTTAAAAGGGGCTTTATAGGAGGCGTTATTCCACACTGTGCAAGTTAACGATAAAGTCGTTGCTTATTGTCGCTTACGTGGCGTGATAAAGCCCCTAGGGGCATGAGACCACACCACCTAGCCTTATAATTGATTTTGTAATGTACGTATCTTTACCAAACATTTATTTTTTGTTGAACCTACGAAAGAAAAGATGATATATTGATATCCAAAATGATAAGGTTGCTCAGATGTTTACAAACATCTGAGAATCTATTTGAAGGTACAAAATCATGTAAAAAAAACATGTATCTCGGTTGTTCCTATTTCACCAGTTTTATTATTATTAATCTTTAAATTTAAATATCAAGAAATTAAACGTTCTTTCCAAATTCCAAAGTTGCCCAATGACTTACTCCCAAAATTTTGTACCAATGGCAAGTATGTAACTTTTTTTATAAATCATAACGCCCAACTAAATCACCAGATAATTATCATGGGATGCGGGATGCCCTCAATCGAACAAGTGCATCCCCTTCTTCATAACGTTCAGTGCGGTAAAACCTGGTTCGACTCGGTTTCAAACTGGCAACCTCCAGAGAGGTCTAGTTCTAAACTTCAATACCACCACCAATGTCCTTCAAAGTAATACTAACGGGAATTGAACTTAAAACCTCAAGTATAGAAATAAATGACTAACCAATAGACCAATTTTTCAAAACTTTTTATATATCATACTTAATCATATATTTTATATTAAAAATGATATGACATTTCTAGCCTTTGTACAAAAGAATCTAGATCTTGTAATAGCATTTTTGTAATTAAATTCTAGAGTAAATTTCTGTTTTCGTCCCTGAGGTTTGTCAATTTTAACTAGTTTAGTCCAAAAATCTAATTTATAACAAATCCAGCCCTGAAGTTTGCATTTCTTAACGCTTTTCGTCCCTAAGGGTGTTTTTTCATTTAATTCTTAGGGATGAAAAGCGTTAAGAAATGCAAACCTTAGGGATGAAAAACGTTAAGAAATGTAAACCTTAGGGATGAAAAGCGTTAAGAAATGCAAACCTTAGGGATGGTTTTGTTATAAATTAGATTTTTGGACTAAACTAGTTAAAATGGACAAACCACAAGGACGAAAATAGAAATTTACTCTAAATTCTAAGTGGGGTTATATTATCAGCAACTTGTGCTTTAATAATAACAATCAAAACTGTGAGCTTTGTAAAAAATTAGAAAAAGTAAAAAAAAAAAAAAAAAAATCAAGCAATGAAAGACATTCGCTATAGTGAAATAGGTTTCTTGAATTGTAAGTATTTACATTTAACCCTTTAAATTACGTGAGAGATGTTCTTATTTTATGAAAAGTGGTTGTAGATGGTTATGAGTAGATGAGAGAGAAAATGTTACAGTTCATCCGTAAATTTAAGGAAAATTGTTTATCCCTTATAATTTTTTAATATATTATGAAAGTTGTTGTGAGTGAAAAGAGAGAAAATATAATGATAAAGGTATTAAAAATACAATTTAATTGAACTTGAGAGAGAAAAGATAGTATTTTTTTTTTGTATAATATAGGGTAAAAATTGGAAGGTTAGATGTGAATGCTCTAATAGGTTAGATGTGTAACGCTTTTCGTCCCTAAGGGTGTTTTTTCATTTAATTCTTAGGGATGAAAAGCGTTAAGAAATGCAAACCTTAGGGATGAAAAACGTTAAGAAATGTAAACCTTAGGGATGAAAAGCGTTAAGAAATGCAAACCTTAGGGATGGTTTTGTTATAAATTAGATTTTTGGACTAAACTAGTTAAAATGGACAAACCACAGGGACGAAAATAGAAATTTACTCTAAATTCTAAGTGGGGTTATATTATCAGCAACTTGTGCTTTAATAATAACAATCAAAACTGTGAGCTTTGTAAAAAATTAGAAAAAGTAAAAAAAAAAAAAAAAATCAAGCAATGAAAGACATTCGCTATAGTGAAATAGGTTTCTTGAATTGTAAGTATTTACATTTAACCCTTTAAATTACGTGAGAGATGTTCTTATTTTATGAAAAGTGGTTGTAGATGGTTATGAGTAGATGAGAGAGAAAATGTTACAGTTCATCCGTAAATTTAAGGAAAATTGTTTATCCCTTATAATTTTTTAATATATTATGAAAGTTGTTGTGAGTGAAAAGAGAGAAAATATAATGATAAAGGTATTAAAAATATAATTTAATTGAACTTGAGAGAGAAAAGATAGTATTTTTTTTTTTGTATAATATAGGGTAAAAATTGGAAGGTTAGATGTGAATGCTCTAATAGGTTAGAAATTTGTATGGAACAAGAATAAAAGAAATATTACATAGTTAGTAATTATGATTTATAAAACGGTATTTCATTATTTTGAGATAATATATGATTGAATATGTTATGGTTTAGTGTAAAGATCAAATACGAATGAGTATTATTAACATACAAATGTCTTTAACGTGAGAAGTGAAGGAAGATTTTTTTTGAATTTTTTTCATCTACTTAAAATAATGTTTAATTGCAAAATGTAAAAAAATAATCATGATTTTATAGTAGTAGAGTAACTATAATTACTTTACATAATTACTCTACTATTGTAAAATAACGATTTTTTTAATCCTGTGACTAATATACGTGATTAATAAGATAGGAAAAAAAATCAAAAAAAAAAAAATCTTCTCATTCACTTTTCACGTTAAGGGTATTTTATAAAATAACTTAACCCTATGTTTTATTACTATTGTTTTTTTTTTTTCTAATTAACTTGTTAAAAAAATAAACTCAAAAAATGAGAAAGAACTGTGTAAATAATTTTGTAAATGATGTGATTGGCAAGTGGACCTTGTTGAAGATTTGTTGCTATTATAATGGGAAAGGGTTTGACTGTCGTGCATATCATGCACAAATTTGCATCCATTTTAATAGTTCAAGAAAGTTTCACCGGATATTTTCAAACAAAAAGTTTGTGAATTATACACCTTTACACCCACAATCAAATGGACACCACATTTAAAAAAGGTAAGAATCATAAAAGATAACTAATAATTCCAACTTTGTTAACCCAATCCACCCTGATTTACTCATTGAATGGACTTCTTATGTAAAGTTCTAACACGAATTAAAAGGCGTAGAGTAAAAGATAATGTGCTCTAACGTCGGACACAAGAATAAACGATATTTGTCTTTAGAAAACCATCTTAACTACCTTGTAAACTAGACTATGTAGTATTTTTTTTTTTTTCTGTCTTACAAAATCAAAAGCATAACTTGAAAGAACTATCTTATTACTCTCGTGTTTTATGCGTAAAAAGTTGAATTAGATTATGAATGATCCGGTTCTAGATTTCATGAAAATATGCAATTTTAAGCAATCATTGGATCGAAATAGTATATTCTAATGCAACACTTGTATTTTTAAAATCTTTTTGTAATGTTTTATGTCTAAAATCCCCTAAGGATAAAGGGTGTGAGGATCATGGTTAGGACGTGATTTGCCATCTAAGAACATGAATGAAAGGCTACACCATCTCCTTGTCTAATCCACCATGATTTTCATGGATTAAACCATGGCAATCATGGTCCTCCTTTCCATTTTTCAAGAAATCATTTATTTTTCCTTTAGATAAAGATAAATTAAGATAAATAAGGGAATAATGGTTTGGGTCATGACCATACCCTTAGGGTAATGGTTTTGGATAGTGGATTAGAGGTGGGTGACATGACACTGCTGTGGAGGGTCATGGTGGTCTAGCCTAATAATTCAAAATTGTAAAAATGACATTTGTAAAAAAAAAAATCTAAACAAATTACACTTTCCACAATTGAACTAAGTATTGTTTTAAACCATGATTTACATATCAAATATAGGGGTAGGAATGTGCCATAAGATGATCTAACAGAAGCATGTAAACTTAAACAAGTACAAAACACAAGCTTTAAGTGTCAAAGTTCACAAGTCAGGTTTTCATTTTATGAAACAACCTTATTGTAATTAAGGTTTTTGCCTCCTTCTACCCATTATGTAATATTAATAGAAATTAACATGAAAACAATAAAAGTTCTATGGTTATTTTGTTTCATATAATATTTTTCACTGTTGACTCAACTATTTTAGGTACATGGTTTGTTGGGGTGTCTTGGAAAAAAAATGAAAATGACTTAAATAAACCGTTTACAAATTGTCTCTTCTCTTTCACAAAGAGACTCCTTAAATAATTTCCTTTATTTCTCAATCGTTCTTTTCAAGTTAAGCTTGGCGTGGCCATTCTCAATAAGCCCTGAAATATTACAAGAAAACGATACAAAAAAACTAAGTTTTGGGTTGTCATATCTAACATGTTTAATAAACGAGTCGTGTTTAGGTTTCCATGTTTTAACTCATTCAATTAAACAAGTCAATCATGTCAACCTGTTTATTTAAACATGTCGGCCCATTAACCAATTTGGACCCATTTAACTCTTTTGTACAACTTTATTACTATCGCCAAACCATCAACTTGTGTGTATTTAGATTATTGGGTTAAACTGGTCATGTTATAGTTGCATTATTTTAAGTGGGTCTAGGTCAGGGTAGATAATTTTGACACTAATATGTGCTCATGTTCGGTTGAAAAATCAACTCGAAACCCATCTACGTGACACGATCGACAGTTTTCAAAAAAAAAGTAAGTAAATTGTTATATTTTCTAATTATTCTTTTAAGGATTTTCTAAATATTGCACGTGGTTATCCATACTGGATTAACAAAATTTCTTCGAATCATGAATTAGCATATGGCATTTTAATCCCAATGGCTACAAACACCATATAGATCTATTTTAGCTTTGGAATGCACCAAAAACTTGTATTTTGTGTTGAGATTCATGAATGAATATAAAGCCATCTTTTACATTGTAACATCCATAATTTAACCATGCGCCATATGTATCTTGAACTATAACTCACATATAAAGAGGGTAACGTAACGTCCTAACATCACGAGTATAAAAGATAGTTGTGTAACTTTAACTAATCACTTTACCTTAATTTTAATACATGACTACGTTACTCTCAACTTAGCCTACGATACAACTATATAGAAATTAATAGAGGCATATTATAACCAATTTTTCAACTTTAACTCAAAATCGAGCGGTCGTATACAATGTATCACTTAGCTATGCCCAACACTAAACATAGCCCTTTACTAGTTTTCTCAAAAAAACTTTATACATATTTCAAAATACATCATTAAGTTTTAAGATGTTACACACAATCCTCATGGTATCATTTTATGTATTTAACGTGTTTTTTTAGATCATGCATTATGATGACATTCCAAAAAAAATATCAAGAAAAATATGGCATCCAAAAGTCGATAATATTAACTGACATATGGTCATGACTCTTAGCAAAATATCAATGTATGACCTAAAAGGCTAAAACACATCATAAGATCACCACCATACTAAAATATGGCATTAGTTTCCAAAATTGCCATCATCAATCTGCAAACCATAAAAAAAAAAAAAACCAGATGTCCATTGTGCACCCTAAGAGTCATGCAAAGTCATCACCACCACCAACCTCAAGCTAACCTTTCCTGCTTCTGGTCTTCGCACCCACACCCTTTCCCACTTCACCAACCTTCAAATCCTCACTTTCCGTCGGTCCCGGTTTTACAGTTTCATCCTTGTTGACATCATCACCAATCATATTATCAGTCTCTTGATGTACCTTCTTATTACGGGTATTATCAGTAACACCCTTAGCTTTCCTTTTCTTGCTAGCTTTAGGCGAAGGTTTTGCAACGGCTTCACTTTCCTTGACATCTTCATTAGCCTCAGCTTTCGTTTCCTCGTTCGCTTCAAGCGAAGGTTTTGCATCAGCTTTTTCTTCTTCATCACTTTCCTTAATGTCTTCATTAGCCTCGGAATTCACAGCTTGAACCTCCACTTTGTCTTCCTCTGCGACATCTGCATCCAGCATTTCTTCCTCTGTAACTGCATTTTCCTCCATTTCTTTCGTCTGCCTCTGTAGTGATTCTATCACACTCATCAACTCTCTATTCACCTGTCAAGATAATAACCAGCGAAGCTTAATTAATAACTAATTAAAGAGTAAAATGTCATTTTCGTCTCTAAGGTTTGGCCAGTTTTGCAACTTTCGTCCAATAATTTGTTTTTCTGCATGTGGATCCAAAAAGTTTGAAATCTTGCCATTTTAATACGTCTCTTTAACTTCATCTATTTTCTCTGTTAAGGCAGTGGGTATTTTCGTCTTTTTTGTTAACTTAAAGGGCATGGCGGACAAAGTATAGTAAAAAGACATATTAGATTATCGAAGTTACCTGTGGATTCTGAAGGTACTCAGAAATGTCATTAGAGCATGACGGACATTTCATGACGTTCTTTTGTGCCCTTAATGTTCGTCTACCTTCACATTTTCTTTCCTTTATAAATGTTTGACCAGCAAAAGCATCCTGCAAGCATGACTTGCAGAAATTGTGAGCACATGGAGTAGTAAGCGGCTGAGTCATCACTTTGTGGCAAATGAGACAGCAAAACTCTGCAAATGATTAATTGTAAAGTTTATGTAACTGAAATTCCTATACAAAAATGACTTCAAGAAACTGAAACACAGATTACAGCATTCATATTGCTAAAAAAAACTTACCTTTAAGAAGTCTTTCACTCACAGACATTTTATGTGTCTTACGTCTAACTGTCTTCGTTTGTGTGCCATCCCCAGCATCTACGGTGCTTGCTCGCTTTCTACTGTCGGGTGGAGGAATCTTCCACAACCAACAACCTTTCTCCTCCTGCACACAAGAATTAAATACTATGACTCGTAAAATGTAACTACCAATTTGTAGAAAACATCTATCATAACATAAAAAATGTACAAAAAGGTTAAATCTTGAAGTATGAAGTTGCAGAATCTTACATCATAATCCCAGGATGGAGGACTCTTCCTCTCGGTTACATCGGTTGCTTCCTTCAGCTCTTTAATATTCGGCAATGGTCTTGGACGATCCCCAATTTCATCACTGCAAAAATGCGAAATGTAAATAATTAAAATCTAATTTATAGAGTTAATATGATTAAAAAAAATACCAAAATCGTGAATATAATGGCAAACCTTGTCCATGGTGCAGGATCATTATCACAGCGAACAAAAAGATACCGGCATACCTTAAAGCCCTATTAGAAAATATACATGTGTGAGCAAGTGTTATAGAAAAAAGTTGTGTTGAGTGTGCAATCAAAATCAACAAATTGTTTAGTATCCTACTTGAATTCCGGGTTTCCGCCAGCATTTCTCAATCCTGTATACCCCATCATAACGGACGCCAGTTTCAGGTGCATAGGCAGAACGTTTTTCTTTGTGAGACCTGTCAATGTAGTTAGAGACTTATATAAGAGGATCTTGCATATGCCGATAAGAAAATAAATGATGTACATAAGAAAAGCTGAAGACATTTTAAAGGCAATAAAACTATGTGTAGTTACTGAAATACAAAGAAACTATGTGTGATCACTTGACTAAAACCATTACAAGAACATGATCTATCATATTAATTATCTCTAAAAATTTAAATATACAAAGATAAAAGATTGGAATTAGATAAATAGACTCACAAAGAGACCATCATGTGTAAATGTCATAGAAACATACCTGACGACACGTACTGGGTATCCCTTTTTGCAACTAACTCTTAAAGCTTCATTAGACTTGTCAAACTTCTGATCAAACGACTGTGTCTTGTTGGTTCTTTTATTTCCACTCAAGTCCCTTCCCCCACTGTCGATAACAAATAAAAACATTACAGAATTATGCAACAAAAGTTAAAACTTCCAAATAAATCTAGATACAGCATAGGATTATGACACCTTAACATACCACTGACACCGTCCTATTAGCTTTACTTTTAATAAAAAAATGTGCACAATATACCTTCCGGTGTAGAGAAACCACTCTCCATGATCCTCATCATCTTCATACCCTCCAGATAACGCCACAGACTGTGCACCATAATCAGACTGCCCACATATCCCCGCAACATGAGGAAGATGGGCCCCCCACTGTCTACATTCCAAACGGTCCTCCCATGTTTCACCCACCAAAACTCCCATTCCTCTCTCAGGATCATTCTCTGCAAGAATGGGTCCAAAATGATCTGGTGAGACCGTCACAAATATCTTCCCACTGCATGCGTTAGCCTTCCCAGTTTTCTTGGCCCGCTCAGTGGTATATGCTTTGTCAGGTTTGTTTTGGTTTAGAACAGAATAGTAGGGTTTAGGTGGCCCAGAAGCAGCGTTTGACTTGGTCATTTTTGCCATTCTGATTGCGATTACAAGTGATGAATTGATTCTAGGGTTGCTCGCCATTCTAGGAGGAATCGAAGTTCGACATATGGCACAAGTCCGTTTCCCTTGACCAACCCATTTCTCAAAGCACTTCAGGCAAAAGTTGTGACCACATGGTGTCTGAAACATAAACAGAAGATTAGCTTCATCTGCTAATATTATTTAACTTGCTCATAGATGTAATAAATCTTCCATATTATTAGTGCACACTAACCAGCACATATTAACAAGTTAATACATGTAATCATGTGTCTCCTTTCATAACACCACAAGTGAACCAATGCTTATATTCTTACATCATAATTAAAATAAGAAGCAGAGAAAGAACTTCAAGCCGCAAATTTCACTCACAATAGTCAGACAAACAGTTCAAATAATAAGCAATCCCAAAAAATGTCTCAAAAAATCTCTCAAAACTAATATTAAACAAACTAAACAATCCAAAACACTCTCAAAAACAAAAACAAACAGCTAAATCAGTCATAATACGCAATCCCAAACGCTTTCAAAACAAATATCTGGTATGTTAAACAATCCAAAACACTCTCAAAAACAAAATAAGCTGATAATCAGTTTTAACAAGCAAACAAACACCATTACACACCATCTAAACATATTCAAAACACTATTCCTACAAATAATAGCATATCATCTTAACCATGAACAATGTCATTCCACAAAAACTAACATAAACATGATATAAATCTCATTAAACTCCATGAAATAAAAAATATACCGTAACAGGCCTTTCAGGAAGTTGCATACAAAACGAGCAGTTAAAGCTACCACTAAGAAGCTTCAAAACATCATTACCACCACCACTACCACTACCACTACCACTGCCACTACCACCGGCGACCTCCTTTTTCTCCTCCGCCGGTTCATCACCGTCGTCAGATCCACCACTCAACAGTTTCTGACGCCTCTTCGCCTTCTCCAAATCAGACAACGAAGCATCAGATTCAATTGCGCGAATAGCCGCAATAAGCGAATCAGACGGTTCAGATCCCGAGGCGACGGCGGATGGCGGCGCGTGAGACGACAGGAGACTCGAACAATCCGGACACTCCCATTGTGCAGCATCCGCTAGGGTTTGGGGACGAGCGGAGAGACAATCGAGGTGCCATGGAGTGACGCATGTTTTGCACGTGATCTTCTCTTCTTCCGGTGGATTGATTTTGCAGATCATGCAGCGGCCGTCGCCGTCGCATGGAAGATCGCTATCGTGCGCCATTTTAGAGAGAGAGAGAAAGTGAGGGAGGTTGAGTAAATTCAGGGAGTGATATGATATCAGTAGGTTTATGTATGAAGATGATGGAGAATATATTATTATAATAGTATAATAATAATATTATATATCGTTTGTGAGTGGATTTGAAAATTCAAAGATTTGGGGAAATTGAATTGAAAAGGGTTTTGGATTTGGATTTGAAATTTTCCCTCTTTTTCTGCTCTGGTGTTTCAAAATGTTTTTCAAAAGAATATTACTATTACATGTATGGAATGTCATTTTCAAACTCCATCAAGTTTTTTGTGAGTGATTATCATATCAAGTTTTGGTTTGATTTATGACAAATATATGGTATGTAAGACTATGGGGCTTGGGTTGGGGCTTGGGTTGGGGCATTTGTTGACACGTTGAATGGGAAAAAACCCACCACCAAAACCCACGCCCATGGGGTATGGTGGGGCTTGGGTTGGGGGCATGAATTTGGGATGGACCGCTATGACGTGGCGGGTGAGCCAATGATATTCAGCCAACTAGGATGGTCATACCGCCCCACGCCCGGCTTGAAACCCATGCCCCAAGGGCCACGCCCAAACCCAAGCCCACCCGGGATGGTGACTTGGGCGTTTTCCCCCTACCTACGCCCAAACTCCCGCCCCATACCCCGCAGTCTAATGTAATATTATATTAGTGTTTCATCATTAGCTAGAGTCAATTTTATAACATATGTAGATTGATGCGGAAACGGATAACATTGGCAATAAACACTTAAACGGTTCAAAAGTTTTAAACCTTGTGATTTCCTTTAATATATAAAATTTGTTCTTCAAAAACTATCATTAAAAATCCAAAAGATATGAACAAATAAAGTTGAATTAATAAGAATGTTACATTTAATATTTTGTATCCGCAAGCAATGTTGCAGAAATCGGCCTAGGCGGCCGATTAATCGGCGCCTAGGCGCTAGTCGGTGAGTTACTGACTAATTTTGAGCTAGTCGGTCAAATTAATCGGACATGGTCAAAATCGGTCCAAGGCGGTGAAAATCGGTCCAAGGCGGTGAAAATCGGACTAATCGGTCCATTGTTTTACAACCCATTAAACCCAAATTTTGACCCATTAAACACCGATTTTGAAACTGGCCCATTGTTTTACAGCCCAAATATTAATTATAACCTATTTTATCTTCACAATTTCAGCCGTCACCTATGTTTTGACCACCAGCTCCTAAAATCGGACACTAGACACCACCAACAGCTCCGACTTCCTCTGCACACCACCATCAGTTTAAGTTTAATTGCTTATGTTTGAACCATACTATTTGAAACTTGAAGTATTTATATGAATTTTGAAGTATTATTTTTATATTATTGTGTGTATATATATAAATTTGAAAAATTACATATAAAAAATCCCATTCTGATTAATCCCTATTAATCCCGATTAATCCCTATGCGATACCTCACCTCCCGACTAGCGCCTAGCGCCTTCTACAACATTGTCCGCAAGGTATATAAAAATTATTACATAATTAATTAATTTATTGTTTTAAACTAATTAAATTAAACTAATAGCCCATCTTCAATATATACCCTTCAAGTCTTAAGATCATGTAAAAATGATATTTTTCGTGCTAAGGCATAAAAATTCATATGTAGACATCATTTTTTGGACTTGCCCATAATGTTTTGGGTTGTTTTGGCAAGAAAAAAACCAAACCTAACAATTTAAGACACATGCAATGAATTCTAGTCTTAAAACTTAAAATATCATGCCAAGAAAGTTAAGTGGTGTGTTTTTAAAATTCCACGCCCATAATACGTTGCATTGTCTTTTAAATTGTTATATTTAGTGTTTTTCTTGCCAAAACATCATTGAAAACCCTTCATTGGTACAATCATCATTTAGCGAAGAAACTCCATCATTAATGTTGGAGATAATCAAAAAGACTGATGAAGAAGAAAAAAAATCAAATAAAAAAAAATTCAAAATGATGAGGTGCCATCCTTTGATTTGAAAATTTCTCAGTTGTCTTATTGAATGCCACTCAGTTTCAAAATCTTCTGGAATAATAGTATCATTCCAAACAACATGAGTCATTCTTGTATTAAAATCAATATTTGATGACGAAACAGGACCAACCTGTATAAAAAGCAATAAAATTATTAAACATAAAACGCAATATCATGAAAATGATAAACATAATGCATTAATGGTAAAACGTAATTGTTTTGTTATATTAAAAAGCAATTCTATTGATAAAAACGTTTGGGGATCTTATTGTATAATACATAAAACACAATAATAAACCTATATAAAAATTGCAGTTTATTATATCATAAAACGCAGTATAATACCTTTGTCTTCAATTTCTCCCATATATGCCACATACATAACCTATGCCTACTTCTTGAAAGTACATCCTTAATATCTCTCTTCATTGCAGCATCTTGATCAGTAACAACAACTTTAGGCTCATTTCTAAAAGCATTAACAAAGCACCCTAAAAGCCATCTATAAGAATCTGCAGTCTCAGAACCAAGTGATGCACCACCAAATGTGACATTCCTAAAATGATTATCAATCCAAGTAAATGGTACAAAAACCAAATCATATCTACATAAAACAAATTAACAAAGCATTAGAAAAAATAGAACAGGAATATATAACGCAGTAGAATATATAACGCAATAAAAGAAAAAAACTTACCTGTTTGATTTATAAGTAGCAACAAAACCAACTATGTCACCAAACACTGTATAATTTGTTTTTGATTGCTCATCAGCCCAGAAAAGTCATTTCAATCTTCTATCTTCACTAATAACATAATCACATGTGAAACCAGGAGAACATTCTTTCTTCCTAATAAGACGCCTAACTACCATTTCTGCATCATACTCTCTTATGTAAAGATTCAAATCCCTTCTATAGTTCTTACAATCAAACTTCACCAAAACCACCATACATTGTTTTCATAATATTGAATGTTTTAACAGGTCCAATATTGATTGTAGACAATCCAGATATAAAACTTTCTTTAACTTAATCAATACTTCTGGCAGCAGGCAAGAAACGAATATCTTCATCTTCAACAAATATATGATTATGTTCTTCTTCAAAGTAGTTGATGTGCGTGTGGTGTTATAGATTTTTTTTGTATATTTTAAGCCCTTTAACACTTTTTAGCCAAGTTTTAAATTTATAAAACACGATATTTACTAACACTAAACACACATATGGGCAAGTGCACCCATCGTGAGCGTAGTATAGTGTTGGTAAGATACTGAGGTCGTCCAAGGACACATGAGCTTTTAATACCGGTTTATCCTCAACGTCTAATCAAATCAAAAGTTTAGAAAAAGGTTTTTAAACAAGAAAAATAAAACTAACTAAAATGTTGAAAAATAAAAACAGATAGACAAGATGAATCACTTGGATCCGACTCGTATCTAGTGTAACCTTTGATTATTTCCGCACTTTTGCACTTTTTAAGAGATTATCTTAGTTATTGTAGTAGGCCCCTCTTCTGAAGGTGACGTTACCCTCAACCCAGTAGTTTGAGTCAGCAAGGATACAATTCTAAAGGGTTGGATTATTGAAAGATAATTAATTAAGTTATTAATGCATATTATGGTAGGCCCCTCTTCTGAAGGTGACGTTACCCTCGGCTAAGTAGTCCGAGTCAGCAAGGATACAATCCTAAGTAGCCGAGTTAAAGTATTAATAGTAGTTTACATATGAGGGGATCAATGAGTTCGGACTCCCGCCATCCAATACCAGTGGGTATTGAAGGAGGTCCTACTAAAGTTGACCCAGGTCCTTACAGGATCTATACACTGAACAATGCAAGACTCTTACCAAACCGTTCCCTTAACCCCCGACCAGGTAGCCAACATACCTCCATATAGACCGTGGAGATATGAATGGTGAAAATCTTTTATTTTATATAGACAGTAAAATAATGCAAAGACACCACGGACAAACGATAAGGAAGACTCACCTTCAACATAAGAAACTAGTTATTAAAGTCATTAATACAGAACCAAATAAAAAGTGCGAAAAGATTAAAAATAAAAAAGTATTACACTAAACACCTGTCTTCACCAAGTGATGTAAGAGACTTAGGCAAACATGGCATTTGATTGTCAAGAACTCTTACGATCAATCTTGGATCCCGAGACTACTCACACACTCTATGATGGATGATGGATGATGGTGGTGGATGTGGATTGTGATGGTGGTGGTGGGTGGGTGAAGTGTGAGAGAGGTGGTTTGCCAAGGGATGGTTTGCAAGTGAGCCAAGCACCCCTATTTATAGCCTGTACAGAAGCCCGGACACGGCCCCGTGTCCACCCATCTTCTCTTTCTTCATTAAATGCAGTTTGTCTGCATTAGTTGACCACGCCCCCGTGTCCGCTGGGCACGACCCCGTGTGCAGAAGCGTATCTGTACTATCCAGATTTTCCTAGATTCTGCGAATCTTAGAGTTGACCATGGCCCCATGTCCGGTGGACACGCCCCCGTGGTGGGTGATAGAAGCTTCTACAACTTTGTCTTTTCTGCAGACACTTGGGCACGCCCCCATGCTCAGTGAGCACGGGGCGTGTTCAGTCTTCTGTTATCTTGTTTTTGCTTGGGAGATGTTGTCGAGGGGTCGGGCATGCCACGTTTATTCCTTTTCTTGTATTATTGCTGGATTTGGCTGCATTTTTGCTTCTTTTGTTCATTTAAGCTCTTTTAACCCTGAAAATACAAAAGGAAGACAAAAGCACACTTTTTCCAACATTAGTACTAAAAAAGGGTTAGTTTTATGTCTCAATTGATGAAATTTATATGTTTCATTTTGCACACATCAGTAGTAGATTTTAAACATATTATTGTTCTCTAATATTAATTTCACATGAGCATTGCATCCAACTCTTTTTGAACATCTATTACGTCTAACAATCTTTTTACTATTTTCATCAACTGAACAAGAATCTATTGATTTGCTAACATGAAATCCTTCTTTTGAGCAGACAATATATCTTATTTTCACTAAATCACCACTTTTCCAAGAAGTATTTTTTCTTGCAGAAAAACCTGCAGCAAGTGCATATCTCTGATAAAACGCAAAAGCCTCATCAAATGATTTAAAAAACATTCCAACAGAAGGTGTAATGGATCCACTGATTTTAGGTTTGAAAAACTTTCTTCCACTGTTTAAGCATACACGTTCCTCCCACTTGGAAATGTGATCTGAAACAATTAACAAATAACTATAAAACGCAATACCTCTTATATAATAATGTTTTTAGTGTTAAATATCAAAATATGTTAATAAAAATTAAAAAATACAGACCTTTAAAGTTTGTATATGAACTAATATGGTTAAAAGCATAAAACGCAATACGTTCAGTAAAACACATCAAATGATGAACAAACAAAACAATGTATGAAACAAACAAAACTCTAAAATTGTACAACAATGACAATTATTGCTTTATATTACATCAATCTTAAATTTATAGTTTGTATGCATGTAATGTGAATCAAATCATAAAACGCAACTCTTCACTAAAACGCAATAACTGATGAAGAAACAAAACGAACAAATTATGTTAAATTATACAACAATAACAATTAAACTTATGAAAAATCAAATATTAATAACAGAAAGACGAATTATAAAACGTAAAACAATGAAATTCGGCAAAATAACAAAAAGTTACTCAAAATTGAAGCTAAACTTACCAACAGAGTCTGAAGAAGACTTTGAGGTTATCGAATTGACGAACGAAACAAGATTATTGCTTGAAAAAATGTGAATTTGCGATCGATTGCGATTTAGGGTTATAGAATCTTCAATTCTGTTATGAAATTGATGAACTAAGTAGAGAGGTAACATAATCTAGAATCGTATTAGAAGGAAGATATGATAATGTAAAATGACGAAAAAGCCCACGCGTCCAAAATTTTAAAAATAGCAGATGAACGACTAAGATTGCTTCCTATACTTCCTAGAGAATATAAACTTCCTATTTGATCCCCACCCAACCTATATAATAGTTCTATTTCCCATATAAACCTAACCAAAAACCAAAGATATTTATAAAAATAAACCTAACCAAAAACCCAAAACCTATATAATAGTTCTATTTTTTAGGGTGAGAGTTGTCTACAAAGTCCATTTTTTTACAAAGTGTATAAAGTCATAAAACACCATAATGTTAACTATAAAACACACTCAAAATCCACAAATAACAAATTAAAGATTAACAAAACGTCGTATTTGTGGGTTTTGTGTTGTGTTTTGGATGATAAGGCTTTGATTATCGAATGACTAACAATAGCGTGTTTTATGTTGATTATCATGTTGTGTTTTGTTTTTATAGTTCTACGATGGTGTGTTTGAAGTTTTTATGGATTGTTAGGGTTTAGATATTATGTTTTAGTGATCTTCACTCAGTTACTTGTGGGTTTTGAGTGTGTTTTATGGCTGAAATTAGGGGTGTGCATGGGTCGGTTTGGGTCGGTTTTGGGTCATAACCATAACCATAACCGCGATGTCAGTTATGGAAAAGTCATAACCATAACCGCTCGGTTATGGCGGTTTTGGTTATGGCGGTTTTGATGGTTATGGTGGTCGGTTATGGGTCGGTTAACCATGAACTTGGGTCTAGCTAAATTTAGCTCAAAACAATATTATCCATAAATATTAATACCTTTAATCACCGAATGTTTTAACCAAAAATGACATAATCCATAAACTCAAACAAAGTTTTAACCAAAAACACCAAATACTCAAACAAAGTTCAACCAAAATGACATAATCCATAAACTCAAACAAAGTTTTAACCAACAAACAAAGTTAACCAAAATGACATAATCCATAAACTCAAACAAATTTTTAACCAAAAACACCAAATACTACGTGGTGGAAGTTTAATCCCAATCTCCATCTCCAATGAAAGAGTCTTCAATTGTTCTCTTTTCCGGTGACAAATCTAAAAAAAACATATTCAATTATGCTTTAATATTAAGTAAAATGGTTCCATACCCAAGATTTTTTAGCTCTACCATTTTTCTTTTGATCTACGGTTTCTTGACTTTCTTCAACATTAACAACCGGTGGCTCGTTTGGGGATTCTTCATCAAGAGTAACAACTGGTGTTTCGCTACCAGGTGTTTCCATCTACATTTGACAAAAAAGTTTAGTAATGAATGAAGTGTTAACTGTTAACAGAAACAAATATAACAAACATATTCTGATTGAACCACAAAAACATAAACAAATATTACAAAAGTAAACAAATATAACAGACTTCTTTCGATCTTTATTAGGGGATCAACTACATAAACATATATAAAACAATCAGTCAATATACTTAAAACAGTCAATATACTTCGTCAATATAAAACAAACAGACTTCAACTATAAGACATATATTTGGAACAAATATAAAACAATCAGTCGCTGAATAGATTCTGAAATATATGATCAATCGTAAATCATATATTTACTTCATATATTTGCAACAAATATAAAACAATCAGTCGTAATACGGTTAACGACTGAAGTATATTGACTGATTGTTTTATAAAACAGTGACTGCAATATAAAACAAACAGACTTCAACTATAAGACATATATTTGGAACAAATATAAAACAATCAGTCGCTGAATAGATTCTGAAATATATGATCAGTCGCTGAATAGATTCTGAAACAATCAGTCGCTGAATAGACTTCAAATATATGATCAGTCGTAAATCATATATTTGGAACAAATATAAAACAATCAGTCGAGTTGTAAAACAATCAGACTTCAACTATAAGACTTCTCATGTAAATCATTAATGTAAAAGAACTCACTATGATCGAGTTGAACAAGGTTCGCTTGAGGAAGCCGCTGAATAGATTCTAAAGAGTGAAGACTGGAGAGATTGGACAGTGGACTGGAGACGATGGAGAACTAGAAAGCAGAAAGGACGATTAGGTTAACCCTAATAGTAATACGGTATAAGACTATAAGTAACCTGCACCGCCCATGTTGGATTTTGGAAACTTTGGAATTTGGAATTGGATTTTATTATATTAGGTTTAATAATTCAAAATGATCCTTTGGTATTCCTGTAATCATATGGGTCGGTTATGCATATGGGTCGGTTAAACGGGTCGGTTATGCATGACTTATTAAGTAGCGGGTCGGTTCGGTTATGGCGGTTATTGAAACTTACAAAACCATAACCGACCCATGATTGTCGGTTATCAAAAATTTAAAAACCGACCCATCGGTTTTCCATTCGGTTCGGTTTTTTCGGTTATGGGTCAGTTAAGTCGGTTTTTTGCACACCCCTAGCTGAAATTGTGGTGTTTTATGACTTTGTGAACTTTGTAGGAAAAATGGACTTTGTAGCCGAACCCCACCCCTATTTATGTAACAAGATATTTTATAAAAATAAACCTAAAGTGAAATCCAGAATTCGAATAGGTAATATAGTTGTTAAAATAAAGCATGCAAACGTAAAAGTAACAAGTTGATTAAAGGTTATTAGACCAGAATATGTAATAGTGATAGTGTAGGGACTTAGGTGAAGCATTGTGATTTATATAAATCACATATTTTGTAAACCTTAACTACAATATCACAATAAAACCATATTTACAAGGTTTATTTAAGATGAACCCTAAAAGGGATGAGTTGACTCGTTACTCTATAATTCATGCAAACCCTATTAAATATCACCTAAGCTATTTGACACGTAAATTTGTTAACTTTTTCTTATGGTTATATATAGTTGTTTTTATATTAAATTGTAAAGAATAATAGGGCATTGTTTTTATATTAAATTATAAAGCATATGTCAGTTACATGTACAATTTACACGTTTAAGAATGTAAAAGATACGTTTGAGGCACCCGATTTATGTAAGGCATGAATGTATTCACACGTAATTGACAAATGATGCATAACAGTTAAACATGTTTTCTTGAAGGATGCATATCATTCATGTTCATATATTCATATTCATATATTCATAATAGAAGAACTGAATGAACAGTTCTTGAGGGTATTATGGGGATTCTACATTTGGACCCTTTACACGTACTTCACACCTCGCCCTCCACCGCATCCAGATTAGAGAGATGGATAGAGAGAGAGCGCACCTATACCACGGCAGAGAGCCAGAGAGAGAGAGAGACGAGCGTCGGAGATGGAGGAACCGGCCATCGTCTCCCGTCGGCCACCCTCTTGGCCTTCGGTCAGACCGGTGGTGCGTTGTGGTGGTTAAGACGCGTGAATCGATGGTAGAAGGCGGTGGTAGACGAGGTTGGGGGTGATGTTGTGGTGGTTTTGACGTGGGTAACGATTGTAGAAGACAGTGGTGGATGCGCATTCCCTAGTCATAGTTTGCTGGAGATAATGTTATCAGTCGTCGGTGAAGGCGACAGTGACGATTGCGGGTTCTAGGGTTCCGGCGAGTGTGCCCATGACTCTCATCGGGCAATCTAGAGATAGAATGAGAGACTTGAAGGTGATCTTGAACAACCACAACCTAAGTGACATGAATCGGTGCTCCGACGAAGTCGGCTAGGTTCCACCGTTAATCTTCAGGGTTAGTTATGGGTGAGTGTTTTAACAAGTTATAAGCTTATTTCCTCCTTTTGTTCTTACAAATGTTATTCTTGAAAATTGTGTTCTTTGCTGGTTTTGTCTTAAAAAAAATTCAATGGTTTTAAAGTTTGGGGCTTTATGGATACATGATCTTTGTTGAGCATTTGTGTGGTTGTTTATGCATACCAACTGTTTGATGTTATGCCAAAGAGAAAATGCATACATTTTTTTTTTCAATTCTATTGTGATATTGAAAAATATTGTGCTAAATTATGCCTAAAAAAAAAGAACTTCGGATGATCAAATAAGTGTTGATGACATATTTACACCTATAGTTGTTAGGTAACTGACATTTGAAACGGGAAAGTGAATTTTGTTAAAATATAGTACAGCAAACTAGCAAACATCTCAATGTATTGATAAAAACCCCATTCATTTTTGAAGGAACAAATCCATTAATTTATTGTAGGTTCAGGATCACGATCAGGCCATGCTTCAACTTTGGACTCTAGGATTCTTGGAGGGACATTTTTATTTCAACAGACCATTGCCTTTGCTTTTCTTATTTTTTCCCAGAGGTATCAACCCATCCGAAACTATCATCATAGTTAATTAGTTTACATATTGTTTTAGATTATTCTGTGTGACATGTATGGGACTAAACGGGCATAACGGACCCGAACCAATTATACATATACATATCCTATCGGTATCGAACCAAACCGATATTCATGTCGCAAAAAAAAAAAAAAATGGTCCACCTGTTCTTTTATATAAATATATGTGGCAGTTGAGAGAATGACTATTTGATGTTATCTTTACACGATTTAATTAATATTTTTACCCAATACCTACCACTTTTTCTTTTATATAATGGAAAATAAAGAAATACTAATAGTATGATTAAAAAATTATGTAAATGAAGGTGTTGGCACCGCTGCCAATAGCATTTGCAGTCTTTATGGTGCACTTGGCAACCATTCCGATCACCTACACTAGATTCAACCTAGCCAGAAGCTGTCGGTCGGTGAAGATTGACGATGGTGACGGGTTAACCGGTGCTACTCGGGGCTGTTGTGGAGCATATATGGGATAATAGGATTCGAGGCAAAGCGGGTCAAACATGGTCAACTCGATCCAAAAGAACAGTCATCGTGGAGAGACTTTGGACAGATTGTTAAGCAGCTACAAGAGAGGTATCAACCCATCCGAAACCATCATCATAGTTAATTAGTTTACATATTGTTTTAGATTATTTTGTGTGACACGTATGGGACTAAATGGGCATGAACCAACTATACATATACATATCCTATCAGTACCGAACCAAACCGATATTCCTGTCGCAAAAAAAAAGTCCACCTGTTCTTTTATATAAAATAGAAAATAAAGAAATACTAATAGTATGATTAAAAATTTATGTAAATGAAGGTGTACTCGGGGCTGTTGTGGAGCATATATGGGACAGTAGGATTCGAGGCAAAGCGGGTCAAACATGATCAACTCGATCCAAAAGAGCAGTCATCGTGGACAAACGTTGGACAGATTGTTAAGCAGCTACAAGAGAGGTCTCAACTCATCCGAAACCATCATCATAGTTAATTAGTTTACATATTGTTTTAGATTATTTTGTGTGACAAGTATGGGACAAAACGGCCATGACAGAATAATGCAACATATTTTATCAAGAGTGACATCTACAAGTGTATAGTAGATTACAATACATGGTGTTATGTATTATCATCCGAATGCGAGTTCGTGTGTTTGTACGCAAACCCAAAATAAACATCAACATGTTCATAGGAATACCAGCTATTTCCGCCGCAACACGCGAGAGGGTAAACACCTAGTTAAATAGCAAAACGACATCCACTAACTAGTGTGAAAAAACATAACAATTTCGATTTGTCACATATTTACTTTTGGTGTCGTTAATAACATAACATGTTATTTAAAAAAAAAAGAGAGAAGATGGGTACTTTTGATGTCATCAATACACGGGTCAAGTTATTCTATAAAGGCTCCTAATTGTAAGAAGTGTAAGAAGGATTTATAGAGTGACAAGTGTCCAATAACCTAAAATTAAATCCACTACATCACCACCCAAAACCTAAACACCCACCACCAAAAAACCTAACCCCCCCCCCCCCCCCGACAAAAAAAAAAAAAACTATGCCTCACCAAAAAAAACCTAACCCCCCACCCCCCAAAAACCTAAAAGAAACCTACCCCCCCCCCAACCCCACCCCCAAAAAACCTTAAAAAAAGCTAAGAAAAACCTAAACACTCACCCCCACCCAAAAACCTAAACCACCACCCCCACCCCCTCGGCCAAAAAAAATTTTTAGAGTAAACCTCAATTTTCATCCCTGTGGTTTGGTGATTTTAACACTTTCAGTCCAATAGTTTATGAATTGCATTTATCATCCATTAATTTGCTGATTTTAACAGTTTCAGTCCATTAGTTTCCTGATTTTAACAGTTTCAGTCCACACCAGTGTTAAAATCAGCAAACCACAGGGACGAAGTTGAAGTTTACTCAAAAATTTATTATTATTATTATTATTATTATTATTTGGTGGGTGATGGGGGAGGGGGTGGGGGTTTAGGTTTTTGGGTGGTGGTGGATGTTTAAGTTTTTTTTTTTTTAGGAGCCTTTGTACACTTCTTACAATTAGTATCCTTTGTATTTCATCCTAATGCTAAATACATAATTATCCGAAAGATAAAACATATGTCTGATGTTGTCAAGACGTGACATTATTAAAAAAACATATGTCTGATGTCGTCAATGTCGTGATATGTATTATTAAAAAGAAACCCTGACCCTACGCAAGCCCTATTAAATATCACGTGAACTATTTGATACGCAAGTCCGCTACTAATGCTCTTTTCTAAATTAAACTGTGAAGGATGAGAGTCACACGTTCAACTTATTGAGTTATATATTCGATGATGTGAGAGATACCTTTGAAACACACTTTATATATAAAGCATGACTTTTTACACGAGTAATTGATTAATGGTGCATGCCAATTAAATAAGTGTAAAAGATGTGTATCATTAAATGAGCAAAACTACATTTTCAATTACTAAGTAGTGTGAAAAACATAATAACATTAACTTAAGTTGATAGTGATATGTAATTCATAGGAGATATCGCGATTACTCTTGATCTTATCAATATATAACATATCACTCAAAGAAATAAAATGTATGTTTGATGTTAATGATGTGACGTATCATCCAAAAAGACATATGATGTTGTCAGTGACTCACGAAGTCACTTATATATATCAGCGTGACTTTGTATCATTTGACACGCAAGTCCTATTAAATATCACTTGAACTGCTTGACACGTAAGTTCGTTACCAATTTTCTTATGGTAAAATATAATTGTTTTTATATTAAACTGTGAAGGACAATAGGGCATTGTTTCTATTAAACATACATCAATTATGTGTACAACTAGACAATTTACATGTTTGATAACGTGAAAGATACATTTAAGGCACACATTTTATAGAAGGCATGATTGTATTCACAAGTAATTGAACACTGATGCATGCTAATCAAGTTTTTTTCGAAGGATGAATATCATTAAATAGCAAAACGACATCCACTAACTAGTGTGAAAAACATAATAGCATAACTTGTTATTCATAAATGAGAACACAATTACTTGTGATATCATCAATACATAGGATATTATTCAAAAGGGATAACATACACTTGATGTTTTTTTTTTCTAAAGTAAATTGCGAAGGATGTCTATAACTTGCCGAGTTACGTATTTGATAATGTGAAAGATACGTTTAAGACACACATCTTATACAAGGCATGACTTTTACACTACATGAGTAATTGATCAAAGACGCATGCCAATTAAATAAGTGTGAAAGATACATATCATTAACGAGCAAAACGACATTTACAGCAACTAACTAGTGTGAAAATCATGAGCAAAACGACATTTACAGCAACTAACTAGTGTGAAAAACAAAATAACATTTACTTAATACTAATGCCAATAACATACCATATTATCCAAAATAGAGAACACGTTTACTCTTAACCTCTCAGTACATAACATCTTACTCAAAGAAATAAAACATATGTTTGATGTTAACGATGTGACTTATTATCCAAAAAGACATGTTATATTGTAAATGATGTGACTTTAACCCTAACCCTTTTTTACACTCACGAGTATCAACTGCAAGAGAATAAGTTTGGTTGACCTTTGGAAAGGCCAAGAGCCAAGATGCAAAAGTTGGAAAATATTTTGCCCTCCGCAGAAGGCTTACGCATCGTAAGCCATAACCTTCCGGTGCGCAAGGGTTGCCCAGCGACAGAATTTGTGGCTATTGACTGTTGTGAGCTTATAACCGACTTATAATCGATTTTCCACATCTTGGACGACCCCTAAGCAACCCCTAGACACTTAGGGACAGTTGTTAGTGATCAAACATCAGTGGTAGCACTTGTTGTCAACAATCTATGAGGTTTAGAACACTATATAGAGGCCCTTGTTGCAACCAATTTGATCACACCTCACTTCAGCATTTCTGATCATTTCTGGAGCTCCAAAGCAGACTCAAGTGATCACTAATCAAGCATAGGACTTCAGTAAGTATGCTTAACCTTTCTTAGTTGAGTTTTTACTTAGTTTTAGCTTAAAAGTCAAACCGTCGTAATTAACGGTTGACTTAGCGATTAATCATTAATGGTCCAGTGATTAGTCGAATTGAAGGTAGTTATAAGTTGGTAATTATGTGGGCAATAAACCCTTAAAAGGGCACCCTCTGATTCTCACTCTAACTAGGTCAAATGTCGGGTCAAACTTGTTAGTAAAAAAGTCAACAGAATGCTTATTTTCCAATTTATGCATAATTAGCAATGTAGAACCCCTACAACCTGTTTTATCATTTATATAACTTGGTAATTAGTGTAAGAACATGTCTAAACATGTTCAACCCGACAATTTTCTGTTTAGACCCGGTTCGGAACCGAAAGTCGCAAAACTTTGACTTTTGCTTTGACTTCAGTTCTGACCTGATTTAGTATAGTTTGGAAATGCTTTAGAGCTTCTTTAGGACCAGGCTACATGTTAGTATAACCCTCTGTAGTTGGTTCGTTGATTGTCCGATTCATATGCACGTTTCCGTTAAATGCTTAAAGTTGACCATAATGCCCTTTTGACCATAAAACGAGAATTTTAGAAATGTGAAAGGACAATATTCTTTGCTACTGATTTATAAACATGTCCCTAAAATTTCACATCAGTTGGAGGTCTAGATTAGGAGTTATGCTCATTAGCGTAATTATAACGCCTTTTAGTAATTAAACGGCGCAATTAGCATAAAGCCTATCTAAACCCAATTTTTGACACCAAACCTTTTACCCACTGATGTAATATAATATTTTGAGATTTTTAAAGATTTTTAATTATTTTTAAACTGATCAAAACCTAGGGTTATCGCCTTAATTCGGTAAATACCGATTATGCCCTTTTAGGCCATAAAATGAGTTTTACAAGCCCTTTTGATACCAATCCAATTGCTACTGATTTTATATAATAAATAAAGTATTTTGAAATTTATAACCTGATCAGAAAACTCAGATTTCCTGTATAACCCGGAAATCGCTTAAAATAGCTTTTTACGCGTATTAAACGCATAGTTTGGGTTTAAAACCATTTTGTCACATAAGACTTATTACCAATTGATATACCCTGTTAAAATAAGTCATTTTACTGATGCATCCAGACCCGAATCTCAGAACTTCATTTAAACTCTTTTATAACCTTTAAAATGACCAAAATACCCATACGGGGCTTATTTTGAGATTAAACTCGTTTTGGGCATAATGGAAGATATCCTACTGATACCACAACATATTTAAGGCATATTAACTTAGGAAACTTGTATATGACTCTTTTGGTTACTCGTTACGCACTTGTCGCGTTCGGATCGACTTATGTAACTAGTTTACATATATTAGCCGAAACGGGTCAAACCATATCGTTTTTATCTCAAAATCCAGAACGTGTTTAAGTCACCCATATTAAACAAGCATACAAGCTTGCCGGGTCATAACCACATTCTAAACCGGTCTTCGCCTTATCTTGCGTTTGAACCGTATCTTTCTTTAAAAACTAACCGGTCTAAGTTTAGGCTTAATTAAAGACCCGTTAGTATTCTAATTGGTTATTTATACCATCATTCCAGACTAGAGCCTTCCGGTAAATTGTACCTACGCTTACTTAAGTGAATACGGCTGAGTTATTATAATTCTTGCTATTTAAGACAGGAGCCAGCTCAGGTAAATACTCTTAACTTATTTTCCCTATTACGGGCTTGGGATACGGTAATATAAATACCGCATGGTCAGGTATGGGATTCAAAGACCAATGAGTCGGGAAATCCAAATAACCTGTTTTAATTCGTATTGCTTGACTGAAACATTGGGGGTTAATGCGACCGTGTCCTGGATATCCTTGACTCATTAATTGCAATGGCCACGACCTAAGCACGGGGTGTAGGCATACACCTGAAAGATGCCATATGCTTGTTAATAAATTATTTATACCCAATATGGGATTCCCAATAAGGGAATAGTGGTGTGTCGGTTAATCTTGAACCGGCATAGAACCGGGCCCCGTATGTAGAGCAAGTTATGTAAAACTGATAACATGAAATATAGTTTGTCCCAAGTATAAAAGATTAACTTTGCCTTGTGCATTTTAATCAAAGGGTCAAAATATTTTGTGCCTGGTGCATCTAAATCAATTTTCTTAAACTCTTTTCAAATGAGTCGGTTGAGTGTATTTACCAGTGAAAACTGACGTATTTTCAAAAGTCTAAGTGACAGGTCTAAGTGTCATGTCTGTACTTCAGCTAATTTTGTTGAAAATTTCAACAATCTTTTACCTGTTAAACCTGAAATTTATATTAGAATTATTTCACATGACTTTTGAAGTCAAATGGATGGTTTGTTTTTCTGTTTAAAATTGACATGTGTTTATAGAAATTTGAAGAAAGTAACTACCAAGTACATTGAAGTTTGTGCTTATCACCAATAACAGAAAAAAATCGGGGTCGAACTGGTAATTCGTAACGAATTTTGAATATTATAACAATGAGTTTGACTTTCAAATGTCAAAGTTCATGTCTTTCTATGCAGTGAAGTTTTGCATTGCATAAGTTTCTGGTTCGGTCATGTTTATTAACAGTTGGTTTTATAAATAGTTAACACGTTCCATTATATATGGAATGACTTTATAACAAAAGAAATCTACCGATTTCAATACTTGGTGTGTTTTCTTTGTTCATAAAGAAAAGAAAAAAAGATCATTCACCAGTTTATTGTTTATATAGGGTGGTGGTGAAAGCCTGAATCAACTCTATAAACGTTGTACAAATTCATTGCAAGTGATTGGCAGTAAACACCGAGGTAAAATTTTGTCTTATCATCCTTTTTTAGTTTTCACTTAGATTAATGATTGTTGAGATGACAGGGGAGCGGGTTGTGGTGGTGACTCATGGTGGTGTGATCAAAGCACTTCATGAGCGGGCTTCTTTAGGTGCAGGACACCGAGCAGGAAGGATACTGAATGTTTCAGTCAATGTATTACACTTATCGGATCCCGAAAAATGGGTCATCAAATCATGGGGGGATGTTAGTCATTTGAATGGAGCCGGGTACTTAGACTCGGGTTTTGGTGGCGATCGAACTTCCGGTCAGGCTTTTTCGTACATGTCCATTTCTCTACTTGCTAGATGCATTTAATAACCAACATGTCAAGTCTTTGATTGGCTGTTAGCTATTTTCTTTAATCGGGATATAAATGCTGAATTAAATGGGACACACAAGAAATGTAAACTTTCTTAATTATTTAGTTTCATTTTATTTTTATTTTTTACCCATTTCTCTCTTTTTTGTTATTCAGTAGAAGTGGAGGCATAATTAGGCTCAGATCACTTCAGACGAAGCCACCAGATATACTCCAGTTTATTATTTAAGGGTAAGTAATCATTAATCAACTTTTAATTAAATGGATTGGACTTATTTAAGTCGTGGATTAGAAACCCATTGTTGCATTTTTCATGTGACTGGAGGACTTAAGACACCCTTTTTTGAATTTTTATGGCAGTTCACACGAATAAATTCCCATTTTGTTGTTTCGATGCTTTCAACAAATATATGAAACAACATTATAATAGGTCATGTTTTGGCTAAGCATTAGTCTGTATGGGCCATTGACTTGTGAGAACGGGAAGCGAAGGCGTGACTTGAAGATGCTTATATTGAGGTAATTATTCCAACCTTCAGTGCTTTCAACAAATATATGAAACAACATTATAATAAGTCGTGTTTTGGCTCAGCATTAATCTGTATGGTCCATTGACTTGTGAGAACGGAAGCCAAGGCGTAACTTGAAGATGCTTATATTGAGGTAATTCTTCCAACCTTCAGTGCTTAATAATTTTACTCTTTTGTGGTTGATTTTGTATGCTCAAGGAGAAACCAAAGCATGGCGAGTCAGTTATTGGATCCTTAAATGTTGTAATTAATGGGTCAAAATCATTAGCTATTGTACCATGGTTTTTATACTTGACTTCTGTATACGCTAGGGAAAACCATCTTATGTTTGTGTTTCATATGCTTATGTTTGTATTTCAAATGCTTGAGGTACAACTATGTTTTTTACATTTTAATATGCACATACAAATGAGTGTCTAAACATAAACTAATGAAAATATGGTTACGATAGAATGGGTCGAAGCGTATGAATGTTGTCTAAAGTCTATCTTTATTGCATAAAACCATCTAGATACTTTTTCATACAATTTGTTGATGATTAGTTTGCAAATAAATAGATTTTCATGATTATCGTAAATTCAGTGAGGGTTTTTTTTTTTTTTTCCAAATCGGTGTAGTTGGAAAATTTATTTACCAAAATGGGTACTTTAAAAACTATTATTTAACAGTGTGAGGTCTGTAAATTTGTGCCTATTAATGCATGAATACAGATAGGAACTTCAATTCTATTGTTACCATTTGATCTTTTTTTATTGTTAACTCTTGATCTATGTATATCATTAACTTAACTAACTTTATCTTAAATGTAGGATTCTCTGTTAATGGAGTTATAATTTTAGCATTTTCTTGGATTCTAATGACGTTCGGGGTAAGGGATTTCCAATTTTTTTATATTGCATCTCAAAAACGTATCCTTTCTGTAATTTGTGGGCTCAATGACAATCAACGCCGGTTCCGGTTGAAATGAGTCACTTTTAGTTTCGTTTTTTTATTAGAGGTGGACCTTCTCAAGCAAATATACTTACCATATATCTATATTAGCTTGGTATAAAGCTAATAAATCGTGCTTAATATTGACTGTTTGCTATTTTGAGAACTACTAAACATGGCAAAACATGTTATATATTTTGGCACATCAACGTTATATAATACACGTAATATATGTAATTTAATGCAGCATGATGTTATATGATATATGAGTTATGCTTTTTCAATTTGGTTAGTATTTTATCTTTAAACCCTTCATCATCTGGCCGTTGCCGCATTCCTAATAATAATAATAATAGTAGCAATAATACACATCATATAATCAGTATTTAACGCCTGAGTCGCTAACTATTTGGACCTTATGCTTCTTTGAGCAGTTATTAACGGGGTTCACACTTTACCTATCTTTTGTTTTCTTATTTCAGTATGGACTTTGGAACTGGAAGAATCCGAAAGGTGAGAGGACAAACTGGGTTATGCATGAGTACAGGCTTATTGATCAGGAGCTCTAAAAAGGCTGGAATTATGCATGTCAGGGGTCGTTGATTATGACTATTTTTGTCATTCTTTTTTAGTATATATTTTGATATTTTTATATAGCTGTAGTACAATGATTTGTAAGTGCTTTAGTTATTAGTATTTATAAGGTTGTACAATTCACTACGTTTAACCACTAAATTTTAAATTTTGTGAAGTGCAACCTATATTACATGTTGCATATTTTAAAAAGGCTCGCAAGTTGTAAAAAAAAAGCTTACCAGAAATTTTATACGATCGACATGCCACGTCAAGTATTTTAGATTTCCACCACATCTCCCACTCCGTTTCCATGTAAGTTAATATTAGAAACTAGATATAAAGGTTATACATTATTAGCACGCCACGTTAACGCCAATTGCATAAGGGTTATACATTACTTTGTAGCAAAGAGTATTTGTCAATTAGCATGTGTACCGAATAAATTACTTTTTTGTATGATTTAGTTATGTGTTAATCATAAATAGCTTTACTATGATTTATTTCATTGATTATTGATTATATGTGTTCTGCTCAATATATGTTAAGGTCAAAATAGGTTCGGGTCAGTCAAAATGGGTTTTGCTCAAAATAGGTTCATGTCAATATGTGTTCTGCTCAATATACGTTAAGATCAAAACTGTTTAAAAATGCTTTATTTAAGAAAATATATATCAAATAACCAAAGTTATAAAAAATAATTAAAAAAATGAAATCTATCCGGGTTCAAAAAATTGCTATAAAATCATTTGTATAATAACATCTCAATACCTATAAAAAATGAATCAAAACATATTTACCTAAGTGAGAAAAATCATATTTTTATACGTTTATATTGAAAAGTTTTTTCATTACAAAGTTCATCTCATTGTCAGTATATATTATATGTTTGTGTTAAGCCACCCGCGAAGCTCGCGGGATCTTAGGCTAGTTCAATATTGAAGAGAAACAAATATTCATCATTGACAACAGTGCGAAAGCGGTCACAAATATAGAAAAATATGGTGATGTGCCTGAAAATACAGTAAGTTTTCCGACTTATGCTTTTAAAAGACAAATATAAACCACCTAATCTTTTTGTTTTTTTTTTCTGTAGAGGAATGCTTTGGCATGTTACCTTAAATCTGTTGGATATGAAAATGCAGATGATATAAAGGGCATAACCCCTGTTAGAATGGAGATGAAATGGAGGACAAAAGATAACGGCATTGACTGTGGTATATTTTGTATGCGTCATATGGAATGTTATAATGGTGAAGAAGTCGAAAAATGGGATTGTGGGTTTAATGAGGAATATGAAGAACCTGCAATTATCAAGAAGGGTAAAAACAAAAAACAAGTGTACAAGCAGACCGCACAACTTGATGATTTAAGAAGAAAGTTTATCGCAAAGATATTATTGCACGATATCAACGAACGCAAAGATTATGTTATTGAGGACTCAAAGAAGTTTCGGAACCTCAGTGCAAAACTTAAAAAACAATCTTATGACACTAGTTTAGAAAGGATTAAAGAGAGGCTTGCTCTTGCTGGTTTACTTTGATTTAGAAATGCTACTTATTATAAAACGCAATGTTTTTTCTTTTAGCATAATTTTAATATAACGCAATATTTTCTTGATCTTGCTGGTTTACTTTGATTTAGAAATGCTATTTATTATAAAACGCAATGTTTTTTCTTTTAGCATAATTTTCATATAACGCAATATTTTGTTGATATATCTGCTTTAAAAAATATACTTAGAGTTACAAATGCTACTTTTTGTTTGTTATTTTAAAACACAATATGTATCCTTTCTTTTAAACATATTATTTAAAATTTGTACAATTTATCAATAAAAATTTTAAATAATATGTTTAAAAGAAAGGATACATATATAGTGAAATGATATTATGATAAAACGCAATGTTTAATAGTATGCTATAACTCAACATTGTCTATTTATTTGTTGTTTGACATAAGTTATTTATTCTAAAACACATTACAAAGAGTTTCCTAATTATTCATTTCCAAACATATAACACAATATATCTTTATAACGCAATAAAAGTTTTTTTTACTATTTTTATAACGCAAAAAAAAAAAAATAAAGGCTTAATGACAATAATGACAATCATAAAACTAATATATTATACTCTTTCTAAAACGCAATGTTATAAAATAAAATAATAATAAATGAGGAATTTATAAAACAAAGAAAAAACTGATAGCTTAATGACAAAGAAATTGATTAGACAAAAAGCCTTAAAAAGCCTTTTGGATTCCTGATAAAATACTCTATGATTGAACAATCAATTCAAAGAAAAAACTAAAATATAATCATTTTTATTATTAACACACTTGATACTAATCCCTCTACCAATCCATTATATAAGAACAAAAACCCTAAATTATTTTCACATTCCTCATACACCAATACCCAACAACAAACACACACAAAAACCCTAAATGGCTAATCAACAACTATTAGTTTGGTGGGTTCAAAGAGAGAATTTCGTTGTTCAATTTCTTGATGGAAAAAAATAAGATACCATTACGTTGCTTCTGTTCTTCAAAACTGCAATGAGAATGTGTTGAGAAGGATGAATGAAATAAGTATACCACCTGCTTGTTACACAAATCAGACAGACACACTATTCAGAATTCTACGCAAAAGATTTGGAAATCTGAATCAAATTGCAACTGAAGAAGCCCAAGCTACATCTTGGGAGTTCATTGAGGAAACTTTCAAAGTTTCAGTGACTTGGGACGATGGTGATGTGGAGATATATGACCCAAAGGACATATCTTCCAGTGAGGATATAAAATTTTTGAAGCATTTATCTGAAATACCAATCATCAACAACTCTGCTAGCAAATTTGCAGAGAAGCTTCAAAAGGCAGTAGTCTCACAGGTTGAACTTTGGACTGAATCTGAAAGTGATGAGAAAATCCCTAATGGAAGCTTAGGGTTCTCATCTGAAGAAGAAACAAAATTTGATCCATGATGCTGATCTTGCTAGTAATTTTTATTTAATTTTGTGGTTTGTAAACATCATCTTTGTTTTAAACTATCATCATCTATATAACGCAATGTTAATGATATCCACTTGCATTTCATGTTTAATTTGATATGTGTTATAATAAAACGCAATAATCAAAAAATTCCATTTACAGTACATTGTTCTATGTATAAAACGCAATAACAATATACTGTTGTTATCATAAAACGCAATTAACCAAAAAAAGCTGATATTTATGGAGGATATCACAAAACGCAATAACAAAAAGAGCTGAAACCTATACATCATAAAACGCAATGACAATTTTTTTTTCTTTCTTATTAATATCAGAATTTGACAGAATTTGTATGCATACTTACATTGTATTGCTAGAACCTATAGCATTAGAAGAAACCTTATCTTTACATGTGCGACTGTTATGTCCTTTTCCACCACATACACGACACGATTTCTGGATCTTTGATGATTCCTGAATTGCAATCTCACGATTAGACTTGATCCTTTTTTGTACACCGCATCCTTTGGTCCTTATTTTGATCGGGACACGAATCATCGAATCAGACTTTTCTAAGTTCCCTCCAATATCAACAAATCTTTCTTTACGACTAGGAGGCGTTGCAACCATAACCTCGTCCGCTTTATCAATATAACTTTTAATATGATCTCTGTAACGACACAGCTCATCTAAATCCCCAACCAACCTATTAACCACATACTCATTTGCAACAACGATTTCTCTAAAAACTTTATCAATTTCACTATTCCTACCAATTTCATCAAACCGAATATTGCAATGAATTGATCCATTTGAAACAACATCTCTCATCCATCTTCTAAGAACATATCTTCTAGGAAACTCAGTTATATCATCATACCGTAGAACATAAAATATATGACGGCACAATATACCAAATTGTTCAAACCGTTTGCAAGTACAACTTATACTTAAACCATCTTCTTGTTTGCTGTATTGAACCTGTAAATAAAATTAAAAAGCTATATAAAATTAGTGAAATGTAATATAAAACGCAATGAATAATAAATATAATACAGAAATTAAGTATATGATCATATAATGATAAAACGCAACAAATGATGGAAAAAATAAAACGCAATAGATGTTTAAAACAATATAAATTAAAAAAATTACCTTGAATAAAGATGTGCATGGCTGTTTGAAATACTTTATTTCATAATATTGAACATCACCCACAATATCATGAGACTTTGACATACACTTTGTAATGGCAGCATCAATTTCAATCTGAATATCTTTAAAAATTGTTTTGGTATATATTTTTTATGCTTGTTTCTCCAATACAAAGTCACTCCAGGTCTTAGACTGAATATACCTTGTATCATGATCATTCCTCCTATGCTCATGCCTTTGAAAATCCATTGCAGTCTCAAAATGAGTGAAAAATTCAACAAGTGTACATCTTGGATTGCAAAACTGACCAAAGAAGTAATTCTCGCTTTCACATCTAGACGTAGTACGCATAAGACCAGCCAAATTCTCTCCATGGTAATAAGAGGGAATCCAATCAAATCGAAGATCGTACATATCTTTTAACCACTCATGATTTTCCAATCCAAAAGTAGACATTATTGAATGCCACTCAGTTTCAAAATCTTCTGGAATAATAGTATCATTCCAAACAACATGAGTCATTCTTGTATTAAAATCAATATTTGATGACGAAACAGGACCAACCTGTATAAAAAGCAATAAAATTATTAAACATAAAACGCAATAAGTTAAAACGCAATATCATGAAAATGATAAACATAATGCATTAATGGTAAAACGTAATTGTTTTGTTATATTAAAAAGCAATTCTATTGATAAAAATGTTTGGGGATCTTATTGTATAATACATAAAACACAATAATAAACCTATATAAAAATTGCAGTTTATTATATCATAAAACGCAGTATAATACCTTTGTCTTCAATTTCTCCCATATATGCCACATACATAACCTATGCCTACTTCTTGAAAGTACATCCTTAGTATCTCTCTTCATTGCAGCATCTTGATCAGTAACAACAACTTTAGGCTCATTTCTAAAAGCATTAACAAAGCACCCTAAAAGCCATCTATAAGAATCTGCAGTCTCAGAACCAAGTGATGCACCACCAAATGTGACATTCCTAAAATGATTATCAATCCAAGTAAATGGTACAAAAACCAAATCATATCTACATAAAACAAATTAACAAAGCATTAGAAAAAATAGAACAGGAATATATAACGCAGTAGAATATATAACGCAATAAAAGAAAAAAACTTACCTGTTTGATTTATAAGTAGCAACAAAACCAACTATGTCACCAAACACTGTATAATTTGTTTTTGATTGCTCATCAGCCCAGAAAAGTCATTTCAATCTTCTATCTTCACTAATAACATAATCACATGTGAAACCAGGAGAACATTCTTTCTTCCTAATAAGACGCCTAACTACCATTTCTGCATCATACTCTCTTATGTAAAGATTCAAATCCCTTCTATAGTTCTTACAATCAAACTTCACCAAAACCACCATACATTGTTTTCATAATATTGAATGTTTTAACAGGTCCAATATTGATTGTAGACAATCCAGATATAAAACTTTCTTTAACTTAATCAATACTTCTGGCAGCAGGCAAGAAACGAATATCTTCATCTTCAACAAATATATGATTATGTTCTTCTTCAAAGTAGTTGATGTGCGTGTGGTGTTATAGATTTTTTTTGTATATTTTAAGCCCTTTAACACTTTTTAGCCAAGTTTTAAATTTATAAAACACGATATTTACTAACACTAAACACACATATGGGCAAGTGCACCCATCGTGAGCGTAGTATAGTGTTGGTAAGATACTGAGGTCGTCCAAGGACACATGAGCTTTTAATACCGGTTTATCCTCAACGTCTAATCAAATCAAAAGTTTAGAAAAAGGTTTTTAAACAAGAAAAATAAAACTAACTAAAATGTTGAAAAATAAAATAAAAACAGATAGACAAGATGAATCACTTGGATCCGACTCGTATCTAGTGTAACCTTTGATTATTTCCGCACTTTTGCACTTTTTAAGATATTATCTTAGTTATTGTAGTAGGCCCCTTTTTCTGAAGGTGACGTTACCCTCAACCCAGTAGTTTGAGTCAGCAAGGATACAATTCTAAAGGGTTGGATTATTGAAAGATAATTAATTAAGTTATTAATGCATATTATGGTAGGCCCCTCTTCTGAAGGTGACGTTACCCTCGGCTAAGTAGTCCGAGTCAGCAAGGATACAGTCCTAAGTAGCCGGGTTAAAGTATTAATAGTAGTTTACATATGAGGGGATCAAGGAGTTCGGACCCCCGCCATCCAATACCAGTGGGTATTGAAGGAGGTCCTACTAAAGTTGACCCAGGTCCTTACAGGATCTATACACTGAACAACGCAAGACTCTTACCAAACCGTTCCCTTAACCCCCGACCAGGTAGCCAACATACCTCCATATAGACCGTGGAGATATGAATGGTGAAAATCTTTTATTTTATATAGACAGTAAAATAATGCAAAGACACCACGGACAAACGATAAGGAAGACTCACATTCAACATAAGAAACTAGTTATTAAAGTCATTAATACAGAACCAAATAAAAAGTGCGAAAAGATTAAAAATAAAAAAGTATTACACTAAACACCTGTCTTCACCAAGTGATGTAAGAGACTTAGGCAAATATGGCATTTGATTGTCAAGAACTCTTACGATCAATCTTGGATCCCGAGACTACTCACACACTCTATGATGGATGATGGATGATGGTGGTGGATGTGGATTGTGATGGTGGTGGTGGGTGGGTGAAGTGTGAGAGAGGTGGTTTGCCAAGGGATGGTTTGCAAGTGAGCCAAGCACCCCTATTTATAGCCTGTACAGAAGCCCGGACACGGCCCCGTGTCCACCCATCTTCTCTTTCTTCATTAAATGCAGTTTGTCTGCATTAGTTGACCACGCCCCCGTGTCCGCTGGGCACGACCCCGTGTGCAGAAGCGTATCTGTACTATCCAGATTTTCCTAGATTCTGCGAATCTTAGAGTTGACCATGGCCCCATGTCCGGTGGACACGCCCCCGTGGTGGGTGATAGAAGCTTCTACAACTTTGTCTTTTCTGCAGACACTTGGGCACGCCCCCATGCTCAGTGAGCACGGGGCGTGTTCAGTCTTCTGTTCTCTTGTTTTTGCTTGGGAGATGTTGTCGAGGGGTCGGGCATGCCACGTTTATTCCTTTTCTTGTATTATTGCTGGATTTGGTTGCATTTTTGCTTCTTTTGTTCATTTAAGCTCTTTTAACCCTGAAAATACAAAAGGAAGACAAAAGCACACTTTTTTCCAACATTAGTACTAAAAAAGGGTTAGTTTTATGCCTCAATTGATGAAATTTATATGTTTCATTTTGCACACATCAGTAGTAGATTTTAAACATATTATTGTTCTCTAATATTAATTTCACATGAGCATTGCATCCAACTCTTTTTGAACATCTATTACGTCTAACAATCTTTTTACTATTTTCATCAACTGAACAAGAATATATTGATTTGCTAACATGAAATCCTTCTTTTGAGCAGACAATATATCTTATTTTCACTAAATCACCACTTTTCCAAGAAGTATTTTTTCTTGCAGAAAAACCTGCAGCAAGTGCATATCTCTGATAAAACGCAAAAGCCTCATCAAATGATTTAAAAAACATTCCAACAGAAGGTGTAATGGATCCACTGATTTTAGGTTTGAAAAACTTTCTTCCACTGTTTAAGCATACACGTTCCTCCCACTTGGAAATGTGATCTGAAACAATTAACAAATAACTATAAAACGCAATACCTCTTATATAATAATGTTTTTAGTGTTAAATATCAAAATATGTTAATAAAAATTAAAAAATACAGACCTTTAAAGTTTGTATATGAACTAATATGGTTAAAAGCATAAAACGCAATACGTTCAGTAAAACACATCAAATGATGAACAAACAAAACAATGTATGAAACAAACAAAACTCTAAAATTGTACAACAATGACAATTATTGCTTTATATTACATCAATCTTAAATTTATAGTTTGTATGCATGTAATGTGAATCAAATCATAAAACGCAACTCTTCACTAAAACGCAATAACTGATGAAGAAACAAAACGAACAAATTATGTTAAATTATACAACAATAACAATTAAACTTATGAAAAATCAAATATTAATAACAGAAAGACGAATTATAAAACGTAAAACAATGAAATTCGGCAAAATAACAAAAAGTTACTCAAAATTGAAGCTAAACTTACCAACAGAGTCTGAAGAAGACTTTGAGGTTATCGAATTGACGAACGAAACAAGATTATTGCTTGAAAAAATGTGAATTTGCGATCGATTGCGATTTAGGGTTATAGAATCTTCAATTCTGTTATGAAATTGATGAACTAAGTAGAGAGGTAACATAATCTAGAATCGTATTAGAAAGAAGATATGATAATGTAAAATGACGAAAAAGCCCACGCGTCCAAAATTTTAAAAATAGCAGATGAACGGCTAAGATTGCTTCCTATACTTCCTAGAGAATATAAACTTCCTATTTGATCCCCACCCAACCTATATAATAGTTCTATTTCCCATATAAACCTAACCAAAAACCAAAGATATTTATAAAAATAAACCTAACCAAAAACCCAAAACCTATATAATAGTTCTATTTTTTAGGGTGAGAGTTGTCTACAAAGTCCATTTTTTTACAAAGTGTATAAAGTCATAAAACACCATAATGTCAACTATAAAACACACTCAAAATCCACAAATAACAAATTAAAGATTAACAAAACGTCGTATTTGTGGGTTTTGTGTTGTGTTTTGGATGATAAGGCTTTGATTATCGAATGACTAACAATAGCGTGTTTTATGTTGATTATCATGTTGTGTTTTGTTTTGTTTTTATAGTTCTACGATGGTGTGTTTGAAGTTTTTATGGATTGTTAGTGTTTAGATATTATGTTTTAGTGATCTTCACTCAGTTACTTGTGGGTTTTGAGTGTGTTTTATGGCTGAAATTAGGGGTGTGCATGGGTCGGTTTGGGTCGGTTTTGGGTCATAACCATAACCATAACCGCGATGTCAGTTATGGAAAAGTCATAACCATAACCGCTCGGTTATGGCGGTTTTGGTTATGGCGGTTTTGATGGTTATGGTGGTCGGTTATGGGTCGGTTAACCATGAACTTGGGTCTAGCTAAATTTAGCTCAAAACAATATTATCCATAAATATTAATACTTTTAATCACCGAATGTTTTAACCAAAAATGACATAATCCATAAACTCAAACAAAGTTTTAACCAAAAACACCAAATACTCAAACAAAGTTCAACCAAAATGACATAATCCATAAACTCAAACAAAGTTAACCAAAATGACATAATCCATAAACTCAAACAAAGTTTTAACCAAAAACACCAAATACTACGTGGTGGAAGTTTAATCCCAATCTCCATCTCCAATGAAAGAGTCTTCAATTGTTCTCTTTTCCGGTGACAAATCTAAAAAAAACATATTCAATTATGCTTTAATATTTCTCTTTTCCGGTGACAAATCTAAAAAAAACATATTCAATTATGCTTTAATATTAAGTAAAATGGTTCCATACCCAAGATTTTTTAGCTCTACCATTTTTCTTTTGATCTACGGTTTCTTGACTTTCTTCAACATTAACAACCGGTGGCTCGTTTGGGGATTCTTCATCAAGAGTAACAACTGGTGTTTCGCTACCAGGTGTTTCCATCTACATTTGACAAAAAAGTTTAGTAATGAATGAAGTGTTAACTGTTAACAGAAACAAATATAACAAACATATTCTGATTGAACCACAAAAACATAAACAAATATTACAAAAGTAAACAAATATAACAGACTTCTTTCGATCTTTATTAGGGGATCAACTACATAAACATATATAAAACAATCAGTCAATATACTTAAAACAGTCAATATACTTCGTCAATATAAAACAAACAGACTTCAACTATAAGACATATATTTGGAACAAATATAAAACAATCAGTCGCTGAATAGATTCTGAAATATATGATCAGTCGTAAATCATATATTTACTTCATATATTTGCAACAAATATAAAACAATTAGTCGTAATACGGTTAACGACTGAAGTATATTGACTGATTGTTTTATAAAACAGTGACTGCAATATAAAACAAACAGACTTCAACTATAAGACATATATTTGGAACAAATATAAAACAATCAGTCGCTGAATAGATTCTGAAATATATGATCAGTCGCTGAATAGATTCTGAAACAATCAGTCGCTGAATAGACTTCAAATATATGATCAGTCGTAAATCATATATTTGGAACAAATATAAAACAATCAGTCGAGTTGTAAAACAATCAGACTTCAACTATAAGACTTCTCATGTAAATCATTAATGTAAAAGAACTCACTATGATCGAGTTGAACAAGGTTCGCTTGAGGAAGCCGCTGAATAGATTCTAAAGAGTGAAGACTGGAGAGATTGGACAGTGGACTGGAGACGATGGAGAACTAGAAAGTAGAAAGGACGATTAGGTTAACCCTAATAGTAATACGGTATAAGACTATAAGTAACCTGCACCGCCCATGTTGGATTTTGGAAACTTTGGAATTTGGAATTGGATTTTATTATATTAGGTTTAATAATTCAAAATGATCCTTTGGTATTCCTGTAATCATATGGGTCGGTTATGCATATGGGTCGGTTATGCATGACTTATTAAGTAGCGGGTCGGTTCGGTTATGGCGGTTATTGAAACTTACAAAACCATAACCGACCCATGATTGTCGGTTATCAAAAATTTAAAAACCGACCCATCGGTTTTCCATTCGGTTCGGTTTTTTCGGTTATGGGTCAGTTAAGTCGGTTTTTTGCACACCCCTAGCTGAAATTGTGGTGTTTTATGACTTTGTGAACTTTGTAGGAAAAATGGACTTTGTAGCCGAACCCCACCCCTATTTATGTAACAAGATATTTTATAAAAATAAACCTAAAGTGAAATCCAGAATTCGAATAGGTAATATAGTTGTTAAAATAAAGCATGCAAACGTAAAAGTAACAAGTTGATTAAAGGTTATTAGACCAGAATATGTAATAGTGATAGTGTAGGGACTTAGGTGAAGCATTGTGATTTATATAAATCACATATTTTGTAAACCTTAACTACAATATCACAATAAAACCATATTTACAAGGTTTATTTAAGATGAACCCTAAAAGGGATGAGTTGACTCGTTACTCTATAATTCATGCAAACCCTATTAAATATCACCTAAGCTATTTGACACGTAAATTTGTTAACTTTTTCTTATGGTTATATATAGTTGTTTTTATATTAAATTGTAAAGAATAATAGGGCATTGTTTTTATATTAAATTATAAAGCATATGTCAGTTACATGTACAATTTACACGTTTAAGAATGTAAAAGATACGTTTGAGGCACCCGATTTATGTAAGGCATGAATGTATTCACACGTAATTGACAAATGATGCATAACAGTTAAACATGTTTTCTTGAAGGATGCATATCATTCATGTTCATATATTCATATTCATATATTCATAATAGAAGAACTGAATGAACAGTTCTTGAGGGTATTATGGGGATTCTACATTTGGACCCTTTACACGTACTTCACACCTCGCCCTCCACCGCATCCAGATTAGAGAGATGGATAGAGAGAGAGCGCACCTATACCACGGCAGAGAGCCAGAGAGAGAGAGAGACGAGCGTCGGAGATGGAGGAACCGGCCATCGTCTCCCGTCGGCCACCCTCTTGGCCTTCGGTCAGACCGGTGGTGCGTTGTGGTGGTTAAGACGCGTGAATCGATGGTAGAAGGCGGTGGTAGACGAGGTTGGGGGTGATGTTGTGGTGGTTTTGACGTGGGTAACGATTGTAGAAGACAGTGGTGGATGCGCATTCCCTAGTCATAGTTTGCTGGAGATAATGTTATCAGTCGTCGGTGAAGGCGACAGTGACGATTGCGGGTTCTAGGGTTCCGGCGAGTGTGCCCATGACTCTCATCGGGCAATCTAGAGATAGAATGAGAGACTTGAAGGTGATCTTGAACAACCACAACCTAAGTGACATGAATCGGTGCTCCGACGAAGTCGGCTAGGTTCCACCGTTAATCTTCAGGGTTAGTTATGGGTGAGTGTTTTAACAAGTTATAAGCTTATTTCCTCCTTTTGTTCTTACAAATGTTATTCTTGAAAATTGTGTTCTTTGCTGGTTTTGTCTTAAAAAAAATTCAATGGTTTTAAAGTTTGGGGCTTTATGGATACATGATCTTTGTTGAGCATTTGTGTGGTTGTTTATGCATACCAACTGTTTGATGTTATGCCAAAGAGAAAATGCATACATTTTTTTTTCAATTCTATTGTGATATTGAAAAATATTGTGCTAAATTATGCCTAAAAAAAAGAACTTCGGATGATCAAATAAGTGTTGATGACATATTTACACCTATAGTTGTTAGGTAACTGACATTTGAAACGGGAAAGTGAATTTTGTTAAAATATAGTACAGCAAACTAGCAAACATCTCAATGTATTGATAAAAACCCCATTCATTTTTGAAGGAACAAATCCATTAATTTATTGTAGGTTCAGGATCACGATCAGGCCATGCTTCAACTTTGGACTCTAGGATTCTTGGAGGGACATTTTTATTTCAACAGACCATTGCCTTTGCTTTTCTTATTTTTTTCCCAGAGGTATCAACCCATCCGAAACTATCATCATAGTTAATTAGTTTACATATTGTTTTAGATTATTCTGTGCGACATGTATGGGACTAAACGGGCATAACGGACCCGAACCAATTATACATATACATATCCTATCGGTATCGAACCAAACCGATATTCATGTCGCAAAAAAAAAAAAAAAAAATGGTCCACCTGTTCTTTTATATAAATATATGTAGCAGTTGAGAGGATGACTATTTGATGTTATCTTTACACGATTTAATTAATATTTTTACCCAACACCTACCATTTTTTCTTTTATATAATGGAAAATAAAGAAATACTAATAGTATGATTAAAAAATTATGTAAATGAAGGTGTTGGCACCGCTGCCAATAGCATTTGCAGTCTTTATGGTGCACTTGGCAACCATTCTGATCACCTACACTAGATTCAACCTAGCCAGAAGCTGTCGGTCGGTGAAGATTGACGATGGTGACGGGTTAACCGGTGCTACTCGGGGCTGTTGTGGAGCATATATGGGACAATAGGATTCGAGGCAAAGCGGGTCAAACATGGTCAACTCGATCCAAAAGAACAGTCATCGTGGAGAGACTTTGGACAGATTGTTAAGCAGCTACAAGAGAGGTATCAACCCATCCGAAACCATCATCATAGTTAATTAGTTTACATATTGTTTTAGATTATTTTGTGTGACACGTATGGGACTAAATGGGCATGAACCAACTATACATATACATATCCTATCAGTACCGAACCAAACCGATATTCCTGTCGCAAAAAAAAGTCCACCTGTTCTTTTATATAAAATAGAAAATAAAGAAATACTAATAGTATGATTAAAAATTTATGTAAATGAAGGTGTACTCGGGGCTGTTGTGGAGCATATATGGGACAGTAGGATTCGAGGCAAAGCGGGTCAAACATGATCAACTCGATCCAAAAGAGCAGTCATCGTGGACAAACGTTGGACAGATTGTTAAGCAGCTACAAGAGAGGTCTCAACTCATCCGAAACCATCATCATAGTTAATTAGTTTACATATTGTTTTAGATTATTTTGTGTGACAAGTATGGGACAAAACGGCCATGACAGAATAATGTAACATATTTTATCAAGAGTGACATCTACAAGTGTATAGTAGATTACAATACATGGTGTTATGTATTATCATCCGAATGCGAGTTCGTGTGTTTGTACGCAAACCCAACATAAACATCAACACGTTCATAGGAATACCAGCTATTTCCGCCACAACACGCGAGAGGGTAAACACCTAGTTAAATAGCAAAACGACATCCACTAACTAGTGTGAAAAAACATAATAATTTCGATATGTCACATATTTACTTTTGGTGTCGTTAATAACATAACATGTTATT